>CM060922.1:125339834-126694834 GCA_030737875.1 Allium sativum | reverse complement strand
ATAGACCACACGCATCATCTTTTCATATCACCATCGTCATTTGGGTGCACTACTCAAACACTCAACGTAAACCTACTCGATCCGCACTCTCACTTCAGTCTCACCTTGCAAGATCCAGCAAACACTATCATCTCGACATTCCAACACAACTCAATCACTTATCCACGTTTCATTTAAACTACTACTCCATCTCACTGTAAGCACAGCCAGCAACTCTTCCGCCTTGACATAGAACTATTCCATCATCATTCACCAACAAACCCATTGCTACCTTCACCAACAAGTTCACCTACAAACTTCATCAACAACAATTCATTTCCACTTTAGCCTGCACCATTGCATCACTAAAACTTCCCTCAACATCTACATTTCCTTCTCTCTGCACTCAGCCAAACACTCCTGAAACTCAAACACGGCTTTACACCCTTTCTAACTGCTACCACAACATTCTTCTCATTCAACTAAACTCTGCCACAAACATCACCATTTAATGTCTACCCACCAAATCGCAACCAAACCACGGCTCCATATATCAAAACTCACTTGTAAAACTGCATACAAACCTCTGCCCAGTACCCACTCTTCATTCAACAGCCTATTGCTCGAACAACAATCCGCAACAACTTCAGCAACAACCAGCAAAGCACTCCCTTTCCTCCATCATCATCACATAATTCACCAGAATTTTAACTTGATGTGTAATGACCCACATTTGCAGAGGTATAATAATTAATTTATTTAATTATTTAAAAGGTGATTAAAAGGACTTAATGGTCGTGGAATTAAATAATGGTGAATATTTAAATAAAATAATAAATTAAATAATATATTTAATTCTGAAATAATCATAATTGGCTGAAATGACGATATGGTGTGAACTGGATCACCCGTGATATTTAATTCAGCTTGGAATTGAATTTGAATAACGAATATATTATATAAACGACAGTTTGAACGTATAATTATATTATAATTAAAATCGAGCTCGAAATGGCGCTGCAGTTCGAGATTTGGCGATTTGAACTTCAACTGAATGTACAGGATTCGTTTTAGCCGGATTTCTGTGAAACAAGAAACGTGTGGAGCTAGTAGAGTATATTTTTCTAGTGGAAGAGAAAAATCGGGATTTCGTCGTGTAGATTTTGATTTACGTCCAATTCAAATTTTAGAAAAGTCGCTATGGAATTTATTAATAATTTAATTCGATTTAAAAGGGGTTTTGACCATAACTGGAGCAAACGATCGAATTAAGCCATGAAACCAATCCCGTCGAGTTCGTATCGTCGTTTAAAGTCAGAAAACATATATAGTTTGTTATTTTTGAACATTGGAAAATTTGGTGTCTAAAGGAGCACTTACGGTGCGTAGAAAATAGCGTACCGGGAAACAGTCTCGGAATGCGACGAACTGTGTGCCATTGGGTTCGTATTAATTTATCGTTATAAGAAAGTCAAGTTTCGCGGCAAACCGATGACATATGTGATCTCGGTGGCCAAAAACGCCTTATTCTGAGTTAACCATTTATACGTTTTAAACAGGGTTAACTTTATTTGAATGGTTAACTGGTCAAACGAACTCGGAATTCAACGAAACAAGTTTCATACGGAACCTTAGGAAGAGGTCTAGTGAAACGTTAAGGCCTCATATTTTTAGGATTTTTTCTGTAATTTTAAGGAATTAATGCTTGGTGTTTTTCATCGATATTTTCTAAGGGATTTTTACAAACGGTGTCGGAATTCGACGAAACCTGTCCTGTTGGATCCGGAATATTTTTCTATGCCAGGAATAGCTTATTTTGTCAAAAACAGGTATCGTATGAGGTTATATTTTTGCGAGACTTCACGTGTAAGTTTTAAATATAATAAAATATATTTACGGTCCAAAATATCTTCTCTATAAAAGGGACTTAACTCCCTCGTTAAAACCTAATTCATTTCAGAAGTCAACAGAGCAAAAATCAAGCCGCCACTTAAATCATTTCTCTTCATCAAACAAAAACAAACGAAAGCCAATGAAAATCAAAGGAAAATGTTAAAAATTCAAAGCAAGTATCCTTGGATTTATCTTGTCACCAGCTTCATTTCTACACCAGTTTGAATGGTGCGACGCAGCATTCTGGGTGCTCAAAGTTGTGAGCAGTGAACTAGGGTCATGTTATCCAGAGTTTGAAGCCATGGTGTTTGAACTCGATCTTGTTTTCGAGACTAGGACAGAAAACCGAACCCGTGTGCGTCCTTTGGGGTGATGCGGTGATGAGAAGTACGGTGGCTCCACTGTAGCCGTGAGGCCTGAAGTCGCGATGGGTATGGAGGGCACGAGCGTGGCACAAGGGTTACGATGGGGTGGGGATTGTGATGGTGAAGTGGATGTTGGAGGCGGCGCCGGAATTGGGTGGTCGGAGTGATGGTGGAGGAAGGTCAAAGGTGCGATCAAGGGAAAATGATTTACAGGAGTTCACGAAATTGGTGATTTGGGGAAAGAGGCTAAAAATGGGTTCGGTATTTAATTCAAGGGGGAATGGGCGTGTTTTGTTTAAGGGGTGAGGGCCCAATTCATTTAAAATTCAAGTTTTATTTAAATTAAACTGTGTATTAACTTGTTAACGCGATAACTTCGTCATACGTTGTCAGAATCAGACGAAACAAGATCCGTTAGGATCGTATGGATGGGAACAACACAATGAAGCTGACTGGAAGTGGATTCGAGATCGTATGAATTTATGGCAAAATAAATTGTTTGATTCAAATCAAATAACAGTTTATCGTTCTTTAACGATGAACTGCCAAAGTGAGTAAATCTCACTAACTCTGAACAGTTTATAATTTCATGTTGTATTTTTAGAACTGTTAGAAATTGTCTGTTTGATTGTGTGTTGACTGTTTGATTGAACTGCTAGTCAGTTAATGAAATATTATATATATATATAAATATATATATATAATATATAAACAGTTATATAGTTATATATTGATTCTGTTTATCGGAATAATGCATATTGAACTGAAAGTGATGACAATCATGTTGTGTAACATCTGTGGATGCATGTAATGACCCGCATTTCCAGAGGTATATAATTAATTTATTTAATTATATAAATGGTGATTTAAGGAATTAAATGGTCGTTAATTTAATAATAGGGAATATTTAATAAAATTAAATAATATATTTAATTCAGAAATAATCAAAAGTATTGGAAATCCCAATATTCTGTGAACGGGGTCGTCCCTTGGGTTTAATTCAGCTTAGAGTTGAATTATATTGACGAATATATTCAATCGACGACAGTTTGAACGTATAATTATATTATAATTAAAACCGAGCTTGAAATGGCGCTGTAGTTCGCGATTTGGCGATTCGAACTTCAACTGAATGTACAGGATTCGTTTTAAGTCGGATTTCTGTGAAACAAAGAAACGTGTGGAGCTGGTGGAGTATATCTTTCTAGTGGGAGAGAAAAATCGGGATTTCGTCGTGTAGATTTTGATTTACGTCCGAATCATATTTCAGAAAAGTCGCTGTGGAATTCCTTTATAATTTGCGACGCTTTATATACGTTATAAATCGATTTTTCGATACGAACTGAATATCGGGGTAATCTGGAGTTTGGAAATCAAGTCATAAAATCTGAGGTGATATTCTGGAGCTGTACGATATCATATGTGAAGATATGGGATAATATAAATTTATTAATAATTTATTTAATTATATTTAAATATATTTATATATTTAAATGGGTCATCCAGAGCTTTAAAAATATGCTGTGTGAACATACGAAGTCGGAATTCGACGAAACCAGTTTTGTTGGATCCGCAATATCAAATAGTTGTTAGATATTCAGTTTCGTGATTTTTAGAGATAGTATGTGGCTGTACCGATTTTTAGAGTGCAAAACAGTCAGTATTTTGACAGTTAAAAATACGCTGTGTGAGCATACGAAGTCGGAATTCGATGAAACCAGTTTCGTTGGGACCGTAATGTCGAACCTTAGCTACATGCCCAGTTTGGTGATTTTTGGGTATCGTATGGAGTCGCAAGGATTTTTAAAGGACCAAAGACGAGTGGAAATTAATAAAATAAAATAATAAAATAAAAACAAAAATATCCTAACCTAATTCTTGGACAATATGGAGGCCACGCCTCACCCTCTCTCAACCACCAGTTTTACCAACCCCAATCTCAAGTATAAGAAGCACCGAATGGTACACAGCAAACATTTTGCCACAAAGAAAAATCCAAAACAAAAAGGGTAAAATTCTATAAATTATACAACTTGTTTATTATGATTCCTACACCCAAACTCTTCAATGTCGTATGCATTACTTTGGGCTCGATCCGTTGTTTTGGGGTCACGGTTTTGTACAGCAAAGCTAGGTTTAAGGCTGATGGAAAATCAGAGCATCGAATCCTGATTTGGATGTTGAATTTGGGATTAGCAAGGCGTATAGCAACTCGGTGGTGATTTGGAGGGGATCCGATCAATGTAAGTGACGCGCCTGTCACTGCCCTGAAGTCCGCAAGCTCGAAGTCGCACAGCACAGGAAGGGTGGAAACTGAAGCAAGGGTGTATGATTGTGTCGAGAGGTTGATGAAGAAGGAAGTTTTGAGTTTTGTTGGTGTTTCCATGAGCCAACCGTGAAGTAGGAAGCTTGAAAAGGGTGTAAATGAGGCGTTATTGGAATGAGGAAGGAGCGGAGTGATGATTTGGGGAAGAACACGTTATTGGGTTTTAACGGATGGGTATTGGGCCGTATAGAAGAAGAGGTAAGGCCCGTTCGAAATATATTTTAGTTAATTCAATTTAAATTTGTATTCAAAACTTCATAAAATCATAACTTGACCATACGATATCAGATTGACGAACCGTAAGTTGCGTTGGGATCGTATGGACGGGAGCAACACAATGGGACTGACCGCGAGTCAATCCGAGCTCGTTACAATTTATGGCGAAATAAATTGTTCGACTGAATCAGTGAACGCAAACCGATATTTATCGGTTAAAGCGCAAATGTGAGTGAATCTCACCAACTCTGAACAGTTTATAATTTCATGTTGTATTTTTAGAACTGTTAGAAATTGTCTGTTTGATTGTATGTTGACTGTTTGATTGAACTGCTAGTCAGTTAATGAAATATTATATATATATATAAATATATATATAATATATAAACAGGTATATAGTTATATATTGATTCTGATTATCAGAATAATTCATATTGAACTGAAAGTGATGACAATCATGTTGTGTAACATCTGTGGATGCAGGGAAACAGGTTGGAGGAATCCGACAGGATTCCTCAACAATTATTTTATTGTTTTTCATATATTTTGATATATGATGTGAATTATAACCTGTTGTTGATTGTGTGTGTATGGACGATATTGAACATCATGATTTGATATGATTGAATACCATAACATACGGGATGTTGATAAGGAGATTTTCAAAGTGATATTGAAAACAGAATATTTATAAACTGGAATATTTATAAATAAGAAATATTTATAAATAGGAGATATTTCAAAAAAGGAAATAATTTCAAACCATTTTCTTTTTGAATGGAAAGGCCTGTGTGGCGGGTTTGGGGATTTTCCCGATGCTCCCGTTACAAAGGAGGTTATGGCGAATTTTCCCGGAAATTTAAAGGAGTTAGAATATTTTAAAGAATAAATGTGAAAATCAAATATAAGGGAATTTATTTGTAAATCAAATACAGAAGGAATTTATTTGTTAATGAAATATAAAGGAGTTATATTTGAAATGAAATATAAAGGAGTTATATTTGAAATGAAATATAAAGGAGTTATATTTGAAATTAAATATAAAGGAGTTATATTTGAAATGAAATATAAAGGAGTTATATTTGTTAATGAAATATAAAGGAGTTATATTTGAAATGAAATATAAAGGAGTTATATTTGAAATGAAATATAAAGGAGTTGAAATGAAATATTAAGGAAATATATTTGAAATCAATATAAAGGAAATATATTTGAAAAGAAAATATAAAAGGAATTATTTATTTAGGGAATAAATAAAGAGTTAAAAAGGAATTATTTATTTAGGGAATAAATAAGGAGTTAAAAGGATTTATTTATTTGGGGAAATAAATAAAAGATAAAGGAGATATTTATTTGTTAAATAAATAAGATAAAATAATGAATTATTTATTTAAGTTAAATAAATAAGAAATTTAAATGGATTATTTATTTGGTAAATAAATTAGATATTATAAAGGGATTATTTATTTAGGAAATAAATAGAATTTCAAAGGAGACTTTATTTAGAAGATAAATAGAGATGAAAAGGAAACCGTTATAAAAGGGAAACCATTTTTAAAGTGAAGAACCGTTACTAAAAAGTAAATCTTTAAAAATGAATAAACGTTGTAAAAAGTAAATCTTTATAAAGCGAATAAAGTTAGTTAAATCGAATATGGTATTCGAAAGGAGTTAAATCGAATATGGTATTCGAAAAGGAGTTAAATCGAATATGGTATTCGAAAGGAGTTGATCGAATATAAGTTATTCGAAGTGAGTTAATCGAATATTAGTTTTTCGAATAAGAGTTAACCAGTTAGAGTGATTCGAATTTAGTTATTCGAATAGAGTTAAACACATAAGAGTTAGTTGAATAGAGTTAAATAAATAAGATGATTCGAATTAGTTATTTGAATAGAGTTAAACACAAAGGAGTTATCGATTTGTTAAATCGAAAGAAGTTATCGATTTGTTAAATCGAAAGGAGTTATCGATTGTAGTTTAATCGAAGGAAGTTATCGATTATAGTTTAATCGAAAGGAGTTATCGAATTTAGTTATTCAAAAAGGAGTTATCGATTTGTTAAATCGAATGGGAAGATTATCGAATATCGTTTATTCGAGAAGAGATTTTCGAATATAGTTTAATCGAAGGAGTTATCGATTTTTAGTTATTCGAAGTAAGTATAGAATATTAGTTAATCCAAATGAGTTGATCGAATGTAGTTTATTCGAAGTAGAGTAGTCGAATATTGGTTAATCGAAGGAGTTATCGATTTTTAGTTATTCGAAGTAAGTATAGAATATTAGTTAATCCAAATGAGTTGATCGAATGCAATTTATTTGAAGTAGAGTAGTCGAATATTGGTTATTCGAAGTGAGTTAATCGAATATTGGTTATTCGAAAAGGGGAGTTATCAAATCGAATAGATTAAAGGAGTTAATCGAATATAGTTTATTCGAATAGAGTAAAGGAGTTAATCGAATATAGTTTATTAGACAGGAGTTAAGTGAATTGGTTAGATTAATCAAAGTGAATTGGTTAGATTAATCAAAGCGAATTGGTAAGATTAATCAAAGTGAATTAGTTAAGTTAAACTAAGTGAATTAGTTAAGTGAATTGGTTAAGTTAACCAAAGTGAGTTAGTCGAGTTAATCAAAGTGATTAGTTCAGTTAATCGAGATAAGGAAATCAAGTTAGGTTAATCGAGTTGAATTAGTTAGTCGAGTTAATCAATTGAGTTAGTCAAACCAAGTAAAACCAGTTAGAGTTAATTAATTAAGGTTGACCAGTTAGAGTTGATCGGTTAGGATTAACCAGTTAGAGTTAATCAAATCAAAGTTAATCAAGTAGAGTTAAGTAAAATTAGAACTGACTAGAGATTGGTAAATTGAATGGTTTTCTAAGTGTCTATCTGATGTTGGTTTCGGCCTTCGGGATTTATACTTAGGGGATCGTTCTCATACTAGTTTACAGTCAGGGACTGATAGTTGGGGAAGAGTAGTGATTTGTAAATAAGCAGATGGAAATGTTTTCCAGTGTTAATAACATATATTTTCTAAACATAGAAAATAAGACAATGTGAATATATATTTACAGATATATGTTGATGATTGATCGATATAATTTCCATCTGGAAATAATATCGTTGTTTGCACAATTGTTTTTCTTCGATAGTTAACTCACAGACTATCGAAGTTTTTGACCATTTTAACGTTGTTAATATGGAGAGACCGGTTGGATTATTATCCAAAGAACCACTCTGTATTGGCATAAGTGTTGCGAATCATATATGCCAAGGATAATTGAAGACAGAGTAAAGTGCAAGGACTGTTGTATAAGTCTTAGATAACAGTGACTAAGATGGATGTACTGAATAGTGCCTTCGGTTTGTCCTGTCCCAGGACAACTTGTATGGACGAAGGTCTGACAGAGTATATCCAATGGATCGCGTAAGTTGGTTTGTTCAAACGTATTCACGTTTGGTGGCGGAGGAATTCGTTTCTCTAAGCTGTATACCCGTGTTATTTTTGGATAAATCAATGTGTGATTTGGCGGGTATGACGATGTGACATTCTAAGTGAATGAAGATGACTTGTGTTGATGAATGTCTGACAGAGTATTTCCAGAGAGGTCACGTACATTGATTTCTTCAACCATACCAAGAGTGGAAGCGGAGAAGGAAACTTCTTAGCTAACACGTAATGTACTGTTGCAGACGTCAATTAGTGATTTTCGATGGACCTGACAATGTGGCATTCGAAGTGAATCTGTTGTGATGATAAAGCGTAGCTTCTAGCCTTACATCCGGTAAATGACAGAAATCAGACAGGCAGCATGGCTAAGTCGGTCTCACCGAATTAGGGTGTATAATCACCTATCTAGAGAATATTCATTTGTTTCTTAAATCTATCAATGCTGTCCCATATATATACGGGAACGGTTGCTGATCCCAACCGTTGGTGATATACATTCGATACACTCAAGCAAAATGAGTGGTCGGTCATGTGTGGCTGAGTTACAAGATGTTCTTGTTGAACTCCAGTGTATCGTTCCTAGAGTACACTGATCGGAAGGTAGTTCCATACCTTGTCATAGTTGGAAATCCATTATCCAATACGTGCTTGCGATTTTGATTTGTATACCATATATGTAGAACGTGAGATGAAAGCGTTTTTGCTAGTTGATATCTATTTGTACATAGACATTATTATAATATCAAAAGGTTTTTGATATAAAGATATTTTGGATTCTCATAAGGGAAAAACCCGTTCCGTTCTGCGGCGTGGTCTTATGAGATATCGTTTACTTGTTCATATACCTGTTTAAACTGTTTTACTCATACCAGTCCCATGACTGACCCGAAGTTTACTTTGTTGTTTTCCCTAAACTCTTGGGTGCCTAAATTTGTACGGGCATTCAAGTAGTCGGGTTTTACAGATATACTTGGAGAGCTTGGAGCAGGAGGCTTCATGATCATATAGCTATAGTTTATTTCCGCTGTGTTGTAAGTGCTGTACTCTGATAAGTGCTATTGTATACATAACTGTTATATTTTAAAGTTATGTTATCTATTATATGTTATTCGTTCCGCTGTGAGGTTCGTGTTACTCTGATGTTGTGTTCTTATTCTTCTTCTTCTTCTATTCTAAGTTTCTATCTTATCTATTCTCACCCTCTAAGTTCTTTCATTAACAACCGGGATTTTTCGATGTTTTGGTTATCGACATCGTGCTTATGTCGATAACCAAAGTCGCTCAAAATCTGGGTCGTTACAGTTGGTATCAGAGCTTAAGTTAAGAATTACTTGGCTCTGTGGCGTAACTCGGTAGAGATAGGGTTAGTAATACCCTATATTGAGTTTGAGTGTATATATATATATGAGTGCGTATTTGTATTTTATATAAAAATGGTTTTATATTGTGGAGATTCGTTGGCTGAGTTGTTTATGAGTTCTGGTCGATCAGTTTGATCCACTGTATCGGTAGGAGTAAATAAACACTTGAATACGATGGACCGACACAGTATGAATATGTGATATATTATCATGTATATAGGATGTGTTGGCAGTGATTTTAATCAGATAAGATTATAACTTGTGAAATGGTTATATATAACCAATCAAAATTCATATAAGTAAAGTATATGAAATAAGATGAATTAAATATGAATTTAAATCAGATTTGGAATTAAAATAAGGAAATTTTAAGTTCCTGGGAGATTTTGAAATGTTTTCAAAATGGAAGTATTTAGTAATGGTATTGAAAATGATATAGTATTGAAATCACTTGGGTCGCTGGAAAATAATTCCGATGATGACTGCGCAGTATCATCGGTGTGATTTTCGAGTTTCTAAGTGGTGGATTACTACCAAAGATTTTGATTTGAATTGTTTTGAGAAAACAAGTTGTTTAGAAAATTCAAAGGTTTTGAATTGGTATTATAATTTCAAATTTGATTTGAAATAAAACCAGGAATTTAAGTTCTAGAAATAAAGATTTAACTTGTGAAGTTAATTTGAATGGGATAGTAAAAGTAAATAATAAACCAGAATTTAACTTGAGATGATAGGTTAAGAAAAACTGGAAGTGATTAGAGAATAATCTGGATTTGGCTTTGAAATGATAAGTTGAGAGTTTGGAATTTGAAACTCGAATTTGAAATTAAATTCGGCTTGAATAAGCGAATGGTTGTGTTAAGAATAACTTGGTTGGAGTTGATTGGGATGGCATTTGTATATGCCGAGTTGATAACAGATGGTAGGGATATAAGGATATGCCCAACAAAAAGGTACAAGTTTATATTTTATATGAGTTTGGGATTTATGAGCCGAATTGGCAAGCCGCTTGGCTGTTTGATTTTCTTTTGGGTTGGAGATGGCCTAGAGAGGCGAGTTGTGGTTTTACCGATAGGGCTGTACAAAGGAGATTATGGCGAAATTTTCCGAAAATTTAAAGTGTTAGAAATTTTCAGAATTTTTGAAAATTTTAGTTAGTCGGAATGAATAAATATTTTAGTCGATATTAATTGGTTCAGTTGAAACCAGAAATAAGGGGTAAACAAATCTTAGGAATTCCAAATAGATAGGGTCGTCCTCTAACTTAGCAATTTCGAGGACGAAATTATTTTAAGTGGGGAAGAATGTAATGACCCGCATTTCCAGAGGTATATAATTAATTTATTTAATTATATAAATGGTGATTTAAGGAATTAAATGGTCGTTAATTTAATAATAGGGAATATTTAATTAAATTAAATAATTAAATAATATATTTAATTTAGAAATAATCAAAAGTATTGGAAATCCTAATATTCTGTGAACGGGGTCGTCCCTTGGGTTTAATTCAGCTTAGAGTTGAATTATATTGACGAATATATTCAATCGACGACAGTTTGAACGTATAATTATATTATAATTAAAACCGAGCTTGAAATGGCGCTGCAGTTCGCGATTTGGCGATTCGAACTTCAACTGAATGTACAGGATTCGTTTTAAGCCGGATTTCTGTGAAACAAGAAACGTGTGGAGCTGGTGGAGTATATCTTTCTAGTGGGAGAGAAAAATCGAGATTTCGTCGTGTAGATTTTGATTTACGTCTGAATCAAATTTCAGAAAAGTCGCTGTGGAATTCCTTTATAATTTGCGACGCTTTATATACGTTATAAATCAATTTTTCGATACGAACTGAATATCGGGATAATCTGGAGTTTGGGAATCAAGTCATAAAATCTGAGGTGATATTCTGGAGCTGTACGATATCATATGTGAAGATATGGGATAATATAAATTTATTAATAATTTATTTAATTATATTTAAATATATTTATATATTTAAATGGGTCATCCAGAGCTTTAAAATTATGTTGTGTGAGCATACGAAGTCGGAATTCGACGAAACCAGTTTTGTTGGATCCGCAATATCAAATAATTGTTAGATATTCAGTTTCGTGATTTTTAGAGACAGTATGTGGCCGTACCAATTTTTAGAGTGCAAAACAGTCAGTATTTTGACAGTTAAAAATACGTTGTGTGAGCATACGAAGTCGGAATTCGATGAAACCAGTTTCGTTGGGACCGTAATGTCGAACCTTAGCTACATGTCCAGTTTGGTGATTTTTGGGTATCGTATGGAGTCGCAAGGATTTTTAAAGGACCAAAGACGAGTGGAAATTAATAAAATAAAATAATAAAATAAAAACAAAAATATCCTAACCTAATTCTTGGACAATATGGAGGCCACGCCTCACCCTCTCTCAACCACCAGTTTTACCAACCCCAGTCTCAAGTATAAGAAGCACCGAATGGTACACAGCAAACATTTTGCCACAAAGAAAAATCCAAAACAAAAAGGGTAAAATTCTATAAATTATACAACTTGTTTATTATGATTCCTACACCCAAACTCTTCAATGTCGTATGCATTACTTTGGGCTCGATCCGTTGTTTTGGGGTCACGGTTTTGTACAGCAAAGCTAGGTTTAAGGCTGATGGAAAATCAGAGCATCGAATCCAGATTTGGATGTTGAATTGGGATTAGCAAGGCGTATAGCAACTCGGTGGTGATTTTGAGGGGATCCGATCAATGTAAGTGACGCGCCTGTCACTGCCCTGAAGTCCGCAAGCTCGAAGTCGCACAGCACAGGAAGGGTGCGAACTGAAGCAAGGGTGTATGATTGTGTCGAGAGGTTGATGAAGAAGGAAGTTTTGAGTTTTGTTGGTGTTTCCATGAGCCAACCGTGAAGTGGGAAGCTTGAAAAGGGTGGTAAATGAGGCGTTATTGGAATGAGGAAGGAGTGGAGTGATGATTTTGGGAAGAACACGTTATTGGGTTTTAACGGATGGGTATTGGGCCGTATAGAAGAAGAGGTAAGGCCCGTTCGAAATATATTTTAGTTAATTCAATTTAAATTTGTATTCAAAACTTCATAAAATCATAACTTGACCATACGATATCAGATTGACGAACCGTAAGTTGCTTGTGATCGTATGGACGGGAGAAACACAATGGGACTGACCGCGAGTCAATCCGAGCTCGTTACAATTTATGGCGAAATAAATTGTTCGACTGAATTAGTGAACGCAAACCGATATTTATCGGTTAAAGCGCAAATGTGAGTAAATCTCACCAACTCTGAACAGTTTATAATTTCATGTTGTATTTTTAGAACTGTTAGAAATTGTCTGTTTGATTGTATGTTGACTGTTTGATTGAACTGCTAGTCAGTTAATGACATATTATATATATATATAAATATATATAATATATAAACAGTTATATAGTTATATATTGATTTTGATTATCAGAATAATTCATATTGAACTGAAAGTGATGACAATCATGTTGTGTAACATCTGTGGATGCAGGGAAACAGGTTGGAGGAATCCGACAGGATTCCTCAACAGTTATTTTATTGTTTTTCATATATTTTGATATATGATGTGAATTATAACCTGTTGTTGATTGTGTGTGTATGGACGATATTGAACATCGTGATTGGATATAATTGAATACCATAACATACGGGATGTTGATAAGGAGATTTTCAAAGTGATATTGAAAGCAGAATATTTATAAACTGGAATATTTATAAATAAGAAATATTTATAAATAGGAGATATTTCAAAAAAGGAAATAATTTCAAACCATTTTCTTTTTGAATGGAAGGGCCTGTGTGGCGGGTTTGGGGATTTTCCCGATGCTCCCGTTACAAAGGAGGTTATGGCGAATTTTCCCGGAAATTTAAAGGAGTTAGAATATTTTAAAGAATAAATGTGAAAATCAAATATAAGAGAATTTATTTGTAAATCAAATACAGAAGGAATTTATTTGTTAATGAAATATAAAGGAGTTATATTTGAAATGAAATATAAAGGAGTTATATTTGAAATGAAATATAAAGGAGTTATATTTGAAATGAAATATAAAGGAGTTATATTTGAAATGAAATATAAAGGAGTTATATTTGAAATGAAATATAAAGGAGTTATATTTGTTAATGAAATATAAAGGAGTTATATTTGAAATGAAATATAAAAGAGTTATATTTGAAATGAAATATAAAGGAGTTATATTTGAAATGAAATATCAAGGAAATATATTTGAAATCAATATAAAGGAAATATATTTGAAAAGCAAATATAAAAGGAATTATTTATTTAGGGAATAAATAAAGAGTTAAAAAGGAATTATTTATTTAGGGAATAAATAAGGAGTTAAAAGGATTTATTTATTTGGGGAAATAAATAAAAGATAAAGGAGATATTTATTTGTTAAATAAATAAGATAAGATAATGAATTATTTATTTAAGATAAATAAATAAGAAATTTAAATGGATTATTTATTTGGTAAATAAATTAGATATTATAAAGGGATTATTTATTTAGGAAATAAATAGAATTTCAAAGGAGACTTTATTTAGAAGATAAATAGAGATGAAAAGGAAACCGTTATAAAAGGGAAACCATTTTTAAAGTGAAGAACCGTTACTAAAAAGTAAATCTTTAAAAATGAATAAACGTTGTAAAAAGGGAATCTTTATAAAGCGAATAAAGTTAGTTAAATCGAATATGGTATTCGAAAGGAGTTAAATCGAATATGGTATTCGAAAAGGAGTTAAATCGAATATGGTATTCGAAAGGAGTTGATCGAATATAAGTTATTCGAAGTGAGTTAATCGAATATTAGTTTTTCGAATAAGAGTTAACCAGTTAGAGTGATTCGAATTTAGTTATTCGAATAGAGTTAAACACATAAGAGTTAGTTGAATAGAGTTAAATAAATAAGATGATTCGAATTAGTTATTTGAATAGAGTTAAACACAAAGGAGTTATCGATTTGTTAAATCGAAAGAAGTTATCGATTTGTTAAATCGAAAGGAGTTATCGATTGTAGTTTAATCGAAGGAAGTTATCGATTATAGTTTAATCGAAAGGAGTTATCGAATTTAGTTATTCGAAAAGGAGTTATCGATTTGTTAAATCGAATGGGAAGATTATTGAATATCGCTTATTCGAGAAGAGATTTTCGGATATAGTTTAATCGAAGGAGTTATCGATTTTTAGTTATTCGAAGTAAGTATAGAATATTAGTTAATCCAAATGAGTTGATCGAATGCAGTTTATTTGAAGTAGAGTTGTCGAATATTGGTTATTCGAAGTGAGTTAATTGAATATTGGTTATTCGAAAAGGGGAGTTATCAAATCGAATAGATTAAAGGAGTTAATCGAATATAGTTTATTCGAATAGAGTAAAGGAGTTAATCGAATATAGTTTATTAGACATGAGTTAAGTGAATTGGTTAGATTAATCAAAGTGAATTGGTTAGATTAATCAAAGTGAATTGGTAAGATTAATCAAAGTGAATTAGTTAAGTTAAACTAAGTGAATTAGTTAAGTGAATTGGTTAAGTTAACCAAAGTGAGTGAGTCGAGTTAATCAAAGTGATTAGTTCAGTTAATCGAGATAAGGAAATCAAGTTAGGTTAATCGAGTTGAATTAGTCAGTCGAGTTAATCAATTGAGTTAGTCAAACCAAGTAAAACCAGTTAGAGTTAATTAATTAAGGTTGACCAGTTAGAGTTGATCGGTTAGGATTAACCAGTTAGAGTTAATCAAATCAGAGTTAATCAAGTAGAGTTAAGTAAAATTAGAACTGACTAGAGATTGGTAAATTGAATGGTTTTCTAAGTGTCTATCTGATGTTGGTTTCGGCCTTCGGGATTTATACTTAGGGGATCGTTCTCATACTAGTTTACAGTCAGGGACTGATAGTTGGGGAAGAGTAGTGATTTGTAAATAAGCAGATGGAAATGTTTTCCAGTGTTAATAACATATATTTTCTAAACATAGAAAATAAGACAATGTGAATATATATTTACAGATATATGTTGATGATTGATCGATATAATTTCCATCTGGAAATAATATCGTTGTTTGCACAATTGTTTTTCTTCGATAGTTAACTCACAGACTATCGAAGTTTTTGACCATTTTAACGTTGTTAATATGGAGAGACCGGTTGGATTATTATCCAAAGAACCACTCTGTATTGGCATAAGCGTTGCGAATCATATATGCCAAAGATAATTGAAGACGGAGTAAAATGCAAGGGCTGCTGTATAAGTCTTAGATAACAGTGACTAAGATGGATGTACTGAATAGTGCCTTCGGTTTGTCCAGTCCCAGGACAACTTGTATGGACGAAGCTCTGACAGAGTATATCCAATGGATCGCGTAAGTTGGTTTGTTCAAACGTATTCACGTTTGGTGGCGGAGGAATTCGTTTCTCTAAGCTGTATACCCGTGTTATTTTTGGATAAATCAATGTGTGATTTGGCGGGTATGACGATGTGACATTCTAAGTGAATGAAGATGACTTGTGTTGATGAATGTCTGACAGAGTATTTCCAGAGAGGTCACGTACATTGATTTCTTCAACCGTACCAAAAGTGGAAGCGGAGAAGGAAACTTCTTAGCTAACACGTAATGTACTGTTGTAGACGTCAATTAGTGATTTTCGATGGACCTGACAATGTGGCATTCGAAGTGAATCTGTTGTGATGATAAAGCGTAGCTTCTAGCCTCACATCCGGTAAATGACAGAAATTGGACAGGCAGCATGGCTAAGTCGGTCGCACCGAAGTAGGGTGTACAATCACCTATCTAGAGAATATTCATTTGTTTCTTAAATCTATCAATGCTGTCCCATATATATACGGGAACGGTTGCTGATCCCAACCGTTGGTGATATACATTCGATACACTCAAGCAAAATGAGTGGTCGGTCATGTGTGGCTGAGTTACAAGATGTTCTTGTTGAACTCCACTGTATCGTTCCTAGAGTACACTGATTGGAAGGTAGTTCCATACCTTGTCATAGTTGGAAATCCATTATCCAATATGTGCTTGCGATTTTGATTTGTATACCATATATGTAGAACGTGAGATGAAAGCGTTTCTGCTAGTTGATATCTATTTGTACATAGACATTATTATAATATCAAAAGGTTTTTGATATAAAGATATTTTGGATTCTCATAAGGGAAAAACCCGTTCCGTTCTGCGGCGTGGTCTTATGACATATCGTTTACTTGTTCATATACCTGTTTAAACTGTTTTACTCATACCAGTCCCATGACTGACCTTGAGTTTACTTTGTTGTTTTCCCTAAACTCTTGGGTGCCTAAATTTGTACGGGCAGTCAAGTAGTCGGGTTTTACAGATATACTTGGAGAGCTTGGAGCAGGAGGCTTCATGATCATATAGCTATAGTTTATTTCCGCTGTGTTGTAAGTGCTGTACTCTGATAAGTGCTATTGTATACATAACTGTTATATTTTAAAGTTATGTTATCTATTATATGTTATTCGTTCCGCTGTGAGGTTCGTGTTACTCGGATGTTGTGTTCTTCTTCTTCTTCTATTCTAAGTTTCTATCTTATCTATTCTCACCCTCTAAGTTCTTTCATTAACAACCGGGATTTTTCGATGTTTTGGTTATCGACATCGTGCTTATGTCGATAACCAAAGTCGCTCAAAATCTGGGTCGTTACAATGTAGGGAAACAGGTTGGAGGAATCCGACTGGATTCCTCAACAGTTATTTTATTGTTTTTCATATATTTTGATATATGATGTGAATTATAACCTGTTGTTGATTCTGTGTGTATGGACGATATTGGATATCGAAATTTGATATGTTAAATACCGTAACATACCGGAATGTTGATAAGGGAATTTTCAAAGTGATAGTGAAAATAAAATATTTATAAATGGAATGTTTATAAATAAGAAATATTTATAAATTGGAATATTTATAAATAGAAGATATTTAGAAAGGAAATAAATTCAAACCATTTTCTTTTTGAATGGAAAGGGCTGTGTGGTGGGTTTGGGGATTTTTCCGATGCTCCCGATACAAAGGAGGTTATGGCGAATTTTTACGAGAATTTAAGTAGTTAGAATATTTTTAAGAATAAAATTGGAAAGAGAATATTTAGAAAATAAAAAGGGATATATTTGTTAATCAAATATAAAGGGAATTATATTTGTTAATCAAATATAAAGGGAATTATATTTGTTAATCAAATATAAAGGGATTTATTTATTAATCAAATATAAAGGGATTATATTTGTTAAACAAATATAAAGGAGATATATTTGAAATCAAACATAGAGGAGATATATTTGAAATCAAATATATTTGAAAGCAAATATAAAGGAATATATTGGTAAAACATAAATAAAGAGTTAAAAGAATTTATTTATTTAGGAAATAAATAAAAGTAAAAAGGGTTTATTTATTTAGGAAATAAATAAAGATTAAAGGAGATATTTATTTGGTAAATAAATAGGATTAAAAGAAGATATTTACTTGTTAGAATAAATAGGATTAAAAGAAGATATTTACTTGTTAGAATAAATAGAATAAAAGGAATATTTATTTGTTAAATAAATAGAAAATGGAAATCTGTTTTTAACAGATAAATAGAAAAGATTAATTTATAAATAACAGTTATAAATTAAATTTAATATTTATCATTCGATAATTGGAATATATAAGTCTGTACTTATATAGAGAAGAGAGATTGGTTTTAACACCGGTAGGTTTAAATAGAATGGATACACAACACTTGTATAAGTGAAGTAACATCATTAAAGAGAACATTTATAAAGTGCAGAACCGTTCCTAAAAGTAAATCTTTATAAATGAATAAACGTTATCAAATAGGGGTACTCGAATAAGAGAAATCGATTAGAGTTAGAGTTAACCAATTAGAATTAACCAACTAGAGTTAATCAAATAGAATTATTCAAATGGAGTTAAATCGAATATTAGTTATTCGATAGGAGTTAAATCAAGTTAAGCAGAATAAGTCGAGTTAATCAGTTAGGGTTGACCAGTTAGAGTTAATCAGTTAGGGTTGACCAGTTAGAGTTAACCAGTTAGAGTTAATCAGTTAGGGTTGACCAGTCAGAGTAAATCTGTTAGAGTTAACCAGTTAGAGTTAGAGTTAAACAAATAGAGTAATTAAATTGAGTTAATCGATTAGAGTTAGTCAAAAAGGAGTTATCGAATTTAGTTATTCGAAAAGGGAGTTATCGAATTTAGTTATTCGAAAAGGAGTTATCGAATTTAGTTATTTGAAAGGGAGTTATCGAATTTAGTTATTCGAAAGGGAAGATTATCGAATATCGTTTATTCGAGAGGAGTTATCGATTATTAGTTAATCGAAGGAATTATCGATTATTAGTTTAATCGAAGGGGTTATCGAATATAGTTTATTCGAAGGAGTTATCGAATTTAGTTATTCGATGGGGTTAATCGATATTAGTTAAATCAAATGAGTAAATCGAATATAGTTTATTCGAATAGAATTAAAGGAAGTTATCAAATATTAGTAATTCGAATCGAGTTAAAATGAGTTGATCGAATTTAGTTTATTCAAATAGAAGTAAAAAGAGTAAATCGATTAGAGTTAAACAAATAGAGATTTAAGGACTTTTGAATATAGTTTATTCGAAAGGAGTTGAGTAAGGAGTGAAGTAAAAAGAGTAAATCGATTAGAGTTAAACAAATAGAGATTAAAGGATTTTCGAATATAGTTTATTCGAAAGGAGTTACGTAAGGAAGTGTTAAAAAGTTAAAGGATGAACTTACCCTATTTCGAGATTTGAAATGTTGTTCAGTTAAGGTCTGAGAGGTAGTTATACCCCAACTTGATTGACTTCGTTTTTAATTTAGAAATGGTTAAGGTTCGAGAGTGAAAGCGGTTAAGTGTAGTTAGTAAATAAGTATAGTGGTTTGAGTTGTCGTCGCGATGTTGATTTAAACATCTGTTCAAATCCAAGTAAAGAAGATTTGGAAATGTTTTCCATATAGAATCAGAAACGTAATCAAATATTGAAATAAGGAAATATATACATATATATATATATATATATATATATATGTGATTGATGGTTGATTGATAGAATTTCCATTTGGAAATAATATCATTGTTTGCACACCTATTTTCCTTGATAGTTAAATCACAGACTATCAAAGTTTTGACCATCTTAACGTTGATAATATGGAGAGACCGGTTGGATTATTATCCAAAGAACCACTCTGTATTGGCATAAGCGTTGCGAATCATATATGCCAAAGATAATTGAAGACGGAGTAAAGTACAAGGGCTATTGTATAAGTCTTAGATAACAGTGCCTAAGATGGATGTACTGAATAGTGCCTTCAGTTCATCCTGTTCTTGGATGACTTGTATGGATGAATGTCTGACAGAGTATTTCCAGAAAGGTCACGTACATTGATTTCTTCAACCGTACCAAGGGTGGAAGCGGAGAAGGAAACTTCTTTAGCTAACACGTAATGTATTGTTGTAAACGTCAATTAGTGATTTTCGATGGATCTGACAATGTGACATTCGAAGTGAATCTGATGTGATGATAAAGCGTAGCTTCTAGCCTCACCTCCAGTAAATAACAGAAATCGGGCAGGCAGCATGGCTAAGTCGGTCGCACCGAAGTAGGGTGTATAATCACCTATCTAGAGAATATTCATTTTCTTCTTTAATCTATCAATGCTGTCTCATATATATACGGGAAACGGTTGCTGATCCCAACCGTTGGTGATATACATTCGATACACTCAAGCAAAATGAGTGGTCGGTCATGTGTGGCTGAGTTACAAGATGTTCTTGTTGAACTCAGTGTATCGTTCCTAGAGTACACTGATCGGAAGGTGGTTCCATACCTTGTCATAGTTGGAAATCCATTACCCAATACGTGCTTGCGGTTTTGATTGTATACCATATATGTTGAACGTGAGATGAAAGCGTTTCTGCTAGATGATTAATATATTGTAGTTGATAGACATTATTATAATATCAAAAGGTTTTTGATATAAAGATACTTTGGATTTTCATAAGGGAAAAACCCGTTCCGTTATACGGCGTGGTCTTATGAGATATCGTTTACTTGTTCAAACCGTTTTAACTTTGTTTACTCATACTAGTCCCATGACTGACCCAGAGTTTATTTTGTTTTGTTTTCCCTAAACTCTTGGGTGCCCAATTTTGTACGGACAGTCAAGTAGTCAGGAATTTACAGATACTTGAAGAGCTGGAGCAGGAGGCTTCAGGATCATATAGCTATAGTTATTTCCGCTGTGTTGTAAGTGTTGTACTTTGAAATGATGAATATCCAAGTACAGATTTATATTTCAAAGTTATGTTATACATATTGTATGTTATTCGTTCCGCTGTGAGGTTCGTGTTACTCTGATGTTGTGTTCTTCTTCTTCTATTCTAAGTTTCTATCTTATCTTTCCTCACCCTCTTAATTCTTTCATTAATACCGGGATTTTTCGATGTTTTGGTTATCGACATCGAGTTTATGTCGATAACCAAAGTCGCTTAAAATCCGGGTCGTTACAGTTGGTATCAGAGCTTAAGTTAAGAATTACCTTGGCTCTGTGGCATGACTCGGTAGAGATAGGGTTAGTAATACCCCAGATTGAGTTTGAGTGCATATATACGAGTGAACGTATTTGTATTTGATATAAAAATTTGTTTTATATTGTGGAGATTCATTGGTTGAGTTGTTTGTGAATTCTGGTCAATCAGTTTGATCCATTGTATCGGTAGGAGTTACTAAACACTCGAATACGATGGGTCGTCACGATATGTTTTGAAAAGAGGGTAAATTAAAATAAGTTTACCCAAGGTATATCTTGATATAGAGAAGATATATATATCAAAATTATAATATATTGGATATATTGGTTGTTATTATAATCGAGTAAGATTATAAATTATATGGTTATGTAAATAATCAATCAGAATTCATGTAAGTGAAATACGTGAAATCAGATGAGTTAAATCTGAATTTAAACCAGAAATTGAATTAAAACTCTAGAGAATTGGATAAGTGTTTGTAAATGGATATGTATTAAGTATAAGGAAAATTTAAGATCCTGGGAGATTTTAAATTGTTTTACAAACAGTGTGAATTATATTTTGAAATGAATTTCAAAGTGGAAATATATAGAAATGGTTTTATAGTATTGAACTCACTTCGATCGCTGGAAAATAGATTTTGATGATGACAGCTGCATCATCAGTATTCATTATCGAGTTATAAGTGACGAATTACTACCAGAGATACTGTTTTGAATTTTTTTTGGGAAAGACAAGTTGTGTTGAATTTCAAAAAGGAAAATTTGATTTTTGAAAAGAGTAAACTATTTAAAAACTCCCAGGGAAAGACTGTTTGATTTAAAAACTAATTTAACAAAAAATTTTGAAAGCAAATTTGAAATAAAGTAAAGCCAGTAAAGTGGTAACTGAAGTTGAATTGAAATCGAATACAATTGGATTTGTGAAATTAGAATCCGAAATGGTATTGGATTGAGGAGTTAAGGAATTAAAAATCAAGAATTGAACTTGAGTTGAAATGGGATTTGGCTTGGTTAAAAACGAATGGTTGTGTTGGAGATAAAACTGATTTGGAGTTTGAGTGGCATGACATTGGTATATGCTGAATTGATAGCAGATGTGAGGGATATAACGATATGCCCGACAAAAAGGTACCAGTTTATATTATATATTGGATATGAGATTTTGATGAGCCGAATTGGCAAGCCGCTTGGTTGTTTGATTTTCTTTTGGGTTGGAGAAGGCCCAGAGAGGCAAGTGGTGGTTTGATGTATTGACCAATACAAAGGAGGTGCTGGTAATTTTTTTTTTGAAGAGTTAAGGAGTTAGAAAATTTTCAGGATTTTTGAAATTTTCGATAATAAGAATGAATAAATAATTTAATTGAAATTAAATTGGTTCAGTTAAAACTGAAGTTAAGAAATGAACAAATATGTTCTAACCAGTCGGAAGGGTCGTTCTCTACCTTAGCAATTTCGAGGACGAATTATTTTAAGTGGGGAAGAATGTAATGACCCGCATTTGCAGAGGTATAATAATTAATTTATTTAATTATTTAAAAGGTGATTAAAAGGATTTAATGGTCGTGGAATCAAATAATGGTGAATATTTAATTAAAATAATAAATTAAATAGTATATTTAATTCTGAAATAATCAGAATTGGCTGAAATGACGATATGGTGTGAACTGGATCACCCATGATATTTAATTCAGCTTGGAATTGAATTTGAATAACGAATATATTATATAAATGATAGTTTGAACGTATTATTATATTATAATTAAAATCGAGCTCGAAATGGCGCTGTAGTTCGCGATTTGGCGATTTGAACTTCAACTGAATGTACAGGATTCGTTTTAAGCCGATTTCTGTGAAACAAGAAACGTGTGGAGCTGGTAGAGTATATTTTTCTAGTGGAAGAGAAAAATCGGGATTTCGTCATGTAGATTTTGATTTACGTCCAATTCAAATTTTAGAAAAGTCGCTATGGAATTTATTAATAATTTAATTCGATTTAAAAGGGGTTTTGACCATAACTGGAGCAGACGATCGAATTAAGCCACGAAACCAGTCCCGTCGAGTTCGTATCGTCGTTTAGAGTCAGAAAACATATATAGTTTGTTATTTTTGAACATTGGAAAATTTGGTGTCTAAAGGAGCGCTTACGGTGCATAGAAAATAGCGTACCGGGAAACAGTCTCGGAATGCGACGAACTGTGTGCCATTGGGTTCGTATTAATTTATCGTTATAAGAAAGTCAAGTTTCGCGGCAAACCGATGACGTATGTGACCTCGGTGGCCAAAAACGCCTTATTCTGAGTTAACCATTTATACGTTTTAAACATGGGTAACTTTATTTGAATGGTTAACTGGTCAAACGAACTCGGAATTCAACGAAACAAGTTTCATACGAAACCTTAGGAAGAGGTCTAGTGAAACGTTAAGGCCTCATGTTTTTAGGATTTTTCTATAATTTTAAGGAATTAATGCTCGGTGTTTTTCATCGATATTTTCTAAGGGATTTTTACAAACGGTGTCGGAATTCGACGAAACCTATCCCATTGATTCCGGAATATTATTCTATGCCAGGAATAGCTTAGTTTGTCAAAAACAGGTATCATATGAGGTTATATTTTCGCGAGACTTCACGTGTAAGTTTTAAATATAATAAAATATATTTACGGTCCAAAATATCTTCTCTATAAAAGGGACTTAACTCCCTCGTTAAAACCTAATTCATTTCAGAAGTCAACAGAGCAAAAATCAAGCCGCCACTTAAATCATTTCTCTTCATCAAACAAAAACAAACGAAAGCAAATGAAAATCAAAGGAAAATGTTAAAAATTCAAAGCAAGTATCCTTGGATTTATCTTGTCACCAGCTTCATTTCTACACCAGTTTGAATGGTGCGACGCAACATTTTGGGTGCTCGAAGTTGTGAGCAGTGAACTAGGGTCATGTTATCCAGAGTTTGAAGCCATGGTGTTTGAACTCGATCTTGTTTTCGAGACTAGGACAGAAAACCGAACCCGTGTGCATCCTTTGGGGTGATGCGGTGATGAGAAGTACGGTGGCTCCACTGTAGCCGTGAGGCCTGAAGTCGCAATGGGTATGGAGGGCACGAGCGTGGCACAAGGGTTACAATGGGGTGGGGATTGTGATAGTGAAGTGGATGTTGGAGGCGGTGCCAGAATTGGGTGGTCGGAGTGATGGTGGAGGAAGGTCAAAGGTGCAGTCAAGGGAAAATGATTTACAGGAGTTCACGAAATTGGTGATTTGGGGAAAGAGGCTGAAAATGGGTTCGGTATTTAATTCAAGGGGGAATGGGCGTGTTTTGTTTAAGGGGTGAGGGCCCAATTCATTTAAAATTCAAGTTTTATTTAAATTAAACTGTGTATTAACTTGTTAAGGCGATAACTTCGTCATACGTTGTCAGAATCAGACGAAATAAGATCCGTTAGGATCGTATGGACGGGAACAACACAATGAAGCTGACTGGAAGTGGATTTGAGCTCGTATGAATTTATGGCGAAATAAATTGTTTGATTCAAATCAAATAACAGTTTATCGTTCTTTAACGATGAACTGCCAAAGTGAGTAAATCTCACTAACTCTGAACAGTTTATAATTTCATGTTGTATTTTTAGAACTATTAGAAATTGTCTGTTTGATTGTGTGTTGACTGTTTGATTGAACTGCTAGTCAGTTAATGAAATATTATATATATATATATATAATATAAACAGTTATATAGTTATATATTGATTCTGTTTATCAGAATAATGCATATTGAACTGAAAGTGATGACAATCATGTTGTGTAACATCTGTGGATGCATGGAAACAGGTTGGAGGAATCCGACTGGATTCCTCAACAGTTATTTTATTGTTTTTCATATATTTTGATATATGATGTGAATTATAACCTGTTGTTGATTCTGTGTGTATAGACGATATTGGATATCGAAATTTGATATGTTAAATACCGTAACATACCGGAATGTTGATAAGGGAATTTTCAAAGTGATAGTGAAAATAAAATATTTATAAATGGAATGTTTATAAATAAGAAATATTTATAAATAGAAGTTATTTAGAAAGGAAATAAATTTCAAACCATTTTCTTTTTGAATGGAAAGGGCTGTGTGGTGGGTTTGGGGATTTTCCCGATGCTCCCGATACAAAGGAGGTTATGGCGAATTTTTACAGGAATTTAAGGAGTTAGAATATTTTTAAGAATAAAATTGGAAAGGGAATATTTAGAAAATAAAAAGGGATATATTTGTTAATCAAATATAAAGGGAATTATATTTGTTAATCAAATATAAAGGGATTTATTTGTTAATCAAATATAAAGGGATTATATTTGTTAAACAAATATAAAGGAGATATATTTGAAATCAAATATAAAGGAGATATATTTGAAATCAAATATAAAGGAAATATATTTGAAAGCAAATATAAAGGAATATATTGGTAAAACATAAATAAAGAGTTAAAAGAATTTATTTATTTAGGAAATAAATAAAAGTAAAAAGGGTTTATTTATTTAGGAAATAAATAAAGACTAAAGGAGATATTTATTTGGTAAATAAATAGGATTAAAAGAAGATATTTACTTGTTTGAATAAATAGAATAAAAGGAATATTTATTTGTTAAATAAATAGAAAATCTGTTTTTAACAGATAAATAGAAAAGATTAATTTATAAATAACAGTTATAAATTAAATTTAATATTTATCATTCGATAATTGGAATATATAAGTCTGTACTTATATAGAGAAGAGAGATTGGTTTTAACACCGGTAGGTTTAAATAGAATGGATGCACCACACTTGTATAAGTGAAGTAACATCATTAAAGAGAACATTTATAAAGTGCAGAACCGTTACAAAAAGTAAATCTTTATAAATGAATAAACGTTATCAAATAGAGGTACTCGAATAAGAGAAATCGATTAGAGTTAGAGTTAACCAATTAGAATTAACCAACTAGAGTTAATCAAATAGAATTATTCAAATGGAGTTAAATCGAATATTAGTTATTCGATAGGAGTTAAATCAAGTTAAGCAGAATAAGTCGAGTTAATCAGTTAGGGTTGACCAGTTAGAGTTAATCAGTTAGGGTTGACCAGTTAGAGTTAACCAGTTAGAGTTAATCAGTTAGGGTTGACCAGTTAGAGTAAATATGTTAGAGTTAACCAGTTAGACTTAAACAAATAGAGTAATTAAATTGAGTTAATCGATTAGAGTTAGTCAAAAAGGAGTTATCGAATTTAGTTATTCGAAAAGGGAGTTATCAAATTTAGTTATTCGAGAAGGAGTTATCGAATTTAGTTATTCGAAAGGGAGTTATCGAATTTAGTTATTCGAAAGGGAAGATTATCGAATATCGTTTATTCGAGAGGAGTTATCGATTATTAGTTAATCGAAGGAATTATCGATTATTAGTTTAATCGAAGGGGTTATCGAATATAGTTTATTCGAAGGAGTTATCGAATTTAGTTATTCGATGGGGTTAATCGATATTAGTTAAATCAAATGAGTAAATCGAATATAGTTTATTCGAATAGAATTAAAGGGAGTTATCGAATATTAGTTATTCGAATCGAGTTAAAATGAGTTGATCGAATTTAGTTTATTCAAATAGAAGTAAAAAGAGTAAATCGATTAGAGTTAAACAAACAGAGATTTAAGGACTTTCGAATATAGTTTATTCGAAAGGAGTTGAGTAAGGAGTGAAGTAAAAAGAGTAAATCGATTAGAGTTAAACAAATAGAGATTAAAGGATTTTCGAATATAGTTTATTCGAAAGGAGTTACGTAAGGAAGTGTTAAAAAGTTAAAGGATGAACTTACCCTATTTCGAGATTTGAAATGTTGTTCAGTTAAGGTCTGAGAGGTAGTTATACCCCAACTTGATTGACTTCGTTTTTAATTTAGAAATGGTTAAGGTTCGAGAGTGAAAGCGGTTAAGTGTAGTTAGTAAATAAGTATAGTGGTTTGAGTTGTCGTCGCGATGTTGATTTAAACATCTGTTTAAATCCAAGTAAAGAAGATTTGGAAATGTTTTCCAAATAGAATCAAAAACGTAATCAAATATTGAAATAAGGAAATACATACATACATACATATATATATATATATATGATTGATGGTTGATTGATAGAATTTCCATTTGGAAATAATATCGTTGTTTGCACACCTGTTTTCCTTGATAGTTAAATCACAGACTATCATAGTTTTGACCATCTTAACGTTGTTAATATGGAGAGACCGGTTGGATTATTATCCAAAGAACCACTCTGTATTGGCATAAGCGTTGCGAATCATATTTGCCAAAGATAATTAAAGACGGAGTAAAGTACAAGGGCTATTGTATAAGTCTTAGATAACAGTGCCTAAGATGGATGTACTGAATAGTGCCTTCGGTTCATCCTGTTCCTGGATGACTTGTATGGATGAATGTCTAACAGAGTATTTCCAGAAAGGTCACGTACATTGATTTCTTCAACCGTACCAAGAGTGGAAGCGGAGAAGGAAACTTCTTTAGCTAACACGTGACGATGTGACATTCGAAGTGAATCTGATGTGATGATAAAGCGTAGCTTCTAGCCTCACCTCCGGTAAATGACAGAAATCGGACAGGCAACATGGCTAAGTCGGTCGCACCGAAGTAGGGTGTATAATCACCTATCTAGAGAATATTCATTTGCTTCTTTAATCTATCAATGCCGTCTCATATATATACGGGAAACGGTTGCTGATCCCAGCCGTTGGTGATATACATTCGATACACTCAAGCAAAATGAGTGGTCGGTCATGTGTGGCTGAGTTACAAGATGTTCTTGTTGAACTCCAGTGTATCGTTCCTAGAGTACACTGATCGGAAGGTGGTTCCATACCTTGTCATAGTTGGAAATCCATTACCCAATACGTGCTTGCGGTTTTGATTGTATACCATATATGTAGAACGTGAGATGAAAGCGTTTCTGCTAGATGATTAATATATTGTGGTTGATAGACATTTTTATAATATCAAAATGTTTTTGATATAAAGATACTTTGGATTCTCATAAGGGAAAAACCCGTTCCGTTATACGGCGTGGTCTTATGAGATATCGTTTACTTGTTCAAACCGTTTTAACTTTGTTTACTCATACCAGTCCCATGACTGACCCGGAGTTTATTTTGTTTTGTTTTCCCTAAACTCTTGGATGCCCAATTTTGTACGGGCAGTCAAGTAGTCAGGAATTTACAGATACTTGAAGTGCTGGAGCAGGAGGCTTCAGGATCATATAGCTATAGTTATTTCCGCTGTGTTGTAAGTGTTGTACTTTGAAATGATGAATATCCAAGTACATATTTATATTTCAAAGTTATGCTATACATATTATATGTTATTCGTTCCGCTGTGAGGTTCGTGTTACTCTGATGTTGTGTTCTTCTTCTTCTATTCTAAGTTTCTATCTTATCTTTCCTCACCCTCTTAATTCTTTCATTAATTACCGGGATTTTTCGATGTTTTGGTTATCGACATCGAGTTTATGTCGATAACCAAAGTCGCTTAAAATCTGGGTCGTTACATGATGTACCAGCCCATGCCCATTCATCGTCACCATTATCTTGCGCCTCTCCAAGTTAACTGATAACCCAGCATTGATTGTGGAGCAGGAATTGGTTTGCTACCACGATCATGGACTCTAGATTTCTTTTTGTTCCCACCGTTTTTTTTTCTATCACCTCTTTTTTGCCTTCGATATTTTTTCATCTCATAACCTGGCGTCTATCTCTTTTCTTGGAGGATAGTGAGGTAGTCTTGAAGGATCACAAGCAAGAGGCGATGTAGTGAAAAACCTGCTGTTTAGAGCAGCAGTTGCACAGTGCCACGTTCATCTGGATCGATTGATAGTAAAGTTTCAATGAGTTGAATTGAACATGGAGGGAATTCCTTAAAAGTTTCACCTATGCATCGTTTGTATGACTGCTGGGGTTTGAACATGGTTGCATGAGGCAACTTTGATTTCTTCCAATACTTCTCTGAAGGAGACCCACACAGCTTAAATATTTTATGTAATTGTTCCACCTCTGTTCTTCCAGGAAGTATCGGCTTGCATGCAAGAAGCTCTGCCAAAATGCAACCGGCGCTCCACAAATCAACACCGACTCCATAACAAGTGGCTCCTAAAAGAAGTTCAGGAGGTCTATACCACAAAGTGACAACTCTGCTGGTCATGGGTTGCTTTTTATTGGGATCAAAAGTAGAAGCTAGCCCGAAATCGGCAATTTTGAGAATAATAGAGGAACGACAATACAATGCTTTGATAATTGGAAATTTTGATAACAGGAAAGAAAAACATTTTTTTTTAAATTCTCTCTCCTCTCTTTCACCTAGCTCTGATACCATGTTAGGATTTTAATAGCTAAGAGAGGAGAGAAAAATAACACGTTAAAGCAAAACGATTACATTGTTATTCGGTTCAGCTAAAATGAAAGAGATACAAACAATTAAATAGACCAAGAAACAAACCACTAACTAATTACTTGACCTACAAACTAGGAAACATGGTAGTTTATAGGAACCACTACTTAGACTTATTCTTAAACATGTGTTACTTTCTAACAAGAAAGCCATGTAATTTTTAGTAAATATAATTGACATAAAAGATATATGATCTACAACATCTATTTAATGACATCAAAACCTATTTATAAGACAAGAAATCTTTTTGTGTTTTATTATGCAACTTCATTTATTCGCTCTTTTTAATTGCAACTTATGGGGCAGTTTTCTATCATGTTGTTTAACTAAATCAATTCATATTAATTTTTTTAAATTACATTTCTTTCGGAGTAATGACATACATAATCAGAGTAATAATTATGAATCCATACAGAAGGCTCTCTATAATTCGAAATTTCTGTTACATTGTTTTTTCCCCATCGAAGAATAATTATAAACATGAAAATGAAAATTTGATTTTTTTTAAATATAATAAAGTGACAAGAACATTGATATATAATTGCTAACCATCTAAAACTTTACAGTTTCACAAAGTTTTATGCATAAAGGTTCTGAATCCTACGAAAAATGCCCATATTTTTTTTATATAAAGTTGTTTTTCTTAAAGGCTTCTTATACTGTTTTCTCATTTTTACTTAATCTACATTTTTATTTTTATGTTTTAATTTATAAAAGACATATGCTATGCATTTTTATTTTAAAAATTTGCATGTTTTGCACTTGCTTGACAATTATTTTATGGTACAAGGAAGGTCCCCTATTTGACAAATATTTTTTGACAATTATTTTTAAAGTGCATGTAAATATTGGTGAAAGTTCTGGGACTTATACAGATTTTAGTTCTACGCTATATTATTTTTAAATTTCTTGAAATGTGAACTTTTTTGGATTTTGAATTGAAAATGAAGGTGCCAACTTTAAAGGTGCGGGGTTTCCAAAACAAGTCATATCTATGAAACATATTTTTCCACTTTTCTTTTATTCCACCGTGTTTTTTAAAATAGGGACTTAATCTTAAAAGGCCTTACGCAGAAACAAACCTATGTGATTTCTTATTTATTTTTTCCACTATAGAACATGTTCACAATTACCGATTTATTACGACTAAGTAATATTTCCAATATTTAATGACCGTCATGCAAAATGAAAATCAAATATTGCACATGGATATTTCTATTGACTGTATTACACCACAACCAACACACACACACACAAACAAATTGTGACGTGTGCTTACAAATTGTGAAATGGGATGTCCAGAACTAGACAATCTGCTTCACAATGTGGATACTTTTCTTATCCAACTCAGATTCCATAATAAAAATCAAAACAGCATTGGAGAAACAAAAAACAACACACATTTTCTATTGCTTATCGTCACAATCCCATTTCTACTTATACTGTAGCGTCCCGAAAATGTCGACGCTCGAATCTCGACACTAATACAACCCGTGCCAAGTATCGAAAACCCAAAAAGCTAATAGAAAGAAATTAGAGGATGAGATAGAAAAGATAAAACTATTAGAATAGAAGAAGAAGAAGAATACAACAGAAAAAAATCAGAGTAAAACACGAATCTCACAGCGGAACGAATAAAATATAATATATAGCATAACTTTAAAATACAAATCTAAATTTTTATAACATACCATGTCAGAGTATAACTCATATATATCACAGCGGAAATAATCTCTAAATAACTAATGGTGAAGCCTCCAGCTTTGAGCTCCTCTAAGTGAATCTGTAAAATCCTGAAACACTTGACTGTCCATACAAATTTAGGCACAAGAGTTTAGGAGAACACAAACAAAATAAACTCTGGGTCAGTCATGGGACTGGTGTGAGTAAACTCCAACCATATTGTTTAACTTTGAAAATCCTTTTGAAAGAAAAGGATAATAGTAAGACCAACCCACACATAAACATGGACGGTTTTTACCTTACTATAACCCAAAACATTTTGATATCAAAATCCAGTGATATTGTAATAATGTCTTATCAAGTAAATAACCAAATAGCAGAACGCTTGCATCTCACACTTTACATATACAGTATAAAATCAAAAACCGTAGGGCTCTTATTGGAGATTGGATTCTAACTATGACAAGGTATGGGACCACCTCCCGATCAGTGTACTCTAGTGGGGATACACTGGGGTTCAACAAGAACGTCTTGCAACCCGGCCACACATGACCGCCCACTCATTTAGCTTGAGTGCAGCGAATATATTGTTACCCACGGTTTTCGTCCGTCCAACCGTAACTCATAAGATATAGAATCGAAAGAAGAACAAATACGAATTTTCTCTAAATCGATGACAATACGCACTGCTTGGGTATGACCCAACTAGCCATGCCGCCTGCCTGATTTTTGTCATTTTCCAGTTGTGAGGCTAGATGCTGCGTCTATCTTTTCAGAACATCTGGTCACTATTCACTTTGAATGCCACATCGTCAAACCCATCAAATCACTAGTTGATCTTCCCAAAAATATTACGGGTATAAAAGCTAAGAGAAACGAATTCCTTCGCCACCATATGTAATACCTTGAACAAATCGTCTTGTGTGATCTATTAGGAGTACTCTGTCAGACATTCATCCATGCAAGTTGTCCTGGGACTGGACAAACAGAAAGCACTATTCTGGAACAGGACGACCCTTGCATTTCACTCCGTCTTCATTTTTCTTTAGCGTAATCTAATTCGCAATGCCTATGCCTATACAGAGTGTTTTTCGGATAATAAATCCAACCGGTCTCTCCGTGTTGACAACGATGGTCAAAAATCTTTGATAGCCGGTGATTTAACTATCAAAGGAAAATAAACATCCCTCAATAATCACTGCCCCCTTTTAATTAATATTCATTTATTTCCCAACTTTTCATATCTTCCTAGATATTTTTTTAAAAACCTGTTTTAACCCTTCATGCTTCTTGGGAAAACATTTCCTATTATTTCTAAACTCCTATCTTTTCCAGATTCCAGAAAATATACGTTTTTAACATCTGAAAACATTTCCATCCTTTCCATATTTCTTATTCTCTATATTTTATAAAATATACACTATTTACATTGTAAATTATTTCCAAGTCCCATTAATCATTCTTGAATTTATATTTCTAAATAATTATTTCATTCCATAAATAATCATTGTTTTATAAACCAAACCACTTGTTCTTATATATTTAAAACCCGTTCTTTTATCTAGCCTAATCGAAATTCAATTCCCATTTAAAATATAGATTTCCCTTTCAAAATTCAAATTCATTTCTAATATATTTTCACGGTATTTAAATACCATTTACTTCAGGGCCAATGTTATTAACATCACCAACACACAACAATCGACAATGGATTATTTATCACATCATATAATGTAATATATGAAAAACAACCATATAATTGTTGAGGAATTCAGTTGGATCCCTCCCACCTGTTTCCTTGCATCCAAAGATGTCAGTCAACATAAATAACATTAATTTCATATCAATGTGAAATATAATAATAAGAGAATCAATATTCAGTCAACGGTTTATGTATGAAACTATATAAGTGTTAGACCAAAAAGTGGTTCTAACACCCAAATTGAATAAAATACTAATAAACTAAGATCGAAAAGCAGATAAGAGACACGGAGTTTATAGTGGTTCGGCCTAAAAATGCCTATGTCCACTTTATATCACTTTTGTTGATGAATTCGACGAGATTACAACAATATATCCACTCAATCTCACTCAAATATCATAAAATTCACTTAAATATCTTAAAACTATGTTTGAAATGAGGATTTGGATTGTTTGGAAGCTCTGAAATTCGGTTCTCTCAAATACACCAACTCTCAAAGTGCCAAAAGATCCCTTCAAGTGACCCTTGGGGGTCTTTATAGGCAGAAAATCACTCAGAAACCGGGTCGGGTCGGAGTGATGTGGCGGCCATCCATTCACTTTTGGGTTTGGATGCATTCTGGTGTTGACAGCGCATTGGTTTAGTGGAGATCATGGGCAGAACGTGGGGGGAAACTGCTCCGGTTGTTTAGGAAAACGTGGGTTGGAGTAGCAGACTAGGATCAGGTTGGATCGGAAATGCTTCAATTGTGGGTTCGGATCGGAATACTTGGTCCGATCCGATCCGATGCAGCCTGGATTCCCCCTGTTTCCTTTTCATTTGCTTGTTCCGCTTCGACCTGCTTTTCCTGTGCTTATCCGACCCGATCCGGGTATCATGAAAGTGTGCTTCATTAACTTGACTCTCTAACTATTTTGACTTTATGTAGCCTATTCATAAAGTAGGCTAACATTTTGCCCCCTCAAAGGATGCTTCTGTTGAAGACGGACCGTGCTTTGATGTTAAATATCAGCCCTTGAATCGGAACAATCAGAAAGTCACTTCTGTTCGTCTGTGAAGGTACATTGCTTCATGAAGACACGTCTCATTATTGCTTATATATACGTCGTCAGTTTCATGAACTATTTTCTTTATTTTTAACAAGTCTGAGGACTCTTCTCGGTGCACAGTGTTTTTCAAAGGTACGCTTTTCTTTTTCTTTTCATTGAATAGAACTTGAACGTCGGGTCTTTGTGTGTAACTCCATTCAGTTCGGATTCCGGTCCGATAAGCTTTCAACTCGTATTGCTTGATATTGAATTAACAGGCAGCCATGCTCTTGTGGGCTCGCATTCCGGCCCAAACGGAGTAAATAGTGGGAATACTAAGAGCCATTTCATACCCTATATAAGTCTGTTGTCCCATCTCCTTTCTTTCTTCTTTTTATTTTCTTCTTCCCGTCCAGAAATTTCCCAAAGAAGCAAGCGAAACCCTAGACGCCCACAACTCAAAAACTTTTCGTTCCAATTTCTGAATTAAACGTATAGGTAGCCTTACAATTTTATACCATCTCGGTATAATCATTTTTAGTTTGGAATTAGGGCTAATTTGAGTGATTTGGGGCATGGTGTTTAATTGGCTCTAGCGCCATGGCTTCCTCCTCAACACCACCGTCGCCGATGGTCTCATCACCATCTCAAGGCAGTTGCGGAGGGGGCTAGAGTCTAACCCTAGTCGAACCAACCCCGAGGCATTTGATTTTGGTTCAGCTCTCGATACGAGAGTGGGTTCGGTGAAGAAAGAGGGGCAGAGAGGATGAAGCATATTGGGGGATCGGTTCGGGTGAATACGTGTGAAAGGTGGAGGAGAAGGGAAAGAGGAGAGGTGCACAAGACCGGATCGGGTCGGGGAAGGCTCTCCAAGCCGGATCAGATCGGAAGGTAAAAAGGAGGAGGATGGTGTGGTTGTTTAATTCGATCCGGGACGTTCAAGAAATCCACCTCCGAACCGAACCGACTTTGATTCCTGGGCTCCAATATTTGTCTAAGATCAAGATAAGGCTAAGTCCCCTGATCCGATCCCAGTGACGTCTCCGAACTGAACCGAACCGAAGAGTAGTCCAACATAATACATAAGAACTTGCTTAACTTGCTAAATCAACTCTTGGCGTAACCTTCAACTTAATGGATAGTTAGGATAGTGCCTTGCAAACATAAATGAACATCAAGAACTACTCCAAATATCACTGTTTCTTCATAGCTTTGCTTCACTTTCTTGTATTTCATTCTGCATTTCTTGCATACACTGCCCACAATTTAGCTCACACACACGCACAGGGGGATACGGGCTAATTCACTCTAACTTGCGCTATTACCTCTTCAATAGTTTATCGATCATGGCGAGAAGGCGTTCATCCCGATTAGCAGACAAGAGTGGAGATCCCGAAACATCCAAGAAAATTACTCTTGATGATCTTTCTTCCACCTCAGACCCAGAAAGGAACGATGAGGGTTCAGACTATGATATTGAGGCCCATAACAGCGATAACGTATCTTCTGAGGGTGACACTTCTCTCGGTGAAGAAGAAGAAGCAGGGGTAGGTGATAACCGAGGACCCGGCGAGATCGAAGGTGTTGAGATCTTAGAAAATTGTGGGGACTCGGTTCAATCGATACTCGATGACGACAGAATCTTGCGGATACGGTTAAAGCATGGAATTCTGAAAAGTGATACTCGAACACCTTCCTCCACCGATCGTCCTCACAATCCCCCAGAAGGATACATGGCAATTACACGGCTAATGTGCAATGTTGGGGCAATTCCTCCATTTTCGCCCTTTGTCGTCGATTTTCTAAGACAAATGCGGATCGCCCCCATGCAGTTACTTCCCAATGCCTATGCTTACTTGTATACATTATACATAGCCTATCGAGAAATTCTGGGTGAGGAGCCTACTTTTGATGACGTCCATTTCTTCTACAACTTCAAACATCGTAAGAAGGAGTCCCCTTCCTTTTCGTATTTCGAGTCAGTTTCGTCGAGAAAGATTATACAAGAGCCTTTCAGCAGCAAAGTCGGTGACCCGAAAACTGAATGGTTCTACCATTTAAAACAGCCGGGTTGTGCCGGGAGATGGACTAAATCAAGTAATATGACCACCACCTTCAGGTTTTGATTTCATAATTTCATGCTTATGTACTGAACATCTTTTACTTCTATTTGCAGTTGTCAATCCACCGCAGATATCCGGCTCGATATATTCTGATGCTTGACTAGACTTCTCAATGGTGATCAAAAGTTCTTGACAATCAGCGAAGTCCTCAAAGACGAGTACCTTCACTTGCATGGGCTGTTACCTGTGACCCGCAGTATAGGCCATGGAGCGATTCCTTATGCATACATACCTCCCTTCAAAGTTGTCACTGAAACAGGAGGAAGTTCAAAAGGTCCAACAGTTCCTCTCAGGAATCCCCCTTCTCCATCTTCAACTCAAGACGATGAGTTGGCTAACATTGCCAAGAAAGATAAGGGCAACTACGCTGCTCCCGATGATGCCATTACTCCTAAAAAACCGATAAACCCTCCGGAATCACCATCGAATATTCTTCAAGATGACATCTCAATTACTGATGACCCCACATTTCAGGGTTTAGGAAACCTTCCCTTACCCGACGATCTTTATACTACCGAGGATTTCAGATCGAATCCTTTAACCTTTACCTCTTCAGAAGAGACGACTCCCGTGAAAATTAAGAAGTCTACATAGGCTAATCCAGCTCCAGGCTCAGGTTTGTTGGGGGGAAAACACTACTTAGGATGCACACAACACACTAGCACCGCACGTCACAGCACCTATGCCTTGCGTGAATATCACTTCTAATCTTTGTCTATGTCTTTATGCAGGTACAATGTCGCACTACTATGATCCGAGAAAACTTCGTCGCAGTATGTCTGTAGCTCCTTCTGACATTGAGCATGATCGTCGTGAGGGTCGTAACAGAGACGACAGGAGGCATCATAGTTCTCATCAGTCTCACTCCTCCCGTTCCCGCTCGCCGATTCAATTGGATCCGAGCAAATATAAAAGTTATCAAAGCCGTCGCGGGGGAGAAGCAACACAATCCAAAGGTCAAACCTCTCCCTCAGACAAATATTCTAAAGAAAAAAGTCCTCCAAAGCACGTTGACGCACGCGACAGACATAAGACCACAGAAAAACCATCTGAAAAAGGTGACGCCGCCGTTATTCCTTCCAAGCGCAAGCAACTTGACTTATCTAGTACCCAGTCCGCTCCGCTGACTTCCGATGCTAAGGCTAGAATAGCTGCTTTAAAGAAACAGTTCCCAGATCTTTACTTTGACCGGATATAGTTTCCGCCTGCCCTTGAGCCTCCACAATCAAACTGGGCGGACAATGCTAGGGCGGGCATTGATGCGGCGGAAAGACAATATACTGAAATGTATAGATATACCTGCAACCTCTCAAAAATCATTCGGGATCTAGATACCGAGATTGATCGAAGGAAAAAAGTAGCCGATCTTGATGAGAATGTCCTAAAGAAATTGGAGAAGGACTTAGATGATAAGGAGTCCCAGCTTGCCCTCGCTCGACGGGATGCCGACAATTTTAAAAAGCAGTTTGAAGAGCTACAAAAGCGTTATCATGAGAATCTTGAATCTCATAGTCAAGAACGCTTGGAACTGAAGAAGCAAGTTGAAGAGGCTAAAACAAAGAACGTTGAGGTGCAATCAGTCTGTGATGCCCTTGAGCGAGAGAAAGCCGAATTGGCGAGGAAAAATGCTGAACTAGACAAGCGAAACGCCGATCTTGAGGCTAAACTACTGGCAGCTGAGAACAGGGCAGCTTTAGCTGAAGGGAATTTGGATAGTGCCGTCAAGGCCAATGAGGAAACTCATCATCAGCTGTCCGAAGCTAATAAGGAATTGCACGATTTCGGCGAGCTACTTGTCACGTTCTTCGCTCGCATAATTCGTTGCCGAAGCATTTCCTGGATTGAAGATTATGAGACCACTCTAGTTGGTGTTTGGGAACAAATCGTTCAATGGGAAAAAGACGAGCTCAAAGTTGATTCTATCGACGAAGATAAGCTCATGGAAAAGTATCTGAGGGACGATGAACCGGCGAGTCTGGCTAAAGGACGTCGACTTATAGCAGCTGCCATGGAAGAGGAGAGGCGTCAGGCCAAAGGGAAAAACATAGCTGAAACTGGAACTTCCTCTACCGCATCCGAAGCTACTGGAGTAGAACCTTATGATCCTGAGAATCCCGGGATTCCTAGGGCCTCCATCTTATCTCCTATTCCTGAATCGGTACCAGATGCTTCAGCAACACCGATCGAAAAGTCATCCGAAGGTATCTCTACTTTTTCTCCTCAGTTTGTCAAAGCTATCTACGCCTTTCGCAATATCATAGAGCAGTCCGTTGACAATCCCCCAATTTCTCCTGAATTAATAAATGTTTCTTCTCGTTCCTTAGGTACTGAGACGACCGCCAAAGCTACAGAGCAACAAGAGTCAACTGCTGGCGAGAAGCCTATCGAAGAGGCTCAGGGGAAGCAGGATAAAGTCATTCCGGCTGAACCAGAGAAAGAAGCTGAGGACAAAGAGGAGGGTACTGACAAAGTAACACCTGTGCCCCTATTACCGAGACCCCTCAGGATGAGGATATGATACCCGCTCTAAAAGGTGACAGTGACGATGGGGGGGGCACGAGGAGGATGATGATGTTTCTATAATCGAAGAGTCGGGGGCTAGTGATGATATGACACTTGCACAGCGGAAGGCCCAACAGGATAAGGATCTTCAGATGAAGACCGAGGAAGTGGATATTACAAATCCTAAGCCCCTCGTTGTGGTCATTAAATTACCATCCAGGTCAATCACCGGGGAGCTTGCCGGGAAGAATCCTGCTGATCTTGCTTCTCCTTCTACAGGCAAGAAAGATAGGCCTAAGCGTGTCCTTACCGAAGCTCAGAAGGAGGCACAGAAGGCTCTCAAGGCCGCAAAGAAACCAAAGACTACTCCTAAGCAGAAATAATCATAAGTCTCTTCTTTGTTTTTGAAATCCTGTTGGCCTGCAGTTATTGTAGCGAGTGCGGCCCTCGCGTCTTTTATCTTGTGTTGCTTTAAAGAATTTCGTATCTGTGAATAAAATGTTTCGTTCTTCCTGCAATATTCAATCGTTTAAGAGATTAATTCAGTACTTATGCAGAAATGTAAATGGGCAACACAAAATGCCGTCATGTCAAGAAATGCATATATTAAAAGATGCATGTACATAATGTCAAGAAATATATATACATATATTCATGCCCCCAATCAATCTTGTTCAAGTTATCTTGTCGCAACTTGTTCGAGATCGATTAGTTTCTATGTCTAGTCGTCCCCATATCTCTGTGGGGGTGAACTTATCTTTTTGTCGGTGATGCTAGTTCTGTCAGCATATTTATACTCTCCTGTCTTATCAGGTTAGAGTTATTATTGAGGCGGTCTTTCGTCGGGGTGCACCATCACGCCTCAGAGGACGTCGTCTTCCCGTCCTTTATACTCTCTCTCGCTTTAGGAGAGTTAGAGTTAGGAATGTCATTATTCATTACTTTTATCATATCATTCAAACGGTCGTTCCGTTTGTTCCTGCATGTGAGTCAAGATTTTAAATTAAAATTTAACATCTTATATTCAAGACAGTCTAGTCACCGAAAAATGCAGGAAGGTAAATGACACAGGATATTTTTATAGTGGTTCAGCTAAGTCGTAGCCTACGTCCACTTTATAATATTTTGTTAATATAAACAAACTTTTCTAGGCAAGTCGTGCCTTTTTACAGGGTTCATAAATAATAAAAGAAAAGACAATATCTTTAATCCAAATATCGCATCAAGTGCTGGGCATTCCAAGCCCTAGGCACTTCTTCGCCATCTACGGTCGTTAGCTTGAATGCTCTTGTTTCAAGCTTCCGTCGAATGACGTACGGCCCTTCCCACTTAGGTCCAAGGTGAGGAAGAGATGGGAAAATCCGCTTTAGTACCAGGTCTCCGGGCTCGAAGGTTCTAAAGCGAACTTTTTTGTCATAATAACGTGCCATCTGACGTCGATGCCTCGATGCACGCAAGTCTGCCTCGTCCCTCTTTTCTTCAATTTCATCAAGGGACTCAAGGAGGAGGGCCCGATTCGTCATCGGGTCGTAATATGTCACTCTATGGGAAGGAACTTCCAGCTCCACAGGGATTACGGCCTCTGAACCAAACGAAAGTGAGAAGGGAGTATGACCAGTTGTCGTCTTGAATGTTGTTCGACAAGCCCACAAGGCCAGTGGCAGCTCATCGACCCACTTTGCTTTGGCACGCTCTAATCGCTTCTTGAGAATGGACTTGATGACTTTGTTAATAGCTTCTACCAGCCCATTCGATTGTGGGTGAGCAACTGCGGTATACCTCTTTTCGATCTTGTATTTGTGGCAGAAATTTTTGAATTCAGTACTATCGAATTGGGTTCCGTTATCAGTTATAATGGTCTTGGGAATTCCAAATCGACAGATGATGTTCCTAGTCATGAAACTTATCATCTTTCTTGCTGTGATTTTGGTTAAAGGCTCTGCTTCCACCCACTTAGTAAAGTAGTCCACAGCAACTATTGCATATTTTGCTCCTCCTTTGGCAATCGGTAGAACTCCGATGATGTCGATTCCCCACATGGCAAAGGGCCACGGACTCACCATCGTCTTAAGCTGAGTTGATGGTGCTCTGGGGATTTTTGCAAACCTCTGACATTTATCGCAGCGTCGTGAATAATCAGCTGCATCTTTATTAACGGTGGGCCAGAAATATCCATACCTCAGCACCTTCTTGGCCAAGGTTTGACCTCCCGTATGATCTCCGCACTCACCTTCATGTACTTCCCTTAGTACACGTTTGATGTCGTTGTGCGCTATGCACCGTAACAGGGGCATAGAGAATCCCTGCCAATAGAGGGTATCATCTTGAAGAACGTATCTGGTAGCCTTCCGAACCACGGCTCGCTTCTCGCTTTTCTTTTGCGGAAGTACTCCATTCTTAAGGAAATTCTTAATCGGGGTCATCCATGACTTCCTCTCTGGCTCTGCTTCGAAAGCTAGTTCAACTTCCATTAATTCAAAGCTTGACGATCCCAACGTCTCGATCGGAACCATCTCAGTTTCCTCTGGATTGTTAGAGCTTGCCAACTTTGCTAGCCGATCTGCTTTCTGATTTTCAGCTCTGGGGATATGTGTTATGTTATATCGTTCCAAGCTGTTCAGTAGTTCCTTTGCCTTCTCAAGGTAGGTAACAAGCCGAGGTCCTCGGGCCACAAATTGTCCCTGTACTTGACAGACGACTATTTTGGAATCGCAGAATATATCTAATACTTTGATTCCGAATTCTTTAGAAAGTTTCAGCCCGACAATCAGGGCTTCATATTCAAAATCATTATTAGTTGCTGAAAATTCAAGTCGCAGAGCATAGTATAAAGATCGCCCTTCAGGAGTGACTAGGACGACTCCGGCTCCGGATCTTCGGTCGTTTCTAGCCCCGTCTATGTACAGTTTCCATGAGTCTAACTCCAACTCTTCCTCTGATCTAACCACCTTGTCATCGATCACTTACTGCTCTGGGATTGTGAATTCTGCTATAAATTCCGCCAGAGCTTGCCCCCTGATTGATCTTCGCGGCTGAAAGTCCAAATCAAACTGGCTTAACTCAATATTCCATTTGATTAACCGCCCTGACGCTTCAGGTTTTTGCAACACCTGCCTTAGAGGCTGGTCAGTGTAAACGACTATCAGGTGAGCCTGAAAATAATGGCGAAGTTTTCTGGAGGCGACTAGAAGGCTGTAGGCGAGCTTTTCTATCTTCGGATAATTACGTTCCGCGGCGGCCAACTTCTTACTAACATAATACACTGGCCTTTGCACCTTGTTTTCCTCTCGAAGTAAAGCAGTGCTAACCGCATGAGCCGATACTACTAAGTAGACAAACAGCTCTTCATAGTCTACTGGTTTCGACAATATCGGTGGTTTCTCTAGCAGGTCCAACAGATTTTGAAAGGCCTCAGTATAGTCTGGAGTCCATTCAAAATTTTTCTTTCCTCTCTTTATTAAGTCAAAAAACGGCACACATTTATCCGTAGCCTTGGAGATGAACCTACTCAACGCAGCTACTTTTCCTGCCAGACTCTGAACGTCCTTTATTCTTCGTGGCTCCTCAATGTTCCTTATTGCTGCAATTTGACTGGGGTTAATCTCGATCCCTCGAGAACTGACAATGAAGCCCAAGAACTTTCCTGATGCCACCCCGAACGAGCACTTCAATGGATTCAACTTCATTCGATATTTTCGCAGGATACTGAACATCTGGGCCAAGTCTTGTGTATGACTGGAGGATTGTCTAGACTTAACGAGCATATCGTCCACGTACACTTCCATAGTCTTTCCAATCTGGTCATAAAACATCCGATTCACTAAGCGTTGATAGGTAGCCCCAACGTTCTTCAATCCGAACGACATAATGACATAACAATACAATCCCAGATCTGTAATGAAACTTGTGTGATCTTGGTCTGGTACGTGCATGGGTATCTGGTTATAGCCCGAGTATGCGTCCATAAAAGAGAGAAGTTCGTGCCCAGCCGTTGAGTCTACATGCTGGTCTATCCTAGGGAGGGGGAAACTATCTTTCGGACAGGCTTTGTTTAAATCTGAGAAGTCAATGCACGTTCGCCATTTCCTGTTTGACTTCTTGACTAGCACAGGATTCGATATCCAGTCGGGATATGTTGAATCTCTGATGAACCCGTTCTCCTTCAATTTCCCTACCTCTTCTTTCAGGGCTGCAGACCTCTCTGGGCCCAACATACGCCTTTTCTGCTTCACCGGCGGATGCTTTGGATTAATGCTCAGAGAGTGACTCATAACTGACGGCGATATCCCGCACATGTCAGCATGGGTCCAAGCAAACACGTCTAGATTTGCCTTTAAGAAATCAACCAATTCTTTGGTTCGATGTGGATCCAATTGGGATCCAATCTTCAATACTTTCTTTGGATCAGCTTCATCAATGGAAATATCCACTGTCGTTTCGTTAGGAGTTGCCTTTTTGTCCTCGGGTTCCTCATCCTCTTTGGGATCCAGATCTTTGGACATTCCTCTGGGCAACTCTCTCGGGGCTGATCCTTCCAATTGCTATGCTGAACCCCTCTTCGGAGGGGGTGAATTGTCCTTGGCGTCGATGTTAAGTCCCTTCATCAACATCTTCAACTCCTCCACGTAACATGCTCTTCCGGAGACTTGGTCTCCCCTTACTACTCCTACTCCAGCACTCGTCGGGAATTTTATCAGCAAACACCAAGGTGCAATACAAGCCCTGAACTCTGCCAAGGCGGGTCTGCCCAGAAAAGCATTGTAAGGTGAATCAATATCCAATACCACAAACTGCAACATCCGTACCCTTCGTCGATCTCCTTGGCCCAAAGTGACTGGTAGCTCTATATATCCTGTCGGAGCTGTCGATGCCCCATTAAATCCGCGAATCCAACCTTCGCATGGCTTCAAATCTCCGGGCTCAAGTTTCATTTGATCGAAAGCTTTTTTGAAAAGGATGTTAACCGAGCTTCCGTTGTCTACCAACACCTTATGGACTAACGCTGGTCCGATGTTGGTGGTGATAACCAAAGGGTCTTCGGTTGGTGACTGGATTCCAGTATCATCTCTACTACGGAACACTACGTCGTCAAACATTGTCTTTTGTTGCTTAACCGGGGTAAGGTCCTCCAAATCATTACACTCTTCCACCTTTATATGCTTTACGGCATTGACGTACTGGTCCATAGCTCTATAGCTGTGGAGGGCTGGATGGAGTCCACCTACTATGGTGTTAACGACAATGTTTTTACCCTTTTGCTGTGCTGTCGGCCTGGGAGCCGATTGATTCTGATTCTGAGTCTGTCCACCTTGCCCCCGGTCCCTCGGGGCAACTTTATACTCATCAAGTTTCCCTTCACGCAACAGTTTCTCAATCACATCTCTCAAATGTCGGCACTCATTCGTTGAATGCCCATGAGTTCCATGGAACAGGCAAAATTTCCCAGTCGCAATTTCCTTTTCTGTCGAATCTCGCGGGGGCGGCTTCTTGTATTGCAAAACACTGTAGGTATCCATGTAAATGTTTTCTAGTGTGTCACTCAGTGGCGAGTAATTCTCGAAAGTCTGAAACCGGGGTCTTTTGTCAGAATTGTTTCCTCGATTCCGGTTTCTTCTATTACCATTCCCGTTGCGGTTGCCATTGCCCCCGCTTCTACCATTGTCATTTCCACTCTTATTTCCAACATTCACATCTACTTTACCAGAACTTTCACCAGATTGTTTTACCGCGACGTTGCTTTGGACGGCTTCTTTGGGAGTTACTTCAGATTTTCTTTTTCTATTTGCCTTGGCCTCCTCTCGCCGCAAATAAACCTCAGCTTTTTCGTAAAACAATTCTCTGTTGGGAGGCGGTTTTCCAGAAAGGTAGTCTCCAAATTCCGATTCCGGATCCACTCCGCCTACTAGGGCCATCAAGATGGTGGGCTCATGAGGATCACTAACCTCCGTCATAGCTAAATTAAATCGATCCATATATGACTTCAAAGACTCGCCCGAGGCCTGCTTAACTCTCCACAAGTCGGTAACGTTCTTGGACTTTCGAGCGTGTAGTCGGAATTGATTCATGAAACGTTCGCTCAATTCTTTGAAGTTCGATACTGATCGGGGAGGAAGTCGGGTAAACCATAACAACGCCACATCCTCCAAATAAAGTGGGAAGGCTTTACACTTAACTGCGTCTGGAGCTGCAGCAGCATTCATAAACCACGCATACCGCATTAAATGATGTCCTGGGTCGGTCCTCCCATTATATCTATCCATCTACGGTAGGTTGAATCGTCGAGGGAACTCAAAATTAAGTATATCATCGGTAAAAGGGGTATGGATTCTCTCGATGCCATAATCTTCGTTGGTGTAATTCCGGCTTTCGGACACAAGCTGGCGCACCATTGCATGTACTTCAGCATTAGTCAGAGCTCGTTCAGGCTCTCCGACTCTAACATTTAGGTTTTCTCCTGGTTCCTGATCAGGGGAAGCCCTTCTTCTTCTAGCAACCTCAGCTCATTCTCGTTCCATGTGCTGCCGGTCAGTATCGTGATGAAGGGGTTGATGCCTATGGGGACGAGCAGGTTCTCGCAGGCCTGAGTTATCAGGTCCTATCATTCGAGCGATGTCTTCGCGGGATCCCAGAGATCCAAAAGTCATCTGTTCAAGGTTCTGAGGTCGCTCTAACGGCCTCCTTTCACGGAGTCGTTCTTCCTCTGAGGAAGATGACTGATCCGTTGCAGTGTAGTGAATGGGAGAAGGTGTCCTTTGTCTGTGGAGCTCACCAATTTCTCTTCTCATAGTCCTCATATTCTCTTCCAACATACGGTTGGTATTCTCATGGTTTATCATATTCTCCCTAGTGCTCTCCAACATGTCAATGAGGCGCAGGAAGTCTCTTTGTGTGACAGGTGTAGAGGAATCGACTTGGTCATTGGTCCTGGTGGCTGGAATTGGAGCGTGAGTAGGAGCTCGAGTAGAAGTTCCAGCACCTTCAGCGGTCGGGTCAGGACGGAGTAAGGTCACTTGGCCAGATCGGTTCGGGCGTGGAGAATGCACTTCCTCAAGATCATCAGTTCGGGTCGGGTCGGGAATCTCCTTGCTGACCCGGGTCGGGTCGGACAACTCTCTTCTTGCCCGGTTCGGGTTTCCTGATCCAGACCTTTCTGCCCCCGAGTCTTGTCCACGTGATCTTGTCACCACCATGTTTCGCTGACCTTCTTCAACTTCGTTCTCCCGACTAGCCTGAATTTCCTTGCTTTTCCTTTGGCCATTGTTCTTCAATGATCAACCAACAAGCACTTGCAAGCGTTGACAATTTGGGATTAACTTCTTCGAACTCAAGGGTCGAAAAAGTAGAACGATAATCCAGGAAATCAGAGAATTCAAATGATTCTCAGTGAAAACACCAAAATGTTAGACCAAAAAGTGGTTCTAACACCCAAATTGAATAAAATACTAATAAACTAAGATCGAAAAGCAGATAAGAGACACGAAGTTTATAGTGGTTCGGCCTAAAAATGCCTACGTCCACTTTATATCACTTTTGTTGATGAATTCGACGAGTTTACAACAATATATCCACTCAATCTCACTCAAATATCATACAAATTCACTTAAATATCTTAAAACTATGTTTGAAATGAGGATTTGGATTGTTTGGAAGCTCTGAAATTCGGTTCTCTCAAATACACAAACTCTCAAAGTGCCAAAAGATCCCTTCAAGTGACCCTTGGGGGTCTATTTATAGGCAGAAAATCACTCAGAAACCGGGTCGGGTCGGAGTGACGTGGCGGCCATCCATTCACTTTTGGGTTTGGATGCATTCTGGTGTTGACAGCGCATTGGTTTAGTGGAGATCATGGGCAGAACGTGGGGGGAAACTACTCCAGTTGTTTAGGAAAACGTGGGTTGGAGTAGCAGACTAGGATCAGGTCGGATCGGAAATGCTTCAATTGTGGGTTCGGATCGGAATACTTGGTCCGATCCGATCCGATGCAGCCTGGATTCCCCCTGTTTCCTTTTCATTTGCTTTTTCCGCTTCGACCTGCTTTTCCTGTGCTTATCCGACCCGATCCGGGTATCATGAAAGTGTGCTTCATTAACTTGACTCTCTAACTGTTTTGACTTTATGTAGCCTATTCATAAAGTAGGCTAACAATAAGTTATTTCAACCAATTCATCCAAACAACCATCACATAACATTATTTATCAATATCAAATAACGTTCATAATATTATAAAAATGAACAGAGTTAGTGAGTTTACTCACCTTGGGTCGTGAATCGTTGAAAAACGATTAACGTTCGGTAGACCGGATCAGACGTTAAATTTTGCTATAAATTCAGACGAGCTCCAAGTTGCTAACCACAAGAATCGGCTCAGTTAGCGACGGCAAAAAACTATCGACGGCCGTCACCAGCCGTCGCTAACAATCGTCACAAAATATGCAGACGCTAAGCAAATAGTGTCGAGCTTGGTGACGGCTGTGGACACCAATTTAACGATGGCATGGATGCCACATGGACAAACAGTTATATTTTCTATAGTCGTTAGAAGTCGTCACCAGTCGTCGCCATATAGCCGTCACCAGCCGTCACTATTCGTAGCAAGACATTGCAAAAGAGCCGTCACCAACCGTCACCATTCGTGCCAAAGCTGTGTAAAAAGCCCTCGCAAGCTGTCGCCAACCATCACCCTACGTGACCAGAAAGCCATCGCTAGCCGTCGCAAAACTGTAACTTTTTTTTTGTTTTCCAGCAGCTAACAAGCCATCATACCACACCAACTCAAACCCAACATATCCACAACTCATATACAATCAGTTTTACATTCCATCACCTCAAATTCACATTCAATCACCTCATAAATTCTATAGTCCAAAAACCATCAACACGTCCACATCAAATAAACAAACCATCATCGTCTCCACAAAACATCACAAACATCTCAAGTTCATGATCAACAAGTAGTTTATATTTACAAACCAAGTCCAAAATAAAAAAAGGACAAGTACCTACTCATCTCGTCATCCTCGTCGTCCTCGCCCTTCTCGTCCTCCTCCACGGTAGCAGGCTCACTCGGCGGCATTACCCCATGCTCTGAAGATATGCAGCAATCCGCCATCCAGCACGATCTTGAGCTTGTTCTTCTGAAAATCCTCTAGAGCTGCAACTTGCTGTCGAAGCATGATGATCTCCTCCTCGTCATAACGCCTCGTATAAGGGCCTGAGTCCCCGCTATCTGTAATTAATATATTATAAGCGTGTATGCGATAAATTAATATTTCAATGGTATTGCAATGTGGCTTGGTTAATTTATCGTATTATTTAAATTTAATACTGGTTGTTATTGCAGTGTAGACATATATATGTACATTATATAAAAAACATTGAATTTGCAGAAAATAACATTTCTTATCTATTACAGAAAGAGCTTCTGCTATGTTTGGAATGCATTGTAATATATCTATTTTAAAATATTTAGAAACCATTGTCAAAAGTTTTTTTGGATACTATACATGGTTTATACAATGGTTGAATAGAGTTGTCGAAATAAAATGCACACCAGTTAATGGAACGCTGTGTAAAATTTGTAGTAATTATTCATGCCAGTAATTAATATAAGATAATTTAATATTTCAATGATATTAATATGAGATAAATTTAAAGTAATTATTCATGCCACTATGAGATAAATTAATATTTCATAGAGAGTGATATTTGTTTATGTGGATTGAGTACCTAAGTGATATTAATTAATAGCACTTGGATATGTTTAAATCCTTTAATAAAACGCTTTACCTCTATGTTTCCAAAGCCGTAGCGTCTACCCCTGGTAGGTGGGTCGATGATTTTGTTCCAAATGCGATTGCACTCCTCCACGTCCAGCTCTTGACCTAACTGCGTCGCTCGAGCATTTAATGCCGCCATGTATTTGTCCTGCGATAGCGGACAATTATGGAATACATTAAATATTCAATTTCAAAATAAAAATGTGAAATATAAATTATTACGAATGCTAACCATCACTTCACGGGACTTAGTGTCCGTCCAGGTATATGAGGTGTTACCCTCCTTATCTGTCCACTCGACGACATGAGTCTGTGTAAACACCTCAGCATGTGTAGGCTCTCGTTGGAGAGTCGACATCTGAAATAATACAATATATATTTGGAATTTATCAATATAATTTAAAAAGTTTAGAACAATTTGTAAATGTGATTTATCGTTCGTACCAATTCGCGACGATGTTGGGAGGACTTAGACCCAGCTCGATGCAAAGCAGGATTTTTGAGCCTGTTTGCTCGGTTTCGCTCTGAAAGCTCCTGTATATTTAATTATATGATTAATTTATGGATATACAAAATAAAGATTTAAAATAAGCTTAATTAATTTACCCTCGCAACTTCAGTAGCGCACAATTTATGGAAATCGGCGTAGACCTCCTCGCTCATCCACTGAGGCCTCTTTCTCGCTGCTTTTGCCTTATATACATTGCCTGAATAATTTTTCCTCATATTCTGGTTCCATGCGGTGAGGAAAACATCCATATCTTCATCCCGGACCCGTACAACAACCTATAAATTAACAAACAAATTGTATTACATATTTTATATAATTTTGCAAATGAGAAATATATTTATACTTACCAGAACCTCCGCGAGGATGGTATTCCTAATATGAATAGGAATATCGTCCCAGTGAGGCCACGCCTGTGTCCACCTAGCGACATATGCATTTCTAGACACACCTAAAACAACATCTCCTGGAATAATATCAAACCTCCTGCAGAAAGTACGATATTAGCATTTAATAACTTTTGAATACTAAGCATTTACGAAATTAAAAACTTACCCTGCGGACTTGGCACGAGCTCTACGACTGGACGTAAATCCGGTGCTGTACCGCTCGCACCTGCCTCTGAACTGTGGGTAGGTCGGCGTCTAGGAGGCATATCTGCCACAAACATATTATTTCGTATAATAATAAATCATATATCATTATGCACATCCCTTATCAAATAAACTCATACAACATATATTATCAAATGCAAAAACAAGACCCATTTACATAAAAGAAGAAGAACCAGATAATAGATATCATTGTACGTCATATAAGTTCACAACATAGCACATCATATAAAACATATCATTGTACGTCATAGCTCACAACATAACACATCATATAAAACATATCATTGTATATCATATGTAAACAACTAACGATACAAATAATATTATTCTTCTTCATTTTCTGATTCAGTCTCGGTCTCGTACTCTATATCGTTGTCCTCGGTACTCTCAAATGCTTCTATTAATTAATTTGATTCATCATTTAAAGACTCTAAATTAACATCATTAGCTATTATTATTTCATCGTTTTGATTTGCATCTGTTTGATACGCTGCATCGTCTGGAATAGCAATTCCTTCAAATGTAAATCTTGCCTTTGTTTTAATTACAGCAGACCAATCTGCTTTATCTCTTTTTAAGGACGGATACGGAGCAAAGTAAACTTGTAATGCTTGCTTTGCCAATACAAAAGGATCATACTTATAGTAATGTGATGTGTACTTTATTTCTACAAGCTTATAATCTTTATGCACGTTGATTCCAGTACCAGGAACATTGCTGAACCAGTTGCACTTGAATAGAACAACTTTTTCAACGGGTTGTACATAATATGTCAACTCTAAAATATGTGTCAAGACGCCATAAAAGTCTTTTATATGCTCTTCGGGATCATCACTACCTTTGACAAATACACCACTGTTATATGTTAATCTGTCAGTACCATGGTCTTTGGTGTTGAATTTAAATCCATTGACGAAGAATATTGGATAAGTCTTAATATTTCTTTTTGGTCCAAGCGCAAGATGTTGCAAACCCTCGTCATTGACGCAGTTTATTGGATCGTAAACGTACTTCGAGAACCATTTAGCAAAATCTTTATTGAGATCGCCATTTCGATTTTCTGATTCGTAAATACTGAAAATATAAATGATTTTATTACTAGCTAACAATTGATGTACACATAACTGTAATAAAGTTAAAAATTTAGTACCTAACAAATGGTACAACTTCAACACAATTTAGAAGAACATATGTGTGTGCTACATGGTGATCTGTATCATTCAACCATATTTCTACACATTTTCCAGAAGATCGACCATGTTGTCTAAAAACAGATAACATTGTCGGACAAAAATTGGGTTCCACGGTTTCATCATTACGAGGACCACTTACAAATGATAGGTTCACATGATCACTGCAGTAATAAGAAGTAAAGAACGAAGCTTCTTCTTCAAGATAAGATTTGCAAATTGAACCTTCAACTCGTGCTTTTTGTCGTACTTTTTTCTTCAGTTTATTCAAATACCTAAAATAAAATTAATTCAATTTATATGCACTAATGTCACTTTGAATTGTAAGCATAAATTTTACCTTTCAAAAGGATACATCCATCCATATTGCACTGGACCTCAAAGAATAGCTTCAGATGGAAGATGAATAGGTAAATGCTCCATTACATTAAAAAATCCTGAAGGGAAGATTTTCTCTAATTTGCAAATCAATATCGGAATTTCTACTTCATGTTTACGGAGACGATCAATTTTTAACGTTGCCGAACAAAGCTGTTTATAAAATAAGCTTAACTCTGTTTAAACACCCCACACTTTTACGGGCAATAATTCTTTGAACACCACTGGTGATAAATATTCCATCATGATATGACAATCATGACTTTTCATCCCACTCAGTTTATTGTTTTTATAGTCAACACATCTACGAAGATTAGAAGAAATCCCATCCGGACATTTCAGTCCCTCAACCCATTTCAGTACAAGTATTATTTGTTTGTTGTCTAGTTCATAGCACACTTTGGGTTTTTTTATTGTCATTGGGCTTCATATGAAGTTATGGACGTTTACAATATTCTTCTATGTCACATCTCGAATATATATCGTCCTTTGTTTTTCCTTTGACATTCAAAACAGTATTAAACACGTTATCAAATACATTTTTTTCATTGTGCATAACATCGATATTATGTCGAAGTTCGAGATCTTTCCAATAAGGTAGCTCCCAGAATATGCTTTGTTTACACCAATTATGAATGTCAGATTCACCCAAAATTTCTGTCTGTTCTCCAGTCTCATGGATCTTGGGATAATCCTTTACAATATCGTATATTTAGTCACTTGTCCAAATTTTGGGTGCTTGCACAGTCATTCCGCTATTAGCTTTAAAGTTTTTTAATCTCTTCTAAAAGTATGATTGGTATGCAGAAAACAACGGTGACAATCAAACCACGAATGCTTCCTTCCATACCGTAAGAAAAATGCTTGTGTTTCTTTCATGCATAAAGGACAAGATAGATGACCGGCCGTACTCTAACCTGAAAGCATCCCATATGCAGGAAAATCACTAATCGTCCATAATAAAGAAGCGAACAGACGAAAATTATTTTTTTTTTTTTGAAATGTCGTATGTTTTAACTCCTTCATCCCATAGTTTTTTCAACTCTTCGATTAATGGTTGTAGATAAAAATCCATGCCTGACCAGGAACGACAACAGTAAGCAACATATATGGAGTTTTCGTACACATCCACGGAGGTAAATTATAAGGAGTAACGATAATAGGCCAAGATGAATATTTACTACCAAACTGAGAAAATGGTGAAAACCCATCTGTACATAAATCAAGTCTGACGTTATGGCTCTCTGCGGCAAATGTAGGATACGTCCTATCAAAATGTTTCCATGCTTCTCCATCCGATGGATGTGTCAAAGTTCCATCTTCTTGTGTTCCCACACTATGCCATCGCATATGACATGCAGTGACTGAGGATGCATATAACCGTTGTAGTCTAGGGATGATTGGTAAATAATGCATTCTTGTATACAGAACTTCCTTACCTTTCTTTTTTCTAGATTTATACCTTTTCCCGCCACATATTTTACAGTTTCTATTATTAATATCATCTTTCCAATACAACATGCAACCTTTAACACAAGTATCTATTTTTTGGTACGGTAAACCTAAAGCCGACATTAGTGTTTTCACTTTGTAATGACTATAACACATCAGATTATCGGGTGGCATATGTCTTTTTGCAGCTTGTACAACCGCTGTAAATGCAGCTTCTATAAGGTTAAATTTTGATTTCATGGTGATGTACTTAGCGGTTACCGATAATTTAGTTCCACTTTCACAACCATTCCACAATGGTCGCTTAGCTGAAGCCAATAAATCACATTTTTTTGGGCTTCCGTGTTGGGTTCTTCTTCAATATTGACGTCATCGTCGTCAATCAGACCGGTAGGGAACATTAACCATGCTGCATCTTCCACCATATCTTCTATTGGATTCGTCATAACTAATTCGGCCTCCGACACTACAGGATTTACTGTAAGCGCAACAAGTTCTCCATGACGATCCCATAAATAATAATTTGGCACAAAACCTGATTTATACAAATGTACTTTAACGATGTCTGGTTTATGAAACCTCATCAGTTTACACTTACTACACGGACAACGAAGCTCCTCGTAATTTCGATTATTAGATACTGCAAATCTAACAAATTCATTTACACCATTATAGAAATGTTCTTTCATTGAGCCTTTCATTCCAATTCTAACTTCATACATCCAACTACGGTCAATGTAATAATCAAACATTTTCCTGATTCAAAAATATATGTCAGTGATTTCGATAACACATACATATATTATTACAAAGCCTTTTGGGACTAAAGCTTTTACGCACCACACTGTTATATCTCGACAGTATTTCATTTCGGATTTCTCAACTAAACGATAAACCTTAAAACTTACCATTACAACGGCGCCATTTTGTAGCACCGGAGTAACGTCTATGCATTACCCCTCTCCTTAACTTGGCTTGTACCATTAACAAAAAATTTATCCAACAATGTCTATGAATATTTTTAATTAGTGGTTCATACATACAATAAAAATGTTATTTTTATTGTTCAAAGAATTTATTCAACATATGAATATTTTTAATGGTTCATACATACAATAAAAATGATGTTTTTATTGTTCAAAGAATTTATTCAACACATGAATATTTTTAGTAGTTCATACATACAATAAAAATGTGTTTTTTATTGTTCAAAGAATTTATTCAACACATGAATATTTTTAGTGGTTCATACATACAATAGAAATGTTAATTTTATTGTTCAAACAATTTATTCAACACATGAATATTTTTAGTGGTTCATACATACAATAAAAATGTTAATTTTATTGTTCAAACAATTTATTCAACACATGAATATTTTTAGTGGTTCATACATACAATAAAAATGTGATTTTTATTGTTCATACAATTTATTCAGCACATGAATATTTTTAGTGGTTCATACATACAAGTGAACAATTTATTCAACACATGAATATTTTTAGTGGTTCAGACATGCAATAAAAATGTTAATTTTATTGTTCAAACAATTTATTCAACCCATGAATATTTTTAGTGGTTCATACATACAATAAAAATGTGATTTTTATTGTTCAAACAATTTATTCAACACATGAATATTTTTAGTGGTTCATACATACAATAAATTGTGATTTTAATTGTTCAAAGAATTTATTCAACACATGAATATTTTTAGTGGTTCATACATACAATAAAAATGTGATTTTTATTGTTCAAAGTATTTATTCAGCACACGAATATTTTTCATAGTTCATTTCAGAAAATTTCGGCATTACAACGGCAGGGTGGGTAGCACAGGCACCGTTCCAGCACGGCTCCTCTGCTAACCTAGGCCTTGGCTTGCGCCATACATAGTCATTCCATTCCAATAATTTCCACAATACAATTCATTTTCAAGCCCCGTCTGCAACCTATTATACAACAATTTCAGAACCATCGCTTTTAAATAGCTATATCCAACAACATGTATACAAATCCCATATCCAACAATTACAAAACCCAGAAACAACAACGTGTATACCAATCAACTAAATTCACAAAATTTATTAATCGATTTCTAATCGATAATCACCTAAATAACTTTTAAATTTAAAATCTAATTGGCTATATTATAAATTCAACATTAATAATTGATTGGTTCTAAGTAACGGTTCATAACACATACATACGCACAACATCAACCATCACACCGATAAACAACTAAATCCACAATTTAGGGTTCCAATCATTACTAAATCAACTACATTAATTCAACAATCATTGTATGATCACATAACATATACATTTAAATCATTATTAAGCAATTAATTCATGAAATTAGGTTAGAAATCATACCTTAGAGAGAGCAATAACTTTGTTTAGAGGGGTGGAGTGGGCTTGAGAAGGCTGGCGGGGGGCAGAAACAGGCGGCGGCGGCTGATCGGCGGCGGCATGCGGCGGCTGGCGACGCGGGTAGGTGGTTAGGGTTTTGTTATGGGGGGTTTTCAGTTTGGGGGAGGAAACCGTGGAAAATGAAAATGTTTCCTGTAGGTTCGCGGGTTTATTGTTTTGGGCGACAGCTGGTAAGGGCCGCTTTTTTTAGCCGTCACCAGCCATTGCTATGGTCCGTAACCAAATAGACCAGTTCTTGTAGTGAGAACAACTTCAACGCGTAGCCTACGTCCATATGATTCCAAAAGTGGCCAACCGTTCGTAAAACAATTTATTTTCTCGGCCCAATGCCACATATTAGACCCATGTCGGCCCATTGTTTTACTGCACCCGTGTTATACTATGCAGCCATATTGTTTTTCCTCTCATCACTAGAACATGCCGACTTCCTTTTTATTTATTTATAGACTTCTTCTTTCTTAAAACTGGGCTCCCCAAAATATCCAGGCCATCATCGATCTCCAATGACGATCGCCACCAGCCCCAACTTGTCATCATCATAGCTTCAAGCTGGTGAGTCCCCCTTCATCGTGTATAGTAAAACACTCCATTATCACTGGTATTAACGTTCTAGCATAAATACGCTGTAGCCAAAGCAATCCACCACCGGTATTTTTGATCAGACCTCCTCATCGACTCGGCCACCCATTCATTCCAATGCCGCCAGCTACATCATTTTGGTTACACCCATTTACGATGCAGCCTAAAGCCCAAGCCCCCTTTTTAAGTCAGTAAATTCCTCATCCATGCCAATATACATACATATACATATATATATATATATATATATATATATATATATATATATATACACACACACACATATTTGTACCATGTATACATAGGAGTCACGTATATGAAGAAGATCCATGGAAACACACGTGCTTTTGCGCGCCATGATCACTCTTAAGCACAGCTGCACCTTCTTTGTATTCGCTGTGTACAGGAAACAACGAATAATAGTGCGCCCCCAAACCAAACAGTGGGAAAATATCCCCAAGCACATGTGTCTCCCTTCTTAACAACGCATGCACCTTCTTTTTTCTTCTACAGCTAAAGCCGCTAGTATTTCATACACCCTGGCACCTTTCGAAAGATCTGCCATCAACACCCACGCTCGACACCCCTTGTCAACCCGAATGGTATCTCCTTCTCCCTTCATTTCCTCATGCAAGGATCCTAATTCACGTAATGCAAAATATAACCCGCACTCCCATTGTACTTGTTGAAGACAAGTTGCACAGATATCAGCTTGAACATGCTTCCAATAACACATTTTTAAACCCCCTCCATGTAACCTTCCACCACATTGTAAAAACTCCACACCGTTTTGCCCACTTTCCCCATCAACCCCAAAACTTTGCTGCTCCTGCACATCTCATTTTATCCAATGCCATGTGCTAGAAATCCCACTCAAAGCCTGTTGTCCGAACTTGCTTTTTTCATTCGAAACTCTAGCTTTTGGCCGAGCATTATGGCATACTAGCATGTAGCTCAAACTTAGACGAGGTCCCCTAATCAGCGTTTTGCGATTTTGTTTCGTTTGTTTTGTTAGTATATGCAGTTGAAGAAATATAACTGGTTTGATGAATGTTTAAGGAAACGCTGGTTTTATAATGTGTAATACGAGACTTCTATTGGAAGGCACAGACTTTTATATATTTTATTTTAGTTTAAATATCACAATCGGTTTGACCCTGAATTGCCGCAGAAGGACAACCAAACCATGCCTGATATTCAATTTGATTTGCCTCGTTATAGTGGGCACATCCGCTATTAAAGTATCCACGGTGGTAAATATTTGCATTCATATTACACTGTGACCACTAATGATGATTGTTTATACCATAACGAGGAATAATTCTTTTATAGAACGTGTGACAACATGATTTGTCTCAATAAGTGCAATGCATTTTGCATGTTGTTTAACTTCTATAAATTATTATTTTTCATTTCATGTAGTACGCACTATTGGCTTCTATTTTCATTTCCTATTGAAATTAGTTGTAGTATATTGTTTGTTTCCTGGAATAGCGTTGCCGGCATGGGAAAAGAAGGTACGAAATCGTTTGTTTTATATTAGATATTGGTACCCGTTGCGTAACATTCCGTTCGCTTATGGACTTCTACCGACAAAACTAAAAATACCATTGTGATAAACAATGTGCCAGGATCCCAAAAATATAATAATATATACTAGTTAGCTTATATTTTGAAACCCCAAAATGCTGATATAGGGTTCAAAATACTCCAGATAAAAATTTGCTTATTTTCCAAAATAAAAATTACAGTAAAATTCTAAAAATTAAATTATAACAACGTCTCAAAGATCTTATCCAAATTCAAAACCAATATTTAATTATTTTAAATAAATCGTTATGGTATATAAACAATTCCATAGCGACTATTTGACAATTTGATTTTGATATAACTCCCAATCTATAACGTGAAATCTCTATTTTTCACTTCCATTAGAAAAATATAGTTAAACAGATTCCAACGTTTCTTATTTCGAAGAAATCCGGCTTGTAACGAATCCTGTACACTCAGTTGAAGTTCGAAACGTTAAATAACGAACTGCCATGACGCTACGAGCTCGATTATAATTATATTACAGTTAATACGTTCAAACGTCGTTATAAATAATATATTCGTTATTAAAACTTTAATTCAAATTCGATTAAATACCTTGTACTGTCCAATTCACACAATACGACAATTTAACCATTTCCGACATTTCGGAAATCAAATATATTACTCCATGATTTATTTTTATTAAATAATCAAAATTATTTTATTCAAATTACCAAACCAATATATTAAAATAATTAAATTAATTAATTATTAAATCGCTAAAATTCTAGGATGTTACATATACTCTGCCGATTTCGATACAAATAATATCATTCTTTTTCCATTCTCAATCTCTATCAAATACTCTCTATTTGGAAGTGTTATCCAAGAGTTCTAGGGCTATTCGTAATTGTTAAGGAAAGGGTGTGTTCCTTGTGGCCCGTAAATCAAGGAAAGAGAGCGGTGTTAACCTTGTAGCCGTGAAATCAAGGGTGTTGAATCAGTGCTAATCTTGTAGCCGTGAAACAAGGGTGTCGAATCAGTGTTGAACTTGTAGCTGTTTAATCAAGGGAATTGTAATTGGATTTTGATATTATTAAAACTCTGCGCAATCCAACGTTGCATTGGACTGGACGTAGGAGTAATCCGTTCTAGTATAAAATCCAGTGTGTTCTTTACTTTTCTGGATTTTATTTCTTTTTGTATCTGCATCTGTGATTATTTCTGTTGTGATATTCATTTTGTGATTCATATAGTTGTTTGAGTAATCATTAATTGTTTAATTTTCTATAAGTTCTTTAAAACACTATTCACCCTCCCTTTAGTGTTAGTTTTTCCTTAAGATTCGTGATTCTCAACCTTAACAGTGTTCTCCAATATATAGTTATGTGTTGTAAACCACCTAACAAGGTATCAAGTGATCCACAGATCCTCCTTTACGTTTGTTAACACCAAAATTTGCACTAGCCAAATATAAAGAAGAAGAACAAGAAAAAGGGTTTCGGGTAGTGAAGTCTGAACCAAGTGGGAAATGCTCCAAAAGCAAGCTCCGAGAGCAGCGAAACTAGAATAATTAGGGATAAGGCCCTCGAAGGAGGCTAAAGCATTATCGAAAGCAAGATCCGGAAACCAATACCAACAACAAAGAGGTTCGAGTTGCAGCCGAGCTTCAATTATTACTGTTAGGGAAGACCCGAGAGCCCTAAGTCTGATACGAAGGCACAAGGATGTTGGTCTGAAACAGATAACAGAAGAAAAGAAGAAGCAATGACAATGAGGAAAGAGGGAAAGCAGGATGTCGGCACTAGCATATAATGTACTTATATCTTAGTGACGACACCGAAACGAAGGTAACAAAGAGATTAGAAAGTAATAACCAGATCAATGATTCCTGAAAGAAAAAGGAATTTAGAACCAATGCGAAAGGGGACAATGGAAAAGCAGTGCTGATACCAAAAGCAAAACATACGGGTCAGCTCCGAAAGCATAACCCATGAAGTTGGAAGCCCAAGAACAAAACTGAAAATCAGGTTCATTAGAGGAGATAAAGGGCTAAAACAAAGTAAAACAGGGCAAGGAGAAGTGATCGATACCAGCAGTCTCGGTACCGATATCAATGTACAAGACCTACACTTGATAGAAGGAGCGTTGAAGATAGAATTGAGTGGTGGAAGATGATAGTAATTGAAGATAAAGACATACACATAGAGAAACGAAGTCAACTAAGCCAGTACCAAATACACATTCGACACTGACACCGAAACCCTCTTAGTTCAGCATTGAAAGCCGATACCGACACTCCGAAAGCAAGACAAACCTGATAACCATGTCAGTAGAGAAAAGGCGGCCGAAACTATGTTGCCGGAACTGATAGATGCAAGAGCAGCCGAAACCATGTTACTGCATCCAAAAGGGGTTTTCTGCTGGGTTGACAACACAAGGGGGACCTGATTTGTCTACAAATAAGACCCTAGGGGTCTCATTTTGGGGGACTTTCTCATTCCACGATCTTGCTCTCATTTCTGAGAGTGCTAACCCTAATTTGTAAATCAGTTTGGGGATTTATTATGTAACCTCCTCCATAAATAAATTCATCAAAGCCCTTAAAGTGGACGTAGGTTTAATCCGAACCGAACCACTATAAATTGTTGTGTTCTTACTGTTTTCGCATATTACATTGTTTTATACTATGTTTCTGATTGCATTCTACGTTGCTTCCGAATTTCCAGGATACCTTCTACAAGTCTTTTAACTTTCTAACTTGCTTCGCTCTTAGGGAACCCTTAACCCAAGGGAACTGTTGGTTGTTGAGCCTCGCAAGCATGATACTCACCCCTCGAGGGAAGAGTAACTAATCTTCGGGCTTAAGACCTTGATATCTAGGAAACGGTGAACTAACCCATTATGGGAATTAAATAATCCCTTTCTATTCTTAGGTCCACTTTCTTAGACCTATCTCTGGTGTTGACGAAAAATATTGTTAACATTTTGGCGCTAGGAGGGGTCTGAACCTCCGTCCCCATTCCTACCTTTGATCCTGTGGATAACCTTACCACATTCCTAACTGTGTTATTCCATCCAGGATTGGACTAAGCTTTGAAGAAGTAGGTGTAACACCCTGTATTTTCAGTGTAAGATAATAAAATAAGAATAACTTAATTAAATATTTAGAATTAAGTAAAATGAACTGCGCCATTACGTCCGTCTCGAATTTCTAGTCAAGATAAACACCTGGTTTGCGTACAGACACCGTATGAAGAAGTTATGAGCACTAGAAGTTTGTATACATATAAGGAGCTTATATGTATATATTTATATATATATTAAATAAATATATCTAGAAAATTCAAAAATCAGTTCAAAAATCAAAATCACGTGTGGGAAAGTTCGGAGGGAAAATGGACCGTTGTGGGTCGACCTAGGGGACGACCCACCCAAAGGGGGGTCGACCTAGGGGTTGACTTACCCGCGAATCTAGAACCTTCTTTTCTGACATGGACGATTCTGGTGTTTTAGATTTTGATCTGAGGGTCCTGGTTCCTCTGCTACTCCTATAAATAAGACCCTAGGCCTAACCCTAAATCTCATAATTCGGCGGCTACGCTGGAGCTCCGCCATTGCTCCCTCTCCCTCTCCCTCTCTTCTCAAACATATTCAGAAAATTAGATTTCTAAATTAGAAAATCTTAAATTAAGATCTGGAGGGAAGAGATTGGTGTTTTTATTAAAAGGCGTTCAGAATTACGTGATAAGCAAGGTAACATCCTAGATCCAATCTATCCATATTCTTCCTATTTTTCTTTCCCTTCTCTTTTAATGAAAATAGTCGATCCACGTTATTAGGTTTCAAATCAAATTAAAGGGGAAAGGAAAACCATGGATGATAGAACGGATCAGATCCAAAATTTGGGAAAAGCATGAAAGGTGAGTGGGTTTAAATTATATCCTTTAGATAATGTTATGACTATCATTTAGCATTCCCCTTTTTCTAAATTGTGAAATTGCCAGTTTAATTATAAATTGCTGATATAACAAGTTGAGACGTTAATATGAGTAGATCAGGAAATTCATATGTTGAATCTATTAAATTATTGGAATGATTGCATGTTGAAAAACAACTTGTTAGAAATGGTTAGAAATTACTGTTGTTCATACTACATGTTAATTTATCATATGAACCCTACTTGTACGAATTGGTACAATTATATGATTAAATGGTTTCATGTTAGAACTAATTACATGAATATAGTTTGAGCATAAATCAAACTATGATTATAGACTTATTTTGGGTATATATCACATGAGATATATGACTTGGGAAAAGGGTATAAACACCTATAATTAAATAAGTAAGATTGTAAAAGAATGATTATGCTTAGGATTACAATTAGAAATTGTAACTGAACTTATGGCACGAGGTTAGGTTGCATTAGTGGCAGAAGTCTGCCGGGACCCGACCGGCATATCCAGCAGCCACTAATGTTGAACCTAATGTGAGAGGCCTAAGTGCAAAATTAAAAACATGTAATGGTACTAAGACACGAGGTTAAGTCAACTTGTGGTGGAAGTCTGCCTGGGCTCGCCCGACAAATCCAGCATCCACAAGTGTAGGCTTAATGTGAGAGGTCTAGTGCTTATATATATATAACAAGATATGAATGAATGGCAATTATGGTAATTAAATGTCTAACTTAGAAAATAAGAAAGGAAGGGATGTAATGGGCTGAGTTAGTGTGATACGAAGGAAAAGTGATGTATTTCCCTAAATGACCTATTTCTGAGAACGTGGTTGCAAGTAAGCCACAGTAACTAAAGTAAGAAGAGTAAAGAAATTATTTGCTACCACGGATTTAGATGGGAATACGTTATGAAAATAAATCACTGATTCCTTCTGTCAAACTGATAAGGTGCATGAAGTGTTTTCCTTAATTAAAATAAGAAATATATATTACAGTGAATAAGGAATACTGGAATACAACAGTAAAATAAAATGGTTTAACAATGGGAATGATGATCACCTATTATAAATAAATAACATTAATGGGAATGTTGTATAATAGGTAGACTTGTCCTAGGGACAAGTGGGGATTATAACTTCGGTTATGATAAACTATTAGGGAAATTGGATAACTGGTGAAATGAGTTAAGAGACACTTAATTGTAAATTAAGTGAGTAGTAAATGGGGAAAGCTGGAAACCAGTTGAGAAAAAGGGGAAAATATATGAAATATAAGAAGTTGTACTTAATTATAATTTAAGCAATCTGTAAGCATGGAAGTCTGAAACCCATTGATAAGAATATTTAGGCTTGTCCTACGAACAAGATGAAATTATAACATAGGTTATAATTAACGGGTAGAGAAACTTATTAATGGGCCTTAGTTAATAGAACTAAGTTAATAAGTAAACAGCAATAAGTTGTATTGACAATGTAAAATGGAATTATGATTAAATGAGAAAGAATGAGGAAAACTTATGAAATAAGTTATATTTAGTCATAAATAATGACTGACATGTTAACAAAAAACATGTGAATTGGATATACTTAATTACATATTAAGTAAAACATGTTATTGTAATGATGAAATCAACAAGAAGATAAAATGGGGTTGTGGATTACAGACCTTGGGCCACAATCTAGAGAATAATATGTTGTGGGCTTATTAATAAACTTAAATGGATTAAGTTGTATGACTGAAATTAATAAGCAAGAGAAACTTGGTAATTTGAATAAGAATTCAATATGAATTGGAATAACCAAATTAACTGGAAACCTGATGAGGTGAGACAAGCGCATAACAGAGTGTTTAGACATAGGGTCTAACTACATACTAAATTAAGGCGCTTAGATCCGTACGTCACTACGACATAGGATGAGGGACTGTGTATATTCCGATGGTGTTACGTTGGAGACCGTGCGAGTGGGGTACCCGGGTGAAACGACCCGAAACTTCCCCATGAAGGAAAGCACAGATTGCTTTGAGAACAAGACAAATCAGAACACAAACAGAAGAACATTTCATTGCTTATTACAACAATTTCATCAGAATACAAGAATATGTAGAGTATGAATAAATATTACACATTTTTTAAATATCAGATATTTTAATACATTACTGCAGCGGAAAAATAATACAAAACACAACTGAAATAGATACACGGATACAGAGCTTTCTGAATATCCCTTTAGCTATAAACTACGATCTTGTAAGAATAAATCTGCAAAATCCAACTACTAGCTGCCCGTGTGGAAAATAGGGGCACCCAGAGTTTAGGTTAAAACAATAAACTCCAGGTCAGTCATGTGACTGGTGCGAGAACTAAAGCAGTTATTAATCTTTATTTTAAAGATAGGCAAATCAAGGGACCATGCCGTATAACACGGAACGGGCTTCCTCCCAAGAATACCAGTGCATAAAACAAACAGCGCAATGCTAAATAAAGAACAATGAAGCTATTATAAGACCCAGGTCCCATCACACAATGCAACGCAAGCCGGAGGATAGGGTTTTCCCTTATAATAGCCAAAGAATGCTTGATACACGAAATTTTATCTTTTATTATTACTATAAGTGAAGAAAACAACTTCAAATATAAATGTATCAATCATAGGCGGCATGAGTACCATATATCATGTCTCCATACTAGTTTTACAATTAAAACCGCAAAATCACGTATTTGGAAGTTGGATTTCCATCTATGAACCGAGGCAAAAGATAGTCCTCATCGATTCGAGACTGTCTAGCCCGAGTCTCAGGCAAGCACGCAGGCAAGCCTTGGATCGTCAGGGCCAGTCCACACGGAGTGGATTATTATGCCTGAACAATGCGTTTCCCCGCTCTATGGGGCGTAAATGAGCCAACGAATGACTCCATCGGTCCCGGATCGACCGATATAACCGAGACGCCTCGCATTCCAACAACCACATAAGTCAAACTCGTCAGGGCTTGTAAACCACTGACGCCACTTCTAGCTAGAAGAAAACGCATGTCCTCCCTGAGGTCCTCTCCCGTTTTTGGTTCACACCGGGGCGTGAGGCTCGCGAATTAACGTTACACAAAGTGATGCCACAAAGGCCGTGCTTTGATCATCAACCACAAGACTTTGCTTTTCAACAGAAGCCTTGATCATTTGCATCTTAGCATGCCACACAGGCAAACCACTCCATGCAACTGATATCCATCAATCACACAGAATGATATCCAATGTCAGACACACAGTCCATTTACAAGTTCGTTCTGGGTCTGAACGAAACCGGAGGAACCTTATTCCTCGCATATCCATCGATCTCCAAGTACGTCTGGACGATCACCAACTGATTCCCTCCTCTTGGGTGTACAGCCTAATCAAGATCATCAGAAGTCATCCAAACGATGTGAAGACCTCCGGTCTTCAACCACCGTCTTCATCTTCGACTTATCGTCGTATCAGTTATTCAGAATGGGATAAACCCGGTCTTTCCGAATAACTCGCGTATATAATAAACAAGTGTTACACAAACGCAACATACGCCTCATTCCAATTCATCAGTCACTAACCGTAAATTAGTAAGAGAACAATTCCCCAAATATTAACCCCGAAGGCCGAAACCAACATCAGATCAATACACGGGAAACCATTCATCTTAACTAATCTTCATTTAGTTGCTAAATTTCACATTCTTAGGGAAAGGTTCCCATTAATTTTATCAAAGATAAATTCTTTTCAATTTATACTTTAATCTTCCTTTGGATATCAAACCAAATTAAGGTTTATCCAAACTAGTCGGGATTAGCGAACCACACCGAGGTAATCATTTGTTTTATTTCCCAGTCCCAACCTATTCATCCCATGGAGCAAAACTGGTAGTACTCCATATCTAACACCGCAGTATTATCGGTAAATATTAATTACCATTTCACGTCCAAATCTAATTAAAGATTTAACTATCGCTTGGAGCAAGACTGGTGATACTCCATTCTCGCTCATTTTAATCTAATTAAAGATTCATTAAAACTCCGCTTAGTTTTAATCTTCCCAAAAATCAATATTAATGATTATATAACTTGGAAAATCATATTCTGTTTTTAACTGGGTTAAAGAACCAATGTCATTTAAAACATGGTTCACGATAAACCCAAAAACACATCCCATTCTATCAGTCTCTAACCGTAAATTAGTAAGAGAACAATTCCCTAAATATTAACCCTAAAAGCCGAAATCAACATAAGATCAAAACCCAGGAAATCATTCATCTTAACTGATTTGCAGTTAGTTTCTAATTTTCTTAACTCAATTTGGGTTTAAGAACTGTATTATTAAAGATACTGTTCACGACAAACCCAAAATCCCATTTGATATTAAATACAAGGTTCTGAATAGAAAATATATCGGCTTATGTTCAATATCAAATTCTGAAACCAACAAATATCGTATTGGAAATAACGATATAAATATATCTTTCAAATTCCCATAACAATATCTGTATAATCACGAAACCCAACATCGAACTATTCTGAAGATGATTTCGATCCAAATCCCTTCCAATTCCCATATTGGAAATTCTGGTTATATTAAAACCCATTCTCAATCCATTTTATTTATTTAAAAAAATAATGGATTATCATTCTAGTTATAAACTAGTTCATTTCGATAAAAAAATATTTTTATCCTTATAAATGTGGAATTTTTCATCCCAGTTCTTTCCAGTTCATATATTATGATTTTACACAAATTATAGATATTTTTTATAATTTTATTAAGGCCCGTACAGTCGATTTCCATAAACGGTCATCAAACTGCACTTACAACGACCTTTTTCCAAATTTGATTTGGACATAATTCCAAATCCAACTGTTAGATTTCAAATCTCTAATATTCATTGGAAAGCTCTTTTCGATACGAACCCAATGGTCCCGGTTTCAGGAGAATCCGACGGTCGTATCTCCCGTAACGTCAATTCAAAGTCAATGGTCGAAATTTGCGAACTGCCGCAGCGTGGCGCGTTCTATTCAGGCCATTAAATATATATCATATATATTTTGTCGATTTCCTTTCAAAACGTATTTTATAAATCGTTTTAAATTCGTTTTCAAAACGGCTTCAACTTTATATTCAATTTCAAATCAAAATTGAATATTCCATATCATTAATATATAAATGATAATATTTTCAAAATATCAGATTTTGAAATAAATTCCTTTTCGATATTCGTTATAAAAATGAATAAAATCGATATCAATATCGTTCGCGGCAAAATGGCACATATCTAATCAACACGGCTTTTATTCAACACATGAATGTTTATTCTATTCAACACATGAATATTTATTTTATTCAACACATGAATATTTTTAATGGTTTATACATTCAATAAAAATGATATTTTTATTGTTTAAATATTTTATTCAACACATGAATATTTATTTTATTCAACACATGAATTTTCTATTCAATATATGAATATTGATTTTATTCAACACATGAATTTTCTATTCAACATATGAATATTTATTTTATTCAACGCATGAATTCTTTTTCTGAATATTATTTTAAAACATTCTTTATTTTCCAAATTGGAAAGAGACCCAATCAATTTCCATATAAGGTTAATTATGTGGATTCCATACAACACATGTATATACTGACCATGATAAACAATCAACCATCATCCAGAGTGCGTTCTACACTGTATAAGCATTAAATATAAATATTTAACGCTTACAACAGCTTGCCAACCAATCAGTCGACATACAACTAAATAATTGGGATTAGTGTACGTCAAATATCATCCCAACACCCGTGCGGGGTGTCAATCAACAAACACTGAATATTATTTGTGCAGTTGGGCGATGTGTAAAATTTATCGTCCCAATCAATACCAGTCAAATTAGTGTACATAAACAAATCGTTTGATTTGTAAATGAATATTTATTTTATTCACATACACGTTAAAAATTATATTTTTAACGATAAAATATTTATTCGGTTTATTTACACAATAAAGATGATACTTTATTTTTCTAATATATTTTAGAAAATTTCGGCGGCATAACGGCGCGATACTAGAAACGGGATAAGGCCTAGCTTTATCCCCATTCTAATAATGGCCTATGCCATACACATACCAATCTAATCAATTCCATTTCGATTTTCTAACCAAATTCAACCAAATTATCCAATCAACCAAACCAAACAATCAAACAAGTCATCCATGGTTTGTGGACGACGGGTGTCGGGTGCTGCTAAGCACCGTCTGCATCCTAGTATATATTTCTAACTAGAAAAAAAATTTAAAGTGAGAAGTTCTCACCTTTGGGTTCCACTCCGCCATTCTTTACTGTCGCTCAGATTCGCTGCTTTGATTCCAACGCAATCTGGTTCACATGATTTTTATATTAAAAATCATATTTCTATTTCTCTACTACTTAAATAAAAATCATATTTTTATTTCGCTACTCATATTACAAGAATCATATTTTTATTCTAAACATTTTCTGCAAAAATCACATTTTTATATGGTTATTATATGTATAAAAATCATATCTTTACCTCGCTTTCATATACATAAAGATCATATTTTTACTTCGCTTCTTACATTATAAAAATCATATTCTTATACCACTTCTCATATAATAAAAATCATAACTTTGTCCCTTTGTTAGCCTTATAAAAATCACAACTTTCAAGCGATAAAAAATCAAATCTTTTAAGCGATAAAAATCAAATCTTTTATAGTTTTAAAAATCAATCTTTTTCAGTTTTTAAACTATACAAAAATCAATTTTTAAAGTTAACAAAAATCAATTTTTAAAGTTAACAAAATCAATTTTTAAAGTTAACAAAAATCAATTTTTTAAAGTTAACAAAAATCAGTTTTTAAACTAAATTAAAATCAGTTTTTAAACTAAATAAAAATCAGGAAAAGAACTCACTAAGTTATCAGAGGAAAGGGGGGTTTTCTGGTGGCGTAACAGCAGGTGGTGCTCGCGTCAGTTGTAGGGGGCGCAGACGAGGTGGAGGCGCGCTGGTGGCGGCAAGCAGTGGGGGAGGCACGGTGGTCTACAAAAGGGGGGCAATGTGGTTCGATTTTGGGCTGAGGAGTTCTAGGGTTTTGGGTGAGGGTACTCTCGTCGGATTGGAGAAAAAGGGGGAGATGGGGAGGCGGCGCCGAGACCGGCGGTGGGAGGCGCAGGCGCGACGTGGGGTTGGCCGGGCTGGCGATGTGGGGTTACGGGTTTCCATCGAGCGGAGGTTTTTTTTATTATTTCCTTCTGAACGATAATGGGAGAGAGAAGTGGAGTGGGGGGGGGGGGGTGTGAATATATAAATATATAATTATATTAATTTAATTTCTAAAAGGTTATTTTCATTCTAACCCCGATCCAAACCCAACGACTATCACCCCTAGCTAATTACCCCCATTCTGAACACAATGGGATATGTATTGTGAGCCCGTTCCATCGTTTTAATCGGTTTTCGTTTAAATTAAAACATAAATCAATGTATATTCAATTTAAACGCACATTTTAATTTACCGTGGCCACACACTGACTCTAAAAATTCCAGAAAAATTATTTCTAGCTTCGTATTGACGATACGGTCTTAACAAAACTAATTTCGTCAAATTTAAAGACCGTTTGAAAAATGGCCATTTTCCAGTCGATCCAAATTGACTGAAACTGTCAAAACACGTTTTCCTTTGCCACACTCACATATTGATTTCAAAAATTATGAATTTTGAAACCTAGCAATAATTTGACATCCCGGATCCAACAAAAGTGGTTTCATCGAAAACAGAGGTCGTTTGCAAAATTTCCATTTTTAAGGGTTTATATATATATATATATATATATAAATTCCATTCTAAATTTTAAACTGGACATATCTTGCACTCTATAAAGTGAAATCTCAGTTTCTTACATCAGTTAGAAAGATATCGTTAAACAGATTCAAATATTTCTCGTCTCGCCCAATTCTGACTTATATCGAATTATGTATATTCATTTGAAATTCGAAATTGAATTTTCAAACTACCGCGCCATTTCAGGCTCGTTATATAATTAAAATAAAATTATTCGTTTTAACTTCATCGAAAATAAATTTTTCATCGTTATTATTTAAAATAAATCATTTTAAATAATCAAAATCCATTAAAATAACCAAAATAAAAAATTTAAATTGGCTCAGATTTTTCGGGTTGTTACAATCTCCCCAACTTAAAATCTTTTCGTCCTCGAAAAGGAACGGAGCTGAAAGTTGTTTAACTAATCAACTCAACTTTCATTAATTTACTTATGCCTTAAGTTTTTCAACTTTTCAATTTCTGACCTTTTCAAATTTTTCAAAAATTTGGCTAACATCCTAAATTTTCGAAAAATTTCGCCATAACCTCCTTTGTACCTGGAGCATCGGGAAAATCCCCAAACTGCCACACAGGCCCTCTCATCTCAAAAAGAGAAAGAAAAAGCCAAGCGGCTAGCCAATCGGCTCATAAAATCATCCAAACCCAAACAAAACAGTAAATATGTACCTATTTGTCGGGCATACAATTTTTTCCTCTTCTCTAGCCTCCTTGCTATGACCTGTTCACACATATATATGTACATGCATGCAATTTCAAACAATTTTCAATTCAGTTCAATATTTTATTCAGTTTGGCTAAAGTTACCGTTCATTCACATAATGGTTCAAATGGATATCACACAACACAACCATCAATCAATTAGTTGATTAGTTTTTCAATCGTATATCTTTAATATATATACTCAAAATCATGTTTTTGATGCCAACACACAATAATATATCCTATCTAGTTTTGGTTCTCACACCAGTCTAATGGAAATATATAGATATCTCACTTTCGAAACTCGAACATAAATTCTGATGACGCAATCGCTATAGCGATCATCAGAACTATCTTCGGGCGACTAGAGTGTGATTCTATATCTATCCAGTATATTTGGGACTTCGTATACACGTTAGCTAGGTATATATGCAAAATCTTCATATACTATATTGTCCAAATTAATTTAAAATAAATATTCAAATACATATAATACGATTTAAATTTCAAAACAAAATTTGTTTTCATTTTTATTTTTAAAAACAACACTCTTCACACTCGCTCTAGGATACTACTGATCCTATCTCTAACGAGTAATTCTCATTGGATATTACTAATCCAATCTCTGATGAATTCTTTCGTTTGTTTCTAATGTGTCTTGTTCTCGAGCTCTGTAAACCAAAGCTGTGATACCAAAATGAAACGACCCGAAACTTCCCCATGAAGGAAAGCACGGATTGCTTTGAGAATAAGACAAATCAGAACACAAACAGAAGAACATTTCATTGCTTATTAAAACAATTCCATCAGAATACAAGAATATACAGAGTATGAATAAATATTGCACATTTTATAAATATCAGAGATTTAAATACATTACTGCAGTGGAAAAATAATACAAAACACAACTGAAACAGATACACGGATACAGAGCTTTTCGAATATCCCTTCAGCTATAAACCAGGATCCTGTAAAAATAAGTCTGCAAAACCCAACTACTAGCTGCCCGTGTGGAAAATATGGGCACCCAGAGTTTAGGTTAAAACAATAAACTCCAGGTCAGTCATGTGACTGGTGTGAGAACTAAAGTAGTTATTAATCTTTATTTTAAACATAGGCAAATCAAGGGACCACACCGTATAACACGGAACGGGCTTCTTCCCAAGAATACCAGTGCATAAAACAAACAGCGCAATGCTAAATAAAGAACAAAGAAGCTATTATAAGACCCAGGTCCCATCACACAATGCAACACAAGCCGGAGGATAGGGTTTTCCCTTATAATACCAAAGAATGCTTGATACGCAAAATTTTATCTTTTATTATTACTATAAGTCAAGAAAACAACTTCAAATATAAATGTATCAATCTTAGGCGGCATGGGTACCATATATCATGTCGCCATACTAGTTCTACAATTAAAACCGCAAAATCACGTATTTGGAAGTTGGATTTCCATCTATGAACCGAGGAAAAAGATAGTCCTCACCGATTCGAGACTGTCTAGCCCGAGTCTCAGGCAAGCGCGCAGGCAAGCCTTGGAACGTCAGGTCCGGTCCACACGAAGTGGATTATTATGCCTGAACAATACGTTTCCCCGCCCTATGGGGCGTAAATGAGCCAACGAATGACTCCGTCGGTCCCGGGTCGACCGATATAACCGAGGCGCCTCGCATTCCAACAGCCACATAAGTCAAACTCGTCATGGCTTGTTAACCACTGACGCCACTTCTAGCTAGAAGAAAACGAATGTCCTCCTTGAGGCCCTCCCCCGTTTTTTGGTTCACACCGGGGTGTGAGGCTCGCGAATTAACGTTACACAAAGTGATGCCATAAAGGCCGTGCTTTGATCATCAACCACAAGACTCTGCTTTTCAACAGAAGCCTTGATCATTTGCATCTTAGCATGCCACACAGGCAAACCACTCCATGCAACCGATATCCATCAATCACATAGAATGATATCCAATGTCAGACACACAGTCCATTTACAAGTTCGTTCTGGGTCTGAACGAAACCAGAGGAACCTTATTCCTCGCATATCCATCGATCTCCAAGTACGTCTGGACGATCACCAACTGATTCCCTCCTCTTGGGTGTACAGCCTAATCAAGATCATCAGAAATCATCCAAACGATGTGAAGACCTCCGGTCTTCAACCACCGTCTTCATTTTCGACTTATCGTCGTATCAGTTATTCAGAATGGGATAAACCCGGTCTTTCCGAATAACTCGCGTATATAATAAACAAGTGTTACACAAACACAACATACGCCTCATTCCAATTCATCAGTCACTAACCGTAAATTAGTAAGAGAACAATTCCCCAAATATTAACCCTTAAGGCCGAAACCAACATCTGATCAATAACCAGGAAACCATTCATCTTAACTAATCTTCAGTTAGTTGCTAAATTTCACATTTTTAGGGAAAGGTTCCCATTAATTTTATCAAAGATAAATTCTTTTAAATTTATACTTTAATCTTCCTTTGGATGTCAAACCAAATTAAGGTTTATCCAAACTAGTCGGGATTAGCGAACCACACCGAGGTAATCATTTGTTTTATTCCCCAATCCCAACCTATTCATCCCATGGAGCAAAACTGGTAGTACTCCATATCTAACACCACGGTATTATCGGTAAATATTAATTACCATTTCACGTCCAAATCTAATTAATGATTTAACTATCGCTTAGAGCAAAACTGGTGATACTCCATTCTCGCTCATTTTAATCTAATTAAAGATTCATTAAAACTCCACTTAGTTTTAATCTTCCCAAAAATCAATATTAATGATTATATAACTTGAAAAATCATATTCCATTTTTAACTGGGTTAAAAAACCATTGTCATTTAAAACACGGTTCACGATAAACCCAAAAACACATCCCATTCTATCAGTCTCTAACCGTAAATTAGTAAGAGAACAATTCCCTAAATATTAACCCCGAAGGCCGAAACCAACATCAGATCAAAACCTAGGAAATCATTCATCTTAACTGATTTGTAGTTAGTTTCTAATTTTCTTAACTCAATTTGGGTTTAAGAACAGTATTATTAATGATACTGTTCACGACAAACCCAAAATCCCATTTGATATTAAATACAAGGCTCTGAATAAAAAATATATCGGCTTATATTCAATATCAAATTATGAAACCAACAAATATCGTATTGGAAATAACGATATAAATATATCTTTCAAATTCCCATAACAATATCTGTATAATCACGAAACCCAACATCGAACTATTCCAAAGATGATTTCGATTCAAATCCCTTCCAATTCCCATATTGGAAATTCTGGTTATATTAAAACTCATTCTCAATCCATTTTATTTATTTAAAAAAATAATGGATTATCATTCTAGTTATAAACTAGTTCATTTCGATAAAAATATATTATTATCCGTACAAATGTGGAATTTTTCATCCCAGTTCTTTCCAGTTCATATATTATGATTTTACACAAATTATATATATTTTTTATAATTTGATTAAGGTCCGTACAGTCGATTTCCATAAACGGTCACCGAACTGCACTTACAGCGACCTTTTTCCAAATTTGATTTGGACATAATTCCAAATCCAACTGTTAGATTTCAAATTTCCAATATTCGTTGGAAAGCTCTTTTCGATACGAACCCAACGGTCCCGGTTTCAGGAGAATCCGATGGTCGGATCTCCCGTAACGTCAATCCGAAGTCAATGGTCGAAATTCACGAACTGCCGCAGCGCGGCGCTTTCTATTCAGGCCATTAAATATATATTATATATATTTCGTCGATTTCCTTTCAAAACGTATTTTATAAATCGTTTTAAATTCATTTTCAAAACGGCTTCAACTTCATATTCAATTTCAAATCAAAATTGAATATTCCATATCATTAATATATAAATGATAATATTTTCAAAATATCAGATTTTGAAATAAATTCCTTTTCGATATTCGTTATAAAAATGAATAAAATCGATATCAATATCGTTCGTGGCAAAATGGCGCATATCTAATCAACATGGCTTTTATTCAACACATGAATGTTTATTCTATTCAACACATGAATATTTATTTTATTCAACACATGAATATTTTTAATGGTTTATACGTTCAATAAAATTGATATTTTTATTGTTTAAATATTTTATTCAACACATGAATATTTATTTTATTCAACACATGAATTTTCTATTCAACATATGAATATTTATTTTATTCAACACGTTAATTTTCTATTCAACATATGAATATTTATTTTATTCAACACATGAATTCTTTTTCTGAATATTATTTTAAAATATTCTTTATTTTCCAAATTGGAATGGGACCTAATCAATTTCCATATAAGGTTAATTATATGGATTCCATCAACACATGTATATACTGACCATGATAAACAATCAACCATCATCCAGAGTGCGTTCTACACTGTATAAGCATTAAATATAAATATTTAACGCTTACAACAGCTTGTCAACCAATCAGTCGACCTACAACTAAACAATTGGGATTAGTGTACGTCAAATATCATCCCAACACCCGTGCGGGGTTTCAATCAACAAACACTGAATATTATTTGTGCAGTTGGGCGATGTGTAAAATTTATCATCCCAATCAATATCAGTCAAATCAGTGTACATAAACAAATCGTCTGATTTGTAAATGAATATTTATTTTATTCACATACACGTTAAAAATTATATTTTTAACGATAAAATATTTATTCGGTTCATTTACACAATAAGGATGATATTTTTATTTTTCTAATATATTTTAGAAAATTCGGCGGCATAACGGCGCGATATTAGAAATGGGATAATGCCTAGCCTTATCCCCAGTCTAATAATGGCCTATGCCATACACATACCAATCTAATCAATTCCATTTCGATTTTCTAACCAAATTCAACCAAATTATCCAATCAACCAAACCAAACAATCAAACAAGTCGTCCATGGTTTGTGGACGATGGGTGTCGGGTGCTGCTAAGCACCGTCTGCATCCTAGTATATATTTCTAACTAGAAAATAAAATTTAAAGTGAGAAGTTCTCACCTTTGGGTTCCACTCCGCCATTCTTTACTATCGCTTAGATTCGCTGCTTTGATTCCAACGCAATCTGTTTCACATGATTTTTATATTAAAAATCATATTTCTATTTCTCTACTACTTAAATAAAAATCATATTTTTATTTTGCTACTCATATAACAAGAATCATATTTTTATTCTAAACATTTTCTATAAAAATCACATTTTTATATGGTTATTATATATATAAAAATCATATTTTTATATCGTTAAAAATCATATCTTTACCTCGCTTTCATATACATAAAGATCATATTTTTACTTCGCTTCTTACATTATAAAAATCATATTCTTATATCACTTCTCATATAATAAAAATCATAACTTTATCCCTTCGTTAGCCTTATAAAAATCACTACTTTCAAGCGATAAAAAATCAAATCTTTTAAGCGATAAAAATCAAATCTTTTACAGTTTTAAAAATCAATCTTTTTCAGTTTTTAAACTATACAAAAATCAATTTTTAAAGTTAACAAAAATCAGTTTTTAAAGTTAACAAAAATCAGTTTTTAAAGTTAACAAAAATCAGGTTTTTAAAGTTAACAAAAATCAGTTTTTAAACTAAATTAAAATCAGTTTTTAAACTAAATTAAAATCAGTTTTTAAACTAAATTAAAATCAGTTTTTAAACTAACTAAAAATCAGGAAAAGAACTCACTGAGTTATCGGAGGAAAGGGGGTGTTTTCTGGTGGCGTAACAGCAGGTGGTGCTCGCGTCAGTTGCAGGGTGCGTAGACGAGGTGGAGGCGCGCTGGTGGCGGCAAGCAGTGGGGGAGGCACGGTGGTCTACAAAAGAGGGCAATGCGGTTCGATTTTGGGTTGAGGAGTTCTAGGGTTTTGGGTGAGGGTGCTCTCGTCGGATTGGAGAAAAAGTGGGAGATGGGGAGGCAGCGCCGAGACCGACGGTGGGAGGCGCAGGCGCGACATGGGGTTGGCCGGGCTGGCGATGTGGGGTTACGGGTTTCCATCGAGCGGCGTTTTTTTTTTGTTATTTCCTTATGAACGATAATGGGAGAGAGAAGTGGAGTGGGGGGGGGGGGGGTGTGAATATATAAATATATAATTAATTTAATTTAATTTCTAAAAGGTGATTTTCATTCTAACCCCGATCCAAACCCAACGACTTTCACACCTAGCTAATTACCCCCATTCTAAACACAATGGGATATGTATCATGAGCCAGTTCCATCGTTTTAATCGGTTTTCGTTTAAATTAAAACATAAATCAATGTATATTCAATTTAAACGCACATTTTAATTTACCAGGGCCACATACTGACTCTAAAAATTCCAGAAAAAATATTTCTGGCTTTGTATTAACGATAAGGTCCTAACAAAACGAATTTCGTCAAATTTGAAGATCGTTTGAAAAATGGCCATTTTCTGATCGATCCAAATTGATTGAAACTGTCAAAACACGTTTTCCTTTGCCACGCTCACATATTGATTTCAAAAATTATGAATTTTGGAACCTAGCAATAATTTGACATCTTGGATCCAACAAAAGTGGTTTCGTCGAAAACAGAGGTCGTTTGCAAAATTTTCATTTTTAAGGGCTTTTATGTATATATATAAATATATACAAATATATATAAATTCCACAGCGACTTTTCTAAATTTTAAACTGGACATGTATTACACTCTATAAAGTGAAATCTCAGTTTCTTACATAAGTTAGAAAGATATCGTTAAACATATTCAAATATTTCTCGTCTCGCCCAATTCTAGCTTATATCGAATTCTATATATTCATTTGAAATTCGAAATCGAATTTTCAAACTACCGCACCATTTTAGGCTCATTATATAATTAAAATAAAATTATTCTTTTTAACTTCGTCGAAAATAAATTTTTCGTCGTTATTATTTAAAATAAATCATTTTAAATAATCAAAATCCATTAAAATAACCAAAAATAAAAATTTTAAATTAGCTCAGATTTTCCGGGTTGTTACACCGGGGGTGTACCTCAATATTGGGGGTAGCTACATATATACCATATTAGGCTAATCCACTGGGAAGTAAATGGGTACGACGTGTGTGTAAGCCTTGAGTGCTGATAACCCAAGTAACCTAATAAATAAGAAAATATGATTGAACGGTATAGGTAGGATTATCCAAAGTGTATAGTTTAAATCCAGTCACCAAAACTTGTGTCCTGACCCCCTCCTCATAACATACTCGTAGGTTAGATTTGTGGCAGGGACATGATAGCCTTGGATACTGGTTAGACAGTATTATTAATACGGTAAGTCTATATTTTTATTATATTATATTTTATCCATTCCGCTGTGAGATAATTTCTGAGCTCTGACTTGTTTTATGTCTCTATCTTTTCTGCATACCAGAGCAAACCAATCCGAGTTTCGATGGATTAGAATTTCGAAAAAAATTCGGACTGTTGAAATCCGGGTTGTTACGTCTGGTATCAGAGCTTAGGTTTAGGATTTCTACATGAATAGTGAGTGAACGTATTTGTATTTTTAAAATATAAATATTATATATATATATATCCCTAGATCCATAGAGGAACCCACTAAATAGAAAGAGTATAATGTGGTAAGAAATGGGATGTTTGTGTTGTACATTAAAGGAATGAATAAGGAAATCCGAGACCCGGAAATTTGAGACCCTTAGGTAATTTGGGTTGAGAGTGTACAATGTACTTTGTATGGAAGGAAAAGTGAATCCCATATGATTAGTATTTTGGGTTAGTGTGCTTGAAAACCTTATAAATTGTAAAAGGTTAAAAAGAGAAAAATGGATCAGGAATATATATATATAGTTGAGAGAATTGACCTTGGGGAGTGTCTAGAAAAGTCTAGAAAAATTGGAAACCCACTTTGAGTCTAACCCCATCATTAACTTTTAAGAACATGAAATTATAAAAGTTTTGGGAAAATGGTTTATGGTGTTTTGAAGTTTTAAATCTTAAAAGTTATAATTTTAAAATATGTAAAGAAGTACACATATTGAGTTTTAAAGTAAAATTCTCTCAGTAAAAAGATGCATATTATAGAGCATGTATAGCTCGCTAGTTTTCTTGTTATATTTCATACCAAGAAGTTTTATAAAAGAATGATTTGGAATCTCTATTCTTATGACAACCCTTTTTAATAAATTATTTTAAGATAATTTTGTGGGTGGACAAAATAAGTTGTAGAAAATAATAATAGAGTAGATGTTGGCACCTTGTAGTAAGAGACTGAATCGACCTTATAGGTAAGAACAAGTCATAAACCCGATTGAGAAATAGTTGTCCGTATCTACTCCAGTTTTTGTGATTCAAAAAAATGATGATTTACATTTTTTTCAGATGACATGTTTTTATGGTTTGGCGAAAGAAAGTTTTCATGAGAAAAATAAGGTTTTGACACTTTTAAATTTTTGGAGGAAAGTTTAAATGAAAAGGCCAAACCGTGTTTTAAAAGTATGGAGTAGGTAAGGATTAGTGCCTAGGGAAGACGGGAAAAGTGGTGAGGCTATGGAGTAAATAGCGAGAAATTATCTTGGAATAATAGTGAGTTCCCATAGAATGTGTAAGCATTGAAAAGCCTAGGGTGTTGCTTAAACTAATTGTTGGTACACAGCTAGAATCAGTAGTGACTACTAGATAGTAAATGGCATGTAAGTGTTTAGATCTTGTTGCTAATTGTCATGTTAGTGGTAAAGCCCGTTACTACACTCCTATTGGGATCGTTCCATTATTTAGTTATTGTTGGGTAGTTAGGGTAACACCTAAAACTGTCGTGGATCCCATAGTTTGGACTTTTCTGTCTGAAGGGGACATAGTCCTGAGATTCTTGGCCCTTAGTAGTAGCTGTGTAGGGTGTCTGTTCTCCTATTTTAGTTGAAAGACTATAGGCTTATTTAAATTTAAACTAAGATCAGATAATTAAATAAGCTAAGTAAAAGAGAAAAGGTACAACTAAGAAAAAAACAGAAAATCCAGTAAAGCAACAAAAATGGAAAATTATGAGAAAAGATAGATAAGAATGGAAAATTTCCAAGGTAAGATAAAAAGGAAATCAGTAAGAAAGAAAATTTTCTTATGTGGGCTGTGCTTGGATAGGAAAATAGGGAATCTTTATAAATAGTTGCATAAAAATCCAATTATGGTTAGAAAAAGGTTGAAAAAGAAAAACGGGAGATGCAGAGTTTTCCGTTTTCTACCTTTTTGTAACATAAGAAATCGAATTTAGAAAATTAGATTTTTATGAAATTCGAAAAATAAAGTTGGTTGGTAGGATTATGGATGCAACAATTGGATGAACTATGCTCTTACTCAGTAAGAGTGTGGGAAAATTTGGATGAAAAAGCTTTTTGATTTTCAAAATATTGCATTCATATAGAACTGCCAGTATATTTAGGATGTGAGCATCATATTTTAAAAGGATTTTTGAAAAACTTGCATACACATAAGAGGCACCGCTTAGGCATGCATGCATTATTATGTTGTACTTCACTTTGCAAAAGTGCACAATATTTGCAAAAATTGGATGCAAACATGATGGATGTATATTATGCGAGGGGTTAATTTATTTTACACTTATCAAATTTCGGGGACGAAATTTTCTAAGGGTGGGAGAATGTAACACCTCGTATTTTCAGTGTAAGATAATAAAATAAGAATAACTTAATTAAATATTTAGAAATAAGTAAAATGGATGCGCCATTGCGTCCGTCTCGAAATTCTGGTCAAGATAGACACCTGGTTTGCGTAAAACGGACACCGTATGAAGAAGTTATGAGAATTAGAAGTTTGTATACACATAATGAGCTTATATGTATATATATATTAAATAAATATGTCCAGAAAAATTCAAAAATCAGTTCAAAAATCAAAATTGCAGGTGGGAAAGTTTGGAGGGAAAATGGACCGTTAGGGGTCGACCTAGGGGTCAACACACCAACAGGGGGGTCGACCTAGGGGTCGATCCACCCGCGAATCCGGAACCTTCTTTTCTGACGTGGACGATTCTAGTGTTTAGATTTTGATCTGAGGGTCCTGGTTCCGCCGCTACTCCTATAAATAAGACCCTAGGCCTAACCCTAAATCTCATAATGCGGCGGCTACGCTGGAACTCCGCCATTTCTCCCTCTCTCTCTCCTCAAACATATTCAGAAATTTAGATTTGTAAATTAGAAAATCTTAAATTAAGATCTGGAGGGAAGAGATTGGTGTTTTTATTAAAAGGCGTTCAGAGTTACGTGAAAAGCAAGGTAACATCCCAGATCCAATCTATCCATATTCTTCCTATTTTTCTTTCCCTTCTCTTTTAATGAAAATAGTTGATCCACATTATTAGGTTTCAAATCAAATTAATGGGGAAAGGAAAACCATGGATGATAGAACGGATCAGATCCAAAATTTGGGAAAAGCATGAAAGGTGAGTGGGTTTAAATTATAGCCTTTATATAATGTTATGATTATCGTTTAGCATTCCCCTTTTTATAAATTGTGAAATTGTCAGTTTAATTATAAATTGCTGATATAACAAGTTGAGACATTAATATGAGTAGATCAGGAAATTCATATGTTGAATCTATTAAATTATTGGAATGATTACATGTTGAAAAACAACTTGTTAGAAATGGTTAGAAATTACTGTTATTCATACTACATGTTAATTTATCATATGAACCCTACTTGTAAGAATTGGTACAATTATATGATTAAATGGTTTCATGTTAGAATTGATTACATGAATATAGTTTGGGCATAAATCAAACTATGATTATAGACTTATTTGGGGTATATATCACATGAGAAATATGACTTGGGAAAAGGGTATAAACACCTATAATTAAATAGGTAAAATTCTAAAAGAATGATTATGCCTAGGATTACAATTAGAAATTGTAACTGCACTTATGGCACGAGGTTAGGTTGCATTAGTGGCGGAAGTCTGCCTGGACCCGACTGGCATATCCAGCAGCCACTAATGTTGAACCTAATGTGAGAGGTCTAAGTGCAAAATTAAAAACATGTAATGGTGCTAAGACACGAGGTTAAGTCAACTTATGGTAGAAGTCTGCCCGGACCCGCCCGGCAAATCCAGCATCCACAAGTGTAGGCTTAATCTAAGAGGTCTAGTGCTTATATATATATAACACAAGATATGAATAAATGGCAATTATGGTAATTAAATGTCTAACTCAGAAAATAAGAAAGGAAGGGATGTAATGGGCTGATTTAGTGTGATACGAAGGAAAAGTGATGTATTTCCCTAAATGACCTATTTCTGAGAACGTGGTTGCAAGTAAGCCACAGTAACTAAAGTAAGAAGAGTAAAGAAATTACTTGCTACCACGGATTTAGATAGGAATACGTTATGAAAATAAATCAGTGATTCCTTCTATCAAACTGATAAGGTGCATAAAGTGTTTTCCTTAATTAAAATAAGGAATATATATTACAGTGCATGAGGAATACTGGAATACAACAATAAAAGAAAATGGTTTAAAAAAGGGGAATGATAATCATCTATTATAAATAAATAACATTAATGGAAATGTTGTATAATAGGTAGACTTGTCCTAGGGACAAGTGGGGATTATAACTTCGGTTATGATAAACTAATAGGGAAATTGGATAACTGGTGAAACGAGTTAAGAGACACTTAATTGTAAATTAAATAAGTAGTAAATAGGGAAAGACGGAAACCAGTTGAGACAAAGAGGAAAATATATGAAATATAGGAAGTTGTACTTAATTATAAATTAAGTAATATGTAAGCTTGGAAGTCTGAAACCTGTCGATAAGAATATTTAGGCTTGTCCTAGGGACAAGAGGAAATTATAACATAGGTTATAATAAATGGGTAGAGAAACTTATTAATGGGCCTTAGTTAATAGAACTAAGTTAATAAGTAAAAAGCGATAAGTTGTATTAACAATGTAAAATGGAATTATGATTAAATGAGAAAGAATGAGGAAAACTTATGAAATAAGTTATATTTAATCATAAATAATGACTTACATGTTAACAGAAAACATGTGAATTGGATATACTTAATTACATATTAAGTAAAAAATGTTATTGTAATGATGAAATCAACAAGAAGATAAAAAGGGGTTGTGGATTACAGACCTTGGGCCACATTCTAGATAATAACATGTTGTGGGCTTATTAATAAACTTAAATGGATTAAGTTGTATGACTGAAATTAATAAGCAAGAGAAACTTGGTAATTTGAATAAGAATTCAATATGAATTGGAATAACCAAGTTAACTGGAAACCGGATGATGTGAGACAAGCGCGTAAAAGAGTGCTTAGACATAGGGTCTATCAACATACTAGAGTAAGGCGCTTAGAACAGTCCGTACGGTTGAGGGTGAATAACCCAACAGGGTAGATCATCGAGGTGTTATAAGGCACGAGGGGAGTGCACATTCATCTGATTGTTCTGATGGCTCCAAAGGACTGGAAGGGGAAGCACGCGGCTTCCTGAGGTACGTAAGGTGCTCCTAGTAGTCCTCTGTGCGGCGGCAGATGTCTTAGGCTATGTCCGATGTAAGCGCGTAAATCAAGTAAGTGCCTTGGGTGGCATGTGGAAATCTAGTGGGTTGCCTTGGGTGGCAATAGAAAATACGATTAGAATACTTAACCAAAGTGAAACATGTAATTAAACATGATTAAAGGGTTAAGTGGGATGCACTAGAAAAGGGACAAGCTTAGGTGGGTAGCTTGTGGGGGCCCATTTCAACCAGTAACCCATATGTATCTTTGTGGGCTCGACCCATGTCGAGGACGGGACACGCGTACTAGGCTTGACTATAAGAGGCCAAAACGGGTTAGCGGTGGCAACGCAAGTCCAATGGGTTTCATATGCGTGTGTGGGCCCAGGCTGGTAGGTAAGACGTTGTTGCATCGTGTAGGTATAAGCCGTGCACCGTTGATAGTATCGGGTTGCCACTTTAGGGGAGTGATACACCTCACTGTGGGGCCAGCACGGGTATCTACGTTAGGGAGCCGATCGCTTGGGGAGTAGTGGGGTACACCTAGTGGAGATAGGGGCAGACGGCACCTATGTGGTCAGCTAGGGGTACACGAAACTACTAGTTAAATTTCTAAGTCCTTGGGTGGAATCAACCTTTAAGTAGGAATGACTGGTGTGGTGCAGTTAGTAATTATCCTTGGGTGGGTAGATGCGTCTTTACCGTTATCTTAGTTCATCCTATGTCTAGTTGGCTGCTTAGTGTAGTCATTTATCCCCAGTCATCACCGTACCAAGTTTATATCATACCCTAATTACTTTAATGATTGTATTGTTAAAGTTATAGGGCTCACTCAGACTTATGTCTGACCCCGTTGTTTTTATCTTTTCCCCCCTCAGGTCCTCAGGTTGGGCCTAGTACTAGTGGGCTTTGATCAGATCGCTTATCTGTCTTTTGGAGCTTAGACCGTTGATGTAAAGCTCAGCTTATCTTTTATTTTATTTTATGGCTATTAGTTATGTAGTGGGATTATGTACTTTTGTTTTATCAGGATGGATATTATGTACTTGACTCTTGTTTATGGTTTTGTGATGAAACCAAACATGTTTTACTTTCCGCTGCAATGAAATGATGTTTTAAATTTTCAAGTATTACTTATATCTGTCTTGTTGTAATTTTTCTGTTCTATATTCACTCAAAATACTCCACCGAAGCTATGGCATTCCCTTAGTGAGTGACCGTAGCGGGTGTGGGGTGTTACACGTGGTATCAGAGCTGAAGGTTACCAGAACAGATAATTTTTTTAGAAAAACTATTTTTTTGAGAACATTTTCGAAGGAGTATTTTCAAAAACATTTCTTTTAAGAGAAAAGTTTTTGAAAGAAAAGCATAATCCCAATAGCCATATCTTTATCTTTCGAATTCTCCGTTTTGAATCTTTCCTTTTTCGTTTCAGCATGGCTGAAGATCTTAACTTTCTGGAGGGTGTAGCGATACCAGTATGGTATAAGAGATTGATGGAGGCTAGGGCCGCCGCGGCGGTTCCAGCAAATGTTCCTCCACCACCAGTTGCACCCGATCTTCCTCTTCCTCCTCCTCCTCGTGCGGATACTTTTGCTAAGACTTGCAAGGAATTTAAGGCTATGGGAGGGAAACCTTTTCAAGGATCAGAAACTTTTGTGGAAGCTAGGGATTGGCTTAAGGAGGTGGAAGAGTTGATAGATATCTTTGAGATGGAAGAAGGAAAGAAAGTCAAGTTAGCTGCTTGGTTAATGAAGGGAGAGGCCTCGTTCTGGTGGGAGGTCACTAATGGAGAGTGCCCTGTTGACTCTTGGGCGGATTTCAGACAAAGGTTTGTGGCAAAGTTTCTCTCAAGGGCGGAAGAAAATCTGTATATGGAAAGGTTCTTGACTCTAAAGCAAGGAAACTTATCAGTGAAGGAATATGTCAATAAGTTTAATCAGTTAGCAGGGTTTGGCATAGACATGGTGAATACACCAGAGAAGAAGGCTCTGAGGTTCGTTAAAGGTTTGAATGAACCGATGCATGGATTGGCTATGACTCACATCCCTATGGGGGCTACCTTTGAGAATCTAGTAGACATGGCACTTATGCATGAGGAAGAGAAGGGTCCCAATGTTAATAAGGCACCCGAGAAGAAAGGAGATCAGAAGAGACCTCAACAGCAACAGCAAAACAAGGGTGGGAAAGGCAATGGTGGCAAGGGAAAGAAGAAGTGCTTCAACTGTGGGACACCAGGCCACCTAAGCAAGGATTGTCGAAAGAAGAAGAAGACTGGCTGCTTCCACTGTGGCGAAGCAGGGCATCTAGTGAAGGACTGCCCTAAGAAGGGGCAGAGGACGGGATCTACCTCAGAAGGACAGGTGCAGGCTCTTATGGCACCGGGTCAGGCAAGGGGGCAAGTTTAGGCTCTCGCAGTTCCACCGATTCAGGAAAGAGGTAGAACTATTTCTGTTGAAAGTCTAGTTTTTCTGTTTGATCATCCTGTCCGTACTTTGTTTGACTCTGGCGCATCGCATTCGTTTATCTCATCATCATTAGTTGAGTCACTGCACTTAGACACCAGTCTAGTAGATGATCCGTTGGTTGTTTCAAACCCAATTGGGGGCTCCACTTACTTGTCCATGATGTGTTTGGGTTTGAAGATTTCCATACTTAGCGTTGAGTTTAGATGTGATGCTTTTGTTTTGGGCTTCACGGGCTATGGGTTGATTTTGGGCATGGAATGGTTATCCAGTAATGGTGCCGTTCTTGATTGCGAAAGGAGAGTTGTTAGGCTTATGATCCGCTTGGGTAACACTCTCGAGATCTCTTGTAATCCCATGGATTCTGTTATGCTAAGTTATCTTGAATCGCTTGACGCTTCAGTCGAGAGTTTGCGATCTGTTAGAGTGGTCCGGGAATACTCGGATGTGTTTGAGGAGGTGAAGGGTTTACCTCCGAAGCGGGAGATAGACTTCCGAATATATCTGGTAGACAATGCTAAACCAGTATCTTTGCCAGTGCACCACATGGCTCCTCGTGAGAGGAGGGAACTCAATAAGCAAGTAGGGGAGTTGCTTGAGAAGGGGATCATAAGACGAAGTATATCGGAGTGGGGTGCTCCAGTAGTTTTTGCCACGAAGGCGGATGGGTCCCTCAGACTTTGTGTAGACTATAGAGAACTCAACAAGCTTACAAAGAAGAATAGACACCCATTGCCGAGGATTGATGATCTCTTTGATCAGTTGGTTGGCGCCTCAGTGTTTTCGCAGTTGGACTTAGCCACTGGGTTCCATCAGTTGAGAATGGCTGAGGATAACATAGACAAGACTGCCTTTAGGACTCCGGATGGTTTCTATGAGTGGCTGGTGATGCCCTTTGGTTTGACGAACGCCCCTGCATACTTTGTTGATCTGATGAGTAGGGTGTTCAGGGAGTACCTTAATAAGTTCGTGGTGGTCTTTGTGGATGACATCTTGGTCTTTTCTAAGAGTGAAGAAGAGCATGCCCTACATCTTAGGGAAGTGTTGGAGACTCTTCGAGCGCATAGCCTTAAGGCTAAATTCTCTAAATGTCACTTTTGGAGGAAGGAAGTGCGATTCTTAGGGCACGTGGTCTCTAAGGAAGGGATAGATGTGGATCCCGCGAAGGTAGTGTCCATCCAAGATTGGAAGGTTCCGAAGAATGCTACCGAGGTGAGGAGTTTCTTGGGGTTGGCTGGCTACTATAGGAAGTTTATCAAGGACTTTGCCAAGATATCAGCCCCATTAACTCGCTTGACAAAGAAGAATCTAGTCTTCGCATGGGACGTAGATTGTGAGGATGCGTTCCGACGGTTAAAGAGAGCTTTAACCACTGCTCCAGTTTTAGTGCTACCAGATGGGAGTAAGCCATTTGTTGTTTATACCGAAGCTTGTGGGACAGGACTAGGTGTGGTCTTAATGCAAGAGGGAAGGGTAATAGCCTATGGTGGAAGGCAGTTGAGAGCGCATGAGAAAAATTACCCTACACATGATCTAGAGTTGGCCGCTATTGTTTTTGCGCTCAAGATTTGGCGCCATTATCTTCTTGGTGAGAGGTTCGAATTGTTCACTGATCACAAATATTTGAAGTACTTGTTTTCTCAAAAGGATTTGAACTTAAGGCAGCAAAGATGGATGGAGTTCTTAGCGTCTTATGATTTCGAGATAGTGTATACCCCTGGCAAGGGTAAAGTGGTGGCAGACGCCTTAAGCAGAAAAAGGTTGTCCTTGAGTCCGTTGTTCGTTGAACGGCGAAGCTTGGAATTTATCTCGATGTTTGACTTCAGACCTTCCGTTGACTTTATACCCGGTTTGCTAGCATCCTTAGAGGTCAGACCTACTCTTTTGGGACGGATTGGCGAGGCACAGCGGGGTGACCCACAGTTGGTTGAGTTGGTAGAGAAGCTCATAAGGGGGGAGTCGTCCGACCATTTGAGTAGGTACACCCTAGATGATAGGGGGTGGTTGCGTAGAGACGGTAGACTTTGTGTACCGCAAGATGAGGGTTTGAGGAAGGCTATACTTGATGATGCACATCGTTCGAAGATGACCATTCATCCCGGTGGGGACAAGATGTACCAAGACATGAAGCGAGTTTTCTTTTGGGCCGGTATGAAGAAAGATGTGGCCGAGTATGTCGCTAGATGTTTGGTGTGCCAACAAGTGAAAGCGGAGCAAAAGAAACCCGGTGGGTTGCTTCACCCATTGGAGGTTCCGCAATGGAAGTGGGATAGCGTCTCGATGGATTTTGTTGATGGGTTACCGAGATCGAGGAAGGGTAATACGGGAATTTGGGTTGTGGTAGATAGACTTACTAAGAGCGCCCATTTCATACCCGTGAAAAGTAAGAGGACTGCTCCATGGCTAGCTTCAGTTTATCTTCGAGAGATAGTTCGATTACATGGTGTACCTTCTAGCATAATGAGTGATCGAGATCCTATCTTCACTAGCGAGTTTTGGAAGAGTTTGCAAGAGGCGGTAGGGACTCAGTTGTGTTTGAGCACCGCATATCATCCTCAGACGGACGGCCAGACCGAGAGGGCGAATCGTATTCTAGAAGACCTTTTGAGGCTTTGTCACTTTGATTTTGGAGGAACATGGGAAGAGCATCTTCCATTGGTGGAGTTCGCTTATAATAACAGCTTTCAGTCTAGTATTGGCATGGCTCCTTTCGAAGCTCTTTATGGAAGGCCTTGTCGATCACCTACATGTTGGTGGGAATCTACAGATAAGATCTTGCTTGGGCCCGATATGGTTAGAGAGACTTCGGAAAAGATTGATTTGATTCGAAGAAGGATGAAAGCGGCACAAGACAGGCAGAAATCTTATGCGGATAAGTGGAGAACAGATCTTGAGTTTGATGTTGGGGACATGGTCTTTGTCAAAGTATCTCCATTACGGAATGTTGTTCGCTTTGGGTCCGTTGGGAAGTTAGCACCAAGGTTTGTAGGACCGTTTCCTATTAAGGAAAAGATTGGACGAATGGCATATAGAGTGGAGTTGCCCGAGAGACTTAGTGGTGTACATAATGTATTCCATGTGTCACATTTGAGGAAATGCCTACATGAGACCGCAGAGGTAGTAGAGCCGAGCTTGCTTAGAGAAGTGGAGATAGAGTGTGATGCGATGATTCGACGCGCACCTACTCGCATCCTTGGGTCAGAGATCAGGAAGTTGAGAAACCGAGACGCCCAACTAGTCAAAGTGCAATGGGGAGATGATGGGAGCAACGCTACTTGGGAGACAGAAGGGAAGATGCGTTCATTATACCCATTCCTTTTCGAGGGTATGTCTTTTAACTTCTCCTTTATCGCTTATCTAGTACTTATCTTATCTTTAGTATGTCCTCTCGATAGTACCTTTGACCTTTAGATAGGATAAACCTATGGTTGAAACATGTGTTTGAGACATGTTATGATTGATGGATGCATGTGGATGCAAGTGTTTGCTAGTGGTTGCTCGTGGATGCATATACACACACTGTAGGCACTATATCGGCTCAGTCACTTCATATTGCATATTGCATATAAATGTGTGTAGGTAGCTAAATTGATGGATGTACCATGGTTGTTTTTCATATGGATGTTGCATTAAGTTGAATGGTTGTGCACGCATGTAGAGTTAATATGTATCATTAGGGATCTTTTGCATACATATTGGATGCATGGCACTATCATGAATTGCATTGAGGAGGTCGACTGAATCAGTAGACCGCCTAATTTTGCATTAGATATGGACATATACATACACTGTGCATATAAACATTAAAGCATTAGAAGTCTTTTAAGGACAATGGATGCTGGTGTTTGATGGTTGAGTAGATGGACGATTAGATGGTAGGATATACATTCTTCTTGACTTGGAGATTTCGGGGACGAAATCCTTTAAGGAGGGGAGAATATAATACCCCGTAATTTTATAACATAAAAATTCACAAATTAAAGTATACTTAATTTTTAGAAAAGAATTAAGTGAAATGGGTTGCGCAGAGAAATATATATATATATATATATATATATTGATATATATATATATAATTGAAAATTAAATAAATAAATAAGCAAAAATGTTCAAAACAGCGAATTGGGAGAGGGGAATAACCGAACCGGCCGATTTTTGAGGTCGACCCAAGCCCGCTGGGTCGACTAGGGGTTAATCCATGGTGTTTGGCTGTCAACCCATGGACCGATTCGCTCAAATGCAGATTTTGCATTTGATTGGTTCTCATGGTTCAGGGTTAATCTAACGGTCCTAAATAACTCCCTACACCTATTTATACACCCTAAGACCTAACCCTAAATCAAATAAAAAAATAGATACAAGGCCGTCATGCCATCAAAATGCAACTTAGAAGGAGCCTCCACAAATTAGAGAAGAAGATAGCAAGCAAATCAACTCCTAATCAACTTCTAATCAACTCTAGCAACTAAATCTTCTTCATAGGAGTGCTAATCAACAAGTTTGGTGAGTTTCTATGCCTTTAGCAAGCAATTGCTAAACTAATTATGTTAGGATATAATGAGGTTATGGTTATGAATGTGGATCAATGCAAGTTATGCTATCAAAGGCTATATGTTCATGATGTTAGTTATGCAAGTTTTATGCTATATGTTCATGATGCTAGTTATGCAAGTTTGATGCTATGTGTTCATGATGCTAGTTATGCAAGTTGGGTGTAATCTATGCTATGTGCTCATGATGCTAGTTATGCAAAATACTATGATAAACATTGATCCATTATGACACCATGTTATGCAAGTTTGGTGTTTGATTATATGCAAGTTCATATATGACATGTTATGCAAGTTTGGTGTTTGATTATATGCAAGTTCATATATGACATGTTATGCAAGTTTGGTGTTTGATTATATGCAAGTAACATGTGCAAGTTTACACCTTTGTATGATATGCATACATATGCAAGTTTACCCCTTTGTATGAGATGCATACATATGCAAGTTAACCCCATTATATGTCATACATATATATATATATATATATATATATATATATATATATATATATATATATATATATGCAAGTTTACCCCTTTGTATGACATAAGTAACTTATGTAAGTTACCCTCTTTATGACATATGTGATTCATGCAAGTTTGGGTTGATTATTTATGCTAGTTGGGTTGATTATATGCAAGTAACATGTGCAAGTTTACACCTATGAATGATATGCATACATATGCAAGTTAACACCTTTGAATGATATGCATACATATGCAAGTTAACACCTTTGAATGATATGCATACGTATGCAAGTTAACACCTTTGAATGATATGCATACATATGCAAGTTAACCCCTTTGTATGTCATACATACATATGCAAGTTTACCCCTTTGTATGACATACGTAACTTATGCAAGTTACCCTCTTTATGACATATGTGATTCATGCAAGTTTGGGTTGATTATTTATGCTAGTTGGGTTTGATGCTATGGTCATATATGCAAGTTGACACCTTTAAAACCCATGTTGATGCTAATGTTATGCTAAGTTGAACCCATTGTATTTGTGATGAATCTTCCCTTTTAAGTATGTTATGTTAGCGTATTACGTGGGGAACGATGGGGTTAATATTCATGTTAATAAATTGTGTGAAGTTGGTATGATGTTGCATACCATAAAGTGGATGGACATAATTGAGTCAATTATGTACATCGCTAAATTTTTAATTAATTAGGGATAATTAATACAAATTATAGGGGTGATTAATTAGGTGTAATTAATTGACTAAGACACGAGGTTGGACCCTTTTGTAGCATAAGACTGCCCGGAACCGACCGGCAAATCCAGCGGCTACAAATGATTGGCCCAATGTGAGAGGTCTTAGGCATGAACTAAATACGTGACAAGTGTAAAGACACGAGGTTAGACTCTGTTATGGCGTAAGGCTGCCCGGACCCGACCGGCAAATCCAGCTGCCATAAAAGATAGTCTAATGTGAGAGGTCTTTACAAAGGTTACGGTCTTAATCAATTAAGAAACACTTAACCATATTAGCATGTAGTGGGGCATGAGGGGTTAAGTGGGTGCCTTGGGTGGCATGTGGAAATCAAGTAAGTGCCTTGGGTGGCATGTGGAAATCTAGTGGGTTGCCTTGGGTGGCAATAGAAAATACGATTAGAATACTTAACCAAAGTGAAACATGTAATTAAACATGATTAAAGGGTTAAGTGGGATGCACTAGAAAAGGGACAAGCTTAGGTGGGTAGCTTGTGGGGGCCCATTTCAACCAGTAACCCATATGTATCTTTGTGGGCTCGACCCATGTCGAGGACGGGACACGCGTACTGGGCTTGACTATAAGAGGCCAAAACGGGTTAGCGGTGGCAACGCAAGTCCAACGGGTTTCATATGCGTGTGTGGGCCCGGGCTGGTAGGTAAGACGTTGTTGCATCGTGTAGGTATAAGCCGTGCACCGTTGATAGTATCGGGTTGCCACTTTAGGGGAGTGATACACCCCACTGTGGGGCCAGCACGGGTATCTACGTTAAGGAGCCGATCGCTTGGGGAGTAGTGGGGTACACCTAGTGGAGATATGGGCAGACGGCACCTATGTGGTCAGCTAGGGGTACACGAAACTACTAGTTAAATTTCTAAGTCCTTGGGTGGGATCAACCTTTAAGTAGGAATGACTGGTGTGGTGCAGTTAGTAATTATCCTTGGGTGGGTAGATGCGTCTTTACCGTTATCTTAGTTCATCCTATGTCTAGTTGGCTGCTTAGTGTAGTCATTTATCCCCAGTCATCACCGTACCAAGTTTATATCATACCCTAATTACTTTAATGATTGTATTGTTAAAGTTATAGGGCTCACTCAGACTTATGTCTGACCCCGTTGTTTTTATCTTTTTCCCCCTCAGGTCCTCAGGTTGGGCCTAGTACTAGTGGGCTTTGATCAGATCGCTTATCTGCCTTTTGGAGCTTGGACCGTTGATGTAAAGCTCAGCTTATCTTTTCTTTTCTTTTATGGCTATTAGTTATGTAGTGGGATTATGTACTTTTGTTTTATCAGGATGGATATTATGTACTTGACTCTTGTTTATGGTTTTGTGATGAAACCAAACATGTTTTACTTTCCGCTGCAATGAAATGATGTTTTAAATTTTCAAGTATTACTTATATCTGTCTTGTTGTAATTTTTCTGTTCTATATTCACTCAAAATACTCCACCGAAGCTATGGCATTCCCTTAGTGAGTGGCCGTAGCGGGTGTGGGGTGTTACATCCGCAGAGGTTGGGTCTGCGTGTAACTACTAGGTGGGTGGGCCTTGACTGCAGATGTAGCTATGCAGTCAGAATGCTGTGACGAGGTGACACCAGGGTGGTTCGGCGTTTGCCTCACGAGGAGGCAGAGGGTCAGGATCAACAAGGATAGTAGACCATCGGACACCCGTCATCGGCAACCAGTGGGATGCGGAAAGACTCGAGCTAAACCCAAGATACCATTTCACCCTTCACTATCGGGGTAAGGGATTAAGAGGAGATGCCACATGGATGTTTAGATTGTTTGTGTAGGGGCAGTCACTTAGCTCTGGTAGTCTTTACTAGTTGAGGGAGGGGCCTGGGTGGGGCCATAGCCACCATGAAAACAGACCCTAGGTATGTTTGTATATAGAGGCTCTTTAGAGACAGGCCCATACAGATATGGAAAAGCTCCCGACCGAGTTCCGTGTTTCTTGTATCGCCCTGCCACGGAACTCGGTGCACTTTAGAGGACGTGCGATTGAGGCATTGAGCTACAATTGAAGATACGTATGGTGGACAGTCTAGATACATGCATGTCGGCTCTGGGTGGTGTATCGTAGACTTGAGGGCATTGCTCCGCTATGGAGTCTGATTCGAACCAAGGCGGCAGTCGTTACGTTTATGTAGCATAGTAATGATAGATATATGCGGAACGTAATATTGTTATCCGTATGTCACTACGATGTAGGATAAGGGACTGCGTATATTCCGATGGTGTTACGTTGGAGACCGTGTGAATGGGGTACCGGGGGTGTACCTCAATATTGTGGGTAGCTACATATATACCATATTAGGCTAATCCACTGGGAAGTAAATGGGTACGACGTGTGTGTAAGCCTTGAGTGCTGATAACCCAAGTAACCTAATAAATAAGAAAATATGATTGAACGGTATATGTAGGATTATCCAAAGTGTATAGTTTAAATCCAGTCACCAAAACTTGTGTTCTGACCCCCTCCTCATTACATACTCGTAGGTTAGATTTGTGGCAGGGACACTGTGACGGCCCGCCCCGCACCAGCCTGCATTTCCTCCGAAAGTGCGCTGTACACATGCCCGACTAGCACAGGACGGTCGTCAGGAGAAAGGAAAGAAGAGAATGAACTAATCAAGGAACCTGTAGAATGTCTCACAGCGCATGGGATAAAATATAATAATGATAATGTACTTGACATAAAACAGGCGAGACAGTGCATAAGCTGATAACTAAAATCAACATCAATCATCAAAGCAGCGGAAATCCAAATACAGCTTATTACAATTTTTCCAAATTTACTGTCTCTAAACAAAAGAAAGCTAAAGTAGAAGATACACCAACAATTCCCAAGCAGTGATCTTCAACAACACAGGGAGAATATTATGTATATAGTACGTGGAAGCCTTCTGCTCGTCTCCGGATCATCTACCCGTGCATCACCAGCTAACCTGTCTCTAGTCTGCTCGTGTGAGCACCCAGAGTAATAAGAGGAGACATAAAACTCTAGGTCAGACATAAAGCCTGGTATGAGCGATAAGCATCTTAAACAGAACAATAACAGGTATACTAAACCATACCGGAACCTGGACCTGCAACCAAAGAGTTAGTACCACATACCGTACAATACTCCAAGGTGCCATAATAAATAGTGTAAGAATACGGGGGTGGGGTGTGCATGTCACAATGATAGCAAGCAAATCATCCATAGCAACCATCCTCACATCTCTCACTCAGTGCGTAAAGCATACGATATCTACCACTTTGGAACACTAGACAAACTGAGGTAACGACGAATCCCGACTTGTAGAAACCCTGCTGTGACCAAGCCAAACACTTGGAGTCATGACCAAACATTTCAATGACCCACTTCATTGGTCGTAGCCCTTGGTTCTACCGATGCCATAATGGCCCTGAATCCGCCTTCGTACCTCCTACCATAGTGGTCCAAAGCTATAGACGTTGATAACTCCTTGGCATCCGTCCCGCAGCAAAGCCCAACCATGAAGCGAACTCGTTGATTCCCATCTGAATCTTGAGCTCTAACTTCTCATTTGGACTTCCTTTGCATCTCGGGTTTGGTCGAATTGGAGTTGGTCTTCAAAAGAGTCGTCGCGTAATCGTAGCTCCAATCCAGTTCGGTGCTCCTTTGGTTCGGGTCCTCCACTCGGTTCGGTTCGGGTCACAGTACCTCATCCGGTTCGGTGCTCCTTCGGTTCGGGTTCTCCACTCGGTTCGGTTCGGGTGTCTTGCTCCTGCTGCCGTTTCTTCAACTACTTCCGAGTCCTTCAGAGTCGCGGTCCGGGTCTCCATTGTTGTCCATGAAGTTCCACGCTGCTGGAGATGCCACCACCTTGGTTCAGTTCGGCTACCCGACCCGATCCCCTTATCCGATCCGATCTCACTCTCTTTAGCTTACTCCGATCCGATCCCACTCTTTAGCTTACTCCGATCCGATCCGATTCTGCTCCATAGCTCCGATCCGATCCTCTGTCCAACCCCAACCCTAAGTAAACGGCCTTCCTTCTCGCCAAGCCTCCTCCAGTGACAAGTTCCAATCCAGTTCGAATTCCCTTGGTCAGTTCACCAATCCGATCCGACCCCTTTCTCCGATCCGAACCGGTTCGGAACCTGCACACTTCTGCAACTTTCCAGCGAGCTTTCTACGCCATTCGACGACGTTTTCGACCAATTTAACTATTCTAATCAATCATGAAACATACCATAGAGTCATAGCAACATGTAACATCAATTGCAAACACCATAACAACAATTTGATAGATTTAAAATGGATCAAACATAGCTAGAACTCCTCATTTTCCCCTAATCACTCTTAATCATGTTCAAGCGTACAATTAGAAAAAACACATCGAAATTAACCCAAATTTCTAACAGAGCCTTAAAACATTATTTTAGAATTTTAAGAATTTTTCCAGAATTTATTTACGTATAAATTCGCTAATCTTCACTAATTACCCTTAATCACCGTAATTAGTGCAAAAACCATGCAAATCACTCACCTTGGCCACAAATGAAACACCAAATCTGAAGTACTCTCTGTTTGGGTCGAATTCCTATGTATAGCAGCAGCTCCAACCTTGCTTTGTTGCTATTTGGTCTTGCTTTGATGTAGTTTAGGCTTAATCTTCACTAAAAATGTGTTTTGGAGTGGTTTTAGAGGATGGAGGCCATTACTAAGGTCTCAAGAAGGTTTGTGGCGGCTCAAAACTGAAATGAAAGTGATAACCCAACCCTAATCAGTCCTCCTATACCTCTAAACCCGAAATTCCCCTTGGGCCTAGCTGCTAATCACCCGGTTAAGCCCAATTAAGCTGTTTTTCACCATCAGAAACTTGTTTCAGCCATATCTCCCAAACGGTAAGTCCGTTTGGCTAATGTGATCACTCTACGGAAAGAGAAACCATCATCCGAAGCCAATGGAACTGGTTTCAGGTCAAAATTCCTTTCCAGTCAAAAGTTATGGCCAAAACAGTGCCAACTAGGGGTAAAATGGTCATTTAAAAATCGAGAAAAATCATGAACATGGGAAATGACCCCAATAGTCGTCTCCCAAAGTTACATGACCATACGACTTCGTATGTGAAAGAAATAAATATCCTACGATCCTATGATGCGTATAATACGGGTCGTTACACTCTCACCCCCTTAAGAAATTTCGTCCCCGAAATTCCTTAACCCAAAACATACAAGGGATCCCGCATGCCTAACAACCATATACAACATTCAAATATGCAAAACAAGCAAACAAGCCTATCCTAACATGCGGAAAACTAAATCGAAGTCAATATCTTACCAGGTAAAGAGTTCTGGGTGCGTCTTCCTAATGTCCTCCTCTGTCTCCCAAGTACAATCACTCTCGTCCTCGCTCCACTGAACCTTGACTAGCTTCACTGTCTTTCTTCGAAGTTGCTTCATGTCGTGCTCGACAATACGGGCCGGCTTACGGTTCCCAACCGCCTCGGGTTCTACTTCGAAGTCCTCTAACTGATCAGGTGAAATAGTCATATTTGAGTCGTGAACGAACTTCCTTAGTTGGGAAACATGAAATACGTTATGAACTCCTGCCATCTTCTCTGGTAAGTCAATTCTATATGCCAAATTCCCGACTAGTTCAAGAATAGGGAATGGGCCAACAAACCTTGGCGTCAATTTGCCTCTCCTGCCAAATCGTATTACGCTCTTCAACGGAGAAATCTTGACAAACACCAAGTCACCAACGGAGAATTTTAGGTCTCTTCGCCTCTTATCAGCATAACTCTTCTGCCTATCTTGGGCTGCCTTCATTCGTTGCTGAATGATCTTGATCTTATCTGAAGTTTCCCTCACCACATCTGGTCCAAGCATAAACTTCTCGCCAGTCTCTATCCAACATGATGGTGAGTTACACGGCCTTCCGTACAAAGCTTCCAACGGAGCCATACCGATACTGGATTGGTAGCTATTATTATATGCAAACTCTACTAGATGCAAATGGTCATCCCATGATCCTCCAAAATCCAATATACATGCTCTCAAGAGATCTTCCAAAATACGATTCACCCTTTCCGTCTGACCGTCGGTCTGAGGATGATATGAGGTACTGAGATGTAACTCTGACCCTAGAGCCTCTTGTAAGCTCTTCCAAAACCCACTAGTGAACAACGGGTCTCGGTCGCTCACAATGCTTTTAGGTACTCCATGAAATCTCACTACCCACTTCATATACAATTCTGCTAACTTAGCTGCCGTTCTGGTCGATTTGACTGGTATAAACCTTGCACTTTTAGTCAGTCGATCTACAATTACCCAAATGCTGTCATATCCCGATCTAGTCCTTGGTAAACCATCGATGAAATCCATCGAGACTTGCTCCCATTTCCATTCGGGAATTTCTAATGGTTGCAACAACCCACTAGGCTTCTTTTGCTCGGCTTTAACTAGCTGGCAATTCATGCATTTGGATATAAACTTCCCAACGTCTCTTTTCATTCCTTCCCAGTAGTAAGTCTGCTTCATATCTCGATACATCTTGTTACCACCGGGGTGTATAGTTAGCTTTGAGTGATGACATTCTCTAAGCACTTCATCCCTCAATCCATTGACATTGGGTACAACAAGCTTTCCATTCTTCCTAAGCCATCCATCTCGATCAAGCCCATACTTGTTCATCTCCTCATCGATACCCATCTCTAACTTGGAGATGATTTCCAATAGGTTAGGATCGTCCCTCTGACTAGAGCCGATCCGTTCAATCAAAGTGGGTCTGATCGTCAAACTTGCTAACATTTCTGGATCCAATTCGCACTTTGGCCTGAAATCAAACCCCGCGATAAACTCCAGTTGCTTCCATTCAAGGAACATAGCCCCTAAGCTGGCATGTCTTCTACTCAATGCATCAGCCACCGCATTTCCCTTTCCTGGTGTGTATGCGATGTCAAAATCATAGGAAGCTAAGAACTCTAACCATCTCTGCTGATGGAGATTCAGATCTTTCTGAGAGAAGAGATACTTTAGCGACTTATGGTCTGTAAACAGCTCAAAATTTTCTCCCAAGAGATAGTGTCTCCACATCTTTAGCGCGAACACGATCGCTGCCAATTCTAAATCATGGGTAGGGTATCTTCTCTCGTGCGGTTTCAATTGCCGACTTGCGTAAGCTACAACCCTACCGCCTTGCATCAATACAGCACCCAGTCCGGTACCACAGGCATCCGTGTATACCGTCATCTCTTCATCCCCCTTAGGAATGACTAACACTGGTGTGCTTGTCAACTTGTCCTTTAGACTCTTAAATGCATTCTCGCACCTTTCATCCCAGACAAAAGCTTGATTCTTCTTGGTCAACTGGGTCAATGGTGCTGCTATCTTGGAGAAACCTTGGATAAACTTACGATAATATCCCGCTAACCCCAAGAAACTTCTTACATCTGTTGCATTCTTGGGCGTAGGCCAATCTTGTACCGTAGCCACCTTCGCTGGGTCCACGGCAATACCATTCTCTGATACAACATGGCCCAAGAACCTCACTTCCCTCTTCCAGAAGTGACATTTAGAAAACTTTGCTTTCAATTGGTGTTTTCTCAACACCTCCATCGCTACTCTTAAATGTTCCTTGTGTTCTTCCTCTGTCCTCGAATAGACCAAAATATTATCAACGAACACAAGGACAAACTTATTCAACTGATCTCTGAATACCCTATTCATAAGATCCACAAAATATGCCGGGGCATTAGTCAGCCCAAATGGCATAACCAACCATTCATAAAATCCAGACGGCGTTCGAAATGTCGTTTTAGCTATACTCTCAGCTTCCACTCTAAGCTGATGAAAACCTGTCGCGAGATCCAACTGAGAAAATATTCTCGCGCCACTCAACTGATCGAACAAATCATCTATCCGCGGTAGAGGATACTTGTTCTTCCTCGTCACTTTATTCAACTCGCGGTAGTCTACACACAAACGAAGGGAACCATCCGCCTTGGTAGCAAACACAACTGGTGCTCCCCATTCAGAAACACTCCTTCTGAAAAACCCTTCTTCAAAAGATCGCTGACTTGCACCTCGAGCTCACGCTGCTCTCTTGGTGCCATACGACGAAGTGGCATCACTATAGGTCTGGCATCCTTTACCAAATCAATACGAATCTCAATCTCTCGGTGTGGTGGAAGTCCGGTCACTTCTTCGAAAACATCCGGATACTGGCCAACCACGGGCAAACTTGACAACTCACTATGCGGAATGTCGAGGGAGTTTAGAAAACTAGCCAATACCCCCTTACTGGGTAAACCACCAAACACTATCCTCCGCCCATCATCCGCTCTAGCTGTCACTAAGAAGCCCTCATAGTCTACCACCACCCCGTATCTTTGGAGCCAATCTACTCCCAAAATAATGCCAAACCCAGTAAAGCCCAAAACAAAGCAATCACAAACAAACATGCATCCATGACTCGATAAGACCACATTGCGACAAATCATGCTAAGGCTAGTCGAACCACCAATCGGGTTCGTCACTACTAAAGGTCTATCGACAATCTCGGGCTCCAATCCCAACCTATCTACCAGGTCACTAGATATGAAAGAACTGGAAGCTCCGGTATCAAACAAAACTCTAACAGGAACATCATAAACAGAAAGCATACCTTGAATGACGACATTCTTTCCCTTCTCCGCCGCAGTTGGGGCATTCGACGAAGAAGGAATAGCATTAAGGGCATATGCTTTCACCATTTGCTTTTCCTTAGGGGGCTGTGGACACTTGTCCTTGTGATGTCCCATTTGGCCACAGTTGAAGCACTTCCTATCCGCTGGCTTGGCCCGACAATTACTAGCATAATGGCCCTTCTTACCACAGCTGAAGCACTCCACATCTTGCTTATTCTTTTTCTTTTGGCCATCCTTAGTTTGATTCTGTTTTCTCTTATTCTGGGAACCACCTTTGCCTCCACCACTAGCTTGTGGCTTTGGCTCATCTGCGGATGCAACCTCAGTCTTCGACTTAGGGTAGAGACTTTCCGATCTTAACGCTTTCCCCACAATCGATTCAAACGTCTCATCGATGTGGTTAATAAGTTTTTCCCCCAAGTACTGATCCAAACCAGTTATGAATTTCTCATTCTTTTTCTCGGCAGTATCAATAAGAGATAACCCATATTTTGACAAAGTGTCAAATTCAGCAATATACTCCGAGACAGCTCTGCCATTCTGCTTGAGCTCCAAGAACTTCTTAAACAACATTGACTTCTGAGCAGCTGGAATGAACTTCTCACTAAAGCGAGCCTTAAACTGCTCCCAAGTAATCTGATCTTCAGGAGTAGCTGCCTTTATAGCATTCCACCAATTCATTGCCCGCCCTTGCAGCTGACGGGACGCTAGCTTTCTCTTCATCGCATCCTCGATACCCAAATCCTCGAAGATGCGTTCGCAACTATCCACCCAATCCTGAACATCCGTAGCCGACTCCGTTCCGTGGAACGGCTTCCCACCAAGGCTAGTATAATCCTTATTCAGCTTGGCGAAGTCGACTCTTGGCGCCTGCACCATTGGACCACCACCATTTCCACCATTGGGGGCTGCTCTCTGTACATCTCTAAGCATCTCTCTCATGAGGTCGGTAAACATCGTCCTCATGTCAGCAGCATTCCCATTATTGGCTCCCCTACCAGCACCTCTAGTATATCGGCTCATCGTCAATCTGAAAAAGGAAACGATTAACGACTCCATAGTGGTGCTAGTGCAGTACGACTTCATCCTTATACTACTAATAGTATATATATATAGCTTTTAAAAACCAAAGTAATCACAAATACGCTCTCTCGTATACATGTATTATCTCTCCCTGATAACTTCCCTAGGTTAACTACGCAACCTAGAGCTCTGATACCAAGTGTGACGGCCCGCCCCGCACCAGCCTGCATTTCCTCCGAAAGTGCGCTGTACACATGCCCGACTAGCACAGGACGATCGTCAGGAGAAAGGAAAGAAGAGAATGAACTAATCAAGGAACCTGTAGAATGTCTCACAGCGCATGGGATAAAATATAATAATGATAATGTACTTGACATAAAACAGGCGAGACAGTGCATAAGCTGATAACTAAAATCAACATCAATCATCAAAGCAGCGGAAATCCAAATACAGCTTATTACAATTTTTCCAAATTTACTGTCTCTAAACAAAAGAAAGCTAAAGTAGAAGATACACCAACAATGCCCAAGCAGTGATCTTCAACAACACAGGGAGAATATTATGTATATAGTACGTGGAAGCCTTCTGCTCGTCTCCGGATCATCTACCCGTGCATCACCAGCTAACCTGTCTCTAGTCTGCTCGTGTGAGCACCCAGAGTAATAAGAGGAGACATAAAACTCTGGGTCAGACATAAAGCCTGGTATGAGCGATAAGCATCTTAAACAGAACAATAACAGGTATACTAAACCATACCGGAACCTGGACCTGCAACCAAAGAGTTAGTACCACATACCGTACAATACTCCAAGGTGCCATAATAAATAGTGTAAGAATACGGGGGTGGGGTGTGCATGTCACAATGATAGCAAGCAAATCATCCATAGCAACCATCCTCACATCTCTCACTCAGTGCGTAAAGCATACGATATCTACCACTTTGGAACACTAGACAAACTGAGGTAACGACGAATCCCGACTTGTAGAAACCCTGTTGTGACCAAGCCAAACACTTGGAGTCATGACCAAACATTTCAATGACCCACTTCATTGGTCGTAGCCCTTGGTTCTACCGATGCCATAATGGCCCTGAATCCGCCTTCGTACCTCCTACCATAGTGGTCCAAAGCTATAGACGTCGATAACTCCTTGGCACGCATCCCGCAGCAAAGCCCAACCATGAAGCGAACTCGTTGATTCCCATCTGAATCTTGAGCTCTAACTTCTCATTTGGACTTCCTTTGCATCTCGGGTTTGGTCGAATTGGAGTTGGTCTTCAAAAGAGTCGTCGCGTAATCGCAGCTCCAATCCGGTTCGGTGCTCCTTTGGTTCGGGTCCGCCACTCGGTTCGGTTCGGGTCACAGTACCCCATCCGGTTCGGTGCTCCTTCGGTTCGGGTTCTCCACTCGGTTCGGTTCGGGTGTCTTGCTCCTGCTGCCGTTTCTTCAACTACTTCCGAGTCCTTCAGAGTCGCGGTCCGGATCTCCATTGTTGTCCATGAAGTTCCACGCTGCTGGAGATGCCACCACCTTGGTTCAGTTCGGCTACCCGACCCGATCCCCTTATCCGATCCGATCCCACTCTCTTTAGCTTACTCCGATCCGATCCCACTCTTTAGCTTACTCCGATCCGATCCGATTCTGCTCCATAGCTCCGATCCGATCCTCTGTCCAACCCCAACCCTAAGTAAACGGCCTTCCTTCTCGCCAAGCCTCCTCCAGTGACAAGTTCCAATCCAGTTCGCATTCCCTTGGTCAGTTCACCAATCCGATCCGACCCCTTTCTCCGATCCGAACCGGTTCGGAACCTGCACACTTCTGCAACTTTCCAGCGAGCTTTCTACGCCATTCGACGACGTTTTCGACCAATTTAACTATTCTAATCAATCATGAAACATACCATAGAGTCATAGCAACATGTAACATCAATTGCAAACACCATAACAACAATTTGATAGATTTAAAATGGATCAAACATAGCTAGAACTCCTCATTTTCCCCTAATCACTCTTAATCATGTTCAAGCATACAATTAGTAAAACACATCGAAATTAACCCAAATTTCTAACAGAGCCTTAAAACATTATTTTAGAATTTTAAGAATTTTTCCAGAATTTATTTACGTATAAATTCGCTAATCTTCACTAATTACCCTTAATCACCGTAATTAGTGCAAAAACCATGCAAATCACTCACCTTGGCCACAAATGAAACACCAAATCTGAAGTACTCTCTGTTTGGGTCGAATTCCTATGTATAGCAGCAGCTCCAACCTTGCTTTGTTGCTATTTGGTCTTGCTTTGATGTAGTTTAGGCTTAATCTTCAATAAAAATGTGTTTTGGAGTGGTTTTAGAGGATGGAGGCCATTACTAAGGTCTCAAGAAGGTTTGTGGCGGCTCAAAACTGAAATGAAAGTGATAACCTAACCCTAATCAGTCCTCCTATACCTCTAAACCCGAAATTCCCCTTGGGCCTAGCTGCTAATCACCCGGTTAAGCCCAATTAAGCTGTTTTCACCATCAGAAACTTGTTTCAGCCATATCTCCCAAACGGTAAGTCCGTTTGGCTAATGTGACCACTCTACGGAAAGAGAAACCATCATCCGAAGCCAATGGAAGTGGTTTCAGGTCAAAATTCCTTTCCAGTCAAAAGTTATGGCCAAAACAGTGCCAACTAGGGGTAAAATGGTCATTTAAAAATCGAGAAAAATCATGAACATGGGAAATGACCCCAATAGTCGTCTCCCAAAGTTACATGACCATACGACTTCGTATGTGAAAGAAATAAATATCCTACGATCCTATGATGCGTAGAATACAGGTGTCGTTACAGACACGATAGCCTTGGATAGTGGTTAGGCAGTATTATTAATACGGTAAGGCTATATTTTGATTATATTATATTTTATCCATTCCGCTGTGAGATAATTTCTGAGCTCTGACTTGTTTTATGTCTCTATCTTTTCTGTAGCATACCAGAGCAAACCAATCCGAGTTTCGATGGATTGGAATTTTGAAAAAAATTCGGTCTGTCGAAATTCGGGTTGTTACTGCAGGATTATAAATGAAGTGTCCTGATAAGAAGCTTTTGAATACTAAATGACTAATCCAACATCATTGATCTAAGATAGTTGAAGGATAGAATAATCCAGGGCCTCCGACCTTATTCCTTATAGTTCCATCCACGTTATTAACCCTCATTTCTCCTACCTTTGTCCCTATCTTAAGCCTTCACCATTATTTCCCTTTTCTATCGAAAAGGGAGACTCCCAATATCCATTAAAGATGGTTTGACCAAGAAAGAATCATAAACAAAACTTTGGTTCATCATCCATCCTAGAAGATGGTATACTTCTAGATTTCAACTTAGCAAGTTTGTAAACAGGGGGACCTTCAAGCTTGATGAAAGAAGTAGATGGTAAATTGGAAATATTGCATTTAGCTTCGCGAATCGATATGGAAAGAAGATTTATTGAGGATGATATAGTCAAAAGGTCTTCCAAAGCAGAACCTTATAAAGAAGAATCAAGAATGATGGCACCACAAGAGCTTAACAGCCAGATAGGACCACTCCAAGCCCAAAGGACAGTCCAATTATGCAAGGAAGTAATAAATTATTAAAGGAAGCGGACAATCCGAAAAGAAGTGAGAGCCTAGTGCCATCAAAAAACAGGAACCTGCAAGGAATCACTTTCTCTAATGAGGGCTAAAGCTTCATTTGATATAAAGATGCCACAACTTCTGTATGATGGAACTACAGACCCTGAAAACCACCTTTACATCTTTGTGTACTACATAAATTTATGTAACACACTTGAAACACTCTGTTGCAAGATCTTCCTAACAACGCTTCGTGAAGAAGCTATCAAATGGTACAGACATTACCATCGCCCAGTCATCACCACTAGGAAACAATTGTCCATCGCATTTAACACACAATTCCATATGCAAAAGTATTCGGCAAATAGTATTTATGATTTAGCTAGAATCAAGCAAGGTACAGAGGAGTCGCTTAACTGTTATGTGAAACGGTTCCACAAAGTGAAAGGGGTAATAGATAGAGAGAAGCTAAAAGCTATGCAATCAGGGTTGCTTCTTCCATCCTCCTTTTGGAAAGTGCTTGTCTTAAATGAATGCGAAAGCTTGAATGATTTGTATTCCAGAGCCAGTAAATTCATTCATATGGAAGAAATAATTAATGCAAGGAAAAGCTTGAAGCAAAAACAGGAGACATAAGGGCCTGGTTCCAATCCCCACGCAAAAGACTCTTCAAAATCAGGAAAAGGGAAAGATTATTGTTCCTATCACGAGACAGAAGGACACGAAACCGGTCAATATCGTTATTTGATAAGAAGAAACTAAGCCAAAAAGAAAAGAAAGCTCATTTGAGAAATTTGAAGTAAAACCAGTGGGAAATCTTGTCAGAGGAAACACAACATGAAAATGAGAACGTAACAATAAGTCTCCTATCTCAAATGATTACTTTTATTAGTCGTCTAATTTGTCTTTTTTACTTTTGGTCAAACAAATATTAACGTAAGTTCGGGTGCTATTACAGGTAAAAACCAAACCATGTTTAGGCCTATGCATACAACAAAAACTTAAAGGAAGCGCCTTCTGCCTATGTCTCCCCCTGCAGAGGGGAACAACAGGTCAATGGGAGTACTTAAAGTGCATTTAATCTATGTTCTTGTCTCATCCCATAAGAGGGAACGAAAGCTCAAATGGGAGCATTCAAAGAATGCAACGCGGGGCTAAATGCACAACAAAGTTATCAATCAATGGAAAGCTTTGATGGAAGTCGCCCAAAGGAATATGTGACAAAGAAACAACTAAATGCCAACTAATGCTCGGCTCAAATGCGATTGCTTGTCTTAAAAAAAATTCATAAACATTTCTCGTCAAAGTCATTATACTAATATATTTGAAAACCGCTATGAAGGATGTGGAGCATACCTCTGACGAAGGTGAATCAACAAAGCCTTTGGTAAAAAAAGCGATCCAATAAATCCTTTAAAAGAAACGAAGCACCGTCAAATACAGCTTCCAAGGAGAGAAGCCACATCAAATATAGCTTCCCGAGAGTGAAGCCATAACAAACAAAAGATTCCGAGAAGAGAAGCAACAACAAACGAAGCCTCCAAAAAAGGAGCATCAAGTAAAGCTTCCAAGAAGAGAAGCAACATCTCCTACGAGGGAGTTCCTTACAAGTGGACCTAAATACTAGCATCTCCAACTAGTTGAGTCGACCCCTTAGTGGGGATAGTTACGCATTTATCCATAAAGGGACCAGTGTCACTCTTTTAGAGAGTAATCATTCATTCATTTGCATATCCTGGGGGTTAGGAATAAGACTAGACGTTAGATACCCTATGACCAAATAACCGAACGAAACTTCTCGCTGAATGGTTGATAGCCAAATGTCCCAATGGAACTTATCGCTAAACGATTGTGGATTCAAATAACCAAACAGAACTACCTGCTGAACATTCGAACAATTGAAAATTTGGGCGGTTGCACGGAACTACCTGCTGAATGGTTAAATGATGAAACAATTGAACGAAACTGCTGCTGAAAGGTCAAATGGTCTAAAAACTGAATGGAACTACTGCTGAATGACTGTTCGATTCAGGATGGGATTAATTTATTTTGAAAGCAGTCCTCTATGTATGCGTCCGAGAAATCATTCCTCGGTATATTCATGACTCTTTCGATCGGGTGGTTCCTCTGAGTAAACTTCCGAGGAACCCAATATGATTTATAGTTGTTTAGTTACTCTCAGTGATGGTTGGGTCGTTTATCGTTGCTTGCATGGATAATCCTTGGATGATTTGTGATGCTCTTAATGAACGATCTTTGAGTGAAATTTAGATAATTATTTTATGCTTGTACTAAGGCATTTTGATTATAGCATTTTCCAATGATTGCTGGTTCTCTACTTACCCGAGTGTGACTCTCGAGGATTCTATATGACTTATGATTTCTACTTACCTGAATGTGAGTCTCGGAGTTTCTGTATGATTTTTGGTTTTCTACTTACCCGAGTGTGAGTCTCGGGGTTTCTAGATAATTTATGATTTCTACTTACCCGAGTGTGAGTCTCGGGGTTTCTGTATGATTTTTGGTTTTCTACTTACCCGACTGTGAGTCTCGGGGCTTCTATATGATTTATGATTTCTACTTACCCAATTGTGAGTCTCGGGGTTTCTGTATGATTTCTGGTTTTTTACTTATCCGAAGTTAGTCTCGAGACTTCTATATGTTTTATGATTTCTACATACCCGAGTGTAAGTCTCGAGATTTCTGGTTTTCTACTTACCTGAGTGTGAGTCTCGGGGCTTCTATATGATTTATGATTCTATTCACCCGAGTGTGAGTCTCGGGGTTTCTCTATGTTTTTTGTTTTCCACCTACCCAAGTGCGAGTCTCGGGGTTTCGGTAAAGAATGCTGACAAAAGCATTCAGTAAAATAAAAATTGAAAATGCGAACGCTGCTTGGAGTTGCTGATTTCATTTTGAGATTCGTGACTACTTTGCCGCCTTATTTTATTTTTTTTACCGCTAGACACAATAAACTATTGTTCTTCCCCAAAATTCTTTTAAAACTTAATTAGAATCCTAATACATGAATCCGCGACGAAGTCCCCTAATTCCACCAACAATTGTTACTAGTTCGGTCAAGCCAGTCCTCTTCATGTATTCCTCTTCATCTTCTTGGGATTTTATCCAGTTTGCTCAAGCCTAACCCCTTGTATTTGTTTCTTATTTGGTGACTTTTCGTTTTAGTTTCCTTCATATTGGATGAAATCGCAGTTGTAAGATGTAGTTTAACCTTTTAGATTTGACCATATTATGCTGTTAATCTTTTTTGGTGGATTTTGATTCACAAGTTTTGGTCTGTTTCGATTGCTACATGATATGTTTCTCCTGATTTTTGATTGCGATGTGCTGGATGTACAATAGTATTCACTACCTGATAACTATTTACAAATTCGTTGAAGTTCAAGTGTTCCCTAGCGACTTAGTTCATTGAATATTAGTTGATCGAACTTTTAGTTCTAATTAAAATGTAGTGTATTGCATGCCACTTGGTAAATAGTTTGTCATGTCTATTCTTGCCATTAAGTAGTTTAGGGAAAAAACCATTCAAAAGTTACATATATCAGTCCTAACTGTTTCTGTAATCTCCATTATTTGTTACTAGCTTTCAAATATTCCACGAGTTCACAAGTTGGTTGCTTTCTTCATTTCAGGTGGTTAAGCATGAGTATGCTATCCGTGGGGAGATTGTTATCCATGCTCAGGTGAACTAATTGTTTTAGATCCCATGATTATGTCCATATATCGTTAAACTTTGCTTGAATCAATTTATGCATAACTTTGCACCCATTCTGATAGATCTAGCTTTCGTATATAGATATGAACATATGCTTAGATTTACCTATGTTAATCAGTTTGCTTGGATTTACCTATATGATATCACTAACATTGTTTATGCAAAGAAGCGGTCGACAGAACTAATGCATTGAAAATATTTCTATCAATAACTTGAATCAAGAATGGATTAAATTCAAGCCCATGTAGACAGAACTCAACCATTAGCAGTTAACATTGTTACCAACAAAGATGGTCTAACTATGGAAAAAATGAACAACCATCTAATACATAGTGTGGTTTCCGTTATGCTTCAATAAAGTCCATGTATGAATAGGCAAATAACAATATATGCAAGATTAAATTGTTGTCATAGTACAATTTATTTAATGTCTGTTTTTTTTTTGCTGTAGAAAAGGCTCAAATTCAATCTCAAATGTGCCATCAACCTGCTATATGGATGTGGTAAGTTTCTTGATTTTTCTTTTAATTATATTGTACATATTTGTAGTTTTTTGGAGAATTGTCTTATAGTAAGAACTGAAATATTAGAGGTTGCACTTGCTGATTTTTGTTTTGGTCATATGCAACCATATTTCTGTTTTTAAATGCATATGTGAAACCATTAGCACTCATATGAATTTATCAAAAAATTCAACATTTGCTTTGAATGGTAGATGTCTACACCTGTATCAGTGATAATTAGTTCTATCATATATGAAACCATTAGCACTTACGTGAATTTTTAAAAAAAATCAACACCTGCTTGCGTTCTCTTGTTTAGTGTTTAAGTTGGCTTCAGCTTCAGTTGTAAATTTGTGAGTCAGCTTGTAGTGCTTTGTCAATGCCAATTTGTCGGTCAACTTCAGCCAACAACAACATCTCAATTTTAGCTTTGCACTTCCATTCCCTTACGCAACAACCATGCATTCTCCTGTAAATATTTGAGGAACTTGTGTCATGTTATCTTCATATTTCATTTTAATTATACTGGTTAATTTCGTATATGCCATCTTATATTCATATTTTAGGAACCTGTGTCATGTTAGTAAGAATGATAAAAAGTATTATTTACCATTTATGCATAGGATTATGGTTGAGAATTCTAAAGGAAACAAACAAAAGATGTAACATACAAAGCAAAATTAGTTGTTTACCTATAATTTTATTATACTGGTCTTCAAGAAAGCCAAAATTTAAGCGGGAATGTGTACCTATAAGATGTCACTGACGAAAGAATTAATGGTAGTTGAACGGTTTTTGGTTTAATGCTTACTGCAACATGAGATAAGATTAAATTATGGATATTGACCTTTAAAAGTTACAAATATTTTCATCTCTTGGGTATTATTATTTTGAATTAACCGTCGTGTTAAGAAATTTTGCAAGGTAGGTATGTACCCTTTTACATACTGCTACAATTTTAATCATTTCCTTTAGCTAGCACATCTTTCAACAGTGGAGAAGAATTCATTTTGGCATTCATTACTCAACGTTAACATTATTATGCCGGCACAGATTTCAATATTATTCATTAGTGCAACAGGTTCTAAAATATGTTGATAACCATATGATTGCTTCATGGAAGTAAGCTTATTCTTTTATCTTTATGCTGATTGCTCACTAAATTTTTCATTTATAATTTGCGGATTGTTGACAAGCAATGTGAGTTCACTATTTGGTAATTTACTGTTTTTTATGTTACATAAATTAAATTCCGAAATTAATTTTAGTATTCATGTCAAACATTATATTGTGCATGTTATATAATAATATCATAACCACTATTTTGTATAAGTAATTAAAGAAGCGAGTAAAGGTACCCTTTCATTCATTGGCATCCTTGTCGCCTTGGTGTCAAAGCTGCTAAATGTCACGCAACAATGCTAGTGTAAAGGTACTCTTTCATTCATTGGCATTCCTCGATCTGTATCAAGTATTTGTCGCTGTAAAGTGCATAGATATCTAATAGAAATTATAAATTAGTTTTGCATTCCAAACATGTCATTGGTGCTTTGCAAAAAGATTTTTGCTGTCAGCTTTTTGATTTTTTAAATATTTCATTTGCAGTTGATATTAGGCTTGTGATTATATATTAAATTATTAACTATGTGAGTTTGATGCTGTGTTAGTTGTGCTAGTTACAAATATTTCGAAAGTTTCTGTTGCATTCATAAATGGAGGCAGATATGTTTATGACTGCAAAGCCATATAATTGATAGCCAGCCCATTTGTATGCTAAAATATATGTTTTGTGAATTACAACTGATTGTATGCATTTTTGTAAATAATTGACCTAATGTGTGTTGTATCATTTTCATTTTAATAGGTACATTTGGAGCTTGTCCATGTTGATGAATAATTGACCAAATAATTGACCTATTTGGCTGATTGAAGCTTGCGTCAGATCTATTTATGCTTGCTGAATATTAGATTGGAAGCCTCACATTGCATGCTTGCTGCTTCTATGCTTTAAGAATATGTTGATGAGGCAAAGTTGAATAGCATAAAAATTGAGAAGATTCCTAATTTTTATGCTATTCAACTCTTGCCTCATCAACTGTATCTTACAGCGTTTGTCTCTTGCACTGCAAGTTAGAATTGAAGTTAATTCAACCGTATCCGATAACCAGTTGATTTCTTTGGAGCATGATAAGTGATGTTGCTGCTATACTACTACATCAGTCTAGGTGAGCATTGTGTATGGTGTTTGTATGCTGCGTTAGTGTAGGTGAATATGTGTGCTGATATGGGTGTATGATGAAATGCATGTCTGTCATGTATATGGCTGTTTTTATATGAGGGTAACATACTAAAGGTCTTGCTATCCGAATAGCAAGCCTGCGTTGTGAGATAATGCTAAACAGTTTTTTATTTTATTTTATTGGAGTGATGTCCCTTGGAGCGATGGATTATAGTCACATGTACTGGGCTATGTGGCTTTGTAGGTGTAAACCATCATAAGCAAATGGTTATATTCGGTGCTGCTTTGTTACTAGATGAATCTATAGAATCATTTGTATGGTTGTTCAAAACCTTCTTGGCTGCTATGAATGGAAGGCAACCAAGAATGATATTAAAAGATATTTCAGATTCATTATCTAGAGCTATCAGCATGATATTACGCGGGGCTTGTCATCAACATTTTGCACCTTCCACCGTGCTATGTGTTGAAGAGGTGGAAAATAATTTCAAACTGGTCTTTAGAATCCCCAAGCACAAGGGAAACACTGGCTATGCGGCTCAGGTAGACTTCCATGTTTTAATGGTTTTTCTTCCTACGCTATATTATATGTTTCTATCATGCTGTATAGACTGATCAACTCTTGTATGTTCTTTGCTTAGGCTGCATATAGTGATTATGGGTATCCCAATTATGTTGCACCACAGGCGGCTGTAAAAACTTTTGCACCTCAAACCGCAGCTTTTGGTGCTTATCCTGCAACTTATCCTCCTAAGGTGATTTCTTTATCATAGAGTTCCAATTGCTTAAGAATTATTTGACTACTAAACACAGTAAAACTACAAAATTTCAAATTTAGGTCGTGGGGTAACCTGTGTTACATAGTTAACCTTACTTTATTATTTGGATGTGTGCTGATAGTCGACTACTATATTCTAAAAAGTAGATCGTTTTCTGAAAACAGACTTATCCGCAGCAAAGTTATGTCCAACCTGCAGCTGCCGTAGCTACATATACTCAACAGCCGGCTGTGATGGAGCTATAGGATTCTCTGGAATTGCGTGACTGCGTCATTATTAAACCATCCAAATACGTCGATATGGCGTTCAGAATTGCGTGAAGCATGATTGATTTCTCTGGAATTCAGGTTGGTTGCTACTAATTCGTTATCTAAATTGTAGATTAATACTTTCCATTTGCATGCAATGTGGGCAATACGAGATCTTTTGACATCAGAATTGCTGAATCTTTTAGAATATTTCATAAGCTTGATGATGTTTTCATAGTTTATTTAGTGCACCTTTTTTCTGTTTTGAATATTTTGTACAATTATTAGAGTTATCTAATCCTTACGAAATCTAATATTTTCTTGTAGTTGTGCAAATGCACCATATGTGCAAATGCACCACTTCATGGCGCATCTGCACCACTGCAGCGATGCAGTGCACCATATAGTGCATTTGCTTTCTTCATCCAGTGCATCTGCTTTTACAACAAAGTTAACTAAGCTTATAAATAATAACCGAAGTTAACAAAGTTTTAAAATAATAATGATTAACCAAATCTATAACAATAATGAATTGTAAATATTAACCAAGCTAGCTATGTTTTATTAATATTAACTAAACTTATAATAATAATAATTTAACTAAGTTAATTATTTTTTATAAATAATGGTAATGATGGATTAAATAATTTAATAAAATAATTAACTAAGTATTAAATATATATAATAGAAATAATAAAGTAATAATTATTTAACTAAATTAGCTAAATTTTATGAAATATAGTTAAAATTTATAAAAATAAAATAAGTTTATAAAAATTAACTAAGTATTATAAATATTTTACTAAGTTTCATAAAAATGAACAAGTTTATAATAATGATGACGATGATAATAATTAACTAAGTTTATAATGATGATGATTATTATAATAAATAATTTTATAATAATGATAATAAATTGTAAATTTTCTAAAAAGTTTAAATAATAACAATAAACTAACTCTGTAATAAAAATAATAATATTAAATCATAAAATATTAATCAACTTGGCGAAGTTTTACAAAAATTAATCAAACTTATTATAATAATAACAATAATTTAACTAAGTTAATTAAGTATTATAAATAATAATTATAAATTAATTAAGTTTTATAAAATATAAACCAAATATTATAAAATAATAATAATTAATCATGTTAATCAAATTAGTTGAGATTTACAAGCTTATAAAAGTTAACTAGAACCAAGTTAACCGAGTTTCATTATAAACAAGGGACCATTAATACGATTATTAAATCAACAATGGTAAATTAGAAGAAAAAAATGTTTACTCTACATGTCATTTACTATTAGCAGAATCAATATGTTAATTTCAGCCAAGGTTAGAACATGTCATGTGCTACTAACAGAATCATTAACTCGTGAATTTCTTCATTGTAGGTAGCTGAAGACAATTGTTGCGAAAATATATAAGGCGACATGTTCCTCTTCCATGGCATGCATATGAAATATATTGGTTGCCATTTTGTTCTCATTATTCGGTGCAAACTGCTTCAAGAATATTGTATTCGTGTTTGTAGATGCTGTATTTTTGTTTAATGGATATTGTGTAAACATAGTTATGGTGCTATTTTTGTTTATGTAAACATGATTATAGACGATGTCTTTGTTTATGAATTACAAGGTATATAGTTTTATGTAAATGATTAATAGTTATGTGTTTATATGGTAATTTTTGTGTTTGATTCAAACATGTTATGAATACTGGTTGTTTGAATTATATTTAAATGTTGTTGATATGTGTGTGCGATAATACAACATAATATAAATGTTGTAAAAATTGAAACAACAAATGACAACGTTTATTTGATGCTGTCATTACTTCGAACACAAAATAACAGCGTTTACAAAATGCTGATGAAATTGTAGAAACATCTATGAAAACTTTTGACAACAAAAATGAAAACGATGTTAAATTTATTAACAGCGTTTGTCAATCGCTGAAAAAAATGGAAGCGCAACACGCTTGAAAACTATTAACAGCTCATTATAAACGCTAAGCATAAAGTATTAACAGATCAGAAAAACGCTATGTATAAAGTATTAACAGCTAAGAATAAACGCTGTGAAACTCAATTTTTAACATCGTTTATTTTCCGCTGTTAAAAGAGGGGGCCTACGACCGCATGTCGTTATACAACGTTTATACTAACGCTGTTATAACTTTTAACAGTGTTTAAACGACCGCATGTTGTTATACAGTGTCACTCTCTTAGAGAGTAATCATTCATTCATTTCCATATCCCGGGGGTTAGGAATAAGACTAGACGTTAGATACCCTATGACCAAATAACCGAATGAAACTTCTCGCTGAACGGTTGATAGCAAAATGACCCAACGGAACTTATCGCTGAACAATTGTGGATTCAAATAACAAAACGGAACTACCTGCTGAACGAACGAACAATTGAAAATTTGGGCGGTTGCACAGAACTACCTGCTGAATGGTTAAATGATGAAACAATTGAACGAAACTGCTGCTGAAAGGCCAAATGGTTTGAAAAATGAACGGAACTACTGCTGAATGACAATTTGATTCAGGATAGGATTAATTTATTTCGAAAGCAGTCCTCTATGTATGTGTCCGAGAAATCATTCCTCGGTATATTCATGACTCTTTCGATCGGGTGGTTCCTCTGAGTAAACTTCCGAGGAACCCAGTATGATTTATAGTTGTTTAGTTACTCTCGGTGATGGTTGGGTTGTTTATCATTACTTGCATGGATAATCCTTGGATGATTTTTGATGCTCTTAATGAGCGATCTTTGCGTGAAATTTAGATACTTCTTTTATGCTTGTACTAAGGCATTTTAATTATAGCATTTTCCAATGATTTCTGGTTTTCTACTTACCCGAGTGAGTCTCGGGGCTTCTATATGACATATGATTTCTACTTACCCGAGTGTGAGTTTCGGGGTTTCTGTATGATTCCTGATTTTCTACTTACCCGAGTGTGAGTCTCGGGGCTTCTATATGACTTATGATTTCTACTTACCCGAGTGTGTGTCTCGTGGTTTCTGTATGATTTCTGGTTTTCTACTTACCCGAGTGTGAGTCTCGGGGCTTCTATACGATTATGATTTTTACTTACCCAAGTGTGAGTCTCGGGGTTTCTGTATGATTTTTTGTTTTCTACTTAACCTAGTGTGAGTCTCGGGGCTTCTATATGTTTTATGATTTCTACATACCCGAGTGTAAGTCTCGGGATTTCTGTATTATTTCTGGTTTTCTACTTACGTGAGTGTAAGTCTCGGGGATTCACGTAAGTCTCAGGGATTCTATATGATTTATGATTTCTACTCACCCGATTTTGAGTCTCGAGGTTTCTCTATGATTTTTGTTTTCCACCTACCCAAGTGCGAGTCTCGAGATTTCCACGGGACTCATGATTTCTATTTGCCAAGTATGAGTCTTGGACACCTACTACTTTCAGATAAAGATTTGAGTTTTCTATCTTAACCAAATGTAAAGTCAATTCCTTGCTTTTCCAAAAAGGTACTTTAGACTTACAAATTCTTTTAGGAAATGATCCTATAAATCTACATTATTCTAACAATCAAGTCTAGCTATGAATTTCCTATGCTCCTTTCCAAAAAGAATGTTTAGATTCGTTTTGTCATATTTGCATATAGAGTTCAGGTATGCCATTATATTTTCAAGGTAATGGTGTTCAAATTATCACCCAGTTTGTTGCTTCAGGTCTCTCGTTCGAAGTCTTCCATATAGGGTTTTAGGATACTTTGACATTTTAAATAGGGAAGTTCTCTAAACTCATGAGCTACTTACCCCTGACATTCATTACTTTGAATTTTAGTCAAAATATTGTTTAACACATTATGTGTAAAATAGCAAACACTGTGCAAGTTATGCTACTTCTACTGGCGCCTTAGGTTTGTGATAGTGAACTCCTGTTCTTCTATTTACAAGTATCCAACTATAACTTTTTGAGTTTTCCATCTTCCATATCCAAGAATAAGTTCTTGGTAACTAATGTTTAAATAGGAGTATTGGGCTCCCCATTCAATATTGGTAGGAGGGTGTGATGCCTTAAAACCATAGAATTCCACATGAATACATGTTTGAATTTGCACATTATGCATAATTGGATTTACATAGTTCATAGTTTAGAGTTTGTACTCAAGCTCCATTCAAAAAAGAAAATAAAAATTATGCTGCCTCTCACATCACAATTTTAGGGTCATACGAAACTAATGCCAAAACATCTCTAATGACTCTTGAATTGCAGAAAAACAATACAGGAACTACAGGATTTTGTCCTAAAAAACAAAAGCTTCATTATACTAGGGGGGCTAACTATTAACACCATAATTTGCACTGGACAGATATAAAGAAGCAAAAGAACAAGAAAAAGGGTTTTGGGTAGTGAAGTCAGAACCAAGTTGGAAAAGCCCCAAAAGCAAGCTCCGAGAGCAGCGAAACCAGAATCATTGGGGAAAGGGGCCTCAAATGAGGTAAAGCATTATTGAAAGCAAGATCCGAAAGCCAGTAACAACAACAAAGAGGTACGAGCTGCAGCCGAGTATCAAGTATTGCTAGGGAAGTGTAACACCCCACCTCCGCCAGGGTGGCTCTTGCAAGCACTCTGACTTTGGAGAGGCGTTTGAACCGGGTAAAAATGCATAATGATATATCAAGGCAGAACATAACATATGTATATATGTAAACAGAGCAAATAAGATAGATAAAACAGCGGAAGATTTTAAACCATTTCAAAACAAGTCAGGTACAACAAAATGTCATCTTTCCAAATAAACAAGTCTAGATAAAACATCAACTGAAAACTGAAATACATAAAGTACTATCTCCAAAATGACGTGATAACCATAGCTAGCTTCATGTCCAACCGTACATGAGCAAAATCCCACAAGCAAGAAAATCAGATATCCAAGCTAAGCTCCAACGTTCCCTCCCTGAGAACCTGGGCGGGGGGGGGGGGGGGGGGAACGGAAGAAAAGAAGCGAAAGAAAACAGGTCAGTCAAAAAGACTGGTAAGCCCTACTACCATCAGTCTATAAACTAATAAAGTTAACTGGCATGAGAAGCTGAGATGAACATAAGGATAACAACATACTGGCATGATGATTAACTAACAAGATAGACAAAGGTGTCATCGTATAATCAAGGTTAAGTTTTGCACCACGGGTGTACTAGTAATCTAACATGACTTGTATAACAAGTATTGATCCCTTGGCCCAAGCCTTGGCCCAAAAACATGAAATGACCCTAATACAAGGTCCAACCAAACGGTCTAGTCGATCAGCTTCCTAAGCCTAACTCGTCAAGTGTTGGTGTCAATACGGCCCAAAAACATGATCGTAGTCAGACTGTGCTGGGTCCACCTTCGGGTGCATCAAGCCCTAAGGTGTCAACCCCGGACACCATAAACAAGAGTGCACAGTCTCGATCTACTGGTACCCGTGCTTGATTCTCCAAATACGGACTACGTGCACGACCATAGTCCGTCCGGAACTACACCGGTGTATCACTCGGCCGTCGTTTTGGTCGCTTACATCAGTCCTGTAATCGTGCCCCACCCTAGCCTAGTCCCTAGGGTCTTGGTGATACAAACATGCGGGGTTACTGCTGGAATGGGCCCCGTTGCTAGGGTTTTGTAATAGGGTTAAGTGCGGTTTAACCCTTTTCTAATCATGGATTAAGTTGGTTAAGTGTACCAAACGGTTCACGACTTAACCCCGATTAATCCATCAAGCCCAAATTGGTTAAGTATTAAGTGGACCATGACTTAACCCTAATCATGAGGCATTAATTATCTTAATGTACCATAACCTCTCACATTAGACCTTGTTGTGGTTACTAGTTAAGCCGGGCGGGTCCGGGTAGCTTTACACCACAACTTGGTCTAACCTCGGGTTCAAGCACAACATGACCAACTTCTCACATTGGGTCCTATTGTTCGTAGCAACTAGTTAAGCCGGTCGGTTCCGGGTAGTTTTACGCTACGAACTCAACCCAACCTCGAGTTGGCCACACTTATATTTTCTAAGTGTCATGTCCATTATGTTTCCAAAACATAATACAAGTTGTCATATCATGTCATGTTATAAAAACCATGTCCATGTCATAATGTTACCCAACCCCACGTGATCCCATCATTTACATAATCGCAATAACGCACAAAGGATTAAAAGAGGGAACTTGGCATAGTTATGACAAAAAGGGTGTTGAGGCCACAAGTTTAACATGGTGGCATATGAAATGTACATATGTTCATATACTTGCATATTGCATTACTAGGCCTCAAAAGTAAGCATAAAACCAAACTTAGCATATAAGTGATACATGGTGATAAATGACATGTAGAAGTTGCTAGAAGTTCGCATTTAGCCTCACATGCAAGTTATCATAAGGGATATGATAACTTACATGTTGCCAAAATGCAACCTTTAACATAAAGCTTGAAGCTTTAAGCCCAAAAACTCTAGATAAACTTGCATAACATGATAACATGTGTATAATGATCAACCCAAACTTGCATAACATAATGATCATACCAAACTTGCATAACATAATGATCAAACCCAACTCGCATAACATAATGATCATACCAAACTTGCATAACATAATGATCAATCCCAACTTGCATCTTTCATTTAACTTTAGAGTTTAAAAAGAAGGTAAAAGGGCATACAACTCTATGAAGACTCAAACGAGTATAAATATATATATATATAAGATTGAGACGAAGCCCTTATGCAATCACCAAAAACCCAAATAAAAATGCTCCAAATCAAAACCCTTGAGCCAAATCAATAAAAACCCTTGCTTTGAAGTAGAAAGGTTGCAACTTTGACTTTGAATGAAGCTTATGAATTCTCATGTAACTTAGAAACACTCAAATGATCATGTAATCCCTCATGTGAATGAAGATAGAGTTTATGACAAGAGGATGGAGGCTAGGGTTTGAGTGGAGGCCATGGTGAGTGAACATTTTGGCATAGTTTAGTTGTAGGATCAATTTGTGTGAGTTTATGAGAGGGTTAGGGGTCTTTTTATAGAGATTAGGATTAGTTTAAACCTTAGGACTAAACCCTAGATCTAATCTCAGCCTTCAAAACCGAACCAGGCCCCAAAACCTAACCAAAACCCCAATTTAGTGCACCCAGGCCAGAACAGCCGACCAGGCAGGTCGACTGCGCAGTCGACTGCCCAGTCGACTTGGCTGGGCGGGAGATTTCCCTCCTGGCCCCCATTCCTGCATTTTTGAAATCTGTTTCGAAATTCAAATTTTCTGAAAAATTCTTTGGGCCTTAACTGGGTCATACGGACTCCGATTTTCGAAAACTCGGACTCTATTTCGCGTATTTTTCCGAGACGAACGCAATAGCACAGCCCGTTTCCCTTGATTCATATTTTATAATTAAATTCTGCCTCGATTATTGATTATAGCATGTTATAAAAATACGGGTTGTTACATTCTCCCCTCCTTAAAGGATTTCGTCCCCGAAATCTCCAAGTTAGGAAGAATGTATCCTACCATCCATCATCCATCTACTCAAGTCATCATTTACGAGCAATCATTGTCCTTAAAGATTCTAATGCGGTATGAACATATGCAAAAGGTGTGTGTATATGTACTTATCTAATGCAAAAGATCGATGCAAATATGTTAGTGAAATGAATCCATATGTATGCAAATTCCTAACGTATAACGTCTATATGAGTGCACATAACATTTATCCATATGCAACATCCATGTGATAACACAAAAATTTTCATCCATGAATAAGCAATAAACACTCATGCATATGCAATATGAAGAGTGTGTGAGCCGATCTAGTGCCTAATGTGTATAATGCATCCACGAGTAACCACTTGCAAACACTTGCAACCACTTGCAAACATCAAGCATAACATGTTTCAACTACATGTTTCATCCAAAGGGTTTCTACCTAAGGTTCTCATGACAAGATTAACGAAATAACAAGATAAACAAGATAAACATGGATAGCAAAAGAAAGATATGCTAAAAAGAGATCGGGAAGATAAGCAAGATAAACTCCTTTTGGATTACAAGAAATCCCTTTCTAACCCAACCCATATCCTATATAAGTCCAAAAGGTTTAGTCAACCTAACGGAACCCTTCAAACCCTGACATATATTACTAACCGATGAGTCATACCCCCTTATGGAGTTTACAACAGAAATAGGATCGAGAATGGGACCGAGAGGATATACGTAAAAGATAACATGCAAGTAAGCTCCACAGGAAAACAAGGATCAAGGATATACTCTTAAAAAGAGATATGATGCGCGTATCTAGCCTTCAATCTTCTAAGTCACGTTTCCTTGAGCTTAACTCCACTGTGCTTTGACCGTCTTTTACTTCATGATTTCTTGGCTTCTTAACTCCTATTTCCAAATATGAGTTGGAACTCATTTCATTGTCGCCTCTCGTCTTCCTCTTTCACTTATTCTTCTTCTATCATACTCGGCTTAAACATAACTGTGACCTTATGATTTCATGCAAGCTCTCCGAAATTCACCAGTGAATCCTGGATCTCGTTTACTTACTATAAAGCATTCCAACTTTTCTTGAAAATACTAATCCACGTTACCAATTGCTCTTACTAACGTCATTTTCTGTAACTCATGCTTCATCGAAATGAACCATCCGCCTGTGAGTGATAGGCCGTACTTAGATTCAGTCGCTTGCCCATGGCTTCCTGTAGACTATTCCAAAACTGGCTAGTGAAAATTGGGTCACGGTTGCTAATTATACTTGAGGGATCCCCGTGCAACCGCCCTATTTCTTGAAAGTAAACCGTCGCTAGCCATGATGCAGCCCTCTCGCTCTTCACCGGAATGAAATGAGCACTCTTCGTGAGTCTACCTACTATGACCCACATGCTCGTATTCCCTTTGTTTGATCTAGGCAGTCCATCCACGAAATCCATCGAGATGCTTTCCCACTTCCATTGCGGGACCTCCAATGGATGTAATAGCCCACCGGGCTTCTATGACTCGGCCTTAACCTGTTGGCACAACATGCGCCTTGAGACAAACTCGGCCACCTCCTCGAGTGATGCGCATCCTCAAGAACCTTCTTTCTCTCATCACGCCTTAGCCATCCCTTGTCATCTATAGTATATCTAGCGAGGTGACTTATCATCTCGCCTCGAGTCAACTTGTCCATGATCTCGACTAACTGCAGGTCTTCTTTCTGTGAAGTCCCTACTTGATCCAGAAGAGTAGGTCTAAGCTCAAGGGACGCTAACTAACTAGTCAACCTGAGAAAGCTTCTTACTTCAATTGCCCTCCTCAGAGCTTTCCGGTCTTGAACCGCGACCACTTTAGTGGGATCCCCCGCTAAGCCTTGCTTAGAAACTATGTGCCCAAGAAATCTAACTTCTGTTCTCCAAAATGACATTTGGAGAACTTGGCTTCCAACTGATGGGCTCTAAGCGTGTCCATCACCTCCTTGAGATTTCTAGCATGCTCTTCCTCGTGCTTTAAGAAAATCAGGATATCATCCACGAAGACTACTACAAAACTTGTTCAGGAACTCCCTAAACACCCTACTCATCTAGTCCACGAAGTAGGCGGGTGCATTAGCCAAACCGAATGGCATGACTAGCCATTCTAAGAATCCATCTGGAGCCCTAAACGCGGTTTTGTCAATACTATCTTCAGCCACTCTGAGCTGATGGAATCCGGTAGCTAGATCAAGAGAAAACAGATGTTCCTACAAGCTGATCGAACAAATCATCGATCCTTGGTAACGGTTGTCTATTCTTCTTGTTTAACTCACGATAATCAACACACAAGCGAAGCGAACTGTCCACATTAGTAGCGAATACTACTGGAGCACCCCACTCGAAAATGCTTTGTCTTATGAAGTTCTTCTCAAGCAACTCCTTGACTTGCTTTCTTAAATCTCATCTCGCGGGGCCATGTGCCTAACCGGCCACGAAACTGGCTTGGCATTATCAACCAGATAAATGCGAAAATCTATCTCGCGTTCAAGGGTAACCCCTTCACTTCACCCAAGATATCAGGATATTCTCGGACCACCCTCACAGATTGCAAACTATCGATAGACGAGTTGAGGGATTCAAGATAACACAACATGACGGGACCCATAGGGTTACAAGAAATTTCTAGGGTATTACCGAGGCGAGTCATGAGCCTCACTACCCTATGCTCACAATCAAGAATGGCTCCATATCTGGACAACCAGTCCATGCCCAAAATCAACCCATACCCCATGAAACCGAGAATATAAGCATCACACGAGAATTCTACACTCAAGATAGAAATTTTCAAATCCACGCAGATCATAGACAAATGGGTGGAACCCCCAATTGGATTTGAAACACACACGGGATCATTAACTAGACTAGTACTTAGGTGCAAACGTCAACTAGATCAGATGAAATAAACTATGCGATGCGCCAGAATCAAACAAAGTACGAACAGGAAAATCATAAATGTAAACAAGACTTTCAACAGAAACACTACCTCGATCATGAGCTGGAAGAACGGTGTTGAGGGGATGAACTCGCCCTTCAGATGGTCCTGCACGCTGAGTCTGACCTTGCCCTTGCTTCTTCGGGCAATCCTTGCTGAGATGCCCAAACTCACCATAATGAAAGCATTCGCCCCGCTTTTTCTTCTTCCTTCTACATTCCCTGGATATATGTCCAACTATACCACAGAAGTTGCATTTCCTTCCCTCTCTTGACTTGTCCTTGCGGTTTTTGGTGTTCTTGCCTTGTTTCCCGGAATTCACCTTCTTGCCTTGAGACTCATTCGCCTTGACCTCCTTCTTATCATTTTTATCTTCCTCTTGAAGTAGGGCCACATTCACCAAACTCTCGAAAGTCGCCCCCAAGGGTATATGAGACATGGCCAAACCATGTAATGGCTCGTTTAATCCTAGAGCAAAGTGTAGGGCCTTCTTCTGAGCTGTGTTAACCAAGTCTAAACCGACCCGAGCCAGTTGATTAAACTTGTCTACGTATTCCATAAAAGTCATGTCCCCTTGCTTTAGTGATAGGAACCTCAGTCCAAACTTTCCCCTAAAGTCATCCCAAGTCTCAATTGGCCTAGTAGCGGTGGTGACCACCCACCAATGTGCAGCTTCTTCCTTTAGCAACCACACTGCCAATAAAACCTTTCTACGGTCATCTATATCAAAGATGGCAAAAAGATCTTCGGTCTCTTTCAACCAATTCCTTGCCTCTACAAAAGTCTCCGTTCCAATGAAATTCTTGCCACCCATCGTCTTAAAGTACTTACAAGTTTCCGCAAAATCCGCTTGTGGTGGCTGAGGGAGAGGAGGAACAGCGGCCTCGACTGGAGAAGCAACATTAGAGAAACCCTGGACCGGTGTCGTGGCTTCCAAGTACCGACGAAACCAATCTGGTATTGTTACTCCTTCGGGCAAGATGAGATTATCAAACAGGCTGGAAACGAAAAGAAAAGGGTTCAAACGAGGAATCAAAGGATAGTGCTAATGGCTTTTGGGGAATAGCCTTTAAAATTAACTAGACTTTTCTTTGGAAAATACTTTATACTTGGTTTTGAAAATAGTTTTTCAAAAGTTTTTAAAAACCTTTTGTTCCTTCTCGTAAACCATATGCTCTGATACCAAATGTAACACCCCACCTCCGCCAGGGTGGCTCTTGCAAGCACTCTGACTTTGGAGAGACGTTTGAACCGGGTAAACATGCATAATGATATATCAAGGCAGAACATAACATATGTATATATGTAAACAGAGCAAATAAGATAGATAAAATAGAGGAAGATTTTAAACCATTTCAAAACAAGTCAGGTACAACAAAATGTCATCTTTCCAAATAAACAAGTCTAGATAAAACATCAACTGAAAACTGAAATACATAAAGTACTATCCCCAAAATGATGTGATAACCATAGCTAGCTTCATGTCCAACCGTACATGAGCAAAATCCCATAAGCAATAAAATCAGATATCCAAGCTAAGCTCCAACGTTCCCTCCCTGAGAACCTTGGGGGGGGGGGGAAACGGAAGAAAAGAAGCGAAAGAAAACAGGTCAGTCAAAAAGACTGGTAAGCCCTACTACCATCAGTCTATAAACTAATAAAGTTAACTGGCATGAGAAGCTGAGATGAACATAAGGATAACAACATACTGGCATGATGATTAACTAACAAGATAGACAAAGGTGTCATCGCATAATCAAGGTTAAGTTTTGCACCACGGGTGTACTAGTAATCTAACATGACTTGTATAACAAGTATTGATCCCTTGGCCCAAGCCTTGGCCCAAAAACATGAAATGACCCTAATACAAGGTCCAACCAAACGGTCTAGTCGATCGGCTTCCTAAGCCTAACTCGTCAAGTGTTGGTGTCAATACGGCCCAAAAACATGATTGTAGTCAGACTGTGCTGGGACCACCTTCAGGTGTATCAAGCCCTAGGGTGTCAACCCCGGACACCATAAGCAAGAGTGCACAGTCTCGATCTACTGGTACCCATGCTTGATTCTCCAAATACGGACTACGTGCATGACCATAGTCCATCCAGAACTACACCGGCGTACCCCTCGGCCGTCGTTTTGGTCGCTTACATCAGTCCAGTAATCGTGCCCCACCCTAGCCTAGTCCCTAGGGTCTTGGTGATACAAACATGCGGGGTTACTGCTGGAATGGGCCCCGTTGCTAGGGTTTTCTAATAGGGTTAAGTGCGGTTTAACCCTTTTCTAATCATGGATTAAGTTGGTTAAGTGTACCAAACGGTTCACGACTTAACCCCGATTAATCCATCAAGCCCAAATTGGTTAAGTATTAAGTGGACCATGACTTAACCCTAATCATGAGGCATTAATTATCTTAATGTACCATAACCTCTCACATTAGACCTTGTTGTGGTTACTAGTTAAGCCGGGCGGGTCCGGGTAGCTTTACACCACAACTTGGTCTAACCTCGGGTTCAAGCACAACATGACCAACTTCTCACATTGGGTCCTATTGTTCGTAGCAACTAGTTAAGCCGGTCGGTTCCGGGTAGTTTTACGCTACAAACTCAACCCAACCTCGAGTTGGCCACACTTATATTTTCTAAGTGTCATGTCCATTATGTTTCCAAAACATAATACAAGTTGTCATATCATGTCATGTTACAAAAACCATGTCCATGTCATAATGTTACCCAACCCCACGTGGTCCCATCGTTTACATAATCGCAATAACGCACAAAGGATTAAAAGAGGGAACTTGGCATAGTTATGACAAAAAGGGTGTTGAAGCCACAAGTTTAACATGGTGGCATATGAAATGTACATATGTTCATATACTTGCATATTGCATTACTAGGCCTCAAAAGTAAGCATAAAACCAAACTTAGCATATAAGTGATACATGGTGATAAATGACATGTAGAAGTTGCTAGAAGTTCGCATTTAGCCTCACATGCAAGTTATCATAAGGGATATGATAACTTACATGTTGCCAAAATGCAACCTTTAACATAAAGCTTGAAGCTTTAAGCCCAAAAACTCTAGATAAACTTGCATAACATGATAACATGTGTATAATGATCAACCCAAACTTGCATAACATAATGATCATACCAAACTTGCATAACATAATGATCAAACCCAACTCGCATAACATAATGATCATACCAAACTTGCATAACATAATGATCAAACCCAACTTGCATCTTTCATTTAACTTTAGAGTTTAAAAAGAAGGTAAAAGGGCTTACAACTCTATGAAGACTCAAACGAGTATAAATATATATATAAGATTGAGACGAAGCCCTTATGCAATCACCAAAAACCCAAATAAAAATGCTCCAAATCAAAACCCTTGAGCCAAATCAATAAAAACCCTTGCTTTGAAGTAGAAAGGTTGCAACTTTGACTTTGAATGAAGCTTATGAATTCTCATGTAACTTAGAAACACTCAAATGATCATGTAATCCCTCATGTGAATGAAGATAGAGTTTATGACAAGAGGATGGAGGCTAGGGTTTGAGTGGAGGCCATGGTGAGTGAACATTTTGGCATAGTTTAGTTGTAGGATCAATTTGTGTGAGTTTATGAGAGGGTTAGGGGTCTTTTTATAGAGATTAGGATTAGTTTAAACCTTAGGATTAAATCCTAGATCTAATCTCAGCCTTCAAAACCGAACCAGACCCCAAAACCTAACCAAAACCCCAATTTAGTGCACCCAGGCCAGAACAGCCGACCAGGCAGGTCTACTGCCCAGTCGACTGCGCAGTCGACTTGGCTGGGCGGGAGATTTCCCGCCTGGCCCCCATTCCTGCATTTTTGAAATCTGTTTTGAAATTCAAATTTTCTGAAAAATTCTTTGGGCCTTAACTGGGTCATACGGACTCCGATTTTCGAAAACTCGGACTCTATTTCGCGTATTTTTCCGAGACGAACGCAATGGCACAGCCCGTTTCCCTTGATTCAGATTTTATAATTAAATTCTGCCTCGATTATTGATTATAGCATGTTATAAAAATACGGGTTGTTACAGGAAGCCTAAGAGCCCCAAGTTCGATACGAAAGCACAAGGATGTCAGTCTGACACAGACAACAGAAGAAAAGAATAAGTGACGACAATGATGAAAGAGAGAAACCATTTTGTCGGAACTAGCATATAATGTATTGCTATCTTAGTGACAACACCGAAACGAAGGTTGCAAAGATAATAGAAAAGAATAACCACATCAATGGTTCCTGAAAGAGGAAGGAACTCATAACCAATGCGAAAGGGGACAACGACAAAGTAGTGCCAACACCAAAGGCAAAACACATGGCTCAGTTCTGAAAGCAAACCACATGAAGCTGAAAGCCCGAGAACAATGTTATGAAGACACAAAACTGAAATCGGGTTCATCAGAGGAGATGAATTGCTCAAACCAAGTAAAACAGGGCAAGGAGAAACTATTGGTACCAGCAGTATCGGTACCCATACCAATGTACAAGACCTACACTTGCTAGACTGAGCGTTGAAGATAGAATTGAGTGGCGGAAGACGATAGTAATTGAAGATAAAGACATACACATAGAGAAACTAAGTCAACTAAGGCAGTACCAAATACACATTCGACACCGACACCGAAACCCTCTTGGTTAAGCACTGAAAGCCGAGACCGACACTCCGAAATCAAGGCAAACCTGATAACCATGTCAGTAGAGAAAAAGGCGGCCGGAACTATGTTGTCGAAACTGATAGATGCAAGAGTGGCCGAAACCACGTTACCGCATCTGAAAGGGGTATTCTGGTGGGTTGACAACACAAGGGGGCCCGATTTGTTTGTAAATAAGACCCTAGGAGTCTCATTTTGGGGGACTTTCTCATTCCACGATCTTGCTCTTATTTCTAAGAGATCTAACCGTAATTTGTAAAACAATTTGGGGATTTCTTATGTAACCTCCTCCTTCAATAAAATCATCAAAGCCCTTAAGGTGGACGTAGGTTTAATCCGAACCGAACCACTATAAATTGTTGTGTTCTTACTGTTTCCGCACATTACATTATTTTCTACTATGTTTCTGATTGCGTTCTACGATGCTTCCGAATTTCCAAGATACCCTTCTACAAGTCGCTTAGCTTTCTAACTTGCTTCGTGCTTAGGGAACCCTTATCCTAAGGTAACCATTGGTTATTGAGCATCGCAAACGTGATAGTCATCCCTTGAGGGAAGAATAACTAGTCTTCGGGCTTAAGACCTTGATATCTAGAAACGGTGAACTAACCCATGCTTGTGGGAACTTAATAATCCCTTTCTGCGCCCAAATTTCAACAGAAAACGAAACTCAAACACATCCAAGCATGGAGCATGTCGATCTGATACTTGCAATAAATGAGCATGATCATAATCAGAGTACGATAAGATAACTCACAACGGAAAAAAAGGATAAACTAGTATTAACTCAAGTAACTACCTTTTTAAAAGTAAGTAACTTTGCCAACCGAGCATGAGAGAGAACTAGAACCGGAAGCCAAACTTAATCACCTATGAGAACCTGACCTTCTCTATAAAACTTGGATGGTTATAATGAGGAGGGGGTCAAAACAACAAGATTCTGGTGAACAAGATATGTACAACACAGATTATAATACACAGTTGTATCCCGTTTGGTTCAACCCAAGATATACGCCTATCAAGGTTAGCGATTCTAGCCTAACCTTGTAGATGTTTACGCACAACTTTACTACTCTTCCCAAAGTAGTATTTTCGAAGTATAATACTGAGATAGGACATTTAACCCATATATTTGCAAAGCATTTATACAGAGCATAACTGGTTATTTAATCGAGGTTGGAGCCCTAGTTACGAGGTTTATATATTTACTTTCATTCACTCTGATTATTCCTTGAAAATTTATCTAACATTCACATAAACTAGAGGGCACTAGCTATGGGCCCTACTAGTTAAGGCTTCCTTCGTTCATGCATATACCCTTGCCCCGCATAAGGTGAGAGATGGTATTTTATCGTTCGCTATACCTTCTAACTGACCTTATTAGATACCCCCTTTAGTCGCTTATTACTTCCTGTAGGATAGGTACCTATATCTGACGTTTTAGTTTTCAGGTTTGGGTAGGCCCACACACATCTGCCATTTAAGACCCCTAAACTGAAAGACCTATTTCCTTGTAGACTCATCAACCCTAGCCTTTTAAGACACAGGAAGCAGACTATACGCGAGGGTTATTAGTTCATGCCCCATTAGCCTTCAATACTTTTCCCTATATGGGATAAAGTGGGCTACGTTATTAAGCCATTCCCATTTAGTCCCTCTACACGAAGATGCTATACGTACGTTATTTGTTATCATCACAAGTTAATATGGTTAATAATATTTTACATTATTAACCTACTAAGTCCAACTCTAAATTTAAATTATAAATTTTATGTGAACTAGTATAAATAGGAAAGGTATGTCTCCTTATCCTAGGATATTTTTAATTACCTTCCCAAATTGGACTTAGTATTAAACAACAATCGATACCCATTAGCCCCCTTTTTCTTATCCATAAGTTTATTGCCATTTATGACCATAACAGTAATGTTTTCCTAAGGCGACTCTTAACTCTAGATATCCTTATTTTATCAATCCCGAAATATCTATTTGTTGTACCCTAACAAACCATTACTATTCATATTTATTTATTTACTTGTTTATTATATATATATACATATATATATATATTTGTATATTTATGCACCAAAGTTGACTACTTGTGGATGCTGGTTTTGCTGGTCGGTTCCGGGCAGACTTCTACCATAAGTTGAACTTAACCTCGTTCCTTTGTACATTTATATTTACGCACTAGACCCCTTATTTTAAGTTGACTACCTATGAATGCTGGATTTGTCGGTCGGTTCCGGGCAGACTTCTACCGCAAGTTGAGCTTAAGCTCGTGTCTAAGTGCGGTTATAATTAAAATTTCCTAATTGGGGTGTACAACATTTATCCTAATTAATTTATGAATTGTAACCATGAACCTATTATATCCATTTTCCGCAATCAACATTGGTTACAATTATTATTTATTGATTTGCGATCCTATTTATAGCAATTTATTATATTTATTGCTACCAATGGTCACCACAAATATATTAATTCAATATGGATTACATTTTCATATAATTCCATAATTGAACATTATTCATACATTCCACAAAATGTATATTTTATCGTTTTACGCTGATTTGGATGGATAATATGTATATATTTATGTTTCGTGCGGCCAACGTAGTTATTATCTTTATTATTATTATTTTAAATTTAATGATTTGGTTTAATCAATAACCAAACATTCTTTTTTGCATTCAATCTTGTCAAAAGGTTTCAAGTTTGAGTCAAATTCACAAGAAATATATATGTATATATATGTATATATATATATATATATATTTGAAATAGTCGATGCAAACTACGCACAAATATGTATATTTATATTTATACATATGTTTGCACCACTTTTTCTTTTTAAATTTTTTTGTCATATCTCTTGTGAATTCAAAATGACATTTTTTTGTTCAAAAATAGGAAAACGACATATTTACAACAATTAAGCTCAAAACCCAACAATATTGAATACAAATAGGTTTGATTCTTTTAATATTACAATCACATAATTTACCAATCGTACCTTTTTATCCAAGTTCACGTACTTTATTTTTCAACACTGAACTAGAGATCTGGAATGTAAATACATCTCATTGGTGTTTAATGGGACTGATTTCTAAATCTACAGTGCTATGCAACAACTACGACATATTTTTACAACATAACTGTGGGAACATGTGTGAACAAGTTTAAGAATCCTACCATTGATATTATGCATAAGCACAACTTAAAATTCACAGGTTTTAACAATGTTTATAATCAGATCTGATGGTTGTCAATCAAATTACAATACTTAAATGAACAGATCTGATAGAAAATAAGCATAAAATTTAGATCTAATTTAAACGAAATAGATAAGTTAGCATGACTGTATTCGTAAATTTCCCACTCACCTTATAGCACCCAAATCCAAAGCTTGAACCCTTTAGGCCTACAATTCCCAAATTCTAATTAATCTACAATTTATCTGAAAAGGGGAAATTCCAAATCTGTAGAGATGTAAGAAAATAGGAAGAGAGGAGAGAATCTGATTTGAAGCGCCAATTTGCATTCTTTTCCATTAGATCTGATAATCCTCTCAATTTCATATGAATTGGATTTTATTTGTTTATATAAGAATTATTTTAGATTAAGAAATTAGGTTTGGAGAAGGAGGAAAATGGCAGAGCTCCGCTGCCACTACAGATTTGAGTGGAAAAGAATGAGGCCTTACCCCTTTATTTATAGGGGTAGAATTGGCCTTGAACCGTTCAATTCGTTGTATATAGTTTATAAACCAACCTTTACCAACCCTAGCCATCACTGAGCAAACTGGCGCCCAATGGGTCGACCGTGGAGGTCGACTGCTGTGGTCGACTGGAAGGGCCATCAGATGTCCATATCGGCTGCTTATACAAGGTATAATATATATTTAAATTCGAATTTATTTATTTTCCATCCATTTTTGTATTTTGTTCGTAACTTTTTCATACGAACTCCGTTCGCGAAACTCCAAACACAAAAGTTGACCATAATTCTGAGACGAACGCATCGGTTAAAGATTTGTAGTCAAATTCCATCGTTTGCAGAAATTCCTATTTTTGAAATTCTAATAATTAATTTATATTGCCAAAATTCTAGACTGTTACATTCTTCCCTTCTTAAAAGGAATTTCATCCTGAAATTCTGATACCTATAGTCCTATTCTACACAACCAATTTGTGTGCATCCACTTTGCAACCATGTGTATATGTGCATGGTGTACATATTGCAAATCAACCATAAAATATGCATGCAAGATGATTCTAAATTGGATCATCCTATATGTATGCATTAAAATTTTGAAATACTTTTGAAAATATCCTAAATATACTGGCAGCTATATGAATGCAAATTTTGAAAATTCTTTTTCCATCCATTAACCTCACACAATTACGAATAAAAGTGTGAAGCAACCAATTTTGCATCCAAACCCCACCATCCAAAACGTCACGCAACCTAATCGTTTACTATTTAGCTTCTCCTAAACCAGAAAAGGGAAATCGAAGCGAAAATTTTAACATTTTCCTACTTACAACTTTTCCATTTCCCACCATATAGTGGAATTTTCACCTCAGCTACCCAAAATACTCCAAAAATTTCCAACTATAGACTGTAAAGGAGGCTTAAAACAAGCTCTAAAACGTAAAATGAGTTAACTAATAGCTCGCACACATCATTGACAAGGTATGTGTTGATATCAAATTCGGTATCAACACCCCAAAAATGTAATCAACACTTTAAAGTAAGAACAATTACAAGATCAAGAGTGATAAGATGGGGAAAAGTAAAGTGCACATGGCTTTTAAAGTGGTTCGACTCTAAAAGAAGCCTACGTCCACTATGGAAGAAGTTTTTATTATGATCATGGCAATTGATTCCAAATTCATACACATCTTCTCTCGTTTACACTAGATTTACTCAAACGTCTTTAGGAATAGCTCGATCTCACTTAGTACAAGGACAAAGGATGATTCTCTTCAATGATTGAGTGCATGAGTGATTTGAACGAATTCCATGGATGATTTGGAGTTAGATCTTCTACTTGAGATGATTGGAAGTGTTAGAATTACTTGGAATTATTGGAGAAATAGTTGGGCAGCTCTCCGAGATCTTCGAATTCAGTCCCCATTAATGTGGAGCTCATCCCCTATTTATAGGTGTTAGGAATGGATAAAATATGGCCTTCAAGTTTTGGGTTGGCCTCAAAGGTATTTACGAAAATGCCACTGCCAGTTGTCATCAGCTGTTGCTAGCTGTCACCCTTATTGACCATCCTCAATTAATACCGACCGACCAAATAAGTGCCGACCGACCCTGTTTGGTCTCGACCGACCAGACTCTGCCTGTTTGTTCAAACTACTTTTTGCTTTCAGATCCGGTTGACCCAAATGCTTAGCTTGATGCCAACCTGCTTCCTTCTAAAACGAGGCCAACCCGCTATCTCATGACCCGCTTGCACTGCTTTGGGACCGACCCGCTGCTCTAGAAAAGGGACCGACCCGTTGGTCTGGAGTTGAGGCCGACCCGCTGCTTCAGAAATGAGGTCGACCCGTTGCCTTTGAGATCAGACCGACCCGCTATTCTGGAAATGGGACCGACCCATTTTGTGAAGAACGAGACCGACCTGTTAGCCTGTTTTGATACCAACCCATTTTATTTTACTTGTTTAACCCATCGAAGTATATCTGATTTTAGTTGATAAACATTTGCCCCTCGAAATTTATAATTTTTAGTTAGAAAGAATTTTTGAGCTCCGAAATAATTATTTAAAATACATTTTATACTTCGATGGACCATTCACGTTGCATCGTACACTTTGATCAAGGATTGGTCGTAAATCAATGTATATGGGTCGGTTGCAAATAAAACTGCCTGGGTCGGTTTTGTCGCATGTTACGAGTCGGGCTACATTTTGGTTTTATGACCGACCAGGGCCTTCTCGTGATGGGCCAGATCGGCCCGTTACTCTCTTGTCTATATAACATCTTCTTGCCTCTTACTTTTCTCCATTTCTCATATCTTCAAACCGAGCATTTTTAATGGCAGAGGCATCCTTTTGAAGCGAACTTGCCAGTTTTATCTCATATCTCTGATTCGATTCTTTGATTTGGTTCACGTTCAAGCTGCACTCCACTATGAATCAACTTGAGCTAACATTTCAGATCCAAACTCCTTGAATCTGCATCTCTCCAGGACTCTAGAGCCCGAACCAGTCTCCGCTATCCAAACTCGATTAGACGCCGGTATCTGTGCTTCTTAGATTACGCATTGAATTTGGTAATCCTTGTGTCAGGGCTCAAATTTGGTTCGGCCAGTGATTGAGATGTGTATAGGATTTGGAACCTGTGAATTTATGATGTTAAAATAGTTTGAAATGGGATTGGAATTGATTGTATTGGGTTTAAGGATGTATATGGTGGATGTGAATTGTATAAAACCCATAAAGCTTTGATTTCACAATAATGCACATGAGGTGTTTGTCAAAATGATTGAACCATTGAAATTTTGGGAATCTAGTTCTAACTGTTTGCAACTTGTAATTAGACTTTGAGAGATATAATTTGAATCACACTCGATGGTATTAGGCTTCTTAGGAAGGATTTGTAGAAACACATGAGACCTAAACTCGCACGAAACGTTCATGTTTCTGCACTTGATTTTGTCGTTATAATCACGCTTGCATTTTGTTTGTGTCACACATTTGCTATGTTGACCGTACTTGCCAAGATATATGTCACAAAATATAGGGTTCCAGTTGTTACCGACCCGTTTGGGTCAGTCGAGACCGTCCATAATAGTTAATTGAGACCGATCGGTGTAAGTCAGTTTGAGGCCGATCAGCGTTGACCATTTGAGGCCGACCAACGTTGACCATTTGTGGCTGACTAGCATTGACCATTTGAGGCCGACCAGCATTGGTTAGTTCATGCCAACCAGCACAGGTCAGTTTGAGGCTGACCAGGCTTTGGCCAGTTTACGGCCGACCCTACATGGTTCAGTCCAGACCAACCCGTTAGGGGTCACTTCAGACCGTCCAGCTGTGATCCTGTCAACACTGATTTCCCATGCTTTATTTTCCTGTCCTGCAATAAAACCAACAATTGTTCTAGGCCAATATACTCTACTGTCGATTTCCCGTATCGACAGCAAGTTAGATAATTGCGTAGAGAATTTGTGCACTAAACTATATGGCTTATACTTGAATGATATGCTTGTGCTAGAGTGCTTTATCGATTATTGTAACATAGTCACACATCTTCTACACAAGTTTGAGCATTCAAATATATGTTTGTAGTAAAGCTTGGAACGGACTTATCACTTCATGACAACTTATAAGTTCCAAACCTTACCTCTACTTAACTGCACATAACACTTCTAACTTTAGGAAACGTGCACCTTTAGTTTGTTTTCCAAGCATAGTTATTTGTGTAGAAATGGATACTAGACCAGCAACTTGAAGCAGCATCAAAGTCCACACAGGCTGACACTTCTACCCAAGTTACAGATGTGGCTATATCTACTATCCCTGGATCAGACATTAATTCAGAATTCCCCGCACCTAAGCCTCTTACCGGAGTGCCTAGTGATAGAAAACCAACCCAACTCTCCAAGGGTTCATACAATAATTTATGCTCTCTGTTTAGGATTCTGTAAACTAAAGCCAAACTTCCGATGAAGAATGAATTTGCAGATTCTCCGCCTCCCGGGTATGTTGCAGTCAACCAACACATGCTATCAATGGGAGTTGTACCTCCTTTTAACCCATTCCTAGAAACAATCCTTAAGCGCCTAGGATCGCTCCCATGCAGTTGCACCCCAATGGATATGCCATCCTAAATGGTATTTACGTGCTTTGCATGAGGGTGAAGCAACGCGCTTCCACATTTCAAGAAATTTGCTCCTTATATCTCTTTAAAAAGAGGCAGGATAAGCCATCAGTTGTTTTTGTTGAAGGGAAATACCCTAAAATTATTACTGATTTGTTGGAAAGTGCTAAGGAATTTGCAGACCATTATTACTTTGTGTGGTGTCCTGACAGCTTTTATGGAAGGTGAATGGAAGGAGGTGAGAATATACTATTTCATATTCCTTTATCTCTTCCCATACTTGAATTCTGAGTACTAAATCCTCTCCTCGGTTTGCAGAACTCCCGTCTTCTGATCCAGATGATACTGCTGGTCTGGAGTTGCTTGATGCTCTGAAAACCGTTGATAAGGGGGGAGAGAAGTAGGAGATTCTTAATTACAGAACAATCCCTTTGTTAATACTGTTTGCTCAATTCTTCTCGCAACCTTACATTAGACTTGACTTTTAAGAGAGAAATTGCCAGTAAATCTCGCACAAAGAAAGATCCTTTAAAGAAATGCTCGGACATTGCAGGTAGTAGCAAAACACCTCCCAAATCTAAATTGACTCCTATTGGAGAAGAGGAGTCCGAACAACACAAGGATGAGAGCGAACCCATTGAAAAGGAAACTGAGCAAGTTGAGAGAGATAGAACTACTTTGGAAACCCTTTCAGATCCTCTAAAGGGGGTCAAACAATATGAAGATGCGGAAACCACTTCAAGGGATAATGCGGACAAGGCTGACGAGAACCCTACTATCCAAATAACCCAAGGTGAGAGTTCCGTGGATACTTATAGAGGCTTGAGTGACCTCAGTTCAGCCATAGACATTATTCAGGGTGAAGTTGTTATTCAGTCCCCCAAACCTCAAACCACAGGAATAGGAATCCGAATGGCTGGATCTCCCATTACTCAACCAAGAAATGTGCTCGTGGATCTAGGGATAGAACTTGGTTTGTTATTAGATATAAGTTAGCAAGTGTTTTACTTATGCTATGAATTTATAATTCCTTGCATTAGCTTTTGAACTTACCACTGTATTTTTCAAAGTGAATACTAAATTTCTGCTTTATCTCCTTTCCCAGGTGCAGAAGTAATGCTGAAGCCCTCGTTTATGAAAGACTTCAACGAAAAGTCAAGTCAGCAAAACCCAAAGCATTTTTTAAGAAAATCTCTACCTTCGCGATATTCCCAGCGATCTGATGGTCCACAGCATCCGCAACCCTCCTACCAATCTCGGCCAGTTCCAGAACTTCCTGAAACCGACGATCAAAGACAGTGGAGGGAGAAGCATTTAGAAATTTTGGCCATGAAGGAGAAGAAGGCAGAAGAAAGCCGAAAGAGGAAGAAACACAAAGATCTCCAAGGCAAAGGTGACTCTCATAAACGCTCTAGATCGGATAAATCTCCAGCGACCAATATTCAAACTATTTCCAATCAACCTTCCTTGGCTTCTCCATCTGTTACCCCAACTCCTGCCGACCTTCAAATGATTATAAACAGACCTCGTTACATCCCTGGACCGGCTAACTTCGGCCTTGCTGACCGATTCACGGACTGGTGCCTAAGGGGAACTTGTCTTAATTTAGACATATATCCTTCAGATAAGCGGAACATTCTTGAAGAATTCGATACCGTGAAGGGTGGTATGCTTACACAATTTGATGTTGCTATAAGTCAGCTCGAAGTTAGGGTGGATAAAGTTAAGGGCCAAGCTGAGAAGCAATTGGGTGAATGGTACGCTCTTGCACATGGACTTCAAAGGGTCAACGGGATTACCATCGATCGCATTGCTACATTGGAAAATGACAAGGCGGAGCTGATCAAAGTTCTTAAGTCCCAAAAGAGGACTATTGCGTCTTTCACCCAAAGGGATGCGGAGTTGTCGAGCTTTGAGGATGAAAATAAAAAAACTTAAAGAGGAGCTAGCAGTTGCAAAGCAGAAAGAGAACGCGCTATCGATGCAAGTTCAGGAGGCCCAAACCGCTCGAGAGTTCGCTGAATACCAGCTAATCATTGAAAAGGACGCTTCTGCTGTCCATCAGCAAGAGAATACTATTCTTCGTGAGAAGATTTCTTCCCAAAGCATGGCACTTTCTGGAGCACAAAAAACCCTTGAGGAAGAAAGACTTAAGGATGCTGCCGATCTTGAAAAAGCTCGATTGGACGCCGACACTTCCTTGTTTAATGTCTATGTCTACAATGTTTGTATTATCTAGAGGACAAATTTGAAGTCACTTTGGCTCTTGTCTGGGAGCGAATGCTAGATATTAATGAAGGCGACCATAGTGAAGACGATCTCATTGAGGATCCCTTAGACGACAAGTCCCGCAAAGCCTTAGCTGTGGGGAAGGCTCAGTTAGCGAAGGCACGAAGCATTCTTAGTGACAAGGCCGGACCTTCAGGAGAACAAGCAACAAATGTTGATGCCCCTACACTTCCTGCCAATGTTGAAGCTTCCGGTTCACAAACTCCAATTAATCCTCCTGCTACTCTCAAAGGCAAAGATACAGTTATCGAGGAGCATAATGAAGATGATGAAGATGGCGATGATAATGATGTAGATAGGTTTGAGATTGATGAGCACGGGGATATCCAAGAAAATCTTGAAATCACAGGTAAAGCTGAAATTATCCAAGCTATGTTGTACTTAGAATGCCTATGCCCTTCACTTGGGACGACCGCATTTCATACTCAATGTTCATCTGTCTTAGGTATGATTTCATCGAATCCTCCTTCCGGTGGATTTACTGCTATGATAACTGAAGCAATGGTCACTGGTTCGACCTTGGTGACAATTCCACTTACCCCAGTCACTACTCCTCCCCCGAGTGATGCATCTCTGCTCGGTACCAAGACTCTAGAATCACAAGCGACCCAAATTGGTGCACTTGCTAATTTGGATGATGATGCCGATTACATCCCGAGTGAGGAGGAATCTGAACATACTGATGAGACTCCGGCGCAAGATTTAGAAGTTCAAGGAAAGCAGGAAACATCGTCAGGATGCAAAGGAAAGAAGATGATAATTGAGACGAAGAAGAAAAAGGTTATCACTATATCCTCCCAAGAGAGTCCCAGTGGCATAATGGCTAAAGGTGGAAACCAATCAGTTGACATATCTCCTCCTTCCAAGGCTGACATACCATCTTTAAGGTCCAGGGATCCAAGGAGTGGGAAGAAGAAATAGTGCTAACAACCAGCCTTCTCTAGTTTTTTGTTATTTCCTTTTATATACTGTATTTAGATCGGTTGTATATGCGGGTGTCGGTCCTTGCTTACAACTCTATGTTACTTGGTATTTGATACTTATTTACTTGACTTGTATCGTTGCTTGTGGTAAAACTCATGTATGAAACTTGTGATTCTGTGATTTGACTCTGTGTTGTTGCAATGAAACTATGTTCTGTGTTCTGCTTGTTGTACTTAAGCTTTTTTGTTTAGCTTCGATGTACTCTTTGTTCTACACGTCACACTTGTATCTTGAACAATTTGTCGACTATGAGGTTGTGACGAGCTTATGGTATGTAGAATTAGCATTGTTAGTTAACTTTAATGCCGTGGTTATGCCCCCATACTGAGGTTCATCACAATCTCGTTAGGCTGGGAATGACCAACGTTTCTAAATTCCCTTGGTTATAGCTAGAATGCTGGATGATTTTGTTCCATTCATTAAGGCTTTGACTTTGTTATTGGATTTTGAGCTTCTCAGCTTGCCTAGCAATGAAATTTAGTTTAGTTGGTTGATCCATGCCACTTCCCCTATGCCCCTGCTTGAACGGTCTTGCATTTATAATGTATTCAGTCGTATTTCTAGCTAACCTAGCAGTCCAGGCCCTTCTCGATTAGATTTGAATGTATACCCCTAGAGAGGTCTTGGTTTTGTGCCTTCAAAGAGGTCTTTTACTCAATATCTTTCACATCCGGGATGACCAGATGCTACGCAGATAAATGAATGCCTCTAGGGAGGTCTTTTTAAATCCGTTATTCGTTGTGACTGAATAATTCAAACACTTGTCGAATTTGTTGGATGCCCCCAGAGAGGTCTCGGGTTTTGAGTTTAATCCAATTTTGTGTCTTGTCCGTTCTGATTAACTCAGAATCGGAAAGATTGTATTGGATACTCCCTTTCGGCTGGGATTTCTATCAAGGCTGGTCCTTCCAGCTTGTTGCCGGTCCTTCCGGCCTAGGACTGAACCTTTCAGCCAAGGTTTTGTCGGTCCTTCCGACATGGTGCTGGTCCTTCCAGCTTGGGTTGCCGGTCCTTTCGGCTTAGGACTGGTACTTCCAGCCCAGGTTTAGTCGGTCCTTCCGACATGGTGCTGGTCCTTCTAGCTTGGGTCGTCGGTCCTTCCGGCCTAGGACTGGTACTTCCAGCCTAGGTTTTATCGGTCCTTCCGACATGGTGCTGGTCCTTCCACCTTGGGTTGCATTGTCCTACGAGGCAGACGCCAGTTCTCTTATCGAGGATTACCATGATTTATAGAACTGAGGTCCTGAACCTTGCATTTAAGAAGGTGCCTCTACGGTGGAACTTGCAATCTTTTGTTTATCGGCCTCGTTGGGCTGCTTTCACCTTTGCATCGTTTTTCGAGTTTGATACCAATCCTTCTGTTGGACACTTATCTTGATAGGCGACCGTAGTCGAGGATTTGGCATCTTCAACCTCCTTCTTTAGGAATTGTTTTCTGCGATGAAAGGTGTAGCTTTCCGACTTGGTGTCCATTTGTTGCGCTTTTCACCATTTGACTTTGGATAGCATGTTCCTTTTAGATTTGCAAGGTGGTGCATTTCATCATCTTGTTTGAGTTTCCATGATGCTTTTGGCACTCAACGCTTGAGCTGTTCCAACCGAGATATGCTTAGGAAGCTTCCAGGTTTGGTTATATTGTGAATGAGTTGTTGCTCTTATATTGCCTACATTCAAAAAATCAACTTTAACAAGAGTTTGCAAATATATGATTTGTGCAAGCAAATAGACTTTCACATTCATGACTTTTCATATGTACATAGCTCAAATGTAATGCTTGCAAATATTTACAACTTTTTACAACAGATTTGAACAATGTATTATAGAAAGAAGCGAGAATATGCTCGCTATTCCATGCTCGAGGAATCTAGATTCCATCTATGGTGGACAACTTGAAGGTGCCACCTGTTAACATTGTTTTCCGTCAACACCCGGATTAAGTTATTTGAGACATGTGTTCAAGGGATTTGACACTGTCACGACTTAGGGTTATTGCAGATCATTCCAAAGCCTACGAATCTAAGCTAAATCTACCTTTCCTTAGGCGTCGGAACCCTGATTCTAATGATTAGTTATCCTTCCCTCGAGGGATGAATATCGCACTTACTGTACGGCGGTGCTCCGAAATGATCTTAGGAAGGCTATTTAGCTCGGTACTACTAGGATTTATGAAATCAATTGCTCCCTAAATCATGAATGTGATGATATATACTATGATACGAAGAAAATAGGATAATGCATCCCCCTATTTAGGAAAGAAGGCATCGCAATGTTCATTAACTCAGATAATCATTCCGCATCGGACCAGCACAAAAGGGCCCGGATTGCGTCAGAGATCAAGTTACAAACTCGCAAATGACCCCCTGTTTACGAGGTTAGGAAGAATTAGGCTCATCATGAGAGCGTCGATCAGCGTTGCAAAACCCTCGAGATAGAAGGAAGAAGACTTCGAATTTCTATGAAGCTCGCCATGATTGACTTTCTCATAAGAAAGGTTAGTGTTAACTCCTTGTTTCATTATAATGGCACAACAAGATTATCAAATTGCAAGATGTTTAAGACTCGGAATTCTCCATTCATAAATTGTAGATGTATTATAAGAATTGAGGGTTTGCTCCTTCAAGAATAAAAGAACAAGATTGAGAAATAAAAAATTCGTCCCCTTCTATGTGGCACTTGGGGTCTTATTTATAGAGAATTCGGGGCCCCTTTTGTTGTTAGACTATTGGGACTGCATCGGCCTTTGTCAGCCGCTTTTTTTCCTTGGTCTTGGGCGTTTTGTTCCTAGCTGTCCTTGTGGTGTTAATTATAGTCTTCAAAGTAAGGGTCTCGGTCAACTGGGGCTTCTTCGAGACTGATATGGGCTTTTTGCCGTGGTGGTTTTCGGATGGCATTTGAACTCCCGGTAGCAGCTCCTGGGTGAAGGCTACCGGATGTCAGCCTCTAGATGTAGGCTTCTGACTTTCTCTTGAATACTTAGAGGAACTTGCCCTCATGATATATGTACATAGATGCCGGTTCGAAATCGCTATTGGTTCCTGTACTAGATAAATTAGTATGGATAGCCTATATCTCTACTAGGGTCCCGGTCAGCCTTCCGGTGGAGCTTCTGGGACAGTCTGGTTTTCCGGGACATAGCTTTCGGTAATGTTTCTGTTGTCTATCAATGTGACCTTCCGTTATTCACGAAGTAGCTATTTCGAGAGCTGGCTCCGAATAATCTTTATGTACTTCTGGCTTGATACCCTTGATACCTTCATCTTCCGCTGTGTCGGTACTAAGTAGGTTAATACCAATAGCCCTTCCGGGTTTCAATAAGTGGAGCTTGCATCTTCTTCTTTCTTGGTTTATTACTTAGATGACCTTTCACTTCAGGACTCTCTTGCGGGTTAGACACTATCGAATAAACTTTGTTGTCGTTTTGTAGGCTTGGAACTCCTTTCTTCTTGGGAGGTGTCGATTTATGTTGCTCTCAGATCATTCTTTTCTACTTTCGGTCTCCTTTATTTGTTTTTTCGGGAATTTCTTCCGTGTTTGTGTTCCTCTGATACCCCCTCATTGTCAACCTATGTTAGGGGTTAATTTTGGTAGTAACATTTTCCCCCCATAGTGAAGGGGTGTCTTCGACTTTCCAAGTCAAACTTCTTCTTTTCATATTCTTTTTCAATCAAGTCATTCCTTAATGCTATATTTCGTTATGAAACCTTGACAGTAGTTTTAAACCAACCCTTGCTTGGATAACCTAAAGATTGAAGATCAGAGATCTCCTTTCGGCATTTGTAGAGAACAGAATCGACCCAGACTCGGGTATTGATAGAAGACCAGAAATCCCTTCCGGTATTTGTGAAGAGTCGAATCAACCCAAATTCAGGTATTAATAGATAGAAGACCGTAACCCTTTCCGGTATTTTGGAATTGAAGACCGGAAACCCCTCCGTTATTGTGAAGAGCTGAATCAACCCAAGTTCGGGTATTTATAGATAGAAGACCGGAACCTCCTCTGGTATTTGTGAATAGCCGAGTCATCCCAGATTTGGGTATTAATTGATAGAAGACCGGAACCCCCTCCGGTATTTGTGAATTGAAGACCGGAAACCCCCTCCAGTATTGTGAAGAGCCGAATCAACCTAGATTCGGGTATTTATAGATAGAAGACCAGAACCCCCTTCGGTATTTGTGAATAGTCGAATCATTCCCGATTTGGGTATTAATAGATAGAAGACCGGAACCCCCTCCGGTATTTGTGAATTGAAGACCAAAAACCCCCTTTGGTATTGTGAAGAGTCGAATCAGCCCAGTTTCGGGTATTAATAGATAGAAGACCGGAACCCCTTCCAGTATTTTGGAATTGAAGACCGGAAACCCCTCCGGTATTGTGAAGAGCCGAATCAACCCAGATTCGGGTATTAATAGATAGAAGACCGGAACCCCCTCCGGTATTTGATTTGTGAAGCAGAGGTTGTACGTGCTTCTTGAGACACTCCTTGGGCTTTTGATGTCAAAGTAGAGGTTGTACGTGCTTTGTTGGCCACTCTCTGGGCCTGTGGGTCCGGTGCGCTTGGCTAGCTTATCCACAAGCAGGGCCTGAGGACTTACCCGACCTCCCTCCAGGAGGTGCCTTATCCTGACCATCGTGGGTGATGATAAGGTCTTAGAAACTTAGACAAGGCCATTGTTGTAACACCCCACACCTGCTAAGGTCACTCACTATGGGAATGCCTTAGTTTCGGTGGAGTATTTTAAGTGAATATAGAACAGAAAAATTACAACAAGACAGATATAAATAATATTTGAAAACTAAAACATCATTTCATTGCAGCAGAAGATAAACATGTCTGGTTACAATACCAAAACCATAAAACAAGAGTCAAGTACTAAATATCCATCCTGATAAAAAGATAAGTACATAATCCCACTACATAACTAATAGCCATAGATAAAAAAAAGATAAGCTGAGCTTTACATCAACGGTCCAAGCTCCCAAAAGACCGATAAAGCGATCTGATCAAAGCCCACTAGTGCTAGGCCCAATTTGAGGGCCTGAGGGGAAAAAGATAAAAACAACGGGGTCAGACATAAGTCTGAGCGAGTCCTATAACTTTAACAATACAATCATTAAAGTAATTAGGGTATGATATAAACTTGGTACGGTAACGACTGGGGATAAATGACTACCTAAGCAGCCAATTAGACATAGGAAGAACGAAGATAACGGTAAAGACGCATCTACCCACCCAAGGATAATTACTAACTGCACCACACCAGTCATTCCTACTAAAGGTTGATCCCACCCAAGGACTTAGAAAATATAACAAGTAGTTTCGTGTACCCCTAGCTACCACATAGGTGCCGTCTGCCCCTATCTCCACTAGGTGTACCCCACTACTCCCCAAGCGATCGGCTCCCTAACGTAGATACCCGTGCTGGCCCCACAGTGGGGTGTATCACTCCCCTAAAGTGGCAACCCGATACTATCAACGGTGCACGACTTATACCTACACGATGCAACAACGTCTTACCTACCAGCATGGGTCCACACACGCATATGAAACCCGTTGGACTTGCGTTGCCACCGCTAACCCGTTTTGACCTCTAATAGTCAAGCCCAGTACGCATGTCCCGTCCTCGACATGGGTCGAGCCCACAAAGATACATATGGGTTACTGGTTGAAATGGGCCCCCACAAGCTACCCACCTAAGCTTGTCCCTTTTCTAGTGCATCCCACTTAACCCTTTAATCATGTTTAATTACATGTTTCACTTGGTTAAGTATTCTAATCGTATTTTCTATTGCCACCCAAGGCAACCCACTAGATTTTCCACATGCCACCCAAGGCACTTACTTGATTTCCACATGCCACCCAAGGCACCCACTTAACCCCTCATGCCCCACTACATGCTTATCTGGTTAAGTGTTTCTTAATTGATTAAGGACGTAACCTTTGTAAAGACCTCTCACATTAGACTGTCTTTTATGGCAGCTGGATTTGCCGGTCGGGTCCGGGCAGCCTCACGCCATAACCGAGTCTAACCTCGTGTCTTTACACTTGTCACGTATTTAGTTCATGTCTAAGACCTCTCACATTGGGCCAATCATTTGTAGCCGCTGGGTTTGCCGGTCGGTTCCGGGCAGTCTTATGCTACAAAAGGGTCCAACCTCGTGTCTTAGTCGATTAATTACACCTAATTAATCACTCCATAATTTGTATTAATTATCCCTAATTAATTACAAATTTAGCGATGTACATAACTGACTCAATTATGTCCATCCACTTTATGGTATGCAACATCATACCAACTTCACACAATTTATTAACATGAATATTAACCCCATCGTTCCCCACGTAATACGCTAACATAACATACTTAAAAGGGAAGATTCATCACAAATACAATGGGTTCAACTTAGCATAACATTAGCATCAACATGGGTTTTAAAGGTGTCAACTTGCATATATGACCATAGCATCAAACCCAACTAGCATAAATAATCAACCCAAACTTGCATGAATCACATATGTCATAAAGAGGGTAACTTGCATAAGTTACGTATGTCATACAAAGGGGTAAACTTGCATATGTATGTATGACATACAAAGGGGTTAACTTGCATATGTATGCATATCATTCAAAGGTGTTAACTTGCATACGTATGCATATCATTCAAAGGTGTTAACTTGCATATGTATGCATATCATTCAAAGGTGTTAACTTGCATATGTATGCATATCATTCATAGGTGTAAACTTGCACATGTTACTTGCATATAATCAAACACTAAACTTGCATAACATGTCACATATGAACTTGCAAATAATCAAACACCAAACTTGCATAACATGTCACATAATGGATCAATGTTTATCATAATGATTTGCATAACTAGCATCATGAAAAAATAGCATAGATTATACCCAACTTGCATAACTAGCTTCATGAACATATAGCATAAAACTTGCATAACTAGCATCATGAGCATATAACATAAAACTTGCATAACCAACATCATAGACACATAGCATAAATTACACTAAACTTGCATTGATCCACATTCCTAACCATAACCTCATTATATCCTATCATAATTAATTTAGCAATTGCTTGCTAAAGGCATAGAAACTCACCAAACTTGTTGATTAGCACTCCTATGAAGAAGATTTAGTTGCTAGAGTTGATTAGAAGTTGATTAGGAGTTGATTTGCTTGCTATCTTCTTCTCTAATTTGTGGAGGCTCCTTCTAAGTTGCATTTTGATGGCATGACGGCCTTGTATCTATTTTTATTTTTTTTGATTTAGGGTTAAGTCTTAGGGTGTATATATAGGTGTAGGGATTTATTTAGGACTGTTAGATTAACTCTAAACCATGAGAACCAATCAAATGCAAAATCTGCATTTGAGCGAATCGGCCCACGGGTTGACAGCCAAATACCCTGGATTAACCCCTAGTCGACCCAGCGGGCTCGGGTCGACCTAAAAAATCGGTCGGTTCGGTTATTCCCCTCTCCCAATTCGCTATTTTGAACATTTTTGCTTATTTATTTATTTAATTTTCAATTATATATATATATATCAATATATATATATATATTTCTCTGCGCAACCCATTTCACTTAATTCTTTTCTAAAAATTAAGTATACTTTAATTTGTGAATTTTTATGTTATAAAATTACGGGGTGTTACATTCTCCCCTCCTTAAAAGATTTCGTCCCCGAAATCTCCAAGTCAAGAAGAATGTATATCCTACCATCTAATCGTCCATCTACTCAACCATCAAACATCAGCATCCATTGTCCTTAAAAGACTTCTAATGCTTTAATGTTTATATGCACAGTGTGTGTATATGTCCATATCTAATGCAAAATTAGGCGGTCTACTGATTCAGTCGACCTCCTCAATGCAATTCATGATAGTACCATGCATCCAATATGTATGCAAAAGATCCCTAATGATACATATTAATTCTACATGCGTGCACTACCATTCAACTTAATGCAACATCCATATGAAAAACAACCATGATACATCCATCAATTTAGCTACCTACACACATTTATATGAAATATGCAATATGAAGTGACTGAGCCGATCTAGTGCCTACAGTGTGTCTATATGCATCCACGAGCAACCACTAGCAAACACTTGCATCCACATGCATCCATCAATCATAACATGTCTCAAACACATATTTCAACCATAGGTTTATCCTATCTAAAGGTCAAAGGTACTAACGAGAGGACATACTAAGATAAGATAAGTACTAGATAAGCGATAAAGGAGAAGTTAAAAGACATACCCTCAAAAAGGAATGGGTACAATGAACGCATCTTCGCTTCTGTCTCCCAAGTAGCGTTGCTCCCATCATCTCCCCATTGCACTTTGACTAGTCGGACCTCTCGGTTTCTCAACTTCCTGATCTCTGACCCAAGGATGCGAGTAGGTGCTCGTCGAATCGTCGCATCACGCTCTATCTCCACTTCTCTAAGCAAGCTCGGCTCTACTACCTCTGCGGTCTCATGTAGGCATTTCCTCAAATGTGACACATGGAATACATCATGTACACCACTAAGTCTCTCGGGTAACTCCCCTCTATATGCCATCCGTCCAATCTTTTCCTTAATAGGAAACGGTCCTACAAACCTTGGTGCTAACTTCCCAACGGACCCAAAGCGAACAACATTCCGTAATGGAGATACTTTGACAAAGACCATGTCCCCAACATCAAACTCAAGATCCGTTCTCCTCTTATCCGCGTAAGATTTCTGTCTGTCTTGCGCTGCTTTCATCCTTCTTCGAATCAAATCAATCTTTTCCGAAGTCTCTCTAACCATATCGGGCCCAAGCAAGATCTTATCCGTAGATTCCCACCAACATGTAGGTGATCGACAAGGCCTTCCATAAAGAGCTTCGAAAGGAGCCATGCCAATACTAGACTGAAAGCTGTTGTTATATGCGAACTCCATCAATGGAAGATGCTCTTCCCATGTACCTCCAAAATCCAAGATACATAGCCTCAAAAGGTCTTCTAGAATACGATTCACCCTCTCGGTCTGACCGTCTGTCTGAGGATGATATGCGGTGCTCAAACACAACTGAGTCCCTACCGCCTCTTGCAAACTCTTCCAAAACTCGCTAGTGAAGATGGGATCTCGATCACTCACTATGCTAGAAGGTACACCATGCAACCGAACTATCTCTCGAAGATATACTGAAGCTAGCCATGGAGCAGTCCTCTTACTCTTTACGGGTATGAAATGGGCACTCTTAGTAAGTCTGTCTACCACAACCTAAATTCCCGTATTACCCTTCCTCGATCTCGGTAATCCATCAACAAAATCCATCGAGACGCTATCCCACTTCCATTGCGGAACTTCCAATGGGTGAAGCAGTCCACCGGGCTTCTTTTGCTCCGCTTTCACTTGTTGGCACACCAAGCATCTAGCGACATACTCGGCCACATCTTTCTTCATACCGGCCCAAAAGAAAACTCGCTTCATGTCTTGGTACATCTTGTCCCCACCGGGATGAATGGTCATTTTCGAACGATGTGCATCATCAAGTATAGCCTTCCTCAAACCCTCATCTTGCGGTACACAAAGTCTACCGTCTCTACGCAACCACCCCTATCATCTAGGGTGTACCTACTCAAATGGCCGGACGACTCCCCCCTTATGAGCTTCTCTACCAACTCAACCAACTGTGGGTCATCCCGCTGTGCCTCGCCAATCCGTCCCAAAAGAGTAGGTCTGACCTCTAAGGATGCTAGCAAACCGGGTATAGGTTCAACGGAAGGTCTGAAGTCAAACATGGAGATAAATTCCAAGCTTCGCCGTTCAACGAACAATGGACTCAAGGACAACCTTTTTCTGCTTAAGGCGTCTGCCACCACGTTACCCTTGCCAGGGGTATACGCTATCTCAAAATCATAGGATGCTAAGAACTCCATCCACCTTTGCTGTCTTAAGTTCAAATCCTTTTGAGAAAACAAGTACTTCAAAGATTTGTGATCAGTGAACAATTCGAACCTCTCGCCAAGAAGATAATGGCGCCAAATCTTGAGCGCAAAAACAATAGCGGCCAACTCTAGATCATGTGTAGGGTAATTTTTCTCATGCGCTCTCAACTGCCTTCCACCATAGGCTATTACCCTTCCCTCTTGCATTAAGACCGCGCCTAGTCCTGTCCCACAAGCATCGGTATAAACAACAAATGGCTTACTCCCATCTGGCAGCACTAAAACTGGAGCGGTGGTTAAAGCTCTCTTTAACCGTTGGAACGCATCATCACAATCTACGTCCCATGCGAAGACTAGATTCTTCTTCGTCAAGCGAGTTAATGGGGCTGATATCTTCGCGAAGTCCTTGATAAACTTCCTATAGTAGCCAGCCAACCCCAAGAAACTCCTCACCTCGGTAGCATTCTTCGGAACCTTCCAATCTTGGATGGACACTACCTTCGCGGGATCCACAGCTATCCCTTCCTTGGAGACCACGTGCACTAAGAACCGCACTTCCTTCCTCCAAAAGTGACATTTAGAGAATTTAGCCCTAAGGCTATGCGCTCAAAGAGTCTCCAACACTTCCCTAAGATGTAGGGTATGCTTTTCTTCACTCTTAGAAAAGACCAAGATGTCATCCACAAAGACCACCGCGAACTTATTAAGGTACTCCCTGAACACCCTACTCATCAGATCAACAAAGTATGCAGGGGCGTTCGTCAAACCAAATGGCATCACCAGCCACTCATAGAAACCATCCGGAGTCCTAAAGGCAGTCTTGTCTATGCTATCCTCAGCCACTCTCAACTGATGAAACCCCGTGGCTAAGTCCAACTGCGAAAACACTCAGGCGCCAACCAACTGATCAAAGAGATCATCAATCATCAGCAATGGGTGTCTATTCTTCTTTGTAAGCTTGTTGAGTTCTCTAAAGTCAACACAAAGTCTGAGGGACCCATCCGCCTTCATGGAAAAAACTACTGGAGCACCCCACTCCGATATACTTCGTCTTATGAACCCCTTCTCAAGCAACTCCCCTACTTGCTTATTGAGTTCCCTCCTCTCACGAGGAGCCATGTGGCGCACTGGCAAAGATACTGGTTTAGCATTGTCTACCAGATATATTCGGAAGTCGATCTCCCACTTCGGAGGTAAACCCTTCACCTCCTCAAACACATCCGAGTATTCCCGAACCACTCTAACAGATCGCAAACTCTCGACCGAAGCGTCAAGCGATTCAAGATAACTTAGCATAACAGAATCCATGGGATTACAAGAGATCTCGAGAGTATTACCCAAGCAGGTCAGAAGCCTAACAACTCTCCTTTCGCAATCAAGAACGGCACCATTACTGGATAACCAGTCCATGCCCAAAATTAACCCATAGCTCGTGAAGCCCAAAACAAAAGCATCACATCTAAACTCAACGCTAAGTATAGAAATCTTCAAACCCAAACATATCATGGACAAATAAGTGGAGCCCCCAATTGGGTTTGAAACAACCAAGGGATCCTCTACTAGAATGGTGTCTAAGTGCAGTGACTCAACTAATGATGATGAGATAAACGAATGCGATGCGCCAGAGTCGAATAAAGTACGGACAGGATGATCAAACAGAAAAACTAGACTTTCAACAGAAATAGCTCTACCTCTTTCCTGAATCGGTGGAACCGTGAGAGCCTGAACTTGCCCCCTTGCCTGACCCGGTGCCATAAGAGCTTGCACCTGTCCTCCTGAGGTAGATCCCGTCCTCTGCCCCTTCTTAGGGTAGTCCTTCACTAGATGCCCTGCTTCGCCACAGTGGAAGCAGCCAGTCTTCTTCTTCTTTCGACAATCTTTGCTTAGGTGGCCTGGTGTCCCACAATTGAAGCACTTCTTCTTCTTTCCCTTGCCACCGTTGCCTTTCCCACCCTTGTTTTGCTGTTGTTGTTGAGGTCTCTTCTGATCTCCTTTCTTCTCGGGTGCCTTATTAGCATTGGGACCCTTCTCTTCCTCATGCATAAGTGCCATGTCTACTAGCTTCTCAAAGGTAGCCCCCATAGGGATGTGAGTCATAGCCAATCCATGCATCGGTTCACTCAAACCTTTAACGAACCTCAGAGCCTTCTTCTCTGGTGTATTCACCATGTCTATGCCAAACCTTGCTAACTGATTAAACTTGTTGACATATTCCTTCACTGATAAGTTTCCTTGCTTTAGAGTCAAGAACCTTTCCATATACAGATTTTCTTCTGCCCTTGAGAGAAACTTTGCCATAAACCTTTGTCTGAAATCCGCCCAAGAGTCAACAGGGCGCTCTTCATTAGTGACCTCCCACCAGAACGAGGCCTCTCCCTTCATTAACCAAGCAGCTAACTTGACTTTCTTCCCTTCTTCCATCTCAAAGATATCTATCAACTCTTCCACTTCCTTAAGCCAATCCCTAGCTTCCACAAAAGTTTCTGATCCTTGAATAGGTTTCCCTCCCATAGCCTTAAATTCCTTGCAAATCTTAGCAAAAGTATCTGCACGAGGAGGAGGAGGAGGAAGATCAGGTGCAACTGGTGGTGGAGGAACATTTGCTGGACCCGCCGCGGCGGCCCTAGCCTCCATCAATCTCCTATATCATACTGGTATCGCTACACCCTCCGGAAAGTTAAGATCTTCAGCCATGATGAAACGAAAAAGGAAAGATTCAAAACGGAGAATTCGAAAGATAAAGATATGGCTATTGGGGATTATGCTTTTCTTTCAAAACCTTTTCTCTTAAAAGACATGTTTTTGAAAATACTCCTTCCAAAAATGTTTTAGAAAAATAGTTTTTCTAAAAAAATTATCTGTTCTGGTAACCTTCAGCTCTGATACCACGTGTAACACCCCACACCCGCTAAGGTCACTCACTATGGGAATGCCTTAGTTTCGGTGGAGTATTTTAAGTGAATATAGAACAGAAAAATTACAACAAGACAGATATAAATAATACTTAAAAACTAAAACATCATTTCATTGCAGCAGAAGATAAACATGTCTGGTTACAATACCAAAACCATAAAACAAGTGTCTAGTACTAAATATCCATCCTGATAAAAAGATAAGTACATAATCCCACTACATAACTAATAGCCATAGATAAAAAAAAGATAAGCTGAGCTTTACATCAACGGTCCAAGCTCCCAAAAGACAGATAAAGCGATTTGATCAAAGCCCACTAGTGCTAGGCCCAACCTGAGGACCTGAGGGGGAAAAAGATAAAAACAACGGGGTCAGACATAAGTCTGAGCGAGTCCTATAACTTTAACAATACAATCATTAAAGTAATTAGGGTATGATATAAACTTGGTACGGTAACGACTGGGATAAATGACTACCTAAGCAGCCAACTAGACATAGGAAGAACGAAGATAACGGTAAAGACGCATCTACCCACCCAAGGATAATTACTAACTGCACCACACCAGTCATTCCTATTTAAAGGTTGATCCCACCCAAGGACTTAGAAAATATAACTAGTAGTTTCGTGTACCCCTAGCTGACCACATAGGTGTTGTCTGCCCCTATCTCCACTAGGTGTACCCCATTACTTCCCAAGCGATCGGCTCCCTAACGTAGATACCCGTGCTGGCCCCACAGTGGGGTGTATCACTCCCCTAAAGTGGCAACCCGATACTATCAACGGTGCACGGCTTATATCTACACGATGCAACAACGTCTTACCTACCAGCCCGGGTCCACACACGCATATGAAACCCGTTGGACTTGCGTTGCCACCGCTAACCCGTTTTGGCCTCTTATAGTCAAGCCCAGTACGCGTGTCCCGTCCTCGACATGGGTCGAGCCCACAAAGATACATATGGGTTACTGGTTGAAATGGGCCCCCACAAGCTACCCACCTAAGCTTGTCCCTTTTCTAGTGCATCCCACTAAACCCTTTAATCATGTTTAATTACATGTTTCACTTAGTTAAGTATTCTAATCGTATTTTCTATTTCCACCCAAGGCAACCCACTAGATTTTCCACAAGCCACCCAAGGCACTTACTTGATTTCCACATGCCACCCAAGGCACCCACTTAACCCCTCATGCCCCACTACATGCTTATCTGGTTAAGTGTTTCTTAATTGATTAAGGACGTAACCTTTGTAAAGACCTCTCACATTAGACTGTCTTTTATGGCAGCTGGATTTGCCGGTCGGGTCCGGGCAGCCTTACACCATAACCGAGTCTAACCTCGTGTCTTTACACTTGTCACGTATTTAGTTCATGTCTAAGACCTCTCACATTGGGCCAATCATTTGTAGCCGTTGAATTTGCCGGTCGGTTCCGGGCAGTCTTATGCTACAAAAGGGTCCAACCTCGTGTCTTAGTCGATTAATTACACCTAATTTATCACCCTATAATTTGTATTAATTATCCCTAATTAATTACAAATTTAGCGATGTACATAATTTACTCAATTATGTCCATCCACTTTATGGTATGCAACATCATACCAACTTCACACAATTTATTAACATGAATATTAACCCCATCGTTCCCCACGTAATACGCTAACACGACATACTTAAAAGGGAAGATTCATCACAAATACAATGGGTTCAACTTAGCATAACATTAGCATCAACATGGGTTTTAAAGGTGTCAACTTGCATATATGACCATAGCATCAAACCCAACTAGCATAAATAATCAACCCAAACTTGCATGAATCACATATGTCATAAAGAGGGTAACTTGCATAAGTTACTTATGTCATACAAAGGGGTAAACTTGCATATGTATGTATGACATATAAAGGGGTTAACTTGCATATGTATGCATATCATTCAAAGGTGTTAACTTGCATATGTATGCATATCATTCAAAGGTGTTAACTTGCATATGTATGAATATGTATGCATATCATTCAAAGGTGTTAACTTGCATATGTATGCATATCATTCAAAGGTGTTAACTTGCATATGTATGCATATCATTCAAAGGTGTAAACTTGCACATGCTACTTGCATATAATCAAACACCAAACTTGCATAACATGTCACATATGAACTTGCAAATAATCAAACACCAAACTTGCATAACATGTCACATAATGGATCAATGTTTATCATAGTGATTTGCATAACTAGCATCATGAAAACATAGCATAGATTATACCCAACTTGCATAACTAGCTTCATGAACATATAGCATAAAACTTGCATAACTAGCATCATGAGCATATAACATAAAACTTGCATAACCAACATCATAGACACATAGCATAAATTACACTAAACTTGCATTGATCCACATTCCTAACCATAACCTCATTATATCCTATCATAATTAATTTAGCAATTGCTTGCTAAAGGCATAGAAACTCACCAAACTTGTTGATTAGCACTCCTATGAAGAAGATTTAGTTGCTAGAGTTGATTAGAAGTTGATTTGCTTGCTATCTTCTTCTCTAATTTATGGAGGCTCCTTCTAAGTTGCATTTTGATGGCATGACGGCCTTGTATCTATTTATTTTTTTTGATTCAGGGTTAGGTCTTAGGGTGTATATATAGGTGTAGGGAGTTATTTAGGACCATTAGATTAACCCTAAACCATGAGAACCAATCAAATGCAAAATCTGCATTTGAGCGAATCGGCCCACGGGTTGACAGCCAAACACCCTGGATTAACCCCTAGTCGACCCAACGGGCTCGGGTCGACCTCAAAAATCGGCGGGTTCGGTTATTCCCCTCTCCCAATTCGCTGTTTTGAACATTTTTGCTTATTTATTTATTTAATTTTCAATTATATATATTTATATATCAATATATATATTTCTCTGCGCAACCCATTTTACTTAATTCTTTTCTAAAAATTAAGTATACATTAATTTGTGAATTTTTATGTTATAAAATTACGGGGTGTTACAATTGTAGTCATAAAACTAAGGTTTACTCTTTTGATGCTCTATACAGACCATCGTAGGTACAGATAGAGGCTTACACACCACCCCTCTCCAAGGGGTGCCCTATCCTGACCATCGTAGGTGATTAAAGGGGTTTGTATTCCCTTCTGCGGGTAACGCGAACATAAGCAGAGGTAGGACGTTCTCTTCTACGAGCAGAGGTAGGTCATACTTAGTTCTAGCAGAGGCAGGGCGTACTCTTCTGCGAGTAGAGGCAGGGAGTGCTAATTTTAGATGCACTACCACGACCGTTTCTGGTGTGAAACGGAGGCTTACGATTTTGATGCTTTAACCTAGCCTTCTCTGATTTAGGCATGGAGAAAGACTAACACACCATCTCCCTCTAGGGGATGCCTTGTCTTGACTAATTTTGGTGATGACCAGGAATTTGATCCTTTTTTCAGCTTGACCTCTTTTGGGTCTCTTTTTTTGCTATCGGAAGGGTTTCCGTGCCCTTTGTTACGTGATCATCTTTTAAGGAAAGTCTTTTTCCTTATTCCTTTATCGTTGAGAAGTATGGTCTTAAATGTTCTGAGTTCCATGTTCTCGGAACAAGATCGCCATTGGGTCTGCATAATTGATATGTTCCGTGCATAACTTCTTGATGGATGATCAAGGGTCTTTCCCAGTTTGGGCCGAGAGGGCCATCCGCTGGGTTCTTCGTGTTAGCCATCACTCTTCGTAAAACTAGCTCTCCTTTTGCAAAGGTTCTAGTCCTGACCTTTGAGTTGTAGTATTTCGTAATCCTTCTTTGATATTCAGCTATTCTGATTACAGCCTCATCTCTTAATCCTTGTATTAAGTCTAGGGATTCCCTTCTTAACTCCTAATTGGGATTAAACGCATATGCTATCCTTCTATGCGATGGGATTTCGACCTCAACTAAAAGCATAGCTTCACATCCATATGTCAAGGAGAAAGGGGTGTGTCCCGTTGCTATTTTAGTAGAGGTTCTATATGCCCAACGTACTAAAGGCAAATCTTTGGCCCAATTTCCTTTGGCTTGGTTTATGTGCTTTTTATGATGTTGTTGCTTGTTTATCTGTCTGTGTAGTTGCATTTTGGTTGCTGTTGCCAACATCTTGAACCGCTTATTTTGGCTATCAGTTGGGCTTGTCAACTGAATATTACCTATATTAATATATTATTAATCGGCTGTGTAGTACCATGCTACACATCCGTCTGCTCAAAAAAAAAAAGAATTGTCTTTATGGTTTTGTTGGCGGCTTCCACAGCCCCGTTAGCTTTTGGATGGGCTACCGAGGAGAAACTTTTGATGATCCCATTTTTCTCACAAAACCGAGTGAATTCTTCGCTCTCGAATTGTGTTCCATTATCTGATACGATTTTGTGAGGGATCCCAAAGCGGGTAACAATATTCTTTATTACAAACCTTAACACCTTTTTGGATGTGATCGTCGGAAGGGGTTCTGCCTCCACCCATTTGGTGAAGTAGTCGATGGCGACTACAACATACTTAGCTCCACCCTTGAAGATTGGTAAGGGTCCGCTTAAATCTATTCCCCACACGTCGAATGGCCAGGGGCTTGATATAGTGGTTAGTTCGCTAAGAGGAAGTAGGGGTACCTTAGAGTACTTTTGACACTTATCACATTTCTTGACGTACTCAAATGTTAGATTAACCATCCGAGGCCAATACTAACCGTGCCGCATAGTCCTTTTAGTCAGCTTAATTCCATTGGAATGATCTCCACACCATCCCTCATGAGTTCTTTCAACGGGCTAAGTCCATCTTCGAAACTGACACATCTTAAGTAAGGAAGCGAATGTCCTTTCTTATAGAGTATATTATCTGTAATCACAAATGTAGGAGCTTGATGTTTTATGCTTCTTGCGTCTTGCTTACTAAGGGGTAAAATCCCATTTAGGAGATTATCTACTATGGGATTCATCCATGTAACTTTATGATGGAAACTCGTTTCCATTAAGGGGGGCTCCCCATTGGAGTTTCCCACTTTGTCTCCTTCGTCCCCCTTCTCAAGGCATGGGATCTAGTTAAGGCTAATAATTGTTTCCTCGTTTCCGACACTTCATGCTCAATACTAGGCTTTTCCTGATAACCCATGGGAATTACTTGAGTTTCGGGGGCCTCCTGGGAACTGGCTAGTTTGGCTAGTGAATCCGCTTAGGTATTCTCACCACGGGGTATTTGGTGAACTGAGAAATCCTCAAACTGGGAAAGCATCTTTAACACCCTCTTCACATATAGGATTAACACTGCATCCCTGGTTTGATAGGTTTGCTTTATTTGGTTTACCATTAGTTGTGAATCACTAAAGATTTCTATCCGAGGTATCTTCAACTGTAGTGCCAAACTTAAACTAGCTATCATCAACTCATACTCGGCTACGTTGTTAGTTGCCGGGAACCTTAGTTTCATGGTGTAGTGCAAGCGGTGTCCGTCAGGGGTAATTATAATATATCATGCCCCTGCTCCTTGTTCGTTAGAAGCTCCATCTTCATAAAGCTACCACTTGGCCTTCAAGTCATTTCCCTTAACTGATTTTTCTAAAACAAAGCTTGTGCACTCATTCACAAAGTCTGCGAGGGATTGTCCTTTAATTGCTGCTCGAGGATGGAACTCAATCTCGTATTGGCTGAGCTCAATGCCCTATTTGATTAACCTCCCTAAGGTTTCTGGTTTACTAAACACCAGCTTGAGTGGAAAACTAGTTAAAACCCTGACGGGGTGAGCTTGGAAGTATTCCCTGAGCTTTCGTGCGGTATGTGTTAGGCAATACGCTAGTTTCTCTATTACAGGGTATCAGATTTCTGCGTCCTTTAGCCTTCGGCTGACGTAGTAAATGGGGTGTTAAGTCCCGTTACTCTCTTTTATCAAGACTGAGATTACCGCATGTTCCGAAACATCCATATATAGGCATAGATCTTCTTCTTTCTCGAGGCTGGATAAAATCGGAGATGTTCCCATATAAACTTTTAATTCTTGGAATGCCCTCCAACATTCTTCGTTCCATTCGAAGTTTTTCTTTTCCTTTATAAAATCAAAGAAATGGACACATTTGTCGGTGTCTTTGGAAACAAACATGCTGAGGACTGCTACTTTCCCATTCAGGCTCATGACCTCTTTGCTTGTTCTAGGTTCTTCCTGTCTCTTATGGCTTGGATTTGGTCAGGGCTAGCTTTAATCCCTTGCTCACTTACCACATATCCCAGGAACTTTTCAGATTGAACTTCAAAAGAACACTTTTGCAGGTTTAACTTCATTTGGTAACTCCTTAAGACATTGAACATTTCCTTCAAGAGGTGGTTCTCTATTTTGGTGGACTTTACTAGCACGTCGTCCACACATACTTCCATATTCCGTCCTATTTGTTCCTGGAACATCCTGTTTACCAGTCTTTGGTATGTTGCTCCTGCGTTCTTCAACCCGAAGGGCATCACTTTATAACAATATGTTCCCTGGTCAGTGATAAAGCTTGTATGCTCCTTATCAGGTTTATGCATTAGAATTTGGTTGTACCTTGAGTAAGCATCCATAAGGGATAATATGCTGTGGCCACTCGTGGCATCAACTAACCGGTCAATCCGCGGAAGTGGATAGCAATCCTTCTGGCAAGCCTTCTTCAAATCCGTGTAATCAATGCATATTCTCCACTTCCCATTAAACTTATTCACTAGCACGGGGTTGGCTAACCATTTTGGGTAAAGGACTTCCCATATAAACTCGTTAATTTTCAACCTCTTGACTTCCTCCTTCAAGGTTCTAACCGGTCTCTATTATATTGTCTCTTCTTTTGCCGAATCGGGGTCACCGAAGGGTCGATGTTTAAGGCATGACTTATAGTAGAAGGGTCGATACCGATCATGTCTGAATGGGTCCAAGCAAATTTTTTTTGCAGATTTGCAGAAACTGAATTAGGTCGCTCTTGAGGGGCACTGTCAGCCTTTTCCCTATGTTGACGACCTTCGATTTATCATTTGAGTCAACATTTACCTCTTCCACGTCTTCTATTGGTTTTATTCTCTCAATGTCTCCTATAGAATCTAAGTCCATGACGATTTCTCCTTCTTTAGTCAGATTTACACCGTCGGGTCTCTTCCTCTTTCTTTTTAAAGAAAGATACCTGCCATTTGCACGTTTGTTAGCCTTATTAATTTTTACCCTAGCTTCGAATGTAGGATGTAAGAATCCCTTATCCGAAGGTACAAAAACAGTAGAAGAATCAAAGTACGAAGAACACTCCCTTTCGTATTTGTTAATTATTGCGAAGTACAACTCGCGGGAGCTAAACTGTTCTCCCCTGATGGTACCCTATCCCTGCTTGGTTAGAAATTTTAACATAAGGTACTTGGAAGAAACGAAGGCGTCCATCTCCTTCAAAGCTAGCCGTCCAAATAAGGCGTTGTAATAGGATGATTGATCGATCACAACGAAGAGATTCTCGAAGGTCCTATGAAGCAGAGACAGTCCAACTTGTACTAGAAGGTTGATTTGCCCCCACCAGAGTTGATCCCATGTTGTTGAAGCCAAAGATGTGTTCATTGCTTAGCTCTAACTTCTTCTCAGAAATTCTCATCTGATCGAAAGCGTGTTTGAAGATAACATTGACGACACTCCCAGTATCCACAAGGACCTTTGAAACAACTGAAATCCCTATCTGCGCTGTTATCATAAGTGGATCATTATGTGAGTGGCGGATCTCTTTCTTCATTTCTTTTGGAGAAATCACTAGGTTGTGCTTTTTGAGAGCATAACGTGCATTCTTCAGCGATGGTTCTTTTTGAATGGAGAAGATTCCCTCCACGACTTCTTTCATGTACTGACTCCTAGCTCTCGGACAGCTTCCAACAGGATGTGGGCCCCCATGGATCACATTGATTCGGTTTATGGATGGACCTAAGTCTAGGTTACCCTCTTCCATAGTAGTCCTTTTCGTATTCACTGAAACCTTCTGTTATCCATTTGTATGCTGAGCCGATGTTGTCTTGTTCCTTCAGATGTCCTTCTCGGATTAGCCTTTGAATAATCCCGTCCAATACCTTGCACTCGTCAGTCTTATGTCCATTGATTTTGTGGAACTCACAATACTTACCACCAGAATAAGGTTTGGGGCAATTCTTGGCTTTGAACGAGACAGGGAAGTTATTAACCCTTTCTCTTGTAACAGCATGCACATACAAGATAGGTTTATTCAGAGAAACCGAGTTGGTATTCGAATCTTCCCACCTAGATCTCTTTTGGTTTCCTTCCAGAGTCTTTCGTCCAAAGTTCGGCTTTCCCCCTCCCCTTGAGGCCCGAACTTTCTCTTTGTGAAGTACAATTCATCCATGCGAATAAACTTGTCGGCTTGGAAATGAAAGTCTTGCAAGTCTTTACAACCTTGAATATATAACTCCTTCCAGAAGGGGGTGTTTTCGATTAACCTTAAGTGTACAACAATCAACTTGTCACGGTTGTTCATATCTTTGGCCTTCAAAGCCTCGATGTTGAACCTCTTAAGATAATCTCCAAGTGACCCCCCTTGTCTCTGTTTGATGTTAGCAATGACTGTATAGTCAACTGTCGGATCTTTGCAGATGCAGAATTGCGTGGAAAATTCGTAGGAGAACTGTTTCCATAAGTAAATTGTGTTTTCTCTATACTGACGATACCACTTCGTTGCTACCCCTTGAAAAGTCACCAGGAAAAGGCGGCATCTGACGATCCAGAAGCATTGTAGAGATCCATCTGGCTGTTGAAAGCCATCAGATGATCATCATGGTCAGTTGTCCCAAGATACTTTATGGTTGGAACCTTCACTCTCGATGGTATTATGGTGTTCATAATTTCATCGATGAATGGAGCTACCATTTCGTTGTCGTTAACCCTGTCATCTTAGGTTCTCTTCCCCTTATTACCCAACAAGTCTTTGACGATCTTCTGAGCGATGTCTTTAAGACAAGCTTCCGTGTTGTCGTAGTTTATCCTCTTGGGATCATAACCCTTGGAAGTTGAACTTCCGGACTATTCCTGCTCACATAGGTTTCCTTGGTGGTTTACTCCTATCAGAAGGGACTTCTTCTTCTTGGAGGAAGTCTCCCTTAGCTTCTCCTTTGCTTTTGAGTGTTGAACGGGAGCCTTTCTCTTTGGCGATTCATTCGTCTCTCTCTGACTAGATCTGGTGAGCTTTGAGGACCTTTGTGGTTGGGCAGCGTTCACATGAGCTTGCATTTCCTAGAGTTGTTTCTCCAAGGCCATAATTCTTGCGAGATTATCTTCCATGGCATTTGAGTTTGGTGGTGGTTGAGGATTGGACGTGGCTCCTCTTTCATTATTGTCTGGATTGAGCGTTAGATCCATATTTCCTTCAAGGGTTGTATTCGAATCTGCTTCCTTGTTTCGGTCTTCCAATCTCTTTGATTTCATCTTTCCTGCCATGGAGCGATAAATTCACCAAATTAACCCTGATAGATTAGTCACAAGGATGGAGGTTCAGCCCTCCTTTTAGCGCCAAAATGTTAACGTTATTTTCCGTCAACACCCGGATTAAGTTATTTTAGACATGTGTTCAAGGGATTTGACACTGTCATGACTCAGGGTTATTGAATATCATTCTGAAGCCCGTGAATCTATGATAAATCTACCTTTCCTTAGGCGCCGAAACCCCGATTCTAACGATTAGTTACCCTTCCCTCGAGGGATGAATATCGCACTTACTGTACAGCGGTGTACCGAAATGACCTTAGGAAGGTTATTTAGCTCGATACTACTAGGTTTTATGAAATCAATTGCTCCCTAAATCATGAATGTGATGATATATACTGTGATAAGAAGAAAACAGGCTAACGCATCCCCCTATTTGGGAAAGAAGGCATTGCAATGTTTATTAACTCAGATAATCATTCCGCATCGGACAAACACAAAAAGGCCTGGATTACGTCAGAGATGAAGTTACAAACTCGTAGATGACCCCCTCTTTCTGAGGTTAGGAAGCATTAGGCTCATTGTGAGAGCATCGATCAGTGTTGCAAAACCCTCGAGATAAAGGAAGAGGACTTCGAATTTCTATGAAGCTCTTCCTTCTTCGCAAAGGTTCCATGATTGACTTTCTCATAAGAAAGGTTAGTGTTAACTCCCTGTTTCATCATAATGGCACAACAAGATTATCAAATCGCAAGATGTTTAAGACATGGAATTCTCCATTCATAAATTATAGATGTATTACAAAAATTGAGGTTTTGTTCCTTCAAGAAGAAAATAACAAAATTGATAAATAAAAAGTTCGTCCCCCTCTATGTGGCTCTTGGGGTATTATTTATAGAGAATTTGGGGCCCTTTCTGCTGTTAGACTATTGGGCCTGCATGGGCCTCTGTCGACCACCTTTTTCCCCTTGATCTCAGGCGTTTTTTTCCCGGCCGTCCTTGTGGTGTTAATTATAGTCTTCAAAGTGAGGGTCCCGGTTAATTGGGGCTTCTTCGAGACTGATAAGGGCTTGTTGCCGTAGTGGTTTTCGGATGGCATTTGAACTCCCAGTAGCAGCTCCTGGGTGAAGGCTCCCGGATGTAAGCTTCTAGATGTTGGCTTCCGGCTTTCTCTTGAATACTTAGAGAAGCTTTCCCTCATGATGTATGTAGATAGTTGTTGGTTCGAAACCGCTATTGGTTCCTGTACTAGGTAAATTAGTACGGATAGCCTATATCTCTGCTAGGGTCCCGGTCAGCCTTCCGGTGGAGATTTTGGGACAGTCTGGTTTTTCGGGAGATAGCTTTCAGTGATGTTTCCGTTGTCTATCAATGTGACCTTTCGTTATTCACGAATTAGCTATTTCGGGAGTTGGCTCCGGATAATCTTTATGTACTTCTGGCTTCATACCCTTGATATCTTCGTCTTCCGCTGTGTCGGTACTAAGTAGGTTAATACCGATAGCCCTTTCGGGTTTCAATAAGTGGAGCTTGCGTCTTCTTCTTTCTTGGTTTCTGACTTAGATGACCTTTCTCTTCAGGACTCTCTTGCTGGGTAGACCCTATCGGATAAACTCTGTTGCATTAACTTTGCTGTCGTTTTGTAGGCTTTGAACTCCTTTCTTCCTGGGAGGTGTCGGTTTATGTTGCTCCCTGAACATTCTTTACTGCTTTCGGTCTCCTTTATTTGTTCTTTCGGGAGGTTCTTCCATGTTTTTGTTCCTCTGATACCCCTTCACTGTCAACCGATGTTAGGGGTTAATTTTGGTAGTAACACCATCTCGGAGTTTTTGGCTTACAACACAGGGTCCTTTCCAATTCGGCCCGAAAATCCCGGTTCCAGTCATTACTTTCTTCAGCATAAGGTCTCCGATCTCGAAAGTCCTCTGTCTGACTTTAGAATTGAAATGTCTGGCCACCCTTCTTTGATGTGTAGCAACCCTGAGTTCTGCCTCGTTTCTCTTTTCTTCATGCTGATCGAAGGCTTCAAGCTGTAATTTCTCGTTTTCCTCTTGGTTGAAGTGAACCTTCTGTGAGTGGGAACCTCCAACTCTACGGGAATCACAGCTTCAGAACCAAAAGCCAAAGAAAAGGGAGTATGCCCAGTTGCAGTTTTATGAGTTGTGCGGTACGCCCATAGCGAAAGCGGAAGCTCATCTGCCTAACTAGCTTTGGATTTCTCTAATCGCTTCTTGATGGTTGACTTTATGATTTTGTTAACCGCTTCTACTTGCCCGTTTTTCTGCGGGTGGGCAACTGCTCCGAAGCTTTTCTGGATTTTATACTTTGCACAAAAACTTTGGAACTCTTCGCTCTCAAATTGGGTTTCGTTGTCCGTGATTATATTTTGCGGCACTCCAAACCTGCAAATGATGTTTTTCAAGACAAAGTTAATAACTTTATTTGAGGTTATGGTAACCAATGGTTCTGCCTCAGCCCATTTAGTGAAGCAATTAACGACGACAACGGCATATTTGAAGCCAGACTTTGTTGTGGGAGGTGCCCTTATAAGATCACTGCCCTAGACGTAAAATGTCCGTAGACTGACCATTTGAGTTATCTCTAGGATGGTACCCTTAGAATCTTCGCAAACCTTTGACATCTTTCACATCTCCTGGTGTATGCTACGGAGTCTCGATTTACATCTGGCCAGAAATAACCATATCGCAAAATTTTCTTGATCAATGTCTGACCGTCGGTATGACCTCCGCATTCGCCTTAGTGTAATTCCATCATGACTGCTTTTGATTCCTTCTTTGTGACACATCGAAGTAGAGGCATAGAGAATCCTCGCCTGTAGAGCCGTCCATCTTGAATGAGGTACATAGGAGCCTTCCGTAGACCTTCCTTCAATTCTTAGCTTCTGTCGGGAGTGCACCGGTCAAGAGATATTCTTTGAGTGGCATCGTCCATGAGTCTGGCTCATCGGTTGTCTCCATGACCCAATCCATATAGATCTGCTCCGTGCTAGGACTAGAACCACTGGAACTAATCCCATCAGTTGTGCCTCTCCCGTGCTTGCATATTTTTCTAGTGAATCTGTCTTGGTGTTCTCCTCCCTAGGTATGTGAGATATAGTGTAATGCTCGAAGTTCTCTAGCAGTTCCCAAGTCTTGGATAGATAAGCTGGCAAGTTGCCTACTTTAGCTTAGAATTCTTTCCGAACTTGACATACCACCAATTGTGAATCACTGAAGATCTGTAAGGTCTTTAGCTGCAATTCTCTTGCCAGCCTAATTCCTGCAATGAGGGGTTCATACTCGGCCTCATTATTTGTTGATGGAAACTCTAGTCTTAGCGCATAGAAGATAGATCTTCCTTCAGGAGTCTCTAGGATTCCTCCTGCCCCCAGAACAATAGTCATTTGATGCTCCATCAACGAATAGCTTCCATTGCTGGCCTTGACAGCAGGTTCTTCTTTCTCCTCTCCTCGATCAGTGAACTCTACGATAAAATCTGTAAGTGCTTGTCTGTTGATTGCTCTCCGGGGGTGGTATGTAACATCATACTGACTGAGCTCAATATTCCATTTTAGCAACCTCCCGGAAGTCTTTGGGCGGTACAAGACTTGTTTCAAAGGCTGATCAGTGAGGACCTTAATAGGATGAGCCTGGAAGTAGGGCCGAAGCTTCTTTGAGGCAATAAGCAAGCAATAGGCGAGTTTTTCCAGCTTTGGGCAATTCAACTCTGCCCTAGTTAACCTTTTACTAATGTAATAGACAGACCTCTGAACTTTCGAATCTTCTTTCATCAAGGGCGCACTCAGAGCATGATTGGACACTGCCAAATATAAGAACAAGTCTTCCCCATCACTAGGCTTGGAAATCATCGGAGGTGTTGCCTTGTGGTGGATCAGTTCCTCAAAAGCTTTCTGGCATTTTGGAGTCTAATGGATAACTTTCTTTCATTTCCTGAGAGCATCGAAGAAAGGAAGGCACCTGTCCGTTGCCCTTGATATGAAGCGATTCAAAGCTGCAATTTTCCCGTTTAAGCATTGGAGTTCCCTCTTGGTCCTTAGAGCGCACATTTACCTCAAAGCTGATATCTGAGCTGGGTTGGCCTCTATGCCCTAGCATTGACCATGAATCCCAAGAATTTTCCTGAAGCTACTCCAGAAGAGCACTTTAGAGGATTCAGCTTCATACCATATCAGCGTAGAATATCAAACATCTGGGCTAGATTTTCCAAATGATCGGTTGCCCTTTTCGACTTTACCAGCATATCATCGACATAGACCTCCATTGTTCTGCTGATTTGCACTTTAAACATGGTGTTTACATCAAAAATGGTCTAAACACCCAAGGTACTAAAATGTACTTCACCAATTCGGTAAGAAATAAATGGAACCGTGTTTAAAAAGCAATAAAAAGTAAATTGCGGGAAAAGTAAAGTAGAGACAAAATTTAGAGTGGTTCGGCCATTAACGAAGCCTACGTCCACTGTGAAGATGATTTCCTGCCTTTAATGAGAATTACAAGGTACATCAATTCTTTAACCTCATACATCTCTATACCCACTCAATATATCCTTATTTATGTATTTTGATTCTAGAGAATTATACAAGAGAATAATGGAGTTTGAGGATAAGGAGGATGGATGAATGATTTGAGAGAGAAGATCCCTTCATTCGAAAATGGTGCTTGTCGCCATGGCCAGATCTGTGGTCGAGTATGAAGTTTAGTAGCACTTCGTGGTTTTTCCAAAAAAGCCCCCCTTTAAGTTGGTAGCCATGGTGTATTTATAGGTGAACCCCTCTCGGTAAATGATCCGGAATCTGTTTATCCAGGCTGTGGGTCGTTTGTTCTGCTATCTACAACCATGCCATTGGACAACTGTAGCCAGCTGTCCGGGGTCATATTTAGTGTTATGTGCGGGCGACTTGTTGAGTGTTTTGAATAGCTGAGTGGGTCCTTAAGCGCGGGTGCGAATGCTCTAGGAGATTTCGTAAGAGCGGAGTGTGGGACCAAGATCGATCCTCCTTTGTTCCTTGCGCGACCGCTCTTATTGTGCCAAGGGCGCTCGTCCTCTTGGTGCCTTTGTATGGTGCCACTTGGTTTTATGGTTATGCTATGAGATTGCTCTTGCTCGTGCAGAATGGGCAACCTGTTCCTATCTCAATGTTTGATGGTGAGGTGAAGGAATGAGTCGGTCATAACACCCTAACGTGGTTATGACCGATCAGTAGGCTTCGGGTCTGAACAATGAGCGATAAGTGTTGCCGTCTATGTGTAGTTGTTTGGATATGTATGCGACCTAGATTTCTCCCATGATATGCACGGCCGAACTTTGATGTTAGATTGAGCACTCTTGATGATTATGTCGTGCCATCCTGTTTGGTCATGATGGTGGACCTGGCTTGTCTTGGGTATGATATTCGGGTCTTGTTTTGCGTGGTTGCATCGTGCACGAGCGACCCTGGTGATATGTTCTTTTGTATCCTTTACTCAATGCGCGTATGGATTTTTCAGGGATTAACACTTGCCCCTCGAAGTTCGTGATTTCCCTTTAGTAAGGAATTACGGGCTTCGATATGCTTGATCGTGCATTGTTTGGTAGGTTTGTCCTGACTTTGTCGAGAAGTCGTTCGTGCAAGGGCTGAGGCCGCTTTGTTGTAGCTAACTGGAATCGTCTTTTCCTGCGGACGAGAGGTCCATTGTATTTTCTTGATTGTTGCGCGAATGGTTGAATCTCGGGATGCCAATTGAGACTTGATGAGACATTTGAGTAGTCAAATACTAGGCTGATGTGGCGTGAATTCTCTGGATGAATGCTCCCAGGTCTCCCTTATTTACCTTTAACCTGCTTTATTTCATTTTGTATTTCAAAATAAATCTTTTGTTACTGATGCGCTTCCTTGAGGGTTTTCAATCAGGTAATCTATTTCTGACATTTCTGCCTTGATTTTTTTGTAGAAAGCTTCGGCTTTCTTATTTCATCACTTTGCTCTCTTTCTGTGGCAGCATCCGTTCATCTTGAGTGATCTTCTCCGAAGAGCCATGATCTTTCTAGGTAATTTTTTTTATAAAGTGCGGATACCCTTTCTATGTTCATTTTTGAAAGGCATGAGCTACCTAGCATTTTTGAAACATCCGCGCTTGATTTTTGTTCATAAATTGTTTGGCGAAATGCCCCAGGTCTTTCTAGTTGAAATACTTCATCCATACTTGAATCTGACCAAGTTTTTTCTTTTCCATAGTTGTTATTTGTGTCCATGCTGATCTTTTCTGAAGCAGGTCGCCCGAGGATGGAATTTCTCATGTCTAAGAAGCTCAGGAAGAAATCGGCGAGGAAGGTCGATGGCAAACAGGCACCCCGAGGTAAGGAGATTTCAAGTGCGTGTGGTGCCCACAGTTGCTGTTTGCTGAATGAATTCTCAGACTCAGATATTCAGACCGCTGTTAGCCGCTTGGTCTCTTCGTCCATTACGTTAGATCCTGCAGCTATGCCAGAGCCTCTTCCTATTCCCAACCCTTTCCATCCTGACCTTGCTCAGGACTTTGTGGCTCAGTGTACAGCTGGCTCGCGTTCTGGTGTGTATGTAGACCCATTCGACAGATGGATTATTGCAGGAAAGATGGATGTCATGAAGGATGACATACTGGCTGAATTCAATCAGTTGGAATCACGTCTGCATCTGGTTGAGGGCCTTATCGCAACAGTGAGGGACTATATAGTGGAGCAGATGGGTGGTTGGCTTTCCTTGGTCGAAGATCTTCAGCAGGCAAATAGGGAGAATCTTGAACGACTTCATGCTTTGGAGGAAGATAGACGCAAGCTTGTCAAGGCCCTAGAGTCTAGGAAGAGGATCATTTCCCATCTCATTTGAGTATTGTGGCCTGCCAATGCTTCACCTGTTTAGTTGTTTTTGGTTTGGATTTATGAACAGTATTTTTTGTTTAGTCTGGCTTGTATATGCGGGAGACAGCCTCGCTAATTCTCGTATGTTTTGATTTGTGACATTTTACGGTTTGTCTTTTGGACTTCGTCGTACTATGATTCTCTGCTACGGGATTTGTTTATCTATGCGCGGGTGCGTCGTACGCTGCACCTTTGTTTTTTGATTTACACATTCGTCTGGGTGCTTTGTTAATCGTTCGGTTGCGCCCGATTTTCTATTATTATTATGGTTAGGATTTAGTTATCCTTTTAGGTTTATCGCTTATCGAAGGCTGCTACGCATTTGCATTTTTATAAGCGCGTTTGGTGTCTTTTATTTATTAGTATTCAACCCCGAGATCGGTTTTGAATACATGCCCCCGGAGAGGGCTTGGGTTAAAAAAATTTGACCCATTTTAGACCCCATTTGATTGTTTTGGGTTATCCAAATGGGTTCTAGAATGGATACCCCCACATGGCTAGGATTTCTTACACCTCCTTTCGGCTAGGATTTCTGCTGTTAGAGTCCGCCCTTGGCTTTGTTTGACTTGGTTAACAACAAAGAACAAGGATGGCCACCTTCCTTTCGGTCGGGTTTTTTTTTGGTGTTAGTCCTTCCAGCTTGCTTAATCCTTCCCCACTTTTGCTTCATTCGAGGATCAAACACTAATTCATCCCATCAAGCCTACGGCTCAGAAGGAATAATTCGTTTTTTTACCTACCAAGGTAGGCGTCCTTTGAAATTGGCAATTTTTTTTCTTTTGGGACATGTCAGTTTTTCCGATTTTATGCCTCGGCTAAGGACACAGACATTGGTTTGCCTCCTTGAGTTTCTTTTTCTCAAGTTGGAAAACTAGTGTCCAACACCTAGGAAGGTCACCTAAGAAGGTGCTTCTTCGGTGGGCTTAGCAATTTTAACCGCGGGACATTTACCATGGGACCTTTTGAGTTGCTCCCTTTTCAATGTTGATTCCAAAGAGATGGGCATCAATCCTTGCTACTGAATTTAACTCCGGTTTTAAGGAATTCATGTCCTGTTCCTAGGAGAACACTTCTTTGGGATTAGCAACTTCCTCCGAGGGGCAGATTTGGCGATTTCTCTGCATCTTCAAAGAGGTCTGGTGGCAGTTCTTTGAATGAGCGTCTGCCAAGCATTCAGCATATTCCATAATGAGAGGCGCATTTCTTCATTTGGCTGTTTGTCTCAGAACAACCGGTTCCTTCTGAGGCGATGCATCTATCCCTTTTGTTCGACCCTGCTTGATGTTTGCGATTCCCAACCTGTTTTGTTTGGTGTACAGCCTGGGATTTTGTGTTACAGCCCCGCTGCGTGGGGCGGATTGCTCTTTTCCTCCCCTAAATTTCAAGGAATCATTCTTCCTTTAGTATAAATCAATAAGTATGTCATTCAAGTAGGCATATAATTAATTTCAAATGCACACAATTTCTATAGGTAAACCATTACTTAATACGGACATAGTGATCATTAGAAAAGTTTCAATAAAAAGATAAAATCTGGAGAATAAAGTGAGATAATGAGAGCTTTAGTTTAATGCTCCACTGTTGAGATACTAGCAGTTGGTTCCTCTGACGAGAACCCTCCTTGAATTGGTCTGTGCCCTTATCTTTCTAAGGCGTGCTGCCCCCTGTTTGAGAAGAGTCGGGATAGCTCTTATGATCTTGCACATACTGTTGCAACCGACCCTTCCTGATCAACCCCTCGATTACCGATTTTAAGTGCCTGCATTCATCGGTGTCGTGCCCCGGTTGTTTGTGGAAACAACAAAATTTCCCTGACTTCATGGAAGCATTTTTGACGTGTCTTTGTTTCAAGATCGGATATCTCTCAGTGCCTTTAGTTGTCATGAATATATTTCCCACAGAATCGTTAAGGGGAGTGAATTCAGAGTTCTTAAAAAAGCGTAGCTTCTTTCTTGCTCGATCCTCTTCTTCTTCGCCGCTCCTTTTTTGATTGTTCGAGTTGCCTTGAACTTTTCCATTCTTCTCTGCACGTGCGTTTCTTTCTTCAATACTTGCATATTTTTCGGCTTTGCTATGTAACCATTCGAGTGTACTCGGCTTCTTTTTATTTATCCATCGCCCTAACTTGGTTTTCCTGCATACCCCCTTTTTGAGAGCCATTAAGATCATGTTGGGTTCGGGATCCTTGACTTTAGCCAATGCAATGTCGAAGAGAGCGAGAAAAGCTCTAATGGGCTCTCCTGGTCTTTGCTGCAGTCTGCTTAGTTCCGTAACATCCTAAGCTTCGAACACCTGGGATCTGAATTGCTCATTGAACAGCCTGGCCAATGTCACAAAATTGTCCACTGACCCCGGTGGCAGCTTTGTGAACCAAAGATAAGCTACTCCTTCTAGATAAGTTGGGAAATATAGACATTTGATTTCGTCGGTAGCGTGTGCTCCATTAATGTACTGGTCATATTTACACAGAAATATATTGGGGTCTGTCGTCCCATCATAAGGCTGCAACGACGGAGGTTCGAATCTTCGTCGGTATACAGTTTTCCTAATCCTCTCGGTGAGTGGGGTCTTAGCTGGGAAGGATTCCCAATCTTTCTGGTCATCTCTTCTCTTCAGGCTTTTTTCCACAATTGCTTGCACCATTCCCGAGATATACTCTCGTTTGTTGGTTGGATCCATGAGTTGGCCGCTTTTCTCACTATCAGCCCTCGACCTAGATGCGCTTTCGCGGACCGGGGATAAGGAATCTGGATATCCTTCTGGTAGGGACATTCTGATGGCAGTAGGACTGTCTTCCCGCTCCGTAATCGCATCATCAAAGCACTCGTTCGCAGGTGCTTTGCCCCCTTCATAGTTCGGACCGGGGCGACGTGCAACTCTCGGAATGGATTCCCGCTGTCTTGAGTGCGAAGCGGGGAATTCTATTTCTGACCCGCGATTCGTCCCAGTCAGCGAGGAACAAGTGGCGCTTAGAGCGGCTTTTGCGGTAGCGGCTTGGATAGCGAGTATCGACTCGAGCTTCTTCATCATCGCGTTGCTTGCGATAGTTATCTGACACATTAATACTGTCACCGCTTCCTCCAATTTTTCCCTGGTCACAGTCTCTTTGACTTCTGGTGACTTCCCCTCATCGGAATCGCCATTTAGTGGGATGACGGTGTCGTTACCACTGCTGGGGTTGTTAACTTCATTGGCGGTTCTCCTTAGCAGGTTCATGATTGTAAGCACAGTGTCTTCCAAAAAATCTTGTCAGATCTGAAATGGAAAAAAAGCAAAACACGGCCCCACGGTGGGCGCCAAAATGTTTACACCAACAATGGTCTAAACACCCAAGGTACTAAAACTGTACTTCACCAATTCGGTAAAAAATAAATGGAACCGTGTTTAAGCAGCAATAAAAAGTAAAATGCGGGAAAAGTAAAGTAGAGAAAAGATTTAGAGTGGTTCGGCCATTAACGAGGCCTGCGTCCACTGTGAAGATGATTTCCTTCCTTTAATGAGAATTAGAAGGTACAACAATTCTTTAACCTCATACATCTCTATACCCACTCAATATATCCTCATTTATGTATTTTGAATCTAGAGAATTATACAAGAGAATAATGGAGTTTGAGGATAAGGAGGATGGATGAATGATTTGAGAGAGAAGATCCCTTCATTAGGAAATGGTGCTTGTCGCCATGGCCAGATCTGTGGTCGAGTATGAAGTTTAGCAGCACTTCGTGGTTTTTCCAGAAAAGCCCCCCTTTATGTTGGTAGCCATGGTGTATTTATAGGTGAACCCCTCTTGGTAAATGATCTGGAATCTGTTTATCCAGGCTGTGGGTCGTTTGTTCTGCTAATTACAACCATGCCATTGGGCAACTGTAGCCAGCTGTCCGGGGTCATATTCAGTGTTATGTGCGGGCGACTTGTTGAGTGTTTTGAATAGCTGAGTGGGTCCTTAAGCGCGGGTGCGGATGCTCTGGGAGATTTCGTAAGAGCGGAGTGTGGGACCAAGATCGATCCTCCTTTGTTCCTTGCGCGACCGCTCTTATTGTGCCAAGGGCGTTCGTCCTCTTGGTGCCTTTGTATGGTGCCGCTTGGTTTTATGGTTATGCTATGAGATTGCTCTTGCTCGTGCAGAATGGGCGACCTGTTCCTATCTCAACGTTTGATGGTGAGGTGAAGGAACGAGTCGGTCATAACACCCTAACGTGGTTATGACCGATCAGCAGGCTTCGGGTCTGAACAATGAGCGATAAGTGTTGCCGTCTATGTGTAGTTGTTTGGATATGTATGCGACCTAGATTTTTCCCATGATATGCGTGGCCGAACTTTGATGTTAGATTGAGCGCTCTTGATGATTATGTCGTGCCATCCTGTTTGGTCATGATGGTGGACCTGGCTTGTCTTGGGTATGATATTCGGGCCTTGTTTTGCGTGGTTGCATCGTGCACGAGCGGCCCTGGTGATATGTTCTTTTGTATCATTTACTCAATGCGCGTATGGATTTTTTAGGGATTAACACATGGCGTTCACAAGCCACTGGTAAGTTGCTCCCGCATTCTTTAAGCAGAATGGCATAACTTTGTAGCAGTATAGGCCGAGATCGGTAATAAAGTTTGTGTCTTCTTGATCCGGTCCATACATCATGATCTGATTGTAGCCTAAATAGGCATTCATAAAAGATAGCAACTCGTGCCCAGCTATAGAATCCACCAATTGATCTATTCTGGGGAGAGGATAGCTATCCTTTGGACATGCTTTGTTAAGATCTGAGTAATCTATGCAAACTAGCCATTTTCCATTCACTTTCTTCTCAAGTACGGGGTTGGAGACCCAGTTCGGATAGGTAGATACCCTGATGAAGCCGTTTTCCACTATTTGTCGACTTCCTCCTTTAGAGCCTTTGATCTTTCCGGCCCTTGGGTTCTCCTCTTCTGCTTGACAAACGAAACACGTGGATCAATATTGAGCTTGTGAACTGTAACATCTGGAGATATGCCATACATATCAGAATGGTTCCACGCGAACACATCTAAGTTAGCCTTCAAAAAGACAATCAACTGCTTTTCAATTATGGGCTCAACTAAGATCCTATATTTAGCACATGGTTTAGATCTTTGGGATTAACATCAATAGGAATCGTGATCTCAGCTGGAGCTGCTCTTCCGTCACCTGCACTGGCTTTTCTAGGGTCCATTTCTTTCTGCGCTCCACTGTGTTCGCCAGTGCCGTGACCCCGCTTTAATTGCTACAAGGGGCGGTCTCGAATGTGGAGCGAAGCCTCCGCACTCTTTCCCATCTCTTTCTTCCTAGCTTCACGTAGCTCTATCATGTAGCAGTCCCTTGCGGTAACCTGATCTCCCTTAATTGCACCAACTCCATTATCAGTTGGAAACTTCATGGTCAAGCACCATGGAACTAGTGCAACTTTGAAGCCTGTCAGAGTTTGCCTCCCCAGGAACGTGTTGTAAGCGGAAATTTCATCCACCAGGACGAATGTATGCATCATAGATACTTTGCCTTCTCCATCTGCCAATTCTACGAGCAAGTCGATTTCGCCGATGGGCTATGTAGGTTGTCCAGTGAACCCATGAATCTTATTTGGACATGCCAGCTCATCCGTCATGGAGAGTTTCATTTTTTGAAAGGTATTTATGAAAAGCACGTTAACAGAGGCCCCTGTATCAACCAAAACTCTCTTCACAATTGCAGGACCAAGGCCGACTGTGATCACTATGGGATCAACAGTTAGTGTAAGTAGTCCATCGGAATCTCTATCTTCGAACACCACGTCTTCAGCTGAAGTTTTAGGCATCTTCATCGGAAGTGTGTTGCTCAAAATCAGACACCTCTCTTCTTTTGAAACATCTTTTAATTCGTTAGCATATTTTTCCATCTCCCCTAGCTTCTTCTGGCTTGGTGAGGACCTCTAGAAATAGTATTGATTATCCGTCTTAAATCAACAGGAGCCTGGGCTTTCCCTTCAGGTCGTGGTTGACTGGTAGTATTATTTTTCTCTGGGCAGCCTGAGCACCTTGAGGATTTCTCACATATTGTTGAGACTTGTTCTTTCTAATGAGCTCCTCAATTAAACTCTTTAAGTGTCCGCATTCGTTGTTATTGTACCCCGACTGATTGCGAAAGCGACAGAATTTATCAGAATTGGCTTGCTGCTCTGTAATTTTCTATGGCTTTAATTCAGGAAAGATGCCTGAATCCTTAATAGCGGAATAAATTTTCTCTGGGGTTTCATTTAGGGGAGTCAACTCTGAATGCTTGAACAATCGTATCTTCTTATAAGATTTGTTATTCTTCCCCTTGTTTCCCCTTTTTCTGCCCAGAGTTGTTTTTTGGATCAGCTTGGACCTCACTACTCTTCCTTTTACCGACAACACTACTCTCTGCGGCGTTTCAAACAATAGGAAGATCATCCTCCACACTCATGTATTCTTCAGAGTTTTTATAGAACTTTTTCAGAATTTTGGTTTTTTTCATCTTGAGCCATTTCCCAAATTCTGACTTCTTATCAATAGCACCTTTCAGCGCTACTAATAAGTACCAACTATCACTTAAAGGCTGCCGCAGCATGGAACCTTATAAGAAAAGCCTTGATTGTTTCCCCAGGCATCTGCTCCATTTCGCTAAGCGACATCACTTCCCTTACTTTGGTAGTTTGTATTCGGAACTGGTCTTGGAACCTTCTTGCCAAATCAGCAAATTGATCAACACATTTAGGTGGTAGTCTAGTGAACCATAGTAAAGCTACACCTTCCAGACACAAGGGGAAGTATAGGAACTTTATCTCGTCGGTGGCCCTAGCTCTGTTCATGTGTTGATCATACTTGAATAAGAAGATGTTCGGATCTCCAGTCCCACCATAGGGTGCTATTGTCGGGGGTGTGAATTTCATAGGGAACTTTTCTTGTCGAATTCTTTCTGTGAACGGATTCTTTCTTGGCGAAAACTCTCATTCCCTCTCATCGTCTTGACGAGCCATGTTCTCTTTCACTATTCATTCGATCACGTCTGAGATGTACTTCTCATCACCGGTTCGTTCCACAGGGCAGGTACCAGTCCTTTTATCGGTATGATCACAGTTTAAGTCCCGGTGCCCTGGACCTCCCTTGGGAGGTTCCCCTTTGGTGGGACTAGTGGCGCTTCGAGTTGTACGTTTCTCAACATGTTGCCGCGACTTGACTTTGGAGTCCTCAACGCCAGCCTCCGCCTTGTCCTCCACTTTGAAGTGTGAAGGACCAAGGTCCGAGGCAGAAGAGTCCTCTTTCTCGTCAACATTAACCACAACCTTTGGCGGTGGGGGATTGGCTTGATCATCAAGCAAAGCATCAAGCTTCTCCATTAGCATTTTGGCCATAGCATCCATCCTTGCATTTAGATAGTTGTAGCCACATTTAGCTCTTCTTGAGTTACAGAAGGTCTCGAGCCTTCTCCAACCTCTCGGTTCAGAGTTTGTGGTGTAGTCACATCATTATCAACATTTTCATTACTCGTAGTAGCTCTAGCAGATTTGCAGTTTTTCTTAGAAGCAGCCATTATTTATGACAACTTTTTAGACTTCGAAGCAAATTCTTCAACGAGCCCACCTTTTAGGCTTTGTGAGCCTATCGTAGCAAGCAGGCTTTAGCACAACACTATAGCGAACCCCCACCAAGGCTATTAACCTTGTGGTCGTGGGCTCGAGCCCCACAGTGGGAGCCTAAAATGTTGATATCAAATTCGGTATCAACACCCCTAAAAATGCAATCAACACTTTAAAGTAAGAACAATTACAAGATCAAGAGTGAAAAGATGGGGAAAAGTAAAGTGCACACAGCTTTTAAAGTGTTTTGACTCTAAAAGAAGCCTACGTCCACTATGGAAGAAGTTTTTATTATGATCATGGAAATTGGTTCCAAATTTATACACATCTTCTCTCATTTACAATAGATTTACTCGTGGCTCGATCTCACTTAGTACAAGGACAAAGGATTATTCTCTTCAATGATTGAGCGCATGAGTGATTTGAATGGATTCCATGGATGATTTGGAGTTAGAACTTCGACTTGAGATGATTGGAAGTGTTAGAATTGCTTGGAATTGTTGGAGCAATAGTTGGGAAGCCCTCCGGGATTATCGAATTCGGTCCCCATTAAAGTGGAGCTCATCCCCTATTTATAGGTGTGAGGAATGGTTGAAATATATCCTTCAGGTTTTGGGTCAGCCTCAAAGGTATTTATGAAAATGCCACTGCCAGTTGTCACCAGCTATCACCCTTTTTGACCGTCCTCAATTGATACCGACCGACCAGATAAGTGCCGACCGACCCAGATTTGTCTCGACCGACCGACTCTGCCTATTTGTTCAAACTACTATTTGCTTTCGGATCCGGCCAACCCAAATGCTCAGCTTGATGCCGACCCGATTCCTACTAAAACGAGGCCAAGCCGCTATCTCGTGAAAGGAGGATGACCCGCTTGCATTGCTTTGGGACCAACCCGTTGCTCTGGAAACGGGACCGACCGTTGCTCTAGAGTTGAGGCCGACCCGCTGCTTCAGAAATGAGGCCGACCTGTTGCCTTTGAGATCAGACCGACCCATTGTTCTGGAAATGGGACCGACCCGTTTTGTGAAGAACGAGACTGACCCGTGAGCCTGTTTTGATACCGACCCATTTTATTTTACTTGTTTAACCCATCAAAGTATATATATGTTAACGAAATGGACCGTGGAGAAAGCATCAGGTTGCTAAGAACCTAATGGCTTCAGCAGGAATATTCTGATGATCCAACCGCATAGAAAAATACACACAAAAATATACTGAAAAGTAGCATTGCATGCGGAAAAAGTAAGACCACACAATTTATAGTGGTTCAGTTCAACTTGAACCTACATCCACTTTAAGAACTTTGATGATTTTTTTCACGGAGGAGGTTACATAAGAAATTCCCAAATTGATTTACAAATTTGGTTTTTCTCTCTAGAATAAGAGAGTAAGATTGTGGAATGAGGAGAAAAGTCCTCCCAGATGTGACCCTTGGGGTCTTATTTATAGAGTTTTTAGGCCCCCTTTTGTTGCTGCTTTTTCCTGCCCTTTTTTGCCAATTTTTTGGTGTTAACTTTTTGCTCTCGTTTTTTTTGCTTTTTGTGTTTTTTTTCTTTTTCTGGCTTTCTCCTGCTTACTACAGCCTTCTGCTGTCGTTTTTTTGTCTTTTTCTAGCTTTCTCCTGCTTCCTACAGCCTTTTGCTGTCGTTTTTTCGTCGTTTTCTGGCTTTACCCCTTTCGTCACCAGCCTTTCATCACCAGCCTTTCGTCACCAGCCTTTCGTCAACAACCTTTCGTCAACAGCCTTTCGTCACTAGCCTTTCATCACCAGCCTTTCGTCACTAGCCTTTCGTCAACCGCCTTTCGTCAACAGCTTTACTAAACTTGTTTTAGCCATTATTCCCAAACAGTACGTCTGTTTATTTAATGTGACCACTCTATGGAATGGAAAACCATCATCTGAATCCAATGGAAATAGTTTTAGGTATGAATCTCTCACCAATCAAAAGTTGTAGGAGAAACATGATTTCATCTCCTTCTTTTGGTATCGACATAGCTGTACCCAAGGCTTTTCCTTTTATACTCTCTGGTATCGGAGCTTTTGCTTCTTTATATTTGGCCAGTGTGAATTTTGGTGTTAATAGTTAGCCCCCTAGTATAAAGAAGCTTTTGTTCTTTAGGACGAAATCCTGTGGCTCCTGCACAACTTGCCTATCACTCAAGAACTAGTAAAAATATTTGGCGTTAGTTTCGTATAACCAAGAGTAATGATGCAAGGGGGAGCATAGATTTTCCTTAATTAATGCAAGATGAGCATTATTATTGTTACTTAGACATTCAATATTCAAGACTTTATTCTTTGAATTGTGATATAATAAATGCAAAATTTACATTTGGATATTTGCAATCATATGTTCATCATTGACAAATATAATGTGTTAATGAAAGTGACATAACTTGCACAGTAAGTGATGTTTCGCTTATAATATGTGAAGTATTGTTTTTAATCCAATCCTATAGCAACAGGATTTGGGATAAGAATAACATAAGTTCAGAAACTTCCCTTCGTTAGGCACCAGGAAACTATAACCTTTGCTTAGAGATTTCAAGTAAGAGACTAGAAATGCCAAGCTGAGTACTTATGATACAAGGTTAGAAACCTGCAAACCGGAATTAGTAAAAACCCCAAGATTCATACTTGGGTAAACTAAAAATCATAAATCATATGGAAACCCCAAGACACATACTTGGGTAAAGCAAAAATTAGAAATCATATGGAAACCCCAAGACTCATACTTGGGTAAAGCAAAAATTAGAAATCATATGGAAACCCCAAGACTCATACTTGGGTAAAGCAAAAATTGGAACTCATATGCAAACCCCAAGACTCATACTTGGGTAAAGCAAAAATTAGAACTCATATGGAAGAACCATATCTTTAACCAGAAGTTATTAAAGGATGTCAAAGCTAAATAAAATTCCTTAATAAGGGCATAGAAGAAACATAGAAGGTTAATTTAGGATCATCCAACGAAAGCATCACAAACCATCCAAAGACCATACATGTGTATAGTGTCAACCTATCCATACATTATTGAAAGTGATCAAGCAACCATAGATTATGTGTGTGTTTCTCGGAGGTTCGCTCAGAGAACGTTTGGAAGAAAGAGTCTTAAATATTCCGAGAAGTAATATTCGGGTGTGTATATATAGAGGATTACTTTCGTAATAAATTAATCCTGTCCTGAGTTAGTTAGTCGTTCGGCGAATGTTCCTCTCAATTTTCTAGCCTTTGGGTATCTAACGTCTAGTCTTATTCCTAACCCATAGGATATGCAAATGGATGAATGCTCTCTAAGAGAGTGACACTGGTCCCTTTATATGAGAAGATGTGGGAATTACTAGTCCCACTTAGGGGTATAATAATTTGTACGGGGTGTTAGCCTCACTTAGGAGGCGACTCCACAAGGTGCAGATGTAACTTTGTTTATTAGCCCCACATAGGAGGCGACTCCACTAGGTGGAGATGTAACTTTGTTTGTTAGACCCACTAAGGAGATGACTCCACTAGGTGGAGATGTAACTTTATTTGTTAGCCCCACTTAGGAGGCGACTCCACTAGGTGGAGACGTAACTTTGTGGCTTCTCTTCTTAGAAGCTTTATTTGCTGCTCCTCTTCTGGAGGCATTGTTTGGCGCTCCTCTTCCGGGAGGTTGTGCTTGTTGTTGTTTCTCTTTCTGGAAGCTTTGTTGTCGCTCCTCTTCTGGGAGGTTGTGTTTGTTGTTGCTTCTCTCTTTGGAAGCTTTGTTGATGTAGCTTCTCCATCCAGAAGCTTTGTTGATGTAGCTTCTCCCCTCGTAAGCTTTGTTGATGTAGCTTCTCCATCCGTAAGCTTTGTTGATGTAGCTTCTCCATCCGGAAGCTTTGTTGATGTAGCTTCTCCATCCGGAAGCTTTGTTGATGTAGCTTCTCCATCCGGAAGCTTTGTTGATGTAGCTTCTTCCCTCGGAAGCTTTGTTGATGTAGCTTCTCCCTCCGGAAGCTTTGTTGATGTAGCTTCTCCATCTGGAAGCTTTGTTGATGTAGCTTCTCCCCTCGGAAGCTTTGCTGATGTAGCTTCTCCATCTGGAAGCTTTTTTGATGTAGCTTCTCCCCTAGGAAGCTTTTTTGATGTAGCTTCTCCCTCCGAAAGCTTTGTTGATGTCATTTATCAAGGGTAAGTTCCACACGTTTCATAGAAGCATTTAAGTATGTCAATATAAATGTTTGACAAAGTCATGAAATTCTAAAATAGGGGAGATAAGATTTAGAAGAACCTTAATTGATCTGAGCTATGATGAGCGTTTAATCATTCCTTTGCTGCATATTTATATAAACAGCTTCCACCGAAGCTTGTCTTTGATTGATAACTTTGTTGCATATTCATTCATGTATTGCGTTTCTTTGAGTGCTTCCATTTGACCTTTCGTTCCCTCTCATGGGATGAGACATTAACAGAAAGTGCTCCACTTGAGCTTTTGTTATATGCATGAGCCTGAACACGGTTTGGTTTTTACCTGTAATAGCACTTGAATTTACATTAACATTTGTTTGACTATAAGTAAAATGATAAATCTAAACGAATAATAAAAGTAATCTTTTGAGATAAGAGGCTTATTGTTAAGTTCCCATTCCCATGTTCCGTTGTTTCTGACCAGCTTTCCTACTGATTTTACTTTGAATTTCTCAAATGAGCTTTCTTTTCTTTTTGGCTTGATGTATCTTTATCAAACTCCAACAATGTCTGGTTTTTTTTCCTTCTGTCTTATGATAAGAGCAATAGTCTTTCCTTTTGTTCAATTTTGTAGAACCTTCTGCAAAGGGATTGGAACTAATCCCCTCTTCCTTCTGTTCTTGCATCAAGCTTTTCCTTGCGTTTAGTATTTCTTCCATGAGAATGAATTTATCAACTCTGGAATACAAATCATCCAAGCTTCCGCACTCATTTAAGATAAGCTCCTTCCAAAAGGGGGATGGCACGAGCAACCCTGATCGTACAGCTCTCAGCTTCTCTCTATCCGTCGCCCCTTTCACCTTGAGTGACTTATTGTGAAACCTCTTTAGATAGTAGTTAAGTGACTCCTCTGGTCTTAGTTTGATTTTATCTAAATCGTAAATGCTATTTGCCGAATCCTTTTGCATATGGAATTGTGTGCTAAATGCGGTGGACAATTGCTTCCAAGATATAATGAGAGGGCCATGATAATGTTTGCGCCATTTAAGAGCTCTTCCATGAAGAGTTGTCACGAAGACCTTGCATCGAAGGGCTTCAGAAGCGTTATATGTGTCCATGTAATTCTCAAAAAGGGATAGGTATTCCTCAGGGTCTAAAGTCCCATCATACGCGATTTTGTTTTCTTGTATTTCAAACGGGACCTTCGCCATCATTATCTCTTTGGAGAAGGGGATTCCTTGCAACTTTCTATCTTCTATCCATGGTAGGCTTTCATTTTCTCCTAAACTAACCGCCTCCTTTGATGCTTGGTTGTTTCTCCATGAGATTGGGCTGTTATGTAGATTTGATGAAGACTCGATTTGATTATAAAGTTGGTGAGGTGCTATGATCCTTGATTCTGCCTCATAGGGTTCTGGTTCAGAGGAACTTCAGACCAAGTCTGCTTCAATAAATATCCTAGTGGTATCAATTTGCGTAGCCAAGTGTAATATTTCCAGCTCATCTTTTGTTAAAGTTGAAGATCCTCCAGTTTCTAGTTTGGCTATTTTGATGGTGTTTTCTGGAATGGACGACGTATTGGATCCTTCTTTTCCACCTTTCCTCAATTGAATCGTCCTTTAATTGATTTTTAGGGTACCTTGGTATTAAAAAGCTCCTTGTTGAAACTCCTTTTATAATCTTGCTTCTTCAAAGCTCAACCCAAACCGGGACGGAACAACACAGTAAGAAGTGTGGCAACGCGATCCAACAGGTTAAAGGTGGGGATGGAGACGGAGGTTCAGGCCCTCCTTCTAGCGCCAAAATGTTAACGATGTTTTCCGTCAACACCGAAGATAGGTCTATGGAAATGGACCGTGGAGAAAGCGTCAGGTTGCTAAGAACCTAACGGCTTGAGCAGGTATATTCTGATGATCCAACCGCATAGCAAAATACATACAAAAATATACTGAAAAGTAGCATAGCATGCGGAAAAAGTAAGAACACACAATTTATAGTGGTTCGGTTCAACTTGAACCTACATCCACTTTAAGGACTTTGATGATTTTATTCATGGAGGAGGTTACATAAGAAATTCCCAAATTGATTTACAAATTTGGGTTTTCTCTCTAGAATAAGAGAGGAAGATTGTGGAATGAGGAGAAATGTCCTCCCAGATGTGACCCTTGGGGTCTTATTTATAGAGTTTTTGGGCCCCTTTTGTTGCTTCTTTTTCCCGCCCTTTTTTGCCAATTTTTTGGTGTCAACTTTTTGCTCTCGTTTTTTTTTCTGCTTTTTGTCTTTTTCTGGCTTTCTCCTGCTTACTACAGCCTTCTGCTGTCGTTTTTTTTCTTTTTCTAGCTTTCTCCTGCTTCCTACAGCCTTTTACTGTCGTTTTTTCGTCTTTTTCTGGCTTTACCCTTTTCGTCAACAGCCTTTCATCACCAGCCTTTCGTCAACAGCCTTTCGTCACCAGCCTTTCATCACCAACCTTTCGTCAACAACCTTTCGTCACCAGCCTTTCGTCACCATCCTTTCGTCATCAGCCTTTCGTCAACAACCTTTCGTCTCCAGTCTTTGTTAAACTTGTTTTAGCCATTATTCCCAAACGGTACATCCATTTATTTAATGTGACCACTCTACGGAACGGGAAACCATCATCTGAATCCAATGGAAATGGTTTTTGGTCTGAATCTCTCACCAATCAAAAGTTATAGGAGAAACAAGATTTCTCCTTCTTTTGGTATCGACATAGGTGTATCCAAGGCTTTTCCTTTTATACTTTCTGGTACCGGAGCTTTTGCTTCTTTATATTTGGCCAGTGCGAATTTTGGTGTTAACAATATGATTTTAGTGGATAAAAAGTATGGAAACAGGGTTTCTAAGGCTAAAACAACATTTTCCTTGTTGTTATTAACGTTTTTATCGTATCATCGGTCCTATTGCATCGCTAAAATGCGTACATAAAGCATCCAAAAAATTTCTCTACACCGTTCATGTGACCAAAAATCGAAATTTTTCACAAAAATAATTTTCCGCTTAAAAACCTGTTATGTTTAGTTTGAAATTTTCGTTTCAAAACCATTTCTCTTTCCTTTAAAAATAAGAAAATGATAAAAAGTTTTTTTTTCAAACAACATTTTTCGAAAATTCCAAAAATGTATTTTGCGAAAATTTTAATGATTCAAATCACATGTCAGCGAAGAAGGAAGTCAGTCGCGCAAAAATGCGAAAACTAAAATCACACAAAAGACCCAAAATAAATTTTAGTTTCAACAAGGAGCGATTATTTATTTATATGCCCGTGACGTGGAACAAGTCCTTTACTAAAATTTATCCAACGCAGAATTTTATTCTTTCCAGCACTAAAACAAATGCAAGTTTATGAACGAGATTTCATTCAAATAAGTATGCGTGAACGACAAAACACTTTTAAACTCAGAAATCTCATTACCCAAAATCGTGCAGTTTTCATCACTAGCAGTTACAACCACCACACTACAATAAAGATAAATAAAAATGTTGGAAAAGGAAACACATGATACAAGATACAACATGCACAGGGCATGCACTTACAACAACAATGACTACCCACTATAGGTGTTTACACCAAAAATGGCACAAACACCCCCGAAGAGGATGTGTATAATTCACAGAGAATTAGATCTAGAAATATGGAGCCACAAACACAAAGAAAAGGTAAAGACAAGGAAATTTAAAGTGGTTAGGTCTCTTGACCTACGTCCACTATGGAAGCAAATTTCATTATCACGGTTGCCATTACAAGGTTCATGCTCTTTTTAATCTTGTACATTTTCTATTTTCTATAAGTGTTTCACTCTCTTATCTTCTTTTACACTTGATTCACTTGAATTCAATGTGAAAACAACGAGATCTCTAGAGATGCGACAATTATTGGAGGAATCTTCAACGATTGGATCACTTGGATGATTTCGATGAATCTATGAAAGATATGATGGTGAATCAAGGCTTAATGGAAGATTAATGGTGGTTGGAATGGTTGAGAATTCAATTGGACAACACTTCATGGAGGAAAGATTCGACCCTTTGAAAGTAGAAAGCCATGAGGTATTTATAGGTGTGGAGAGAATGTAGCGGAAAGGCTGAAGTTATATGCGCAGGCTATGGATCGTCATGACTTTATTTACAAAAATGCCACTGGTCAAATGCTTCCGACCGACCCATACTATATGGTGGCCGACTAATCCATCCAGCTGGCTTTTTGCCGACCGATCCATATCTATAGTCATTGACCGACCCATCATGCAAGTAGTGACCGACCCATGGTGAGGGATTCCGACCGATCCATAGGCTTTGGAGATGACCGAGCCATAGCTTAAATAGGCGACTGACCCATAGCTTAAAGAGAGGACCAACCCATGACTTAAAGAGACGACCGACCCATGGCTTAAAGAGAATATCGATCCATAAGGCTATTACATGACCGACCCATAACACATTTATACGACCGACCCATTATACTATCTTGTGATCGACCCATCAATTATGGCCTTATTTTAGTGGATTAAAATTTGCCCTTCGGAGTTTATAATTTCCTCTTGTAACAAAAATTATGAGCTTCAAAATGAACGTTACACACACCATAAGTGTCCATAAAATGATTGATATGTCGGTCACGTTGTTTTTTATTATTAGTTCATTGCGATACATATGGATCGGTATTTGCGCTATATTATGTATTATTATGGATTGGACGCAAATGGGCTCACATGGGTCAGATACTTATATGAACATGGGTCGGGCTTGACACGTCATCATGGATCGGAACAACTCATTCACGTCTTGCCTTTATCACATCTTTTCGGCCTTCACTTTCTTCCACTTTTGTTTCCTTCAGCTGAAAGCTACTTTAACGGTGATCTTGTTCCTTTGAAGAAAATTCAATTCCATCCCAAAATTCTCGGCTTCATCTTTCAATCTATCCAGAATCAGATTCACGTCTTCAGCCACGATCGAATCCATCCATTGTTTTGCAGGAAACCAGATCAAATCAATTTTGAATTGAACTTCCCAAATCAGATATACTCCAACACCATCGAGCTCAAACCATCCTTCGTCACTCAAATTCAATTATTTGCTGTGATTTTCTCTTTGGAATTTGCATTGAATAGGTGATTTCGAAATCTAGGGTTTGAGTTGAGTCGATTTTGGGGTTGAGATGAATATTTGAGTACTTAGGATTTGCGATGGTGGATGTGTTGATATGTCTTAATCATGTGTTTGAGTGATGAATCTTTGTGTCGAGTTATTTAATTTGGGTGGATCCGACTTTCTTCATAAACGAGTCCATGTTTCAATTTGATATTGTGTATAAACTTTTGTATGAATAGCCTTTTTGTTGAGTTCTAACTCAATATAATTTTTTTTGCAAGCTTTGATTTTGAGTCTTGTAGAGAGCCCATGTTTGAACTACCTTACATTCGATTTCATTATTGTGACAATGCTCATTATTTGCTGCAATTTTTGTTATTAAGTTGTGCTTTGTATTGTTGACAACATGCTGATGTTACCAGAACTGATTGCATTTGTACTTTGAAGCATGGTCATGATATTGAGGAATTGGAAAACTTACAAATACTGACGGACTGGCCATTGTTAACCCATTATGGGTCGGTCAATGCTGATCTGCAATGGATCGATCAGGGCCGATCCACAATGGGTCGGTCTGTGCCGATCCGCAATGGATCGGTCAGTGCCGATCCACAACGGATCGATCAGTATTGATCCATTATGGATCGGTTATCACCAGCCCATTGCCCTTTTGTATTATTCCGACATCCCTCCTGATTATTGACCTTTCCTATATCGTGCTAAGGAAATGAATAACCTTAAATCGAACTTATATTCTAAATGTGTTCTTTTACTGTCACATGTTCTGTAATAAAAGAAATATTCACATGTTTTTGGGCTAATATACTTTGTTATCGATTGCCCATATTGACAACAAGTTAGATAAATGTTTGGAGAATTTCTATAGTGAACTTTACAATTTGCATTGGAATGATATATTTGTACCGGATTGCTTTATTGACCATTTTTAATTTATTCGCACATCTCTTGCACAAACATAAGCACTCTAATATAAGTTCGTAGTGAAGCTTGGAATCGATTAATCAATTCATGACGATTATAGACCCTAAACCTCACTTTCATGATAACTTATATAGCTATGCACAACGTAACACTTCTTATCTTAGGAAGCGCATACCTGTGGTTTGTTTTTCAAACACAATTATTTGTGTAGAAATGGAAACTCGACAACGATCATGCCAACAACCTAAGGAAGCATCCAGAAACACTAAAGTTGAGACTTCTGCCCAAACTTCAGAAATGGTGATGGTTAATGCCCCTGAATCAAATGTTAGTCAAGATTTTCCTCAACCTTGACCCCTTACCGGAGCACCCCTTGAGAGAAAGCCAACGAAACTTTCTGAGCGTTCGTATAAACATTTGTTTGCTCATTTTAGGATTCAAGAAACTGATGCGAAATTTCTGGCAGAGAATGAATTCGCCGACCTTCCACCCTCGGCTATATTAAAGTGAATTGTCATATGTTAATAAACAGTGTCGTCTCTCCTTTTAACCCTTTTTTTGGAAATGATTCTTCGACGCTTGGCTATTGCCCCTTTCCAGCTGCACCCAAATGGCCATGCTATTTTAACTAGGCTTTATGTGCTTTTTATGACAACAAAACAACGTGCGCCTACTTTCCAGGACATTTATTCCTTATATGTTTTCAAAAGGAGGAAGGAACGACCGTCAATTATCTTTGTTGAAGGAACCCGAAATTCCAAGATTATAATTGACTTGTTAGAAAATGCTAAGGGATTTGTAGATTAGTACTTCTATGTTTAGTGTCCCGACAGGTTTTATGTCAGGTGGATGGAAGGAGGTGAATAAATTTACTTAAAGTCTCTTTAATTCACTTTCCATTTACGTTCTGGTTCTTAAATCCAATCCTTTCTTTCTTTTACAGAAATTCCACCTTCTGACCCAGATGCTACCGTCTATCAGAATATATTTGACACTTTGAGAACCGTCATAGAGAAAAAGAAAGTAGGAAATTTTTAACTACAGAAAAAATTCCTTCATCGGTATCACTTGCTCGATTCACGTACTCTTGTGTTAGATCCCAGCACTGAGAAAGATACTATTGGTAAAACCCTGCTAAGAAAGCCTCTCTAAAGAAATTCTCAGACCCTGCAAGTGGTAGTAAGATACCTTTAACATCCCCACTGCCTTCGATTGTTGAAGAAGAATTTAAGCACCGCGAAGGCAAGAGTCTTATGAAGGACGCTGAACAGATTGAGGAAGGTGGGACCTCTCCTGGAGTTGAGCTAATTATTGAGAAAGTGACTGAGGATCCTTCCATTCCAAATGCTCAAGAGGAGAGTTCCACAGACACCTTTAAGAATCTGAGTGACCTCGGCTCAGCTAAGGATCTTATCCCGAGTGACACCACGACTTCGGATCCGGCATCATTGGTTACAAAAACTGGAATCGAGACAATTGCTGCTCAATCTTTCCCATCAGGGAAAATGCTTTTGGACGTAGGGATTGATTTAGATTCACCACTTAAGATCGGTTCGTTATTAGATGCGCATTAGAAAATATTTAATTTACGCTATAAGTTTCTGATGTGTTGCATAAGCATTATAATTTGCTCCCGTACTTTCCAATTTAAGTACTGAAATCCCATTTTGCCTTCTTTCAGGTCCAAAAATGAATTATCCATTTATGAATATCTTTAAACAACACACTAGCAATTTTAATCCAAAGCATCTTATACAGCCCCATCATCCACAATAATCACATCATGGCTACTTAGTGACTGATGAGAAAAATCGGTGGATGCGCGATCACCAAGATATGTTGGATGCAAAAGAGAGGGAGAGACAGGAAAGAGAGAGGGCACGAAGTTCTCATGGTGATAAAGACAAATACGACGACCGCCACGATGACTGATATGATGATTGGGAAGATGAGGAAAGCCGATGAAGGAAGAGACATAAGGATGATCAAGGCAGGGATGGTTCTAAAAAGTTCCTTAAATCAGACAAACTTCCTGCTTCCACCAAAACTACTTCGTCCAGTGTTCCTCCTATCGATATTCAGGCGATCATACAGAGGCCCCGTTACGATCCTGCCTTGGCAAATCTGCACTCGCTGAACGATTCAAGGGTTGGTGTTTTTGAGGAATGTACTTCGACTTGGATATATACCCATTTGATAGGCGGGATATACTTAGAGAATTGGACACCTTGAAAGGCCATATACTTACGCAGTTTGATCCTACCAAAAGTCGGCTCGAGACACAGTTAGACGCGGTCAGGAGTCGAGCTGATAAGCAGCTAGTTTTGTGGTACAAGTTTGTTGAGGATCTCCAACTACTTAACAGAGTCAACCTTGATAAAATTGCTACTTTAGAGGACGAAAAAGTCAAGTGGGCTAAAGTTCTTGAATCCCAGGATAATACCATTGCCTCTCTTACACAAAGAAACACAGAGTTAGAAGGGCTAGAGGCTGAAAATAAGAGGCTCAAAGAAGAGCTTGTTGCCGCTAAACTGAGAGAAAGTACGCTAATAGCGCAAGTCAAAGATGCTCAATCTGCCCCACAAATTGCTGAATCCCAATTAGCCATGGAAAAACAAGCTTCTGCCACTTACCAGCAAGAGAATGCTATCCTTTAGGAGAAGATTACCTCTTAGAGTTTGGCTCTCTCTGTGCTAAATACCAGGGCTGAACTTCTTGAGGAGGACAGAGTTAAAGCTGTGACCGCCATTAAGAAAGCTAAGGCGGATGCCGATGCCACTTTGTTTAAATTCTACGTCTTCAGTGTTATAAGCCGGGGGAGCTTACACTATTTATGTCTGACTTTGCAATGACTTTGTCCCTAGTTTGGAAATCTGTACTTAAGCACACTAAAGGTACCCACGACAAAGAATACCTTTTTATAATCTATTAGATGAGGAATCCCGTGAAGCCTTGGCTGAGGGAAAGAAAAAACTTATGGAAGAGCGAGCCAAATCCTCGAGGGAGAAATCCCCAGGTGCAACTGCTATCGATGCTTCTACTAGCTTTGCCAATATTGAGGCTTCGTGTTCTCATACTCTAACTGTGCCTTTTGCTGATCCTCCTATTGCTCACAAAGAAGAAGATACAATTGTTGAGGGGAATAATACCACGAAGGATAGTGTTGAGGAGTACAATGTAGATGGCGAAGGGGATAATGACGATAATGAGGACAAATACAAAGTTGAGTACAGAAATCTTCAACCTATTGGTAAAACCAAGGTTGACCAAGCTATGTCATTCTTGGATTCTCTTTGTAATTCACTTAGGACACTCGCATTCCATGCTCATTGTTCCTCCTTTGAATTAGGTTTAATCTAGCCACAACCTTCTCCTACCGGAGTCAACACTATGACGACTGAATCCATCATCACTGACTCGACCTTGATATTAATTACTACTTCTGCTCCAACTGTCACCCTTCCTTCGGGTGACGCATCTTCACAACCAGGGTCGCATAACACAAGGATTGATGCACTTATTGATTTGGATTATGATTTTGACTATATCCCTAGTGATGAAGCAGAAGACTCTGGCAATGCAGATGAAAACCCTAGAAAAGGTGCTGAGGACCTAGAAAAGCAGAAAACTAAGCCTTTGTCATCTTAAGAGCAAAGGAGGAAAGCGCGTTGTTAAAAATAAAGGAGTTATCGTTCTATCTTCTCCCGAGAGTCCTTCTGGTGGAATTGGAGCTAAAGACGGGAACCAGCCAGTTGATGCACCTCCTCCTTCTTCTACCAAACCATTTGTGAGGTCCTGTGGTTCGAAGAATGGAAAGAAGAGGAATTAGTTCTTGTGACTAGCTTGCTTTACTTTCTGTTGTTTCCTTTTGCATACTGCATTTAGACCAGTTGTATATGCGAATGCCGATCCTCGCTTATCACTTTATACATATTCGTGTTTGAAACTGTTGTATCTGTGACTTGTGTTGTTCTTGATGTGATGAAACTATGCTTTGCTTATTGTACTTAAGCCTTATATTTTAGCTTTATCGTACTTTTCTCTTTGTATTCTACACTTGTTTCTAATCACATTGACACTACAGGTTTTCTATTGGGTGTGAAGTTGTGACGAGCTTGTGGCATGCATTGTGAGCATTATTACTCCGTCTTAATGCAGTAGTTGATGCCCCCATACCAAAGGTTGCCATAACTTCTTAGGTCAGATGTGATCAATTTTACTGAGATTTTATTGGCTTATAGCTAAAGAACTGGAAGCTCCTGCTCAATTGACTATGTATTTTTGCTTTTTGCCATTGTGCTTAGCACTCCTCAGCTTGCCTATTAACCATAAAATCTGATTTAATTGATTGAATTCGTGACTTAGTTTCCGCTCCCCTTCTTGATATTTTTGGCTCAGTGTTTATCTTTTATCCGACTAGTTAATTCAGGCATAGGAGACTATTGTCTGCAACTTGGCAGATGTATTCTAGCGTCGGTGATTTCACTGGGTGCTTCCGGAGAGGTCTTTGGTTAGAGCCCAACATTCGTTGCAGTTTGAATGAGCCAGGTGCTAACCAAATTAATTGGACGCCTCCAAAGAGGTCATTCAAGTCCACCGATCGTCGCAACTCGAGATATCCGAGCGCTAGCCGAACTAATGGATGCCTTCTAAAAAGGTCATTTATGTCCGTCGATCGCCGAGTCTGAGATGATCGGACACTAACAATCTAATCGGATGCCCCTGAAGATGTCTTTTGTATCCGCTGATCGCCGAGACTGAGATGATCAGACACCAACAATCTAATCGGATGCCCCCAAAGAGGTCTTTTGAATCCTCCTATCGTCGAGTTTGTGATTAGCAGACACTATTAATCTAATCAAATGCCTCTAAAGGGGTCTTTTGAATCCGCCGATAGCTGAGTCTGTGATCAGCAGACATTATCAATCTAATCAGATGTCCCCAAAGAGTTATTTATTCTCAATGTTTGTCGTAATCGGGTCAGATGTTTCCTGACACAGACGATCTCATTGAGTACCCCCTTTCGGCTGGGAATTCTGATGAATCCAGACATGTGGCTTTCTAACATAGTGATCCAGGTCTTTTGGAGACTAGATTGAATTCATGCCCCCCCTTCGGCTGGGACATCTGATTAGTTTCACTTGTGAGAGGCTTTATCATTGTGTAATTTCACGGGGTGGACGCCAGTTCCATTACCGGGTGCTCGTCATAACAAGCTGTCCTGGTAACAGGACTAGGGTTCTGGGTCTCTCTTTTCAGGAGATGCCACTTTAGTGAAACTTGTAATGTTTTTGTCTTTAGATTTGACATTGCACCTTTTAACCGTCAGACTCTTGGTGGCCTTCATTTTTTGCAAGGCCATGCTTTACACCTCCATACTTGTTGCGAATGGTGTTTATAGCACTTATTACTTGAGCTGTCCCCATCGGGATTTGCTGTAAAGGTCACTAGGTCTTACCGGGTTGTTGGTGGGCAATCGTTCGATGGCCTGTAATCAAAATCAATTTTAGCAACTTTGAATAATTAAACTTGAGTTTGCAAATATATGATTCAGGCAAGCAAGTCTACTTTTTCACTCATATGTACAAAGTTTGATTACAATTCTTGTAAAATATTACAACTTCTACAGAAAATACAAATGAAAAATTAGGTAAAATAGCGACGGAGATGGTTGTTGTTCCAAGCTCTGGGAATTTGAAGTCCATCCATTGTCTTTAAATTGAAGGTGCCATCTAGGAGCTTTTGGCTTATAATGAAGGGTCCTTCCCAATTGGGTCCAAATACTCCTATTCTAGTCACGATTCTTTTCAATACAAGGTCCCTAATCTCGAAGGTCCTTTGCTTGACTTTGGAATTGAAATGTCTGGCGATCCTTGTTTGACGAGCAGCGACTCTGAGTTCTGCTTCATTTCTCCTTTCCTCAAGCTGATCGAGTGCTTCAATTTGCATCTTCTCATTCTCTTCTTGGTTGAAGTGAATCCTACGGTGAGTGGGAGCTTCCAACTCTATCGGGATCATGGCCTCAGATCCAAATGCTAGAGAAAACGGAGTGTGCCCAGTCGTAGTTTTATGAGTGGTGTGGTAAGCCCATAGTTCAAGTGAAAGCTCGTCTACCCAACCGCCTTTAGCTTTCTCAAGATGCTTTTTGATGGTTGATTTTATGATCTTTTTTATTGCTTCGACCTACCCGTTGGCCTGCGGATGGGACATTGCTGCAAAAATCTTTTGAATCTTATATTTGGTGCAGAATTCCTTAAACTCCCCACTTTCAAATTTTGTCCCATTGTCTGTGATTATCTTCTTGTGGCATACCAATCCTATAAATAATGCTCTTCAGGACGAAATTGATAATTCTTTGAGGTGGTTGTGGCCAGTGGCTCTGCGCCCATTTGGTGAAGTAATCGACAGCTACAATGGCATATTTAAAACCAGATTTTGCTGTAGGTAATGCCCCAATTAAATCGATGCCACAGACAGCGAATGGCCATGGGCTGACCATTTGAGTCAATTCAGTATATGGTGCTCTTGTAATCTTTGAAAATCATTGGCATCTGTCACATTTCTTAGTGTAAGTCATGGAGTCTAGGTTCACATCTGGACAGAAATAACCGTATCGCAGAATTTTCTTGGCTAGTATCTGACCACCGGTGTAAAGACATAGAGAAGCCTTACCTATATAACTGACCATCTTGAATAAGATACATAGGAGCTTTTCTGAGTAGCTTTGTTCTCTTTTTCCGATCATCCAGGAGCACACCTCTAAGGAGAAAATCTTTGATTAGGGTCATTCATGAATCTGATTCTGCAGAAATTTCCACGATCAAATCTATATCACGTTCATCAATACTGGGATTTGAAAGAACTTCAACTGGCACTATTCCCAACAATTGTGCATCTCCTTTGCTGGCAAGCTTTACGAGTGAGTCAGCCTTTAAGTTTTCTTTCCAAGGAATATGCGAGATAATATAGTAATCGAAGTAATCGAGTAGCTCCCAAGCTTTCGATAGGTAAGCTGGCAAGTTTCCTCCTTTAGCTTGGAACTCTCTCTTGACTTGACATACTACCAACCGTGAACCACTGTAAATGTGTAAGGCCTTTAACTATAATTCTCTTGCACTTCTCAATCCAGCAATCAGAGCTTCATACTCTTCTTCATTATTTGTCGACGGAAATTCTAATCTCAAGGCATAACATAGCAAACGTCCTTCAGGAGTCTCAAGCACTACTCCTGCCCCTAAGCAATATTCGTTCATAGCACTGTCAACAAATAATTTCCATCGAGTGACCACTTCGGTGACTTCTTCTTTGTCATCATCTTTATCCATGAATTCAGCGACAAAGTCCGCTAAAGCCTATCCGTTAATTTCCCTTCGCGGATGGTAAGTGAAATCGTATTGACCGAGCTCAATGTTCCAGTTTAGTAACCTCCTAGAAGTCTCTGGACGGAACAGAACTTGCATTAGGGGATGGTCTGTGAGAACCTTGATAGGGTGAGATCGGAAATATGGCCTTAGCTTTTTTAGAGGCTATGAGTAAGCAGTACGAGATCTTTTCCAACTTGGGATAGTTCAATTCTGCCCCAGACAGCCTCTTGCTGATGTGGTACACCGGCCTTCGAACCTTCGATTCCTCTCTGACCAAAGCAGCGCTTAATGCATGGGATGAAACTGCCAGATACAAGAATAGATCTTCCCCATCTTTAGGCCTGGACGACATTGGCAGTAATTCCATATGCTTGATCAACTCTTCAAAAGCAGTTTGACATTTCAGAGCCCACTGGAAATCTTTCCTTCCTTTTCTTAGAGCATTAAAAAGAGGAATACACCGATCTGTTGCCTTAGAAATGAAGCGGTTTAAAGGAGAAAGTTTCCCATTCAAACTTGGTAGTTCTTTCTTCGTTCTAGGGGCTCGCATTTCTCTCAAAGCAGTAATCTGTGTAGCGTTCGCCTTAATGCCCCGGGCATTAATCATGAACCCAAGAAACTTCCCTGACACGACCCCAAACGAACACTTGAGAGGATTGAGTTTCATGTCGTATTTTCTTAAAATGTTGAACATCTCCGCCAAGTTTTCTAGATGGTCATCAGCTCTTTTGGACTTTACCAGCATGTCGTCTACATAAACCTCCATAGTCTTACTTATTTGGGATTTTAACATGAAATTGACAAGGCGCTGGTAAGTCGCTCCAGCATTTTTTAACCCAAACGACATCACCTTATAACAATACAAGCTGAAATCTGTAATAAAGCTTGGTTTTCTTGGTCAGGCTCATACATCATGATTTGATTATAGCCCGAGTATGCATCCATAAAAGATAGGAGTTCATGCCCCACTGTCGCGTCAAAAAGCTGGTCAATTCTAGGCAGCGGGAAACTGTCTTTGAGACATGCTTTATTAAGATCGGAGTAATCGATGCATACTCGCCACTTGTCGTTGGTTTTTTTACAATCACATGATTCGAGTCCCGGGAATGATATGCAAATTAAAGTGATTCTCCATAAGCCTGTCCACTTCTTCTTTGAGTGCAGCTGACCTTTCTGGGCCCTAAATCCTTCTTTTCTTCTTGATTGGAGTGATGTTTGGGTCAATGTTGAGTGCATGAACCGCCACTTAGGGGGATATGCTGCACATGTCGGAGTGACTCCAAGCAAACACGTCAAGATTAGCTTTCAAAAACATAACCAATTCTTTTTACAATTTCAGGCCCAACTAAGAGCTTATCTTCAATACTCTATCCGGATCTTTATCATGAACTAGAATTGGAATTGTGACTTTTGCTGGCGTCGCTCTCTCTTCCCCTTTACTGGCCTTCTTGGATCCATCTCCTTCTTGCTGGCTTCCCTTATCTCGTTGATATAGCATTCTCTGGCAATGTTCTGATCATCTTGAACCACACTGATCCCCTTGTCTGTTGGAAATTTCATTGTCAAGCACTAAGGGGCTGGCACAATTCTGAAAGCCGCCAAGGCTGACCTTCCCAGAAAAGCGTTATACGTTGATGGCTCATCTACAAGGACAAAGGATTGTGTCAAAGTGGCTTTCCTCTCTCCGTCTCCAAGTTCCACAAGTAGATCAATGACCCCAATGGGTTGCTTCGGCTCCCTATGAACCCTTGGATTTTCTTTTGGCAAGCTAGCACATTCGACATGGAAAGCTTCATTTTGTCGAAAGTGCTTTTGAATAGTACATTCACCGAGGCTCCACAACCAACCAAGGCCCGCTTCACAGTGGCCAGGCCTATCCTGACCATCACTACCATGGGATCTTTAGTTGGAGTGGCTATTCCTTCCTTGTCTTTCCCGCTGAACATGACATCCCCAACTAAAGTCTTTTGTTGCTTTGCGGAGATGGCATTGCTCAATACCAAGCACTTTTCTTCCTTTGAAACATTTTTGAGTGCATTAGAATATCTCTCAATGTCTCTCCAGCTTTCCCCTACTGGATGAGGACCTCCGGAAATGGTGTTAATCTCGGGCTGTGACTAACCGGTGCCAAGGTCTTATCTCCCGATCTAGATGCATTCTGATCTTGGGTAGTTTGAGAAGGATTGGCAGATTGTGGTCTTTTCACATACTACTACAGATGGTTCTTCCTAATCATCTCCTCGATCAGGTTCTTAAGATGCTTGCATTCATTTGTATTACGGCCAGGCTGATTGTGGAAGCGGCAGTACCTCCCAGAATTTTCCTGACTATCGCCCACCTTCTAATTCTTCGGCTTTGGATAGTCCACGGTATCCTTAATGGCAATAAAAATGTTCTCTGACATCTCCGTCAATGGGGTTAACTCAATAGCTTTAATGATGCAGAATTTCTTTCCATTTCGATTATCTTTAGCATCGTTTCCTCACTTTTGGCCTCCATTGTTCTTTTGATCACTTGGAACGTTATTTTCCTTCTTTGATGGAACCATGCTACTGTTAGCAATATCCATAGCAAAAGAAGGATCATCTTCCACATCAATGTACTTCTCTGATTTTGCATAGAACCTCTCTAAGATGTTAGGCTTCTTCATTTTAATCCATCTTCCAAACTTCGACTTTTTAATTGTAGCACGGTTCAATGCCATTAGAACTAGTCAAGGTTCTGGATCTGCATCTTCTGCTGCTGCGGCATTAAATCGTGTGAGGAAGGCTTTAACTGACTCTTCAAGCTTTTTCTCCATGTCATTTAACGACATCACATCTTTGACCTTCGTGGATTGTAGCATGAACTGCTCCCTAAATTTCTTAGCTAGATAGGAAAAGTTATCTACCGATCTTGGGGGCAGCTTGGTAAACCAAAGCGAGGCCACTCCCTCCAAATACACGGGAAGTGTAAGCATTTGAGTTCATCTGTGGCTATGGCACCGTCCATGTTCTAATCGTATTTGTATAAGAACAAATTAGGATCACCAGTCCCGTTGTAGGCTTGTATCGTCGGCAGATTGAACTTTCGTGGGAACTTAGTCAGTTTAATCCTTTGGTGAGTGGAGTCTTAGGCGGAGCAAACTCCCACTCCTTCTCGTCGTCATTCCGTTTAGCACTTTCCTTCATGATTTGTCAAACCATGTCTTTAAGATGCTCCTTCTCGTCGCGTCGATCCGTGGGGCGAACGTTGTCTCCTTCGCCAGACGTTCGCTTACGCGAACGGTCGCAGCTAGGGATCTGAGGCCCTGTGCCTCCCTCATAGGGAAGTGACCTTTTGGCGGAGCTAGTCTATTTCGGAGAAGTTGGTCTTTCCGCATGGTTCATGGTAGATGGTTTGGATTTTGCATGATCAACTTTGTATAGACCATCGATCTCCTGAATATATTGGTCATGATTCGAACTTGTGGCAGACGAATGAGCACCCTCTACACGGGTGACATTAGTAGTAACTTTCATCGTGGTGGCTTGTAGAGCAAAGAGAGTTTCTAACTTTTTCATCATAGTAGCAGTTGAGATCTCCATTTGCTGAGTCAAGCTAGCAACGACTTTATCCAACTCATCTCTAGTCATGCCAACTCCTGCTCTGGAGGATTGGTCAGTCTCAAAATTAGTTTACGGAGTGATAGGATCATCTGCTGCTTTTCCAGAAGTGGTAGCTGCCACAGTCTTACTAGTTGTGGCTTTTTAGCGGCATTATTTCAGATAAATTTATAAACTTTAAAGAGAATTCGTAGACTGGGCCGGATCTTAGATATGAAGGATCTATCATAGGAACGGGCTTCAAATTTTACAACCTCCACAAAGCACTTACACTTGAGAATGTGAACGTGGCCCCATGGTGGGCGCCAAAAAGTGTTTATACCAAAAATGGCAAAAACACCACCAAAGAGGATGTGTACAGTTCATAGAGAATTAGATCTAGAAATATGGAGCCACAAACATAAAGAAAAAAAGTAAAGACAAGGAAATTTAAAGTGGTTCGTTCTCAATTTTGACCTACGTTCACTATGGATGCAAATTTCATTATCATGGTTGCCATTACAAGGTACATGCTCTTTTCAATATCATACATTTTCTATTTTCTACAAGTATTTAACTCTCTTCTTTTACACCTGATTCACTTGAATTCAATGTGAAAACAACAACATCTCTATAGATGCGACAATTGTTGATGGAATCTTCAACGATTGGAGCATTTAAATGATTTTCGATTAATCCATGGAAGATATGATGGTGAATCAAGGCCTCATGGAAGATTAATGGTAGTTTGAATGACTTGGAATGGTTGAGAATTCAATTGGACAACACTTCGTGGAGCAAAGATTCGACCCTTTGAAAGTAGGATTCCATGGGGTATTTATCGGTGTGGAGAGAATGTAGCGAAAAGGCTGAAGTTATATGTGAAGGCTATGGATCGATCATAGCTTTATCTATGAAAATGCCACTGGTCAAATGCTTCCGACCAATCCATAATATATAGTGGTTGACCGATCCATATCTATAGTCGTTGACCGACCTATCATGCAAGTAGTGACCGAACCATAGTGAGGGATTCCGACCAATCCATAGGCTTTGAAAACGACCGAGCCATAGCTTAAAGAGATGACCGACCCTTACCTTAGAGAGGGGACTGACCCATGATTTAAAGAGACGACCGACCCATGGCTTAAAGAGACTACCGATCCATAAGGCTATTACATGACTGACCCATAACACATTTATACGACCTAATTATACTATCTTATGATCGACCCATCGTTTATAACCTTATTTCAGTGGATTAACAGTAGGCTTGTCTACCTCCGTGGCTGGAGCCTGATCCATTACTACGCCCGCGCCAAGAGCATAGTATAGCGGATACATAGTCAATCTCACATGTCTGTCAGTGCTGCTCATCGCGAAACTCTCGAAGCTCGGCCTGCATAGCGTGGATTGCAATGAGCTCTGGGCTCTCATGACTAAGCTGCTGTGGCTACTGAGTTGGAGCGGGTTGTGCTAGGACAAGAGCCTCGAGCAGTTGAATGCCCATCTTTTTGAGAGTGGCGCGGTTAATGGCAGTCGGCACCTTCTTCGCCGATGTCTCCCAATAAAATCTCACTTGGAAGTGTCAGAAGACATGGGTAAGAAGATGGTTGTAAGGAAACTAGCTCCGTGGGGTGCCGATGAAGGACTCATAAAGATGGATCATACGCACACGCGCCCAGTTGACGGCTATGCCGCCAAGAATAGCATAGGTGGCGCGGTGAACAGAAGGACAAATCTGCTCCAAGCTTCACGTCTTCGGGATGATGTTTTGCTGTGGGATGCGCACAACTACACAAGCATTGGGTTGCAGATCGGTAGTGGTCCAAGCTTCGGGCTCTCCAAGGAAGACACACTGAAGGATCTGAGGGTCCTCCATCTCTACAGCTTCAAGCTCTACTCTGACTACTGATATGCCTAAAATCTTGGCTAAGTCATCGTCGGTGAACTCGATGTAGGTGCCCATGACCTCGGATCGGATGATGCAGGTCTCATCATCGATGTTATCATCCATCTGGGCATCAAACAGACAGACACGGCGTGGATATAGGTCAGGCTCAAAAGTGTCAAAGCGCAGGATCGGTGTTAGGCCTACGGTGACAAACAGCTCCTCCAAACCATAAGCGGAAAAAGCGGCGAGCTTCACCGGTCGACCAACTTGAAACTCATAACTGGCTGTGGCTAAGTAGTGCTTAATCTTCGCCTCATCGCAGTCTAGCCAAGCATCTTCCAGAGGCGTGAGAACAGGGCATTGGTTGCGAGGAGCCATGGAGGAATCTGGGAATTGGGAAAGTGAAATTGCAAACCTAGAGTATAATTATGTATAGATTTGCACGAGGAGGATTTTGGTGGTAATTAGGGATGAAACGGAGTGGAGGTTGCTCGGATTGGAGCTTGGAACGGAGGAGGGTTTGGGTTTTTCGGTGGAATTGGGGTTGGGGAGAAAGAGTCGACTGAACGATAAATATATCCTTTCAGCCGATTCGGGTCGGGTCAGGCTATGCTTACCAAGGGGAGCGGTCAACCTTCCCCTAAGAGGTCGGTCGACCACTTGCCCTATAGTAGGCACGGTTTGAACCTCGGTCCAACGACCTGTATAAATTATATATAAATTAATTTTTTAAATTTTCTATTACGTCAAAACAACTTCTACACTCAACCAAATTCTCGTATCGACTTCCACCACTCGTCGAGTCAAGAAATTTAATTTTCCATTGCCTTTTTCGTGCCTTTAAAAGACTTGTGACCACCGGGTCGAATGATCTTAAAATAATAAATCAGCTAGAAATTCAAAATAAAATGAAATAAGATTTTTTTTTTCCCTTTACCAACTGACAAAACTAAACGATTCAAAATCAAATACCCCAAAAATCAAGATGAAGGATTTTTGTAACAACCCGGAATTTTGGCGATATAGATTAATTATTATAATTTCAAAAATAGCAGCAAAAGATGTAATTTGGCCACGAGACTTTAAACGTTGCGTTTGTCTCGGAATTTTGGTCAACTTTCATGTTTTGAGTTTTGCGAACGGACTCCGTATGAAAAAGTTACGGATGAAATACGAAAACGGACGGAAACTAAATAAACCAGAATATTTAATTAATATATTTCCTAACTTAACCAGCCGACCTGGGCAATCTGGTGCCTAAGCGGTCGACTATGGGGTCGATCGACGGTCAACTGCCCAGGTTGACCTACTGGGCGTTAGATCGCCCAGTGGTAGCTAGGTTTTGAAGGGTTAGGTTAATTTGTTTATATAACTGATGGATGGATATAACTTAAAACTAATCCAATGGTTTTAGGCCATTTCCACCACTATAAATAAATAGGTAGAGCCTCATTCTTTTCCAGTCAAATCTATAAAGGCAGCGGAGCTCTGCCATTTTTCTTCCTCTTCTAACCTAATTTCTAAAATAAAAATATGTTCATACAGATCAAATCAAATCAAATTCATATACATTTGGGAAGATTATTAGACTCAATGGAAGAGGATGCTCAATGATAGAGTCTTCGCTATCTTCCCTTTTTCTTACATTTCTACAAATCAAGAATTTTCCCCTTTCTAGATAAATTGTAGATTTATAAAGCATTTGGGGATTGTTGGCCTAAAGGATTCAAAACTTATAACTTGGAGGATATAAGGTGAGTGGGAAATTCACAAATACTATTATAATGACTTATCTATTTCGTTTGAATCCAATCTATGTTTTACGCTATTAGATCTGATTATTTGAATATTGTAAATTTATTGACAACCATCAGATCCGATTATAAATATGGTTAAAATTGGTAAACGACAAGTTGTGATTAGTATAACCTGAATTGTAGGATTCTTAAATATTTTTCCCACATATTCCTACAGTTATGTCATGGAATATGTTGTATATGTTACATAGCACTATGGATCTGGAAATCAATCCCATTAGACATAAATTAGTTGTAGTTATGTTCCAGATCTTTAGTTCAGTGCGGAAATATGAAATATCTGAATTTGGGTAAAAAGATGAAATTTGTGTATTATGTGATTGTAAGAATAAAAGAAATATTCCTGTTTATATTCAATATTGTTGGGTTTTGGCTTAAGTATTGTAAAATATGCCTTTTTCCTCCCTTTGAATAAAGAGACATTATTTTGGAATCACAAGAAGTATGATAAAAAAGATTAAAAAGGAAAAAGTGGTGCAAAGGTACATATAAATATAAATATAAATACATACATTTGTATGTAATTTGCATCGACTATTCCAGTGTGTGTGTGTGTGTATATATATATATATATATATATATTTCATATATTTCTTGTGATTTGGAAATATGTCAATTCCACAAAATAGGCATTATTTACAATGATTACGACTAATGGTCATTTATGAGACTTGAAACCTTTTTGCAAGTTTGAATATAAAAAGGAAATGTTTGGTTAATTTATTAGACCAAATCATTAATTTAAAAAGAAGAATAATAATAAAAATAATAATAACTACGTTGGCCACACGAAAATACAAAAATAAATATATACTTATTATCCGTCCAAATCAGCGTAAAACGGTAAAATATACATTGTATGGAATGTTTGAATGTTTGGATAAGATTCAATTATGGAATTATGTGTAAATATAATCCATTCTGAATTAATATATTTGTGGTGACAATTTATAGCAATCAATATAATTAATTTCCATAAATGAGATCACAAATCAATAAGTGACCATTGTAACCAATATTGATTTAGGAAAATTAAATGTGATCTGAAAAATGGTTACAATTCCTAAACTCAATTAGGATAAATGTTGTGAACACCAAATAGGAAATTTGGATTATAACCGCATTTAGACACGAGGTTAAACTCAACTTGTGGTACAAGCCTTCCCGGAACCAACCGGCAAATCCAACAACCATAGGTAGTCAGTTTAATGTGAGTGGTCTAATGCATAAAATAATCGTATTAAGGCACGAGGTTAAGTTCACTTGTGGTAGAAGTCTACCCGGAACCGACCGGAAAATCCATCATCCACAGGTAGTTAACTTAGTGTAAGAGGCCAGGTACGTAAGTGTGTATATATATATAACAATCAAACAAAAAAATAAATGAATAGAAATTGTTCATTAGGGTACAACAAATAGATAATGTGGGACTGATAAATAGTTGCCTTAAAAAAATATGACCGTTGGGGTCATAAAGGGCAAATAAAAAGGAAATAAAAGGAAATGGGTGTCATAAGAGAATTTATTATTGCCATTTAAATGCTAAGTCCAAATTACGGAAGGTATTAAGTAATTATCCTAGGGAATATAACCTTAATTATTTATAGTAATGGAAATAGAAAATATTGTTGGACTTAGTAGTTTAATAATGTAAGGTATTATTAACCATATAAACCCATGACGCAAATAAATGGTGTAAGTATAGTATTTCCGTATAAAGGGATTAAACAGGAATGACTTAATAATGTAGCCTACTTTATCCCAAAAAGGGAAAGGTGCTAAAGGAAAATGGGGTACAAACTAATAACCTTCGCGTATAGTCCGCTTCTTGGGTCCTAAAAGGCTAAGTGACTAGGGTTGGAGAGTCCACATGGGAACAGGTTTTTCATCATAGGGGTCTTAAATGGCAGTGTATGTAGGCCCACCCAAACCTGGAAATTAAAAAGGTCAGATATGGCCACCTATCCTACGGGAAGTAATAAGCGACTAAGGAGGTTATCTAATAAGGTCAGCTAGAAGGTACAACGAACGATAAAATACCATCTCTCACCTTATGCGGGGAAAAGGTATATATGTGAATGACGGAAGACTTAACTAGTAGGGCCCGCAGCTAGTATCCTCTAGTTTATGTTAACGTTGAATATATTATTGAGGGTTAATAAGTGACCAATAGGTCCGCCTAGGGTCTTAAGTGATCAGGGAGAATCCACCCTATCTATCATTGATAGTGAGGCATTAAATAATAAAGAATAGTGAATGAGTATATAGATAGAAACCCCGAAATTAGGGGCCTACTCTCGATATAGTTAACCAGTTAAGCTCTGCTATAAAGGCTTCACAAGAATGTATGTAAATGTCCTATCTCGGTAATGTAATTTGGGGAAACTACTTTGGGAAGAGTAGTAGAGTCTTGCGTAAACAATAACAAGGTTGGTTTAGAACCACTAACCTTGTTAGGCATACAGCTTAGGTTGAATCAACCGGAATACATCTGTGTTATAGTCTGTGTTGTATATTTCTTAGTCGCCGGAACTTGTTGTTCTGACCCCCTCCTCATTACAACCTCTAAGGTTTCTCACGGATGATTAAGTTTGGCTTTCGGTTCTCGTTCTCTCTCATGCTCGGTATTGGCAAAGTGACTTACTTTGAAAAAGATAGTTACTCGAGTTAACACTAGTTTATCCTATTTTGTTTCCGCTGTGAGTTTTATTTATAGTAGTCTGATTATATTTATGCTCATTTGTTGTAGGTACTAGATATACACGCTCCATGCTTGGATGTGTTCAAGTTTTGATTTTTGTCAAAATTTGGGTTGTAGAAAAGTGTGTGGTGTTACATTTGGTATCACAGCTTAGGTTAAATGATTAGAGGAATTAGTTAAATTAAGAATCGTGACAGAATATAATTCGATTTTATTTTCTGTTTTTCTTCGTCTTTCTTACTCGGCTTTAGTTTATTTCGACAATTAAATTGGTCGTGGGCCTAATTATATAAAATGGGCTTTGAGAGACTAAGAATTGAAATATGTTGAGTTCAGGTTTCTAGCCGATTCCTTCTTACCCCATAGTGGATTGGCAATCTCGTCGTGAAGGGCATGAGGATGACATATGGTGGATTCCGTTGATTCAAGATTTGGAAACTGGAATAATATATATTAATATAAAAAGCTAGTTACAACCGAGATAGTCATAAATTCCTGGTTTGGTTTCGTTGGTAGTTCTAGTTAAGACCATTACTCGATCCAAAACGGGGAAAACCCATGTTAGTATGTTGTATCCATTTCAGAAATATAATTATAAGGTGTATTCACTTGTTACTTCGTTAAAATTCCGAGTCTACCTTTGTTGAGATATTCATTTGAGTCTTGGCCTTGTATTCGAGGAAATTTATTTAAAAAAATACTATTTGAAAAATAAAAATGGATTTCAACGGTTTCGGAAAGTAGTTTGTGAACGTATGGTTTTAAATTTTAATCTATTCGTGGTTCAAAATTTTAGAGCTATGGGGTAATTTTAATAAATATAGTCTGATTGGTAGGAAAGATGAAATTAGGAAGGACAAGGAATATGCCACTAAACATGAAAACAATAAATATCTAATATTTAAAAATGCATATGTGTTATATATGCATAGACATAAATATATAAAAGAAGAATAAAATAATGATAATATATGATTGCATATAATAAATACATGCATTGAAAGAGAAGAAAAGATTACTGTAAATAACAATGCAATGCATGCATTAAAAGAAAGAAGAAATCGGTTGCATGCAGTGTAATTATGTTTCATGCAATGATCTACAGATATTTTTCATTAATAAGAAAAGAAAAATGAAATAAAAAGATGCATGCAAATTGATAAGGTTACATGCAATGGTTTAATTGAAATATTGTAATAAACATGAAAAGGAGGAATAAGAAAAGAACAATGACCACCATTGTTCTAAGCCTTGTTAACAAAAGCCTAAGTAGTCCAGTTGGTTAGAGCATGTGGCTTTAATGAGAGTGGCGCAGATTCAATCCCTGCAGGCGCCATATTTTTATTTTAAAGGAATGACTAAAATAACACATGTTCTAAAGTGAAAATATGTATAAACGCACATATAAGGAAAATTACACATATAATGAAGTACAAAAACTTATGTATACATGTATACGAAAATATATGCGTACATATGTGCGTATATATATATATATATACATATATACTTTTAACGACATTTTTCGTCAACACCGGAAATGGGTCAGTAAGAATAGACCTGAAGGAGAAATAGGTTGTTTATCCTCCACGAGTTTGGGTTGAATCGCCGCCCCTGGGTATCAGGATCAGGCTCGCTAGAAGACCTAAGCTCGTAGGGCTTAGACTCACTGGGGGGACTTAAACCAACAGAATTGGGGTATTTCCTCCGATCATGGTTGTAGATTTGGATAAAAATCGCTGTGTACGTAGGGAGAAAACAATAATCGTAACAACAATAACCAGAAATTAGTAAAACAAACTTACAAAGGACACTACGGGTGTAGATTCGCCCTTTTTTATTATTCTTCTACTTTGAGTTACATGAATAGAGTGGGGAAGCTTCAATTTATCTCAGTATTAGGGTTTTAAAGAGAGAGAATACAAAAGTTCCAACCCAACCCCAATGTGACCCCTGGGGTCTTATTTATAGAGAACTTGGGGCCCCTTCCGCTGTTGAGCCGTTGGGCCTCTAGGAACCTTTGCCGGCTGCCTTTTCCTTTGGTCTTCAATGTTTTTGCTTCCAGCCGCTTTGAGGTGTTAATTATAGCTTCTGTAATGAAGGTTTCGGCTAGTCGGGGGCCTCTTCGGAGTTATAGTGCGCTTGCTAATATAGTAGCTCTCCGGAAGGTACTATGAATTTCCGGTTGCTTGCTTTTGATCATAGACTTTCGGATATAGGCTTCCGGTTTTCCCGTGAATACTTAGAGGAGCCTGCCCTCAGTATGTACGTGGTTAGTCGCCTGTTCGGAATCACTGACCTTGTCTATGCTAACGAGACTAGTGTGGATAGCTTGTATCCCTTCCGAGGTTCCGATCTGCTTTTTGGTGGGATTTCCAGGTATAGCCTGATCTTCCAGTAGATTGCTCTAGGTGACATATCGGTATTAGGCGGGCCAATGCCGTAGGTTCTTTCGGGTTTCAACTCGCAGAGCTGTTGCCTTCATCTTCCCTGGTTTCTAACTAGGATGACCTCTCGCTGCGAGACTTCTTTGTCGGTTTGATGTTGTTGGAAGGATCCCGCTAGGCCTATCTTGTCGGATAAATCTTGTCGGCTAGATTCTATAGCTTTTACGGTTCTTCCCCTCGGGAAGGTCTCGGTTGATACCGCTTTCGGATCATTTTTCCTTGTTCTCGATTCTTCTTAACATTTGACTCTACTTTCTGAAGGACTCCCATGTGCTCGTGGTCATCTGGTACCCCTTCACTGTCAGCCTGTTTCATTGTTAATTTTAGTAGTAACATTTGCCCCCTTGTGAAGGGGTATTTTTGACTTTCCAAGTCAAATTTTGGTCTTTTTCGAAATGTCACATCTGGATTTCTCGATCTTCTTCAATCAGGACCGTGATTGGTTTCTGTTCGTATGGCCCAGATTGACTTTGGCGCTTGATCATAAGTTCTTTTTTTTCTTTGTTTGAGAAGTTGTTAGGTTTTCGCCCGTACAGGATTCCTAACTTTTTGCTTTTCTAGTATGAATCTCATCCGCTGATTCGACTTGAGATGAGTGGTGGAGATGAAAACTGATCCTTTGCCAAAGAGGGGTCTTTTTTCCTTTTCTTCCAATTTCATGCATAACATTTTTCTCAAACGAGGTTACTGTTCATCGGGATTCATCACACTACTTCTAAGTTTTTAAGCTTAATTAATCGTAAGTTTTCCTGCTTCAAACTTAATCATTGATTTGGATTATGCATTAAATTAGGGTTCTATAGCCCTATCCCAAGCTAAATCCCCAGTAGCCGTTCAGGGTGTGATCTCAATGAATTGTGTCTAACCCAATCATTATTGGGGTCTGGGGAGCAGGCTTTTGTATAGACAACTAGTTTGTGGTAAAAAGCGACTTAAGCCATCAATCATCATCTTTGTAAACAACCTCACTGCCCTAAGGGTTAACAAAATTTTACATTACCCATTTACCTATATGTAGTTTGCATGTGTTTATCAAATAGGGATTAGATTAGAACATATGTTCATGTTACGAGATCACTAGGCAGGACTATGTATGGAATTCCACAATTGGATGATTCCCATTTGAGCAAGTCAGGTGGGCTTTGCTCAAAAGAGGAGAAGCTTCGAGTGAAGGAATTTCAAATGGCTAACACTGTGGATGGAGTTCCTGGGGGCTTGAGTTAGCATTCTGCTCCGTTACCGTCAGGATTTCTTTGCGAGCGTGTCCTTTCACCCTTACATTCAGTGTCTCTTAGGCACGGTTCACACTCATCTTCCGTTGCCCCTACCCATCTTAAGTTTTTGCCCAGGAAGAGGACTACCCCAACTGCTAGTATTGACTCTTCCAAGGAATATAAGAGGGTAAATTTTACCCTTCATGCTTTTGGTGATGACGTTGTTGAGTCTCCTGGTCGTCGGTTGTTATTCGGCCCTCTTTGCCTAGAAGCTCTTCTAACACGTGTCCTTCTTCAGTGGAGTCCATAGGAAGTGATTTTGTTATAGGTTTCATGAGATCCGATTCCCAGGGAGCTTCAGATTTGAGAGAGTACGGACCATTTTCTACTGCCCATCGGTTGTGTGATCCTGTGAATGCCCCCTTACCAGTCTTGGATTTCGACGGTACTATTAGATCTGCTCTGCCTTCTATTGACGGTTAGGGCATTCCAGAATCTGCCTTTACCGATTGGTCTGATTTTTGTCTCCGTCTTGTAAACAGCAGCTCCGGGTTCATGCCCCTGCTTTTCTAAGCTTTCTATCCATTTCCTTTGTGTTAGGGCTAATATCATATTATTTCATTTCATATATCTAAAGGTTGGTATGTTGCTAGAGAAACGGTGGCCATCTTATCTTGTGAGATGAAGGAGCTCCAAGAAACGAAAGCCACGCTGGAGCTTAGGATCCGTGACTTAACTTTATCGAAGGGTAATAACGATGAAGCCTGTCGTCAACTGAGGGAGTCCCTTGAAAGGGAAAGGGCCGGCAACAATTCCCTAATTACCGAAGCTTCGTCCACTAAGCGTAAGCTATCGGATATGTTGGTAGAGCATACCATGAGGTTGAGAACGAGAGAGGCGATTCTTTTCAATGCTAAACGGATAATTTACGAGACTCAGGATCGGATTTCCATTTTTCTGAGGGTACATCTCCCGGACTTGGTGCTAGAACACTACGAAAAATCCCTCTTTGCAATCTATCGTGATAATCATGACAAGTTCCAGGACATGGATTTTCCTTCCATTCACCCCTCCCTTCGGGGTAGAATTCTGGGGGGAGTCAGGATGTCGAAAAAAGGCATTGAAGCTTTTAAAGAGAAATGGGCGAGGGTCGAGGATCTTCTGTTTGTTGAGGAGCTTCCCTATCACTTAGTGTCTAGTGATGATGAAAATCTGACTTTACAAACAGGAGGTGATGATATAGGCGATTATTTCAACAATTCTGACTCCAAGGGTGTGCAAAAGAAGGATAGCAGAGTGGAAGGTATGCTTTCTGTTTTCGTTGGTGGTTTCTTGGGCCTACGAGTGCTAATTCTTCTCATGTCTTGGTTACTTCATGTGGTGGCGGGGGGTCTGCTGAAGAAGCCGATTTTTTAGGACCGAGTGAGAAAGAACGACAATACACACTGCTTCCCCTATTCCTTAGGTATGAATCTTTGTTGTCGAATTTCTTCTTTACTTGCGGGGGTTGACTTTTCATGGTTCATTCTTTTGGTGATGAAAACTCTGTTTCCATAAATTATTCTGTTTCCAAGGGCGACCTGCACTCTCTCTAGGTTGAGGATGGAATTTCTCACAAAACATTCTTATAAATCCGGCAGAGAACGCTTTTTGAAAGAGCTCGAGCATATTTACATGAAGTGCCCTCAATTATCTTTCAACTTCTTTGGAAATAATAGGGAGATAATATTAAATAAACTTAGAGCCCATTATGCAAAATTAATATGTAATATGAAGGAAGGGAATATTGGAGAGAAAAATTAACTTGCCACACCCTTTGTGGTCGATGTTAATTTATATGGATATGAATTGTGTTTGTGTTTATTTAGTGTCTGAAAATTGATCCTATAAGTGGTGGCTTATTTGTTTACGCAAACAGGAATGTTCGCCTGAAAGCACTTTCTTTCTCATGGACGAGGGTGTCCGATTTACTCCATGCCCTGGAGACTTTTTTTTTACGATATTATCGATAGATTTGCCCCGTCGGGGGAGCTACTTGCACAACGCTTGAAAGAGAGAATAAGAATATTGGAAGCTCAGATAAATCAAAAGGATAAAACATCATAGAAGTGAAGAGGGATACAAAGTCAAAACCTTTTATCGATTTTTAGGAAGAGAAGGGTGAATTTCAATGTCAAGCCACTGACTTAAAGGCAGGTCGCGACGATGCATTGACAAAGTGTAAAGAATGGGAATTTATCTTTGGAGATGCCCTTAAAACTCCTACCCATGACGCCTTGCGGGTTTCGAAGTGGTCCGAATATTTCAGGTCTTAGATAAGGGAATTCCCCTCTAGAATGGATCATTCCCACGCCGAGAGGTGGTATAGACGGGTTAAGTCCAACATAAAAGGTTTTTTACAATAGGAAAGGTGTTGAGTATAACTCCCGTCGTACTGGTTTTTATGTCTCTAAAATTAAGCAACTACAAAAGGAGAAACAGTTCTTTCACAAAGAGGCTTTCGACTTAAAGAAGGAAAATAAAAACCTTCGTGACATGGGCAAGGCCCTTGACCGAGATTTAAAGTGGCAACCTAAACCTTTGGATGACTCACGCGTGGTATCAGAAAAGATGCAAAAAGGTTGACGGAATTTTACGTGTTGCGATTCGTCACTCTGCGACTTCTTCCCTGTCTAATGGATAAGAAACTTTCATTGGGAGCTAGGCTATTGCTTATATCAAAGTCTTAGCATCGGAGCAAGGGTGTTCTTTTCATAGGAGATACGTTTGTCCCGCAATCTTGTAAATAACTATGTAAGATGTGAAGTGCCTAGTATATTACCTGTCGCGTGTAATATTTTACTATGATGGTGCTTATAGATAAAGATAGGGGTTATCAGCGTATTATCAATCATGAGATCACACCTCCGGTGCAAATTTTTTGTCCTTGTTATGATAGGGTGCGTGCTTACGACATTCTTTACTAAGAGTTTGTTTCGTAGATCCTTATGGAGCGTCACTTATCCTTAGTGTGATTAATTGTACCTAGGCATGTTGAATATGAGATGTCTATAACGTTTACTTGTGTTTTGTGTATTATAACAATCATTCGACATGCTTGCATAATAAACTGATAAATGTATAAGTTTAAGGTGCTTCCCTGAGCAAGTTAGCAGGCCGTAGTCTTGTACCTAATAATTTCGAAGGTTGGACCACCCCTTCTTGTTTAGTTTCGAGCGTTAGAATCGATCCAGACTCTGGTATTAATAGAAGACCGGGAATCCCTTCTAGCATTTGTAGATTAAAGACCGGGAACCCCTTCAGATATTAGAGACCAGAAACCCCTTTCCGGTATTTGTGAATAGCTGATTTCACACACATTCGGGTATTAATAGATAGAAGACAGGAACCCTCCTTTGGTATTTGGATTGAAGACCGGAATGCAACATCCCATATTTTCGGTCATTTAAATTTGAATATTTAAATGTGTTTTATATATTATATTGAAAATATAATGAATTTTATATCGAAATTAATTATAAAATGGAGTTCGAATATATATAAATTATAATATAATTAAAACGAGCTCGAAACGACGCTGTAGTTCGTAATATTGAAGTTCAAACTTTAATTGAATATACATGATCCAATATAAGTCGGAATTCTATAAAACAAGAACCGTTTGAATTTATGTGATTATATTTTTCTAGTGAAAGAGAAAAATTGAGATTTCATCGTATAGATTGTAAATTATGTCCAAATCAAATTTTCAGAAAATCGCTATGGAATCGTTTATAAACCATAACGATAATTTAATATAATTAAATATTTGTTTTGAATTTGGATGAGATCTTTGAGACGTAGCTATAATTTAATTTTTAGAATTTTACTGTAATTTTTAATTGGGAAAATGCACCACTTTTTATTTGGAGTATTTTGCATCCTATATCAGTATTTTGGGGTTTCACAATATAAGTTAACCTACCGATATTATTATATTTCTGGGATCGTAGCACGTTGTTCGTTAGAACGATATTTTTATTTTTGTCCGTGACAGTCGGTAAGTAAGCGATACTCTATGTAATCGGTACCGCATACATATATACACGCCTATCACCTTATATTCAAATATAGTATACCAAGCACGTGCTAAATTTATCAGAATACAAATAAATCATCAATATCTTAAAAACTACAAAGGGCATTGTGATGTACATGACATATTAAACATATATAATCATGTATTCCATTAAGTTCATGTTATGTTCAATTTTACAATCAAGGAAAACTATTGAACTATTTCATTTTTATTGAACGGTACATAGAATGACAAGAAGTAACCTACACATACGTTAGAATACAAACAAACCCAGTTGAAAAAATTTCAAAACCAATATTTTTCAGACCTCAACCTCCCCTATCATCAAACAGATGCCTAAGAAGACATTTCGAAATCAGACACTTGGCCCATTGCCTAATAACACAGCTATGTTTGAGATACCATACCCTATTGCGTTTGCTTTCAGCAACCTTTCACGTACCCTACAGTAATTGATCTGACCTTTATCTTATCCTCCAATCCTTTTCCTTTATAAACCGTCCTATTCTCTTTCTTCCTGTAACAAATGAAATCATAAAAACTAAAACAACAGCTTCGAATTGGGGAGAAAAACATGAAATCTGGGTGCGAGTCGTTCAAGCTGATAATGGGGTGTAGAGCCCGCATATGCCATGAATAACCCTACTTGCAACAAGGCAGAGGGGACTGGTATGCTTCGAGTGTGTGCCTAGTCTTCGATGGTCGGATTATCGCCAGTGGTGCTCTCACGGTGCCGCGTCAGGTGAAGGTCATAAGGGGTTTGCCGGTGATGGTTAGCAGGTGGGTTTAGCAACGTTTTTGGCAGGGACTGGTCGAGCTCGACACTTAAACTTGTCGCACCACTGTACATGGCCCGCAGTAATAAAATGTGTCGGCCAATCTTTTCCAGACCAGAATATATATTATGTACACTGAGAGTATTGGACATGGGCTAAGCCCACAAACACTTTATTTCATTTTTTCCGCCTTTATTTTCATGTTGCCGCCTGTTTATGGTTACAGTATATATAAACATTCTGGCAAAACATTGTACACTTTACTTTTACATAAAAAATAAAGACTGTTCAATCTTGTTTACAATTCTGCTTCAACTCTAAATCTCCTCTGCAATTTCTTCATTCAAATAACCAAATTCTATTTTGGTATCAGAGCGTGTCTTGCCTAACGGCTTATTGATCTTGCAGCTGTGATTATTGATCAACATTCTCATCAGAATTTAATATCATCATATGAGAATGGCTCATCATAGGGTGTACCTCATCATTTGAGAGAAGATATAATTCAATCAAGAAGTGTCGTGCCTGAAATCCTTAGATTTGGCTGCATCTAATTGATCTATTATACCCTCTAGTATCAGTAACAAAGATCACCACGAAGTCAATCAAGAAGTCAAGAAATTACCAAACAAATAAGAGCCGTGCCTAGAGATAGCTTTAGAAAAGGTACTTACATTAAAGAAAATTTTCTCATTATTAGAAATCTCTGGCTGCTCTTACTTGTCCAAATAATACTTAGATTCTTGATAATAGCGGTATTCTTTGATCTGATTTCTTCCTAATTTCACTGTGTCATCATCTGCCTGTTGTTATGGGTGATGAAACAACTTCTATGACATCTGACAATGGTCAGAATACATCTCCTGATATTGTACCTGCCAACCGATTAGTAAAAATTGTAGTTAGTCTCAAAAGCCAGTTAATTACTATACATCTCGAAGAAGATAATTATCTTCTTTGGAAAGTACAGGTTGAAACAGCTATACAAGGCTATGACCTTGAAGGGTACATTCTTGGCACTATAGATATAGCAGCAAATTTTATTACAGATGAGAATAATAGAACAATTGCTAATGAAAAATATGTAAGTTACCATAGGCAAGATAGACTCATCAGTTCATGGTTGTTATCATCTATAAGTGCAAGTTTATTACCCCAAGTCATTGGTTGTACATCCACTGCCGAAAGAGAGTTTAATAATCAATGTTCTGCAAAGGTTCTTCACTACAAGAATCAGCTACAGAGTGTTAAAATGGAGAATTTGTATATGAGAGGATATATCTCAAAGGTCAAAAAATCATGTGACTTGTTGAATGCTATCGGGAACAACGTGCCTAATAATGATTAAGTTTTATACCTAGTTAATGGTCTGAATAATGATTATGAAGCTGTTGTGGCCGTAATAACGTCCCAGAGAACTATACCACCCATAGATGAAGTGCACTCAATTCTACTCTCTCATGAGGCTAGAATAAATGCCAAGAAATCTCAAGAAACTGATTATTCAGTCAATTTAACTACTGGATTTAAAGGCAGAAACTAGAACAACCATAATAATCGAAATGATCAAACTTACCAAAGAGGTGGTGGTGCAAGAAGAGCAAGAGGCCGAGGTAGATGGACTAATACCAACAGACCAAAATGTCAAATATGCGAAAAGATGGGTCACACAACATTGAATTGTTATTTCAGATTCAACACCGGTTTCACATCCAACCAGAATCAGAGAAACAGTGGCAATCCAAATATTAACATTGCTCAGTCACAATCTGAAAGCAACAATCAAGATAATTCAAACAGAAATGGCAATCAAAATGACATAGCAAAGCTAGAGACTGTGCAAGATGATAGCTGGTACCCGGATTCAGGAGCTACGCATCATGTCACAAACAAATTAGATAATCTGAATCTTGGGAAAAGAGACTACAGAGGTAATCACTCAATTTTATTGGGTAATGTAAAAGTATTTCTATTACTCATATTGGTAGTGCTCGAATAGGTGGTAAGCGACAATTATATTTACACAATTTATTAAGAGCGCCAAAAATCAAGAAAAATTTAATAAGTGTTTCTCAATTTGCTCAGGACAATAATGTCTTCTTTGAATTTTACCCTAAATATTGCTTAGTTAGGGATATTCTAACTAAAGAACCCATTTTACAAGGTAACATGTCAGGAGGACATTACAAGTTTAACACTGTTAAAAATAACAGTGTGGTGAAGGGAGAAAATTACTGTAATTTGAATGAATTGGACAATGCTAATAGCAACAAGAATGTATTTGATCTTTGGCACTATAAACTAGGCCACCCAAGTGCTAAAATTGTGATGAAAATATTAACTGAAAATAAAATTCAGTTTGATCATGTCTCATTGCCATATATTTGTGATTATTGTCAAATTGGAAAAGCCACAAATTACCTTTTATCAACTCTGAAACAATTTATACAGAACCATTGCATTTAATTGCAACTGATTTATGGGGTCCTGCACCTATACACTCTGATTTTGGATATAAATATTATATAACCTTTGTTGATGCCTACTCTAGACATACTTGGATTTATTTTCTTAAAGCCAAGTCAGATACTAATAATGCTGTTATTAACTTTATTACCATGGCTGAAAGACAATTTAATACATCAGTTAAAATTATATAGTCTGATGGTGGAAGTGAGTTTAAGAGTCTGAATAATTATTTTACTAAGAAAGGAATTATTCAAAGGACAACTTGTCCCTATACGTCTCAACAAAATGGTCTTGTTGAACGAAAACACAGACATATCGTAGAATTTGGTCTAACGCTGTTGGCACAAGAAAAGTTACCCCTAAACTTTTGGCCAGAGACCTTCGGTACTTCTGTATATTTAATTAATAGGCAGCCATAGGATTGGTTTATCGCACCATAGGATTGGTTTATGTAATAAGTGGCATGGTGCGATAACAGAAGTGCTGTATACATGACTGAAAACCCTATTCAACATGCTAGAATGAAGCATACTGAAATTCACTTTGTCAGGGAATTGGTTCAAAAGGGTGAAATATAAGTAAATCATATACCTGGATCCTTTCAAAGAGAAGAAATTTTAACCAAAGCTATATCAGTCAAAAACTATACCAGATTTAGGACCGAACTTAACGTAGCTGACCAACCGAAGAGCAACATTGAAAGCAAAATAGATACGAAAGCTGCTGCTGCTATGTGGATGGACGATGAGTCAAAGAGCAACTCGGAAAGCAAAGCTACGAAAGCTACTACCACTATGTTGATGGATGATGAGCCAAAGAGCAACTCGGAAAGCAAAGCAGAAGGAACAGCCGTCACGATTACATTGATGAACAATAAAGCTCAAGTTGTTGAATCTGGAAATAAAGCTCCGAAGAAGCTTGAAGATAAGATCAAGCACACCATCAGAAAGGTGCGAGGCAACCAGATTTACATCAGAGAAGAACGATAAGAGTAAGCAAGTATGGATCGCCTCTCCAATTTGCCCAAATCCAGGCTCAACAAGGCAAAATTAGGGTTTCTGAAACCCTAAATTTTGTGGGGGAGTAATAAAATGTGTCGGCCAATCTTTTCCAGACCAGAATATATATTATGTACACAGAGAGTATTGGACATGGGCTAAGCCCACAGACACTTTATTTCATTTTTTCCGCCTTTATTTTCATGTTGCCGCCTGTTTATGGTTACAGTATATATAAACATTCTGGCAAAACATTGTACACTTTACTTCTACATAAAAAATAAAGACTGTTCAATCTTGTTTACAATTCTGCTTCAACTCTAAATCTCCTCTGTAATTTCTTCAATCAAATAACCAAATTCTGTTTCGGAGTAGTCCATTTTTGCGTCGGAGTGGAGGTGCAGTCACTTAGCAGGGGTTCGGGGACGTGGAGGAGTTTTGAACATGTCTGAAGGAAGAGCATAACGTAATGCGGTGAAGTTTTGTAAACCATTTTGTAAAGAATGGAAGGAAGTGCAGTGGTATTCATGAGAAGTAGAAGAGGAAATAAGGTGGTGGAGGAAGGACTTACGCAAGTGCAAGTGTATGGTGTTGGTATTGTTTAAGGGACGGTAGAAGGATGGTGCAATGTGAATGGGTATTTGCTGTAATGTGGTGTTAGGAAAATGGTCAGGTGGCACAGAAATAAAGGGCAGGAGGCCCGTTGGGAATATAAAGTTGGGAAGAAGTAATTTGTTCATGCAGTAAGGAGTATCATGAAGAAACATGAAGGGGTGGCTTGTTGTTAAGTCTTGTGAATGGGGATGGCCAATGTGAAGTGAGTAATACTATAATATATTCATTAATTTAACGAACATATATACAGAGGTGACCAATGTGGAAAAGGGAATGACTGGCGACTAAGCAGGGAAGCAAAGAAAAGGTGACGGTGGCTTTTGAAGCAGCGCATGGAGAAACGGTTTCGCTTGGAAGAAGTATTGACGTGTTGGTTCAAAATAAGGGAAGGAAAGTGCAGCTGGTTCATGTTTTCTTTGTGTTAGGAGCAGAAGCCGAGAATCAGGTTCGCATAGTACACGTGAGGAAGTATTCGGTTGTGAAGCAGCGTTCATTCTTGTTCATAGGAGAGGGACGGTGTTCGACTGTGATACCGAAGGTATTGGAGATTTACCATGATATGGAAGGTAATTAGCATGGCCTAAGCGCCAAATTAAGATTTATAATTAAGTAATAATTAAGGTTTGTTTAAATAATCGTTAATCCATTAAAACTTATAATAGTGACAACCATTCTATATGGTCACAGAATTTAACGAAAATGGATAAGTTGGAATCACGATAAGGAACACTACACTGTTGAGCTGATCCAGAAGGGGTTGGAATCTGCCGGAATTCATTTAATTTTAAACGCTGTTTAAAATTAAATAAAGCAACGTGCGAATTGATCGTCGTAAACAAAGGTGAGTTAATTCTCGCGATTTCTGTAATTCTATGATATGTTAAATTCGTATTAAAATATATTTCATCATTAATCATAGAATTGGTTGATTGAATGCCTTGGTTGCTTAGTATTTGTTAAATGGTTGTCGACATCTATAATATGTCATGTTGGATGATTTATTTAAATAATTGTCAAATATTATTATGCTCTGTGATGCAAGGAAGAACAGGTTGGAGGGATCCGACCGGATTCCTCAGATATTTCACATGTTGTTTATTATTTCCATATTATCTAAATATGAACTGTATACCCCAAACAACACTATATCATGTTTGAATGTTGATGGTTGATTATATATTGAACGTTGAATTGAAATTCAATGCTGATGTGAAACTTTTAAATCAATAGACGATACTGATTAGGTTATTGGTAGCAAATGATCTGAAACACTGTTTAAGACGTTATTTATAAAATTAACTGAAATAACGTAATTGAAGTAATTGAAGTTATAAAATTTATTTTATAACTGAAATAAAGTTTTAAAATTTATTTCTATTTAAAAACAGAAGGTTTAAATTAAGACGATATTTATAAATGGGTTTTATGAAAATGGTATATAATATATTGCAACAATTTTAATCAGTGTAAGAGTCGTAATTTAACCTATGGGTTATTGTTTTGAAGATAACGGTTTAAGTAAAAACTGTTAAGCAATATAATTAGATTAATTTCTACTAATAAAGAAAATCTTTTAGGGATGGTGAAGCTTTTATTCACTTCCTTAAATACCCTGTCCTTCCACTACTTCAGTTCAGAAAATAATAGGGTTTCAGGGGCAGTATAGTCTTCCCGCTTTCCACTTCGTTTCTCATTTACACCACGAATGCCAGTTAGTCAACCGTTTCCACGCATTTCCTCGACTTTCTTCCACTGCGCACCATCTTCTTCGCGTTTCTTTTATTTTCCATCCATGTCTTCAAACCCTATCCGAATAAATTGTAAAATTTTACTCCGCTTACTACCTTCCAAATACTTACCTCCTACACCGATATCATCTCCAGCTCCACCTACAGCTAAAATTGCTTCCAATTTTGTGATTCTTCTCCAATCAGCTGCTGCAGTTCAACTCCATTGGTCCATTAAAGAAAGCACCACGTAATCGATGCAGTTGAACCTATTTCCTACGGCTTGCTACCAAATTTTCAGATTCTGGCTAATCATGTTCATATCTGCCAAGGTATATTTGTTTGCTGATTCGACCTATTTTCTTACGACTTGCTTCCAAATTTCCAGATTCCTGCTATTTACGTTCAGATCTGCCACTGCACAAACTGTAATGCCGGTTCTTTCGTTCGGATCTACTCAGGTATATTTTTTTTAAGCTTTTAACATTATTTCCATTTTAAGCTAACCTTGAACTAAGTTTTGTAAGAGTCGTGTTTACCAACTTTGTTTCTTCTTCTAGATCTGATTGTTACATTCAGTGCCGGCCCTGAGCCAACCGAGGCCCTAGGCGAAAAAAAATTGGGTCCAAGGTTTAGTGCAAAAATACAAGGCAGATGCAAAGATGGAAGAAGGAATAAAAGTGAAACCACGCAAAGAGCACGCTGTGTATTGAACCTGAGATGGTTGGCGTCACAAGCAGCTAACTTTCCACTCCACCAACTAAACATTTTGTAAAATAAGCTAACTGCACCTTTTTTGTACTGAAAAAACTGAAAGTTGGAGGACCCCTTCTCCCTTCCTCTTCCCACTGCCGGACCTGAGGCCCTAGGCGACCACCAAGGTCACCTATGCCCAGGGCCGGCCCTGATTACATTGCTTAGTTTTCGGTTTCCGTATGTTGTTCAGATCTGACAAGGATTTGAAATAATACTGCAAATATAAAGAGTCCAAACTATACCACTTTAATAGCATAATCAGTGTGTGAAATATGCATTGAAGTAGAGAACATGCAGAGAAGGTATATTATATTTTCCATTTGTCACATCCCCTGTTCAATTGGTATAATTCTCCTAAATAACGAGAAAACTTTTATTTTTAGATTTTGGTCAGTTAATATCATGTCAACTCCGTTAATGTTATAATGCAGCATAGTCAATAAAATTGTATATTTTTGTGTACACAAAAAGCAACAATGGTATTTAACTTTATTAGGCATTGTGAAACATTTGGAGTAGCAAAACATGGAGTTAACCATATATATACTAACAGTCATTACTAGATTATTCTTTACTATCAAATTTTGTTTTGAAATCAGAGCAAAATAATTGACCTTTCAAGTCCAAACTTAGACTTATAAAATGGTGCAACAGTGATGGTCTATCACTATTTTTTCCTGAAGTTTCATAAAATATCTTTACCTTTAATACAATCGCTTTATATTTTGTAGTAACTCACATTATAAGCTAAATGTTTTTAGGGTTTCCAGTAATGTGGGTAGTCTTTGATGTTGATCATCTCAAGCTTAAAAACATCGTAAACAAATAATCATTTAGATTGAGAATAAATGACACATCTTTTAGAATGTATAGCGCAAAATTGTTTTCAAAGAATGAACAATATATTTCCGCTTGCTATAGATATTTATGAAACCAAATACCCTTTAAGTGCCTTATTTGCTTCATGATTTGCTATATATATTATTATAATCGATATTATTTTCAGTTTATGACTATGATTTCAAAGTTAGCAACTAATTAATTTCTTTGCAATCATTATTGGAATGCTTTAATAATATGATATTTAGATGATGATATCATGTATACATATCATATTTCAAAATCTAAATGTGAAAAGGAAACATCGAAGGAGATCTTTGGCGAGACATAGGAGATTTAAAAACAACGTTTAGGTTACCTTGGAATGAGCTAGAGCAGTTGAAGGAAGTCAGTCAACTGATATACTATAAATGATGGAAATATAATTTTATATTAATGTACTATAAATTTTAATTTATGTATACTGGCCAAGTTGTCCTTTTTATGGTCGTTATTTTGAAAGGAATCATGATCGTTAATTTATGAATGAATAAAACACATAATTTACTATGATCGTGAGTGTAAAATATAATGAAAGTATGACCCCACACATAATTGCGAAATAATTTTATTGGGAAAATAATCAACGTACAACGTTTGTTTCATTCATGAGAGTGTGTAATGTCAAGTATTATTTTACAATATGTAGTATACAAAAGGTGATCTGAGTTTTCAAAATAAAATGAATATATAGGTGTTTATATGTGGCATATTAATGAGTATGGTCCATTTTCAACTGATCCATTTCTATAATTGTTAACTGCACAATCATTTTCAGTTAATTTAGCAACAAAATACATCCATGAATTACCGTTGAATACCAATTGAATAAAATAAAAATTGAAAAACCGTACTCTGCACATATCTGATGATAGCAGGTGCAGGATGATCGAACGTGTAAAGCGCATATCTTAAGATTGTATTCTCTTTAAAAATTAGGTTGAAGTTTTCAATAAATGTGATACATCTTATTAATTAGGAAGTTATATATCTTAAGATTGTACTCTTTAAAAATTAGGTTGAAGGCTTATCTTCACTTCTGACATTGGTAAGTAAATTAAAAATTCAATCCTAAGATATTATTATTTCATTGTGTGCAAATTTTTACTAAAGTGAACGAGTTTTGAAAATTTTATTGGTCAATATTTCAAACTTTCCTTTTCTTACATCATTTAATATAATAGTCTATTTCATTTATTTATCTGATTTTTATACCAGCCTAGCAAAGGGGCGTTGTAAGAATACTTTTATAGTAAAAACACACATGTTGGAGATCTTAAGGTAAAAATTGCATCATTTATTTACAAATAACAGCTTAAGCTTGACCTGTATGCATTTATAACAACCCATGACATCGGTTAATGCAAAATATCAACTTCACTATTCCCTTAATGCCTTAATGAATTTTTTAAAATAAAATGGTGGTTTTTGCTATTATTTTTGGAGAGAGAAACCTACTTAGTTGAATGATGGTTTTCAGATAAATGTTGCTTAATATTTATTAAACTCTTTTGAAAGAGCAATTTACGTTAAACCAGAGGAGAATAAAATTGTTTGTTTCTAAAATAATTAATTTATTCAACCTGCCATTAATTTATTATAAGAATACTTTTATAGTAAAAACACACATGTTGGAGATCTTAAGGTAAAAATTGCATCATTTATTTACAAATAACAGCTTAAGCTTGACATGTATGCATTTATAGCAACCCATGACATCGGTTAATGCAAAATATCAACTCCCTTCACTATTCCCTTAATGCCTTAATCAATTTCTTGAAATAAAATGGTGGTTTTTGCTATTATTTTTGGAGAGAGAAAAAATACCTACTTAGTTGAATGATGGTTTTCAAATAAATGTTGATTAATATTTATTAAACTCTTTTGAAAGAGCAATTTACGTTAAACTAGAGGAGAATAAAATTGTCTGTTTCTAAAACAATTAATTTATTCAACCTGCCATTAATTTTGTAACATATGACTATGTATGATGAGTACCTTACTACATTCTGTCATATTTGACTGTCATTATGATATATTTCATGATTCATTTTCAACAGTAATACCAATAACCAATAATTTTTTAAATCAATATAAGATGATGTTTTATTGTTACCAATACTATTTGATTTGATCAAATTTATACCAGTCTCACTAATTCCTTACTGACGATTACACGGACATCCAAACGAAACCGAATTAGTATATATAGAATTTTTGAATTGCTATCCTCCTGTGCACATGCAATTCATGATATATGTATATGTGTGTGTGTGTAAATTTGCTCTTAGATTTAAATTTGAACCTGAGTGTCGTAATGTACATATTTGCTCTTAGATTTAAATTTGAACCTGAGTGTCCTAATGTACATATTTGCTCTTAGATTTAAATTCGAACCCGACTGTCCTAATGTAACCTATATTTATTTCTTCAATCCAGCTAAAATTTGAAGATGACAAAAATGATAATTTGAACTGAACAGAAAAAAATCCTCCAGTTGAAAAAATTAGTGACATTTATTTTATTCACTTTTACACAAATAAAACTGTTACTACAGGTGACGTTACGTCCTTCTTCACTAAAATCAGAAATGCGAAATTAGTGACATATAGTAAATGCATTGCCGTGAGTGTAATTTTTCGTGCCCCTTGAAAACCTTTAGAGTGGTTCCTTTTATACACATGTATAGTTTTAGGGTCAACCATGGTAATTGGAGAAAAATTTACAGTTTGGTATACACTCTATGAAAATTATAGTTTGGTATACACTCTATGAAAATATTATGTTATGTTATTGGCAAATTGTTTGATAATTTTTGGAATAAATATTTATAACAGCACATTACATTTGAAAAGTATATTGACATTTAATATTTGGCTTTCCAAGAAGCTAGAATGACCATAAGTTGTTAGAGCCGTTTGCATAATCTCATTGCTTGCACAACTTGATCATTTACACAGCTCATAACTCCATGCATTGAGAGGGGAAAAGGAAAAAAGGACAAATTGTAGTTGAATCATTTTATTATTGTTATCCATTGGTTTTATAATCAGCTTTTATTCTTCTCACTTGATTAATAAAGAGATGAACATTATTTCAATCTACAGTGAGGTTTTGTGTGTGTATTTTAAATGATACATGAAAACCATTTTATTTGTACTCCTTCAAGCATAAATTTTTATTTTGAAAGTAGTTCTAGATAGAATGGGGGGTTAATAATATTTCCTAAGTTTGAAACTCTTTTATCAAATTTTCCATGAATTGCATTTAGTACAAAAAATGTCTACAACACTTAATTGAATTCTTCATATGTAAATCAAAACCGATTGTCTAATATAGCTTTAAGCGTATTATTTGTGCATTTGCAACATAAAAACTGTAGGATTATATACATATCAAAATCCTTTGTAAAATAAAAAACTCTTACAAGCATTATTAGTGAAATTAGCACGCTGATGCCATTTAAAGTGCTACTGTGTTGCAGTGCTTTTGAGTTGCTATGATGAATTTGCTGTTGTGCGAGTTTCTAAATCGAAGAGTTGCAGCAATGAGCTTGGCGTGGCAGAGAAGTAATGCTGACCTGTAAATGAAATGATGCTTTTTGTCTTTACGAACTTCGGCGTTTACTTTATGCTGCACACAGTCTACCCTGCATGCACATTTCCTGCTTCCATACGTTTCTTTTTTTCTAACTACAGTACCGTAAAATTGTGGACATAAGCCATTTTCCATTTTTAACATCAATTCCAGCAATGGTCAAATTCATCTATGCATACACCCATCGGGCGTGCCTGCGTACTGGTTATATTAATCTAATGAGAGAAGTAATCGGAATCATTTAATTAGTAACTGATGTTAAGTTGACAAAGTCAACTATTTAATTAGAATTAATAATTAAATTAATCGATCTTCGATTAATCTAATGAAAATGGTTTAACGAATAATCATTTTTATTTTGATAATATTAATGATCTTTTTATTTAATGATAATTAAAGTTGCATATCGATTGATAAATCATTAATGAAGTATTTATTTAACAATATCGATAAGTGATTAGCTGATCTATTTTGAATAAAATAAACTATTTTGCTTTAGTTAATAATGAAATTAGTTAATGATTGTAATAAATAATAATTAAAGTAATTCACTTCTTAAATGAAAGTAAATTAAGAAGTGATTAAGTTTTTAAAGGAATCGGGTTAAGAACAATGTCATAAAAAATGCTAGAACAAGATGTGAAGCTAAAATGTCGTTTTCGGTAACGTTACTTAATGATTGAATTAAGTATAAGCAAGGGAATTAGAAAGAGATTTTCGTAAGATAATGGATAATAGAATCCAAGTATAATTGGGAGTTTATAGAGAGACGAGTAATGCAAAGTTTCAAAAAGATTTGTGTTTACTTAATTCTTTTATTATGTAAAATAAAATGAAACGTGATTTCAAAAGGAACATGATAATTTGATTCCATGAGATGATTTAGGATTTGAATTCAAGTTCATAAATAGAAGAGGGGATCGGTAACCGAATACAAGTTTTAAATAAGCTTTGGTTTAGATAAAGATAAACTGAAATGTGATTCCAAAAGGAAATGATTTTGAATTTTATAAGACGATTATAAAGTAAAATCCAGGTTTCATAAATAAGGTTTATAATAGGAATTGAAACTAAAGCGATAAACTTAAATGAGTTTATTTAAGGAATTGGGTTGAATAAATTGTTTATAACTTGAAGAAGGTTTGTAAAAGCAAAAAGAATTGCGTGGGTAAATATACTTAAATAAAAGTAAATATTTCGCGAATAAATATGCCAAAAGAAAGAAAGGGTTATTAAAACCATGTTCTGCTTAAGTGGCAAACTGAAGTAATAGTGAGTGAAACAATAGGTTTATGTTTCAAACTTTTATTTATTTCGAGATAAGAACGTTGTCGGTCAAGGTCTGAGAGGTAATTAAAATACCCCAACTTGAATGGCTTCACTATTATCAAGGAATAATATTAGTTTGTAACAGTTAGAATTAGTTTAATATTGTTATGAGAGAATATTGCAAGTTGCAAGATCTTATCGAGTGATTTTAAAAGTAAACGATGTATAAATTTAACAACGTCCGATCAACCTTGAAGTGTAAATCTTTGAGATAAGAATATAGTGATTTTCGCAAGGCAAAAGGATAACGTAAGAAATTAGGGATATAGTGATGTTTTGAATAAATAAATGAAATGGAGTTTGGTAAATAAAGGTATATTATTGTTTCAATGTAACGAATATTGGGATTGGAAACAAGGGAATATGAAATTGATCTCTAAAGGATCAATGGAATAGTTTCGATAAATTAATATAAGAAAAAAGATCCGAGCTGCCAATATACTTAACCGTACTGTGTGATTTGATAGTTAAAAATCCGACTATCAATGAATATATTATTAGACATTTTTGACATGTTGTTTCGAAGAGACCGGGATGGGAACTAAATCCAAAACCACTTCGAGTCAACGTTGCGCTCGAAGCTAACTTGCAGCAAATAAAGATGGAGCAAATTGAAGACCATAGATTTTCATAAAATGGAAGGAGCACTTATAATCACTGACTTGCAACCAGAGATACACTGTGGTTCTGTCGTGGTTGGGATCTACGGATTGCAAGGATTTCTCGCTACTGATCCTTGGCGTGATTCCCATATAAGGATGCAGTAGGAGGGTGCTTTCGGTTCATCCTGTTCCTGGATGACTTGTATGGACGAATGTCTGACATAGTATTTCCTGAGGGTCACGTACGCTGATTTTTACAAATAGACCAAGTTTGGTGGCAGAGAAATTCTCTCGGTTAACACCCAGAGTATATTTGTGGACGTCAATTAGTGATTTGTCGGATTTGACGATGTGGCATTCAAAGTGAATGGTGACCAGATGTTCTAAAAGTTAAACGTGACCTCAAGCCTCATCAACTGGGAAATGACGGAAATCGGGCAGGCAGCATGGCTAGGTGGGTCATACCCAAGCAGGGTGTATTGTCGCTAATCTAGAGAACATTCATATTTGTTACTTCTTTTCATTTCTGTATCTCCCAGGAATTATGGCAGGCGCGCAATAAAAGTCATAGGGTGACAATATATTCGATACACTCAAGTTAAATGAGTGGTCGGTCATGTGTGGCCGGGTTGCAAGATGTTCTTGTTGAACCCCAGTGTAATCCCTCTAGAGTACACTATTCGAAAGGTGGTCCCATAACTTGTCTGTTGGAATCCAGTCTCCAATAAGATCCCGTAGTTTTCGATGATATAACAAAGATGTAGAGCGTGAGATGCAAGCGTTCTACTAGATGGTTATTTATTTGTGATTTGATAGACACTACTATAATATCACTGGATTTTGATATATCAAAATATTTTGGGTTATAGTAAGGTAAAAACCGTCCGTGTTTATGTGTGGGCTGGTCTTACTATTATCCTTTCTTTCAAAAGGATTTTTTTAAAGTTAATTAAACATGTTGTTGTGCTATGAATTTATCACTAAAAGTATTCCAGACTGATTCGGGAGAATTTTGTTTTAAATCAAATGTGCTCAGGTCAGACTGAGTATATTTACAGGTTAGCTTCCGCTTGGAGTTCAGGAGTTGAAAGAAGAAGGCTTCATCGTTAGTTATTTAGAGATTTTCCGCTATGTCTGATATATGATGTACTCTGATGATTGGTATGTGTATATACAATTTCTTTTATGTAAAGAGATTTGATATATTATATTTTATTCGTTCCGCTGTGAGATTCTGATGTTGATCTTCTTATTCTTCTATTCTAAAACTTTTTTCTTTCTTTTCTCATCCTCTAATTTCTTTCTATTAACGTTCTGGGATTTGATTCTTGGATTTTTGGCAAATAATATGTAGTTATGTATTATTATCGAAAATTCGAGCATCGAATTTTTTTTGGGCCGTTATAAGAAACCCCTTCCGGTATTGTAAAGGACCGAATTAACCCAGATTCAGGTATTAATAGACAGAAGACCGAAACTCCCTCCGATAATTTAGGATTGAAGAACGGAAACCCCTTCCGGCATTGTGAAGGACCGAATTAACCCAGATTCGGGTATTAATAGACAAAAGACCGGAACTCCCTCCGGTAATTTTGGATTGAAGACCGGAAACCCCTTCCAGCATTGTGAAGGACTGAGTTAACCTAAATTGGGTATTAACAGACAGAAGACCGGAACTCCCACCGGTAATTTTGGATTAAAGACCGGAAACCCCTTTCGGCATTGTGAAGGACCGAATTAACCCAGATTCGGGTATTAATAGATAGAAGACCGGAACCACCTACGGTAATTTTATTTGTGAAGTAGAGGTTTACGTGCTTCTTGAGCCACTCTCTGGGCTTTTGATGTCAAAGAAGAGGATGTACATGCTTTGTTGGCCTCTCTCTGGGCCTATGCGTCCGGTGCGCTTGGCTAGCTTATCCACAAGCGGGGCCCAAGGACTTACCCGACCTCCCTCCAGGAGGTGCCTTATCCTGACCATCGTGGGTGATGATAATGTCTTAGAAACTTAGATGGGGCCATTGTAGGCACAGAACTAAGGTTTATTCTTTTGATGCTCTATACGGACCATCGTAAGTACTGATAGAGGCTTACACACCACCCCCTCCGAGGGGCGCCCTATTCTGACCATCGTAGGTGATTATACGGGTTTGCGTTCCCCTTTGTGGGTAACACGGAACATAAGCAGAGGTAGGATGTGCTCTTCTACGAGCAGAGGAAGGACGTGCTTAGTTCTAGCAGAGGCAGGGCGTACTCTTCTACGAGCAGAGGCAGGGCGTGCTAATGTTAGATGCACCGCCACGACCATTGCTGGTGTGAAACGGAGGCTTATGCTTTTGATGCTTTAACCTAGCCCCCTCTGATTTGGGAATGGAGAAAGACTAACACACTATCCCCCTCCGAGGGATGCCTTGCCCTGATGTAATAACCCGAAAATCTGGACCAGTTTAAATTTTTTGTTTTGGCAATTTTAGAGAACGTTGAATATTTAAAATGAATTATTTTAAATAATAACAACGAGGAATTTATTTTGAATAGAATTAGAACGTATATAGTTATATGGATCGTTGTTAGAATATAAATAATTATATATAATTATAAATAGAATTGAAAATGGCACGGTAGTTCGATAATTCGATTTCAAACTTCAATTGAATGTACCGGGTGCAAAACAATCCGGATTTTAGTGAAACCAAAAACATTAGGATCTAATTGATAATATCTTTCCAACGAATCCGAAAAATCAAAATTTCATAGCGGGAATCAAAAGATATGTCCAGTTGAAAATTCTGAATAGTCGCTATGGAATTCAGGCCCTTAAAAATAGCCATTTTGCAAACGACCTCGGATTTTGACGAAACCACTTTTGTTGGATCCGTGATGTCAAATTATTGCTAGATTCCAAATTTCATAATTTTTCGAATCAATATGTGAGCGTTGCAAAGGAAAACGCGTTTGACCCGTTTTAGTTGATTTTAATCGACTGGAAAATGGCCATTTTTCGAACGGTCTCAGAATTCGACGAAACTAGTTTTGTTAGGACCGTATCGTCAATACGAAGTTAGAAAATATTTTTCTGGAAATTATAGAGTTTGTATGTGGCCCCGGTAAATTGAAATGTACGTTTAAACTTCAATAAAGTGATTTAAATGTAAATTTAACGGAAACTGATCGAAACAGTCGAATTGGCTTGCGATACATATCCCATTGTGTTCGGAGTGGGGGTAATTAGCTAGGGACGACAGTCGGTGGGTGTGATTTGGGGTTCGCATAGAAAAGTTACTTTTAGAATTTAAAATAAAATAATATAATTATTAAACAACTCACCCCCTTTCCTCTTTACTTGGTCAAACCCTCACAAATTCAACCCCTTGGTCAAACCGTTCTGAAACCCGCCTCCACACGATCGAACAAACGAAATTTCTCAAAACTTTGCCTTGATTTTACCTCCAATCCAAATCGAATTAGCCCCACTCCAATAGGGAAAATAATAGATCTCTTTGAGATCTCTGAATCCATACCACGATGATCGTCGATGGCGGACGGAGGTGGCCTCAGCGGCGCCTGAAAGTCGCGGGCTTTCAAGTGGAATCCGGGGCAGAGATGGATGTCGAGTTCGTCAGGATGGGGATGCACGTGGAGCACCGATGATGGCCGAGTCGTGGTGAGGGCAGACGCACCTCCGACGGCTTATGGCGGCGTTGATTTCGAACCCTAGTTCGGAGCACGATTTTGAACAATGGCCTGAAACTCTCGGGAAGAAGGTGGTTTATTTTCTTTTATTATTTACATCTATTTACATTGTTAAACATTGTTTTTGTAAAAAAATTCAGTTTTTGTTTGATAATACATTGGAAAAAAACCAGTTTTGTTCGATAAAATACATTGTTTTGAAAGGTAAAAATACGATTTTTGTATAAGTGAAAATACGATTTTTGTTGAAGTAAAAATGTGATTTATATATATTGAACATCGAAGTAAAAAAATGCGATTTTTATATATCGAATAGCAAAGTAAAAGATTTGATTTTTATATGTTGAATAGCATAGTAAAAATGTGATTTTTATATATTGAATAGCATAGTAAAAATTCGATTTTTATATATTGAATAGCGAAGTCAAAATTCGATTTTTATATATATGTAGTGACTACGGGCAACGAAAGCGACGAAAGGCGAGAATGGTGATGATTTCTCTAAAAGAAGAGTCGAGATGGTTGGATAGGTATCGGTGAGAACTTCTCACCTTTTAATTTTACTTTTCTAGTTATAAATATATACTAGGATGCAGACGGTGTTTAGTAGCATCCGACACCCGTCATTCACAGACCATGGATGGCTTATATGCTTGTTTGTTTGATTGTATTTTATGTGAAAATTGATCGTGAAATGAAAACGATATATATATGAAATGAAAACGATATATATATGAAATGAAAACGATATATATATGGAATGAAAACGATGTATATATGAAATGAAAACGATATATATATGAAATGAAAACGATGTATATATTAAATGAAAACGATGTATATATGAAATGGAAACGATGTATATATGAAATGAAAATGATATATATATGAAATGGAAACAATGTATATATGAAATGAAAACGATATATATATAAAATGAAAACGATGTATACATGAAATGAAAACGATATGTATATATGAAATGAAACGATGTATATGAAATATTCGAATTAAACTGAATAGAAAATGAATTCGAATTGAACTGAATAGAAAATGAATTCGAGTTGAACTGAATAGAAAATGAATTCGAATTGAATTAAATAAGAAATGAATTTGAATTGAATTGAATAGAAAACCAATTTGTATTGAATTGAATTGAAAACGAATTTGAATTGAATTGAAACCGAATTGAAATGAATTCAAATTGAATTGAAATTTGAATTGAATAGAAATGAATTTTAAAACGAATTTATAAGGATGAATTCAATTTTGATTTGAATTGAAATATAGGTTGAAATTGTTTTTGAAACGAATTCAGAACTATTTATATAATTCGTTTTAAATAGAAATCGACGAAGTATATATTATATATATAATATAATGGCCTGAATAGAACGCGCCGCGCCGCGGCAGTTCGTAAATTTCGACCATTTACTTCGAACGGACATTGCGGGAGATCCGACCGTCGGATTCTCCTAAAACCGGAATCGTTGGGTTCGTATCGAAAAGAGCTTTCTAACGAATATTAGAAATTTTAAATCTAACGGTTGGATTTGGAGTTATGTCCAAATCAAATTCGAAAAAGGTCGTTGTAAGTGCAGTTCGATGACCGTTGATGTAAATCGACTGTATGGGCCTTGATAAAATTATTAAAAATATCGATAATTTGTGTAAAATCATAAGAAATGATTTGTGAAGAATTGGGATGAAAAACTCCATATTTGAAAAGATAAAAATAGATTTTTATCGAAATGAACTAGTTATTAACTAGAAAAATAATCCAATGGTTATAAATAAATAAATTGGATTAGAGTTAAACTGAAATTATCTTTGGATATTTTCGATATTGGATTCCGTGATTATACAGATACTGTGATGGGAATTTGGAAGATTTCGATATCGTTATTCCCGATATGATATCTGTTGGTTTCAGGATTTGATGTTGAATATAAGTCGATACTCTCTCTATTCAAAACCTTATATTTAATGTCAAATTTGATTGATTGATGGTTTGGATTGTGCTCGACCAGTTTATGAGCAAAATATGCTTTTACATTTAGCATTGGGTTGGGTTGAAAATATCTGTGTGCTAACGCCTTGTGAAACACTTCACGATTTGACGATAAGGTGTTTAGCGATGTTGTGTTCATTTCAAATTTAACGAATGATTGTGAAATGATATTTTTCTTAAATGAAAAGAAATGTATTCCCGATTATGGACAGGGAATGTTTTATAAAAATGTTTTATAAAACAGAAAGGATTTCGAGGCCCAAAACCCGATGATTTCTAAAATGATTTAGAAATGTATTATATGTTACATTGTGGTTCATCGCGTATTCGATTAGTTGCTATTGATGATGTATCTGTTTGGTGGCGGAGAATTTATTCTCTTGCTTAACACCCTTCTTTGAGACGTACGAGCTCAGAGGTTATGTGATTAATAGTGACTGAACATATGCATGAATTACTAATGTGAAGTACTATATTTTGAAAGTACTTGTGATTATTACGTTGTGAAATGATTTTTCCTACTTCAGGATATGAAATGATTTAGTATGTGGCTAAAGAGTCGGGTAACCCTGAGACTAAAAGTATGGGTGAGAGGGCGGTGTATGCTCTCCATGTGTGGGAGGTGCATCGTCGGTGTAGCCTATCCTACGTGGGGTAGGTGCACATATATATATCGAGTTGCGAGGTGCGTACCCTTTGCCTTGTCGATGGGGAGCACGATATTTGGTTGCATACTTGTTTGTATGCATTGTTATGTTTTGGAATTCATATTTCCAAACGATTTGATTTGAGATCCCGAAGTGAAATCTACTTTAATATAGAAAGTTAGATATGTATTTCAAATGATTTGAAATAAGAAATCGAGAATAAAATCCAAAGGAATAATTTCTGTAAATTGAATTGGATTTGGAAAATCTAAGTGTGGTGATTAATCTAAATGGGTAGATTGGGATATTGCATGTTGATTGATGCATAGTAGATCCATATATCTATATTGATTATTGTTTATACACTGGTATTCATGGGGGTAAACCCGTTCCGCGTTAGCGGCGTGGTCCCGTGATATGCCATTTTAGTAAATAAGTTAATTATAACTGTTAGAGTTTCTCACACCAGTCCCATGACTGACCTGTAGTTTGCTTTTCCCTTGCGAACTCGGGTGCCCCTATTTTCCACACGGGCAGTCGAGTAGTTTTATTTTGCAGATGTTTTGAGCAGGATTCTGGATTGAAGCTTTAAGCTGTGTCCTGACATTTACAGTCTTCCGCTGTGTAGTTTATATTCCCGCTGTGCATTGTATTACATTTATGTAAATTTATCTTCCGCTGTGTATTTTTTTTCGATATACTCTGATATTCTGTACTCTGATGTAACATTATTATGATGTTTATTGAAGTCTTCTGTTATTTGTTCTGATGTGTTGTATACCCAAAGTTAGCGTATGCGGGATTCGAACGGTCTTGGTCGGTTTAGCGATCGATTAGGTCCGGGCGAAATCCGTGTCGTTACACATGGTATCAGAGCTTTGGTTAAACTCAAATCTTTGGGGTACAACTCGTTAGAACTGAACAAAAGACTCATCAGAGGTAGGATTAGTAATGTCCTATAAAAGAATCCTCATTAGAGATAGAATCAGTAGCATTCTAGAATGAGTGACTCGTTAGAGATGGGGTTAGAAATGCCCCAGAATGAGTCGAGTGTTATTTGTTTATAAATAACGTATTTGTGATTATATATATGATCTGATTTTAGAAAATATATAAAATTATATATTTGAAAATATAATCAATTAATTGATTGATGTTTGTGTTGTTTGTTTATTTGTTTGCTAATTTTGAACCATTATGCCTAATTGAACCAAATATTGACTTATATTGAAAATTAGACGCATTTGCTTGCATATACATGTCCTTACATTGAACAGGTCATAGCAAGGAGGCTAGAGCCAGAGAATAAAATTTGTTTGCCCGACAAATAGGTACATGTTTACTACATAATTTACTGTTTTGTTTGGGTGATGATGATTTTATGAGCCTATTGGCTAGCCGCTTGGCTTTTTCTTTTTCTTTTTGAGATCAGAAGGCCTATATGGCAATTTCGGGATTTTCCCGTAGCTCCCGGTGCAGGGGAGGTTATGGCGAAATTTTTCGAAAATTTAGGGTGTTAGCCAAATTTTTGAAAAATTTGAAAATTCTCAGAAACTGAAAAGTTGGAGAATGGAAGCCAGATCGAACGTAGAGTTGATTAATCAAACCACTTTCGACTTTGTTCCTTTTTGGGGACGAAAAGTTTTAAGTGAGGGAGATTGTAATAACCCGAAAATCTGGACCAGTTTAAAATTTTTGTTTTGGCAATTTTAACGAATTTTGAATATTTAAAATGAATTATTTTAAATAATAACAACGAGGAATTTATTTTGAATAGAATTAGAACGTATATAGTTATATGGATCGTCGTTAGAATATAAATAATTATATATAATTATAAATAGAATTGAAAATGGCACAGTAGTTCGATAATTCGATTTCAAACTTCAATTGAATGTACCGGGTGCAAAACAATCCGGATTTTAGTGAAACCAAAAACATTAGGATCTAATTGATAATATCTTTCCAATGAATCCGAAAAATCAAAATTTCATAGCGGGAATCAAAAGATATGTCCAGTTGAAAATTCTGAATAGTCGCTATGGAATTCAGCCCCTTAAAAATAGCCATTTTGCAAACGACCTCGGATTTTGACGAAACCACTTTTGTTGGATCTGTGATGTCAAATTATTGCTAGATTCCAAATTTCATAATTTTTCGAATCAATATGTGAGCGTGGCAAAGGAAAACGCGTTTGACCCGTTTTAGTTGATTTTAATCGACTGGAAAATGGCCATTTTTCAAACGGTCTCAGAATTCGACGAAACTAGTTTTGTTAGGACCATATCGTCAATACGAAGCTAGAAAATATTTTTCTGGAAATTATAGAGTTCGTATGTGGCCCCAGTAAATTGAAATGTACGTTTAAAATTCAATAAAGTGATTTAAATGTAAATTTAACGGAAACTGATCGAAACAGTCGAATTGGCTTGCGATACATATCCCATTGTGTTCGAAGTGGGGGTAATTAGCTAGGGACGACAGTCGGTGGGTGTGATTTGGGGTTCGCATAGAAAAGTTACTTTTAGAATTTAAAATAAAATAATATAATTATTAAACAACTCACCCCCTTTCCTCTTTACTTGGTCAAGCCCTCACAAATTCAACCCCTTGGTCAAACCGTTCTGAAACCCGCCTCCACACGATCGAACAGCCGAAATTTCTCAAAACTTTGCCTTGATTTTACCTCCAATCCAAATCGAATTAGCCCCACTCCAAAAGGGAAAATAATAGATCTCTTTGAGATCTCTGAATCCATACCACGATGATCGTCGATGGCGGACGGAGGTGGCCTCAGCGGCGCCTGAAAGTCGCGGGCTTTCAAGTGGAATCCGGGGCAGAGATGGATGTCGAGTTCGTCAGGATGGGGATGCACGTGGAGCACCGATGATGGCCGACGTCGTGGTGAGGGCAGACGCACCTCCGACGGCTTATGGCGGCGTTGATTTCGAACCCTAGTTCGGAGCACAATTTTGAACAACGGCCTGAAACTCTCGGGAAGAAGGTGGTTTATTTTCTTTTATTATTTACATCTATTTACATTGTTAAACATTGTTTTTGTAAAAAAATTCAGTTTTTGTTTGATAATACATTGGAAAAAAACCAGTTTTGTTCGATAAAATACATTGTTTTGAAAGGTAAAAATACGATTTTTGTATAAGTGAAAATACGATTTTTGTTGAAGTAAAAATGTGATTTTTATATATTGAACATCAAAGTAAAAAAATGCGATTTTTATATATCGAATAGCAAAGTAAAATATTTGATTTTTATATGTTGAATAGCATAGTAAAAATGTGATTTTTATATATTGAATAGCATAGTAAAAATTCGATTTTTATATATTGAATAGCGAAGTCAAAATTTGATTTTTATATATATGTAGTGACTACGGGCAACGAAAGCGACGAAAGGCGAGAATGGCGATGATTTCTCTAAAAGAAGAGTCGAGATGGTTGGATAGCGATCGGTGAGAACTTCTCACCTTTTAATTTTACTTTTCTAGTTATAAATATATACTAGGATGCAGACGGTGTTTAGTAGCACCCGACACCCGTCATTCACAGACCATGGATGGCTTGTATGCTTGTTTGTTTGATTGTATTTTATGTGAAAATTGATCGTGAAATGAAAACGATATATATATGAAATGAAAACGATATATATATGAAATGAAAACGATATATATTTGAAATGAAAACGATATATATATGAAATGAAAACGATGTATATATGAAATGAAAATGATGTATATATGAAATGAAAATGATGTATATATGAAATGAAAACGATGTATATATGAAATGGAAACGATGTATATATGAAATGAAAACGATATATATATGAAATGGAAACGATGTATATATGGAATGAAAACGATATATATATAAAATGAAAACGATGTATACATGAAATGAAAACGATATATATATATATATGAAATGAAATGAAACGATGTATATGAAATATTTGAATTAAACTGAATAGAAAATGAATTCGAATTGAACTGAATAGAATATGAATTCGAGTTGAACTGAATAGAAAATGAATTCTAATTGAATTAAATAAGAAATGAATTTGAATTGAATTGAATAGAAAACCAATTTGAATTGAATTGAATTGAAAACGAATTCGAATTGAATTGAAACCGAATTGAAATGAATTCAAATTGAATTGAAATTTGAATTGAATAGAAATGAATTTTAAAACGAATTTATAAGGAAGAATTCAATTTTGATTTGAATTGAAATATAGGTTGAAATTGTTTTTGAAACGAATTCAAAACTATTAATATAATTCGTTTTAAATAGAAATCGACGAAGTATATTATATATATATTATATATATAATATAATGGCCTGAATAGAACGCGTCGCGCCGCGGCAGTTCGTGAATTTCGACCATTTACTTCGAATGGACATTGCGGGAGATCCGACCGTCGGATTCTCCTAAAACCGGAACCGTTGGGTTCGTATCGAAAAGAGCTTTCTAACGAATATTAGAAATTTGAAATCTAATGGTTGGATTTGGAGTTATGTCCAAATCAAATTCGAAAAAGGTCGCTGTAAGTGCAGTTCGATGACCGTTGATGTAAATCGACAGTATGGGCCTTGATAAAATTATTAAAAATATCGATAATTTGTGTAAAATCATAAGAAATGATTTGTGAAGAATTGGGATGAAAAACTCCATATTTGAAAAGATAAAAATAGATTTTTATCGAAATGAACTAGTTATTAACTAGAAAAATAATCCAATGGTTATAAATAAATAAATTGGATTAGAGTTAAACTGAAATTATCTTTGGATATTTTCGATATTGGATTCCGTGATTATACAGATACTGTGATGGGAATTTGGAAGATTTCGATATCGTTATTCCCGATATGATATCTGTTGGTTTCAGGATTTGATGTTGAATATAAGTCGATACTCTCTCTATTCAAAACCTTATATTTAATATCAAATTTGATTGATTGATGGTTTGGATTGTGCTCGACCAGTTTATGAGCAAAATATGCTTTTACATTTAGCATTAGGTTGGGTTGAAAATATCTGTGTGCTAACGCCTTGTGAAACACTTCACGATTTGACGATAAGGTGTTTAGCGATGTTGTGTTCATTTCAAATTTAACGAATGATTGTGAAATGATATTTTTCTTAAATGAAAAGAAATGTATTCCCGATTATGGACAGGGAATGTTTTATAAAAATGTTTTATAAAACAGAAAGGATTTCGAGGCCCAAAACCCGATGATTTCTAAAATGATTTAGAAATGTATTATATGTTACATTGTGGTTCATCGCGTATTCGATTAGTTGCTATTGATGATGTATCTGTTTGGTGGCGGAGAATTTATTCTCTTGCTTATACCCTTCTTTGAGACGTACGAGCTCAGAGGTTATGTGATTAATAGTGACTGAACTATGCGTGAATTACTAATGTGAAGTACTATATTTTGAAAGTACTTGTGATTATTACGTTGTGAAATGATTTTTCCTACTTCAGGATATGAAATGATTTAGTATGTGGCTAAAGAGTCGGGTAACCCTGAGACTAAAAGTATGGGTGAGAGGGCGGTGTATGCTCTCCATGTGTGGGAGGTGCATCGTCGGTGTAGCCTACTCCTACGTGGGGTAGGTGCACATATATATATCGAGTTGCGAGGTGCGTACCCTTTGCCTTGTCGATGGGGAGCACGATATTTGGTTGCATATTTGTTTGTATGCATTGTTATGTTTTGGAATTCATATTTCCAAACGATTTGATTTGAGATACCGAAGTGAAATCTACTTTAATATAGAAAGTTAGATATGTATTTCAAATGATTTGAAATAAGAAATCGGGAATAAAATCCAAAGGAATAATTTCTGTAAATTGAATTGGATTTGGAAAATCTAAGTGTGGTGATTAATCTAAATGGGTAGATTGGGATATTGCATGTTGATTGATGCATAGTAGATCCATATATCTATATTGATTATTGTTTATACACTGGTATTCATGGGGGTAAACCCGTTCCGCGTTAGCGGCGTGGTCCCGTGATATGCCATTTTAGTAAATAAGTTAATTATAACTGTTAGAGTTTCTCACACCAGTCCCATGACTGACCTGTAGTTTGCTTTTCCCTTGCGAACTCGGGTGCCCCTATTTTCCACACGGGCAGTCGAGTAGTTTTATTTTGCAGATGTTTTGAGCAGGATTCTGGATTGAAGCTTTAAGCTGTGTCCAGACATTTACAGTCTTCCGCTGTGTAGTTTATATTCCTGCTGTGCATTGTATTACATTTATGTAAATTTATCTTCCGTTGTGTATTTTTTTTCGATATACTCTGATATTCTGTACTCTGATGTAACATTATTATGATGTTTATTGAAGTCTTCTGTTATTTGTTCTGATGTGTTGTATACCCAAAGTTAGCGTATGCGGGATTCGAACGGTCTTGGTCGGTTTAGCGATCGATTAGGTCCGGGCGAAATCCGTGTCGTTACACCTGACCACTCTGGTGGTGACAAGGGAATTGATCCATTTACGATTTGACCCTTTTTGGGTTTTCCATAGCCTCCGTTGTGTTTGATAATCCCTTTCCTAAGGATTTTTACTCAACTCAGACTGACCTTGTTATAAACTCCCGTAATTGGCCCTGGTTGACAAATTTGACGATCATCTCCTCAAGGATTCTGCAATGATTGGTATCATGTCCGTTCCTCATGTGGTAATGACAATAGAATCCTCCTGCCTTCCTCTCATATTTGGGCTTTTTCTTTGCGCACGACCAATAGTTGAGTGTGTGTTTGGTTAGGAAATAGATATTCTCCATCGAGGTGGTGAAGTAATATTCCTTGAGTAATCTTGTCGTGAATTTCTTTTCTTGTCCTTGGGACCTAGCCCTCTTGCGGTCCAATCCCGTTGTTTTACTTACATCTCCGTTCCTACTCCCTAAAGTACACTAAGACTGAGATGTTATCCCTTCAGACCATTTGTTGGCGAAATGGACAAAATCATTCATTATTTCTTGTTCAAACATCATTCCTCTGATCTGCTCGCAGAGAGATTTAGGTGAGAGAAGATGCTAGTGTCCTCTGATGTAGAACCACTTGGAGGAGGTGTTATGGTTTGTCTTGTATAGGAAAAGCTATTATCCCAAGTGCCGTAAACAGGTTGCTTTATTTTTTTCCGCTTTATTATCCCCAAGGCTTCTTCTCTCAACCTTTGCTCTTCTATTACTTCTGGGTTGTGATTTCTGATTTATTTATTCGAGATCTTAAGGACTTTTGCTGGGTCCTCTTACTCATAATTCCACTTCTTCAAAGATGTAGTCCAGTCTGGGACGGAACAACACAGGTAGATATGTGGCTGTTAACCATAAGGTCGGAGGTTCATGCCCCTCCCTTTAGCGCCAAAATGTTAACGACATTTTTCGTCAACACCGAAAATGGGTCAGTAAGAATAGATGTGAAGGAGAAATAGGTTGTTTATCCTCCACGAGTTCGTGTCGAATCGCCGCCCCTAGGTATCAGGATCAGGCTCGCTAGAATAACTAAGCTCGCAAATAGGGCTCAGACTCATCGGGAGGACTTAAACCAACAGAAATGGGGTATTTCCTCCGATCATGGATGTAAATTTAGATAAAAATCCCTGTATACATAGGGAGCAAACAATAATCGTAACAACAATAACTGGAAATTAGTAAGGCAAACTCACAAAGGACACTACGGGTGTATATTCGCCCATTTTTATTAATCTTCTACTTTGAATTACATGAATAGAGTGGGGAAGCTTCAATTTATCTCAGTATTAGGGTTTTAAAGAGAGAGACCCAACCCCAATGTGACCCATGGGGTCTTATTTATAGAGAACTTGGGTCCCCTTCCGCTGCTGGGCCGTTGGGCCTCCAGGAGCCTTTTTCGGCTGCCTTTTCCTTTGGTCTTTAATGTTTTTGCTTCCATCCACTTTGAGGTGTTAATTATAGCTTCCGCAATGAAGGTTTCGGCTAGTCGGGGGCCTCTTCGGAGTTAGAGTGCACTTGCTGACATAGTAGCTCTCCGGAAGGTGCTATGAATTTCCGGTTGCATGCTTTCGATCATAGACTTTCGGATATAGGCTTCCGGTTTTCCCATGAATACTTAGAGGAGTCTGCCCTCAGTATGTATGTGGTTAGCTGCCTGTTCGGAATCACTATCAGTGTCTATGCTAACGAGACTAGTGTGGATAGCTTGTATCCCTTCCGAGGTTCTGGTTTGCTTTTTGGTGGAATTTTCAGGTATAGCCTGATCTTCCAGTAGATTACTCCAGGTGACTCGTCTGCTATTTTACAGATACAGTCTATCGGCATTTATGCAATAGGTGTCTCGGAAGCTAGTTCCGGATAATCTTTATGTGCTTCTGTCTTTGATGCTCTCGGTGTTTTAACCCTCCTGACGTATCGGTATTAGGCGAGCTAATGCCGTAGGTTCTTTCGAGTCTCAACTAGCAGAGCTGTTGCCTTCATCTTCCCTAGTTTTTGACCAGGATGACCTCTCGCCGTGAGACGTCTTTGTCGGTTTGATGTTGTTGGAAGGATCCTGCCGGACGGATCTTGTCGGATAAATCTTGTCGGCTAGATTCTGTAGCTTTTATGGTTCTTCCCCCCGGGAAGGTCTCGTTTGAAACCGCTTTCGGATCATTTTTCCTTGTTCTCGATTCTTCTTAACATTTGACTCTGCTTTCTGAAGGACTCTCGTGTGCTCGTGGTCATCCGATACCCCTTCACCTTCAGCCTATTTCATTGTTAATTTTAGTAGTAACATATACAAAGAAGAAATTCAAAATAAGGCTACAATCAAAGAAATATGGTAAGAATTGAATAACGGCATAACACCGTTTGAATTTTGAAAACGAAATAAAAGTTATGAGTATATATATGTGTAAAATGGGCGTTTGAGGTTTTGTATACGTATAAGGATATTATATGTAAATATAATATTTAAATAGATCAAAGAAAGTATAGCAAGATACTAATCAAACGTTTAAAATTAAAAACGTTAAAATGGTAAACATCAGCCCAAAAACGCTCGCGGGACACAGGAGGGTCGACCTTAGGGTCGACACACCCCTGATCCGGGCAGATTCATTGACGAATCTGGACCGTTTTCTTAACAATGTTCGTTGCTCACTCAACACTGCATGTACGATAAGATCATGAACACCTATAAATAGGCTAGTAGAGCCTAGCCTAAATCTCACATTTTCTGAGAAGGTGCCTAAGTTCTGTCATTCTTCTTCCTTCTCAAATCTCTTTAGAAAAATAGAATAATTAGTTTAGGAAAATTCTGATTCAAGATCTTGAGGAAAAGAATGTATATTAATAAAGAAGGTGTTCGAAATTCTATACGAAGTAAGGTAAATTCTTGGATCTGGTCAATTTAATTTTCTCCTATTTCTTCCCTTTTTCTTTTAGTTGAGAATTGTGGATCCATAGTTGTTTAGGTTCTAAATTCATTTAGGAGAACCATGGAATGTTAGATCTGGACCAGATTCATGATTTGAAAAGCAATTAGGTGAGTGGATTTAAGTTATACCTTTTTGATAATGATATACTTTTCGTTTGACCTTCCCCGTTAATATGCACTACAAATCCGCTAGAATGATAATATGTTGAAATGTTAATATGTTGAAATATTAATATGTTGAAACGTCGACGCCAAAATGACGTCGGTATAGCGTCGGAAAATAAGTTACTGACACTGTAATTACGCCTATTATGGCGTCGCTAAAACCTGCGTGGAAAAAATATTTTCTACACCTTTCCGATGCCAAGCTTCGGGTACTTTCCGACGCCTTTTCGACGCCATGTGTTTGATATTTTTCGACGACTTTCAAACGCCTTCATTTCGATGATTTTCCGACGCAAGTTCAATGCGGCACTTAAAAATTTCCCCTCGCCTTTTCGACATCTTCTTCCAACGTCTTTAAGACGTTACTTTCTGACGCCATTTATACGTCACGCTATAGGCCTTTACTGATGCCATACTGATGCCAAATTTATAATTAAAATTTATATTAGCTTGTCTTCCAGCTCTATTTCTAAAGCAATTCTCTTGTATTTCTTTTTTAATTTCCAACATTCAGTCTCAACGGAAATACCGTTATTTTAATAATAATATACATCGATCTAGCATATATATAAACAACAAAATTATAGAACAACAAAACAACTTTATAACCGATGAAACATTCAACTAAACGCATGATTGTCACATCATTATCCAGTGCTACTTAAATTAAAATCGCATACAAGATACAAAGATGAAAATCATGTCCATGTAGTAAATAGATATTAATACATCACAATCAATAAGAGAAGAAAAAGGATCATAGCTGCAAATCAAATGAAAAACTTCACTCGTTGTCTTGACAAGGCTCGCCTATTGGTCTACCCATGTGTTCCTCAACCAATCGACAAACTCTCTCATAATTTGACTGTACATTTCCACTTTAGCCACCGTAGCTACCAACTTCTGCTCCATGCTGGAAAATAAAAAACAGTACAAAAATGATTACGGCAAGCGAAGAACCGAAGAACAAAAACAGTACTACAACTCTTATGTCTGCTAAACAGTACATGCTAAAATTTGAACTGAACAACGAAACTGTTATACCTTCCATCAAGATTGTGAAAACTGTTATACCGTATTTGAGATAACACCACTTGCAAATCAATACCTTTTTCATGTAACAGTATTTATGACCTAAATATTCAAATTGTGTTGTACTTGGATATCTGAAGCAATTAAAAACCTACTTAAAAAATGTTTTTGCATTCAAGGAATGCATCATGCAGATTTTATGTTAATTGTCTAAGCATGAAATTTTTTTCCTTTAATTTTTTTTTGAGTAAGCACAAAAAATTCATTACAAAATTTGAAGAATTTTTAATATTTTACTGGATGTACGTCTAATAGTTATTAAGCTCTTTAATGGTACACACTCTCTTAGGGATATGTAGCTCAAGTGAAATAATTCTACTAGAGATACATAAGAGCAGGATGAATCATTATAAAATTTTACAAGATGTATCTATTAGATATTAGATATTAAATATTATCAGTAAAAATCCAATTTACTTTTACAAATCCATTAGTAAAAAAAATATAATACCAGGGGATTTTGTATCATTTTTTCTCAACCTAAAATATTTGTAGCTAAGAATGCTTTCTAATTAGCTAGGAATATTATGTATCATTTAACAGGATGTACCCTTGATGTTTTACTAATTCGTTATAAAATATATCTTAAGCGATATACACAGGATGTATCCCTAATCCTGATATTCTAAAAAATTCATATCTGATATTAAATGGATAGTTTAAGGCCAAGCTAGATTTTTAAAGTTTTTTTACTTCTACAAGCATTCCACCTTGCTAAATTGGTTCCATTACTCGCAATAGTTTTATCAGCAAAGTTCATTTAAATAATTTAATCCCACAAATAAAATACTTAGTTCTCGTAGCTTAGAAATCCGTGTTGGCACAAGATGAAGGAGACTTAAAACTCTGAATAAGAATAATCAATGAATAATTTTAGATATCAAACATCATTAATAGAGAAGATAACCCTTACATTGTCTTATTTATACATTATATTTAATAATCTTTTAGGCTGAACTTCATAACCATTGTACATGTCAATACCTTATATTTGATAATCTTTAAGTTGAACTTCATAAACTATTCCAATGTCAGTGCATTATATTTAACAATCTTTAATCTGAATTTCAAAACAAATTTCAGTGTCAATTGCATACATGTCATTCAGTATAAAAAAACAAGACACTACCTGGCAGTTACAAACTAAGTAGGTAAAGGAACACAAGAGATCAAATTAACATACCATCAGCTTTGTGGAATCATTGCTCCATCCATCAGTAATTTAGACTCTTTTATTGATACGAAACTGCTCCCGTGAGTCCGTGAAATGCCAACATATCTACATTAAAAAAATTTGAACATTTTACTACAATAAAGTTACTCGGTAGATTACAAATTACCTCATAGAATGGGCATTGCCTAATTTCCCAAATCTGCAGAAATAATTTATTAAAAAATACATATAAGAACTAAATAAGGCTAATGTGGGAGGGGGGAAAATGTAACCTTGGTGGATCTAGAAATGGTATTGACTTGAACTTTATCACTACCTTCCTGAAAACCTCTGCACACAAATATAAAATATTGTAAATATAGGTAACATAGAAAAATTTAAAGCATGATTTTTTGTTAAAAAATGAACTATTACCTGAATACTACAGTGTGGTTTAACGGTCTGCCATTACTGGATACAGTGGCCTGCGATTTATGTCTCTTTTTCAGGAAAAATAAATGTAAAATTGGGAAAATATAGTGAAATCAATTTTGGGAAAAAATGTTACAAATTGGAAATAAGTAGAGTGCTTGAGGTGAGAATTGGATTCCATGACGTCAAATAGCAAAGCTTTCCATGCGCTTGAAATTTTCAATGAACCAGCTACCATTTGAGTTTTGGATACAAACGTCTTAATTCATTTTACGGAGTACATTGCGTGATACAGAATATAGTCAGCTCCTCCCACGTAAATTTGGAATCGAATATTAGCATCAAATGTAGCTTAATCATTATTGTAGAACTATCTACGGTGTAGAACTTTATTCACCCAAACAAAAATGAATTTGAATTATATTAGCTTACTGGAGAAATGAAACATTGTTAATATGGTGTGGCCTACCACATTTGATTCTTAAATGTATATCTTCTGAGTACACATGAGATTCCATGTACCAGTGATTCATGCTGGAACCAGACATGGAATTTACAGTGCAAAATGAATACTGGCCTTAGCTTTGATACATTAGAAAATATGTTTTCTAGCAAAGTTGAGCTTGAACTGAGATACAGAAAACCAGTTAAATATGTGATTTTCAATAGTTCTAAACTTATATGTAAGGCTGAAATGTCATGGAATGATTCAAACTTATTTACTAAGAGAGAAGTAGAGTTTGTCGCTAAAAGCGCAGAACTGAAAAGCAAAAAGCCACCAAAGCTTTATGTGAAGATGGGAATTAGCATAAATTTTTTTGAAGCAAAGGCCAAGAAAAGAAAACATCAAGAATGCAAATGTGAGAGTTGCGTATGGACTGGAAGCGAGGAAGATATGTTTTTGGTTGCAGCTATGGCAACAATTTAGATGTTGCATGCTAAAAATTTTCCCATTCTTGTCCTATAATATGTAGAATTGGAGGTGAATAAATTTGAAATGCATGCAAGGTTTTATTCTATATGAATCCACGTTCATTTCCCTAAAACAAACTGATCAATACGATGATCTGTGTAATCACGAAAAGGTAAACAAATATTTCAAATCTGGAAGATCATAGATAAAACATTTCACAAAAGGTTTAGATCGATTGAACATTCAGAACTTTGAATTCCATTGAGACAACAAGCATACCACATAATAATATCATCCTCTAATTCGGTATGAAAACGCATAGAAAATAGGAAACATTCAGCTTATTCATTACCGAGAAGAGCGAGAAGCATGGACTTGAAATTTCCAGATGTGTCATTAGAAATAGCACGGTCCAAAGGAATGGAGTTTCTCTTCTTTTAAATTTCCTTTACAGTATTAAGATCGACTTCAGCCCTTGTGGCTATGATACGCGTAACAACATGCTCATCAGTTCCTATTTTGTTTACTAGAAGCCTAATAACCTTTTCAAAGTACTTCTCATGTGCAATGATGCAGCGGATTGTTGCCAACATATCTACATTAAAAAACATAATTTGAACATTTTTCTACAATAAAATTACTCGGTAGATTGCAAATTACCTTACAGAATGGGCATTGCCTAAGTTCCCTATTATGCAGAAATAATTTATTAAAAAATACGTATAAGAACTAAATAAAGCTAATGAGAGAGGGAGAAAAAAATGTAACCTTGGTGGATTTATATCGGTATTGACTTGAATTTAATCACTACCTTCCTGAAAACCTCTACACACAAACATAAAATATTGGAAACCGAGGTAACATAGAAAAATTTAAAGCTTGTTTTTTTGTTAAAAAATGAACTATTACCTGAATACTATAGTGCAGTTTGACGGTCTGTCATTACTGGATACAGTGGCCTGCGATTTGTCTCTTTTTCAGGAAAAATAAATGTAAAATTGGGAAAATATGGTGAAATCAATTTGGGGAAAAAATGTTACAAATTGGAAATCTTCTAGTTTCTACAGTCGTTTACAAGTGATGATATTCATTTGAGAATCTCCTAGTTTCTTTAGTCGTTCACAAGTAATGATATTCATCCTCTGTTATAATAGCATTCAAAGTAGATGAAAATTCCAAACCTTCAAAGACGTGGTTCCAACTCTTCATATGCTTTATAGACACAATTAATTGTAACAACATTTTATCTAATACACCTTAATACCAAAATTTTTATATCGAAACAAGTTAATCAATATGTATGTATATATGTATATTTATAATGTTACATAGCAAATCAATATTATATAAATGTGCACATGCTTACCATAAGAATGCACACCAAACTTATCTGCGTCATGCAAGCATATTATGATAACCATTGTGACTATTTAGTTTATGCTAGACATAAGCCTATCCCTTGTTATTGAGTCATATACTTAAAGTATTTTTTTATTTAGCAAAAACCCGAATAGCCTACAAATGCAAAAGACAAATTACATGTCCATGATAGATGACATACAAAATGAGAATGAAATGTCACTTCACTTACCTAAGCAAGATACAAGAAGAACATATTATAATCTTAATTTACTTAATGCTAAGATCATTAATAAAATGGCTAGTTACCTAAAGGTTAAACATTGCTAAAAAGGAAGATAAACATTCAAATTTGAATAGAATGCTTTGAACTATACATGGAATTTCATCAACAAGGAATAGTCAAAACTAAAATTCTAACATAATTTCCAAAAAATATATATATAATAATCAAAAGATAGCATTACCATTCACAATGTACCGGTAAAGTAAAATTAGGGATCTACTTTTGACCAATAGAGGCGAAATCGGAGATCTAGTGCAATGATTTCCGTCATGTCGATTCTGTCAAAAAGCCCCGACTATGTCTTCTGGGATACCTTATAGAATAATGAAACTATTATTGATAGCCAATTTCTGATTTCAACAGGCCATCGATCATTGATCTAGATTTGCAGTAGTGAAGTCGAGGCATACAGAGTTTGGCACTAAATTCCCATCTATTATAAGCGTTTGACAGAAATTCCCTCGATGATGAACTTGTGGTGCTAAATTAGGGATTCGACAAGGTTTAGGGGGAAACACTAGTAGATACGGATCTGATTAAAGAGGAACCTGGGTGCGTAGCGTGGATTTCAATTTGAGTGACATGGATGGCTAATTTATCCATTGGATTGTATTTTGTACCTACAGTGTAGATTAATTATCTGATTATAATATGGATTACAAATTGTATATATTTCATTAATAGTTCGTTTTTAAGCACAACTTTTGAGTCCGACCGCAAATTTCCAAAAATACTCTTACCTACTTGTATCATTATATAACGCTTAAAATTTAGATTTAATAATTATACATTTTCACAAAATCAAACTATATTTTTTTCAATATTAACAAGTTTTAATATCACTGAAGTATAAATTTAACAAATAAACATTCTCATTTCTTATTAGTTAATAACATCGATAAAAACTAAAATTAATTAAAAAATAAATTAGATATTGCAATTTAAAAGTGATAATTCAAACTAGAACACAAAAAAAAATTTATAGGAAATTTCTGATGCGTTTACGACGTTGTAGTGTGAATGTCCGTACAATCAGTTTGGCACAAAGGGATGGCTAATTAACAATGCCTTCTTGACGTAATTTCGACGCATTAGTGCTAGCTGTCAATTTAGCGACTCCGCTCCATCGTCTGATCGCTATGACATCGCTAATTGATGTCATAAACCAGTCATTTCTCCTGGAGTGATATGTTAACATATAATGGAGTTTTATTTTATGAAAACTTTATTAATTGCACCCAGAAACATGTATGATCATTTATTATTATTATTATTATCTTTTGTGATATGTGCATTTTCGTTACTTGGTTTACTTAATTTTTTGAATTTTACATTCATGACAGAAACATAACTTAGTTCCTTGTGTTAGACTAAATCCAACGTTTGAGTGATGTCGGCATATTCCGACACCTTTTCGATGCCTTCATAATTTTTGATGATTAAGTAAATGGCGTTGCAATGGCATTGAAAAGTTCTGATGTCATTTTGATGTCTTTATATATATATTTTTTAATGCATGAGTGATGTCACAATGGTATCGAAATTTTCAACCCTATTCCGATGTCATTCCATTGCCTTTGTAATTTTTATTGGATAAATAAATGATGTCGTAATGGCGTTGAAAAGTTCTGACGCCATTTCGATGGCATTATTCCGATTTACAACTTTTTGACGCTTTTCTAACGCCCTGCTTTTTTGATGTCGCAATAGCATCCGAAAATTTCATAGCTATCTAAGCCCCCTTCTAGTAGCGATATATTGAAATGTTAATAGGTTGAGATGTTAATATATTGAAATATAAACCTGATGAAATGTATAAACCAGTTTAAATATGTGGAAACGATTATTGTTGTATACATACATGTTCTAATTACATGTTTATCTATGGCATATTATGTACTTGAACCCTTAACTGGAAGAATTGGGATAACTACATGTTAATTTGTTAGAATGGAATAATTACATGATTCGATGATTACATGTTCTTTTAAAATGAAGTTAATTACATGTTAGGAAGAACATGCGACATGATAATCAGATAATGGACTTAGTATGATATTAAGTATGACATGTAAAAATAGATTATAGTAAAATTTGGAAAGAATGGATATGCTTAATTTTACAGAAAATAGAAAACTGTAACTGCACTCAGACACGAGGTTAAATTCAACTTGTGGTTGAAGTCTGCCTGGAACTGCCTGGCAAATCCAGCATCCACAGGTTGTTAATTTAATGTGAGGGGTATAGTGCGTAAATATACATGTAACGGTACTAAGACATGAGATTAAGTCAATTTGTGATGGATGTCTGCCCGGAACCGCCTGGCAGATCGAGCATCCACAAGTGGTAGGCTTAATATTAGTGGTCTAGTGCATAAAAATATATAAAAATATATGTATATAAAAGGATAGAAATAAAAGACACTAATTATGATTAATGGAAATTAATGGAAGTTACAACGATAAAAGGACTAGAATGAACGGGGAATGATAGTAACCTATTATAATTAATTACATTAATGAGAACGTTATATAATATGTAGGCTTGTCCTAGGAACAAGTGGAAATTATAACATAAGTTATAATAAATGGAAAGGAAACTTATTAGTAAACCTTAATTAAGAGAACTAAGTTAATAAGTAAACACCGACAAATTGTAGTGACAGTGTAAGACGGAATTATGATTAAATAAGAAAGAACGAGGTGAATATATAGGATGAAATAAGTTATATTTAATCATAAGTGATATGTTAAACAGAAAACAGGTGAATTGAGATGAAGTATACTTAATTACATATTAAGTAGAACATGTTATTGTAACTATGGAATCAGACAATGAATAATATAAAGAGATTGTAGATTAGGGATCTTGGATTACAATCTAAAGAATAACACGTTGTGGGCCTATAAATAAACTTAAACGGATTAAGTTATATATCTGAAATTAATAAGCAAGAGGAAATTGGTAACTTGAATAAGAAGTCAATGTGAATGGGAATAACCAAGTTAATTGGAAATATGACGGGGTAGAGCAAGCGCGTAATTAAATGTTTAGACATAAAGTCTAATAACACATCAACCTGCAGCGCTTGGACCAGTCCGTACGTCTGAAGGTGAATAACCCAACAGGGTAGATCATCATGGTATCACGGGACACAAAGGGAGCGCACGTCCACCTGATTATTCTGCTTGTTGTTCTGCTGATAATCTGGCTCCGAAGGACTGGAAGGGGAAGCACACGGCTTCCTAGGACGTGGAATGTACTCCTGATAGTCCTCTATACGGTGACAGTGTTCGGACTGTGCTCGCAGAGGTTAGGTCTGTGTGTTACTGCCCGGTGAGTATACCTTGACTACCATTAGGAGCAGTCAGAAGGCTGTAGGGTGGCATAGATGATTCGACGATCCAGTTGCCTTGTGACTAGGCTGGGTTACGGCCATTTTTATTGAGTTGCCAGCGAGTCTAACCATCTGTTGATAGCAAGTTGTTGGGTACCAACCATCGATAGTCAGCATTATATGTAATGCGTGATGCGGAAAGACAGAGAGCTAAACCAAAAGACCATAGACCCTTTGCTATCAAGGCTATGGGTAAGGGACCGCCCAATTAGGATTCTGTTCGTCTTTCACTAGTTGAGGGAGGGGTCGGATGGGACCATTGCTACTGAAAATGCAGTCCTTAACATATGTGTATACAAATATCTGCAAACTCCCGACCGAGTCCCGTGTTTTTGATACGGCCCTATTACGGAACTCGGTGCATAGTAGATATGTGTGCATACATGCATACCATTTCCGGATGGTGTATCATAAAGGTTACGACATCGAGTACGATTGACGATACATATATGAGAAGGTCTAGATACATGCATGTCCGCTTTGGGTGGTGTATCGTAGACTCTAGGGCACTACTCTGTGATGGAATCTGATTCGATCGAAGGTGGCAGTCTGTACGCTTACGTAGCATTTTGATAGCAGATTTATGCGGAACATAGCGTTGTTATATAGAGATCCGTAAGTCACTCCGGCGTAGGACGAGGGACAGCGTATATTTCTGTGGCGTTACGGTGGAGACCATGCGAGTGGGGTACCATCGGTAGCTACATATATACTATATTAGGTTAATCTTCTGGGGTGTAGATGGGTATTACGTGTGTGTAAGCTTTGAGCGCTGTTAACACAAGTAACCTAATAAATAAGAAAATGTAACTGAATGGGATATTAAGGGTTATCCAAAATGTGTAGTTTAAATCCAGTCACTAGAACTTGTGTTCTGACCTCCTCATCATAACATACTCGCAGGTTAGATTTGCGGCAGAGATATGATAGCTTTGGATACTGGTTACGCAGTATTATTATTTTGGTAAAGCTACATTTTGATTATGTTATATTTTATCCATTCCGCTGTGAGCTGTTTTTTGAGCTTTGACATATTTTATATCGCTGTCTTTTCTGCAGGATACCAGACAAACCAACACAAGTTTCGATGGATTTGAATTTTGAAAAAAAATTGGCCTGCCGGGATTCGGGTTGTTACATTTGGTATCAGAGCCTAAGTTTAGGATTCCTGTATAGATAATGAGTGAACGCATTTGTATTTTAAAATATAAGTATACTATATATATAATATACTTATATATATATATATATATATATATATATATATATATACGCACAAACCTAGATCCATAGAGGAACCCGCTATATAGAGAGAGCATAATATGGTAAAAGTTGGGATATCTATTTTATACACTAAAGGAATGAATATGGAAATCTGAGACCCTTAGGTAATTTGGGTGGAAAGTGTACAATGAACTTTGTATGGAAGGAAGGTGAATCCCATATGTTAGTATTTCGGGTTAGTGGGTTAGGCGGTAAAACCTTGGAAAAGGTTAAAAAGAGAAGAATGGATTAAGAATATATATAGTTGAGAGAATTGACTTTGTGGGAGTGTCTAGGAAAGCCTAGAAAAATTGGAAAACTGTTTTGAGTCTAACCCCCATTGTTAACTTTTAAGAACTTGAAATTGTAAAAGCTTTTGGGAAGATAGTTTATGGTCTTTTCAAGTTTTGATCTTAAAAGTTACAGTTTTAAAAATATGCAAAGAGCATATTTGAAAAAGTACATATTGAGTTTTGAAGTAAAATGAGGTATATTTTATAAATAGTGATTTCTTGCGAAAATTTTGTCTAAAATAATTTTTTCTCAATAAAATGTACACATTATAGAGCATATATAGCTCGCTAGTTTTCGTGTTATATTACATGAAAGGATTAAAAAGAAAAACTTAAAAAAATGTTGCATTTTATTGAAATCTGGAATTTTTAGTACAGAAAGTTTTGAAATCTCTATTCCTTTGACAATCATTTTTGATAAATTGTTTTAAAAGAGAAAATTTTGTTGGGTGGACAAAATAAGTTGTAGAAATAAAGAATAGAGTTGATGTTTGCACCTTGTAGTAAGAAACTGAACCGACCTTATAGGCAAGAACAAGTCGTAAACCGGATTGAGAAATAGTTGTCCTTATCTACTCCAGTTTTTGTGATTTAAAAAAAAATGATTTACAATTTTTTTAAGATGACATGTTTTTATGGTTTGGCAAAAGTAAGTTTTGATGAGGAAAATAAAGTTTTGATACTTTTAACTTCTGAAAGAAAAATGAAATGAAAAGGCCAAAACGTGTTTTAAAACGTATGGAGTAGGTAATGATTAGTGCCTAGGGAAAACGGGAAAAGTTTTTGAGGCTATGGAGTAAATAGCGAGAATTATCTTGGAATAATAGTAAGTTCCCGTAGAATGCATAAGCATTGAGAAACCTAGAGTATTGCTTGAAAGTGACTGCTGGTACACAGTTAGGACTAGTGATGACTACTAGATAGTAAAAGGCAAGTAAGTGTTTAGACCCTATTGCTAATTTTCCTGTTAGGGGTAAAACCCGTTATTACATTTCTATTGGGATAGTTTTTTTATTTTGTTCTTGTTGGGTAGTTAGAGTAACACTTAAACCTATCATGGATCCCTGGTTTGAACTTTTCTGTCTGAGGGAGACAGTCTTGGGATTCTTGGCCCTTAGTAGCAGCTGTGCAGAGCGTTTATTTTCCTGTTTTAGTTAAAGAACAAAAGGGATTAGTTGAAACTAAACTTAGATCAGAGGATTAAATTAAACAAGCTAAGAAAAGAGTAATGGCATAACTAAAAAATAAACAACGAATTCAGTAAAGCAACAAACATGACAGTTAAAGAAAGATGGAAAATTCTGAGAAAAGATGAATAAGAGTAAATTTTTCCAAAATAAATTGAAAAAGAAAATCTATAACAAAGAAAGTTTTCTTATGTGGGCTGTGCTTGGATAGGAAAATAGGGAATCTTTATAAAATAGTTTCAATAAAATCCAAGTACGGTTAGAAAAACGTTGAAAAAGAAAAACGGAAGATATGAAATTTTCTGTTTTCTACCTTTTTGTAACATAAGAAATCGAATTTAGAAAATTATTTTTTTTCTGAATTTCGAAAAATAAAGTTACTTAGTAGGGTTTTGAATGGAACAATTTGATTAACTGCGCTCTTGCTCTGCATTAAAAAATTACAAAGGCACTAGAATGACGTCGGAATAGCATTGAAAATTTCGATACCATTATGACGTCACTCATGCATTAAAAAATATATATATATACATATAAATATATCAAAATGACATCGGAACTTTTCAACATCATTGCAACGCCATTTACTTAATCATCAAAAATAGTGAAGGCATCGGAATATGCCGATGTCACTCAAACGTTGGATTTAGTCTAACACAAGGAACTAAGTTTTGTTTCAGTTATGAATGTAACATTCAAAAAATTAAGTAAACCAAATAGCGAAAATGCGCATATCACAAAAGATGATGATGATGATGATGATGATAATAATAATAATAATAATAATAATAATAATAATAAATGATCATACATGTTTCTGTGTGCAATTAATAAGGTTTGCATAAATAAAACTCCATTATACGTTAACATATCACTCTAGGAGAAATGACTGGTTTTTGACATCAATTAGCGATGCCATAGTGATCTAACGATGGAGCGGAGTCGCTAAATTGATAGCCATCACTAATGCATCGAAATGACGTCAAGAAGGCATCGATAATTAGCCATCCCTTAGTGACACACTAATTGTATGGACATTCACAATACAACGTCGTAAATGCATCATAAATTTCCTATAATTTTGCAATGACAATTAAATTTAAGGATGCCATTATGTGACCAACAATTTCTTTTTAATTTTTTCTAGCGTTATAAAGACGTAGGGATATGCCTTTATGATATATTTTTTAGCAATCTCAAAATATTATTACATTTGTACAAGCGTCATTAGGGCGTGATCATGACACATTTTTCGAACGTGAATCGTGTTTTTTAAGAAAACTATATATTTTTAACATTTTCAAGATAAAATGATTTGTATGCATGTTTATTTATATTTTTATGTTGTAGTTTGAATTTTCACTTTTAAATTGCAATATCTGATTTATTTTTAATTAATTTTAGTTTTTATCTATGTTATTAACTAATAAAAAATGAGAATGTTTATTTGTTGTATTTATATTTCAGTGATATTAAAACTTGTTAATATTGAAAAAAAAATAGTTTGATTTTGTAAAAATGTATAATTATTAAATCTAAATTTTAAGCGTAATATAATGATACAAGTAGTAAGAGTATTTTCCACTTTTGGAAATTTATGGTCAGACTCAAAAGTTGTGCTTAAAAACGAACTATTAATGAAATATATACAATTTGTAATCCATATCATAATCAGATAATTAATCTACACCGTAGGTACAAAATACAATCCAATGGATAAATTAGCCATCCATGTCACTCAAATTGAAATCCACGCTACACACTCAGGCTCCTGTTCAATCAGATCCATATCTACTCGTATTTCCCCCTAAACCTTGTCAAATCCCTAGTTTAGCACCACAAGTTCATCATTGAGGGAATTTCTCTCAAACGCTTATAATAGATGGGAATTTAGCGCCAAACTCTGTATGCCTCGACTTCACCACTACAAATCTAGATCAATGGTTGTTGGCCTGTCCAAATCAGAAATTAGCTAGTTCGAAAGGTAAGAAATTGGTTGAGCGTTTTGAATTCAATAATAATGTCATAATTCTATAAGTTATACCAGAAACATAGTCGGGGCTTTCTGACAGAATCGACATGACGAAAATCGTTGCACCAGATCTCCGATTTCGCCTCTATTCGTCAAAAGTAGATCCCTAATTTTACCTTACCGGTACATTGTGAATGGTAATGCTATCTTTTGATTATTATAATTTTTTTTTGGAAATTATATTAGAATTTTAGTTTTGACTTTTCCTTGTTAATGAAATTCCATGTATAGTTCAAAGCATTCTATTCAAATGTGAATGTTTATCTTCCTTTTTAGCAATGTTAAACCTTTAGGTAACTAGCCATTTTATTAACGATCTTAGCATTAAGAAATTAAGATTATAATAAATTCTTCTTGTAGCTTGCTTAGGTGTGTGAAGTGACATTTCATTCTCATTTTGTATGTCATCTACCATGGACATGTAATTTGTCTTTTGCATTTGTAGGCTATTCGGGTTTTTGCTAAATAAAAAAATACTTTAAGTATATGACTCAATAACAAGGGATAGGCTTATGTCCAGCATAAACTAAATAGTCACAATGGTTATCAGAATATGCTTGTATGATGCAGATAAGTTTGGTGTGCATACATATGGTAAGCATGTGCACATTTATACAATATTGATTTGCTATGTAGCATTATAAATATACATATATACGTACATATTGATTAACTTGTTTCGATATAAAAATTTAGGTATTAAGGTGTATTAGATAGAATGTTGTTACAATTAATTGTGTCTATAAAGCATATGAAGAGTTGGAATCATATCTTGGAAGGTTTGGAATTTTCGTCTACTTTGAATGCTATTATAAAAGAGGATGAATATCATCACTTGTAAACGACTGTAGAAACTAGGAGATTCTCAAATGAATATCATCACTTATAGAAACAAGGAGATTTCCAATTTGTAACATTTTCCCCCAAATTGATTTCACCATATTTTCCCAATTTTACATTTATTTTTCCTGAAAAAGAGACAAATCGCAGGCCACAGTATCCGGTAATGGCAGACAGTCAAACTACACTGTAGTATTCTGGTAACAGTTCATTTTTAACAAAAAAATCATGCTTTAAATTTTCCTATGTTACCTTGATTTCCAATATTTTATGTTTGTGTGTAGAGGTTTTCAGGAAGGTAGTGATAAAATTCACGTCAACACCGATACTTGATTCACCAAGGTTACATTTTTTTTTCTCCCTCTCTCATTAGCCTTATTTAGTTCTTATATGTATTTTTTAATAAATTATTTATTCATATTGGGGAACTTAGGCAATGCCCATTCTATGAGGTAATTTTAAATCTACCGAGTAATTTTATTGTAGAAAAATGTTCAAATTATGTTTTTTGATGTAGATATGTTGGCAACAATCCGCTGCATCATTACTAGGCTTGCAACAAAATAAAATGGGAATTGATGAGCATGTTGTTACACGTGTCATAGCCACACGGGCTGAAGTCGATCTTAATACTATAATGGAAATTTACAAAAAGAGAAACTCTGTTCCTTTGGAGCGTGCTATTTTTAATGATACATCTGAAGGTTTCAAGTCCATGCTTCTCGCTCTTCTCGGTAATGAATAAGCTAAATGTTCCCTATTTTATATGTGTTTTCATGTTGAATTAGAGGATGATATTATTGTATGGTATGCTTGTTGTCTCAATGGAATTCAAAGTTCTAAATGGTCAGTCGATCTAAACCTTTTGTGAACATGTTTTATCTGTGATCTTTTAGATTTGAAATATTTGTTTACCTTTTCGTGATTACACAGATCATCGTATCGATCAGTTTTTTCATAGGGAAATGAACGTGGATTCATATAACCTTGCATGCGTTTCAAATTTATTTACCTCCAATTCTACACATTATAGGACAAGAATGGGGAAATTTTTAGCATGCAACATCTAAATTGTTGCCATAGCTGCAGCCAAAAACATATCTTCCTTGCTTCCAGTCCATCTGCAACTCTCACATTTGCATTCTTGATGTTCTCTTTCTTGGCCTTTGCTTCATAATTTTTTATGCTAATTCCCATCTTCACAGAAAGCTTTGGTGGCTTTTTTCTTTTCAGTTCTGCGCTTTTAGCACAAAGTCTACTTCTTTCTTAGTTGTAATGACCCGCATTTCCTGCTGTATATAATTAATTAATTTAATTATATAAATGGTGGTTTAGAGAATTCAAATGGTCATTAATTAAATAATATGGGATATTTAATTAAATTAAATAATTAAATAATATATTTAATTTAGAAATAATCAAAAATATTGGGAATCACAATATTCTTTGAACGAGGTCGTCCCTTAGATTTAATTCAGCTTAGAGTTGAATTATATTGACGAATATATTCAATCGACGACAGTTTGAACGTATAATTATATTATAATTAAAATCGAGCTTGAAATGGCGCTGCAGTTCGCGATTTGGCGATTTGAACTTCAACTGGATGTACAGGATTCATTTTAAGCTGGATTTCTGTGAAACAAGAAATGTGTGGAGCTGGTGGAGTATATCTTTCTAGTGGAAGAGAAAAATGGGGATTTCGTCGTGTAGATTTTGATATATGTCCAAATCAAGTTTCAGAAAAGTCGCTGTGGAATTTCCTTTATAATTCGTAACGCTTTATATACGTTATAAAAGGAATTTTCGATATAAACTGAATACCGATAAATCTAAAATCTGAAATATCAAACTGTAAATTCTGATATGATATTCTGGAGCTGTACGACATCATATGTGAAGATATACGATAATATAAATTTATTTATATTTAATTTAATAATATTTAAATATATTTATATATTTAAATGGGTCATCCAGAGCTTTAAAAATAGCCACTTTTGCAAACGAAGTCGGAATTCGACGAAACCAATTTTGTTGGATCCGGAATAGTGAATTAATGCTAGGGTCCAGTTTTCATGATTTTTAGAGGCACTGTGTGGTCGTACCGATTTTTAGAGTGAGAAACAATCAGTATTTTGACAGTTAAAAATACGCTGTGTGAGCATACGAAGTCGGAATTCGACGAAACCAGTTTCGTTGGGACCGTAATGTCGAACTCTAGCTACATGTCCAGTTTCGTGATTTTTGAATACTGTGTGTGATCACAGCGATTTTTAGAAGATAAAACGAATTAACAAAAAAGGAATATACTGTGAATATTCTCTCTAGAAAATATCTAGATATTTGTTGAGCCTATAAATACTCCTCAACCACCATCCTAAGACCTAATTTCATTTTTCTGCTCAAGCAAAATTGCGCAGCCACCACCAAAGTATTTCAAACAGTAAAAATCCAAGTTCAAAAATCATTAGAAAACCAAGTAAAAATCTATAAATCACTAATGATATATATTAGTGATCCTTGGGCATTTATCTTCGTACCAGCACCCATTTTAAAGGGTTCGACGTCAGCTTGTTTGGTTTGGGTTTCACAGCGTGGAACTAGGGTTGAACGGCAGTCAAAATCGTGGATGCCGGAGTTTGGTTCCAGGGTTCAGGCGTGTTCCTGGCAACAAGACGCATCAGGTTAGCGGGTTTTGGGGTGCTTCGATCGTCGACAGTGGATGTGTCACTCGCGGTGACGAGATGGAGGCAGCAGGTCGAGGTTTTCTCGGTTGCTTCGAGTTGGGCACAGAGGTGTTAAGCAGGAGGAGGTCGGCTTGCTGAGTTGTTTGGTGGCGTCGAAGGGGACTCCGTCGGTGTCGAGTGGATTGCGTTGGTGGTCAAAGTGGCGGTCAACAAGGGGGAATCGATTTCAGAGGAGCAGAGTTAATTTGGGGAGGATGGTTATGAGCGGATGGGTCAAACATAAAAGGGAATGGTTTGGGCCTTATAGGGGATGGTGAGCCCAATTAGAAATTTAATTCAAGTTTTATTTATTTAAAAGTGTTCAAACTTCGTAATGCTATAACTTGGTCATACGTAGACGGAATTCAGCGAAACAAGATCCGACAGGATCGTATGGACGGGAGAAACACAATGAGACTGACCGGGAGTGAATCCGAGCTCGTTACAATTTATGGCGAAATAAATTGTCCGACTGAATCAATGAACGCAAACCGATATTTATCGGTTAACGCGCAAATGTGAGTAAATCTCACCAACTCTGAACAGTTTATAATTTCACGTTGTATTTTTAGAACTGTTAGAAATTGTTTGTTTGACTGTGTGTTGACTGTTGGATTGAACTGCTAGTCAGTTAGTAGAAATTTTATATACATGTATATATTATATATATATATAAACCGATAAATATTTATATGTTGATTCTGCTTATCAGAATATTATACTGGTGTTGTTTAACATCTGTGATGCAGGTAAACAGGTTGGAGGAAACCAACTGGATTCCTCAACAGTTATTTTACTGTGATTTATATATTGTGATATATAATCTGTTGCGATTATGTGTGTTGGACGATATTTATCGTTGTTATATGGTGTGTAAAAACCATAAGAAATACAAGAATGTGGAACGGGGATTTTCAAAGTATATTCTGAAAATAATTTATTTATATAAAATCAATGGATTTTATATTATTAAAGAAAAAGGATTTGGAATAAAAGGAAAATATTGGTTAATCAAATATAAAGAAGTAATATTTGAAATCAAATATAAAGGAGTTATATTCGAAATGAAATATAAAGGAGTTATATTCGAAATGAAATATAAAGGAGTTATATTCGAAATGAAATATAAAGGAGTTATATTCGAAATGAAATATATAGGAGTTATGTTTGAAATCAAATATAAAGGAGTTATATTCGAAATGAAATATATAGGAGTTATGTTTGAAATCAAATATAAAGAAATTATATTTGAAAGCAAATATAAAAGAAATTATTTATTTAGGGAATAAATAAGAAGTTAAAAGGATTTATTAAATGAGGAAATAAATAAAGATAAAGGAGATATTTATTTGTTAAATAAATAAGATAAGATAATGAATTATTTATTTAAGATAAATAAATAAGAAATTTAAATGGATTATTTATTTGGTAAATAAATTGAATATTATAAAGGGATTATTTATTTAGGAAATAAATAGAATTACAAAGGAGACTTTATTTAGAAAATAAACAGAGATGAAAAGGAAACCGTTATAAAAGGGAAATCATTTTTAAAGTGAAGAACCGTTACTAAAAAGTAAATCTTTAAAAATGAATAAACGTTGTAAAAAGGAAATCTTTATAAAGAGAATAAAGTTAGTTAAATCGAATATGGCATTCGAAGGGAGTTATCGATTTGTTAAATCGAAAGGAGTTAAATCGAATATGGCATTCGAAAGGAGTTAAATCGAATATGGCATTCGAAGGGAGTTATCGATTTGTTAAATCGAAAGGAGCTAAATCGAATATGGCATTCGAAAGGAGTTAAATCGAATATGGCATTCGAAGGGAGTTATCGATTTGTTAAATCGAAAGGAGTTAAATCGAATATGGCATTCGAAAGGAGTTAAATCGAATATGGCATTCGAAGGGAGTTATCGATTTGTTAAATCGAAAGGAGTTAAATCGAATATGTTATTCGAAAGGGGTTAGTGGAGTCGAGTTAGTTGAATAGAGTTAATCGAATTAGTTATTCGAATAGAGTTAAATAAATAAGATGATTCGAATTGGTTATTTGAATATAGTTAAACACAAAGAAGTTATCGATTTGTTAAATCAATGGAAGTTATCAATTATAGTTTAATCGAAATGAGTTATCGATTTGTTAAATCGAAAGGAGTTATCGAATTTAGTTATTCGAAAAGGAGTTATCGATTTGTTAAATCGAATGGGAAGATTATCGAATATCGTTTATTCGAGAGGAGATTTTCGAATATAGTTTAATCGAAGGAGTTATCGATTATTAGTTATTCGAAGTGAGTATAGAATATTAGTTAAATCGATGGAGTTAATCGATTAGAGTTAATCCAAATGAGTTGATCGAATATAGTTTATTCGAAGTAGAGTAGTCGAATATTGGTTATTCGAAGTGAGTTAATCGAATATTGGTTATTCGAAAAGGAGAGTTATCAAATCGAATAGATTAAAGGAGTTAATCGAATATAATTTATTCGACAGGAGTTAAGTGAATTAGTTAAGTCAAACTAAGTGAATTGGTTAAGTTAACCAAAGTGAATTTGTCGAGTTAATTAAAGTGATTAGTTCAGTTAATCGAGATAAGTAAATCAAGTTAGGTTAATCGAGTTGAATTAGTTAGTCGAGTTAATAAATCGAGTTAGTGAAACCAAGTAAAACCAGTTAGAGTTGTTCGGTTAGAATTAACCAGTTAGAGTTAATCAAGCAGAGTTAATCAAATGGAGTTAAGTAAAAATAGAACTGACTAGAGATTAGTAAATTGGATGGTTTTCTAAGTGTCTATCTGATGTTGGTTTCGACCTTCGGGATTTATACTTAGGGGATTGTTCTCATACTAGTTTACAGTCAGGGACTGATAGTTGGGGAATAGTAGTGATTTGTAAATAAGCAGATGGAAATGTTTTCCAGTGTTAATAACGCATATTTTCTAAACATAGAAAATGAGGGAATATATATATAGATATATATATATATATGAATGATGATTGTTCGATATAATTTCCATCTGGAAATAATATCGTTGTTTGCACACTTGTTTTTCTTTGATAGTTAACTCACAGATTATCGAAGTTTTGACCATTTTAACGTTGTTAATATGGAGAGACCGGTTGGATTATTATCCAAAGAACCACTCTGTATTGGCATAAGCGTTGCGAATCATATATGCCAAAGATAATTGAAGACGGAGTAAAATGCAAGTGTTGTTGTATAAGTCTTAGATAACAGTGACTAAGATGGATGTACTGAATAGTGCCTTCGGTTTGTCCAGTCCCAGGACAACTTGTATGGACGAAGGTCTAACAGAGTATATCCAATGGATCACGTAAGTTGATCTTTTCAAACGTATTCACATTTGGTGGCGGAGGAATTCGTTTCTCTAAGCTGTATACCCGTGTTATTTTTGGATAAATCAATTTGTGATTTGGCGGGTATGGCGATGTGACATTCTAAGTGAATGAGGATGACTTGTGTGGATGAATGTCTGACAGAGTATTTCCAGAAAGGTCACGTACATTGATTTCTTCAACCGTACCAAGAGTGGAAGCGGAGAAGGAAACTTCTTTTAGCTGACACGTAATGTACTGTTGTAGACGTCAATTAGTGATTTTCGATGGATCTGACAATGTGGCATTCGAAGTGAATCTGATGTGATGATAACGCGTAACTTCTAGCCTCATCATCCAGTAGATGACAGAAATCGGGCAGGCAGCATGGCTAAGTCGGTCGCACCGAAGTAGGGTGTGTAATCACCTATCTAGAGAATATTCATTTGTTTCTTAAATCTATCAATGCTGTCCCATATATATACGGGAACGGTTGCTGATCCCAACCGTTGGTGATATACATTCGATACACTCAAGCAAAATGAGTGGTCGGTCATGTGTGGCTGAGTTACAAGATGTTCTTGTTGAACTCCAGTGTATCATTCCTAGAGTACATTGATCGGAAGGTGGTTCCATACCTTGTCATAGTTGGAAATCCATTATCCAATACGTGCTTGCGATTTTGATTGTATACTATATATGTAGAACGTGAGATGAAAGTGTTTCTGCTAGTTGATATCTATTTGTACATAGACATTATCATAATATCAAAAGGTTTTTGATATAAAGATATTTTGGATTTTCATTAGGGAAAAACCCGTTCCGTTATGCGGCGTGGTCTTATGAGATATCGTTTACTTGTTCATATACCTGTTTTAAATTGTTTTACTCATACCAGTCCCATGACTGACCCGGAGTTTACTTTGTTGTTTTCCCTAAACTCTTGGGTGCCCAATTTTGTACGGGCAGTCAAGTAGTCAGGAATTTACAGATATACTTGGAGAGCTTGGAGCAGGAGGCTTCAAGATCATATAGCTATAGTTATTTCTGCTGTGTTGTAAGTGCTGTACTCTGATAAGTGCTATTGTATACCTAACTGTTATATTTCAAAGTTATGTTATCTATTATATGTTATTCGTTCCGCTGTGAGGTTCGTGTTACTCTGATGTTGTGTTCTTCTTCTTCTTCTTCTATTTCTAAGTTTCTATCTTATCTATTCTCACCCTCTATATTCTTTCAATAATTACCAGGATTTTTCGATGTTTTGGTTATCGACATTGAGCTTATGTCGATAACCAAAGTCGCTCAAAATCCGGGTCGTTACATTAGTAAACAAGTTTGAATCATTCCATAAATTTCAGCCTTACCTATAAGTTTAGAACTGTTGAACAACACAGATTTAACTGGTTTTTTGTATCTCAGCTCAAGCTCAACTTTGCTAGAAAACATATTTTCTAATGTATCAGAGCTAAGGCCAGTACTCATTTTGCACTGTAAATTCCATGTCTGGTTCCAGCATGGATCACTGGTACATGGAATCTCATGTGTACTCAGAAGATATACATTTAAGCATCAAATGTGGTAGGCCACACCATGTTAACAATGTTTTATTTCTCCAATAAGCTAATAAAATTCAAATTCATTTTTGTTTGCGTGAATAAAGTTCTACACCGTAGGCAGTTCTATAATAATGATTAAGCTACAATTGGTGCTAATATTCGATTCCAAATTTACGTGGGAGGGGCTGACTATATTCCGTATCACACAATGTACTCCATAAAATGAAATACGGCCTTTGTATCCAAAACTCAAAAGGCAGCTGGTTCATTGACAATTTCAAGCACATGGAGAGCCCTGCTATCTGGCACCATGGAATCCAATTCTCACCTCAAGCACTCTACTTATTTCCAATTTGTAACATTTTTCCCCCAAATTTATTTCACCATATTTTCCAAATTTCACACTTATTTTTCTTGAAAAAGAGACATAAATCGCAGGCTACGGTATCTAGTAATGGCAGACCATCAAACTGCACTGCAGTATTCAGGTAACAGTTCGTTTGTTAACAAAAAATCATGCTTTAAATTTTCCTATGTTACCTTGATTTACAATATTTTATATTTGAGTGTAGAGGTTTTCAGGAAGGTAGTGATAAAAATTCAAGTCAACACCATTGCTAGATCCACCAAGGTAACATTTTTCCCCCTCCCTCATTAGCCGTATTTAGTTCTTGTATGTATTTTTTAATAAATTATTTCTGTAGATTGGGGAGCTTAGGCAATGCCCATTCTGTGAGGAATTTTGTAATCTACCGATTAATTTTATTGTAGTAAAATGTTCAAATTATATTTTTTAATGTAGATATGTTGGCATTTCACAAACTCTTGGAAGCAGTTTCATATCAGTGGAAGAGTCTGAATTACTGATGGATAGAGCAATGATCCCACAAAGCTGATGGTATGTTAATTTGAACTCTTGCTATGTTCCTTTACCTTCTTAGTTTGTAACTGTTAGGTAGTGCCTTGTTTTTTTAAACTGAATGACATGTATGCAATTGGCACTGAAATATGTTATGAAATTTAGCTTAAAGATTATTAAATATAATGGATTGACATTGGAATAGTTTATGAAGTTCAACTTAAAGATTATCAAATATAAGGTATTGACATCGGAAATGGTTATGAAGTTAAGCCTTAAAGATTATTAAATATAATGTATAAATAAGACAATATAAGGGTTATCTTCTCTATTAATGATGTTTGATATCTAAAATTATTCATTGATTATTCTAATTCAGAGTTTTAAGTCTTCTTCGTCTTGCGCCAACACAGATTTCTAAGCTCAGGTTAATACATATTTTCTTCTTTATTTGTCATTGACCCTAAAAATTGGGCAACCAGAACTAAGTATTTTGTTTATGGAATCAAATTCATTGAACAAACTTTGCTAATAAGACTACTGCGAGTGATGGAACCAATTTAGCAAGGTGGAATGCTTGTAGAAGTAAAAAAGCTTTAAAAATCTAGCTTGGCCTTGAACTATCCAGTTTAATATCAGGTATAAATTTTGTAGAATATCAGGATTAGGGATACATCCTGTGTGTATCTCTTAAGATATATTTTATAATGAATTAGTAAAATATCAAGGGTATATCCTGTAAAATGATACATAATATTCCTAGCTAATTACAAAGCATTCTTAGCTACAAATATTTTAGGTTGTGAAAAAAGATACAAAATCCCATGGTATTATAATTTTTTTACTAATGGATTTGTTAAATTAAATGAATTTTTATTAATAACATTTAATATTTAATATCTAATAGATACATCTTGTAAAATTTTGTAATGATTAATCCTGCTCTTATGTATCTCTAGTAGAATTATTCTACTTGAGCTATATATCCCTAAAAGAGTGTGTACCATCTAAGAGCTTAATAACTATTCGACATACATCCAGTAAAACATTAAAAATTCTTCAAATTTTGTAATGAATTTTGTGTGCTTGCTCAAAAAATTTAAAAAAATCCATGCTAAGACAATTAACATATAATCTGCATGATGCATTCCTAGAATGCAAAAACATTTTTTAATTAGGTTTTTTGTTGCTTCAGATATCCAAGTGCAACACAATTTGAATATCTTGGTCATAAATACTATTACATGAAAAAGGTGTTGATTTGCAAGTGGTGTTATCTCAAATACGGTATAACCATTTTCACCTTGATGGAAGGTATAATGGTTTCGTTGTTTAGTTCAAATTTTAGCATGTATTGTTTAGCAAACATAAGAGTTGTAGTACTGTTTTTGTTCTTCGGTTCTTCACTTGCCTTAATCATTTTTGTACTATTTTTGATTTTCTAGCATGGAGCAGAAGTTGGTAGCGACGGTGGCTAAAGTGGAAATGTTACAGTCAAATTATGAGAGAGTTTGTCGATTGGTTAAGGAACACATGGGTAGACCAATAGGCGAGCCTTGTCAAGACGACGAGTGAAGTTTTTCATTTGATTTGTAGTTATGATCCTTTTTCTTTGCTTATTGATTGTGATGTATTAATATCTATTTACTACATGGACATGATTTTCAACTTTGTATGCGATTTTAATTTAAGTAGCACTGGATAATGATGTAACAATTATACGTTAAGTTGAATGTTTCATCGGTTATAAAGTTGTTTTTTTGTTCTATAATTTTGGTTTTTTATATATATGCTACATCGATGTATAGTATTATTAAAATAACGGTATTTCCGTTGAGACTGAATGTCCGAAATTCAAAAGGAAATACAATAGAATTGCTTCAGAAATAGCGTTGGGAAAACAGAGCTAATATAAATTTGAATTATAAATTTGGCGTCAATATTATGGCGTCGGTAAAGGCCTATATAGAACGACGTCTAAATGGCATTTGAAAGTAACGTCTTGAAGACGTTGGAAGAAGGCATCGGAAAAGCAAGGGGAATTTTTTAAGTGACACGTTGAACTTGCGTCGGAAAAACATCAAAATGAAGGCGTTGGAAAGTCGTCGAAAAACATTCTACGCTTGGCATCGAAAAGGCGTCGGAAAGTACCCGACGCTTGGCGTCGGAAAGGTGTAGAAAACATTTTTTTTCCATGCAGGTTTTACCGACGCCATAATAGGCATCATTACGGCATCAGTAACTTATTTTCCGACGCCATACCGACGTCATTTTGGCTTCGAAAAATCAATTTTTTCTTGTAGTGTACTATGTTTTATTACACTTTGCACAAGTGTACAATGAGTGCAAAAATTGGATGCATGCATGATGGATAGATATTATGCGAGGGGTTATTTGGTTTTTACCTTATCGAATTTCGGGGACGAAATTTCCTAAGGACGGAAGAATGTAACACCCCGCATTTTATGACAATTAAATATTTAATAGTGCATATGTGTGTGTATGTGCATAGACATAAATATATAAAAGAAGAAAAAATAATGATAATATATGATTGCATGTAATAAATACATGCATTGAAAGAGAAGAAAAGATTAATGTAAATAACAATGCAATGCATGCGTTAAAAGAAAGAAGAAATCAGCTGCATGGAGTATAATTATGTTGCATGCAATGATTTACAAATATTATGCATTAACAAGAAAAGAAAGATGAAAGAAAAAGATGCATGCAAATTGATAAGGTTACATGCAATTGTTTAAATGAAATATTGTAACAAACATGAAAAGGAGGAACAAGAAAAGAACAATGACCACCATTGCTCTAAGCCTTGTTAACAAAAGCCTAAGTAGTCCAATTGGTTAGAACATGTGGCTTTAATGAAAGGGGCGCAGGCTCGATCCCCGTAGGTGCCATATTTTTATTTTAAAGAAACGACTAAAAATAACACATGTTCTAAAGAGAAAATATGTATAAATGCACATATAAGAAAAATTATACATATAAGGAAATACAAAAATATATGTATACATGTATATGGAAATATACGCGTATATATATGCAAACATATATATATACACACACACACACACACACACACACACACACACACAAAGGAGAAATTCAAAATAAGGCTGCAATCAAAGAAATATAGTAAAAATTAAATAACGGCATAATACCGTTTGACTTTTGAAAATGAAATAAAAGTTATGCATATATATATACACGTGTAAAATGGGCGTTTGAAGTTTTGTATACATATAAGGAGATTATACATAAATATAATATTTAAATAGATCAAAAAAAGTATAACAAGATACTAATCAAACGTTTAAAATTAAAAACGTTAAAACGGTAAACATCTACCCAAAAACGCTCGCAGGACGCAGGGGGGTCGACCCTGGGGTCGACATACACATTGGGGGGTCGACCCCGGGGTCGACACACCCATAGGGCAGTCGACCCCGAGGTCGACCCACCCTTGATCTGGGCAGATTCATCGATTGATCTGGACCGATTCCTTAACCTGTTCGTTGCTGACTAAGCGCTGCGTGTACGATAAGATCCTGAACACCTATAAATAGGCTAGCAGAGCCTAGCCTAAATCTCACCTTTTCTGAGAGACTGCTTAAGTTCTGCCATTCTTCTTCCTAGGGGTAAGCATTTGGTTAGTTTGGTTTGTCCGATTATAAAAATTGTCAAACCAAACTAAAGCCGATTAAAATGAAAACCAATCCAAACCAACCAAATAAAGATTGGTTGGTTCGGTTGGTTATCCGATTTAACCAAACTAAAAATATTTTAGACTTTATGTTCATAATATTAACTATAATTTGATATAAATTATAAACATATGATTACCATATTATTATTTATGATTCTTATGTTTCCAAATGTAATTTTGATATATATATATGATTAAAATTTACTTAGATAACTGAATTAACCTAAAATATTCACTATAATATCGATAAATTTGAATATATAATAGAAGTTCGGTTAATTTGGTTAAACCGATAACCAAACTAGATATTTTTTCGAACCGATTACAATCTAATTTTTAAACCAAACCAAACCGACCAAATTAAATTGGTTCGGTCGGTTTATTTGGTTTAACCAAATAAAGCTCACCCCTAATTCTTCCTCAAAACTCTTTAGAAAATTAGAATAATTAGTTTAGGAAAATTCTGATTCAAGATCTGGAGGAAAAGAATGTATATTAATAAAGAATGTGTTAAGAATTCTATTCGAAGTAAGGTAAATTCTTGGATCTAGTCAATTTAATTTTCTCCTCTTTCTTCCCTTTTTCTTTTAGTTGAGAATTGTGGATCCATGGTTGTTTAGGTTCTAATTCAGTTAGGAGAACCATGGAATGCTAGATCTGGACCAGACTCATGAAAGCAATTAGGTGAGTGGATTTAAATTATACTTTTTTGATAATGGTATATTTATCGTTTGACATTCTCCGTTAATATGCAGTGTAAATCTACTAGAATGTTAATATGTCGAAATGTTAACATGTTGAAACATTAATATGTTGAAATGTTAATATATTGAAATTTAAACCTGATGAAATGTATGAACCTGTTAAAATATGTGGAAACGATTACTGTTGTATACATACATGTTCTAATTACATGTTAATCCGTAGCATATTATGTACTTGAACCCTTAACTGGAAGAATTGGGATAACTACATGTTAATTTGTTAGAGTGGAATAATTACATGATTCGATGATTACATGTTATTTTAAAATGAAGTTAATTACATGTTAGGAAGAACATACGACATGAAAATTAGATAATGTACTTAATATGATATTAAGTATGACTTGTAAAAATAGATTATAGTAAAATTTGGAAAGAATGGATATGCCTAAATTTACAGAAAATAGAAAACTGTACCTATACTTAGACACGAGGTTAAATTCAACTTGTGGTAGAAGTCTGCCCGGAACCGCCCGACAAATCCAGCATCCACAAGTTGTTAATTTAAAGTGAGGGGTCTAGTGCATAAATATACATGTAACGGTACTAAGACATGAGGTTAAGTCAACTTATGGTAGAAGTCTGCCCGGAACCGCCCGTCAAATCCAGCACCCACAAGGGGTAGGCTTAATGTGAGAGTTCTAGTGCATAAACATGTATATAAATATATGTATATAAAAGATAGAAATAAAAGGCATTAATTTTGGTTAATGGAAATGAATGGAAGTTACAACAGTAAAGGGACTAGATCGAACGGGGAATGATAATAACCTATTATGATTAATTACATTAATGAGAATGCTATATAATAGGTAGGCTTGTCCTAGGGACAAGTGGAAATTATAACATAAGTTATAATAAATGAAAAGGAAACTTATTAGTAAACCTTCGTTAGAACTAAGTTAATAAGTAAACAACGACAAGTTGTAGTGACAGTGTAAGACAGAATTATGATTAAATAAGAAAGAACGAGGTGAATATATGAGTTGAAATAAGTTATATTTAATCATAAATAATAAGTGACATGTTAAACAGAAAACATGTGAATTGAGATGAAGTATACTTAATTACATATTAAGTAGAACATGTTATTGTAACTATGGAATCAAACAATGAATAATATAAAGAGATTGTAGATTACAAATCTTGGATTACAATCTAGAGAATAACATGTTATGGGTTTATTAATTAACTTAAATGGATTAAGTTATATATTTGAAATTAATAAGCAAGAGGAACTTGGTATCTTGAATAAGAAGTCAACGTGAATGGGAATAACCAAGTTAACTAGAAATCTGATAGGGTAGAGCAAGCGCGTAATTAAATGTTTAGTCATAATGTCTAATAACACATCAACCTGAAGCGCTTGGACCAGTCCTTACATCTGAAGGTGAATATCCCAATGGGGTAGATCATTGTGGTGTCATGGGAAACAAGGGGAGCGCACGTCCATCTGATTATTCTGCATGTTGTTCGGCTAATATTTTGCTGGCTCCGAAGGACTAGAAGGGGAAGCACTCGGCTTCCTGGGATGTGGAGGGTACTCCTGGTAGTCCTCTGCGCAGTGACAGCATTCGGACTGTGCTCGTAGAGGTTAGGTCTGCGCGTTACTACCCGGTGAGTATACCTTGATTGCCATTAGGAGCAGTCAGAAGGTTGTAGGGTGGCATAGGTGATTCGACGATCCAGTTGCCTTGTGACTAGGCTGGATTACGACCATTTTTATCGAGTTACCTGCGGGTCTTACCATTTGTTGATAGCAAGTCGTCAGGTACCAACCATCGAAATTAGCGTGACGCGTGATGCTGAAAGACGGTGAGCTAAACCAAAAGACCATAGACCTTTTGCTATCAAGGCTATGGGTGAGGGACATACCAATTAGGATATGTCGTTTTTTGTTTTCTCTTGGGCCAGGTCACTAACTCTCAATTCTATTCGTCTTTCACTAGTTGAGGGAGGGGTCAGATGGGGGCATAGACACTGAAAATGAAGACCTTAGCATCTGTGTATACATATATCTCAAAAGCTTCCGACTAAATCCTGTGTTTCTGATACAACCCAGTTACGGGACTCGGTGCATAGTAGACATGTGCGGACACATGCATACCACTTCCGGATGGTGTATCATAAAGGTTACGACATCTAGTACGATTGACGATATGTATGTGAGAAGGTCTAGATACATGTATGTCCACTCTGGATGGTGTATCGTAGACTCTAGGGCACTACTTTGTGATAGTGTGATGGAATCTGATTCGATCGAAAGTGGAAGTCTATACGCTTACATAACATGGAGATTGTAACGAACCGGTAATTTTGGATGGTTAAAATACAAATTTAATTAAAATTTGACTTCAGAATAAATGTTTATATTTGGATTTCGACATAGAATTTAGGATTTTGTCTATATTGAATCAAGTTTGAATTTATTTTTAAGTGGAATTCTCTTCGTAAATTTATTTTCAATATAAATGGTTTTGTTAAAACGAATATCTTGTAATAGCTTCAGATTTATTTAAATCAATGAAATTTTGACTTGACAATAAATTCAATTTCTGTAATCTAATTTAAGGTACCATCTATTTCAGGAAAAAATTTATTTCAAATACAAGATTTGGGAGTTGTTTGCAATTAAAGAACAAATTTATTTTAATATGGATTTGATATCAATTTGGTAAATATAAATATAAGTTTTCAATATATGTCCGGCTTGATAAAACAGGAGAAATTAAATTATTTCATTGTTAATAAAGTTGATATTTATGACGTATTTAAAACAAGCAAACAATATGTCCAATACCATCATGCTCCATTCACTAGTGACGATTTCGCAAATTTAGTAGATTTAAAATTTCTAAATAAAAAAATTACTTTAATTAAATTTCCAATTTTTTTTCAATAGTTTAGATTTGCATAACCATAGCGTGCATAGCTGAGATCGCGCGTAAAACAAACGACGTTCGTTAGCGCGTTTGATGTATTGCCCGTTAATGTCCATATAAATAAATAATTAAATAAAATAAATTGGGAAAAAGAAGAAAAAGAAATTTAATTTTTAATTTCCTAAATAGTGTTAACAAACAAGGAAGAAATAAATGGTGTAAACACAGATTGAAACCATGCCATAACGGTAGAAAATTTTCAGTCAAATTTAACTTTTGTCTCCATTAAAAAGGGGTTATTCTCTCTCTAAATTATTCTTTCACGTTGCCTCTTTAATTTAAAATTTTATCTCTTCCTAAAATATGGCAACAACAATATCTCTACCTGTCAGTTGCTAATATTTGAGAACACTGTACAAGGTTTCAAATATCTATCTCTGTCAGAAGAAAATATATGGAAAGAGCGTACCAGGATTTAGCAACTGTTCATGAGCAGGGAATCCAATGCTATTTCTCAATAAACAATTCAAACCGCAGAAATAAAAACCGCTCCTTTTCTTCTCGCGTAAACATCTCCTTCTCACGCCATAATTCTTCTCCTTCCCATCTCCTGTATCTCATTCTCCGCTTCCATGCGTTTTCTTCACAAAACAATCCTTCTTCCTACCCACTTTTTCCATTTTGTAGTACCCATTTTCTAAAGCATAGAACCCACTTTCTTTTGCTAATTAGTTCGCGCAAGGACCTGGAAGCTTAAAAACTCCACCTTGCTCTTCTGCATGAAAGGCTTCTTTCCTCCAAAACTGTGCGTGCCTGTTTGCCTCACCTCACTCCACGATCAGCAAAACCCCATTTTTCTCCCATTCCTCTTCTCGGCTCCTTCCACACGTGATAAATTTGAAGCTCTGCTTTATGTTTAAAATCCAACACAGCACTTGAACCCAAAACCATGAAGCTGTCATGTCTTCTCACCTTCGCCCAATGCCACCGCCACCAGCGTCGACTTTCACCAACCCAGACCCCGCTTCCTTTCTAACTCCACAAGCCAAGCTTTGTCTCGCACCGCGCTGAACCACAGGTCTGCAGCCACCATTTTCCGTCCATCGACGCAATGCTCCAATCGAGCAACCAGCAACCGGGGTTCAGTCGCAATTGAGTTCAGCTGCTGGGTCCGAGCTCAAGCACTGCTCTGCAACCGAGCCACCTTGTTGTCGTACACTTCATGTTTCTTTGGTTGGTTCATGACAATTCACATGCGTATCTGCTTAATATATATATATATATATATATATATATATATATATATATATGTGTGTGTGTGTATGTATGGAGTCTATGGACTGCTAATCACTTCATGCATGTATATTCGAAATATATACATGCGTGTGTCTTCCACTTGAGTTAAATGTAACCAAGCGTGTTATGTACATCAGGTTTTTGGAACTTTTTGATTGGCCTTGAGGCTTGAAGCTCGATCATCTTGAATTGCATGCGTGAACCATGGTGCTAATTAGCACAAGCAAGAGAAAATAGTGATTTTGTACACACTGTCAGTTGAGACATGCCTTTGTACATAGCGGTAACAGCGAAGTACATATGCAGATCTCGATTAAAATGGTGTTGTGTTTCCTCTCAACTATTTTGCTAGTGCATGGAAGGTCACTCTTTTTTGATTTGAACAAAAATGGCATATAACTAAGTGGTTTGACATGCAATTGTTGGAAAACAATGGCTGAGTCGCGGACTAGGTCGCTTTCTTGAAGACGATTCGGCGATTTGGTCAGAGGTGCAAACCAATTCGTTCCTTCGCCGCCGCCTCTAGGATAAAACAGCCTCTAAAATAGTAACTGATTCGCTTGCACAAACAAATCAGTGCAGATTTGCACTTTCGGGAAAAATACTGCTCGAAATTTCTTAGAAGTTTTAATGGCGGCTGAGAAGAAGAGAAAATAAAATTCGGTGTTTTTCTCGTGTCTGATAAAAATAGTATATATAGAACGAGAATTAGGTTTTGGGAGAAAATATCGGATCTGCTAAATTTCGGGGGGATTAATTATTTTACCGTTGCAAAACTTTTCCGTTGCAGAATAAATATCGGTGCACAAAATAATTTTTCCATAAAAAAAAACGGTTCGAAAACAACTAAGTTTTATGGTCCAAAAATATAAGTGCCTACACCAAAAACGGTTCGGTTCGGTTCGGGCTTGGGCTTGGGCTTTGTGGTGTAGGCACTTATATTTTTGGACCATAAAACTTAGTTGTTTTCGAACCGTTTTTTTTTATGGAAAAATTATTTTGTGCACCGATATTTATTCTGCAACGGAAAAGTTTTGCAACGGTAAAATAATTAATCCCCCCGAAATTTAGCAGATCCGATATTTTCTCCCAAAACCTAATTCTCGTTCTATATATACTATTTTTATCAGACACGAGAAAAACACCGAATTTTATTTTCTCTTCTTCTCAGCCGCCATTAAAACTTCTAAGAAATTTCGAGCAGTATTTTTCCCGAAAGTGCAAATCTGCACTGATTTGTTTGTGCAAGCGAATCAGTTACTATTTTAGAGGCTGTTTTATCCTAGAGGCGGCGGCGAAGGAACGAATTGGTTTGCACCTCTGACCAAATCGCCGAATCGTCTTCAAGAAAGCGACCTAGTCCGCGACTCAGCCATTGTTTTCCAACAATTTGAAGACGAACTGAAACAATGGCCTCCAACTCAACCATGGACGATTCTGCTCCTCCCTCTGCTTTTCACGGCCCTCTGGTGACTGCTGCTCCTTTCAAGTTCGAAGGTCTGCATTTCAAGCGCTGGCGTCAGAAGATGGAGTTCTTCCTCACGATCAGGAAGGTGGTGGCTGCTCTGACTGTTGAAAAACCGCAGCTACCAGACAAGCCTGACGAGACTGATGCAGCAAAGATGGCATCATGGACTGAACAGTCAAAGCAACTGCAGACCTGGACTGAACAGGATTACTTATGCAAGAATTTCATACTGAATGGACTGAGCGATGATCTGTATGATTATTATAACTCAGATGAAAAGACGGCAAAGGAGATCTGGGAAGCACTAAAGAAGAAATATGACACAGAGGAGGCAGGGGCAAAGAAATACGCTGTAAGTCGCTACCTAAAGTACCAGATGACTGATGATAGATCGGTAGAGATGCAGTCCCATGAGCTTCAGAAAATAGCTCATGAGATCATCTCCGAAGGTATGGTCTTGGACGAACAATTTCAAATTGCTGTTATCATTGACAAATTACCCCCTAGCTGGAAAGATTTTAAGAACACTTTGCGACATAAGACTAAGGAATTTTCCTTAGAGAGTTTGATTACACGCCTCCGTATTGAGGAGGAAGCACGCAAGCAAGACCAGAAAGAAGAGGTGCTGATTGTGAATAACAGCAGTACTAAGAAGACCACTCCCGCTGTTCTGAAACCAAATCAGAAATCTTTTAAGAATCAGAACAGGCGCAACAAACAGAATGGGAATCCGCAAGGAAACCCAAAAGGACAGCTGAAACCAGCCCAAAAGAATGACTCTGGACAGTTGTTTCTTTGTTACAACTGTGGAAAACCAGGGCATATGGCACGAAAGTGCCGGAACAGGCCAAGCTCTGCACCGCAGGCTAACCTGACTGAGGAGCCTCTTACGGCTATGATTACTGAGATTCACCTTGTTGGTGGATCAGAGGGTTGGTGGGTAGACACTGGTGCTTCTCGCCATGTCTGCTATGATCGTGGCATGTTCTCTACATACACGGCTGCTGAAAATCAGAAAGTGCTGTTGGGAGACTCTCACACCACTACAGTTGCGGGGATTGGAAACGTGGAACTCAAGTTCTCCTCTGGAAAAACTGTAATTCTGAAAGATGTTATGCACACTCCAGAGATAAGAAAGAATCTGGTCTCTGGCTTCCTCCTTAATAAGGCTGGTTTCACTCAAGTTATTGGGGCTGATTTGTACACTCTTACTTATAAGGGAACTTTTGTGGGAAAGGGTTATGCTTGTGAGGGTATGTTTAAACTGAATGTTGAATCTAATAAAGTGACTTCTTCTGCTTATATGCTTTGTGATTTTAATATTTGGCATTCTAGATTGTGTCATGTTAATAAACGAATAATTCAAAACATGAGCACCCTAGATATGATACCTAAAATGACAGAATCTGAATCTGATAAATGTGAATTCTGTACACAAGCTAAAATCACAAAGAAACCTCACAAATCTGTTGATAGAGTTTCTGAACCCTTAGACTTGATTCATTCTGACATATGTGAACTTGATGGCACTTTAACTAGACAGGGACATCGTTATTTTATCACTTTTATTGATGACTGCTCTGATTTCACATATGTATATCTTATGAAAAATAAAAGTGATGCTTTTGACATGTTTAAAACATTCAAAACTGAGATTGAGAATCAAGCAAATAGAAAAATTAAGAGATTTCGTAGTGATAGAGGAACAGAATATGAATCTAATTCTATTCTGGATTTCTATAAACAACATGGTATAGTACATGAGAGAACTGCACCCTACTCACCTGAAATGAACGGTAAAGCAGAAAGGAAAAATAGGACCTTTACCGAGCTAGTAGTTGCCATATTATTAAATTCTGGTGCAGCAAAACATTGGTGGGGGGATATTTTATTGACTGTATGCTACGTTCTGAATAGAATCCCTAAATCTAAGAATAAAATTTCACCTTATGAAATTTTAAAGAATCATAAACCCAATGTCTCATACTTTAGAACTTGGGGTTGTTTAGCATATGTTCGCATTCCAGACCCTAAGAGAATAAAATTGGCAAGTAGAGCATATGAATGTGCATTTATAGGCTATGCTATTAATAGCAAAGCATATAGATTTTATGACCTTAATGCACATAATATAATTGAATCAAATGATGCCGACTTTTATGAAACTAAATTTCCTTTCAAATTAAGGAATAGTGGGGGCACTTCAAATATGCCTATTAGAACAGAACTTAATGAAAATTCTGAAGCTGAACCTAGAAGAAGTAAAAGAGCAAGAACCATAAAAGATTTTGGTTCAGATTTTTGTGCCTTTACTATTGAGGAGGATCCTATAAACCTCCAAGAAACCTTATCTTCTTTAGATGCCGATTTCTGGCAAGAGGCTATAAACGATGAGATGGATTCTTTAGAATCCAATAAGACTTGGCACTTGGTAGATTTACCCCCTGGTTGTAAGTCTATAGGCTGTAAATGGGTACTTAAAAAGAAATTAAAACCTGATGGCACTATAGATAAATATAAAGCACGACTAGTAGCTAAAGGTTTTAAACAAAAGGAAAATATAGACTTCTTTGACACTTTTTCACCTGTAACTAGAATAACATCCATTCGGGTATTAATCTCACTTGCTTCCATTCATAATTTACTTATACACCAAATGGATGTTAAAACTGCCTTTTTGAACGGTGAATTAGACGAAGAAATTTATATGGATCAGCCTGAAGGATTTGTAGTACATGGTCAAGAACATAAAGTATGTAAATTGGATAAATCATTATATGGTTTAAAACAAGCACCTAAACAATGGCATGAAAAATTTGATAACTTAATCATTTCAAATGGTTTTAAAGTTAATGAAAGTGACAAATGCATTTATTACAAATCTGAGAATGACATTTGCACTATTATATGCCTTTATGTAGATGACCTACTCATTTTTGGGTCAAATATTCATGCCATAAACTCGGTCAAATCCTTATTAAGTGTCAATTTTGATATGAAAGATCTAGGTGAAGCGAGTGTAATCCTTGGTATTAAGATTACTAGATCAGAAAAGGGAATTTCTTTGGACCAATCTCATTACATTGAGAAGATACTAAAGAAATATAATTACTTTGACTGTAAACCTGCAAGTACGCCATATGATCACAGTGTAAAGTTATTTAAGAACACTGGTGAAGGTGTAAGACAGTCTGATTATGCGAGCATCATTGGCAGCCTTCGGTATGCCACTGATTGTACTAGACCCGACATTGCCTATGTCGTGGGATTATTGTGCAGGTTTACCAGTAGACCTAGTATAGAGCACTGGCAAGCTATTGAAAGGGTAATGAGATACCTTAAACGAACCATGAACCTTGGATTACATTATGAAAGGTTTCCAGCTGTACTTGAAGGGTATTCTGATGCAGACTGGAATACCTTATCTGATGATTCTAAAGCGACCAGTGGCTACATATTTAGCATCGCTGGAGGAGCTGTTTCTTGGAAATCCAAGAAACAGACTATCTTGGCTCAGTCTACTATGGAGTCTGAGATGATAGCACTAGCTACAGCTAGTGAAGAGGCAGAATATTTGAGAAATCTGCTAGCTGAGATTCCCTTATGGGAAAAACCGATACCAGCAGTGTTGATACATTGCGATAGTACCGCGGCTATTGCAAAAGTTCAGAACCGTTACTATAACGGTAAGAGACGACAAATACGTCGTAAGCACAGCACTGTTAGAGAACTACTTTCCACAGGTACCGTTAGAGTGGATTACGTACGTAGTGAGGAAAATTTGGCAGATCCTTTGACGAAAGGACTGTCCAGAGAGAAAGTCCATAACTCTTCTAAAAGAATGGGACTATTGCCCTTAGATTGTTGAGTCACGCACAATGGTAACCCGACCTAAATGACTGGAGATCCCAAGAACTAGGTTCAATGGGTAATAACAAGTTGTGTAGTGATATGAGTTGAACATGCTATTTAATAAACCAAGAAGCATGTATTCCTGAAGTGATTAGAGGATGAGTTAATAGAAACTCTTAATGAGATCTATACTCTATTTGGAGTGGAGTACCTACCTTCAGGAGTGCTCTTGATAGACTCACCTTTGTGAATGTGGAAATGTGGCCGTTTCCTATGGAGTTTGGGCAAAACTTCTAGAGCATTCACTAAACTGGGATAGACGTGCAGGGCCATAAATGCACGGGCTTATCTGATTGCACTATAGAAAAGGTTGTGTGTGGTTTGATGTCAGGAATAGAGTTCAAGACTACGTGTCACTCTAGTAAAAACTGAATCTTACTCACTATGCAAAGGTTCAAGTCCTTGGACACCTTTGTTTATGCACAATCTTACTCACTATGCAAAGGTTCAAGTCCTTGGACACCTTTGTTTATGCACAATCTTATGTTTATGCACAATCTTATCTGATAAGCCCGAACCGAACCGAACCGGGCCGGGCCGGGTCGAGTCGGTCGGTCGCGCGCGCGTGTGTGGTGGTCATGATGCATGGTCTCCCTCCTCACAACAATGCATGTATTGGGAGCCCAAGGCCCCAACATGACTTCTTAGAAACAAGTATAAATCCTTGCCTCTTCCCTATAATCCCATGATGTGGGACTACTCAAACATAGGAGCCATTCATACACTTATTCAATCATTTTTAATAATTCACATAATGTTTGTAAACATTTCCAACAGCAATTCAAAACCGAGAAGTCACTAGTTCAAACTTGGATATAGCCACTTGGTTTTGGTCAATTATTTTTGACTGAAATCTTTTTGGCGTAAATTTATACATAAAATTTGGTCGGCTTTTCTAAATAAAAATCGTGCTTTGTTTTATGTAGCGAATTGCTCCTTGTAGCCGTTAGCGTCGTTCTACTCATACCTTGTCTTCTCCTTTTGCCATGGAAGGTGAGTTTTCTCACTCGCGACTAATTGATTATTAAGTGAATTAAATACTTGAGATGTTGAATGGAATGTTAGGGCGCTCTAGATTTGTTTGCTTTGTGATTGTACACGTGCGACACACACTATTCTATCATATGACACAATATGGATGTATGTTTGACATGCTATGTTTATTTTTCACCATGCAAGTTCCCTTTTGATTAGAAAACCATTTCGGGTTGAAATGATACATACCTTAACCCCTTGTGTATTCAGATCGATTTGGGATGCGGGTTGAAATGATAAATATCCATATCACTTGACCATAGAGCAGAAAATTATGTACGGACACCGTGGTCAATAAAAAGAAATTATTTTAAGTTACTATATCGATTTGTGAAGGGTGATTTTAATGAAAATTTTCCATATCGCGAAAAATGTTCAATGGAAATTTTGTTCAAATTGTACTGGAATTTTTATAAGAAATTAAATTGTATGTAAATAAGATTTAAAGGAAGTAATCATACCAGTTAACATTTAAATTCAAATTTATTTAAATAAAATTTACGTACACCTTGTGTTTATATAATAAATTTAACAACATGAAGTCTAAATTTGGGATTCAATAAAAAGAGTTTCAAACACTGGTTAAATGTTTAGAAACTTATTTTGATATACGATTTGTTAAATGATTTTTCCACTATTTTATATAAGTAGAGATTTTAAATGGAATTTCTATATATAGCGTAAAGAAAATTTGTTCAAAAATTTATTTGAAATTTTACAAGAATCCACTTGTATGAAAATAAGTTTTGGAGTGATTTTGCAGGTTAACACTTAGGTTTCATTTATTTAAATAAATTCTTTATTACTTTATGTTCGTATAATGAATTTAATAATATGACGATTTTTGAATTGAATGATTTAATGTAAAGGATTTGCAAAGACTTGATAATTATTTTCAAACTTATTTGTCAAAAGGAAAATTTTGTCATGAATTCTCACCATTTTGATGTAAGAAGGATTTTGTCAAAAATGTCATTTTGTTGAATTCAAGTATAAGAAGAATATGCTTATTTAATTCATGGTGAATATGAGTTTTGAATTTAACAAATCACCATTTTGATTTACAAATAACATGAAAGTTGTTTGGAAATTTATTATATGGAAAGGATATGAAAGTGCAAGGTAAACAATGGTTTGAGAATTGTTTAACCATGGAAGTATTGAAATGAAACCAAATAAAGGAATTTGATATAAATATGAATCTAGATGGAAAATACATTGTGACGCATGGATTGGATCGGATTAACATTATGTGAATAGAACTATATTTTTCAAAAATGCAACGCTTCACTTTTCTTGAGTTTGTAAATGTTCTTTTATAAAATTTTATATCTATTTTCAACTATTTATAGAAACGTATATATTATATTTAAAGGTTTAAATTCTAAGCATATTTTTAAATGGCTTAAGAACATTTTGGCAAATAATAGATTTTAATACTACTTTGCAACTATTTACATAAGCATATATACGTGTATACATTATTTTTAAATTTAATATATATATGTACTATTTTCAAACTTAATTATTTAAAAAAAAATATTTTATTAACTCAAATAAGATTTATGTCCAATCCAATCTAGTGAATAAAAGGGTGAATAAAGGATTTCCAGCAATAACGATACTTCATGTAAGTTGACACTTAAAACCAAATGGTTGACAAGAGAATGGTGAATATTGGTTTTATAATTTTAATTGAACCAATGATTTGAGTAATTGATGTTGGAGCAATAATTGAAATAAATCGACTTGCGATACTTGAAATATGATTTTAAATTTAATGGCCACGGTGTGAAAAATGTAAACGTTTGGTTGTTAAAGAAATCAGAGTCGGTAGATGTCATACTCGCTGCCAATACTGATACCACTTTAACAACTGTGTATGCACGCGGTGGAGTTCTAGAAAAGAAGTAGGATGGTATGGAGGCGATTATTGTATTTGAAGAAAGAGAACGCTAATGAATTAGCCTTGACCTTCGGGTCATAATTAAAATGACTAAAACAAGAGCCATGCCCGGGTTAGGTGAGGTAGCACCTCTGATGGAACACGCTTCTTCGATACCATCTCTATTACTATGTGATTGATTTGGGGCCCCTTTTTGATTATGGGAGTGTTATTCGAGGTGGGCGGTAGTGGCTGCTATGCGTTACCACCGGCTCGGGAGCCGCAATCCGGTAGAATCCAACCGTGGGTATTCCTCGTGTGCCTTGTCATATTATCCTTATCATGACCCCTACGATTTTGATTTGTATCGTACGTATGGAGTGCCCTCTGATGCCATCGGGTTACGTTGGGTTTACGGTACTGTATAGACTATGGTATTATAAACGGTGTAAGGGTAACATGGTAATCCCGCTTACGCTATTTTCATTATATTTACTTTACTGAATAGACATTATTATAATAGCGTACTATTATATATGTATTAGTTTCATGGATCCTTAGAGGATGGAAATCCCAAACATCCTTTAAGTTATTGTACATTTCAGTGAACACTTCATTTGAGTTAGTTCACTTATATGAGGCTATTAGTCCTAACTCGAGTATTTTGTTGTTTTATTCCTTGCAAAATGCCTGGGTTAGACCGAGTATATCAGTTGAAGATATATCACTTAGAGCCAGAAGTTCATTGGAGATCCAGCCATCCATTTACTATGTCATACGCAGTCGTGCCCATCTCTAATTATTACCAAATATTAGTATGACTCTATATTCATTCTTCCGCTGTACTTATATTTTTTCTGTACTCTGATATTTTGTAAGTTTAAAGATTTTTTAATATTACTTCCGCTATGAGATATTATGTTTCTGTGTCTATGACTCTATGCGATTTGTATTTTAACTTCATAAGCAATAACAATCTGTCCTTTTGAACGGTTTGAATTGGTTTAATTGCCGACTTAAGGCGGTCAAAAAGCCAGTCGTTACAGAGATGGCAGATCTATGTGGAACGTAGCATTGTTATATAGAGATCCGTATGTCGCTCTAGCGTAGGACGAGGGACTGCGTATGTTTCTACGGTGTTACGGCGGAGGTCGTGCGAGTGGGGTACCATGGGTAGCTACATATATACTGTATTAGGTTAATCTACTGGGGAGTAGATGGGTACGACGTGTGTGTAAGCTTTGAGCGTTGTTAACACAAGTAACCTAATAAACAAGAAAATGTAACTGAACGGTACATGTAGGGCTATCCAAAATTTGTAGTTTAAATCTAGTCACCAGAACTTGTATTCTGACCCCCTCCTCATAACATACTCGCAGGTTAGATTTGTGGAAGAGATATGATAGCTTTGGATACTGGTTAGGCAGTATTATTATCTGGGTAAGGCTATATTTTGATTATATTATATCCATTCCATTGTGTGATGTTTTCTGAGCTCTGATATATCTTTTATCTCTGTCTTTTCTGCAGGATACCAGATAACTAACACGAGTTTCGATGGATAAGAATTTTGAAAAAAAATTGGTCCGTCGGGATTCGGGTTGTTACATTTTTAGTACCCATTTTCCTATATATATATTGGATAATTTATTTAAATTACCAAAATTTACCCTTAAGATCCTAAAGCTCTAACATTTTTTAACACGAAAAAGTTTTCCCAGTTTTAAATATAAAACTGGAACATGAATAATAGTAATAATAAACTTGGTTTATAAATAGGAAACCGTTAGTTTACAATAAAATTCCATTTTGGAATAGTTTTAATTTTTTTTCGAAAAGGCTAAGGAAAATCCTTCGTCTGGATTTTGGGGTATTTGATTTCATAATCGTCTGCTTATTGTCAGCTAGGTAAGGGGTAAATCCGTTTTAAATTAGATTACAGATTTCTAGCTGAATTATTTTTGGAATTCGTTCGTTCGTTGCGTAGTCGCAGCACCGTTGTTGAGATTATAAATCCTTGGAGTTGGTTCAGAGTTTAACTACGATTTTTAAATACCGCGGTGATGAGAATAATTATTTCGAATCGCCTTAAATCTTTAAGGATAAAGCGGGATGATTTATATTTTAATCTGGCCTAATAAGGTCAAGGTCCATCCTCTGTCCATAGCCCATTTGGTAGTTGACGGTTTAGTGCTATACTAGGACGGTCAATTAGTTAATGACTTTTGGTACAACTTGGACTTAGGACTCAACCATAAAAGTTGCATCCAAATTACCCCTTAACTACCTTCTTTCGTCCTTCCTTCCTCATCTAGCCGAACCATATATCTATCCTTCTTCTCTTTCTTTGTTGCTATCTCGTCTCCTCTTTTTCGCGCTTGTTTACACTTTAGATCTTACCTCACTAATATTCCAAGATCTAATTTCTTCTCTCCGACCATTTCTTGGCCTATAATACCTAGTTTCAATATTCGGCCCTACTCCCACCATTAAAGTCTCCTCCTTAGGTAGAGGTCATTTAGTTGGATCAGAATGAGCAAACAGGTCTCACTACTTTAGGGCTAAGAAAGTTCAGCAAGGCAGTGGACTTGCACCGGTCCATATCTCGAGATCTTAGAATAAGGTTTGCATTCACTTTTGCTATACCATGTTAGAATTGGTTCTCTCGAAGGCAATCATCGTTTCGGAGATGAAGATAAGCTATCTTTGGATGATTTTTCTGAGGAGAGCCTCGATGAGATTTTAGAGGAATCTGTGTTATAAGCGAACTTGTATGGTCTTTTGTTTGACCGAATTTGGAGATTTTACAGCAAATATCTTTTTCTTGATATCGATTTTTGTGTTCGGGAATCATGTTTGAACAGCCCATGTAGGCGTGTGACCCATTTAGCACATCGCTCTAGAATGGGAAGTTATGACTGGAATTATATCATGATGCGAAAATCAACCCTTTGTTTGATCGGTGGCGTAACCATCATTTAGTACCACAACATATTCGATTCATCTTGTTGTGCTTGTGTGTTGTCTCACAGAATTACTTCTGTAAATTCACCTATCCACTTTGTCTTTAGGCAATATTAGGTGGGTTTCCATGAGAAGCAATTTTTGGTAGGTTTCTTTTCTCTCTTAGAAGAGATGGTGATGTGGGACCCTCCAACAACACCAGCAGTGTTGGTAACACGAGATTGAGCATTTTACTACCATGATATGGTTAATCAAAGATCATAGAAATTGGTTTGAGCTCCAGCCGCGAAGCAAGGCATCTTTTTGTTTATAACCATTGTTTTGGGGGTTTTGGTGTTGTTTTGTTGTTATCTTTTTCCAGCATCAGGTTCTTGGTTGTGGTGATTCGTGCTTGTAATTGTTAGTGTTGTTTAAATCGCACGACTTAGGTTAATGAGATTTCTATGTTTGGAGATGTTTATGCCATTCACGCATGCCTGTTTGAATGAAATCTCATTTTCGTATCTGACTAACAATTGTCCTAGAGCTGAAAAGAATAAAATTATGTATTGGATACATTTTAGCAAAGGACCGGTTTTGCATTTTCTTTGTCACGGGTATATAAATAAATAAATCACCTTCCTTGTTAAAGCTAAAATTTGTTTTGGTCTTTTGTGTGTGATTTCAATTTTCACATTTTTGGCGTGACTGACTTCCTTTTTCGCCAACATGTGACTTGAATCGTTTAAATTTCCGCAAAATACATTTTTTAAGTTTTGGGAAAATGTTGTTTGAAAAAAACATTTTAACGTTTTCTTATTTTATAGGAAAGTGACACGGTTTTGAAAAGAAATTCTCAAAATAAACATAAGAAGTTTTTAAGCGGAAATTTATTTACGAAAAATTTTCGATTTTAGGTCATATGAATAGCGTAAGGAAGATGTTTGTGTGCTTTGTGTGCGCGTTATAGCGGTGCAATAGGACCGACGATGCGATAAAAACATTAACGGTAACAACAAAAGGGTTGTTTTAGCCTTGGGAATATTGTTTACATACTTTGCCAATGATGTGTGCGAGCTATTAAATAACTCGTTTTACATTTTAGATCTTGTTTTAAGCATCCTTTACAGTCTACAGATGGAAATTTTTGTAGTATTTTGGGTAACCGAGGAGAAAATTCCATCGTAAGGCGGGAAATAGAATATTAGTAAGCGGAAGAAATGTTAAAATTCTTCGCTTTGATTTCATTTTTCCACTTTAGGACAAATTAAATAGGGGATGATTAGATAGCGTGACGTTTTGGATGGTAGGGTTTTGATGCAAATTTGGTTGCTTCACACTTTTATTCATAATTGTGTGAAGGTTATGGATGAAAAAGAATTTTTCAAAATTTGCATTCATATAGAAATGCCAATATATATACGATGTTTTACATCACGTTTTCAAAAGTGTTAAAAATCTTAATGCAAACATATAGGAGGATCCGATTAGAATCATCTTGCATACTTATTTTATGTTTGAATTCCATTATGTACACCATGAATGTATACACATGGTTGCAAAGTGGATGTGGTTGTGTAGGATAAGACTATAGGCATCGGAATTTCGGGACGAAATTCCTTTTAAGGGGGAAAGAATGTAACAACCCGGAATTTTGGTGATATAGATTAATTATTAGAATTTCAAAAATAGGAATTTCTGCAAACTATGGAATTTGGCCAAGAGACTTTAATCGTTGCGTTCATCTCAGAATTCTAGTGAACTTTCATGTCTGGAGTTTTGAGAACGGAGTCTGTATGAAAAAGTTACGAACGACATACGAAAACGGATGGAAAATAAAAAGCAAAATATTTAATTAAGATATTGCCTAACTTAACCAACTGACCTAGGCAATCTGGTGCCCAGGCGGTCGACCAACGGTCGACCTACCGCCCAAGTCGACCTACTGGGCGTCAGATCGCCCAGTGGCGGCTAGGTTTTGAAAGGTTAGGTTAATCTGTTTATATAACTGATGGACGGATATAACTTAAAACTAATCCGGCAATTTTAGGCCATTTCCACTACTATAAATAAATGGTAGAGCCTCATTCTTTTCCAGTCAAATCTATAAAGCCAGCGGAGCTATGCCATTTTTCTTCCTCTTCTAACCTAATTTCTAAAATAAAAGTATGTTCATACATATCAAGTCAAATCAAATTCATATACAATTGGGAAAATTATTAGATTCAATGGAAGAGGATGCTCAATGATAGATTCTTCGCGCTTTTCCCTTTTTCTTACATTTCTAAAGATCTAGAATTTTCCTCTTTCTAGATAAATTGTAGTTTTATAAGAATTTGGGGATTGGGCCTAAAGGATTCGAAACTTATAATTTGGATGCTATAAGGTGAGTGGGAAATTTACTAATACAATTATAATTACTTTTCCAATTTCGTTTGAATCCAATCTATGTTTTATGCCTATCAGATCTGTTTATTTGAATATTGTAAATTTATTGGCAACCATCAGATCTGATTATAAATATGGTTAAAATTGGTAAATGATAAGTTGTGATTACGTATAACATGCATTGTAGGATTCTTAAATATTTTCCAATATATTCCTATAGTTATGTCATGAAATATGTTGTACATGTTACATAGCACTGTGTATTTGGAAATCAGTCCCATTAAACATAAATTAGTTGTAGTTATGTTTCAGATCTTTAGTTCAGTGCTGAAATATGAAATATGTTAATTTGGATAAAAAGATGAAATTTGTGTATTATGTGATTGTAAGAATAAAAGAAATATTCCTGTTTATATTCAATATTGTTCGGTTTTGGCTTAAGCACTGTAAAATATGCCTTTTTCCTCCTTTTGAATAAAGAGGCATTATTTTGGAATCACAAGAAGTATGATGAAAAGGATTTAAAAGGGAAAAGTGGTGCAAAGGAACATATAAATATAAATACATACATTTGTATGTAATTTGCATCGATTATTCCAATATATATTTTACATATATTTCTTATGATTTGAAAATATGTCAATTTCACAAAATAGGCATTATTTACAATCATTACGGCTAACGGTCCTTTGTGAGACTTGAAACCTTTTTGCAAGTTTAAATATAAAAAGGAAATGCTTGGTTAACTAATTAGACCAAATCATTAATTTAAAAAGAAGAAGAATAATAAAAATAATAATAACTACGTTGACCGTACGAAAATACAAAAATAAATATATACATATTATCTATAACAACCCGGAAAAACTGAGCCAGTTTAAAATTTTTATTTTGGTTATTTTAATGAATTTTGAATATTTAAAATGAATTATTTTAAATAAAAACGACGAAAAATTTATTTTCGATGAAGTTAAAACGAATAAATTTATTTTAATTATATAACGAGCCTGAAATGGCCCTGCAGTTCGAAAATTCGATTTCGAATTTCAAATGAATGTACAGAATTCGTTTTAAGTCGGAACTGAACGAAACAAGAAATATCTAAATCTGTTTGACTATATCTTTCTAACGAAGCCAAGAAACTGAGATTTCACTTTAGAAGTTGAAAGATATGTCCAGTTTAAAATTCAGAAAAGTCGTTGTGGAATTTATATATATTTTAATATATATAAAGGCCTTTGAAAATGGAAATTTTGCAAACGACCTCGGTTTTCGACAAAACCACTTTTGTTGGATCCAGGACGACAATTTATTGCTAAGTTTATTTTTTCATAATTTTCTGAATCAATATGTGTGCGTGACGAAGTTAAACGTGTTTTGACAGTTTCAATTAAATTCGGGTCGACCAGAAAATGGCCATTTTTCAAACGATCTCAGAATTTGACGAAATTAGTTTTGTTAGGACCGTATCGTCACTACGAAGCTAGAAATAATTTTTCTAGAATTTTTCGAGTTCGTATGTGGCCCCGGTAAATTGATATGTACGTTCAAATTGAATATATACTGATTTATATTTTAAATTCAACGGAAACTGATCGTAACGATCAAATTGGCCTACGGGACATATCCCATTGTGTTCGGAATGGGGGTATTAAACTAGGGATGACAGTCGGCATGTTTGATTTCGAGGTCACATGAAAAGTCAACTTTAGGGAATTAAAATATAATATAAAATTAAAATAAACAGATAGCCCCTCCCCCTTTATTCTCTCCTTCTCCTCATTATTTCTACCGTTCAAGGATATATAAAAAAAGGGGGGAATCGCGATTCACAGCCGCCCCCCCTCGATTAGTTCGTCGCCGCCTCCTGTGTGGCAACGCCACCACCAAACCCGCCCCTCCTTCTCCGATCCCTCCCCCGATGGTCAGCGCACCCCTCCGATCTCCCTCCCCTCGCGCGCTTCTCTCTCTCCTCTTCTTGTCTAAAAAACCCTAGCGCCCAACCCGAACCCCCTCGACCTGCGCTACCTCTGTTCAGCCCTGACCGCCACCCCCTAGCCCACTTCAGGCGCCACCAGCAGCCCCTCCTCCCCGCGTTGATGGCAGAACACCCTCCCCCTCGTTGAAACGCTGTGAGTTTATTTTGTGTTTTATTTTATTTTGCTTTTCTTTTTCTCCTTTTAAAAACTGATTTTGTTTTAACTTTAAAAACTGATTTTGTTTTAACTTTAAAAACTGATTTTGTTTTAACTTTAAAAACTGATTTTGTTTTAACTTTAAAAACTGATTTTGTTTTAACTTTAAAAACTGATTTTTCTTAGTTATAATAACTGATTTTTATTAGTAAAAAGCTTGAATTTTTATACTTATTCACGAAGTAAAAAGCTTGAATTTTTATACTTATTCACGAAGTAAAAAGCTTGAATTTTTATACTTATTCACCAAGTAGAAAGCTTGAATTTTTATACTTATTCACGAAGTAGAAAGCTTGAATTTTTATATTTATTCACGAAGAAGAAAGCTTGAACTTTTATATTTATTCATGAAGTAAAAAGATTGGATTTTTATATTTATTAATGTATAAAAATATGATTTTTAATTGTGAAAAGATTGGATTTTTAATCGGATAATGAAGTGATTTTTATTAGGAAGTAACCGAAATAAAGATTTGATTTTTATAATGTTTTCACAGCGATAAAAATTCGATTTTTATATATATGAAGTAGCGATAAAAATTCGATTTTTATATATAGAAGGTGGCGTTATAAAAATATAATCTTTTCAATATGAATAGCGTTGTAAAAATATAATCTTTTCTATATGAATAGCGTTGTAAAAATATAATCTTTTTATAGGAAGTGGCAAAGAAAAATATAATTTTTCCATATCAGTTTGTGAAGTAAAGAAAAAAATTAGATTTTTCCATATCGGGTTGTAAAGAAAAATATAATTTTTATAATGAAGTAACGAATTAAAAATATGATTTTTATATACTAGAATATAAAAATGTGATTTTTATATATGTAGTGAATACGGGAAACGAAAGTGACGAGGGACTTGCACGATGAAGATTTCCTACATAAGAAGAGTCGAGGCGTTTGGTTTAGCTCTTGGTGAGAACTTCTCACTTTAAATTTTATTTCCTAGTTAGAAATATATACTAGAATGCAGACGGTGTTTAGTAGCACCCGACACTCTCGTCCACAGACCATGGACTTGTTTGTTTGGTGATTGATTAAAATATTGGTTGAAATTTTGTTTGTGTGAATAATGAAATTGATTTGGTTGATATGTGAATGGCGTGGGCCATTACTAGACCGGGAATAAGGCTAGGCCTTGTCCCGATTCTAGTATCGTGCCATTATGCCGCCGAAATTTTCTAAAATATGTTAGAAAAATAAAAATATCATTTTTATTGTGTAAATGAACTGAATAGAAATTCATGTGTTGAAATAAAATATTTTATCGTTAAAAATATAATTTTTAACGTGGAAGTGAATAAAATAAAATATTCATTTACAAACCAGACGGTTTGTTCATGAACACTGATTTGACTGATCTTGATTGGGACGATAAATTTTACACGTCGCCCAACTGCATAAATAAAATCTGTGTTTGTTGATGTGAAACCCCACACGGGTATTGGGATGTACACTAGTCCCAATGATTAGTTGTGTGTCGATCAATAGGTTGACAGACAGTCGTGTTGTGCACTTTGGATGATGGTTGATTATTTATCCTTGCTGTTATATACATGTGTTGTATGGAATCCATATAATTAACATTATATGGTAATTGATTGGGCCTCATTACAATTTAGTAATTAAAGAATATAATATATAAATCCATGTGTTGAAAGAAATATATATATCCATGTGTTGACAGTACTCATTCGTTGAGATTAGTCATGTGTTGAAATAAAATACATTAAATAACAAAAATATATATTCATGTGTTGACAGTACTCATTCGTTGAGATTAGTCATATGTTGAAATAAAATATATTAAATAACAAAAATATATATTCATGTGTTGACAGTACTCATTCGTTGAGATTAGTCATGTGTTGAAATAAAATATATTAAATAACAAAAATATATATTCATGTGTTGACAATACTCATTCGTTGAGATTAGTCATGTGTTGATGTAAAATATTCATGTGTTGAAGGAAAATATTCATTTGTTGAATAAAATAAAGAAGTTATTGAAATATATAAAGCCGTGTTGGTTAGATTTGCGCCATTTTGACGTGAACGATATTTATATCGATTTTATTTGAATATTGAAACAGAAGTGATTTCAAAATATAACGTTTTGAAAATAATATCATTTATATATATCGATGATGTGGAATATTCAATTTTGATTTGAAATTGAATATGAAGTTGAAATCGTTTTGAAAACGAATTTAAAACGATTTATAAAATACGTTTAGAAGTGAAATCGATGAAATATATATAAAGGATATATTATATATATTAAATGGTCTGAATAGAACGCGCCGCGCCGCGGTAGTTCGTGAATTTCGACCATTGAATTCGAATTGACGTTACGGGAGATCCGACCGTCGGATTATCCTGAAACCAGAACCGTTGGGTTCGTATTGAAAAGAGCTTTCCAACGAATATTAGAAATTTGAAATCTAACGGTTGGATTTGGAGATACGTCCAAATCAAATTTAGAAAAGGTCGCTGTAAGTGCAGTTCGACGACCGTTATTGGAAATTGACTGTACGGGCCTTGATAAAATTATTAAAAATATCTATAAATTGTGTAAAATCATAATATTTGAATTGGAAAGAATTGGGATGAAAAATCCCACATTTGTAAAGATAAAAATATATTTTTATCGAAATGAACTAGAATTAAAATCCAATATTTTTAAATAAATGAATTGGATTTGAACTAGTTTTAAAAATATTCAGAGTTTGATATTGAATATAAGCCGATATATTTTCTATTCAGAGCCTGGTATTTAATATCAAATGAAATTTTGGGTTTGTCGTGAACCGTGTTTTAATTGACGTTGGTTCTTTAACCCAGTTAAAGATTAAAACTAAGTGGAGTTTTAATGAATCTTTAATTAGATTGGGATGGTCGAGAATGGAGTATCACCAGTTTTGCTCCAAAGCGATAGTTAAATCTTTAATTAGATTTAAACGTGAAGTGGTAATTAGTTTTACCGATAACACCGTGGTGTTAGATATGGGGTATTACCAGTTTTGCTCCATGGGATAAATAGGTTGGGATTGGGAATTAAAATAAATAATTACTTTGGTGTGGTTCGCTAATCCCGACTAGTTTGAAATGATATTCAAAGGAAGATTAAAGAATAAATTTCAAAGAATTTATCTTTGATAAAATTAATGGGAACCTATTCCCTAATGATGTGAAAATCTGAATAAAAGAATATTCTGAATTGGAAAGAGGCATATGTTGTGTTTGTGTAACATTTGTTTATTATATACGTGGGTTATTTGGAAAGACCGGGTTTATACCCATTCTGGATAACCGATTCGACGATAAGTCGAAGGTGAAGACGGTGGTTGAAGACCGGATGGTCTTCACATCGTTTGGGTGATTACTGATAATCTTGATTGGGCTGTACATCCAAAATGAGGGAATCAGTTGGTGATCGTCCAGACGTACTTGGAGATCGACGGATAAGCGAGGACCTCTGCCCTATATTGGACATACGGGGGAGGAATAAGGTGCCTCCGGTTTCATTCAGACCCAGAACGGACTTGTAAATGGACTGTGTGTCTGACATTGGATTTTATTCTGTGTGATTGATTTCTATTAAATATACATCTGTTTGGCGGCGGAGAATTTATTCTCTTGCTTAACGCCCTTCTCTGAGACGTACGAGCTTAGAGGTTATATATCGATAGATATCAATCGCATAGCGTGAATTGCCTGTGTGGCATGCCTAAGTGGCAATTGATCAAGGCTTCTGTTGAAAATCAAAGTCTTGTGGTTGATGATCAAAGCACGGCCTTCGTGGCACCGCTTTGTGTAACGTGAATTCGCGAGCCTCACACCTCGGTATGAGTCAAAAACGGGATACAGACTACAGGGAGAGCACGACGTTTCTTTCTAGCTATAGATGGTATCGGTGCTTAAACTGGCCGACATTTATATACTTTTCACCTGTGTGTTTGTTGGATGAGGCGCCTCGATTATTAGGTCTGTTAGGACCGGGAAACGTGTGCTCAGGAATTGCCAATCCTCAAAAGTAAGAGAGGACCGGCCCTGAAGATCCAAGGATCATAGTGGGGCCCTGAGACATTTGCTAGAGTGTCTCGAATCGGAGAGGAGCTTGCCCCTTGCCTCGACTCATGATGGAATCCAATTTCCAATACGTGTCATTCGGTGTTATTTGTAGAGCCTAGTATGGCGACATAGTAGCATGGGATACTATGTCGTCTATGATTTATACTTATGATTGAAGTTGTTTTCTTCACTTATAATGATAATAAAAGATGAAATTTCGCGTATCAAAGCATATTTGGCTGTTATAAGGTAAAAACCCTATCCTCCGGCTTGCGTTGCATTGTGTGATGGGACCTGGGTCTTATAACAGCTTCATTGTTATTTATTTAGCATTGCGTTGTTTGTTTACGCACTGGTATCCTTGGGGTAAAAGCTCGTTCCGTGTTATACGGTGTGGTCCCTTGATTTACCGAACTTTAAAATAAAGATTTATAACTGTTTTAGTTCTCACACTAGTCACATGACTAACATGGAGTTTATTGTTTTGACCTAAACTCTGGGTGCCCTTATTTTCCTCACAGGCTGCTAGTAGTTGGGTTTTGCAGATTTATATTCACAGGATCTGGTTTATAGCTGAAGTGATATTCGGAAAGCTCTGTATCCGTGTATTTCTTTCAGTTATGTTCTGTATTATTTTTCCGTTGCAGTATTGTATTTTAAAATCTCTAATATTCTCTGTTGTGTAATATTTATTCATACTCTGTATATTCTTGTATTCTGATGGAATTGTTATAATAAACAATGAAATGTTCTTCTGTTTATGTTCTGGTTTGTCGTGTTCTCAAATGATCAGGGGTTATTGAACGGTCTTGGTCGGTTTAACGATCGATTCGGATCGAGCGAAATTCCCGTTCGTCACATTTGGTATTAGAGCTTTGGTTTACAGAGCTCGAGAACAAGGCACATTAGAACCAAACGAAAGGATTCATCAGAAATTGGATTAGTAATATCCAATGAGAATGGCTCGTTAGAGATAGGATCAGTAGCATCCTAGAACGAGTCAAAAGAGTGTTATTTTTAAAGTAAAAATGAAAATCTGTTTTGTTTTGAAAATTTAAAACCATTTTATACGTATTTGATTATTTTATTTGTATTGATTTGGACAATCCAATATATAAAGATTTTGTATATACGCCTTGCAAACGTATATTCGAAGTTTTAATATACTGGATAGATATAGAATCATTCTCTAGTCGCCCGGAGATGATACTGATGGTTGATATATCATCATCCGTGTCTACGTTCGAGTTTCGAAAGTGTGATATCTATATATTTCCTTTAGACTTGTGTGAGAACCAAAACTGGATAGGGCTTATTTGTTGTGATGTGGCATCAAAAACATGATTTTCTATATTTATATCAAAGTTATGTGTTTGAAACGTTAATTCACTAATTGATTGCTGGTTGTGTTGTTTGATTTTTGGTTGATTAATTTAAATTTTAAACCATTGTGTGAATGTAAGGTATATTAGCCAAATTTAGTCAAATATTAAACTGAATTGAAAATTTGGTTGCATTTGCATATATGTACATGTATATACATTGAACAGGTCATAGCAAGGAGGGTAGAGAAGAGGAATAAAATTGTTTGCCCGACAAATAGGTACATGTTTATTGTATTTCTTTGGGTGATGATGATTTTATGAGCCGATTGGCTAGCCGCTTGGCTTTTTCTTTTTATACCACCATTGGATTGGTAAGGGCCATGGGAGGCTTTTTGAAATATCCCGAAGCTCCCGGTGCAGGGGAGGTTATGGTGAAATTTTTCGGAAATTTAGGGTGTTAGCCAAATTTTTGAAAAATTTGAAAGTTTTTAGAAACTGAAAAGTTGAAGAACTTAAGCCGTAGTTAAAATAATGGAAGTTGAGTTGACTAGAAAACAACTTTCGGCTTCGCTCCTTTTCGAGGACGAAAAGATTTTAAGTGGGGGAGATTGTAACAACCCGGAAAATCTGAGCCAGTTTAAAATTTTTGTTTTGGTTATTTTAATGAATTTTGAATATTTAAAATGAATTATTTTAAATAAAAATGACGGAAAAGTTATTTTCGACGAAGTTAAAACAAATAAATTTATTTTAATAATATAACGAGCCTGAAATGGCCCTACAGTTCGAAAATTCGATTTCGAATTTCAAATGAATGTACATAATTCGTTTTAAGTCAGAATTGAACGAAACAAGAAATATCTAAATCTGTTTGACCATATCTTTCTAAGGAAGCCAAGAAACTGAGATTTCACTTTAGAAGTTGAAAGATATGTCCAGTTTAAAATTCAGAAAAGTCGTTGTGGAATTTATATATATTTTAATATATAAAAAGGCCTTTGAAAATGGAAATTTTGCAAACGACCTCGGTTTTCGACGAAACCACTTTTGTTGGATCCGGGACGACAATTTATTGCTAAGTTTATTTTTTCATAATTTTGTGAATCAATATGTGAGCGTGACGAAGTTAAACGTGTTTTGACAGTTTCAATTAAATTCGGGTCGACAAGAAAATGGCCATTTTTCAAACGGTCTCAGAATTTGACGAAATTAGTTTTGTTAGGACCGTATCGTCACTACGAAGCTAGAAATAATTTTTCTGGAATTTTTCGAGTTCGTATGTGGCCCCGGTAAATTGATATGAACGTTCAAATTGAATATATACTGATTTATATTTTAAATTCAATGGAAACTGATCGTAACGATCAAATTGGCCTACGGGACATATCCCATTGTGTTCGGAATGGGGGTATTACGCTAGAGACGACAGTCGGCATGTTTGATTTCGAGGTCGTATGAAAAGTCAACTTTAGGGAATTAAAATATAATATAAAATTAAAATAAATAGATGGCCCCTCCCCCTTTATTCTCTCCTTCTCCTCATTATTTCTGTCGTTCAAGGATTAAAAAATAGGGGGAATCGCGATTCACAGCTCCCCCCCCTCGATTAGTTTGCCGCCGCCTCCTGTGTGGCAGCGCCACCACCAAACCCGCCCCGTCCTTCTCCGATCCCTCCCCCGATGGTCAGTGCACCCCTCCGATCTCCCTCCCCTCGCGCGCTTCTCTCTCTCCTCTTCTTGTCTGAAAAACCCTAGCGCCCAACCTGAACCCCCTCGACCTGCGCTACCTCCGTTCAGCCCTGACCTCCACCCCTTGGCCCACTTCAAGCGCCACCAGCAGCCCCTCCTCCCCGCGTTGATGGCAGAAACCCCTCTCCCTCGTTGAAACGCTGTGAGTTTATTTTGTGTTTTATTTTATTTTGCTTTTCTTTTTCTCCTTTTAAAAACTGATTTTGTTTTAACTTTAAAAACTGATTTTGTTTTAACTTTAAAAACTGATTTTTCTTAGTTTTATAAACTGATTTTTCTTAGTTATAATAACTAATTTTTATTAGTAAAAAGCTTGAATTTTTATACTTATTCACGAAGTAAAAAGCTTGAATTTTTATACTTATTCACGAAGTAAAATGCTTGAATTTTTATACTTATTCACGAAGTAGAAAGCTTGAATTTTTATACTTATTCACGAAGTAGAAAGCTTGAATTTTTATATTTATTCACGAAGAAGAAAGCTTGAACTTTTATATTTATTCATGAAGTAAAAAGATTGTATTTTTATATTTATTAATGTATAAAAATATGATTTTTAATTGCGAAAAGATTGAATTTTTAATCGGATAATGAAGTGATTTTTATTAGGAAGTAACCGAAATAAAGATTTGATTTTTATAATGTTTTCACAGCGATAAAAATTCGATTTTTATATATATGAAGTAGCGATAAAAATTCGATTTTTATATATAGAAGGTGGCGTTATAAAAATATAATCTTTTCTATATGAATAGAGTTGTAAAAATATAATCTTTTCTATATGAATAGCATTGTAAAAATATAATCTTTTTGTAGGAAGTGGCGAAGAAAAATATAATTTTTCCATATCAGTTTGTGAAGTAAAAAAAATTAGATTTTTCCATATCGGGTTGTAAAGAAAAATATAATTTTTATAATGAAGTAACGAATTAAAAATATGATTTTTATATACTAGAATATAAAAATGTGATTTTTATATATGTAGTGAATACGGGCGACGAAAGTGACGAGGGACTTGCACGATGAAGATTTCCTACATAAGAAGAGTCGAGGCGTTTGGTTTAGCTCTTGGTGAGAACTTCTCACTTTAAATTTTATTTCCTAGTTAGAAATATATACTAGGATGCAGACGGTGTTTAGTAGCACCCGACACCCTCGTCCACAGACCATGGACTTGTTTTTTTGGTTGTTTGGTGATTGATTAAAATATTGGTTGAAATTTTGTTTGTGTGAATAATGAAATTGATTTGGTTGATATGTGAATGGCGTGGGCCATTACTAGACCGGGGATAAGGCTAGGCCTTGTCCCGATTCTAGTATCGTGCCGTTATGCCGCCGAAATTTTCTAAAATATGTTAGAAAAATAAAAATATCATTTTTATTGTGTAAATGAACTGAATAGAAATTCATGTGTTGAAATAAAATATTTTATCGTTAAAAATATAATTTTTAATGTGGAAGTGAATAAAATAAAATATTCATTTACAAACCAGACGGTTTGTTCATGAACACTGATTTGACTGATCTTGATTGGGACGATAAATTTTACACGTCGTCCAACTGCACAAATAAAATCTGTGTTTGTTGATGTGAAACCCCACACGGGTATTGGGATGTACACTAGTCCCAATGATTAGTTGTGTGTCGATCGATAGGTTGACAGACAGTCGTGTTGTGCACTTTGGATGATGGTTGATTATTTATCCTTGCTGTTATATACATGTGTTGTATGGAATCCATATAATTAACATTATATGGTAATTGATTGGGCCTCATTCCAATTTTGAAATTAAAGAATATAATATATAAATCCATGTGTTGAAAGAAATATATATATCCATGTGTTGACCATACTCATTCGTTGAGATTAGTCATGTGTTGAAATAAAATATATTAAATAACAAAAATATATATTCATGTGTTGACAGTACTCATTTGTTGAGATTAGTCATGTGTTGAAATAAAATATATTAAATAACAAAAATATATATTCATGTGTTGACAGTACTCATTCGTTGAGATTAGTCATGTGTTGAAATAAAATATATTAAATAACAAAAATATATATTCATGTGTTGACAGTACTCATTCGTTGAGATTAGTCATGTGTTGAAGTAAAATATTCATGTGTTGAAGGAAAATATTCATTTGTTGAATAAAATAAAGAAGTTATTGAAATATATAAAGCCGTGCTGGTTAGATTTGCGCCATTTTGACGTGAACGATATTTATATCGATTTTATTCGAATATTGAAAAAGAAGTGATTTCAAAATATAACGTTTTGAAAATAATATCATTTATATATATCGATGATGTGGAATATTCAATTTTGATTTGAAATTGATTATGAAGTTGAAATCGTTTTGAAAACGAATTTAAAACGATTTATAAAATACGTTTAGAAGTGAAATCGATGAAATATATATAAAAGATATATTATATATATTAAATGGTCTGAATAGAACGCGCCGCGCCGCGGTAGTTCGTGAATTTCGACCATTGACTTCGAATTGACGTTACGAGAGATCCGACCGTCGGATTATCCTGAAACCAGAACCGTTGGGTTCGTATCGAAAAGAGCTTTCCAACGAATATTAGAAATTTGAAATCTAACGGTTGGATTTGGAGATACGTCCAAATCAAATTTAGAAAAGGTCGATGTAAGTGCAGTTCGACGACCGTTATTGGAAATTGACTGTACGGGCCTTGATAAAATTATTAAAAATATCTATAAATTGTGTAAAATCATAATATTTGAATTGGAAAGAACTGGGATGAAAAATCCCACATTTATAAAGATAAAAATATATTTTTATCGAAATGAACTAGAATTAAAATCCAATATTTTTAAATAAATGAATTGGATTTGAAGTGGTTTTAAAAATATTCAGAGTTTGATATTGAATATAAGCCGATATATTTTCTATTCAGAGCCTTGTATTTAATATCAAATGAAATTTTGGGTTTGTCGTGAACCGTGTTTTAATTGACGTTGGTTCTTTAACCTAGTTAAAGATTAAAACTAAGTGGAGTTTTAATGAATCTTTAATTAGATTGGGATGGTCGAGAATGGAGTATCACCAGTTTTGCTCCAAAGCGATAGTTAAATCTTTAATTAGATTTGAACGTGAAGTGGTAATTAGTTTTACCAATAACACCGTGGTGTTAGATATGGGGTATTACCAGTTTTGCTCCATGGGATAAATAGGTTGGGATTGGGAATTAAAATAAATAATTACTTCGGTGTGGTTCGCTAATCCCGACTAGTTTGAAATGATATTCAAAGGAAGATTAAAGAATAAATTTCAAAGAATTTATCTTTGATAAAATTAATGGGAACCTATTCCATAATGATGTGAAAATCTGAATAAAAGAATATTCTGAATTGGAAAGAGGCGTATGTTGTGTTTGTGTAACATTTGTTTATTATATACATGGGTTATTTGGAAAGACCGGGTTTATACCCATTCTGGATAACCGATTCGATGATAAGTCGAAGGTGAAGACGGTGGTTGAAGACCGGATGGTCTTCACATCGTTTGGGTGATTACTGATAATCTTGATTGGGCTATACACCCAAAATGAGGGAGTCAGTTGGTGATCGTCCAGACGTACTTGGAGATCGACGGATAAGCGAGGACCTCTGCCCTTTATTGGACATATGGGGGAGGAATAAGGTGCCTCCGCTTTCGTTCAGACCCAGAACGGACTTGTAAATGGACTGTGTGTCTGACATTGGATTTTATTCTGTGTGATTAATTTCTATTAAATATATATCTGTTTGGCGGCGGAGAATTTATTCTTTTGCTTAACGCCCTTCTCTGAGACGTACGAGCTTAGAGGTTATATATCGATAGATATCAATCGCATAGCGCGAATTGCCTGTGTGGCATGCCTAAGTGGCAATTGATCAAGGCTTCTGTTGAAAAGCAAAGTCTTGTGGTTGATGATCAAAGCACGGCCTTCGTGGCACCGCTTTGTATAACGTGAATTCGCGAGCCTCACACCTCGGTATGAGTCAAAAACGGGATACAGACTGCAGGGAGAGCACGACGTTTCTTTCTAGCTATAGGTGGTGTCGGTGCTTAAACTGGACGACATTTATATACTTTTCACCTGTGTTGTTGTTGGATGAGGCGCCTCGATTATTAGGCCTGTTAGGACCGGGAAACGTGTGCTCAGGAATTGCCAATCCTCAAAAGTAAGAGAGGACCGGCCCTGAAGATCCAAGGATCATAGTGGGGCCCTGAGACATTTGCTAGAGTGTTTCGAATCGGAGAGGAGCTTGCCCCTTGCTTCGACTCATGATGGAATCCAATTTCCAATACGTGTCATTCGGTGTTATTTGTAGAGCCTAGTATGGCGACATAGTAGCATGGGATACTGTGCCGTCTATGATTTATACTTATGATTGAAGTTGTTTTCTTCACTTATAGTGATAATAAAAGATGAAATTTCGCGTATCAAAGCATATTTGGCTGTTATAAGGTAAAACCCTATCCTCCGGCTTGCGTTGCATTGTGTGATGGCAGTTGGGTCTTATAACAGCTTCATTGTTCTTTATTTAGCATTGCGTTGTTTGTTTACGCACTGGTATCCTTGGGGTAAAAACCCGTTCCGTGTTATACGGTGTGGTCCCTTGATTTACCGAACTTTAAAATAAAGATTTATAACTGTTTTAGTTCTCACACCAGTCACATGACTGACCTGGAGTTTATTGTTTTGACCTAAACTCTGGGTGCCCTTATTTTCCACACAGGCAGCTAGTAGTTGGGTTTTGCAGATTTATATTCACAGGACCTGGTTTATAGCTGAAGTGATATTCGGAAAGCTCTGTATCCGTGTATTTCTTTCAGTTATGTTTTGTATTATTTTTCCGCTGTAGTATTGTATTTTAAAATCTCTGATATTCTCTGTTGTGTAATATTTATTCATACTCTGTATATTCTTGTATTCTGATGGAATTGTTATAATAAACAATGAAATGTTCTTCTGTTTGTGTTCTGGTTTGTCGTGTTCTCAAACGATCAGGGGTTATCGAACGGTCTTGGTCGGTTTAACGATCGATTCGGATCGAGCGAAATTCCCGTTCGTCACATTATCCGTCCAAATTAGCGTAAAACGGTAAAATATACATTGTACGGAATGTTTGGATAAGATTCAATTATGGAATTATGTGTAAATATAATCCACTTTGAATTAATATATTTTTGGTGACCAATTGTAGCAATCAATATAATTAATTGCCAATAATGAGATCGCAAATCAATAAATGACCATTATAACCAATATTTGGGAAAATTAAATGTGATGGGAAAAATGGTTACAATTCCTAAAATCAATTTGGATAAATGATGTGAACCCCAATTAGGAAATTTGAATTATGACTGTATTTAGATACGAGGTTAAACTCAACTTGTGGTGTAAGTCTGCCCGGAACCGACCGACAAATCCAGCAACCAGAGGTAATCAGTTTAATGTGAGGGGTCTAATGCATAAATATAATCGTATTAAGGCATGGGGTTAAGTTCACTTGTGGTAGAAGTCTTCCCAGAACCGACAGGCAATCCAGCATCCACAGGTTGTCAACTTAATGTGAGAGGCCTGGTACTGTGTATATGTGTGTGTGTGTATATATATATATATATATATATATATATATATACTAGTTTGGAACCCGTGCTTCGCACACGGGTAGGTAATGAGAAGTTGGTGTGAAGGTGAAGAAGCTTCAAGTTGGATTGTGGTGCTTGTTGTTGTGTACGGGTTCACATGAAAATGAATTGGCAGGTGTGTTAGTTATGTAAGTGTATGTTAGAGTAGGTCGTGCAAGTAAGGGAACGTTATGTGGTAGCATGTGCTGGTATTGGTGTGCACTTGTCACATAATATTAATCAACAATTGTATTTAGGTCATAATAGTTGTTATAAGCAAGGAACGTGATGTGGTGGAATTCTCATGAGAGAGCTGATTCATCGTAGCAACAATAAACTTGTACATAACCCTTGGTTTAATAAATGGAAAATGCAGTCATTTTGTAGTTTATGTAGAAATCAACGGGCCAGTTGGTATGGTGATGGGAAGAACATAGCATGTGTAGTTGTTTATAAAGGGCAGCTTTGGCAGCTTGTAAATCATGCATGTCATTAGGTCCAGCAAGTGAAGATCCAAGGGTATCAAATTGTGCATAACCAATTTTGGGTTATTTTTGATCAACTATTCACTTATCATCATTAACCATTTGCACATTATAAGAGAAAATATATTGAGGTGGACCAAAAGAGTAAAATGGGCAAATATTGTATTGTATGATATGTTGTGTTTCACATACAGCTATCGTTCTACCCTGCTTGATCTAGTTTGTATGTTACTGATTTGATTAGCCTATATTACAATGTCACTAATACCAACCAACTATTGATATGTTATAATTATTGCTATGCCCTTTCACTTTTAATCGGACCGCTCTTGACATGTCATTGTTGCATTTATGCTCTTTTGTGCATTGACCCTATGTTAGTGTGAGAGCAATTCCTGTATTCCTGCACTTTTTGTTTCTTCATTCCCTAATTAATCGTAGACGTCCATTTTTAGTGTGCTCCTCTTTGTTTAGTGTTTTATATAGCTAATCAATGGTTGCGATTAGATAAACATATGGACACACAAGTGGAAGACATAAAAATAATAAACTTTGTGAGTGGTGGTTTGGTTTATCCTGAACATGTTATTCGATATTAAATTGAGATGAAATAAACATATACACAAAATACAATACAATAATAATGCAAAATTAACTATGTGATATATATATATATATATAGGCATTGGCTATATAGAGGCACTTTAATAGATTTAGTATGATGATGTAAAACCAAAATATGATTGTTAATAAAAAAGGAAAGACTCATACTGTACTGAGTTGTAGTTTACTTGAAATACTGAAAACTAAAAATTTGATTTCCGTCTTCTCAATCCTATACTACCAATAGTTAGCTCACTATCCCTACTTCCCTACACATAGCTTTTGTACATAAATGCAAATGAACATATCCAATCAGACAACAACCTATCTTAACAATTAATCATCTTTTATTATGATGCAACTATAACTCCAGTGTGATAATGTTACTCCAATAAAGTGCAAAGAATTAGGGTAAACAGTGACCTGAGTCCTATTTTCTAATGTCTTGAATTAAATCTTTAACAAACAGCTATCAACAGAAATAAAAAATTTATATAATGTGTGACAAAAATTGAATTGCTCAGGGGAAATACCGTAAACATGCCTAGTTGATTTCAATCAAATAATTAGAACCGCAGTGTGATAATGTTACTACATTTAAATTTAAAGTACAAATAATTAGACACTACACCAAAAAAGGTCAATTTGAAACGGTAATAAAGTGTTTCTAAAAATTTTAGGAACACTTTTTGAGTGTTGGAGATTAGTATGTTGCAGATTTTTGCAACACTTATAGTCCATTTCAGATTACCAAACTGAAACACCTATTAAGTGTTTCAGATTAACAATTTGAAACACTTAGTAGGGGTTTCAAATTGACAATCTGCAACACTTTTTAAGTGTTTCAGCTTGATAAATTGCAACACTTACTAGAGGTTGCGGATTATCAATTTGAAACATGTACTTAGTGTTTCAGATTGTTAATCTGAAACACTTAGTAGGTGTTACAATTTATCAATTTGAAACACTTGCTAAGTATTCAAGCTAATAAATTGGGATGCTTACCAAGTATTTCAAATTGACAATCACACCACCTACTAGTTTCAATTGATTAATTTACACAATTCTCTAATGACAATCTACAACAGTAACTAAGAGTTTTGAACTTACAGTTCAAAACAATTTTGGTAAATTGCTCATCTCATATTAAAGATATTTATGTAAACAATATATAAACACAACGACAAATTATATATACACACATATACATACGTTGAATCATCCAACATAGAATATGAAAAAACAAAACCACAAATTTAATTTCAGAATTACATTTCTTATTAAGTCCTATAAGTCAATACATACATGATTACATCATACTGAAGGCGGAAAAATTATTTTGAAGTACTACATTTATGCCGTTAGCACTGGTAGACTAAGCAGAAATATATCCTGTAAACACAAAATCAAGCACTCTACTAAAGCTTTGATCGAGAGTCTAAAAAGTGTGATATTTAACAATCTACTATATAATACAGGTTTAATAGTGAAGGTGAGGGAAATTAAAATTTTACTATAAAACTAAATCTTCGTTTATGCTCAATCATTCTATAAGGAAAATCCTAAACCTTCAAATCTAATTCTATAAGGAAAATCATTACTATACAACAAAATTTTATCAACATATACGCATATACATGATCACCTGCTTTGTTTTTCTGGTTTTAGTCAGAACAGAGAGGTGCATCTCTGACCAGTATTTGTGTGGTATTTCAAAATAGATGTCAGTGCTAACTAGTTAGAGCTTTTAATGAATATACTTATATATGAAACTTTCTTATTATATCCCATTTTCAATTTCTACACCATAAGACTTGTGTATATCAATACAACCTTTAAAATTTTAAAAATGTAAATGTATTGGTTGGAAGGGAAAAAAAATAGAAAATGCTTAAGAACCTACAGGAAGTCACTACAACATTCTTCAGTCCCACATAATTCCGCATGATCTACATCTTGTACCTGTAAGATACATAAATCAAATAATATATAACCAACAAAATACAAAATCAGGTCAAGATTTGATTCAAAGTTTTATGTTCCATTATTCAGTTAAAAAAATTGAGAAATGAAATGAACTCACAGGAGATCCAACAAAATACGAGATAGTGAACAATTGATTTTATCTGATTTTATCTATGTGTTATTGCTTTGTTATGCCTGTACCCAACAATTGCCTTATTGAATTTCTCCAAAATTATCTGCTTAAGAGATTCACGATGTTAGTGCATATAAAAACACAACAATTTATCCCATAATTATTTGTGAAATCAATCGTGGTTCTTCTTAACTTCCATACCCTTTCTTAAATCAGCCAATCAGTCTACCAGTTTTTCTTACCTGAACATTATTATAATTATAATTACCTCGAAAATGATTTCATTTTTAACCCTTAAGGGTGAACCTAATACAACCATTTTAGGATGTTCATGTAGTAACTTAATATATCGATAGATAAACAAAACAATTATGTTATCACAATTTTGCTTATATAGTTCTTGTATCTCGCATTCATATATTTCATACCCAATTGTAAAGGTACAAAGTGCACGTGAGATTCATCCTCAAATTGCATGTGCCTTATGTTCTAAAATAATGATACTTGTATATCCTTTTGATTTAACAAATTAGTTAGAATATATACAATATAACAAATAAATAAGATTTTTCAGGGACATATGGCATGGTGCTTAAGACATAAAACCTATGCTGTATAGATTGGAACTGATTTAATCACACACATGTGCATATGTTAATTTCATAAAATAGAATTATTACCCAATGTGATTTCCTTGATATATCTTGAGTTTGGTTGGTAGATGTGAACAATCATATTGGATGTTGTGAAAAGCGAACCAAAGACTTTATGAAATCAAACCTGCAAACAGTTCAAAACCGAACTAAAAGTTAGTAATGTATGGATGTGAGTGGTTATTTGGGAAGTATAAAAAAGCTTTACTGCATCTAAGTATTTGCATTATTAGTGTGTTGTGTATGGACACACACACATACATAGATTTATACATATAAAAGCACACATGTACATTGTATATTATTTGTAACGATCCATTCAATTCATATAATGCAAAGTAAAACACAATTCAATATTAACAGTAATTTATGGATACCATTTTCTACCTTTTTATAACAAGATTCAATTTTCCTTTGTGTAAAACCAAATCAACTATACAATGGGCAGTCTGTTCCCAATATATACAAGAATCCAATATGTTAATACAACATTGCCTTACAGTACTTCAAAATGGACGACAGTCATAAATAAATTAATAAAATACATGCATCCCCAATGAATAGACTATAAGCCAAAGAAACCAAGGCAAGTTCAAAATTTAAGCTCCACCTTCTATAAATAAATCTAAAGAAATAATAACGGCTGTTCATCGTATGGATGAAATTCACCAACTAACACTATTAATGGCAGAGAATAACAAGTAGGGCTCTTAAAAACTATGACAGTCAAATAGGAGAATAGATCTGGAACCAGCAATATGGCTTTACCTCACCTATCCCTATCCAGCAAGAGAAAGCTAAGTAAATTGCCATAGAAAGCTGTTGAGTCAAATCCTTTCATCGCCATTGAACTAAATTTTCCTTCTTATAAATAAAGCCAACACTACTATTTTCTTTCATCGCCATTGATCACTTTGTAAAAATTAGTTTTCGCTATTGCACTCAGGGTAAAGATCTAGGGAAAAAAGCAGGGTAATTTTAAATTTTCTATTGCATTTAGGTAAAAAATCTAGAGTAAAAGAAGCGTTATCTGAAATTGGTTGCGGTATCAAAAGAAACTACCATGAAGGGGACCATTTTCTTTTTTGAAAGCAAAAATGTGTGATCTTTAATAAAGAAGAGAGCGCGCGCAATTTTAATAGAGAATTATAAGGCCAGGTACATCTTCTGCTTGTATTTACGTTACCACTTAAAATTGAACAAAAATAGAACATTATCTACTCGAAAAAACATCTGTCGGACTACAGCTAAGCGAACAAAATTTTAATCAATAATGAAAGTTAAAAATCATTTGTCGGACTACAGCTTAGGATTACTTGTGCATGAATGGACATTAGGATTGCTATTGAGTACTAGAAAAGAAAAACTGAATACCTTTGACAATTGGAAAACGTGCAAACCACAGCATTATGCAGCAACTAAGATGCTCTCATCCTTTAAGTACTCAACAATTACAGGTCCCATGTTTGAAACGTTTACTGAAACAGCCAAGGGACTCACCTGTAAACGGTATTAACATGGTAAATTTGTAAACCTGTATCAGTTTCAGTGCTTGAACATTCAGACACAAAACGAGTATTGTATGTCATTTTTGACAGTAAACATGGTCTACATATTCCACATTTCTCGAACTATAGACACATACTGACTTTTGCAAATTTAAACTAACATGATCAACAAGCAAAAATTCATTCAAGAGCCCACACATACTTCTAATGCAATCTTGTCTAAATTGATCCATAACATTTCATCACTACAACATACGCTAAAGGTTGAATGAGTTTAATCTTTACTAATTTGCAATCTATTCTTGCAAACTGACTAGTTCAAGTATCTCTAATAACAATGAGAATAAGAAAAAGGAATATCAATAAGTGTTATTACTTTGTGTCATGGCGTCTGACAGTAACAATGGTAAGCAACATCACAACGCCTGACACAGTGGGATCACCAGCACTTCTGCAGATCTAAATAATCAGTGGATGAGTATTTTTAGTGTTAGACTGGTTTAATTATGTGAAAATAATATCATCAACATTCGAAATTGACTTATTTGGTACGGGCACAAAGATCCAAATTTTAATTGAACATCATCAAAATTTGGTATCACTCTGAAATGAACAAATTTACGAGTGTTTTGAAATTAACTAATAATATCTTATATTTCCAAAGAAACCAAAAGATTATAGTGAACATAAACTAACTGCAACAAAGATGCATTATAGTGACTTAGTGAGCACTGTCTGGACAAAGAAAAGGCATTTAAAAATGCATTATCAGACCCCCACTTCCCAACTTTAGGAGAAGCAAAGCATGCTGATAATTATAAACTACAATGGATTGAAGCATTGTCAAATGCTGTGTGCGGACTTATATTATTTTTAGCTCCTTTGGAAAACAAATATATGCAGAGCTAACAAACTGTGATGTTTTGTAAAATAATTACAAATAGCAACATTAATTTAAGAACAGAAATTAAGTTATGTCATTTTGATGATTCTGATTTATATTAATTCATTGTCTTTCTATATCTGTAGACCATATGTATACTTCAAGTGAAGAATCCAACAAGAATTTGCCTAAAGAATCAATTCCATTATGATACTGAAACAACATATGTGATCTATTAAAGTAAAAAAGCAGAAAATTTATGAATGGATAATACCGTCATTTCATTCAATGGATCCAGGACTTCAGTTCAATAGGTTATGGTTGTAGTTCATTTTATATTACAAAAAGTATAATTTTTGTAGGGCATGGTTATAGTTTAAATATAAGTGACACCAAAACTAATAAATAAACTTATGTAAATCTGTACCATTTTCCAAACAAAGCACTAATACATGTTCAGTAATATAGGTTAAGTACATTATGTACCATTTATACAAGACGTTAGTAGGAAATCTAAAGGGATTAATGCCAAAGCAAATAAGAATTCTCATAATTGAAGATCTTGGGTAGCTTAACTATCACTGGTGGTTAAATTTAATGATCGCAACTGAAACCAACACAAAACGTTATAGGCAATTACTAATAACTTATCTAAAGACTTATATCCAAATTTCTAGAACAACATGTTGTGCAATTTGGACGCTTACAGTGCAATTTATAGCTCCAGAAGTTCATCATAGTAAGCTGGCCAACCGCACCTAGGTTCAAGCTTTGTTGTTCATTTGTAAAGGGCCATTCTAGGGACATCACATTCGTACATGCCACCCTCATATAATTATTATATTGGTAAGTGCCCGGGTGTCTGGCATAATTTTCAGTTTAGTTTTAAGTATATAACAAGAACATATCAATCCATTTTTTATCTTTGACAAAAAGAAACACCAATAAAGAAAACGATACTATGAAATTTATGTGACAGTGCGCAAATATTTCATTATGTATCTTAGGGCTGAGAACATCATGAAAAACTAACCAGTACTTAATCAATTCTGTATTCTTAAGCATGGTGATGGGGTTTATACCTACATATACCTTCTTCTTACTCAAAATAAGAGCTTGGTTCCATCATTTTTTTAAACATATTCTGAGTCGATGTTTTATTCGTGAATCCATGATCATTGTTATTTTACTAAATAGTAATCATGCATATGTGATGCACATCCTTCAAAAATAATTCCCCGCAATGATAACAACCAATATACACTTAAAAAGAGAACCAAAAAAATGATTATACATAATATATACATGCTCATGATGTAAACCATATATAATGGTAGATTGGAAAACTCTATAACCAACACCAACAGTTTGCATCACAATTGAAATATTATATTTCTACATTATTACACTTATCATTAGAATTGACTTTATAATTTATCTTAAAATTGAATTTCAGACAAAGTAAATTACATACATGATGTGGTGTGTAGAAAAAATATATGATTAACTTAGCGCATGAGTGATACATTCACAATCAGTAAGGGGTAAATCATTATATCAACCCGAAGATAAATGATATAGTCTGAGAAAGCCAACACAAAACAAGGGTGGTTCTCTGCTTCTACATTGACCAACTTGCTACCTCACATAGAAAACAAAAGACACTGTAATTTCCATTTTACCATTTCATCAATTATTCCATGCCAGCAAACTAAACATGGATTTTTTTTAAGGGTGAATGCATATTATCAAGACATTAACAAGAAGATAGGTTCTCATAACTGATTAGCAGTATACACTAATTTTCCAAATAATGGATTTAATGACTAAATTACCACATCATATTTGATTATGAAAAAGTTATCTCGCATACATTGCCAAAACGTTAGTAAATATATTTGCATCTTAAGACAAAAACTATTTCACTTTTTTATTAAAAATATTATTAGGCGATCCTAATTGTTTTTGACAATGGTTGAAATTGAATAGTACGAACATACAAAGGACCACAATAACCACAACAATAAATAATAACAATCAATAGCATACATATATTCGGAAAGATCTATTAAAATAATATTCTACCTGAAAGGTTACATGAGTCGAACTTGTAGATTGCGATAGTAACGATGATGGAAATGGGGCAGCAGCAGGAGAAGGCCTGAATAACTTACATCCAGAGTTGACCTGCTATATCGAACCCTTGTCCCAGATCTGAATAGTTGAAGCAATCATATTCGACAACAAGTTATACAATTAGTACCTTAGTTATTTTGATTAGATCGATGAAACGACACCAACCGGAGTTTACTATAACGGAGAAAGCAGATGGATGCTCGGTATCAAAATGATTGGAAGCGGAGTTTGATCGATCCAAATAAATGGATTTCGCCTAGCGATTTGGTGGATTAGGGCTTAGGACAGGAACAAAACTAATTAAATTAATTACGACCGAATAAAGAGGCTTTGGGCTTAACCGATTATATTAGCTTACATGCCATGGAGAATGATTATTTTCATGCTCGAGCATTTTTTAAAAATAAATAAATAAAAACTAGGAACGACTAAATGTACAAAGAAACACTTTAAATCCGTACTAAGGCTAGAAACATTACGAAAGTGTTTCAAATCAAAAAAATCAATATGTTTCAAATTTAACAATTTGGTGTAGTGAGAATTCAAATTTAGTAATGTTGCACCACTAAGGTACCGTCATACTTAATATATTTGTAAACGGAAGCATGCCATAAGAGGTATGTCAATATACAAATGAAAGTTAGAACCTAATAATACAGTTCTGGAAATCTAAAGATACATTATTAATCCAAACCATATTACAATCCACAAATGAAAAATAACATGTATATTCTGCATGCACGAGCCTGCACATGGTCGAAAGGTTTCTACTAACATGTGTTATAACTGTTGATAAATTAGGTCTCAAGGGTTGAGATGCTAAAATGTGATTGGTTACCTTTCAAGCTTGAGGTGATGCCCATTTATAACCAACAAATCCAAGGCTCATATTTGATTCATTATAATCTCCTAAAATAGGGGTCAATTCTTCTGTACCCAACTCGGGTGTTCCCGTGTGCCCGACAAATCACAACCCCACATCAACCACACATATTATTAACAATCTAATGAACGGGTCCTACAATCCACTCAAAACCATTAGATTTTGTGCAAATCAGTGGCTAAGATTGATCCGGCACATGGGAACACCCAATTTGGGTATAGAACAATTCATCCCCCTGAAATATAAGATATACGATAATAAAAATGAAATTTTATTATAATTTTTTGTTGTTGACTTAATGGTTTATCACACTATATATGGTTTTCAAAATGAATGCTTAACCGGGCTTATCCAAGGTTGGGACCCGTGCTTTGCACATGGGAAATTTTTGATGCTGATCAAGTAGGAATTGTTTTCCAATTTTGAAAATAAGGGATAAAGTTTACCTTAAGGCAGAGGTTTTGTTAAAATTATTGTTATATTGTAAAAAATTATTGAAACAGTATTAGGAGAGATGATATAAAGATGTGCAAAACATAGCCATGGTACAAAATATTGTACTTGGGTTCTAAATGGACAATGTAGGCTCGTAATAAAGTAGATTGAAAATTGAATCTTTAGTATGAACTTCAATTTTTACACACAAATCAGCATAAACACAGCCAGTCGTCATAGCATTTCCCATGTTGACTTATAAGCATAGATCTGCAGTATGCAGTTAACAGTATTTGTATACCATGAATGCACACATCTTGAAAACAATTGGAATTTGAAACCGAAAGGTCAACAAAAAAAGTGAACAATTTTGGCAGGCTAACCATGAAGGTTTGAAATTTTGTTTAAGTTATCTTCCTCCTAGCAATAGCCTTCTTCTACCATATGTGTATCTGCATTAGCAATAGCCTTCTTCTACTATTTGTGTATCTGCATTATAATGATGACTCACACCACGTCAAAGGACCATATAATATGGAACTGCACGTTCATATACAGGAGATTGGGTTGGAAAAAAAATTGGTTAAAAATATTGATTGTTCAAAATAAGACAAAATCACGTAAGAAAGGTTTTTAATGTAGTGCCAAACTAATTTATTTTTAAAAATGATAAACATCATATTTAGTAGTTTTAACTCCATGTTCTTCTATGTAACTCAACAATGTCGTTGATTCATATGTAATTCCAAATATATAACAACAGTGTAGATGACTTGCAAAAGTATCAACAACGCATGTCTTTATTTATGACAGGGAAATTTTCTACATACAAACTAAAGTAAGTTTAAAGTTTCCAACGTCCATAAGTTAGAGCCTGACATATGCATTGTCCCAACTGATAAGTTTTTAGATGTGATGTTCATAAAGGTGAAGTGATAATCATCTAAGTCTTGTCAGTAATAAATTTCAATGGATAAGATTACTGCATTTGCATAGATTAAGCTATACTATAATTTCATATTTGAAGTTATCTTCTATAAAATTCTAACCGTGTCAATGTCCATAAATGAAAACTATGAAACAAATATGCAAATTAATAGCATATTGATATGTAAATAATCGAATGTGGTGCACTTAAAGGGTCATCTTTGAAAATGAGTATTCTCTATAAAAAATCGCATTTGTGCAAAGTCATCATGTAATCCCCCATGGCGGGCTTGCAAATAAAATGGAACCTTGTCAGCCTTTTCCTCAGATTCCCACGCTATGCTTCATTACACCAACATCCTGCTTTGATCAGGGACTTATAAAGAATCTCATATTGCAATGTGACCAATGTAACAGCCGACATTCTATTGGTTGTTAAAAGGTAAATTTTCATAAATGCAACATGTAAATTTATAATTGGCAATCTGTTGCCACTTGATAAGTAACAATAGTATTAAACAGTTTAATTTGGCATACCAGATTACTTCTCGAATACAATTTTTTTCACACTTTTATTTCCAAATGTGAACAAAACACTTTCCTCCTATTGGAGGAATCAGGTGGGTCACACATGGACCCCCCTGAATTCCTCCAATAGGAGCCGAGTGTTTTGTTCACATTTGGAAAAAGGTGTAAACAAAATCGGACTCATTAATTCTCTTCTATTATCCAATAATAAATTACTAAAAATTATGCCATATTAGGAAAACGAAGACATCATATCAGTTAGAGTGAAGTTGACATCCAAATAAAACAAAAAGAAGAATGCAAATTTATCCAAATGCAAATAAGTACAGCTATTATAAGTTAATATGGAAAGTGATGGAGTCTGAGGCAAATAGAGAGCCTCATAATCATAAATTAACATTAGCCAAATATTCAGGAAGAAAAAATTAATTTCTGATAGAATATGTCTAATAGAGAATGATTACTTGTATTTTACATTAAAATTTGGCAAGCAAAATCAGACTGGGATGACTAAAAAATAGTGATTAATTTTCCTTGCGCACACAAACATGGAGCAAAACACAAATGAAGCAATCATTTCTGAGAAGTTAGGAGGAACTCTGGAGACTACATTATTATAGTTCGCAACTGAAGGAGGAATGCAGTAAGTCTGCTCTTTAAAACAGGAAATCCAGGAGGATAAGTTGCTATAGGCTGATCATAGATTGATTCTTCATCAATTCTTCCAGTAGAAATTGTGAATAGGTGGAGATGATTCATCTTTCACAATATTACAAACAACAGATGTAATATCAGCCGGGTCATTCAAGCAGTCCTTGATAGCATAAATGTTATTTTTTTTGCAAAGCAACGTTTTGGAAAATCTCATGTTAAACTTCTGAATCTGACCAGAGTTATCTCTGTAGCTCAAAAAAATTGCTCTTCTTCCTTTGATTGGACACTCAGGCACACATGAAACCTGAGGCCATGAATAACATAGACTGAAAACAAAATGCTCCTCCATGGTAGCCCCGCCAACCAAAATGGAGATGACCAGCGAAGAATCATCACCGGATCAAAGCAAGTGGATCTGACAATGACCCAGGTAACATTACAAAATTTATTAGCCATCTTTTTTGTAGTAATGAGCAGAAGAGTGGGAGACTTACGTGCCGAATGTTTAGGAGAATTAAAAAAACATGAGTTCCCTGCCTCGAATATGTTCTTCGCCAAATGTTGTACCCACCCTCATGATAATACTATGCCAATATATGCATATTTATGAACCCTATACCTGATCAAAAACAACCTAACTTGTCAGAAATAGCACTCAATGTCCAACCTATATCAAGAGCAATTAAAATAGCAAGGTCGTATATATAACACAACCCCCCTTCCCTTTTCAGACTTGAAGGTTCGCTTGAGCATATACTATAAACCGAAAAGGATAAAGAAGAAATATTATTCAATATATCAATTATCAACATGACAAACCATATTCTCATTTTCAGCTACAACAACTTCATCCTCGTCCAAGCAGATAACCTTGCCAGAATTATCAACCGAGTCCTTAAGTGGTATATATAAGTGTGCAGGTTTAATTCGTGCACAACATCCATATCACACTTCATAATAGTACAATATTCATAAGAAAAATCCACCAATCTTTCATCAATAGCACCATCCATTGTAAAAACCAACCTATGATTCAGGAACCTAAAATCCAACCCTGCTTCCTGAATCTGACCTGAGAAAAAGACAGAGTCATCCAAATCACTAAGTCCATCACAATGATTTGAAGCTGATATCTCAAAATCGACATTCTTACAAAAAATATCCTTATCATTTTTGGTCTTTATTTAAACAAAACGGCGATCTTCCTCTGGTACACAGGCATTTATTACCTGAGATTAACCTTAAACTTTATAACCACAGGATCATGTAAATAAGGTCCGAGAAAAGACAATAAACAGATCTAATTCTTAAGAATTCAATTTTTTCCTTAGCCAGGTCACTTGAAAACTCATTACATCCATTGGAAACTGAATCAAATCACGATTAAATGAGAAAAATTATATACAGAAATATTTGAATATGAAATTAAATAAGAAACTGACAAAATATAAGAAATGCAGGATGAGATACCTAATAAAATTTCCATAGATTATTTTGTTGTTGTCCATGCCTGAGAACATCCAAACTAAATATATAAGATGTGAAAGCATCTTTTGGGAAATGCTATTAAAGTGATCCATGAGTTTTTGAGATATCAAAGATGTATTTATATGGTAAGTATAGTAATAATAGTAAATGATATAAAAGGATTCAAGCATACCATACAAATATATTGAAATTAATTGCTGCAAAAAAGAATTCGCATTCTTAAATGACCAGCAATTCCATCTTCACTATATTGAAATGTGTTTCACAGTAGATTACATGTTTTGAATGATAATCATGTACAATTAAGATTCTGATCAAACTTGGTCAGAGATTTGAGTTATAGTGGATAAAGAACAATATGATTAACTTTATAATGTAATAGTAAATTCTGTATATTATTTGTAACATAAATGTTATAAATACAGTGCTCATGTTCTTTAATCATTGAGCAAGTATTGTTCAAAAAGTAAGTAGGTGAAATAAATACATACGTGAAAAATCAAAGCAGAAAATGTTAATGTCTCATAGATATATTTCGGAAAAACATCTCCCTTAGCATATCTTTTGATGGGCCGTAATATCAAATGCATGAATAATATATACTAAACCTTAATATGTGACATACACTTAAGTTTATTTCTTTAGATACATTGAACGGATCATATATGCAGCATGTTGAAAAATAAATTCTTTGCTTGTAGGAACATAATATGGAAGAGTATTATTGAGATAAAGTAAATGATAGGAAAACCCAAAGGTCAAAATTGACCTATAGAAAGATTTGTAATTATAGCTATTCAGACATAGACAATTATTCGTTGGGAGGATAGACAGACAAATGTTTGTAGCAATACTTATTATTATGTTTTTTAGCATCACAATTTATTTGTACCAGTATGTTTGTAACAATGAAAGTTAGCATCTCGCCGTAAATGCAGTTTAAAAAAATAGGCACAGACTTAGCATAGACAAAAATTTTGTACATAAGCCATTGATAATAGCAGTGATATGTGACCGTGAACACTAACCCAACAACACATCAATAGCAGTGATAAACACAAGTTTATAGGACAGTGTAGCTAACAAATAAAAAGAAAAGAATATCAATATATGTTCAGGTACCAAGGGTAGAAAAGCATTTGGCTTATAGGACAGTAGCAAACCAAAAAAAAATCCATAAATTACAATGAACTGAATTTTATAAGTTAAGCATATGTAGATACTGTTGAAAAGAGTACATTAAATTTGGCTTAGCCGGAAGCAATAAGTTAATATCCCCGGTTTCAATTGTTTTTTGGCCTTTCTAACTCAACATAAATTGTCATTAAATTGACTCTTTATTTATCCTACAAGTGCGCACCCGTGCTTCGCACACGGTTGTTGTAAATGATTAGTTGGCTTAAAGTTTCTTTTTACGTAGTATGACAAAATATATACTTGATAACAAAATTTTGAGTAACATACAACGTGGGTAAGAGCATGGATATGTATGAAGGTAACATTAGTGGGTAGGGTAGTGCTAGATTGATATTAATAATTTTGTTGTATAAAAAATTGATGTCCACGACAGGTAAACTTAAACGTGCAAAATGTTACCAACTTGAATATTTTTCAATGAGAAAATAATTGGCACTATGTTAAATTGGTAGAGAAAAACATGACACATAAAAAGATTTTTATGCCTGTTGCTAAATTAAAGATTTAAAACATACTATACGGACATAAAGCTTGTTATAATTTTCAACAAAAGGATCAATTAACTATATAAATTTTAGCTACATACAAACATAATAACATCTAATAGTGTAGCAGCTAAGTACAAAGATTACATGTAGGCTAACATCCGATAGCGTAGCACAGGGAATATATGTATCAATGAGGGAAAAGCGAAACCAGGTGCAGCTCTCCATCCTTGCATGCTTGGAACATTAAAATACTTTACATGCCTGGGTGGGTCTGCTCAAAACTTAAGTTCATATACTTTATGCCTGAAAATTCATTCATGAAGCTTCACAGAGATTTCAAAGCACCTTAAACTGTCCTACTGGTGAACATATAAAGTAGAGGCTATATTAAATTGAAATATGGCAATATATACATTTAGAGTTACACATCATGTTCCATATGCGTGAGCGTTTGAAATCTGAATACACATAAGTTTCTGTTTTTAAAGTCAGTGAAAACACATATACACAAAACTTAAATGAATTCACTCATTAAGGGCCCATGCATATGATCCGGTCTGCTGTAGCACACCAGTGTACTCTATTTTGATGTTTGTTAGAATATCCATCTTCATCGAACCTTACAGCTGTAGTGCTATCAAGTTCTACTTCAGAAGACATAACTGCAAACGCTTGATGTAAAATAATGGCTAGAAAACTTAACGGTATGCACTGTACCATATGGCTTATCATTAAGTAAACACAATAGGATGTTATTCTATTCTCATCTAAATGGACATCTCTAAACTATCCGATTCTACTGTGTTTATAGATAATAACAGGCGATTTATATTGCCATGCAAATAATGCACCGTTTAGTATATAAGAAGTAAGCATCATGAGTTGAAATAGAATAGGTAGACCAAATTTATCATGAGCTAAAAGAGAATGCCAAGATCAAAGTTAATGATAGAGCAATTTAAAACATACCAAACTGACAAAATCATAACTAAAGTACTGGCTCGCAATCGGCCAAAATTTGGTTTTACGAAGTTCCTTGGCTTCCGAGTTATTTAGTGGTTTTAAATATGTTACTGAACTAAATTCAGAAGAATCATTTTGATTAATTTGACTTAGATTTGTTTCTTCTGAAGTATAATTCCTTCAGGAAGTATAATTAGTCAAGTCAGTATTAACCGTATTGACTTCCTTGTATGAGATGTTTCAGAAGAAGATCATTTTGTTACATTTGATCAAAACTAACGCATGCATTGACTTGTGATTATATCATATTTATAGCCTATTTCATATCTATTTGAACATTGATCTTAAATGCAAAAGTGATGAAATGACCAGTGTCAACTGATCACTTTAACATTTGACGATTTCCCTAAGATTTATTCATTTTTTTGATTTAAAATAACACCATAGCTATAGCTAAAACTTCACTTTTGCACGAAATACGCTATAGATATTCAAATAGAAGTGAAATCTTATTGAATTGAAATTCAACAAAAGAAAAATCTAAGTTTTGTCAATTCAAAATGCACTACTAATTAACACATGCAAACCTTATTTATTAGATATTGTTATTACCATCAGGAAAATGATAGTGTAGTTTTTAGGTCAATGCGTTCTTATACTATTATATGTCAACACAAAAATAATTAGAAAATAAAATAAAATACTAAATGAAGTCTAAAGATGATACAGTATACTTCCCTTGTATAACTACAGTATTTATAAAAACAATGGTAAATTATGTTAAAATCCAAACCTTTTCTTGCTTACTAAGGTTTAATAGCTTAACCCTGAAATAAAAGCAGGATTCCAAGCAAGGCCCACCGTGCTATTCAAAGTGAAACTAATAAATATAAAGTGGCAACATATTATTGTACTATAGTAACTAAACATTTATATTACGGATGATTTCTTATAACAAATAAAAATAACCGACTATGTTATCCTATTTGAAACTGAGATTAACTACCCATCATCTTTTGCTGCTATAAACATTGGAGGTTGATAAATTTTCTAAACCAAGGCAGTTGTTTGTTGTCCTTATTGTTTATCATAATTATCCCTCTGACAAAGGAAACATTTCCTCCTTTTACTCAAAATGTAACAAAAAATTTAAAATATGTGTTAGCATTATATTAACTGCAAATTGCAGAAAGATTCTGTAAAAAATGACACACCGTGTTTATATCAGCATACAATTATTATGCTACACACATGAGTGTGTACATATTATGTAGGTATATGTATAGTGCATATCAAGAAAAGGCTAAAGATGTTCATCAATAGGAAACTGTCCATTAATGCCTCGAGTTGCAATATTGTTAATGTGTTTAGCTTAGTTTATGTGCTTTATGTTCATATCATATGATATCTAAACATAATAAAGTTCATGCACTTCTCCAAAGTGATGAAATTTCGTCGACGGTCTATCTTTGGTGTTAATATATTATATAGAAAGAGGGAAAGGAACTAAGTAATTGTTTCATTGTCGTTTTCTCATACCTTAAAATATTACAATACATTTTGGGTGAAATGTAACAAAAGTTAAGAATGTGTGGTCCAAAATATTTTGTAGTGGACAAACGGATATGGGAAAATTAAGAACCATTAATTCTAATTCTAATTTAGTGTGATTATAAGTAACAAAGGTAACTTTATAAGTATGAGAAAGTTTTTTTTTTAATTATCTAATTAAAATTCGTACCTAGACACCGATTTATCCACTCATGCAATGTGCTATCCAAACTATACTCATGTATATTACTGATATCGCTCAATTCAAAGAAAATAAAAAACTCTAATGAACAAAAAATTTAGACCCCTCTCATTCTTCCAGCATAAATAGGTCGTTACACTTATTTAAACCATATTAACTTGCATGCTCTTATCTGACAAACTAACTTACTAAACTTGCATACATCATTTAAAACTGTAGCATTAAAATATCCATGGGATATACCATATTGAAGAAAAAAAAAGGTTCCTCACATTACCTTAGTTAGAAAATTGCCAAACATTTGAAATCATGGAAGTGGCAATACAACTCATATCTATTCCGAAATTGATTAAAGTATAGATCTGATATTTGCACATGCATCATTGTTGCCCAACACTTGCAACTGTAATGAAGGATTTCATTATATGCCTATGATTACAATTTGAACATATAAAATTAGGCAAATTCATACAATAGGATAGCACGTTAATTATTCTTCCAAAAAAACTACGGAATCTTGCAAACTATCAGAATTAAATAACTTAAGTGACAATCCAAATGACAACCCTTATAGAATTACCATTGTTACAAATTATTATACATGTATTGCTATAATTAACTGCTAAAATAGCAAGATAATCATGGTGGTTCTCAGCACGAAAAAATAAGTTCAAAAATATAAGTGCAGCTAATTTATATGGTGAAATAAAGCAAATGGATTACATTATGAAACAAATTAAAGCAGCACACCATATACTAAGTTAGAACAACTAAGACTGCAAAAATATACATTTAGCAATGTTATTGCATATTATTTGAAATTAGTGGTGTCCAACACACATTTGATAGAATTATAATATAAAAAACAGAACACATTGCCTATGTTGCACTGGTGTATGTACACGTCTAATATCAATAGTAAGTCTATAAGTTATAGATGCCACTGAAGATGCAAAACATTTGTTTCTTATAACGGGCTATATATAAAATAATTTATATTTGCTACGATCGTTTTGCAGTCTTAAATATAAATGAAATAAAGTATTTATGGGTGCAAAATAAGAAATAAAAGAAAAAGAATATATAAAAAGCAAAAAACACTAATAGTAAAAGTCAAAATACAGCAAAATTGTCCAAATTGAGTTTCTTACAACATCATATCCAACGTTCTTTTTTATATTTCATCTTGACAACACTATACCATATTTGAAACACCACAACGGAAACACCACAAAATGATTTTAGATAATTATTAACTTAAGAGACATTAAGATCGTTGTATCTATTAACATATACTTTTGTGATTCCAAAGTTGAAACCGACAGGCTTTTGTGTCGCATTGTATCAGTAGCATAATTAATTTTTGAATATTTCATGAAGGCACCTATTAATAACCAACTGTTGATGATACTTTTAAGCTCAATAATACATAACAACTTAACACATCATTGTAGCTAAAATCATAAAGAACCATGTTTTAAACGCTAAATTAATTAATTTGTAAACTTTAACATATACTTACAAATATTATCATCTTTGTTAAAATCCTAACTAAAATAACCCGTTTAGGCTGCAACAACAGATAATGTCTAGTAATATTAGTTGTGTGTTAATAAGATGATCAACGAACTTGTTTCACATGATAAGGTATAAAAATGCATAAGTGATTAGCTACTTAAATGGGAAAATATAAAAATTTCCATAACTTATCCTATTAAATGTCAACATTGGTGCTTCAAACTATTACCAATAATGCTCAAAGCTGAAACTGTCTGACATACCTTTGTTTGATGGTGTGTCGGAAAATTGTAGGAGTTGGGCGAGGACGAACCAACTGCTAACTATTAGATCTATTGCGGAAATAGTGGAAGGGAAGGGGTGAATTAGACGGGCGACATTATCCTATTAAATGTCAACACTGGTGCTTCAAACTATTACCAATAATGCTCGAAGCTGAAACAGTCTGACATACCTTTGTTTGATGGTGTGTCCGCAAATTGTAGGAGTCGGGCGAGGATGAATCGGCTGCTATCTATTGGATCTATTGCGGAAATAGTGGAAGGGAATGGGTGAATTAGGCGGACGAATCGTGACAGACCGCAGAAGTCAAGCTAAGGTAGATTTGGGGCTGTTAATTATATAATAAACGAAAACAGTAGAGCGGAAGGCCCTCCATTCAAAGTGGACGCACTGTGAGATTTAAAACTGTAAATTTGGTGCTCTGCCAGATAAAATTGAAATAGTTAATATCAGTATGGAAAATTAGATCTAAAATCCTAGATAAAGAAGCGTATCTTTTCGCTCACTCTTAAAAAAAATTCAACAGATCTGAACAAAAGAGATGGAATTTCCAGATCCAGTAAAATCTGAAGTTATCAACAAAATATATGAAGAAAATCTTGATATTTTCTACCTATATAGCAGGACAAACATGAAGCTTCGAAATAAAGAAGAAACATTTCAATTTTTGAAGATCATCAAAAATCCACCCAAAAAAGGAAACGAAGAATTGGAAAAATGACAATGGAGATTACCTAAACATCAGTGATTGGGAAATCCATCGCGATACGGCTTGGATCCATCTCATCTATTGTTTAATTGTTACTCAATGGTCACCGTACTCAAATGCCTGAGACGAAGCTCCAATCCACATCGAGTTAACTTCGGATCCGCTTTGGATCTTCCATGATTTGTAAACACAATTTTTATTTCATTAATATTTCAATTAGGTTTTCTGAAAGAAGGCAGGAGAACAAAAAAGGAAGAGAAGTGGCAAAAGAACGGGAATGGAAAGGAAGGGAACAAAAAGAATTGTTAAAAATGCGACTCTTGATTTTCGAAAATGCTCAAGAGGCTTCTGCGCCACTTGAGGCAAATAATATATTAGTATAGATTATTTGAGGCACTTTAAGGTTACTCAAATCTGAGTGTACAAATTATTTGCACAATTTATTATGGTTTTTCTAAATATTGGATGGTGGAAAAATAACAAATATTGTTTAACTATCTAATCAACTATGTATACACTGCAGTAAAAACACTAACAATGAACATGAGAATGAACCCAACATTTTCAAGTAGGATTTCTTTTATACTATATTCTCATTGTGCTGGCAAAAGAACTTATATTATAACCTATTTTTGGGTAGAATAATATATATTAAACCTTAATATGTGACATACAGTTAAGTTTATTTCTCATATATACAGCATTTTGAAAAATAAATTCTTTTCTTGTACGATCATAATATGGAAGAGTATTTTTGAGACAAAGTTAAACGATTGGAAAACCAAAAGGTCAAAATTAACATATAGAAAGATTTGTAGTTATATCTATTCAGACATAGACAATTATCCGTTGGGAGGATAGTCAGACAAATGTTTGTAGCAATACTTATTACTATGTCTTTTAGCATAACAATTTATTTGTACCAGTATGTCCGTCACAATGAAAGTTAGCATCTTGTTGTAAATGCAGTTTAAAAAAATAGGCACGGACTTAGCATAAACAAAAGTTTTTAACATAAGACATTGATAATAGCAATTATATGTGACCGTGAAAGCTAACCGAACCACACATCATTGGCAGACTGTAAATCAGTGTTAAAACCAGATAATAAGAAAATTAGGATCACATCCTAACATAAGTTTGAAGGAAGAGAGTGCAAAATGGGAAATACGTATTACGTAAAGAACTCACAGGGATGTTCAAAGAAAAAGAATAAACTTATAACAGGACAGATTATTTATTTGTGAATTAACGTGGTCTTAATAAGAAAAAATCAAATAATAATATATTGCAACTTAAATAATTATTTACGCAATAATTAGGTTGGAGCATAATGGCACTAATAAGAAGACGGACGATATTGAGTAACTAATTTATTTTGGAAATCAAATTATTTGTATTGTTATAGTGGAAAATACCACGGTCATGACAAATGGACATTCCATTGCATGGTTGGAACATCAAAATCCGCTTGTGAAACACAGGTTATTAATATTGAAATCAACATTAAAAAATTAAAGAAAAACAATAATGTCAAAAAAAAATAAAAAAATAGTGAATTTACTTGGCAAAACTAAATTTGATTTCCAGGGAAAATGTTGATGTATGTCTTAACGTCAATGTCTATATACGAAAAATAACAGTAAAATTATCTGACAAAATTCTCATGCAGTGAAGAAGAAAAGTCATACTTGTCAGATTATTATCTTCGATCAATCTGAACATATTTACATTAATTTTGTAAACTCTATAATCACTTCCTCAAAATTCGTAACTTGTAATTGGCATATAAAATGTGAAAATCCTATTAATTTCGAATGCTCCTAGTGGACAGTAAAATTAGCCATTACTGAAAAGTAATGGTGAATATTCATTTTTTCATCATAGAAAATCTAAATTAATTTTCTGTATGAAATAATAATAATAATGTATATGATATCCTTACGTTGACAATTTGCATTCGGTGTATAACCAGGAGCAAACTCTGCATTTAAGTACTTTATTTTATTCTGCATTGAGAACATAATTATTTATCTAACACGGATGTAAAAAAAATAGAAAGAAAAACATTATTCAGTGTCTACCGATAAGAAAATTGAACAGAAAGAATTGTGAAGGAACCAAAAGACTACAAAAAATTAGACATATTAGAACTCCATAAAGAAGTGAATCTAAAATGAAAGCTATTGGTGTTGTTGTAATATGTAACCAAAGAAGGTCATTTCTTGCAAATATATATCAAATACGGTTTCCTTCACTACTGCTGAATCTAAAAAGAGTTCGAAAAATTCAATTCATTTTATCAACTGATCACTCAAACCAAGAAGTTGGCAGTTCAATGTTGACCTTTGAACTATTCTGAAGTAATATTTCAATAAAATTTGGCGACTAAAATTAACAATTAGAACATCATTCAGATAGAAAAACCAAAGGCAACAATACACTGAAGCTATACGTTAAATTGTTAATAACCAGTGCGAAATTCATAACCAGCAGACGCCGAATAGATTATCAGAAACTTACCAAATGACTTATGAATCCTTCGTCGTCCATCCGTGAAATGAAATAGTGCGAAATTAAGGACCTAAGATAGTGATCGAACATAATATTTTATGTTACTGATGGGGAAGACGAGGCTGGTCCCACATCCATGGTTGTAGATCAGGAGCAGATGTTTGTTTTTTTGTCAAATTATTGCATCACGGGAGGAAGAGGAGCGGTGAGAATTTGTGGAGGATACAAAAGGATTGTTGGAACGATGTAAGATTAGGGGAAAGGAAATTGGGAACGATTTGGAAGGAGAGAGTTTGTACAGTGCAAAATGGAGAAGGTGGGAAGCGGTTAAAGGAATAGTGTAACTGAATGGAAAGGCGTATTCACAGTCTCGATTTACTCGATATTAGGAAGCGCTTCTTCCAAGCGACACGTCAGATATAATAAAAAGAGAAGTATTCCAACTCAGCCTTTTATCTATTTTGTTTTCTATTATAGGTAATAGATATATATATATATATATATATAACAATGAAACAATAAATAAATGAATAAGAGTAGAAATTGACCATTGGGTACAACAAATAGATAACTTGGGACTGATAAATAGTTGCCTTAGGAAAATATGACCGTTGGGGTCATAAAGGGCAAATAAAAAGGAAATAAAAGGAAATGGGTGTCATAAAGGAATTTATTATTGTAGTTTAAACACTAAGTCCAAATTAGGGAAGGTATTAAATAATCATCCTAGGGAATATAATCTTCCTTATTTATAGTAATGGAAATAGAAAATATAGTTGGACTTAGTAGTTTAATAATGTAAGGTATTATTAACCATACAAACCCGTGATGCAAATAAATGGTGTAAGTATAGTATTTCCATATAAAGGGAATATACAGGAATGACTTAATAATGTAGCATACTTTATCCCAAAAAGGGAAAGGTGCTAAAGGAAAATGGGGGTACGAACAAATAACCTTCGCGTATAGCCCGCTTCCTGGGTCCTAAAACGCTAAGTGACCAGGGTTGAAGAGTCCACCCGAGAATAGGTTTTTCAGTATAGGGGTCATAAATGGCAGGTGTATGTGGGCCTACCCAAACCTAGAAATTAAAAAGGTCAGATATGACCACCTATCCTACGGGAAGTAAAAAGCGACTAAGGAGGTTATCTAATAAGGTCAGCTAGAAGGGACAACGAGCGATAAAATACCATCTCTCACCTTATGCGGGGTAAGGGTATATATGTGAGTGATGGAAGCCTTAACTAGTTGGGCCCATAGCTAGTGCCTTCTAGTTTATGTTAACGTTGAATATATTATAGAGGGTTAATAAGTGAACAATAGGTCCGCCTAGGGTCTTAAGTGATCAGGGAGAATCCACTATATATATCATTGATAGTGAGGCGTTAAATAGTAAGGAACAATGAATGAGGATATAGACAGAAACCCCGAAATTAGGGGACCACTCTCGATATAGTTAACCAGCTAAGCTTTGGTATAAAGGCTTCACAAGAATGTGTGTAAATGTCCTATCTCGGTAATGTAATTTTGGAATACTACTTTGGGAAGAGTAGTAGAGTCGTGCGTAAACAATAACAAAGTTGGTTTATAATCACAAACCTTGTTAGGCATACAGCTTGGGTTGAACCAACCGGAATACATCTATGTTATAGTCTGTGTTGTACATTTCTTAGTCACCATAACTTGTTGTTCTGACCCCCTCCTCATTACAACCTCCAAGGTTTCCTAGAGGAGGTCGGGTCCTCACAGATGATTAAGTTTGGCTTTCGGTTATCGTTCTCTCTCATGCTCCATAGTGGCAAAGTAACTTACTTTGAAAAAGGTAGTTACTCGAGTTAATATTAGTTTATCCTATTTTGTTTCCTCTGTGAGTTATATTTATCGTACTCTGATTATGTTCATGATCATTTGTTGCAGGTATCAGATATACACGCTCCATGCTTGGATATGTTCAAGTTTTGATTTTTTTTCAAAATTTGGGTGTAGAAAAGTGTGGGGTGTTACAATTTTCCTTAGCCTTTCCGAGGAAAATTTAAAACTTTTCAAAAATGAAATTTTATTATAAACTAATGGTTTCCTATTTATAAATCTACTTTATTATTACTATTATTTATATTTCAAACTATAAAAACCTCTTCGCGTTCAAAAATGTTGAAGCTTTAAAATCTTAAGGATCAGTTGTGATAATTTCAATACATTATCCAATATATATAGGAAGAGAGGTACTAAAAATCGCAAGGAATAGATATTTATTAATTTCAAGTTTAGTGGCATATTCATTGTCATTTCTAATTCCATCTTACCAACCAATCAGATTATATTTATTAGAATTACACTATAGCCCTATAATTTTGAAACACGAATAGATTAAAATTCTAAAAACCATATCTTTACAAAACTAAGCCTTTATAAAATCATTTTCTGAAACCATATTTCAAAACTCATTCTTATTCTTTCCAAATAATTTTAAAAATAAATTTCTTCGAATACAAGCAAAGGACTGAAATAAATATTTTCAACCAAGGTAGATTCAGAAATTCAACGAAGTAACGAATGGATATGCCTCATAATTATATTTTCGATGGATACAACATACTAACGTGAACCTTTCTCGTTTTGGATCGAGAAACGGTCTTAACCGGAGCTACCAACGAAAACAAAAACCAGAAATCGCGACTATCTCAGTTGTAGCTAGATTTTTGTCCAGTTTCCAAACTGGAATCAATGGAATCCACCATATGTCATCCCCATGCTCTTCACGACGAGATCGCCAACGTACTGTGGGGCAAGAAAGATGAAGAAAAACAAATTAACCTAAATAGAAAGATGAAGAAAAACATAAAAAAATAGAATTACGTTCTCTCATGAGTCCTAATTTAACTAATTTCTCTGATCATTTAACCTAAATTTTGATACCAAATGTAACAACCGACACTTTTCTACACCCAAATTTCGACAAAAATCGAAACTCAAAAACATCCAAGTATGAAGCGTGTAAATCTGGTACCTGGAATAAATGAGCACGAGCATAATCAGAGTACGATAAGATAACTCACAAAGAAAACAAAATAGGATAAACTAGTATTAACTCAAGTAACTACCTTTTTCAAAGTAAGTCACTTTGCCAATACTGAGCATGAGAGAGAACGAGAACTGAAAGCCAAATTTAATCACCTGTGAGAACCCGACCTTTTCTAGGAAACCTGGGTGGTTGTAATGAGGAGGGGGTCAGAACAACAAGATTCTAATGAGCTTGAAACGTACAACACAGACTATAATACACAGATGTATCCCGTTTGGTTCAACCTAAGATGTACGCCTATCGAGATTAGTGATTATAGCCTATCCTTGTAGATGTTTACGCATGACTTTACTACTCTTCCCAAAGTAGTATTTCCGAAATATAATACCGAGATAAGACATTTTACCCATATATTTGCGAAGCCTTTATACCGCAGCATGGATGGTTATTTAATCGAGGTTAGAACCCTAGTTACGAGGTTTATATATATACTTTCATTCACTCTTATTATTCCTTGAAGATTTATCTAACATTAACATAAACTAGAGGGCACTAGCTACGGCCCCTACTAGTTAAGGCTTCTGTCGTTCACACATATACCCTTGCCTCGCATAAGGTGAGAGATGGTATTTTATTGTTCGCTATACCTTCTAGCTGACCTAATTAGATACCCCTTAATAGCTTATTATTTCCCGTAGGATAAGTAGCCAAATCTGACGTTTTAGTTTTCAGATTTGGGTAGGCCCGCACACATCTGCCATTTAAGACCCCTAAACTGAAAGGCCTATTCCAAGATGGACTTATCAAACCTAGCCGCTTAAGACCCAGGAAGCGGACTATACGAGAGGGTTATTAGTTCGTACCTCATTGGCCTTCAATACTTTTCCCTATTTAGGATAAAGTAGGCTACGTTATTAAGCCCTTCCCGTTTAGTCCCTCTACACGGTGATGCTATACGTACATGATTCATTATCGTCACGGGTTAATATGGTTAATAATATTTTACATTATTAACCTACTAAGTCCAACTCTAAATTTAAATTATAAATTCTATGTTAACTAGTATGAATATGAAAGTTATGTCTCCTTATCCTAGGATATATTTAATTACCTTCCCAAATTGGACTTAGTATTAAACAACAATCGATACCCATTAGCCCCCTTTTTCTTATCCATAAGTTTATTGCCATTTATGACCATAACGGTCATATTAGCCCCCTTTTGAACAACAATCTGATTTGAAGCGCCAATTTGCATTATTTTCCATTAGATCTAATAATCCTCTCAATTTCATATGAATTGGATTTGATTTGTTTATATAAGAATATATTTTAGATCAAGAAATTAGGTTTGGAGAAAGAGGAAAATGGCAGAGCTCCGCTCCACTGCAGATTTGAGTGGAAAAGAATGAGGCCTTGCCCCTTTATTTATAGGGGTGGAATTGGCCTTGAACCATTGAATTAGTTTCAAGTTATATCCGTCCATTCGTTATATGTATATATTTTTTATAAACCAACCTTTACCAACCCTAGCCGCCACTGGGCAAACTGACGCCCAGTGGGTCGACCGTGGCGATCAACCGCTATTTTATCAGTATTTTCCTTAAGAAAGTATTCTAGAATATTTTTCTAAAAAAAGTTCAATATCATTATTCATCACTTTAAACTTGATTACTAGTTAGAAATAATTCATATTTGATTATTTAAGATAAGTTAAGTATCCTAAATTAAAGTGATAATTTCCAGATTGTTGCAACTTAAAATAATCCCATCAAAATACAAACTGACCCTTTAACGTAGGACTTTTAACCCAGTTATAATCAAGTTGGGTTTGATCTAGTTTCTTTGTATTAATACTAGGTTAATAAATCCATAAATTAATTCTCTACTATTTGATTTACCATATTATAACAGTTTAAACCTAAACTTCATTTATCTTGTTGCTATATTTCCCATATCTCCCCCGATCTAATCACACTAATAGTTCCTTCCCTCTAATCCTCTTCATCTTTAAGAAGTCGTTGGGCATCCATAGTCAATAGATGTGGCAGTATCTTTGGGCGCACTATCACCATCCATGGTTATGAGTTATAGATTGAATTTATAAAAAGAACAGAGCTCGTTGATAAAATCACATTTGCTTTGATTTTATCTCTCATACCCACTTCAAAATGGTTGTTAATCACTTCCTTATTTGTTCTCTCAATATACTTGCAATCTTCCTCGACTAAGTATTGTAGGAAGTAATAAGAAAATGAGTCTCGATATATTTCAAATTCTCCTTTTAATACTAGCACAAAAAATTTTCTTAACTTTTGGTTTAGTATAATTAATTACAGTTTCGTTTCAAGGCGGCTTTTGAAAAAGACGATCTTTGCTTCTAATAATGTTTTATCAGCTGCTGATTTTGTGTTTCTTCTTGTAACTATAAGTAAACGTTGTTGAACTAATGTTTGAGTTGAACCTTTTAAATTGGCTTTGGTTGGACTAATCATACCATCTTCATTTATATACTGTTATGCATGTTTTCTGTTTCAACAAAATGCGCGTTTAACCATTCAATTGCTTATAAACAAGTGAAAATTTGTTGCAGTTGTCTCACAAATAGTGCTTATTTTGTTATGTCATACCTTCACTTTTCACTTATAAGCTTATACAAATTTGTTGGAGATATTCTAGTGATCAATTGCCTATAAGCGGACGATAATTTGCTCGATGTATCTCAGAAACTATGTTTGTTTTGTTATAACATATCTTTTACTTTCACTTGTAAACCGTAACTTTTGGAGATGCTTTTGTGTTTCCAATCAAAAGCATTGAATTAGATGTTTGATTCGTTTTGGCAATTTTACTTATTGTTACAGACAAATTTTACTTGATTTTTGATGACATTTTAATGTTACATGTACCTCACTAAGAAATTAAAAATAAAATGGTAAATTTACCCTCATATGTTATTAAATTTACTATATTCACTTTTTTATTTTATTATGCACTTTGGTCATGGTGAGATAAGTCAATAATAATAAATTTGGTCGAAGAAAGCAATTATTATTTACAAGAAAATGATGCTATAATTTACAGTTGACATTTTTTTTAATTTTTTAAAAAAAAAATTATGATTTATAGTTCAGTGTTTACTAAGCGAATAGATTTTTTTAGATGACACTATCGATGAATAAAAATGAAAAGGTAAATACGAATTACAGTTTTGTTGTTTTTGGAGCTTATCACTTCTTCCATCCCATTGTTAATGTTCATTTATTTTACTAAAAGCATAAAATAAATAGTAGTTTCGGTAAATTCTGAAGTGAGAAAACCACAAAAAGAGGAGTGATATATTCTGTTTAAATGGTGGAGTGGAAAATGCAAAAATTAGGATATGAATAGATCTAACCATGTTATATTATGTTTTAAAAGCAAATTATACAAATACATTGATCCATACATAATGCAGGTTAGATTATATTTTATCATTTACCAAATGCATCTACCGGACTAGGCTAGTAAGATCAACTGAATTGATAGTCTAGCTAAGGGTTTTTAATAGGGGTGAGCATTTATTGGATGTAACATGTTGTGACGTCCCGCCCCGCACCAACTGACATTTACTCCAAAAGTGCGTTGTACACATGTCCAGTTAGCACGGGACGGTCGTCAAAAGGAAAGAAAGAAGACGAAGAATCAACAAAGAACCTGTAATATGTCTCACAGCGCATGGAATAAAATATAATCATAGCATATACTTGACACAAAACAGGTGAGACAGTGCATAAGCTGAAAACAAACTATCATAGCGGCGGAAAATCCAAATACAGCTTATGTTTCACAACATCATTATTACAACTTTAAAACTGTCTCTAAAAGCAAAAGCAAGATAAGGAAGGTACACTACTAATGCCCAAGTAGTGACCACCAACGACACAGGGAGAATATGTGTAGATATCATACGTAGGAGCCTCCTGCTCGCCTCCAGTACAGCTACTCGTGTATACCACCTAACCTGTCTCTAGTCTGCTCGTGTGAGCACCCAGAGTAATAAGAAGAAACATAAAACTCTGGGTCAGACATCAGTCTGGTATGAGTGGTAGCAAGCATAAACCGGACAATAACAGGTATACTAGACCATACATAAACCTGTACCTGTAACCAAAGAGTTAGCACTACATACTATACAACACTCTAGGATGCCACTAATATATGGTGTACAAGCATACGGGGGTGGGTGTGTGCATGTCATAGTGATGGCAAACAATCAAGCATAGCAACCATCATCACATCTCTCACTCAGTGCGTAAAGCATACGATATCCACCACTTCAATCACCCAATACTTTGTTATGATCACTCTGCCCCATGGAGTCACCAACGGCTCCACTGCACTGATCCATAACCACTAATCCTTTGCTATGTCCACTCTGCCCCATGGAGTCGTGCACACTCCACTGCACTGGCTCATAGCCTTGCTACGATCACTTTGTCCCTCAAGTCACCATGACTCTACTGCATTGATACATAGCCCAACACTCATCTTTCGGTGGTGAATCGAAATTATGAACGTCGACAACTCCTTAGCACACGTCCCGCAGCAAAGCCCAATCACGAAGTGAACTCATTGGTTCCCAACTGGATCCTGGGCTCTAACTTCCATTTGGACTACCTTTGCATCTCGGGTTTTAGTCTTCTTCCCCGGATCGGTTCGGCTTCCCCTTCTCTTCACTCCGGATTGTGCTCTCCAAGGTCATTCAGTTCGAATCCATGCCTCCATCTCGTGATGGTTCGGATCGGCTGTGGTTATCACATCGGGTCGGATCGAACTCCTCAACTCCATCCATGGTGTATCGGTTCGGGTCGGGTGACAGATCGTGGGAGGGGTTCGGGTGGCACACCGGGTCGGGTCGGAGCACTGGCTTCACTTTAGTCTTTTTCCCAACGTTGGATCGGTCTCCATCTCCACAAGCGGATCGGGTCGGGGAACTACAGGCGCGCAGATCGTGGGAAAGGGCTTTACAACGGTTCGGTTCGGGTCTTTCTAACCGATCCGGTTCGGGTTTCCTGCAACATTCCTGCAACATCCAGCGACTGTTTATACGCCACTCGACGACGTTTTCGACCATTCTAACTATTCTAAACAATCACAAAGCATACCATACAGTCATAACAACACATAGAAGTGAACATAAACACCAAAACATTAATATGATAGGTTAAAATGGATCAAACATAACCAAAACCCCATATTTTCCCTTAAGCATGTTCAAGCATAACTAATGATAGAATTAGCAAAACTTAACCAAATTAACCCAAGTTTCTAACAGAGGTCTAAAACATCATTTAAGAATTTATAAATATTTTTTCAGATTTTAATTACGTTTAAAATCGCTAATTAACACTAATCAACACTAATTAGCCATAATTAGTGTAAAAGCAAGCTAATCACTCACCTTAGCCACAAATAAACCTTAGATCTGAAATAAATCTCTAATATGGCGCGAATACCAATGCAAAACAGCAGCTCTAATCTTGATTTGGTGACGATCTCTCTTGATTTGATGTTGCTAAGCCCAATCTTCAAGTAGAAAGTGATTTGGAGGTGTTTTAGAGGTTGGAGGCCATTTTTAGGGTTTCTAAGAGGTAAGTGGAGGCTAGAAAACTGAAATGAAATGAAAACCTAACTCATTTCAGCCCCCCATAATCCTAATCCCGAAATGAGTCATGGGCCCAATTACTAATCACCCTATTTGGCCTAGTTAAGCAGTTTTTCACCTTCCAAACCTTATTTCAGTCATTTCTCCCAAACGGTAAGGCCGTTTTTACATGTGACCACTCTACGGAAAGGTAAACCACCATTCGAAATCAATGGAAGTGGTTTCAGGTCAAAACTCCTTTCCAATCAAAAGTTATGGACGAAACAAGATCAGCTAGGGGCAAAACGGTCATTTAAAAATCGGCAAAAATCATGAACATGGTAAATGACCCCAATAGTCGTTTCCCAACTCTACATGACCATACAACTTCGTATGAGAAAGAAATAAATATTCTACGATCCTACGATCATAGAATGCGGGTTGTTACACATGTTAAACCAAACAACCTGTTAAGTCTGGTCGGTTTGCTTTGGTTTTGTAAGTTAATTGGTTAATTTTTATCTTTATTTTTATATTACTTCTGTTTATTTGTCGTGTTTGATTCTTAATATTTGAAAACCGAACGAACCAATTAAACCAAAATAAAAAATTTATTTAAAAGTTCAAAAAATTATCACTAATAATGTTATTATTTACAATATTTTCATAATAATATTTATTTTTCTTTAATTTCATATTAACATTTTTAGAAAAAGAGTTTGATTTTTAAAATTTTGCATCATATGAACTTACTTATTTGTTTTAATCCTATGCTATATCACCAACTAGAAGATCTATTTCATTTCAAGATAGTGTACACTTAAGATATGCTAAACAAACAAACCAAAGTGGACCAGATGCCATCGGTTCGGTTGGTTTTGTTTAAAAAAAGCAGGATTTGGTTTAGTTTTCGTGCCTTAAATGATTATTTTGCGATTTAAAACTAAACCAACTACATGCTAGTCTAGTTTATAAAGAGAAAAGCAAGAAAAGCAAATCAAGTTGCCTCTGTAGCGGATTCATCATTTCAGGTTTGCTGCTGCCTTCTTCGTACTACTTTTTACTCCTTTCGCTGGATCGAAACAACGACGACGAGAAAAAAATAGAATCTCTTTTCAATTTTTGTTTCATTTCGATGTTTCAATTGAATCGCGATTCGATATCGAACAACATTAATTTCGTTTTGTACCTCAATTTCATAAATAGAGTCTTTAATTTCATTCCAAATCGCGTGCTGGCACGTATAATCTCGCCTTTTTGCCAATCAGTCATCGCTCAGGCTATATCGCCCTTGCTGTTTTTAGGAAAATTGTGGAATATTGAGAATTTTGTGGCAACCACGCTCCAGCAAAACGTAGTTATACAAAGGGCTGAGCGTGGTTCATTAGATATCAATGCGCAGGTCGTGGATCCATGGATATCTGCATTTGTGCTAAGTGTGGTTCTGCGAATAATCATGCTCGTGTGGGGGGTTTGGGGGGGGGGGGTGAGTAACCTTTTGTGCTGACCAGCTCTAAAATCCCAGGTCATTACGTGCTGGATGTGTCAACTATTAAAAAATAAAAATAGAATAGTATCTACTAAGGGAATTTCGAGGGGGTGTTGGTGTGGGAGGTATGGGTTACACATGCCATAGGAACCGACTAAGGATCAAAGTTCAAAGTATTGTTTACTGATTTATGTCGGATTATATACCAAAAATACCATGGTATTTAAGCATAATATGATGAAAATATACCGAATACCACTATGGACTTAAGGATATTTTAGGAGCTTGAAACTTTACAATTTCAAATACATATAGCATAATATGATCTGAAAAATACGTATGATGATTGATGAACAAAAATTGCATAGCCTTATGTTTTCTTAAATGCTCTCGTTAACTATTAAATTAGGGTACGTTTGTGATGAACAAAAATATGATAATTGAGCAGGAAGATTAGTGAATTTCGAATGTGTTTGCGGCTATGAAAGGGGTATTTAAGCGGGACACCTAGTTATGATATTTAATTTTTATCAAATTATAGTTAATTAATTATTTGTTTTGTTATGTAATATGTGGTTAATTAAGATGAAATAACAATATAGAAATTGAAATACATGCAAATTATTTAAGCTGCCTTAGAAATACAACAATATAATTTGTATAGATAATGCAGCAGAAATACAATTATAGTGAAAATCCTGTTTGTTATCTGACTATATAACAACTATCGTCGCTTCACCAATATCGAATTCTCCTCTCTGTCGAAGACGTTGAATGCAAACGGCTATGTCTGCGTAATTTATAGAATTTCATGGAGTCAACGTTCTTTGTGTTGTGTGTGTTGTGTTCGAACAGTCTAAATTCGAACGAGAATTTTTTTATTTATCTTTCGTACATTCGGTCGATGATGTACAACATATCATCAACATCTACATGACTTCTTTTCTCACTAATACATGCATCAAAAGGTGAATTAGTGAACGAAGCTTGTTGCACTGGAGTTGGATGTAATGGAGGATTAGTCGATTAATTCAATTTGGAATTTGATCATGTTTCATCCAGTTGATTGAAGAATCTTTCAAAAACCTATGTTCTATTAATCTGCACTTGTATCAAAGGACAAATATTATGTGGCATTGGTTCTTATGTAAAAGCAAACATATAGGGTGTTTGGCTAGTTGTACTCGTCACTTGAAATAATTGTTGCATCAGCTTCAAATATTCAAGCAGATCTTTTCTATATTTCAGAATAATCGTTTCAAATTCATACAAGTAGTAGTAGTAGTAGTAGTAACAATAATAATAAGAGTACAAGCAAAAAATGCATATATGAAAAATACTTTTGCATGATCACTCCACTACTCCTCGTTGTTTGTAGCAGTTTGTTTATGAGGATTTCAGCCAGCACTAGTTTTGTTGTACAAGCTTTCCTTTTGATTTGATCTCTTATAAGACTATCATATTTATGTCGGATTTTGACATTGTCTATCGGTTCAATACTCTAAATGTCTTTTACAGCTCGTTTGTTCGCTATAGCTTCATGCATTCTTGTTTTTCATTACTATAGGCAAAATCTGCTTTATAACATGCTTCACCAATTTTAGCATAATCTGAGTAGTATTAGATGACCAGAGCTGATGAGCCATTGGGTTTGCCATCCTCGTTGTAAAAATTTATCAAAATATGTGATGCAGAGAAAAATAAAGAGGGAGGTGTTAAAAAAATACCTTGATAGTTTTGTCTTGTAGATCGATGAAAATAAATTGATATTTAATGGTTTCGAGTTGGGAAGATGGAAACTAGGAAGGGGAATTATATGTAAGGGGTAGATGGAAGGAAGAGGAGCCGTTTGGAGCAAAACGGCTTAATTCATTAAATATGTTGGACCACAATGACAAATTTTCCTCCAAAATAAGCTTGACTAGTAGAAAGTAACGTTGTGGGTGTTAGACACTCCAGAAACAGAAGTACAAAATAATTTGGCTGTGAAATAAATCTTAGGGTGTAATAGAAACTGTAACAACCCGTATTTTCAATAACCTGTTATAACATAAATCGAGGCAGAATTTAATTCTAAAATCTGAATCAAGGGAAACGGGCTATGCCATTGCGTTCGTCTCGGAAAAATACGCGAAATAGAGTCCGAGTTTTCGAAAATCGGAGTCCGTATGACCCAGTTAAGGCCCATTGAAGTTTTCAGAAATTTCCATGTCAAAAACAGATTTGAATTTCAAGTTCAAAGTTGGAAATTAGGGCAAACTGGCGCAGGCGGGAAAACTCCGGCCAGGACCCCCATGTCGACAGGCATGTCGACAGGGTCCCCAGGGTGTCGGCAGCCCTGTCGACACAGGGTGGCCGGGCAGTTTTGCCTGGCGCACCATTTTGGGTTTGGTCTGGTCTTGTGGATTGGTTCTAGAGAATTCCGAAATCTGATGAACCTAATTCAACTAGGGTTTAATCCTATGGTCTAAATCACTAGCCTAATCTATAAATAAGACCCTAACCTACCCTAAATCACTCATTATTCATTCTAGCAACTAAACTATGTCAAAATCAAACCTCTCATGGCCTCCACTCTCTTCATACAATTCCTAAACAAATTCCTAAGAGATTTCCATGCATACAAGTGTATTTAGGCTTGTATGATCCTCTTTAGCTTGCATTAAAGTCTTGTTTCTCTATTATCATCATAAAGGAGGAGTCTTGATCAAGTTTGCTTGCATTTTGGGGTTTTATTTTGTTGCATAAGGGGTTTCTTACATTTGCTATACTCATTTGAGTCCGCATAAGCATTGTAAGCCCTCTTACCTTCATTTTAGAAACTCTAAAGTTAATATGTGATGAAAGTTGGGATTTATGCATGTTTAGTAAGTTATGCATGCTTATGCGAGTTCACTATGCTATGTTATGCATGTTTAATAAGTTATGCATGCTTATGCGAGTTCACTATGCTATGTTATGCATGTTAAATAAGTTATGCATGTTTATGCAAGTTCACTATGCCATGATTTGCAAGTTTAACGAGTTATGCATGTTTATGCAAGTTCACTAGGCCATGATTTGCAAGTTTATTGAGTTATGCATGTTTATGCAAGTTCACTATGCCATGATTTGCAAGTTTATTGAGTTATGCATGTTTATGCAAGTTCACTATGCCATGATTTGCAAGTTTATTGAGTTATGCATGTTTATGCAAGTTCACTATGACATGTTATGCATGTTTAATAAGTTATGCATGCTTATGCAAGTTCACTATGCCATGTTATGCATGTTTGACAAGTTATGCATGTTTATGCAAGTTCCATATGCTATGTTAGGCAAGTTTAACATGTTATGCATGTTTATGGTGATATGCAAGTTCACTATGCTAAGTTATGCAAGTCTAACATGTTATGCATGTTTGTTGTGATATGCAAGTTCATCATGTATGTTATGCCAAGTTCCCTCTTCCTATCCTTTATGCGTTATTACGAATATGTAAGCGATAGAATGACGTTGGGGGGTTTGGGTAAACTTAAAATACATGAAAATATAAGATTGGGAATTTACCTATTAAGTTAGGTCTACCCCTTAGGAATTTACCTATTAAGTTAGGTCTACCCAAGTATTTGTTGACTTGTAATTATGTTTTGAAATAAAGTGGACATGACACTTAGAAAACATAAGTGTGGCCAACTCGAGGTTGGGTTGAGTTTGTAGCATAATTCTACCCGGAACCTACCGGCTTAACTAGTGGCTACAAACAATAGGACCCAATGTGAGAAGTTGGTCATGTGGTGCCAAGACCCGAGGTTAGACCAGGTTGTGGTGTAAATCTACCCGGAACCCACCGGCTTAACTATGTAACCACAACGAAGTCTAATGTGAGAGGTTAAGGTGCATTAAACTAATTAATGCCTCATGATTAGGGTTAAGTCAGGGTCCACTAATACTTAACCAATTTGGGGATTCGAGGGATTGAAATGGGGTTAAGTTGTGAACTGTCGGTTACACTTAACCAATTTAATCCATTTGGGGATTCGAGGGATTGAAATGGGGTTAAGTTGTGAACTGTCGGTTACACTTAACCAATTTAATCCATGATTAGTGAAGGGTTAAATCGCACTTAACCCTCTTAGGAAACCCTAGCAACGTGGTCTGTTCCAGCAGTAATCCCAGTCTGGTATCATCACAACCCTAGAGGCTGGGCTAGGGCGGGGCACGATTACTGGACTGATGTAAGCGACCAAAGCGATGGCTGAGTGGTACAGCGGTGCGGGTCCAGGCGGGCTACGGACGTGCACGTAGTCCGGTATTGGACAAACTCGAGGCACGGGTACCAGTAGGTTTAGACTGTGCATTATTGCTTCAGTGTCTGGGGTTGACACCCGAGGGCTTGATACACCCGAAGGTGGACCCAGCACAGTCTGACTACATCTATATGTGGGCCGTATGGACACCAACACTTGACGTGTTAGGCTTATAGGGAGCCGATCGACTAGACCGTTTGGTTGGACCTTATATTAAGGTCACTTCATGTTATTGGGTCAAAGCTTGGGCCAAGGGATCAATACCTGTTATGTTGGTTTGCTAGTACACCGTGGTGCAGAACTTAACCTTGTTTATGCGATGACACCTCTATCTATCTTGTAGTTAATTTATCATGCCAGTATGTTGTTATCTATGATCATCTCAGTTTCCATTATGCTGTTAACTTTATTAGTTTATAGACTGATCGTAGCAGGGCTTACTCAGTCTTTTTGACTGACCTGGTTTCTTTCGCCTCTTTTCTTCCGTTTCCCCCCCCCCCCCCCCCAGGTTCTCAGGGAGGGAATACAGGAGCCTAGCTTGGATCTTAGCTGCTTTCTTGGATAGCTCATGTATGCTTTGGACTTGAGCTCGCTATGGTTTTTCCACTTTGGGGATAGCTACTTTTATGTTTTCCTTTTCAGTTTCAGATGATGTTATTTTATGTACTAGACTTGTTTATTTGGGAAATTGACATTATGATGTAGCAGACTTGTTTTTGAAATGGTTTAAAATTCTTCCGCTGTTTTATCTATCTACTTACTCTGTTTATTTACATATATATATGTCATGTCCTGCCTTGTTATATCATTATGCATGTTTACCTTGTTTTAAAACGCCCCACCAAAGTCAGAGTTGCTTGCAAGAGCCACCCTGGCGGAGGTGGGGTGTTACAGAAACCCCACATTGTAGGTTACAACCTTGATGTTATATTTTGCAATCAATCATCGAACGATCGTGATATCTTTATAGCCATGTCCTATTGTGTTACTACTCAGGGGAATTGTGTCCAGTTTCTAGACTAACCAGATAAATTTTCCCCCCTATATTTGTGATATTCAAACCAACATGATAACCGTACAAATTATAGCATAATTCAAAGCGAGATAATATACTAGAATGCGAAAAATTATTTATGCTTACACATAAAATACTTTACGTGATATCATAGTTAAAATGACTGTACGACCAAATGACATAAGAAAATTAAGCTAATGAAGCGAAATGCTAAAAAGTATCATATAATTAAAACCTATTATAAATGTTAGTGATACTTATGTTTGTACTTCCGACGTCAACATAATACAACCTTTATTACCTAGTATTGTTGTCATCTTTATAAGTTATAAGTTAAAATTATGTGTTTAAATATATATAAAATATATGATGTTTGCTTTCAAGCATAAGAAATATGTTAGTACTTCAATGCAAATTAAAATATCACAATATTGTTTAATGGAGTTGAATAATCTTTTTTACAAATATATTTCTTTCCAATTCCTTCAGTTTTTTGGACTAATGTTGATAGATAAAACATAAGTATTTTGGGGAATGAGTATTCAGTTCCTGCGTTAATGCTTGTTAGTGAAACATTATTTATTATATTAAGGAAACATTTGCTAAACTTACATAAAATTTCATGTTACATATCCCTTTAGTGAGTTGTGCATTTGAAGTGTTGACGATAAAAGAGAAATACTTAAAAGGAGTGAATTGATTACATATTAACTGTCTAGTTGGTTAGCGTTAGAGAAAATAATATGTAATTAAGTCTCCGATCAAATAGAACCGAAGTTTAATCTCAAATTATTTTGAATTCAAATCGATCAAGTTAAATGTACTTAATCATTTTGTTTACTACATGGTAATATTATTTGAAATAGTTTTCTTATTTAAAAATAGTTAACTTTTATTTTGCACACATCATAAATGTTGTATCTCTGATTTGTAGTTATTTATAATCTTTTCCGCTGCAAGAAAATAATAATCAGAACAACATTAAATTATGGATAGCTCATTGCTCGGTATGATCATCAACATTTTGGTTATAACCATGTGTATTGCTACTAAACATTTAGTACTATACTTAATAATACAACATAGTCACAAATTGATTAAGGATAATGTCAAATTTTACAAAAATAAGTTCAGATTCGCTAAGACTGTATAAATCATTATAAAATAAGTAAGTTTAGGAAACATATATTTAAACGTAATTTTAAACTTATCTACAGTACGACGACAGAAGTGTTTTTGCACATTTATCCTTGTCTGCAAGTACGATATGGAAATTTATTGATTGAATATACATTTACATTAGACATTTGCGGTTGCTTGTTTATTTTTCGTGCTAGCCAGTAGCCACTAAACCAATTGGTAAACATAGATATTCTTCTAAACTCTTGTTGGATGATATGATATGATTATGTTGCATCGTGGAAAGCATCTTTTTGCTCAAAAAATAAATTTCCCATTTGATTTGATCGTCTAGTCATGTTTGAGGATGGAATAAAAATCAACTTGTCAAGGATATTGTAACAACCCGTATTTTCAATAACCTGTAATAACATAAATCGAGGCAGAATTTAATTCTAAAATGGGAATCAAGGGAAACGGGCTATGTCATTGTGTTCGTCTCGGAAAAATACGCGAAATAGAGTCCGAGTTTTCGAAAATCGGAGTCCGTATGACCAAGATATGGCCTCGCGAAGTTTCACGAAAATTCCCAAATTAAAGTATACTTAATTAAGTGAAATGGGTTATGTAGATATATATATATATATATATATATATATATATATTGATATATATATATATATAATTGAAAATTTAATAAATAAATATGCAAAAATGCTCAAAACAGCGAATTGGGAGAGGGGAATAACCGAACCGGCCGATTTTTGAAGTCGACCCGAGCCCGCTGGGTCGACTAGGGGTTAATCCAGGGTGTTTGGCTGTCAACCCGTGGGCCGATTCGCTCAAGTGCAGATTTTGCATTTGAATGGTTCTCATGGTCCATCTTTAATCTAAAGGCCCTAGATGGTTCCTACACTTGACTTCTTCCCCAAGACATGCTTTGATGGCTTGGATTGAATCTAGGGTTAATCCTATGGCCTAAAACACTTGCCTAATCTATAAATAAGACCCTAACCTACCCTAATTCATTCATAATTAAACCTAGTGACTAAACTATGGCAAAATGCTAGCTCTCATGGCCTCCACTAATTTTATGAAGAGGGTTGCATACTAATCACTCTCTAATCAACTTCTAATCCCTTCTTAGCATCTTAATCTTCTTCATTTGGTGTTCAAAGTTGCTAGTTGTGAGTTTCTATCACTTTGATGATCTTTTGGTAAACTAATTAGATGAGATGTGATGAGATTTATGGTTTTGTATGTGGGTTAATGAGCTTTGAATCATATGATATGATGTTAGCATTAATCTTATGTTTATGCATGTTGAGTATGTAAGCTTATGCAAGTTTAATATGATGTATGTTATGTTTGCATGATGCTAAATATGCAAGTTGTGGGCTATGTAATCATATGCATGTTATGCAAGTTCATGGTAATATGCTATGCAAGTTACATGTTTGTTAATATGCAAGTTACATGTTTGTTAATATGCAAGTTACATGTATGTAAATATGCAAGTTACATGTTTGTTAATATGCAAGTTATATGTTTGTTAATATGCAAGTTACATGTATGTAAATATGCAAGTTACATGTTTCTTTATATGCAAGTTACATGTTTGTTAATATGCGAGTTACATGTATGTAAATATGCAAGTTACATGTTTATTAATATGCAAGTTCATGATGACACATTATGCAAGTCTATAAGCTAATATGCAAGTTTGTTATGCAAAATGAATATGTAAGTTATGTGACATATTATATGCAAGTTATGTGACATGTTATGCAAGTTCATATGCAAGTTATGTGTTTGTTAATATGCAAGATGGCACCTTTGAAACATGTTCATTCATATGCAAGTTGACACCTTTTATATGTGTTATATCATGAACGAAATTACGTGGGAACGATGGGGTAATTAAATGCATAAGTTAATAAGATTGTGTGAAATTAATATAATTATGCATAACACAAAATAAATAAACATAGTATGGGAATTTGCCTATTTGGTTAGGTGTACCCATACTATGTGTTGGGAATTTACCTATTGAGTTAGGTCTACCCCATGGGAATTTACCTATTAAGTTAGGTCTACCCATGTTAAGAAAACTTGATTAATTAGGGATAATTAATATAAAATTATGAGGGTGATTAATTAGGTGTAATTAATTGACTAAGACACGAGGTTGGACTCAGTTGTAGCGTAAAACTGCCCGGACCCAACCGGCTTAACCAGTTGCTACAAATGTTAGCCCAATGTGAGAGGTCTTAGGCACAAACTAAATACGTAATTAATGTAAAGACACGAGGTTAGACTCTGTTATGACATAAGGCTGCCCGGACCCAACCGGCTTAACCAGCGGTCATAAAAGACAGTCTAATGTGAGAGGTCTTTACAAAGGTTACGTTCTTAATTAATTAATTAAGAAACACTTAACCACATTAGCATGTAGAGGGACATGAGGGGTTAAGTGGGTGCCTCGGGTGGCATGAGAAAATCTAGTGGTTGCCTTGGGTGGCAATAGAAAATACGATTAGAATACTTAACCAAAATAGAACATGTAATTAAAACATGATTAAAGGGTTAAGTGGGATATACTAGAAAAAGGGACAAGCTTAGGTGGGTAGCTTGTGGAGGCCCATTTCAACCAGTAACCCATACGTATCTTTGTGGGCTCGACCCATGTCGAGGACGGGACACGCATACTGGGCTTGACTGTAAGAGGCAAACGGGTTAGCGGTGGCAACGCAAGTCCAACGGGCTTCATATGCGTGAGTGGGCCCGGGCTGGTAGGTAAGCCGTTGTTGCATCGAGTAGATATAAGCCGTGCACCTTTAGTTTCATCAGGTTGCCACATTGGGGAATGATACATCCCACGGTGGGGCCAGCACGGGTATCTACGTTAGGGAGCCGATCGAATGGGAAGTAGTGTGTACACCTAGTGGATTGTAGGGCCCCGTGGCGCCTACTTGGTCACCTAGGGGTACGCAGGTACTAATTAGTAAATTTTATAAGTCCTTGGGTGGGATCAACCTTTAAGTTAGGAACGACTGGTGTGGTGCAGTTTAGTAATTTACCTTAGGGAGGGTAGATGCGTCTTTATCCTTTATCTTCGTTTAGTTGACTGCTTAGGGTAGCCATTCATCCCTATATGTTACCGTATATCAGTTTATGTCTTCTCTGGTTACTTTAACGATTGTATTGTTAAAGTTATAGGACTCGCTCAGACTTATGTCTGACCCTGTTGTTTTTATCTTTTTCCCAACCCTCAGGTCCTACGGTGGATCCTAGCAGTAGTGGAGCTTGATCGGATTGCTGTTCCAGTCTTTAGGAGCTTGGATAGATGTAAAGCTCCAGTTATCCAGTTATCTTTTCTTTTGTTTGGCTATTGTATGAGAGTGGGATTATGTACTTCTTTATTTTGATGGATATTGTACTTGACCTTTATTGTGGTTTTATGATGTAACCAGACATGTTTTACTTCCGCTGTTATGAGATGATGTTTTAAAATTTCAAGTACTATTTATATCTGTCTTGTTGTAATTTTTCTGTTCTATATTCACTAAAATACTCCACCGATGCTATGGCATTCCCTTAGTGAGTGATCATAGCGGGAGTGGGGTGTTACACGTGGTATCAGAGCTTAAGGTTACCAGAACAGATAAAATTTTTGAGAAAAACTACTTTCTAAGAGTATTTTCGAAGAAAGTATTTTTAAAAGCATGTCTTCTAAGAGAAAAAGTTTTTGAAAAAGAAAAGCATAATCCCCAATAGCCATATCTTTATCTTTCGGAATCTCCTTTTTGAATCTTTCCTCTTTCGTTTCAGCATGGCTGAAGATCTTAACATCCCGGAGGGTTTAGTTATACCACTATGGTATAGGAGGTTGCAAGAGGCTAGGGCCGCGGCTGCGGGTCCGGCCAATGCTACTACACCAGAGACAACCGCTCCTCCTCCTCAGCCTAGAGTGGATAATTTTGCTAAGGTTTGCAAGGAGTTCAAGGCTATAGGAGGAAAACCTTTTCTTGGTTCAGAGACTTTCGTAGAGGCTAGAGATTGGCTTAAGGAAGTGGAAGAGTTGCTAGATATCTTTGAAGTGGAAGAGGGAAAGAAAGTCAAGTTGGCGGCTTGGTTAATGAAGGGAGAGGCCTCATTCTGGTGGGAGGTCACTAATGGAGAACGCCCTGTTGACTCTTGGGCAGATTTTAAGCAAAGGTTTGGGGCTAAGTTTCTCTCAAGGGCGGAAGAGAATCTGTTTATGGAGAAGTTCTTGAATTTGAAGCAAGGGAATCTCACGGTGAAAGAATATGTCAACAAATTCAATCAATTAGCAAGGTTTGGCATAGAGTTGGTGAATACACCGGAGAAGAAGGCTTTGAGGTTCGTTAGAGGCTTGAACGAACCATTGCAAGGAATAGCTATGACTCACATTCCTATGGGGGGCCACTTTTGAGAAGCTTGTCTACATGGCACTTATGCATGAGGATGATAAGAATTCTAAGGCACCAGAGAAAAAGGGGGATCAGAAGAAACCGCAACAGCAACAACAAGGCAAGGGCGGAAAAGGCAATGGTGACAAAAAGAAGACGAAGAAGAAGTGCTTCAATTGTGGAACACCAGGACACCTCAGTAAGGATTGTCGCAAAAAGAAGAAGACCGGTTGCTTTCATTGTGGTGAAGCAGGGCATCTTGTGAAAAACTGCCCAAAGAAGGGGCAGAAGACGGGGTCTACCTCAGGAGGCCAGGTGCAAGCTCTTATAGCACCACCTCAGTCAGGGGGGCAAGTTCAGGTTCTCTCAGTTCCACCGATTCAGCAGAGAGGTAGAACTATTTCCGTTGAAAGTCTGGTTTTTCTGTTTGATCATCGAGTTCGTACTTTGTTTGACTCTGGCGCATCGCATTCTTTTATCTCATCATCGTTAGTTGAGTCACTGCACTTAGACACCAGTCTAGTTGATGATCCCTTGGTTGTCTCAAACCCAATTGGGGGCTCCATATATCTGTCTATGATATGTTTGGGTTTGAAGATTTCTATACTTAGCGTTGAGTTTAGATGTGATGCTTTTGTATTGGGCTTCACGGGCTATGGGTTGATCTTGGGCATGGACTGGTTATCCAGTAATGGTGCCGTTCTTGATTGCGAAAGGAGAGTTGTCAGGCTCATGACCCGCTTGGGTAACACTCTCGAGATCTCTTGCAATCCCATGGAATCTGTTTTGCTAAGTTATCTTGAATCGCTCGATGCTTCGGTCGAAAGTTTGTGTTCTGTCAGAGTAGTCCGGGAATATCCGGATGTGTTTGAAGAAGTAAAGGGTTTGCCTCCGAAGCGGGAGATAGATTTCCGAATTTATTTGGTGGATAATGCCAAACCAGTGTCTTTGCCAGTACGCCACATGGCTCCTCGTGAGAGAAGAGAACTTCATAAGCAAGTAGGGGAGTTGCTTGAGAAGGGGTTCATAAGGCGAAGTATATCGGAGTGGGGAGCTCCAGTAGTGTTTGCCACGAAGGCGGATGGGTCCCTCAGACTTTGTGTGGATTATAGGGAACTTAATAAGCTCACGAAGAAGAATAGACACCCATTACCGAGGATAGATGATCTCTTTGATCAGTTGGTTGGCGCGTCAGTATTTTCGCAGATGGACTTAGCTACAGGGTTTCATCAGTTAAGAGTGGCGGAGGACAGTATAGAGAAGACTGCTTTCCGGACTCCGGATGGTTTTTATGAGTGGCTAGTGATGCCATTTGGGTTGACAAACGCCCCCGCATACTTTGTTGATCTCATGAGTAGAGTGTTCAGAGAGTATCTGAATAAGTTTGTAGTAGTTTTTGTGGATGACACCTTGGTCTTTTCCAAGAATGAAGAAGAGCATGCCTTACATCTCAAGGAAGTGTTGGAGACTCTTCGAGCGCATAGTCTTAAAGCTAAATTCTCTAAATGCCATTTTTGGAGAAGAGAAGTGCGATTCTTAGGGCATGTGGTCTCTAAGGAAGGGATAGCTGTGGATCCCGCAAAGATAGTATCTATCCAGGATTGGAAAGTTCCTAGAAATGCTACCGAGGTAAGAAGTTTCTTGGGGTTGGCAGGATATTATAGGAAGTTCATCAAAGACTTCACGAAGATATCAGCCCCATTAACCCGCTTGACGAAGAAGAATCTGGTTTTCTCATGGGATGTAGATTGTGATGATGCTTTCCGACGGTTAAAGAGAGCTTTGACCACCGCTCCAGTTTTAGTGCTTCCAGATGGGAGTAAGCCGTTTGTTGTTTATACCGATGCTTGTGGAACAGGATTAGGCGCAGTCTTGATGCAGGAGGGAAGGGTAATAGCCTATGGAGGGAGACAATTGAGAGTGCATGAGAAGAATTACCCTACCCATGATCTAGAGTTGGCCGCGATTGTTTTCGCACTTAAGTCTTGGCGCCATTATCTTCTTGGTGAGAGATTCGAGTTGTTCACCGACCATAAATCATTGAAGTACTTATTCTCTCAGAAGGATTTAAACTTAAGACAGCAAAGGTGGATGGAGTTCTTAGCATCCTATGATTTCGAGATAGCGTATACCCCTGGTAAGGGTAACGTGGTGGCAGACGCCTTAAGTAGAAAAAGGCTATCTTTGAGTCCATTGTTCGTGGAACGACGAAGCTTGGAGTTTCTTTCTTTGTTTGACTTCAGACCTTCTGTTGATTTTGTACCTGGTTTGTTGGCATCCTTGGAGGTTAGACCTACTCTTTTGAGACGGATTGGCGAGGCTCAGCGAGACGACCCACAGTTGGTTGTGTTGGTAGAGAAGCTTATAAGAGGGGAGTCGTCCAGCCATTTGGGTAGATACACCATAGATGATAAGGGATGGTTGCATAGAGACGGTAGACTTTGTGTACCGCAAGATGAGGGTTTGAAGAAGGCTATTTTGGATGATGCACATCGTTCAAGAATGACTATTCATCCCGGTGGAGACAAAATGTACCAAGACATGAAGAGAGTTTTCTTTTGGGCCGGTATGAAGAAAGATGTGGCCGAGTATGTGGCTAGATGCTTAGTGTGCCAACAAGTTAAAGTGGAGCAAAGGAAACCCGGTGGGTTGCTACACCCATTGGAAGTTCCACAGTGGAAGTGGGATAGTGTCTCGATGGATTTCATCGACGGGTTACCGAGATCGAGGAAGGGCAATACGGGAATTTGGGTTGTGGTAGACAGACTTACAAAGAGTGCCCATTTTATACCCGTAAAGAGTAAGAGGACCGCTCCATGGCTTGCTTCAGTCTATGTTAGAGAGATTGTTAGATTGCATGGCGTACCATCCAGCATTGTGAGTGATCGAGATCCTATTTTCACTAGTGAGTTTTGGAGAAGTTTGCAAGAGGCGGTAGGGACTCAGTTGTGTTTGAGCACCGCATATCATCCTCAGACGGACGGTCAGACCGAGAGGGTGAACCGTATCTTAGAAGATCTTTTGAGGCTTTGTATCTTGGATTTTGGAGGTACATGGGAAGAACATCTTCCTTTGGTGGAGTTCGCATATAATAACAGCTTTCAGTCCAGTATTGGTATGGCTCCTTTCGAAGCTCTTTATGGAAGGCCTTGTCGATCTCCTACATGTTGGTGGGAATCTACGGATAAGATCTTGCTTGGGCCGGATATGGTTAGAGAGACTTCAGAGAAGATTGATTTAATTCGAAAAAGGATGAAAGCAGCGCAAGATAGACAGAAATCTTATGCGGATCGGAGAAGGACGGATCTTGAGTTTGAGGTTGGGGACATGGTTTTTGTCAAAGTATCTCCATTGAGAAATGTTGTTCGCTTTGGGTCCGTAGGGAAGTTAGCACCGAGATTTGTTGGGCCGTTTCCTATTAAGGAAAGGATTGGACGGATGGCATATAGGGTGGAGTTGCCCGACAGACTTAGTGGTGTTCATGATGTATTCCATGTATCACATTTGAGGAAGTGCTTACATGAGACCGCGGAGGTGGTAGAGCCGAGCTTGCTTAGAGATGTAGAGGTAGAGCGTGATGCGACGATTCGACGAGCTCCTACTCGCATCCTTGGGTCAGAAACTAGGAAGTTGAGGAACAGAGAAGTTCAGCTAGTTAAAGTGCAATGGGGAGATGACGAAAGCAATGCTACTTGGGAGACGGAAGCAAAGATGCGTTCTTTGTATCCATTTCTTTTTGAGAGTATGTCTTTTAACTTCTCCTTTATTGCTTGTCTAGTACTTATCTTATCTTTAGTATATCCTCTCGCTAATACCTATGACCTTTAGATAGGGTAAAACCTATGGTTGAGACATGTGTTTGAAACATGTTATGGTTGATGGATGCATATGGATGCAATTGTTTGCTAGTGGTTGCTCGTGGATGCATATACACACACATTAGGCACTAGATCGGCTCAGTCACTTCATGTTGCATATTGCATAAATGGATGTGGTAGTTAGATTGATGGATGTATCATGGCTGTGTTATCATATGGATGATGCATTTTTGTGTATGGTTGTGCACGCATGTAGAAATTTGTATGTGTCAATAGGGTTTCGCATACATATTGGATGCATGGCACTATCATGGTTTGCATTAAGGAGGTTTACTGTATCAGTAACCGCCTGATTTTCGCATTAGGTAAGTACATATACACACACTTTTGCATATATCCATCCAGCATTTAGAATCTTGTAAGGACAATGATTGCTCGTGGATGATGCTTTGAGTAGATGGATGATTGGATGGTAGGATACGTTCTTCCTAACTTGAAGATTTCGGGGACGAAATCCTTTAAGGAGGGGAGAATGTAACAACCCGTATTTTCAATAACCTGTAATAACATAAATCGAGGCAGAATTTAATTCTAAAATGGGAATCAAGGGAAACGGGCTATGCCATTGTGTTCGTCTCGGAAAAATACGCGAAATAGAGTCCGAGTTTTCGAAAATCGGAGTCCGTATGACCAAGATATGGCCTCGCGAAGTTTCACGAAAATTCCCAAATTAAAGTATACTTAATTAAGTGAAATGGGTTGTGTAGATATATATATATATATATATATTGATATATATATATATATATAATTGAAAATTTAATAAATAAATATGCAAAAATGCTCAAAACAGCGAATTGGGAGAGGGGAATAACCGAACCGGCCGATTTTTGAAGTCGACCCGAGCCCGCTGGGTCGACTAGGGGTTAATCCAGGGTGTTTGGCTGTCAACCCGTGGGCCGATTCGCTCAAGTGCAGATTTTGCATTTGAATGGTTCTCATGGTCCATCTTTAATCTAAAGGCCCTAGATGGTTCCTACACTTGACTTCTTCCCCAAGACATGCTTTGATGGCTTGGATTGAATCTAGGGTTAATCCTATGGCCTAAAACACTTGCCTAATCTATAAATAAGACCCTAACCTACCCTAATTCATTCATAATTAAACCTAGTGACTAAACTATGGCAAAATGCTAGCTCTCATGGCCTCCACTAATTTTATGAAGAGGGTTGCATACTAATCACTCTCTAATCAACTTCTAATCCCTTCTTAGCATCTTAATCTTCTTCATTTGGTGTTCAAAGTTGCTAGTTGTGAGTTTCTATCACTTTGATGATCTTTTGGTAAACTAATTAGATGAGATGTGATGAGATTTATGGTTTTGTATGTGGGTTAATGAGCTTTGAATCATATGATATGATGTTAGCATTAATCTTATGTTTATGCATGTTGAGTATGTAAGCTTATGCAAGTTTAATATGATGTATGTTATGTTTGCATGATGCTAAATATGCAAGTTGTGGGCTATGTAATCATATGCATGTTATGCAAGTTCATGGTAATATGCTATGCAAGTTACATGTTTGTTAATATGCAAGTTACATGTTTGTTAATATGCAAGTTACATGTATGTAAATATGCAAGTTACATGTTTGTTAATATGCAAGTTACATGTTTGTTAATATGCAAGTTACATGTATGTAAATATGCAAGTTACATGTTTCTTTATATGCAAGTTACATGTTTGTTAATATGCGAGTTACATGTATGTAAATATGCAAGTTACATGTTTATTAATATGCAAGTTCATGATGACACATTATGCAAGTCTATAAGCTAATATGCAAGTTTGTTATGCAAAATGAATATGTAAGTTATGTGACATATTATATGCAAGTTATGTGACATGTTATGCAAGTTCATATGCAAGTTATGTGTTTGTTAATATGCAAGATGGCACCTTTGAAACATGTTCATTCATATGCAAGTTGACACCTTTTATATGTGTTATATCATGAACGAAATTACGTGGGAACGATGGGGTAATTAAATGCATAAGTTAATAAGATTGTGTGAAATTAATATAATTATGCATAACACAAAATAAATAAACATAGTATGGGAATTTGCCTATTTGGTTAGGTGTACCCATACTATGTGTTGGGAATTTACCTATTGAGTTAGGTCTACCCCATGGGAATTTACCTATTAAGTTAGGTCTACCCATGTTAAGAAAACTTGATTAATTAGGGATAATTAATATAAAATTATGAGGGTGATTAATTAGGTGTAATTAATTGACTAAGACACGAGGTTGGACTCAGTTGTAGCGTAAAACTGCCCGGACCCAACCGGCTTAACCAGTTGCTACAAATGTTAGCCCAATGTGAGAGGTCTTAGGCACAAACTAAATACGTAATTAATGTAAAGACACGAGGTTAGACTCTGTTATGACATAAGGCTGCCCGGACCCAACCGGCTTAACCAGCGGTCATAAAAGACAGTCTAATGTGAGAGGTCTTTACAAAGGTTACGTTCTTAATTAATTAATTAAGAAACACTTAACCACATTAGCATGTAGAGGGACATGAGGGGTTAAGTGGGTGCCTCGGGTGGCATGAGAAAATCTAGTGGTTGCCTTGGGTGGCAATAGAAAATACGATTAGAATACTTAACCAAAATAGAACATGTAATTAAAACATGATTAAAGGGTTAAGTGGGATATACTAGAAAAAGGGACAAGCTTAGGTGGGTAGCTTGTGGAGGCCCATTTCAACCAGTAACCCATACGTATCTTTGTGGGCTCGACCCATGTCGAGGACGGGACACGCATACTGGGCTTGACTGTAAGAGGCAAACGGGTTAGCGGTGGCAACGCAAGTCCAACGGGCTTCATATGCGTGAGTGGGCCCGGGCTGGTAGGTAAGCCGTTGTTGCATCGAGTAGATATAAGCCGTGCACCTTTAGTTTCATCAGGTTGCCACATTGGGGAATGATACATCCCACGGTGGGGCCAGCACGGGTATCTACGTTAGGGAGCCGATCGAATGGGAAGTAGTGTGTACACCTAGTGGATTGTAGGGCCCCGTGGCGCCTACTTGGTCACCTAGGGGTACGCAGGTACTAATTAGTAAATTTTATAAGTCCTTGGGTGGGATCAACCTTTAAGTTAGGAACGACTGGTGTGGTGCAGTTTAGTAATTTACCTTAGGGAGGGTAGATGCGTCTTTATCCTTTATCTTCGTTTAGTTGACTGCTTAGGGTAGCCATTCATCCCTATATGTTACCGTATATCAGTTTATGTCTTCTCTGGTTACTTTAACGATTGTATTGTTAAAGTTATAGGACTCGCTCAGACTTATGTCTGACCCTGTTGTTTTTATCTTTTTCCCAACCCTCAGGTCCTACGGTGGATCCTAGCAGTAGTGGAGCTTGATCGGATTGCTGTTCCAGTCTTTAGGAGCTTGGATAGATGTAAAGCTCCAGTTATCCAGTTATCTTTTCTTTTGTTTGGCTATTGTATGAGAGTGGGATTATGTACTTCTTTATTTTGATGGATATTGTACTTGACCTTTATTGTGGTTTTATGATGTAACCAGACATGTTTTACTTCCGCTGTTATGAGATGATGTTTTAAAATTTCAAGTACTATTTATATCTGTCTTGTTGTAATTTTTCTGTTCTATATTCACTAAAATACTCCACCGATGCTATGGCATTCCCTTAGTGAGTGATCATAGCGGGAGTGGGGTGTTACACGTGGTATCAGAGCTTAAGGTTACCAGAACAGATAAAATTTTTGAGAAAAACTACTTTCTAAGAGTATTTTCGAAGAAAGTATTTTTAAAAGCATGTCTTCTAAGAGAAAAAGTTTTTGAAAAAGAAAAGCATAATCCCCAATAGCCATATCTTTATCTTTCGGAATCTCCTTTTTGAATCTTTCCTCTTTCGTTTCAGCATGGCTGAAGATCTTAACATCCCGGAGGGTTTAGTTATACCACTATGGTATAGGAGGTTGCAAGAGGCTAGGGCCGCGGCTGCGGGTCCGGCCAATGCTACTACACCAGAGACAACCGCTCCTCCTCCTCAGCCTAGAGTGGATAATTTTGCTAAGGTTTGCAAGGAGTTCAAGGCTATAGGAGGAAAACCTTTTCTTGGTTCAGAGACTTTCGTAGAGGCTAGAGATTGGCTTAAGGAAGTGGAAGAGTTGCTAGATATCTTTGAAGTGGAAGAGGGAAAGAAAGTCAAGTTGGCGGCTTGGTTAATGAAGGGAGAGGCCTCATTCTGGTGGGAGGTCACTAATGGAGAACGCCCTGTTGACTCTTGGGCAGATTTTAAGCAAAGGTTTGGGGCTAAGTTTCTCTCAAGGGCGGAAGAGAATCTGTTTATGGAGAAGTTCTTGAATTTGAAGCAAGGGAATCTCACGGTGAAAGAATATGTCAACAAATTCAATCAATTAGCAAGGTTTGGCATAGAGTTGGTGAATACACCGGAGAAGAAGGCTTTGAGGTTCGTTAGAGGCTTGAACGAACCATTGCAAGGAATAGCTATGACTCACATTCCTATGGGGGCCACTTTTGAGAAGCTTGTCTACATGGCACTTATGCATGAGGATGATAAGAATTCTAAGGCACCAGAGAAAAAGGGGGATCAGAAGAAACCGCAACAGCAACAACAAGGCAAGGGCGGAAAAGGCAATGGTGACAAAAAGAAGACGAAGAAGAAGTGCTTCAATTGTGGAACACCAGGACACCTCAGTAAGGATTGTCGCAAAAAGAAGAAGACCGGTTGCTTTCATTGTGGTGAAGCAGGGCATCTTGTGAAAAACTGCCCAAAGAAGGGGCAGAAGACGGGGTCTACCTCAGGAGGCCAGGTGCAAGCTCTTATAGCACCACCTCAGTCAGGGGGGCAAGTTCAGGTTCTCTCAGTTCCACCGATTCAGCAGAGAGGTAGAACTATTTCCGTTGAAAGTCTGGTTTTTCTGTTTGATCATCCAGTTCGTACTTTGTTTGACTCTGGCGCATCGCATTCTTTTATCTCATCATCGTTAGTTGAGTCACTGCACTTAGACACCAGTCTAGTTGATGATCCCTTGGTTGTCTCAAACCCAATTGGGGGCTCCATATATCTGTCTATGATATGTTTGGGTTTGAAGATTTCTATACTTAGCGTTGAGTTTAGATGTGATGCTTTTGTATTGGGCTTCACGGGCTATGGGTTGATCTTGGGCATGGACTGGTTATCCAGTAATGGTGCCGTTCTTGATTGCGAAAGGAGAGTTGTCAGGCTCATGACCCGCTTGGGTAACACTCTCGAGATCTCTTGCAATCCCATGGAATCTGTTTTGCTAAGTTATCTTGAATCGCTCGATGCTTCGGTCGAAAGTTTGTGTTCTGTCAGAGTAGTCCGGGAATATCCGGATGTGTTTGAAGAAGTAAAGGGTTTGCCTCCGAAGCGGGAGATAGATTTCCGAATTTATTTGGTGGATAATGCCAAACCAGTGTCTTTGCCAGTACGCCACATGGCTCCTCGTGAGAGAAGAGAACTTCATAAGCAAGTAGGGGAGTTGCTTGAGAAGGGGTTCATAAGGCGAAGTATATCGGAGTGGGGAGCTCCAGTAGTGTTTGCCACGAAGGCGGATGGGTCCCTCAGACTTTGTGTGGATTATAGGGAACTTAATAAGCTCACGAAGAAGAATAGACACCCATTACCGAGGATAGATGATCTCTTTGATCAGTTGGTTGGCGCGTCAGTATTTTCGCAGATGGACTTAGCTACAGGGTTTCATCAGTTAAGAGTGGCGGAGGACAGTATAGAGAAGACTGCTTTCCGGACTCCGGATGGTTTTTATGAGTGGCTAGTGATGCCATTTGGGTTGACAAACGCCCCCGCATACTTTGTTGATCTCATGAGTAGAGTGTTCAGAGAGTATCTGAATAAGTTTGTAGTAGTTTTTGTGGATGACACCTTGGTCTTTTCCAAGAATGAAGAAGAGCATGCCTTACATCTCAAGGAAGTGTTGGAGACTCTTCGAGCGCATAGTCTTAAAGCTAAATTCTCTAAATGCCATTTTTGGAGAAGAGAAGTGCGATTCTTAGGGCATGTGGTCTCTAAGGAAGGGATAGCTGTGGATCCCGCAAAGATAGTATCTATCCAGGATTGGAAAGTTCCTAGAAATGCTACCGAGGTAAGAAGTTTCTTGGGGTTGGCAGGATATTATAGGAAGTTCATCAAAGACTTCGCGAAGATATCAGCCCCATTAACCCGCTTGACGAAGAAGAATCTGGTTTTCTCATGGGATGTAGATTGTGATGATGCTTTCCGACGGTTAAAGAGAGCTTTGACCACCGCTCCAGTTTTAGTGCTTCCAGATGGGAGTAAGCCGTTTGTTGTTTATACTGATGCTTGTGGAACAGGATTAGGCGCAGTCTTGATGCAGGAGGGAAGGGTAATAGCCTATGGAGGGAGACAATTGAGAGTGCATGAGAAGAATTACCCTACCCATGATCTAGAGTTGGCCGCGATTGTTTTCGCACTTAAGTCTTGGCGCCATTATCTTCTTGGTGAGAGATTCGAGTTGTTCACCGACCATAAATCATTGAAGTACTTATTCTCTCAGAAGGATTTAAACTTAAGACAGCAAAGGTGGATGGAGTTCTTAGCATCCTATGATTTCGAGATAGCGTATACCCCTGGTAAGGGTAACGTGGTGGCAGACGCCTTAAGTAGAAAAAGGCTATCTTTGAGTCCATTGTTCGTGGAACGACGAAGCTTGGAGTTTCTTTCTTTGTTTGACTTCAGACCTTCTGTTGATTTTGTACCTGGTTTGTTGGCATCCTTGGAGGTTAGACCTACTCTTTTGAGACGGATTGGCGAGGCTCAGCGAGACGACCCACAGTTGGTTGTGTTGGTAGAGAAGCTTATAAGAGGGGAGTCGTCCAGCCATTTGGGTAGATACACCATAGATGATAAGGGATGGTTGCATAGAGACGGTAGACTTTGTGTACCGCAAGATGAGGGTTTGAAGAAGGCTATTTTGGATGATGCACATCGTTCAAGAATGACTATTCATCCCGGTGGAGACAAAATGTACCAAGACATGAAGAGAGTTTTCTTTTGGGCCGGTATGAAGAAAGATGTGGCCGAGTATGTGGCTAGATGCTTAGTGTGCCAACAAGTTAAAGTGGAGCAAAGGAAACCCGGTGGGTTGCTACACCCATTGGAAGTTCCACAGTGGAAGTGGGATAGTGTCTCGATGGATTTCATCGACGGGTTACCGAGATCGAGGAAGGGCAATACGGGAATTTGGGTTGTGGTAGACAGACTTACAAAGAGTGCCCATTTTATACCCGTAAAGAGTAAGAGGACCGCTCCATGGCTTGCTTCAGTCTATGTTAGAGAGATTGTTAGATTGCATGGCGTACCATCCAGCATTGTGAGTGATCGAGATCCTATTTTCACTAGTGAGTTTTGGAGAAGTTTGCAAGAGGCGGTAGGGACTCAGTTGTGTTTGAGCACCGCATATCATCCTCAGACGGACGGTCAGACCGAGAGGGTGAACCGTATCTTAGAAGATCTTTTGAGGCTTTGTATCTTGGATTTTGGAGGTACATGGGAAGAACATCTTCCTTTGGTGGAGTTCGCATATAATAACAGCTTTCAGTCCAGTATTGGTATGGCTCCTTTCGAAGCTCTTTATGGAAGGCCTTGTCGATCTCCTACATGTTGGTGGGAATCTACGGATAAGATCTTGCTTGGGCCGGATATGGTTAGAGAGACTTCAGAGAAGATTGATTTAATTCGAAAAAGGATGAAAGCAGCGCAAGATAGACAGAAATCTTATGCGGATCGGAGAAGGACGGATCTTGAGTTTGAGGTTGGGGACATGGTTTTTGTCAAAGTATCTCCATTGAGAAATGTTGTTCGCTTTGGGTCCGTAGGGAAGTTAGCACCGAGATTTGTTGGGCCGTTTCCTATTAAGGAAAGGATTGGACGGATGGCATATAGGGTGGAGTTGCCCGACAGACTTAGTGGTGTTCATGATGTATTCCATGTATCACATTTGAGGAAGTGCTTACATGAGACCGCGGAGGTGGTAGAGCCGAGCTTGCTTAGAGATGTAGAGGTAGAGCGTGATGCGACGATTCGACGAGCTCCTACTCGCATCCTTGGGTCAGAAACTAGGAAGTTGAGGAACAGAGAAGTTCAGCTAGTTAAAGTGCAATGGGGAGATGACGAAAGCAATGCTACTTGGGAGACGGAAGCAAAGATGCGTTCTTTGTATCCATTTCTTTTTGAGAGTATGTCTTTTAACTTCTCCTTTATTGCTTGTCTAGTACTTATCTTATCTTTAGTATATCCTCTCGCTAATACCTATGACCTTTAGATAGGGTAAAACCTATGGTTGAGACATGTGTTTGAAACATGTTATGGTTGATGGATGCATATGGATGCAATTGTTTGCTAGTGGTTGCTCGTGGATGCATATACACACACATTAGGCACTAGATCGGCTCAGTCACTTCATGTTGCATATTGCATAAATGGATGTGGTAGTTAGATTGATGGATGTATCATGGCTGTGTTATCATATGGATGATGCATTTTTGTGTATGGTTGTGCACGCATGTAGAAATTTGTATGTGTCAATAGGGTTTCGCATACATATTGGATGCATGGCACTATCATGGTTTGCATTAAGGAGGTTTACTGTATCAGTAACCGCCTGATTTTCGCATTAGGTAAGTACATATACACACACTTTTGCATATATCCATCCAGCATTTAGAATCTTGTAAGGACAATGATTGCTCGTGGATGATGCTTTGAGTAGATGGATGATTGGATGGTAGGATACGTTCTTCCTAACTTGAAGATTTCGGGGACGAAATCCTTTAAGGAGGGGAGAATGTAACAACCCGTATTTTCAATAACCTGTAATAACATAAATCGAGGCAGAATTTAATTCTAAAATGGGAATCAAGGGAAACGGGCTATGCCATTGTGTTCGTCTCGGAAAAATACGCGAAATAGAGTCCGAGTTTTCGAAAATCGGAGTCCGTATGACCAAGATATGGCCTCGCGAAGTTTCACGAAAATTCCCAAATTAAAGTATACTTAATTAAGTGAAATGGGTTGTGTAGATATATATATATATATATATATATATATATATTGATATATATATATATAATTGAAAATTTAATAAATAAATATGCAAAAATGCTCAAAACAGCGAATTGGGAGAGGGGAATAACCGAACCGGCCGATTTTTGAAGTCGACCCGAGCTCGCTGGGTCGACTAGGGGTTAATCCAGGGTGTTTGGCTGTCAACCCGTGGGCTGATTCGCTCAAGTGCAGATTTTGCATTTGAATGGTTCTCATGGTCCATCTTTAATCTAAAGGCCCTAGATGGTTCCTACACTTGACTTCTTCCCCAAGACATGCTTTGATGGCTTGGATTGAATCTAGGGTTAATCCTATGGCCTAAAACACTTGCCTAATCTATAAATAAGACCCTAACCTACCCTAATTCATTCATAATTAAACCTAGTGACTAAACTATGGCAAAATGCTAGCTCTCATGGCCTCCACTAATTTTATGAAGAGGGTTGCATACTAATCACTCTCTAATCAACTTCTAATCCCTTCTTAGCATCTTAATCTTCTTCATTTGGTGTTCAAAGTTGCTAGTTGTGAGTTTCTATCACTTTGATGATCTTTTGGTAAACTAATTAGATGAGATGTGATGAGATTTATGGTTTTGTATGTGGGTTAATGAGCTTTGAATCATATGATATGATGTTAGCATTAATCTTATGTTTATGCATGTTGAGTATGTAAGCTTATGCAAGTTTAATATGATGTATGTTATGTTTGCATGATGCTAAATATGCAAGTTGTGGGCTATGTAATCATATGCATGTTATGCAAGTTCATGGTAATATGCTATGCAAGTTACATGTTTGTTAATATGCAAGTTACATGTTTGTTAATATGCAAGTTACATGTATGTAAATATGCAAGTTACATGTTTGTTAATATGCAAGTTACATGTTTGTTAATATGCAAGTTACATGTATGTAAATATGCAAGTTACATGTTTCTTTATATGCAAGTTACATGTTTGTTAATATGCGAGTTACATGTATGTAAATATGCAAGTTACATGTTTATTAATATGCAAGTTCATGATGACACATTATGCAAGTCTATAAGCTAATATGCAAGTTTGTTATGCAAAATGAATATGTAAGTTATGTGACATATTATATGCAAGTTATGTGACATGTTATGCAAGTTCATATGCAAGTTATGTGTTTGTTAATATGCAAGATGGCACCTTTGAAACATGTTCATTCATATGCAAGTTGACACCTTTTATATGTGTTATATCATGAACGAAATTACGTGGGAACGATGGGGTAATTAAATGCATAAGTTAATAAGATTGTGTGAAATTAATATAATTATGCATAACACAAAATAAATAAACATAGTATGGGAATTTGCCTATTTGGTTAGGTGTACCCATACTATGTGTTGGGAATTTACCTATTGAGTTAGGTCTACCCCATGGGAATTTACCTATTAAGTTAGGTCTACCCATGTTAAGAAAACTTGATTAATTAGGGATAATTAATATAAAATTATGAGGGTGATTAATTAGGTGTAATTAATTGACTAAGACACGAGGTTGGACTCAGTTGTAGCGTAAAACTGCCCGGACCCAACCGGCTTAACCAGTTGCTACAAATGTTAGCCCAATGTGAGAGGTCTTAGGCACAAACTAAATACGTAATTAATGTAAAGACACGAGGTTAGACTCTGTTATGACATAAGGCTGCCCGGACCCAACCGGCTTAACCAGCGGTCATAAAAGACAGTCTAATGTGAGAGGTCTTTACAAAGGTTACGTTCTTAATTAATTAATTAAGAAACACTTAACCACATTAGCATGTAGAGGGACATGAGGGGTTAAGTGGGTGCCTCGGGTGGCATGAGAAAATCTAGTGGTTGCCTTGGGTGGCAATAGAAAATACGATTAGAATACTTAACCAAAATAGAACATGTAATTAAAACATGATTAAAGGGTTAAGTGGGATATACTAGAAAAAGGGACAAGCTTAGGTGGGTAGCTTGTGGAGGCCCATTTCAACCAGTAACCCATACGTATCTTTGTGGGCTCGACCCATGTCGAGGACGGGACACGCATACTGGGCTTGACTGTAAGAGGCAAACGGGTTAGCGGTGGCAACGCAAGTCCAACGGGCTTCATATGCGTGAGTGGGCCCGGGCTGGTAGGTAAGCCGTTGTTGCATCGAGTAGATATAAGCCGTGCACCTTTAGTTTCATCAGGTTGCCACATTGGGGAATGATACATCCCACGGTGGGGCCAGCACGGGTATCTACGTTAGGGAGCCGATCGAATGGGAAGTAGTGTGTACACCTAGTGGATTGTAGGGCCCCGTGGCGCCTACTTGGTCACCTAGGGGTACGCAGGTACTAATTAGTAAATTTTATAAGTCCTTGGGTGGGATCAACCTTTAAGTTAGGAACGACTGGTGTGGTGCAGTTTAGTAATTTACCTTAGGGAGGGTAGATGCGTCTTTATCCTTTATCTTCGTTTAGTTGACTGCTTAGGGTAGCCATTCATCCCTATATGTTACCGTATATCAGTTTATGTCTTCTCTGGTTACTTTAACGATTGTATTGTTAAAGTTATAGGACTCGCTCAGACTTATGTCTGACCCTGTTGTTTTTATCTTTTTCCCAACCCTCAGGTCCTACGGTGGATCCTAGCAGTAGTGGAGCTTGATCGGATTGCTGTTCCAGTCTTTAGGAGCTTGGATAGATGTAAAGCTCCAGTTATCCAGTTATCTTTTCTTTTGTTTGGCTATTGTATGAGAGTGGGATTATGTACTTCTTTATTTTGATGGATATTGTACTTGACCTTTATTGTGGTTTTATGATGTAACCAGACATGTTTTACTTCCGCTGTTATGAGATGATGTTTTAAAATTTCAAGTACTATTTATATCTGTCTTGTTGTAATTTTTCTGTTCTATATTCACTAAAATACTCCACCGATGCTATGGCATTCCCTTAGTGAGTGATCATAGCGGGAGTGGGGTGTTACACGTGGTATCAGAGCTTAAGGTTACCAGAACAGATAAAATTTTTGAGAAAAACTACTTTCTAAGAGTATTTTCGAAGAAAGTATTTTTAAAAGCATGTCTTCTAAGAGAAAAAGTTTTTGAAAAAGAAAAGCATAATCCCCAATAGCCATATCTTTATCTTTCGGAATCTCCTTTTTGAATCTTTCCTCTTTCGTTTCAGCATGGCTGAAGATCTTAACATCCCGGAGGGTTTAGTTATACCACTATGGTATAGGAGGTTGCAAGAGGCTAGGGCCGCGGCTGCGGGTCCGGCCAATGCTACTACACCAGAGACAACCGCTCCTCCTCCTCAGCCTAGAGTGGATAATTTTGCTAAGGTTTGCAAGGAGTTCAAGGCTATAGGAGGAAAACCTTTTCTTGGTTCAGAGACTTTCGTAGAGGCTAGAGATTGGCTTAAGGAAGTGGAAGAGTTGCTAGATATCTTTGAAGTGGAAGAGGGAAAGAAAGTCAAGTTGGCGGCTTGGTTAATGAAGGGAGAGGCCTCATTCTGGTGGGAGGTCACTAATGGAGAACGCCCTGTTGACTCTTGGGCAGATTTTAAGCAAAGGTTTGGGGCTAAGTTTCTCTCAAGGGCGGAAGAGAATCTGTTTATGGAGAAGTTCTTGAATTTGAAGCAAGGGAATCTCACGGTGAAAGAATATGTCAACAAATTCAATCAATTAGCAAGGTTTGGCATAGAGTTGGTGAATACACCGGAGAAGAAGGCTTTGAGGTTCGTTAGAGGCTTGAACGAACCATTGCAAGGAATAGCTATGACTCACATTCCTATGGGGGCCACTTTTGAGAAGCTTGTCTACATGGCACTTATGCATGAGGATGATAAGAATTCTAAGGCACCAGAGAAAAAGGGGGATCAGAAGAAACCGCAACAGCAACAACAAGGCAAGGGCGGAAAAGGCAATGGTGACAAAAAGAAGACGAAGAAGAAGTGCTTCAATTGTGGAACACCAGGACACCTCAGTAAGGATTGTCGCAAAAAGAAGAAGACCGGTTGCTTTCATTGTGGTGAAGCAGGGCATCTTGTGAAAAACTGCCCAAAGAAGGGGCAGAAGACGGGGTCTACCTCAGGAGGCCAGGTGCAAGCTCTTATAGCACCACCTCAGTCAGGGGGGCAAGTTCAGGTTCTCTCAGTTCCACCGATTCAGCAGAGAGGTAGAACTATTTCCGTTGAAAGTCTGGTTTTTCTGTTTGATCATCCAGTTCGTACTTTGTTTGACTCTGGCGCATCGCATTCTTTTATCTCATCATCGTTAGTTGAGTCACTGCACTTAGACACCAGTCTAGTTGATGATCCCTTGGTTGTCTCAAACCCAATTGGGGGCTCCATATATCTGTCTATGATATGTTTGGGTTTGAAGATTTCTATACTTAGCGTTGAGTTTAGATGTGATGCTTTTGTATTGGGCTTCACGGGCTATGGGTTGATCTTGGGCATGGACTGGTTATCCAGTAATGGTGCCGTTCTTGATTGCGAAAGGAGAGTTGTCAGGCTCATGACCCGCTTGGGTAACACTCTCGAGATCTCTTGCAATCCCATGGAATCTGTTTTGCTAAGTTATCTTGAATCGCTCGATGCTTCGGTCGAAAGTTTGTGTTCTGTCAGAGTAGTCCGGGAATATCCGGATGTGTTTGAAGAAGTAAAGGGTTTGCCTCCGAAGCGGGAGATAGATTTCCGAATTTATTTGGTGGATAATGCCAAACCAGTGTCTTTGCCAGTACGCCACATGGCTCCTCGTGAGAGAAGAGAACTTCATAAGCAAGTAGGGGAGTTGCTTGAGAAGGGGTTCATAAGGCGAAGTATATCGGAGTGGGGAGCTCCAGTAGTGTTTGCCACGAAGGCGGATGGGTCCCTCAGACTTTGTGTGGATTATAGGGAACTTAATAAGCTCACGAAGAAGAATAGACACCCATTACCGAGGATAGATGATCTCTTTGATCAGTTGGTTGGCGCGTCAGTATTTTCGCAGATGGACTTAGCTACAGGGTTTCATCAGTTAAGAGTGGCGGAGGACAGTATAGAGAAGACTGCTTTCCGGACTCCGGATGGTTTTTATGAGTGGCTAGTGATGCCATTTGGGTTGACAAACGCCCCCGCATACTTTGTTGATCTCATGAGTAGAGTGTTCAGAGAGTATCTGAATAAGTTTGTAGTAGTTTTTGTGGATGACACCTTGGTCTTTTCCAAGAATGAAGAAGAGCATGCCTTACATCTCAAGGAAGTGTTGGAGACTCTTCGAGCGCATAGTCTTAAAGCTAAATTCTCTAAATGCCATTTTTGGAGAAGAGAAGTGCGATTCTTAGGGCATGTGGTCTCTAAGGAAGGGATAGCTGTGGATCCCGCAAAGATAGTATCTATCCAGGATTGGAAAGTTCCTAGAAATGCTACCGAGGTAAGAAGTTTCTTGGGGTTGGCAGGATATTATAGGAAGTTCATCAAAGACTTCGCGAAGATATCAGCCCCATTAACCCGCTTGACGAAGAAGAATCTGGTTTTCTCATGGGATGTAGATTGTGATGATGCTTTCCGACGGTTAAAGAGAGCTTTGACCACCGCTCCAGTTTTAGTGCTTCCAGATGGGAGTAAGCCGTTTGTTGTTTATACCGATGCTTGTGGAACAGGATTAGGCGCAGTCTTGATGCAGGAGGGAAGGGTAATAGCCTATGGAGGGAGACAATTGAGAGTGCATGAGAAGAATTACCCTACCCATGATCTAGAGTTGGCCGCGATTGTTTTCGCACTTAAGTCTTGGCGCCATTATCTTCTTGGTGAGAGATTCGAGTTGTTCACCGACCATAAATCATTGAAGTACTTATTCTCTCAGAAGGATTTAAACTTAAGACAGCAAAGGTGGATGGAGTTCTTAGCATCCTATGATTTCGAGATAGCGTATACCCCTGGTAAGGGTAACGTGGTGGCAGACGCCTTAAGTAGAAAAAGGCTATCTTTGAGTCCATTGTTCGTGGAACGACGAAGCTTGGAGTTTCTTTCTTTGTTTGACTTCAGACCTTCTGTTGATTTTGTACCTGGTTTGTTGGCATCCTTGGAGGTTAGACCTACTCTTTTGAGACGGATTGGCGAGGCTCAGCGAGACGACCCACAGTTGGTTGTGTTGGTAGAGAAGCTTATAAGAGGGGAGTCGTCCAGCCATTTGGGTAGATACACCATAGATGATAAGGGATGGTTGCATAGAGACGGTAGACTTTGTGTACCGCAAGATGAGGGTTTGAAGAAGGCTATTTTGGATGATGCACATCGTTCAAGAATGACTATTCATCCCGGTGGAGACAAAATGTACCAAGACATGAAGAGAGTTTTCTTTTGGGCCGGTATGAAGAAAGATGTGGCCGAGTATGTGGCTAGATGCTTAGTGTGCCAACAAGTTAAAGTGGAGCAAAGGAAACCCGGTGGGTTGCTACACCCATTGGAAGTTCCACAGTGGAAGTGGGATAGTGTCTCGATGGATTTCATCGACGGGTTACCGAGATCGAGGAAGGGCAATACGGGAATTTGGGTTGTGGTAGACAGACTTACAAAGAGTGCCCATTTTATACCCGTAAAGAGTAAGAGGACCGCTCCATGGCTTGCTTCAGTCTATGTTAGAGAGATTGTTAGATTGCATGGCGTACCATCCAGCATTGTGAGTGATCGAGATCCTATTTTCACTAGTGAGTTTTGGAGAAGTTTGCAAGAGGCGGTAGGGACTCAGTTGTGTTTGAGCACCGCATATCATCCTCAGACGGACGGTCAGACCGAGAGGGTGAACCGTATCTTAGAAGATCTTTTGAGGCTTTGTATCTTGGATTTTGGAGGTACATGGGAAGAACATCTTCCTTTGGTGGAGTTCGCATATAATAACAGCTTTCAGTCCAGTATTGGTATGGCTCCTTTCGAAGCTCTTTATGGAAGGCCTTGTCGATCTCCTACATGTTGGTGGGAATCTACGGATAAGATCTTGCTTGGGCCGGATATGGTTAGAGAGACTTCAGAGAAGATTGATTTAATTCGAAAAAGGATGAAAGCAGCGCAAGATAGACAGAAATCTTATGCGGATCGGAGAAGGACGGATCTTGAGTTTGAGGTTGGGGACATGGTTTTTGTCAAAGTATCTCCATTGAGAAATGTTGTTCGCTTTGGGTCCGTAGGGAAGTTAGCACCGAGATTTGTTGGGCCGTTTCCTATTAAGGAAAGGATTGGACGGATGGCATATAGGGTGGAGTTGCCCGACAGACTTAGTGGTGTTCATGATGTATTCCATGTATCACATTTGAGGAAGTGCTTACATGAGACCGCGGAGGTGGTAGAGCCGAGCTTGCTTAGAGATGTAGAGGTAGAGCGTGATGCGACGATTCGACGAGCTCCTACTCGCATCCTTGGGTCAGAAACTAGGAAGTTGAGGAACAGAGAAGTTCAGCTAGTTAAAGTGCAATGGGGAGATGACGAAAGCAATGCTACTTGGGAGACGGAAGCAAAGATGCGTTCTTTGTATCCATTTCTTTTTGAGAGTATGTCTTTTAACTTCTCCTTTATTGCTTGTCTAGTACTTATCTTATCTTTAGTATATCCTCTCGCTAATACCTATGACCTTTAGATAGGGTAAAACCTATGGTTGAGACATGTGTTTGAAACATGTTATGGTTGATGGATGCATATGGATGCAATTGTTTGCTAGTGGTTGCTCGTGGATGCATATACACACACATTAGGCACTAGATCGGCTCAGTCACTTCATGTTGCATATTGCATAAATGGATGTGGTAGTTAGATTGATGGATGTATCATGGCTGTGTTATCATATGGATGATGCATTTTTGTGTATGGTTGTGCACGCATGTAGAAATTTGTATGTGTCAATAGGGTTTCGCATACATATTGGATGCATGGCACTATCATGGTTTGCATTAAGGAGGTTTACTGTATCAGTAACCGCCTGATTTTCGCATTAGGTAAGTACATATACACACACTTTTGCATATATCCATCCAGCATTTAGAATCTTGTAAGGACAATGATTGCTCGTGGATGATGCTTTGAGTAGATGGATGATTGGATGGTAGGATACGTTCTTCCTAACTTGAAGATTTCGGGGACGAAATCCTTTAAGGAGGGGAGAATGTAACAACCCGTATTTTCAATAACCTGTAATAACATAAATCGAGGCAGAATTTAATTCTAAAATGGGAATCAAGGGAAACGGGCTATGCCATTGTGTTCGTCTCGGAAAAATACGCGAAATAGAGTCCGAGTTTTCGAAAATCGGAGTCCGTATGACCAAGATATGGCCTCGCGAAGTTTCACGAAAATTCCCAAATTAAAGTATACTTAATTAAGTGAAATGGGTTGTGTAGATATATATATATATATATATATATATATATATATATATTGATATATATATATATAATTGAAAATTTAATAAATAAATATGCAAAAATGCTCAAAACAGCGAATTGGGAGAGGGGAATAACCGAACCGGCCGATTTTTGAAGTCGACCCGAGCTCGCTGGGTCGACTAGGGGTTAATCCAGGGTGTTTGGCTGTCAACCCGTGGGCCGATTCGCTCAAGTGCAGATTTTGCATTTGAATGGTTCTCATGGTCCATCTTTAATCTAAAGGCCCTAGATGGTTCCTACACTTGACTTCTTCCCCAAGACATGCTTTGATGGCTTGGATTGAATCTAGGGTTAATCCTATGGCCTAAAACACTTGCCTAATCTATAAATAAGACCCTAACCTACCCTAATTCATTCATAATTAAACCTAGTGACTAAACTATGGCAAAATGCTAGCTCTCATGGCCTCCACTAATTTTATGAAGAGGGTTGCATACTAATCACTCTCTAATCAACTTCTAATCCCTTCTTAGCATCTTAATCTTCTTCATTTGGTGTTCAAAGTTGCTAGTTGTGAGTTTCTATCACTTTGATGATCTTTTGGTAAACTAATTAGATGAGATGTGATGAGATTTATGGTTTTGTATGTGGGTTAATGAGCTTTGAATCATATGATATGATGTTAGCATTAATCTTATGTTTATGCATGTTGAGTATGTAAGCTTATGCAAGTTTAATATGATGTATGTTATGTTTGCATGATGCTAAATATGCAAGTTGTGGGCTATGTAATCATATGCATGTTATGCAAGTTCATGGTAATATGCTATGCAAGTTACATGTTTGTTAATATGCAAGTTACATGTTTGTTAATATGCAAGTTACATGTATGTAAATATGCAAGTTACATGTTTGTTAATATGCAAGTTACATGTTTGTTAATATGCAAGTTACATGTATGTAAATATGCAAGTTACATGTTTCTTTATATGCAAGTTACATGTTTGTTAATATGCGAGTTACATGTATGTAAATATGCAAGTTACATGTTTATTAATATGCAAGTTCATGATGACACATTATGCAAGTCTATAAGCTAATATGCAAGTTTGTTATGCAAAATGAATATGTAAGTTATGTGACATATTATATGCAAGTTATGTGACATGTTATGCAAGTTCATATGCAAGTTATGTGTTTGTTAATATGCAAGATGGCACCTTTGAAACATGTTCATTCATATGCAAGTTGACACCTTTTATATGTGTTATATCATGAACGAAATTACGTGGGAACGATGGGGTAATTAAATGCATAAGTTAATAAGATTGTGTGAAATTAATATAATTATGCATAACACAAAATAAATAAACATAGTATGGGAATTTGCCTATTTGGTTAGGTGTACCCATACTATGTGTTGGGAATTTACCTATTGAGTTAGGTCTACCCCATGGGAATTTACCTATTAAGTTAGGTCTACCCATGTTAAGAAAACTTGATTAATTAGGGATAATTAATATAAAATTATGAGGGTGATTAATTAGGTGTAATTAATTGACTAAGACACGAGGTTGGACTCAGTTGTAGCGTAAAACTGCCCGGACCCAACCGGCTTAACCAGTTGCTACAAATGTTAGCCCAATGTGAGAGGTCTTAGGCACAAACTAAATACGTAATTAATGTAAAGACACGAGGTTAGACTCTGTTATGACATAAGGCTGCCCGGACCCAACCGGCTTAACCAGCGGTCATAAAAGACAGTCTAATGTGAGAGGTCTTTACAAAGGTTACGTTCTTAATTAATTAATTAAGAAACACTTAACCACATTAGCATGTAGAGGGACATGAGGGGTTAAGTGGGTGCCTCGGGTGGCATGAGAAAATCTAGTGGTTGCCTTGGGTGGCAATAGAAAATACGATTAGAATACTTAACCAAAATAGAACATGTAATTAAAACATGATTAAAGGGTTAAGTGGGATATACTAGAAAAAGGGACAAGCTTAGGTGGGTAGCTTGTGGAGGCCCATTTCAACCAGTAACCCATACGTATCTTTGTGGGCTCGACCCATGTCGAGGACGGGACACGCATACTGGGCTTGACTGTAAGAGGCAAACGGGTTAGCGGTGGCAACGCAAGTCCAACGGGCTTCATATGCGTGAGTGGGCCCGGGCTGGTAGGTAAGCCGTTGTTGCATCGAGTAGATATAAGCCGTGCACCTTTAGTTTCATCAGGTTGCCACATTGGGGAATGATACATCCCACGGTGGGGCCAGCACGGGTATCTACGTTAGGGAGCCGATCGAATGGGAAGTAGTGTGTACACCTAGTGGATTGTAGGGCCCCGTGGCGCCTACTTGGTCACCTAGGGGTACGCAGGTACTAATTAGTAAATTTTATAAGTCCTTGGGTGGGATCAACCTTTAAGTTAGGAACGACTGGTGTGGTGCAGTTTAGTAATTTACCTTAGGGAGGGTAGATGCGTCTTTATCCTTTATCTTCGTTTAGTTGACTGCTTAGGGTAGCCATTCATCCCTATATGTTACCGTATATCAGTTTATGTCTTCTCTGGTTACTTTAACGATTGTATTGTTAAAGTTATAGGACTCGCTCAGACTTATGTCTGACCCTGTTGTTTTTATCTTTTTCCCAACCCTCAGGTCCTACGGTGGATCCTAGCAGTAGTGGAGCTTGATCGGATTGCTGTTCCAGTCTTTAGGAGCTTGGATAGATGTAAAGCTCCAGTTATCCAGTTATCTTTTCTTTTGTTTGGCTATTGTATGAGAGTGGGATTATGTACTTCTTTATTTTGATGGATATTGTACTTGACCTTTATTGTGGTTTTATGATGTAACCAGACATGTTTTACTTCCGCTGTTATGAGATGATGTTTTAAAATTTCAAGTACTATTTATATCTGTCTTGTTGTAATTTTTCTGTTCTATATTCACTAAAATACTCCACCGATGCTATGGCATTCCCTTAGTGAGTGATCATAGCGGGAGTGGGGTGTTACAGATATATTCAAAATAACTTAAGGTTTGTGCTTTTTTGAATGAAGGAAAACAAAATTGTGATTTTTTTGGAATAACTGTGTCATGGATAAAAAGAAATAAGCAAAAGGAATTAATAGAGTGCATGTCAGTGCTTTGTTTGGTTAGTAAAAGAATTAATATGTATGTAATTAATGCTTTCATTAAACTGAATTACATTTCAATTCTCCAACCACTTTGAATTTAGAATAGTCAAAAAGGGACAAAAATTAATTTGTTTTTTTATTGCACAGTAATAGAATTCAAAATATCTTTTTTATTTTAGAGGTTCGTTTATACACACGACAAGATACATCTCCAATTTATAGCTGTTACCCCGACATATCCCCGATATATCATGTAGCGGATTTCTATCGCTACGCTATTTCCAAATAGCCTCCGAAATAGTTTTTCCACTTTAAGCCCTGCTATACTCCGATATTCCCAATGTATCTCATTATTTCAGCTATATTCTGTTATTTCCGCTATATCTTCTATAAAAGAAATGCATTGAAAATGGACATTTTTACATTATAAAATTAGTATTTTAATAGAATTTTATGACATATATTTTTCAGAATAGAAAATGCTATAATATTCTATAAAATTTAATCAAAATAAATAAAAGTTTACATTTATTTACATATATTTGCATATGCTTTTATTTAAAATTAAGAATGTACTAATTATAAGTAAACTGAATGTTAATTTCCAATTTATTTATCATTTTTGTATTTGTAAAACCATTAAATAAGAGTTTTATATGTTATTATAGACTCATTCACTATATCCTGCTATATCCTCGCTTTATCCCTGCAACAATTTTTTGCACTTCCGCCGTATTGGATCCGCTATGCGCTTTAACAACACAGGGAGCAAGTCGACAACGTTTGTGCATTTTTACCTTGTGATAATGCATATGTAAATGCACGACGAATGACGCGCAATGCCAAAATGGCATGCCACACAAAATGAGGCTTTTTTCATTATTTTTTGTTTTTTTACAATCCAAGCTGCATAAAAATAGAGTGCATGTTGATGCTTTGTTTTATTAGTTAAAAGTATTGATATATTTGTAATTAATGCTCTCATTAAACTGAATTACATTTCAATTCTCCGACCACTTTGAATTCAAATTGATCAAAAAGAGGGAAAAATTAATTTGTTTTATTTATTGCACAGTAATAGAATTCAAAATATCCTTTTTATTTTAGAGGTTCATTTATACACATTACAAGCTATATCTCTAATTTATAGCTATTTACAAATGTTTTGTTAAATACAAAAGATGTAAATCACACAACTTAGAAAAAAAATTCACAAAAAATCGTGGATAAATTACCTTAATATTCTATAGTCACCATACTTATGAAGGGCACGTTGTGGCGCATGGCTGAAACGTTTGTGCATTTTTCCCTTGTGACATAGCGCACATGTAAATGCACAATGAAAGACGTGCGATGCCAAAATGGCATGCCACACAAAATGAGGCTTTTTTCATTATTTTTTATTTTTTACAATCCAAGCTGCATAAAAATTAATATTCATCATATTATGGAGCATTAAAGAAAAGTTCATCTTGGGCACCATCATCTAATTTCCTTAAAGGATATTGATGATTATATTGAATGGTCGATGCGGAATATGGACGACTCATCCGATGTTGAAGATGAACTTGCATTTGATGATGAAAATGACGACTTGACTTTGGTTGTTGCTACTAGAGCATCATAGGTGGAGAAAGCTAGATACCTAAGTAGAAGAACATCCTAGCATTCATTTTAGCTGTAACGATCCGAAATCTCCACCTTTCGAATCGACTGTAAACCACACAGGTCCGATCCAAACGGTAGAAATTCTCGAACCGTTATGGGATACAACACATCAGAACAAAAACAAAAAGAACATTTCATTGTTATTACAATAATTTTGCATCAAAGTACAGATCATTGATACACAACGGAAAAATATCAGAGTAATAAATTACAATAAAGCGTAAACATAAATATACATAGCGGACGACTATGAAAATAATCCAGAGCTTAAGTCCAGCCATAATCTAGGATCCTGCTAAACATTGTTTAAAAAAACCCGCCTCGAGGCTCGCCTCGAGGAAATAAGAGATAAAACGCCTTGAGGCTTATTCCAAAAGGTTTTTTTACCTCTAAAGCTTACACCTTAATAACTTGATGCATACAAAGCGCGTAAAGCTTACGTCTCGCACGCCTCAAACAGCTGAGGCATATGACTTAAAAACCTTTTAATCTTTAGTTGCATATATTGACACAAATAAATGTCATTGAACTTTGATTATTTAATAGAAATAAAAAAAGACAAAATTTAAGAAAATAAAAACTAGCATTTTTTACTTTTCAATTTCAATATCGGCACAATCAAGTAAAATTGTTTATGAAATAATGATCATGAGCAATATAATGAATTTTCTTATTGTTATTTAAAGAATGTTTTTCAATAAACTTTGTTAAATCTCGAAATAAATTTTGCAAATCGATTTGAATTGATGGAACATATCAAAATTGTTGTTTGATGTAATCTTCGAATAGTTTTAAAAAATCAATATTTGAATCTTTTGCATGAGGGGGAAGATATCATTTGATCTTTTGCATTTTATATTAAATGTGTAAGAATGATTGTATTTTGTTTGAATTGCTTTGAATGCTTTATGGGTTTTACTTAGTATTTGACGTTTAATGTTACTTCGTATTAAAAATTAAGTTATTTGTTGCGCTTTTTTTTACCTGAAAGGCTTACGCCTCAACGCTTCAAGGCTTACGCCTCGCCTTACGGACCCGAAAACGCCTCGCGTACGCGTTTTGCGTTTTAAAACATTGCTGCTAAATAAAATATATGCAAAACTACTAGCTGACCGTGTGGAAAATATGGGAACTCAGAGTTCAGATGGGAAATAATAAACTTCAGGTCAGTCATGAGACTGGTATGAGAACCAAAACAGTTATTATACTTTATTTTAAAGTAAAAATAAGGCATATGGCGGGACCACACCGTATAACACTGAACGAGTTTCTTCCACATGAATACCAGTGCATAAAACAAACAACGCAACGCTTTTTGAACAAATGAAGCCATTATAAAACTCAAGTCACATCATACAATGTAAGCGCAAATCGAAGGATAAATTTTTACCTTATAATGCCAAACATTCTTGATACGTGAAAATCTAAATCATTTGATATTATTAATAGTGTCTAAGTGTCAAAAACAAATGTATTAATCTTAGACGATATAATACCCGTGTAGGGTTACAACTGAAAACGCAAAGTTCGTATTGGAAGTTAAATTTCCATCAATTACCAAGGCAAAAGATCTTCATTAACCGATTCAGATCGCATCTCTGGCAAGGTGTCTAGGAATCACACCATGTGTCCCTTGATCGGCAGAGCCGGCCTACAAATTCCCTGTGAGTTCGGGGTACTCTTGAACAATACGTTGCTCGATCCTATCGAACTATCATCTTGGTCGTTTGATCGACCATCATTCGAGGTGCCTCAATTCCGACATCTACATAAGCAAATCTGCTGTATTTCATCCTGTTTTAGGATATTCACGGGCTGTGAGACTTGTCGAAGTCACGCCTCAACACAAAGCTGCGCTATATCAGTCATGCTTTGATCAGCATCCACGAAGCTCTGCTTTTCAACTAAAGCTTTGATCAGTCACCAACACAACATGCCACATTGTCAATTCACACATATGATTAGTTTCTATTAATAATATAACATTTGAGTTTATACGCCTCAAAGAAGGGTGTTAAGCTATGAGATTAAATTCTCTGCCACCACAGATATATAATCAATATCAACTAATCGGTTATGTTATGAAATGCAACGTAAGACACACATCCATTTACAAGTTCGTTCTGCGTCTGAACAAAACCGAAGGTACCTTATTCCTCGTTCCCTAAGGAAGAGAGGCCCTTGCATATCCAGACAATCTCTAAGTACGTCTGAACGACCACCATTTTAACTTTATAACGAAAGCTACCCAAGACATCAGCAATAATCCAAACAATGTGAAGATCTCTGGTCTTCAACCACCGTCTTCAATATCTTCGACAATCATCGTATTAATTATTCAGAATGGGTTGAAACCCTGTCTTTCCGAATAATTATCGCATCATTAAAATCAAGTGATATATAAAATATCATACGCCTCATTCCAATTCAGAATATTCTTTTATTTAAATATTCTATGCATTGGGAATTACTCCCACAAATCTTATCAAAGATTTATATCATTTAAACTTCTTGTTTAAATCTTCTGTTGGAAATCATTTAAAAAAAATTATAATCTCTTTTCACAATCTTAACTCAAATTAAGGTTTATAAGCCTTATCATGATCATCGAGCCTTACAAAAAGGTAATCTCTCGTATCGTTATCTCAACCCCATCTTATTCATCCCATGGGGAAAAACTGGTGGTACTCTATATCTAAACGCCCCTCATGTTCGGTAAGTTTAATTACCTTCTTTCATTTCAAATCTAATTAAAGATTCATTAAAACTCTAGCATGGTTTTAATCTCATTTCATTCAATCAAATCTTTCTTGAAAGATTTTATTACAACTCAAACTTAGAAATCATTTTTCCTTTAACTGGGTTAAAGAACAAATGTTATTTAAAACATCGTTCACGATAAATCAAAAAATCAAACTTCCATCAGAAATGGAATATTCACGGAAATCATATCAGTCAACAATCGATATAAATTTCCGTATCAGACTAATACTATAAGCGGAATAACGACAAAACCATTTAAATTCCTCAAATAGTAAAGGTCTTCCTCCACGGAGATTCGTCTCAATTATCACTAAATTTATTTTCATTCAATTCCAATTAAATTTATTAATTGGAAAACTTCACTTTGGAAAATTTTATTAATTCTTAATTAAAAGATTTATTCCATAAACTTCATTTACAACTGAATTTAAGAACAGTGTTATTGAAGACACCATTCACGACAAACCCAAAATCCAATTTGATATCAAATATAAGGTCCTAATAGAAATCATGTCGACTTATATTCAAAAACAAATTCTGAAACCAACAGATACCGTGTAGGGAATAACAATATCTATATCTTTTAAATTCCTCAAAACTAGTATCCGTATAATTACGAAATCCATTTTCGAAATATCCGAAGATTGTATCCATTCAAATCCAATATTCATACATTAGAAAACTTAACTTAGTTAAGTATTAAACTTCAAACAGTTTCAGTCACCTTTGTCAGAATAGCTAATTTTCACAAAATAGCTTTATACTATCAAGAACTAAATGTATATTTAGTCCAAATCACTTTTAAATCATTTAGTATGATTTATCATAATTTTTCACTATTTTTAATAATTTAAAAATAGCTCAATTGATTATAAACCAATTTCAGGTCATTTACAACACTAGCGCTGTTTTTATTCAAATTTGATTTGAATTTATCTCAAAATCTAACTGTTAGATTTTAAAGCTTTTTATATCATTGGAAAGCTCTTTTCATTCTAAACCAACTCATGTTAATTTTATTCATTGATCTAATTTCATTCGAAGGAGGAACTGTACTTGATAACTCATGGCATAACTTAATATATTCAATTTTAGAGTCATCGAAAAACACTGGAAAACCACTAGCATTAATACCCATTAGTTTCTCAACTTCAAATAAAGTTATAGCCATTTCTCAAACTTTAGAATGAAATGTATTTGTCTCCGGTCTCCACCTATCGCACAACGCAGTAGTAAAAATGATGGTCCAATCTAAGATACACAAATTTAGATATTTTCCAAAGAGGGGTTGTTCTTAGGTTACTTCTAGTTGGAGATCATTTCAATCTATGAGTTTAATTTTGCTTGAATGATCAATGTCTTTAACTAGAAACTTCATATAATCAAATTCAAATGTATGTCAAAATTACTTAAATTTGATTGTCAATATTTGTAGAGTAGTGAACTAAAACTAATGAAATAACATACCTCCATGAGTGCTTAGTTTTGACTTCGATGCTCATCTTGACGATGGAGAACAATTTCACTAATTGGTCCGGGTTTCAACTCAACTCACCATATTTTCTTTTCAACCAATTGTTACATAAAATTTCAATACATGTATACATTGATATATATATATATATATATATATATATATATATATATATATTTGAATCTAAATTATAACATCATAGGGTTTAGTAATTAGGATACTTTTATAATAACACTAAAAATAATATAAACTAAAATTGCAAATCAAAATTTAAAGTTAGAGTTTTTACCTCTTATTTCACGAGACGTAGAATATTCTTTCATTTGTTTAGAGTTTGGAGATAAAAATAAGTTAATTTGATGTTTGGATGGAATTGTGGTTTGGGTTTTTGAGTTTCGAAGTTAGGGATTTTGGGTTAGGTTTGGATAGAAATTAAGACGAAGAAGAAAAACGTAAGGCAGAAATGTATTTGTGCATTCTGTAAATGCACATGAACAATGTTGTACATGCGTATTTACAGAATGCACTTACGCATTCGCATGTACAAGTTTATTTATCACGTGTATTAGCCAAGAAACAATAAAGGACTATTTTCATAATAAGTTTCCACACAAGCTTATTTTTTACTTATGTTTTTTTTCATAGTTCTATTTCAAATATTTATCCTTATTCAAATGCATGAATGATTTTTGTCATAAAAAAATTGATCATAGCTACATAAACAAAGTATAAATTAGACAATATTTATATTTAATACTAAAAGCACTCATTTATTGACTCATACCTGGTGTGCCCTAGTACTTGCATTCACCATGCACCGCTGCATTAATTTCTTGAATTTAGTGCCTTGGGATATTTTTAGAAGAAATGTTTTAAATATCTCTTTGCAATCGACAACAAATGAGCATCTTTTAACAACTAACTGATCATATAATATGGTTATAGTCTCAGGTATTCCCTATATGTAAATCACATTATTCACTGAAAATGCATAACTAATGTAACTATGTACTTGGTCCAAGGATTTTTATATTGAACTATTAATACATCAACTTCATTTTCATTAATATAAATGCTTTGATGAAAAATGGTTAGTGGTAAAATTGAATTCCCAAAATAATTAATACAAAAAAGTAATAATAAATAAAACCGCAAGATGAACCAAACATACATAAACATAATTTATCTTCATAATTCTCTCATAGGTACGATAGAAACCACAAGGAAGAAAGTCATGAACTTTTTGGTTGAAAAAGAAAAATAAACCAAAAATTAATTACAACTCGAACTCTTTAAGAATCTTTTCGAAAATCAATCGCAAATGACGTATTGATTTTAAATCTGGATGTATAGGTTCTATCTTGGATTTTTGATTTTCTTTTCTGGTTAGCTAATGAAAGGAGGGAAAATGGATGGAAGTAATTTGTGCATTGAAGAAATGGGTTGGAGAGAAATAAGTAGAAAATGTGGAAATGAAAAAGGATGGAACATGGAGAATGTTGAAAGATGAATCTATCATTATATTCAAAATGCAAATTTTGTTCTCATATTTGTATGGAAGTAAGTTTTCAGAGTGAAAAAGGTATCATTTGCAAAAGTATTTGCTTTGTATTTAAGAAGATTAATGGTGACATATTGCGTAACTCAAATCTTTTCGTAGAGATAAATGATATAGAACAATTCACATATCATATAGTGAAGAAAAGAAAACAAGAACTGAGATCAAACATAATGGAACATTGTTATTAATTAATGTATGTTTTGTGTACATTTAGCTTTTTAATTTCGATTATTAATCAATTAAATTATTTATGACCTCTTCCATAACGTATATTTGTTAAAGGCATATCTTGCCATGTCATGCATATATTATGAAATGTTGTTAACTTTCAAAATTTTTATGAACAATTTTTTTTTTAATCGAAAATTTTAATAATTTAATAATATCCAAAATAATATTAAATTAGCGTTCATGTAAATTCAATCCACCATTTCTCTGCAGTCAACAAGTCAAATTAATGTTTCTTGAGGGAAGTTTGCATATCTTCTCGATTCGTTGGTGAAAACCTTTAATAATGCACTTTTGCTTATCACTACTAATTAAAATACACAGAAAAACTTGATCTTATTTTTATAATTCCATATCGGATTTAAGCAATATTTCAAGACTTAGCCAATGATAAGAATCATGGATTATTTTGTTAATCTGAAAGGTTTTAGTTTAAATTTTGGAAGAAGATTCTGTATAGAATACGTATTGTTTCAACCTATCTCTTATTTAATTTTGATTATTGTTTGCACTATAGCTTGTACTTTATGAGCTATTTGCACTATTAGCTATAATGATGATGAATTAGGTTTGAATTTTGCATTAGAAAAATAAACCGATCAAAGAATAAAAACCAAATAGGAATAATATTATATCCATTTTTCACTTACTAGTGAAACATTATAGGCAGATGAATTTAAACATTAAATGCAGACATTGTTTCAAATTTGCTTCATTTCATCTGAGATCTTGCTTATATCTTATTTTCTAACTTGAAGAGAGGGGATTAACGAAATAAGGCATTGAATTTTGTTTCCAATCTTATTTACTACTCGTCTTGTTTAAGATATTAAGCCCTCAATTAAAATTTGAGGAAAAATCTCAAAATAAGATCGTGTATGAAGTTATGTTGTTTTTTTAATTTAAACATTTATTTTTCTTCTTATGTAAATTCAAGTATAATTGTATTCTAATGGCATTTTACTTACCCTCTAGATTTGTTTCCAATGTTTCAATAAGCAAGATTTATATATGTATATATATATATATATATATTTCTATGTTAAATACCCTATTGAACGGAATGCATGCAATTAATAAGATAATTTAGTTTCCCCTCTACTCTAAAATGTAAAGATAATAATAATGTCTTATATAAGTTATGTATGTTGAAAAGTTTATATTTTGATAATAGTTAATATATATAATTTTAAAATGTCAATTGTCCTGGAGGTAGTCGTGAGGTGGACATGTCAATCCAAGTCAATTCTAGATGTACACCTGGCATATACTTATCGCACTCGAGATCTCATCCGACGAGATATTGTATGCAAAATTCTCAAGACGAGACATGATTGAAATTCGAGATTTAAAACCTTGAATGCAGACAAGTAAACAAAACCATTAAAAATAAGAATTATTAACACAAATACAGAGATATCATAGAGTATAGCACAAAAATGTACTTTAGAATTCTTTCTGCATGGTTTGTTTTTAAAGGAGTGAAATGATTTATTCTTATTTTCCATTTTATATAAAATCAGGTGTGATATTCCATCTAAAATAGTAAAATTTTATTTGATATAGCATATAAAAGTATTTTTAATTCAAATTAATAATATATGGGAAGATAATATGTATTGTATCACGGTTTGAATGATAATATCAAAAAAATAATTTTCTGGTTTTTTATACCGTATGTAATCATCCTAAAAGATTGTTAACAAGAAAGATCGTCAACACCTCAAAGTATTGAATCTACAGTAGAATTCTTAATGGACTTTACGTGATTACTTAGGTAAGGCCTTTCGAGTCAGATGAAAGCCTTAGAATCCTTTTGAAGGCATGAAGGTCAAAGGTATTAAATCAGACAAAATTTACCATTGAAAATCCTTTTCGAGCTTGTTGAAGGCTAGAAGTCTCCCTTAGAATTACCTTGATCAATAACTTAAGTTTCCTCTTTATTAATTGTTTCGATAAGTACAAAGACTTAAAGAGTTATCATGAAATAATCTTCACAATCCGGTTTTAGTAGTCACGTAATTGAAACCCCTTCGACACATTCGAAGGGTTTATCTGGCTTGAAGGGGATGAGCTTGATTTCTTCAGGTTTACTTGAAAATTTCTGCTTTGTTAAGATACTGGGAGGTGAGCCCTTCAACCCCTTTAAAGGGGAATGATTTTGTCGAAAGGTATGACTTTAATCCCTCTCAACTTCTTCAAAAGTACAATGCACATATGGGCAAATCTCTTCGACTCTTTTAATCATCCCTTCACTGTCCGTATCCTCGACATTGTTGGAGTAATTTTAGTGGTAGCATTCCATACAGATCAAATCGATAGGCTTTGAATGTGATGTTGAACCTTCTTTATCGATTGATTCGATAAGCCTTGAGTGTGTAAGTTGGTGACTGTGGAGACATGTAACAAACATATTTCCCTCCAGATCTTCATTACATTCAACCGAAATGGCGCTGGAGTAATTATGGTGTAACAAAGATCTTTCACAAGGTAGCTGAAAGAAAAAGGTGCCAATCTTGTGCCTTGGGGTATTTTGCGCTTTGTGCCATTTGTGTTTTTAACATAACTTTGTGTTTTTCCACTCTAAAAGAGCTACACTAAATTAATTGTAAAAATGATAATTTTAGTATTAGAGCATGTTTGTAAACATTTTTTTTAATATAAAACACAAACTACTAGATATGAGTTCATTGATGATAATCTTGAAGGACAAAATTTTAAAGTGAGCTTCTCAAAATAACTTATCATAGAAATAGGCCTGTTTCATAACTTATTATGAAACTATGCCTGTTTTTACTTGGCTGAGTTATGCTTGGACGTTCTGAAAGCGCAAGTTTATTTTTTTTTTTTTTTTTTGCGCGTTCTGAAAACGCATATGAACAAGGATGTTCATGTGCGTTTTGAGAACGCGCATGAGATAATATACCCTCCAAAATCACAGCATGCATGTTTATCCATTCCACTGTAAACACAATGAACTTGTATACGCCAACATGCATAAGGATAAGTATATTGATTCGTTAAAACATGTATTGATTCAATGCAACACACATGTTTATCCAATGTAACATTATGCAACAATCAACATCATCGTGGGATCAAATACATTACAAATTAGGTGATTTGGTTACACATCGATAAATACGATACAATGAAGCTAGACTTTAATAGAGATTATTTTTTGATAGAAACATGAAAATATAGTATCACATGAATTAGAAGAACTCAATAGACTTAATCAACACCAACGAGTGTTTGAATTCGAACTGCTTCCTCCTAATTCTTGCATAATTTTTCCCAAACGTCTCACTTCCTCCTGCATTTCAAGGGCGTATTGAAGACCCCTAGCGCATATTGGAGGATCAATTCATTTAAAATAATTGCAACATTAAACATTCTCCAAGTTCATGTTGTGTTCTTTGTATGAACTGCAATTTTTGATCCGCTTTTTATTTCGCTACAATTGCATTTAAACGAGCATTTAGTGTCGTTGGTTCAGGCTGCATTGCTTGCTGCCTCGGATCGAATTGTGTCTCTTGAACATAATCCACCGTGTCTTTTTGAATGTCAACATCAATCAATGTTTTCATTTCAAAGCCCTCGCAATGCGTCATCAAAGTTTCATCGTCACTTTTCCAAATTTCCATGTCTTAGTATATAAATCCAATATAAAAACACATAAGATAAACTATAGGTGACATTGCTAATAAAAAAGGGGGAAAAACTTTTGAATCTGAAATTGAATCGAAGATTGTTGTAGTCGCGGGTTTACAAGTAGATTGACGGTCAAAAAGGATTTTTCTTGAAGTAGTTGGTGATTAGGAATTAGGGTTTGAAGTTGAGATGATGGGTTTTGTTTTAGAATGGGAGTGAGTGGAGGACAATGGAAGGAGGCTGGGTTAAAATAGTGCAGAAAATAGTACAAGCGTTCCAAAAACGCTTATGAAGGAATTCATTATGTATGGTTGTCTTATATAGGAATTCATTATGTATGGTTGTCTTATAAAAATACATTATTTACAAATAATATTATCAATTACAATTAGGTGGAGACAAATCAAGCCGAAGTTCAAGCGTAGAGCAAGAAGGTAGTAGATGCAAAACAAGTGACATAATGGCTTTTCTTGAAAACGATGAGAACAATCCAGATAATAGCAGAAGTAATAATAGGTATGTTACTGAGCCGCATTTTACAATTAGCTGCTTGTGATCTATTTCGTGATCTAAAGCTTGTGCTCCCCCCTGGAAATTAAGCATTTGCTATTTGTTTACATTATGTAATAATTCTGCTAATAGAAATAGCATGTTATGGTGTTAAAGTGTCCCCTTTAATGGAATGGGCGATGAAATTTCTTAATGAGTTTGTTATTTTGTTAAAATATGGTCCTACTTGAGATGTTATATGAGAAGCTATTTACCGACACAACGATTACGAGTCTGTTTGTTTATTTATATTTGAACAAAAAAGTTTACAACTTTGTAAAGCAATTTTTAATGTGCTTTGAAAAAAGGATTTCTGACAGTTATGAAATAAAAAACCAATTCGGACCATTGAATTTTGATAACAAAGCATAGCCAATGAACAATAAACTAGAAGTTAATTTTAAAAGGGGAAGGAAAAAAAATACTTATTGTATTCATATGATTCAGGATTACCAAATCTTGGTCAGCAGATGGCGGATGGTGGATGCCTGAACATTTGTTATTTGACATTCTGATTTTGTTACCTGTAGCAACTCTGTTACGATTAAAATCAGTCTGCAAATTGTGGTATGCTCTCGTCAGTAGCTCCAATTTCATAGCCCGACACTTGGATCGTAACTGCGGCAAGGAAAAAATCATTGGTATTCATGATCTGGTTTATGATCATTATAAGATAACTAGTTACAAGTTTTGCTTGTTAAGCGGCAACAAATACGAGAACTATTGTAACATTGATTGTGAAAATTTTGTTGAAGATTCGAAAGGGCCGGAACGGTTTTCATCTGATGGGATAGTTTGTATAGTGTATTCTGATCCTCTAGATCAACTAGAAGCTGTTGATTTATGGAATCCTGCGATGAAACAGGTGAGACGTCTACCAGAAAGTGAACAAGTGAGACGACGTATACTAGAACCATCACTTTATTATGAATACGGTTATTCAATCAATTATGGGTTTGGATATAGTGTGAGAAGCGATGATTACAAGTTTGTAAGAACCTTTGTTCCTGAGGAAAACGCGGGCAATAATGCAGTTGAAGTATATAGTTTGAGAGCTGATTCTTGGAGAACCATAATTGAAGATGGTGTGTTGCCTTTTAAGTTTATCATGAGACCCATAAGCAGGAATGGGACGTGTTTTTGGATAGGATCTGATAGAACACGGTCTGCTCATTATAATGAATATTATTATGATGTATATCGTGATCACTCTATTGTTTCTTTTGATTTGAACGATGAAACATTTGGAACAATGCCATTGCCTGAGAATACTAGTGACTTTTCAGCTTTGGACTTTTTGGGTGACAAACTTGCATTTATATCTGGTTTGCCCTATCCATTCGGTTTTTCAGGTAGTAGACCATGCAGAACCTTTACATTCAAGAAATGTATACATGTACGACTTAGGTAATAAAGAAAATGAATATATTAAGCTCCGACCACATGGCCAAGAAATTTTAATGTTTGTCCGCTGCATGGAGAGTCTAATTCCGGTTAAAAGAGTGGAGGCTGCATATTGATATAGGGTTGAAAGAGTTGAAAGCTATTATATATATATAGAAGTGACATATTTTATATTAAGGTTGTTGTTATGTTGAGAACTATTACATATTAAAAAGTGACATTATTCTAAGACCTGCAGTATTTCTGTGTTTTTTTAGATTCATTATTTTTTAGTTGATATTGTTCTCAGCGATCGTTATCAGTTTATAGGTTAGTTTCGTTCGTAATGTAATGGGTTGTGCTTTAGACTTATGTCCATTTCAACTTTTTGATTCCTTTTGTTTGGTATCTGCGAAGTCCTCGCGTTTTATTCGTCAACATTTTGATTACTTTTGCTTGTAATGTAATGGGTTGTGCTTTAGACTTTTGTTTGGTATCTGCGAAGTTCTCAGCCAAAAGTCTAAAGCACAACTTTTGTAATGTAATGGATAAACATACATAGTTATATACACCGTTTACTTTACAAAATTTAAAATTTTGATCATTATTAGCAATTTTTAATCATTATTTGTAATTCATATCTTTAATTTTTTTTAAATCACATACACCTCTGATTTTTTATTTTAATTATTGTCTGTAATTTAATCTTAAACATAATGCATGACGGATTTTATTATTTTTAATCATTGCATAACATTGAGTAAGTTATCTATTTTATTATTAAAGGGTATAAGTGGGAAGAATAGCTTACAATTTTAATTGGTGTGTGAAGAGAAAATAACGGGGTGGTAATAGCTGGACCCTTTGATATACTGCAAATATGACGGGTTGTTTTCTAGGTATCCTTTTTCATCTAACAGTATTAAAATTGCAAACTGGTCCATTTTTAAAATTTGTCCATAGTTTCCACCTGGATTATTTGATGTTCCACTACATCAGTGATGTATTTGTTCCAACACCGTTCTAGCTTTTCCTACTCTATTCAAAAGAACAACGCCATTTCGTAGTTACTAGATCAGTAAATTAAAAAATAAGAGTAATGCAATATTGAAAGTCCCAATAGATAGGACATTCGAACAGTTTGATCCGAACTCACATGGTTTGTTAATGATTTCAGGTTCCCCTAGTAATGTTTTTTTCTTCATATTTCAGGTTCCCCCAGTAATGTTTTTTTTTTCATTCTCCTTTTTCATCCCCACAACTAATGAAATATCAACAAGTCGGATTTTTTCAGTATTTTTATTTAGAAAAGTTGTGAATTAATACAAATTATTTATCATTTTAATGAGATCTGAGTTTGCGGTTTTAAATTTTGTGAGTCAAAAATGTCTTAGTAAGGTAGTTGAGAAATTTCAAAATAGAAGGAACTAAATCTCAGACATCTCTATTACACAACCAACTAGAAGTGGATGCAAGACTACAGAGTTTAAAAAGGGATTTGTTTCCAAATTTCATCTCATACAAACAAGTTTATGTTCAGCAGAAAGAAAATGAATGGTACATGTAATCCAAATGACATCGGTTTACGATGTAGAAATAATGCAAATATCACCACTTTCTCAATGTATACTCCATGATAATGGAGTAAACAAACATCTAACCTACTTGCCTCCTTGCCATGCCTCATTAACACATAAAATGGGGTTTTGTACTTTAATTACTTGTGTATTACAAATGTAGGATTATAACTATATATGATAAATATTTTGGAAGAGGTCCATATTATAATCCAGAGTTGATATGCAGTAACGGTTGAACGATGATTCTCTATAGGCAAATCCAGGTCATTCCTGTTATACTGGAGAACTTCTCTGCTTAACACAAACATGATTTTCCGTTCACACCTGCTAGAGCATCCGCAAAAATAGTTAGATCAACTGAATCACAACACACAAAACATGGGTAGGTTTCTGACCGATTGTTTAAGTTTAGGAATTTTATATTTTTCACCTGCTACTGTTGTATTGTTTCGGATGTACAAAGCACATAATTCTATTGTGAGAATGTGTTCAATTAAATTGTGATGTGAATGAACATGTATGATTGTTGATTTTTTAATCATTCTTTAGCTATTCAATTGTTATTTTTTTACTGTACTCATATTTAATTACATCAAAATAGACCAAAGTAGTGATCAACATAATTTGATTAAATTCAGTTAATGTTATGATTTTCGAGTCCCGACCTCTTCACATATGTAAGGGAAAGTGTAACAACCCGGATTTTCAGAACCAATTTAGAATTTTTATTTTAGCTATTTTAATGGATTTTGAATATTTAAAATGATTTATTTTAAATAATAACGACGTAAAATTTATTTTAATCGAAGTTAGAACATAAAATTTTATTTTAATTATAAATAGAGCTCAAAATGGCGTGGTAGTTTGAAAATTCGATTTTAAACTTCAATTGAATGTACAAAATTCAAAATAAATCGGATATCAGTAAAACCAAAAAATTTTGAATTTGTTTAACTACATCTTTCTAACAAATGTGAAAAATTCAGATTTCATAATATAAATTGAAAGTTACGTCCAGTTTAAAATTTAAAATAGTCGCTATGGAATTTATATATTTTTTAATATAATATATAGCCCTTAAAAATAGCCATTTTGCAAATGACCTCCGTTTTGGACGAAACCACTTTTGTTGGGTTCGGAATGTCAAATTATTGCTAGATTCCAATTTTCATAATTTTTGGAATTAAAATGTGACGTGGTGAATTTAAACTTGTTTGGTCAATTCAGTTTGAATTTAATCGACTGGAAAATGGTCATTTTTAAAACAGCCTCCAAAGTCGGAGAAATTTGTTTTGTTAGGACCGTATCGTCAAAACATAGTTAGATTTATTTTTCCAGAATTTTTTGGAGTCAGTGTGTGGCCCCGGTAAATTAAAATGTGCGTTAAAATAAATTTTGAACGTTATATTGATTTATATTTTAATTTAAAGAAAAACTAATAGAAGCAGTCGAAATGGCTTACGGGACATATCCCATTGTGTTCAGAATGGGGGTAATTAGCTAGGGGCAACAGTCGGTGAGTTCGATTTGGAGTTCAAAATAAAAAGTAACTTTTTGGAAATAAATTAAATTAAATATATATTAATATATATAAAGTCAACCTTACTCTCTCTCCCCCTTATATCGTTCAACCCAGATCGAATTAAGAAAAAAAACACCCGAACGATCGACGTCGCCCCTCCCCCACGTCGACCGTCGTGCCACCGCCAGGGCCCCAGCGCCTCGCCGCCGCCCCTCCGGCCTCCCATCGCGCCTCCCCGATCACCCCCTCCACTGCTCCCTTCTCTCTCCTCCTAAAAAAACCCTAACCCGCAACAAACCACCACCGTAACCCCACCTCCGACCGCCACCGGTCAGATGCCCCTCTGCAGCGCCTCCTTCTCCCTCTCCCCTCCTTCTTCACCAGCCCTAACCCCCCTTTTTAAACCGCTGCTTCGACCAATGTGGGCCCCGCCGCCGGCCACAACGCCTCCCCTGCCACCTGCAACCCCAGCGCCACCCTCCAGCGCCCCCAGTTCCGCCAGTGAGTTTTTATTTATATTTATTTATGTAATTAGAAATATGATTTTTAAATATATAAAAGCAAGTAAACATAAAAAATCTGATTTTTAATTATATATAGCAAGTATAAAAATGTGTTTTTTTATGTAGATAGAACAATTATGAAAATATGATTTTTATTATATAGATAGCCTTATAAAAATATGATTTTTATATATCTAGTAGTGTTATAAAAAATTTATTTTTAATATATATATATATATATAGCTTTTTAAAAAATTTATTTTTAATATATATGGCTATATAAAAATTTGATTTTTAATATATATATATAGCGTAATAAAGATGTGGTTTTTATTTATAAAGATCGTTGCTTAAAAATGTGATTTTGAATAAACCGCGTAAAACAGATTGCAATGAAACTGAGTGAAGCAGAACGGAATCCAAATCATCCATTAAAGAATGACGGAGTGGAAAACAAAGATGAGAACTCCTTCTCACTTAATTTATTCTACAGTTAAAAATATTTTAGGTTGCAGACGGGGCTTAGTAACCCCCAAAACTATTTATTTGTACAAACCATGGATGTTTGGTTGATTTATTACTTTGATTGATTGTTATTTAATAGGGTTTGGCAACCCTATTAAGAAATTATTTGAATTTGATTTGGGATGTGAATGGAATTGATTTAATTTGGTTTGTGTATGGCGCGAGCCAGTGTTAGGCGAGGGATAAGGCTAGACCTTATTCCGGTTCTAGTATCATGTCGTTATGCTGCCGAAATTTTATAAAACGTGTTAGAAAAAAATTAATTAGTTGAAAATACTATTTTTAGCTTATAACTGCGATAAACCAAATAATTATTGGATAGTTAAAAATAAGTTTACACATCTATTTACAAGTCGGAAGGCTTGTTTATGCTCACCTATTTTTATAATATCGATTGGGTCGATAATTTTAAACATCGCCCAACTGCACAAATAATAATCAGTATTTGTTGGTTGAAACCCCACACGGGTATTGAGATGATATTTGGTGTACACTGTTAGACCAAAAAGTGGTTCTAACACCCAAATTGATTAAAAGCAAAATGAAACGAGATCAAAAATATAAATGAACACACAGGATTTATAGTGGTTCGGCGAAGAAATGCCTACGTCCACTTGTCTTTCACTATATTCAATGATTTAGTTGCAAATACAATGAAATATTCACTTGATTTCTCTCACAACTCACTTACAATCACTCAATTGACTAAAAACAAATAATGAAAGAAGATTTGGATTCTCCGGGAGTGCTGGAATTCGGGTTATGAAGGTTGTTGGATTCTCAAAGTGCCCGAAAAAAGATCCTTTTCTTTGTCTCCAGACGGGGTATTTATAGGTGTGAATTTGCTCAGAGCCCGATCCAGATCGGAGCCACGTGTCATCCATCCCATCAGCATCGGGTTCGGATGGATTTCTATGTTGACAACGCATCAGAATAATGGACGTTATGGGCAGGAACTGGTCATAGCCGATCCGGATATCCAGGCGCTCGTGCAGGGGAGTGATGTGGAAAATGGATTCGGGTCGGAGGGACATGTACAAGGGGTTCGGATCGGGATATCTGATCCGACCCGGATTGACTTGGAAACAATTCTCTCTTCTCTTTATTCTGCTCCGCTCCGCTCCGATCTATCTTCGTAGCAATCAAGTGGCTTTCCGATCCAATGGAGATTATATTGCCCTCCGATCCGAACAGCTGTGCCTTTCTATTTCCAAGAGTAATAGTTCACCGATCCGAATAGCAGACTTTACCCTATCCGAACCGCTATCCTGCTCTGATCCGACCCGCTTCAGAGTTTTTCATGTTCTTCAATATTTCTTATCTTGACTTTGTGTTGCCCAGTTCACAAAGTGGGCTAACATTTTGCCCCCTCAAAGGATGCTTCTGTTGGAGACGGAGCATGCTTTGACCATCGATGCACAGCACTCTTCGAGGTAATTTCTCTTTTGATTTTCCTTGCGTTTTTATCTTTTTCTTCAAATTTCAATTCAGTTTGCTGCTGAGCTAAAGAATTCGGTTCGGTTCGGAATCCGATCCGAACAGACCCCCTCTTCTCTCTATCTTTTACTGGAGTTTTGGGCCAAGCTTCGCTTCTGGGCTGTTCATCCGATCCGAACAGGGGTTCTCCTATTGGGCCGCCGATCCGAATGGGGAGGCGAATAGTCACCTTCTTCTTCTATATAAACTTCGCCTTCTTCCTCCTTTCACTTTCACTGTTTCATTTGCGAAGTTCTGTAAAAACAAGAAAAACTTAATTCGTGAACCTTCAAAATTCTTCTAAATTCTCGAAGTAATCATATTGGTAGGTTATAAAACTTCGATCGATTCCTTTTTTAATTATTTCCGACTCGAATTCGTAGGCGACTAGGATTATTTTATCATGGAATTCTGATGAACTTGCCGCTGTGACCCTCCCTCGTCGTCGTCTCGAGATTGGAAAGGAGGAGACTATAACTCGTCGTTAAGTGCACCATCGTAAAATCACTTGGCTTCGATTTGGGTGAATAGCACGATATTGGCCTCGGAATTGGATAGGGAAGAAAGAGGGCGAAGGAGAAGAAGAAGACGATGGAGAATCGGTTCGGTTCGGAAGGATATGGAAGGTGAAAAACAAAGGAAGAAGGAAAGAAATTCAAGAGGTCGGATCGGGTCGGGGCGAGCGAAGAGAGAAAAAAGAAACGAAATCTAGGAGATCGGATCATATCGGAGCAGGCATTTAAGACAGGAGGGAAGGAGCCTCCCTAATCGGATCGGATCGGATCGTAAAACGATGGAAGAGAAATATAACTACATGATCCGATCTGAACCGCTAGGGGACTCTGCCTCCGATCCGATCCGAATTCAATTTCTGAGCTTCAATAAGATTTCCAAGCCTAAGGTCACGCCCCCGATCCGATCCCAATGAATGAATCCGAACCGAACCGAAGCACAGTCTATCTTAACGCATAAAAACTCGTCTAACTGGCCCAATCAAACTTCGGCATAATCTTCAATCTTATGGACGTTAGGATAGTGCCTTGCGAACGTAACTGGACATCAAGAATTACTTCAACTCTTTATATCTTGCCAAACTTTTTCGTCGCACTTTTAAACATTTACTTTGCACTTTCCGCATACACTGTTCACACTTTAGTTTGCACACACGCACGGGGGGATACGGGCTAATTTGCTCTAATTTGTGCTATTGCTTCTTCAATAGTTCTATGACCATGAGACCCAGACGCTCTTCCAGACTAGCTGAGAGGAAAGAAGCCCCGGAAACCTCTAACAAAATCACTCTCGAGGATATATCTTCTCCGTCAGATCCAGAATGGGACAATGAGGGTCCAGACTACGGGGTTGGAAATCGGGAGAGCAACGAGGTGTCTTCAGAAAATGAAGTTTCTCTGGGTTTTGAGGAGGAAGGAGGGATTGGTGACGATCGATCCCCCGATGAATTTGAATCGGCCGTTATATTGGAATCACCTCCAGATTCCGTTGAATCAACAATCGACAACGATCGACTTATCCGAATTTGCTTAAAGTACGGGATAATGAAAAGGGACACTCTAGTGCCTTCAAGCTCTGACTGTCCCCACAACCCTCCAGAAGGATATATGGCGGTCACTCGATTGATGTGCATGGTCGGCGCTATTCCTCCATTCTCTCCCTTCATCGTTGACTTCTTAAGACAAATGCGGATTGCCCCCATGCAGCTGCATCCCAATTCGTATGCCTACTTGCACACTTTGTACATAGCATATCGTGAAATCTTAGGCATAGAGCTCACGTTCGATGACGTTCACTTCTTCTATAATTTCAAGCATCGGACTCGAGAGACTCCATCTTTCTGCTACTTAGAGTCAGTTCCAAAAAGGAAGATAATCTCAGCACCATTCAGCAGTAAAGATGGAGATTCCGGACTAGAATGGTTCTACATGAAGCGACAGCCTGGATGCGTCAAGAGGTGGACAAAATCAAGTAAAGCACTGATTTTCTAAATTCGGGCTCTATACACTTGAATCATCACCTTAACTTGTTTTCCTTTTTCTTTGCAGTCGATAATCCAAAACAAATATCAGACCAGGTGTTCTTTGACCGGATGCATCAACTTCTTAATGGTGATCAAAAATTCTTGACTATCGATGAAGTCCTTAAAGACGAATATCTTCACTTTCATGGGCTGTTATCCGTTTTTCGTAGCATTGGTCATGGGACGGCTCCATACGCATATATTCCTCTAGTGGAGGTAGTCCCAGAGATAGGAGAAGGCTCAGGAGTTCCTACAGTGCCTCTTCGAACTTCACCTTCTCCATCTTCTACTCAGGATGACGAATTGGCTAACCTGGCCGAAAAGCATCGTGAAGGATATATTGCCCCCGAGGAGGCTACTTCTCCGGAAAAGTCAACATCCTCCCAAGAGTCGCCACTTAATGCTTCCGAGGGGAATATCCCTAGTACTGATGACCAAATATTTCAGGGTTTGGGGAATCTCCCCTTACCTGAAACTATATACACTTCAGAGGATTTCAGGAAGGATCCTTTAGTCTTTACCTCTTCTGAAGAGACCACTCCTGTTAAGGCTAAAGAGCCTGCCCGTACTAGTCTAGCTTCAGATTCGGGTTGGTCGGGGGGAAACACACCACTTAGGACACACTTTATACAACAACATTAGCATTCATTGCACCTCTTTCTCCGTGAATCCATTAATTCTAAATTTCGTTTGTCTTATTGTGCAGGTACGATGTCTCGATCCTACTATGATATCAGGAAGCTTCGCTGCAGCATATCCAATCCTCCTCAGGATATCGAGTATGATCGCCGTGATGATCGCGGAAGGGAAGAGAGAAGGCCTCATGAACCCTATCGCTCTCGAACCTCACGCTCTTGCTCTCCCGTTCGATCAGACCAGGAGAAATATAAAGGTTATCAAAGTCGTAGGGAAGAGGACAGGCCACAATCGAAAGACTCCACCTCTTCCCACGAAAAGCGCAGCAGAGAGAAGAGCCCTCCAAAAGATACTGAGTCTCAAAGTAAACGCAAGGTCCCTGCCACTAAACGGCCTAGGACAGATAAAGCAACTATAGAATCCTCCACGCATAGGGATTCTGAACTGACGATCCCCGCTCCCCCACCTCTAGATGCGGGAACTGCGATCAGGCGGGCGTATTTGAAGGAGCAATTTCCCGAACATTACTTCGAGACCTTGACTTTTTTACCTGCCCTTGAACCTATTTCTTCCAAGTGGGCAGATGAGGCCAAAGCAAAGATAGATGCGGTGGAAAAACAGTATTCTGATATGTTTAAATACTCATGCAACCTTTCCAGAATCATTCGCACTATAATCACAAATACCGACTCAATGCAAAAGACCGCGGAGGAGGATGCCAAGGCTTTAAAAACTCTAGGAAAAGATTTGGAAGACACTCAAGCTCAGCTAGCTGTCGCTCAAAGGGACGCTTCTAACTTCAAGCAACAATTTGAGGACATGCAAAAACGTTATCATGACTTGCTTGAAACTCACACTCAAGAGCGTTCTGAGTTAAAAAAGCAAGCTGATGAGGCTAAGTCGGAAGCTGCTAAGACACGCCTTGCTTATGCTGACCTTGAACGGAAAAATGTCGAGTTAGCAAAGAGGAGTGCTGAACTAGAAAAGAAGAATGCTGACTTAGCTTCTAAGCTATTGGAGGCAGAGAACAGAGCTGCCCTGGCTGAGGGCAATGTGGAGTGTGCTATCAAATCTGCAGAGGAAGACCGCAAACAATTATCTGAGGCGGAGGCTGATATTCAAGGTTTTGGTGAATTAATGATTGAATTCTTCGCACATATCATCCGTCGCCGAAACATTTCTTGGATCGAGGATTATCCATCCACTCTAGTTCAAGTATGGAATCAGATCGTCGAGTGGGAAAAAGAGGAACTTAAGGTCGATTCCATCAATGAAGATAAGCTAATGGAGAAATACTTGAGGGATGATGAACCGGAGCGCCTAGCCGAAGGGCGCCACCTCATTGCTGAGGCCATGGAAGAAGAGAGACGGAAGTCTAAACAGAAGAATGCTCTCGAAGCTGGTTCCTCTTCTTCTGCCCCTGCGACTTCTGAAGTAGAGGGGTATGATCCTGAAAATCCGGGAATTCCCCGAACAACTCTGCTATCCCCTATTCCTGAAACAGCATCAGAGGTAGTAGTCACCCCTGCCGAGAAGTCTTCGGAAGGTATCCCTACCTTTTCTCCTCAATTTGTCAAGGCTATTTCTACCTTTCGCCATGTGATTGAGCAATAGATGAAAAACCCATTGCTTTCGCCTGAGTTGATAACTGTTGCTTCTCATTCTGTAGGTGTTGAGTCATCCGAAAAGGCAGATGTGACTCAGGGAGCCACCGCCGGGGCAAAGCCCGCAGAAAAGGCCAAAAGAGGGGAGGATAAGGCTGCTCCTATAGACTTGGGAGAAGGAAGTGAGCCAACTAAGGTCGCCACTCCCCATGATGAAGAAATGATAGCAGCTTTAAAGGACGATGGCGGTGACGAGGGGCATGAAGAGGAACCAGAAGTTGCTATAGTCGGGGAGTCAAAAAATGCTGATGATGTTACCTTGGCTGCAATGAAAGCTGATCAAGACAAACGCTTGCAATTAAAAGCCAAAGAACTAGACCTCGAAGCCCTCAAGCCCCTCGCAGTTGTGGATGCGGGATCAATGTTAGTTGTTAAGCTCTCAACTAGATCTATTACAGAGGAACTCGCTAAAAAATCTTCTCTTGATTCCAGCGCTCCGCCCTCCGGGAAGAAGTCTACTGGCTCCAGCACCGCATTTTCAGGAAAGAAGAAATCTAAACGAATCTTGACAGAGGCTGAGAAAGAAGCAAAGGATGCGGAGAAAGCTGCCAAGAAGTCCAAGGTTCACCCAAAATCTGAATAGTGGATTGCCTTGTGTCGTTTTAGCATTTGGTGAACCAACAATTGCTGCTACAAGAGCGGCTCTTGCACCTTCCTTTTTAGCTACTTTCCTGTACAAATTCATTCATTCATAAATAAATAAAAAATAATTCATTTTCTGCAATGTCTGTTTGTCAGTAGTTCTGCACTTATGTAAAAATGCATGTCTTGTTATAGTTACGAAATGAAGTCACGGAGCGAGGAAATATGTGTATACATATATGCCCCCAGTTAATTCTAATAAATTATTAATGCTTAATCAAGCAATCTGAATGCTCCCGATTTTCTGACGGGATAGCATTTCCTGTGCCGTCAGTGCCTGTCGTTTTTTCTGGCATTTCTTTTATACTCTCTCTCTCTCTCTGGAGAGTTAGAGTTCGAGCTCAGCAATCTATTCATTCCCCGGTCTTTCAGCGGGGAAGAATTTCTTTCTCAGCGCTCAGTCGGAGACGCTTTTATACTCTCTCTCTCTCTGGAGAGTTAGAGTTAGGGGAAGAATTTCTTTTTCAGCGCTCAGTCGGAAACGCTTTTATACTCTCTCTCTCTCTGGAGAGTTAGAGTTAAGAACGTCGTTTTCTCATTCTTTTATGTCTTGTCGCACAAGTAGTCGCTGTGCTTTTTCTTATGTTTAAACTGTCTTTAACCTTTTCAGGTTTTGAATCATCCTGTATTCCATAATCACAACAGAATAATTAATGAATGTATATATGTAATGCATAAAAGTAAATAACACACAATATTTTTATAGTGGTTCGGCTAAGTCGTAGCCTACATCCACTTTATAGTCTTTTATTCATATCGTCAAATTTTCCCAAGGCAAGTCGTGCCTTATTACAGAGTTCATAAGAAAAATAACAAAGAGTACAGCATTTCTAATCCAAATATCGCATTAAGTGTTGGGCATTCCATGCTCTAGGGACTTCTTCGCCATCTACGGTCGTTAACTTGAAGGTTCCTTTTTCAAGTTTCCGTTGGATGACAAAGGGTCCTTCCCACTTTGGACCGAGGTGAGGAAGGGATGGAAAGACTCTCTTTAGCACCAAATCCCCTGGTTCAAAATTCCTGAGGCGAACTTTTTTGTCGTAATAGCGTGCCATCTGACGTCGATGTCTTGCCGCACGCAAATATGCTTCGTCCCTTTTTTCTTCGACTTCATCAAGAGACTCAAGTAAGAGCGCCTGATTCGTCATCGGGTCGTAATATGTCACCCTGTGGGAAGGAACTTCCAGTTCAACTGGAATTACTGCTTCTGAGCCAAAGGAGAGAGAGAAGGGGGTATGACCGGTGGCCGTCTTAAATGTTGTTCGATATGCCCACAAAGCTAGGGGCAACTCGTCAACCCATTTTGCCTTTGCACGCTCTAACCGTTTCTTGAGGATGGATTTTATTACTTTGTTTATTGCCTCTACTTGCCCGTTCGACTGCGGATAGGCAACTGCAGTATATCGCTTGTCAATCTTATACTTCTGGCAGAAATTTCTGAATTAAGTGCTATCGAATTGGGTTCCGTTGTCAGTTATAATCGTCCTTGGGATCCCGAATCGGCATATAATATTTCTGACCATGAAACTTATCACCTTTCTTGCCGTGATCTTGGTCAAGGGCTCAGCTTCCACCCACTTCGTAAAATAGTCCACGGCCACTATTGCATATTTCGCTCCTCCTTTAGCAATCGGTAGAACTCCAATGATATCAATTCCCCACGTGGCAAATGGCCAAGGACTCACCATTGATTTAAGTTGGGTCGACGGTGCTCTGGGGATTTTGGCGAATCTATGGCACTTATCGCAGCGTCGTGAATAATCAGCTGCATCTTTATTAATTGTGGGCCAGAAGTATCCATATCGCAATATCTTTTTTGCTAAAGTCTGACCTCCTGTATGATCTCCACACTCACCTTCGTGCACTTCTCTTAGTACACGTTTGATGTCGTCGTGTGCAATACATCGTAACAGGGGCATGGAAAATCCCTGTCTATAAAGAATATCATCTTGTATTACATATCTAGTAGCCTTGCGAACTATAGCCCTTCTCTCACTCTTCTTTGACGGGAGTGTTCCATCCTTAAGGAAGTTCTTAATTGGGGTCATCCACGACTCCTTCTCCGGTTCCGCTTCAAAAGCGAACTCAATTTCCATTGACTCAAAGCTTGGCGATTCCAACGTTTCAATTGGAATTATTTCAGTCTCTTCTGGATTGTCGGAACTAGCCAGCTTTGCCAGCCTATCCGCCTTCTGGTTTTCAGCTCTTGGGATATGTGTTATGTTGTACCGCTCCAAGCTACTCAATAGCTCTCTCACTTTCCTGAGGTAGGCGATGAGTCGAGGTCCCCGAGCCACAAATTCCTCTCGCACTTGGCAAACAACGATTTTAGAGTCACAGAATATGTCTAACATTTTTACTCCGAGGTCTTTAGCAAGCTTCAGCCCGGCAATCAGGGCTTCATATTCAGAGTCATTGTTAGTCGCCGAAAATTCTAATCGCAGAGCGTAATATAACGACCATCCTTCGGGAGTGACTAAGACGATTCCAGCTCCGGACCTTCGGTCGTTCTTGGCTCCATCGGTATATAGTTTCCACGGATCTATCTTTAACTCATCCTCGGACCTAACCACTTTGTCATCGATTACTTCCTCCTCTGGGATGGTGAACTCCGCTATAAAGTCCGCCAGAGCTTGCCCCCTGACCGACTTTCGCGGTTGAAAATTTAAATCAAATTGACTTAATTCTATATTCCATTTGATCAACCTTCCCGATGCTTCGGGTCTCTGCAATACCTGCCTCAAGGGCTGGTCGGTGTATATGGTTATTGGATGAGCTTGGAAATAGTGACGAAGTTTTCGGGATGCGATTAGGAGGCTGTAAGCGAGCTTCTCAATTTTTGGATAGTTGCGCTCTACCGCTACTAATTTCTTGCTTACATAATACACTGGCCTTTGTACTTTGTCTTCTTCTCGAACCAGGGCTGTGCTAACGGCGTGAGCCGAGACTGCCAAATAAACAAACAATTCTTCGTGATCTACTAGCTTTGACAAAATCGGCGGTTTTTCTAGCAGTTCCAATAAATTTCGAAAGGCCTCAACACAGTCCGGAGTCCACTCGAATTTCTTCTTTCCTCTTTTAATCAAATCAAAAAAAGGAACGCATTTATCTGTGGCTTTGGAGATGAATCTACTCAGCGCCGCTACTTTCCCTGCAAGACTTTGGACGCCTTTAATTCTCCTCGGCTCTTCAATGTTTCTAATCGCTGCTATCTGGCTAGGATTGATTTCAATTCCTCGGGAGCTCACAATGAAGCCAAGGAACTTTCCCGATGCCACTCCAAATGAGCATTTCAGAGGATTCAATTTCATCCGATACTTTCGCAGGATGCCAAACATTTCCGCCAAGTCTTGCGTATGGCTGGAGGACTGTTTCGATTTAACAAGCATATCATCCACATAAACCTCCATAGTCTTTCCTATTTGATTATAAAACATTCTGTTCACCAAGCGCTGATAAGTGGCTCCGGCGTTTTTCAATCCGAACGGCATTACAACATAACAATATAACCCCAAATTCGTAATGAAGCTCGTATGCTCTTGATCTGGCACGTGCATAGGAATTTGATTATATCCGAAATATGCATCCATGAAAGAGAGAAGTTCATGACCTGCTGTCGAATCTACAAGCTGGTCAATCCTGGGAAGTGGGAAACTATCTTTTGGGCAAGCTTTGTTCAAATCTGAAAAATCAATGCAAGTCCGCCACTTTCCATTCGGCTTCTTTACCAAGACGGGATTTGATATCCAGTCGGGATATGTCGAATCTCGAATAAATCCGTTCTGCTTCAGCTTCTCCACTTCCTCTTTGAGAGCAGCCGACCTCTTTGGGCCCAGCATACGTCTCTTTTGCTTCACAGGCGGATGTTTCGGGTTTACATTTAATTTGTGACTTATAATGGATGGCGATATCCCACACATGTCAGCATGGGTCCAGGCGAACACGTCCAAGTTTGCCTTCAAGAAGTCCGTTAGTTCTTTGGCTCGACATGGATCCAACTGAGAACCAATCTTCAAAACTTTTGTCGGATCAGTTTCATCAATGGGAATTTCCACTGTCGCTTCATTAGGAGTTGCATTTCTGGCCTCTGGTTCCTCGTCTTTTCTGGGATCCAGGTCCTCTGGCGTTCCTTTGGGCAACTCCTTCGGGGTCGATTTCTCTAATTGCTATGCCGAGCTCCCCTTCGGGGGAGGCGAGGCATCTTTACTCTCAATGTTAAGTCCTTTCATCAACATCTTTAGTTCGGCCACATAGCAGGCCCGTCCGGAAACTTGATCCCCTCTTCCGGCTTCGGTTGGGAACTTAAGCAATAAACACCAGGGGGCAATACAAACTCTGAATTCAGCAAGGGAAGGCCTCCCCAAAAATGCATTATAAGGCGAATCTACGTCCAATACTACGAACTGAAGCATCTGCACTCTTCTACGTTCTCCTTGCCCCAAGGTCACGGGCAACTCTATGTATCCCATGGGAGCTGTTGACGCCCCGTTGAAGCCTCTGATCCATCCTTCACATGGCTTCAAATCTTCAGATTCAAGCTTCATCTGATCGATTGACTTTTTAAATAAAATATTGACAGAACTTCCGTTGTCTATTAATACCTTATGGACCAAGGCCGGCCCAATAGTGGTAGTAATAACCAACGGATCATCAGTGGGTGATTGGATCCCAGTATTATCTCGGCTGCGGAATACCACGTCGTCAAACATGGTCTTCTGTTGTTTTATGGGGGTGATATCTTCCAAATCATCACCTTCATTCACATCTAGGTGCTTGGCAGCATTTACATATTGATCCATTGATCTGAAACTTCGGATTGCCGGGTGAGGTCCGCCCACTATGGAGTTGATAACAATTCCTTTACCTTTCTGCTGCGCTGTAGGCTTGGGAGCAGGTAGAATCTGTTTTGGAGCCTGCTCTCCTTGCCCCCTGTCCCTCGGGGCAACCTTGTATTCATCCAGCTTCCCTTCACGCAGCAGCTTCTCAATCACATCCCTCAAATGCCGACATTCATTGGTTGAATGCCCATGAGTTCCATGAAACAAACAAAATTTCCCTATCGCCATTTCTTTCTCGGTCGAATCACGAGGTGGCGGTCTTTTGTACTGCAACACATTGTACGTATCCAGGTAAATATTCTCTAGGGTGTCGTTCAATGGTGTATAATTCTCGTAGGTCTGGAATCGGGGTCTTTTGTTAGGATCACTTCCCCTATTTCTGTTTCTTCTGTTACCGTTCGGATTACGGTTATTGTTGTTGTTACCCCCGCTTCCAGCATTGTTGTTTCCACCCTTGTTTCCCACATTTACTTCAACCTTGCCAGAACTTTCCCCAGACTGCTTCACGGCGATATTACTCTGCACATTTTCTTTTGAAGCCGCCTCAGACTTTCTCTTTCGGTTTGCCCTGGCCTCCTCTCGCCTTAAATAAATATCGGCTTTTTCATAGAATATCTCTCTTGTGGAGGGTGTCTTCCCAGAAAGGTAATCCCCGAACACAGATTCAGGATCGACTCCTTCCTTTAATGCCATCAGAATTGTGGGCTCATGCGGGTCACTAACTTCAGTCACAGCTAGGTTTAAACGGTCAAGATATGCCCTCAAAGACTCTCATGGTGCCTGCTTGATTCTCGATAATTCAATAACACTTTTGGACTTTCGGGCATGGAGTCGGAACTGGTTCATAAAACGTTCGCTCAGTTCCCTGTAATTCGAAATCGAACGAGGAGGAAGTCGGGTAAACCAGAACAGCGCCACATCTTCTAAGTAGATTGGGAATGCTTTGCACTTCACTTCATCAGGGGCAGCAGCAGCATTCATGAGCCACGAGTATCGCATCAAATGCTGTCCCAGATCAGTCCTTCCATTGTACTTGTCCATCTGTGGCAAGTTAAAGCGCCGGAGAAATTGGAAGTCGAGGATATCGTCGGTGAAAGGAGTATGGCTTCGCTCAATGCCATAATCTTCATTTATATAGTTCCGGCTCTCGGACATGATCTGGCGAACCATTGCCTGTACATCAGCATTAGTTAGGGGCCGCTCAGGTTCCCTGGCCCTAGTATCCGAGTTCCTTCTGGGCTCTTGTTCAGGAGATGCCCTTCTTCTTCGAGCTGCTTCTGCTCTATTCCGTTCCCTGCGCTCCCGGTCGATCTCGGGAGGAGGGGACTGGAGCCTTTGCCCCCGAGTGGGGTCATTGTTTCCTAGTGTTCGTGCAATATCCTCACGAGATCCCAAAGATCCAAATGTCAGCTGCTCCACATTCTGAGGTCGTTCGAGCGGCCTTCGTTCACGGGGCCGCTCTTCCTCGGAAGATGAAGACTGATCCACTGGTGTGTGACGAACCGGTGATGGGGTCCTCTATCGACGGAGTTCGCTAATCTCCCGACTCATGAGCCTCATATTTTCCTGCATCATGAGATTAGTGCGCTCGTGGACTTTCATAGCCTCTCTTGTACTTTCAAGCATATCAAGTAGACGCGAGAAATCTCCTTGAGTAATGGGCACAGATGGATTGACCTGATCACTGACCCTGGCGGCTGGAATCGGAGCATTTGCAGGGACTCGAGTAGAAGTTCCAACATCACCAAGAGTCGGATCGGATCGGAGATGGGAGGTCGGGTCGGTTCGGAGCTGGGGAGTCTGGTCGGGTTGGTACATGGCAAGCTGCTCGGGTCGGTTCAGATTGGGGGAATGCACTGCTTCAGAATCTCCTACCCGGATCAAATCGGAGCTTTCCCCCTGCAGACGGTTCGGATTTCCTGCATTGGTTCGTCCTGCTGCTGAACTCTGACCACGAGACCTTGTTACAACCGCATTTTGTTGATCTTCGCCAGCTCCATTTCCTCGACCAGATTGAACTTCTTTGCCTTTTACTTTGGCCATGATTCTTCGACAATCACTTCAACAAATATCTAAGACCGTAGAAACTTGAGGTTTAACTTCTTTGAACTCAACAGTCCAAAAAGTAGAACGATAATCCCGAATGTAGAAAGAATTCAGATGAGTTCTTAGTGAAAGCACCAAAAATGTTAGACCAAAAAGTGGTTCTAACACCCAAATTGATTAAAAGCAAAATGAAACGAGATCAAAAATATAAATGAACACACATGATTTATAGTGGTTCGGCGAAGAAATGCCTACGTCCACTTGTCTTTCACTATATTCAATGATTCAGTTGCAAATACAATGAAATATTCACTTGATTTCTCTCACAACTCACTTACAATCACTCAATTGACTAAAAACAAATAATGAAAGAAGATTTGGATTCTCCGGGAGTGCTGGAATTCGGGTTATGAAGGTTGTTGGATTCTCAAAGTGCCCGAAAAAAGATCCTTTTCTTTGTCTCCAGACGGGGTATTTATAGGTGTGAATTTGCTCAGAGCCCGATCCGGATCGGAGCCACGTGTCATCCATCCCATCAGCATCGGGTTCAGATGGATTTCTATGTTGACAACGCATCAGAATAATGGACGTTATGGGCAGGAACTGGTCATAGCCGATCCAGATATCCAGGCGCTCGTGCAGGGGAGTGATGTGGAAAATGGGTTCGGGTTGGAGGGACATGTACAAGGGGTTCGGATCCGGATATCCGATCCGACCCGGATTGACTTGGAAACAATTCTCTCTTCTCTTTATTCTGCTCCGCTCCGATCTATCTTCGTAGCAATCAAGTGGCTTTCCGATCCAATGGAGATTATATTGCCCTCCGATCCGAACAGCTGTGCCTTTCTAATTCCAAGAGTAATAGTTCACCGATCCGAATAGCAGACTTTACCCTATCCGAACCGCTATCCTGCTCCGATCCGACCCGCTTCAGAGTTTTTCAAGTTCTTCAATATTTCTTATCTTGACTTTGTGTTGCCCAGTTCACAAAGTGGGCTAACATACACTAATCCCAATTGTTTAGTTGTATGTCAATCGATTGGTTGACAGACTGTAGTAAGCGTTAATTATTCATACTTAATGCTTATACAGTGTAGGAGGCACTCTGGATAATGGTTGATTATTTATCATTGTTGTAGTGTACATGTGTTGTATGAAATCCATATAAATAAATTATATGGTAACGGATTGGGTCTGATTCCAATTCAAAAAGAACGAATATTTTAAAATAAGAAAATATTTTAAAATAAGGAATATTTTAAAATAATATTCAGTAAAAGATCAAAATACGATTTTAGTGTCCGATTTTGAATGGACACGAAAACATATGAAGCCGTGTTGATTAGATTTGCTCCATTTTAACGCGAACGATACTTATATCGATTTTATTCATTTTTATAATGAATATCGAAAAGGAAAAGATTTCAAAATCTGATATTTTGAAAATATTATCATTTAAATATAATAATGATAAAGATTATTCAATTTTGATTTAAAATTGAAGTGAAAGTTGAATCGTTTTAAAAAGAATTTAAAAAAAATATGTTTTGAACAAAATGTGTGTATATATATATATATATATATATATTAATGGTTTGAATAGAATGCGCAGCGCCGCGACCGTTCGCGAAAATCGACCATTGACTTCGAATTAACATTACAGGAGATCCGACCGTCGGATTCTTCTAAAACCGGAACCATTGGGCTCGTATCGAAAAGAGCTTTCCAACAAATATAAGAGATTTGAAATCTAACGGTTGGATTTGGAATTATGTCCAAATCAAATTTGGAAAAGGTCGCTGTAAATGCAGTTCGATGGTCGTTTATGGAAAATCAATTGAGAGGGCCTTAATAAAATTATTAAAAAATATTAATAATTTGTGTAAAATCGTAATAAATGATTTGGAAAGAATTAGGATGAAAAATTCCATATTTGAAAAGATAAAAACATATTTTTATCAAAATGAAATAGGCATTAACTAGAAGGATAATCCTATAATTTTAAATAAATAAAATTGGATTTATAAAAAGGGTTTTAATATAACCAAGATTTTACAATGTATGAATTGGAATGGATTTGAATAGAAATCATCTTCGGGAGATTTCAATATTGGATTCCGTGACTATATGGATATTGTGGAGGAATTTGGAAGATAGATATATATATCGTTATTCCCCATACGATATGTTTTGGTTTCAGAATTTGATATTGAATATAAGCCGATAAAATTTCTATTCAGAGCCTTATATTTAATATTAAATTCGATTTTGGGTTTGTCGTGAATGGTATCTTCATTAACACTGTTCTTAAACCCAGTTGAGAAAAGAATAATCTTTTAATTAAGATTTAGAGAAGTTTACCAATTAATTAATATTTAACCAATTAATTAATATTTAATTGGAATTGAATTGAAATTGGATTTTTGAGTTTATCGTGAACGGTGTTTTAAATAACACTTTTTCTTTAACTCGATTAACAGTGAAGAGATGATTTGGAATTTACAAATCTTATTGTTGAGATTTAATGGAAATTTTCCAAAATAAAGTTTTTCGATTTAATAAAATAAATTGGAATGGAATGGAATTCGATTTGGTAATAATCGGAGTGAGCTTCTGTGGAGGGAGACTATTAATTTATATGGAATTTAAAAGGCTTTGTCATTATTCTATTTATATTATCAGTCGGATATGGAAATTTATATCGATTATACATATTGATATGTTTTCCGTGAAGATTCCGTAATTAATAGAATGTGATTTTGGGTTTATCGTGAACTGTGTTTTAAATGACATTAGTTCTTTAACCCGGTTAAAGACAGGATTACATGTCTAACATTGTATTTCGAACTGTATTTGTTGATCTCTACTAAATATATATCTATTTGGTGGCGGAGAATTTATTCTCTTACTTAACACCCTTCTCTGAGATGTATAAGCTTAGAGGTTATATATCGGCAGAAATCAATGGTACAGTGTAGATTGTCGATGCGGCATGTTTGATTTCCCAAACTTAAATAATCATTATTATTGATTTTTAGGAAGATTAAAACTAAGTGGAGTTTTAATGAATCTTTAATTAGATTGGAATGTGAAAGTGATGCTTTAAATTATTAAATTTGGGAAATGATCGAGAATGGAGTATCACCAATTTTGCTCCAAGCGATAGTTAAATCTTTAATTAGATTTGAACGTGAAATGGTAATTAATTTTACCGATAACACCGTGGGTGTTAGATATGGAGTACTACCAGTTTTGCTCCATGGGATGAATAGGTTGGGATTGGGAAATATAATAAAAGATTACTTCGATAATGTTCGCTAATCCCGATTAGTTTGGAAAACCTTAATTTGGTTTAAATTGTGAAAATAATATTTGAATAAAAGAATATTCTGGATTGGAATGAGGCGTATGTTGTGTTTTTATAGCAATTGATTATAAGATACGTGAATTATTCGGAAAGGTCGTGTTTATACCCATTCTGAATAATTGATTCGACGATAAGTCGACGATGAAGACGGTGGTTGAAGACCGGAGGTCTTCACATCGTTTGGATGATTAATGATGTCTTAATTGGGTTGTACACCCGAGACAAGGTAATAAGTGGTGATCGTCCAGACATACTTGGAGATCGACCAGATATGCGAGGGCCTCACTCCTGTTGGACATATGGGACGAGGAATAAGATGCCTCCGTTTTCGTTCAGACCCAGAACGAACTAGTAAATGGATGTGTGTCTGACATTGGATTTTATTATGTGTTGATTGATTTCTATTGAATATATATCTGTTTGGCGGCGGAGAATTTATTCTCTTACTTAACGCCTCTATAACAACCCGGAAAATCAGAACCAATTTAAATTTTTTATTTTGGCTATTTTAATGGATTTTGAATATATAAAGTGATTTATTTTAAATAATAACGACTAAAAATTTATTTTGAATGAATTTAAAACGAATAAATTTATTTTTATTATAATTCGAGCCTGAAATGGCGTGGTAGTTTGAAAATTCGATTTCGAATTTCAAATGAATGTACTGGATTCAAAATAAATCGGATTTCAGCGAAACAAGAAATATTCGAATCTGTTTAACTATATCTTTCTAAGGATGTAAGAAACTGAGATTTCTTTTTAAAAGTTGAGAGCTATGTCCAGTTTAAAATTCAGAAAAGTCGTTGTGGAATTTATATATATTATATATAAAGGCCTTAAAAATAGCCATTTTGCAAACGACCTCCGTTTTTTATGAAACCATTTTTGTTGGATCTGAGATGTCGAATTATTTCTAGGTTCCAAAATTCATAATTTTCTGAATCAATATGTGAGCGTGGCAAAAGAAAACGTGTTTTAACAGTTTCAGTCAAATTGGATCGACCAGATAATGGCCATTTTTCAAACGGTCTCCAAATTCGATGAAATCAGTTTTGTTGGGACCGTATCGTCCCAACATAGCCAGATTTATTTTTCTGGAATTTTTAGAACCAGTATGTGGCCCCCGACAAATTAAAATATACGTTCAAATCTAAAATTGAATGTTTTATATTTTAATTTGAAGAATAACTGACTGAAACAGTCAAATGGGCTTACGAAACATATTCCATTGTGCTCGGAATGAGGGTATTTAGCCAGAGGCGACAGTCGTTGGGTTTGAATTGGAGTTTGTATGGACAAAAGGGTATTTTTGGATTTTAAAATAAATAAATAATTAAATATAAACTCCCGGCCAATCATAATTCTTCTTCCATTTCCGCGTCACTCCAGAAATCCGATACCCCCTTACTGCTCGAACGACGGAAAAGTTGTCCTCCATCTCTCCTCGATCACTTCAAATCCGTGCAACGGAATCCACCCCTTCTTTGGAACTTTTTGTAGATCTCCGAACAAGCATCAAATCCATACTAGTTGCTTAATTTTTAGTGGAGTATTGAGCTCGAATCGAGCTCGAGAAAGTCAGCCGTTCCAGTCGCCGTCGAAGCTTCCTCAGGCCACCGAAGTGGGCCCCACCGCCAGCACAGAGGCGCCTCTCCCTCGTCTACAATGTTGTACCCTCCGATCGTCCAGCCGCTTCACGGTTTGTGCGATAATCGATGACCTAGGTTTGAACCATTGGTAAAAGGTATCGGTTTATATTATTTAAACTGAATATAACACTTAAAAGCGTTGCTAACTTCTAAAAATCATATCTTTTTTCTATGTGGTCGAAATCCAGTGAAACAAGAGACATCGGGACCGTGAGGACGTCTTCTAAATTCTAGAAGAGACCGGGGAATTTTTAGAGCTGACTACAATTTTTGGCAAAGCGAAAAGCAATGTGAGATTTCTAAACTCACTAAAATGGAAATAAAATATATTAGGTTGCAGATAGAGTTTAGTAACTCCCGACACCCATCGTCCACAGACCATGGACGACTTGTTTGAGTTGTGATGTGAAATTTGGTTGATAGTGCGAAATTTGGTTGATATTGTGAAATTATTGAGAATGGTTGATTAGGTTAGATTTTGGTTGAAACCAAATAGGATTAGTTTGTGGAAAAATTCGTCTGCGTACGAATTGGGTTATTGAAATCCCCCTTATCAAAAGCTGCAAGGCTTTAAGGTAGTGCGTGGAGACGTACTCGGGACCGTGCTAGTTTTAATTACCCTGCCGTTATGCTGCCGAAATTTTCTGAAATATTCATATGTTTGAATTTTATTCATGTATTGAAATATATTCATGTGTTGATAATTTGTACATGATCGAAATAAATTGCTTAGATAATAAAAATCACATTTTTATTGAATGAATGAAGTATATAAAATATTCATATGTTGAGAAAATATTTGAAACGATAAAAATCACATTTTTATCGCATGAATGAAGTATATAAAATATTCATATGTTGAGAAAATATTTGAAACGACAAAAATCACATTTTTATCGCATGAATGAATTATATAAAATATTCATATATTGAGAAAATATTTGAAAGGATAAAAATCACATTTTTATCGCATGAATGAAGTATATAAAATATTCATATGTTGAGAAAATATTTGAAAGACAAAAATCACATTTTTATCGCATGAATGAAGTATATAAAATATTCACGTGTTGAATAAATTCTTTGAACGATAAAAACATTATTTTTATCAAGTATATGAAGTGTTAAAAATATTCATAGGTTGAATAAATGGTTTGAACAATAAAATTAACATTTTCATTGTATGGATAAGTCGCTAAAAATATTCATGTGTTGAAATGAATATGTGTGAGTTAAAAATATTATTTTTAACACGTATATGAAGTGAAAATGGTTTAGAAATCGACGAACGAATTATATATATATATATATATATATATATATATATAAATTAAAACGAATAACGACGTTGCAGTTCACGTTTTGAAATCGTAACTTTAAACGATTATACCGGGAGATCTGACCATCGGATTTTCCCAAAACTGGAACTGTTGGGTTCGCTTTGAAAAGATCTTTCCAACGGTATAAAATTTGTTAAGATCCAACGGTTAGATTTACAGATATGTGTAAAACAAATCTGAAGAAAAACAACGCTAGGGTCGCGTTATGGCCTGAAGCGTCGTTTAATTAAATTTAACTATTTTTAAATAAATAAAAATAGCGATATATCGTTATAAAATATTATAAGCGATATGGAATGGAAATAAACTGATTTTACTTGGTTTTCTTGATATTTGATGGTTGAATGTGTTTGGCATGAAAATTATATTAAAGAACTGAAATGTGAATGTCGAATAATTTAACCAAGGAAAGAATCGATTTAAATTCTAATATATGTGAATTATTTGAAAAGGCAGAGTTAAATCTCATTTCAAATAATTGATCAACGATTAAAAGTCGAAGATATGAAGACCGTGCAAGACCGACGATCTTCACATCGAATGGATGGGTTGCTACTGTTGCTCATGATTGGAGTAGCTACCTTGAAGGGGCTGCAGTGGTAGCCGTCCGGACGTACTTGTTGATGGTACGGATGTACGAGGATTAAGGTGCCTTCGGTTTCATTCAGACCTAGAATGGACTTGTAAATGGATGGTGTGTCTGATGTTGTAGATTGACAACGTGGCATGCTGAGATGTAGTGAACAAGGCTTTTGTTGAAAAGCAGAGTCTTGTGGTTGATGATCAAAGCACGACTTTAACATAGCTAGCTTTGGGTATAACATTGATTCGCGAGCCTCACACCCCGGTATGAACCAGAAACAGGAGAGGACTTCAGGGAGGACATGCGTTTCCTTCTAGCTAGGAGTGGTGTCAGTGGTTTTACACCTCCTGACATTTTACTTATGTGGATGATGGATAGCGAGGTGCCTCGGTTATATCGGTCGTTCCGGGACCGATGGTTTGTTAGATATACCGACCAGTTTAATGCCCCATATGGCGGGGAAACGCAGTGTTCAGGCATTTTAATCCACTCCGTGTGGACCGGCCCTGACGATCCAAGGTGAAATTGTGGTTGTTCCTGAGACACGGGCTAGAGTGTCTCAAAGCGGTAAGGATGATCCCTTGCCTTGGTTCATGACGGAAATCCAATTTTCAAATACGACATGTGCGATTTTGATTGTAAACCTATATATGGCGACATGATATATGGTACCCATGCCTTCTATGATTGATATTATGATTAAATTTGTTTTTGAAACATATATACACTAATAATAATATCAAATGTTTTGTTTTATTCGTATCAAACATATTTTGGCCATTATAAGGTAAAACTCTATCCTCTGGTTTGCGTTGCATTGTGTGATGGGACTTGAGTCTTATAATGGCTTCATTTTTCTAAAAAGCATTGCGCTGTTGAAAGTTTTACTTTAATTCATACATTGGCGGTCACTGGAGTAAACCCGTTCCGCGTTAGCGGAGTGGTCCTATGATTCACCTTATTATTGTTGTTTAACCAGTTAAGTTGATTTCTAATACCAGTCCCATGACTGACGCGTAGTTTATTTCACTTGCAAACTCGGGTGCCCCTATTTTCTACACGAGCAGCCTTGTATTCAGGTTTTAGCAGACTCATTCTGGATAGCTATGGAGATGGAGATGGTTCTTTATCATTCCTACTTTACTGTTTCAGTCACCATTATGTATATTATGTTGATTCCGCTGCAGACATTGTATATTAAACTGAAACCGTATTTTGTGCTAAGTATGATCCTATTATGCTATGTAACTCTTATGATTATTATTTCCAGTGTAATTTGATGTACATTATCTGGTGTAATTCTATATTTCTATTCTGATGTTATTTGTTTATGTGTTACATTCCAAAGATTATCCTTGCCACCGTGTAACGGGGGGTTAGGGTCATCACAGCCCCTCTCTGAGACGTATGAGCTCAGAGGTTATATATCGATAGACATCAGTCGCATGGCGTCAATTGCCTGTGTGGCATGCTGAGATGCAGATGATCAAGGCTTTTGTTGAAAAGCAGAGCCTTGTGGTTGATGATCAAAGCACGGCTGTAAATAGCATAGCTTTGTGTATAGCGTTAATTCGCGAGCCTTACACCCGGGTATGAACCAGAAATGGGAGAGGACTGCAGGGAGAACATGTGTTTCTTTCTAGCTAGGAGTGGTGTTATGGTATGGAGCCCAGGCATTTTTACTTATGTGGATGATGGAAAGCGAGGTACCTCGGATATATCGGTCACTACGGGGCCGATGGATGATATGGTCGACATACTAACCAGACTTATGCCTCATAGGACAGGGAAACATATTGTTCAGGAATTATCAATCCACTAACGTAAGTTGAAGATCCAAATCTCACTCGAGCTCTGAGCCTGAGGCACAGGCTAGAGTGTCTCGAATTCGGTAAGGATGATCCCTTGCCTTGGTTCATGATGGAAATCCAACTTCCAATACGACATTGTGCGGTTTTAATTACAGAACTAGTATGGCGACATAGTAGCATGGGATACATGCCGTTTATGATTGATACATTTATATTTGAAGTTGATTTTGACACTATACACTTATAGTAATATCAAATAGATTTGTTTTAAAGCGTACCAAACTGTTTGGCTATTATAAGGGAAAACTCTATCCTCAGGCTTGCGTTGCATTGTGTGATGGGACCTGAGTCTTATAATAGCTTCATTTTTCCAAAAAGCATTGCGTTGTTCATTTTATGCACTGGTATTCTTGGGAGAAAACCTGTTCCGTGTTATACGGCATGGTCCCTTGATTTACTTTATTTTTAAAAGTAAAGTTTTAAATAACTGTTTTAGTTCTCACACTAGTCACATGACTGACCTGGAGTTTATTGTTTTACCTTAACTCTGGGTACCCCTATTTTCTACACGGGCAGCTAGTAGTTTTGGTTTTTGCAGATATTTCTTTTCAGGATCGTGGATTTACAACTGGAACTATATTCAGAAAGCTCTTTATCCGCGTATTTCTTTCAGTTGTGTTATGTATTATTTTTCCGCTGTTATGTATTTAAATGTAATTTAAATCTCTGATATTTTCTGCTGTATATTATTTATACATACTCTGTTATATTCTTGTACTCTGATGTAAATTGTTGTAATAACAATGAAATGTTCTGTCGTTTGTGTTCAGATTTGTCGTGTTCTCAACTCAATCCGGGCTTTCCCGTAAGGGCGAGTTTGGGTCGTTTCAGAAATGTTGTGCGCACTAAGACATAGGTAACTGCTATTGTGGTATTTTACTTTTGTAGTATTTTACTTTTGTATTTAAATATAGTCAGATATATTGATCTTCTCCATAAATAGTAGTAATCAAAAATGATATGCATAAGACATAGGTAAACTGCTACTGTTTAGTTTATGTTGATTAGTCTAAACTTTTTATTTAATGATCTGTGTCTATTTGTTCAAATGCTTTGATTTCGAATTGCTGTAACTTTTGTCTCAGAGAAATGGATCTTGAGGGTTTCCATGGACTACCATTTGTTCTGGAATTTGCAGATTGATTTGTGAAAGGTATTTTAGTCTTCTTATTCTTATCCATCTTCGATCACGCATACCAGTTTGATTAGATTCTTTCATACGCCATCCACAGTATTGAAGTTTTGAACCAAAAATTGTTTTCCCTCCTTTTCAATGATATAAGTTTCAGTTTTACACTCATGATCTGTCTTTCAGTTGATGTGTTATAATTTAGGCCAGTCGTGTGCATGACATGGTTTAATTTTAATTTCTTTTTTTTACTGTTCAGAAAAGGGAATGACACAGTAGTGCAGGATTTTGAGACAATGTGAAATAACTTTAAAATATTTAAGTAAATATTCAAAATTGAGTGATCAAAATTCCAGATCGTTACAAACTAATGCCAAACTCATGACACTTTTAATGCTTAAATATTAGTTTATATGAACTTGGTACAACGGTTTTCTTTATTTTTTTAACCTTAATCAATATTCAAGTGGATAATGAACTGATAACAAAAAATTTACATCTCCTTTTGAATTATATTGTTAAGCATTAATATTAGTCTTTAGTATTATGTAATCTAAAAGCCGCAACAATGTATATGTACTAATCTGAAATGGCCAAAACAGTATATGTGTACATCACATATGCAAAGCTTTAGTATTATATAATCTAAAATGCGGAAATAATATATGTGTACCTCCAGCCATTAATTACTTTGAACTAGATAGTAAAAATGAGATGTACAGTGCCTTTATCAACGGATGGCGCCTGCTTTTTCCTTTTGCTGAAAGGTAATTCTCACGGAGACTTGATGGAGAAGAGAGAGACGGATTTTCGTATAGTCTATTTTCCCTTTATAATGTAGTGATCGATGAATAACCACAAGCCTTATATTTATAGACTGACGAGATCCAAATCCCATAAGTAACCTTGACATGTTCTCGTTTCATCATGAGAAGTGGAGATAAGTACAAGTGGTCATGAATATTGCAAAGATCCACTCTCTTAGTTTATACACATAACGATGTGTATGTAGAAAATGTGGCACGTGGGGCATTTATTAGGAGACCGTTTCTTACATTCTCCCACTTGAACCACATGAAACATTTTATCCTTATGATCTGAAAAACATAAACTAAACAATTTGGCCAAGTGGACCAATTGTACTTATCATATCTTACTTGGAAGCTAATGCATGAATCATGGCGGTTTTGTTTATGAGAATCACAATTTCCTTCCATGTATTACAATACACCATCTTCCATTAAACTTTAGACAGTAACTCTTTACGTATAACTTCCAGTAAGTCATTCTAGATCTAGTGTTCTCATGAACTATTTTATTAGGAGCAAAACTTTAATGTGCACAAAAAAAAAATTATTATTGACATTTAACTTTAACCAAAATTAAGAACAAACGCATTGATACAAATTCATGCTAATCCCATGTTGTTTGCGTGCTTTGTAAACACCTTTATTGAGAGTCCTTTAGTCAGTGGATCAGCTACCATCAAATCTGTAGAAATAATGTGCTCAATTGCCAAAATTTGTTCTTTGATTCTGTCTCGTACAACCAAATACTTTATGTCAATATGCTTACTACGCCCTCCCCCCAATGTTGTTATTCTTCACAAAGAATACTGTTGATGAGTTATCGCAATAGATCTTCAATGGCTTATGAATCGAGTCCATGATTTGAAGCCCAACGATGAAATCCTTTAACCACATGGCCTGTGAAGTTGCTAAAACAAGCAATGTATTCTACCTCCATCGTAGATGTTGTTAGAATTGATTGTTTGGCGCTTTTCCAAGAAATAGCTCCACCAGCTAGCATGAATACATATCCCAAGGTGGATTTTTTTGAATCTAAACATCCGGCAAAATCTTAATCTGAATATCCTACCACTTCAAGATTGTAAACATGCTTATATATCAACTTTTAACCTCTAGTTCCTTGTAGATATCTCATAACCTTTTTCGCAGCTTTCCAGTGGTGAATTCCTGGATTTTCTTGATATCTACCAAGCATTCCTACCGCAAATGCTTTGTCAGGTCTTGTACAAGCCTGTGCATGCATTAGACTGCCAATTGCAGATGCATAGGGAATATTTTCCATTTCTCTCTTTTCTAAATAATTCTTCGGACATTGACTTAAACAAAATTTATCACCTTTGATAAGGGGTGCTGCATTGGCTTTGCTTTCATTCATTTTGAATCTTTCGAGAACACTTTCAATGTAGGCTTTATGAGATAGACTTAATGTCCTTTGTGATCTATCTATGTGAATCTTCATGCCAATGACATAAGAGGCTTCACCCATATCCTTCATTTCAAAGTTTTTGGAAAAAACTATTTAACATTGTTCGAAAAAGACATGTCATTGGTTGCAAGCAAAATATCATCCACATATAGTACTAGAATGATAAACTTACTCTCAATGACCTTAAGGTATATGCAATCATCCTTGATGTTTTCTGTAAAGCCATAAGAGCTTATAACATCATGGAATTTAAGATACCATTAACGGGAGGATTGCTTTAATCTATATATAGATTTCCTTAACATGCAAACCATTTGCTCACCCTTACTCAAGAAAAATCCTTGAGATTGTCTCATGTACACCTCCTCTTTAAGATCGTCATTTAGAAAAGCTGTTTTCACATCAATTTGATGTAGCTCCATGTCTCCTTTTTACAAACAGGAGAATATGTATCATGGAAATCAATGCCCTCCTTTTGTGTGAAACATTTGGCTACAAGTCTAGCTTTATGCCTCTCTATGTTACCATTCGAGTTTCTTTTGGTCTTAAAGACCCATTTATAGCCTATGACATGTGCTCCCTTTGGTAACTCGACAATTTCCCAGACTTGATTTTTAGCCATAGAGTCCATTTCATCTTTCATGGCATTATACCAAATATTTGAGTTTTCTCCTTTAATGGCTTGTGAAAAAGTGATAGGATCTTCTGTAGGTCCCGTATCAAAATTAGCTTTAATGAGGTATACCAGATAATCACTAGATATAGCAAGATTCCTTATCCTTGAAGATCTCCTAATACCTTCAGCCTCACCCATACTTGATGGGTGATGAACCGTAGGTTCAACTTCAGGTTCAATGATAACGTGTTCCGCTAGATCTGGTTGGTCATGAATTGGTTGACCATTCAAGGTGTCAGCTTGAAGATTCGAAAAAATAACCAAATCAATGCAGAAGTTTCACCTTGATTCTGCATTTCCTCCCATTCGACTTTTGGAGTATTCGTACTCCCACTAATGTCACCATTTTCTATGAGTTTTGCATTTTTAAATTCAACAATTCTAGGAGAATGCGAGGGACAGTAAAATTTATATCCTTTAGTTTTTTATGCAAAGGCAATGAAATATCCATTGACTGTTCTAGGATCCAATTTCTTCACTTGTGGATTGTATGTTCTAACTTCCACCTTACAGCCCTATATGTGTAAATGTTTTAGACTAGGTTTCCACCCTTTCCATAACTCAAATGGAGTTTTTGGAATACCCTTTGATGGAACCCTATTCAAAAATACGCTGTTGTTTTCAAAGCCTCGCTCCACAAAAACAAGGGAAGATCATTGTTACTTAACATACTTCTTACCATATCCATAAGGGTACGGTTTTGCCTTCCTGCAACACCATTTTGTTGCGGTGTGCCAGGCATAGTATATTGTGCAACAATCCCCTCTTCCTTAAGAAAATTCGCAAATGGACCCTTATTTTGTTCCGACTCTGTGTATCTACCATAATATTCACCACCTCTGTCAGACCTCACAATTTTTATTGTCTTTTCTAATTGTTTCTCAACCTCCTTCTTACATGTTTTGAAAGCATCAAGTGCTTCCCCTTTATCATTTAGAAGGTATAAGTACATATATCATGTATGGTCATCTATGAATGAGATAAAATATCTCTGACCATTAAGATAAGGGGTACTGAATGGACCACAGATGTCTGTGTGTATGATTTCAAGAGTTTCACCACTTCTATTGGCACCCTTTTTGTTCTTATTAGTTTGCTTTCCCATTATGCAATCCAAATAAGTAGCAAAATCGAAAAAATCTAGAGTGTTAAGAACTCCATCTTTAACCAATCTTTTAATCCTTTTAATGGAGATATGACCTAATCTCCTATGCCAAAGTACAAATGAAGACTCATCCAATATGGTATGTTTGGTACCAACTTTATCATGCAGAGTTATAACGCTATGTTCATATTTTGGATCAAATTCAATTTATACAAACCATTCATTACATTTCCAAAACCAACTTGAACAAAATTCTTTAAAATGATAAGTCCAGAACCAACAAAATTAAATTGATAACCAAATGGCACCAAACGAGAAACTAGCTTTCTAGAAAAAGAAGGAACATAAAAAGTGTTTTCCAAATCCAATACATAACCATTATTAAAAATAAGCCTAAAAGTCCCTACAGCCTCCACTTGGGAAAGCATACCATTTCCTGAATAAATGCCTTGTTCACTTCCCATCGGTTTCCTTAGGTTGAGAAATCCCTGCATAACATTCACAACATGAATTGTAGTACCAGAATCAATCCACCATGAATGTTGTTGTGAGTCTATAAAGTTAGATTCATAACACACAAGGACATTAAGATTACCATGCTTTATAAGCCATTGCTTTCTTTTCTGGCAATCCTTTTTATAATATCCCTTTTTCTTGAAGAAGAAGCAACACTCGTCCTTATTTCCATGTTTCTTGAATGACACAGTACCATCATTCTTTTTCTGTAAAGCTTTCTCAGCACCTTACCCTTTTTCCATTGCCCTTTTCATGAGTGACTAAGTTTGCTCTCTCCAAATTTTCATGCTTCAGCCTTTCCTCCTCTTGCACACACATGATCAAAAGTTCATTAATAGACATTTTTCCTTATGTGTGTTATAAGATATTTTGAAAGGTCCACACTTCGAAAGGAGAGAATTAAGCACGAAATGAATAAGGATGATTCCGGAATTTCAACTTCCAGGGCCTTTAGATGAGAAGAGATGTCCCTCATTTCCATTATGGGCTCATGCACACTCTTTGATTTATGATGTTCCATTGCGGTGAATTTTCTCATTAGGGTGTTAGCCAAAGCCTTGTCTGAGCTAATGGATTACTCTTCAATGGCTTTCATGTAGTCCTTGATCTTGTCACATTGTGGAATTGAACCTCTAATTAATGCTCTTACTTACATGAGACTTAATGAGCATTAGACTTAACCGGTTGGATCGCTCCAACCATTCATAGCTCAACCTTTCCTCAGGTGTACTTTGATCTGAGGGCATAGGCGGCTCATCAATGCGAAGCAAAAGTTCAATGTCCATACACCCCAGTACCAAAGGGATCTAGTCCTTCCATTCCGAATAGTTCTCACCACAGAGAGTAGGAATTTGAGCTGTGCTTGCAAATGTTTTTGCTGCGACAGAAGTGTTAGCTGCAACAGTAATAACAAATTAATAATTTGAAGCAAATGACTTTATTATGAACTAACCTAATGTTAAATTCAAGTAGCAGCATAATCTAAACCTTCCAGTGGGAAATGGTTGCATCACTGCATAGATTTGCTCATCAGGAATGATTAAACTAGCGATTCCTTTATTATTTTATAATAAATTTTTATGCTTGTGGGTATCTAGAATTTCATTACTTAATGTTTAAGTCATTATTTAATCTAAACGGATTAGTCAGATAATCGCATTCTTGTGGGTAAAGCAATTATTTTAGTGATTCACCTGCAATCCAGTGAACACAAATCTTATATATTCATACAGTTAAAATGAAGTATATATACTTAGCATAAGATGTTGTGGCTAATCTTAATCCATAGTTACATTTATTGTAAGTAAGATTATTACAGATTTGCACTTCTGGAATGAACTTCATATGCATGACAAACTTTGTATATATCAAACTACAAATGATATTTCACCAGTTACGTTGTCTGCACTGTTGCAGTATGGTTTGTGCATGCATGCGAAACTTATATGGACATTTCATACTTTTCCAGTATACAGTGCAGTAATTCATACATAAATTATTCATGGCATGCATGATTCCAGTGAATAGATATTTAAGACGTTGCATGAAATAAACAAGGAGAAATGCTAGGGACAGTCGCTTTAAGGCAACTGTCCATGATACTCGCCATACAATTGGCTGTTATTGTGATAGTGGGGCCAATATATAACATGGAAAACTGCATAAAAATAATTACATAGAATCTTTGACCAATCAATGAGCGAGTATCATGGACAGTTGCCTTAAAGCGACTGTCCCTAGCATTTCTCATAAACAAAAGAGCAAGTTGTATTTTGAAATCATGACAAGTCAAAGATAAGTACATGGCAGCCTTTCTCTAGGTACAGGAAGCATTAATTAACCTTGTGGTTACTTACTGGGAAAGACAAATATATGCATCCAGTTGCATGAATAATTGAAACTAGACAAATGGCACAACACTCAATAAAGTAAACATGCCCAGGCTTTCTTGAATTGAGATATAAAAGTATCTAGAATGTAATTTCATGTTCTGTAGATAATACAGAAATTAGGACTTTATTTACATCAGCCAAAAAAACATAGCATGCCAAAACTAATAGGAGCAAAGCCTGTACATCCTTTATCTAACTTATGATGACATATATATAGCTATGGGTTTTGATTTAAGTGTCAATATTATCATGAGATTAACATTAAAATATTTCTGAGATTTAAGCAATATAGCATGAAGGTAGCTCTGATACCAATATATCAGTCCTCAGTATTATGTAATCTAAAAGCCGCAACAGTACATGTGTACTAATCTGAAATGGCCTAAACATTATATGTGTACATCACCTATGCAAAGCTTCAGTATTATATATTCTAAAATGCGGTTAATTACTTTGAAACAGACAATAAAACTGAGATGTACATTACTTTTATCAATGAATGGCGCCTGCTTTTACCTTTTGCTGAAAGGTAATTGTCACTAAGACTTGGTGGGGAAGAGTACAGTCTATTTTCCCTTTATGACGTAGTGATCGATGAATAACCACAGGCCTTATATTTATAGACTGACGAGATCCAAACCCCGTAAGTAACCTTGACACGTTCTTGTTTCATCAAGAGAAGTGGAGATGAGTACAAGTGGGCATGAATATTTCAAAGATCCACTTTCTTAGTTTATACACATAACGATGTGTATGCAGAAAATGTGGCATGAGGGGCATTTATTAGGAGACCATTTCTTACAATTAGTTCATTGGATACTATTTCTTATGTTATTCGTATTTTTACAATTTCGGAATAAAAATTATTAAACATTCGTTAAACTTCATTAGCTTTTACTCTTATAAAATTATTAGTAAATAATCATCGACAAGTAATATCTATGACTAATGCATGCATTGGATATATGATGGTTAAACTGAACATCCAAAAGTTTCAACTGGTTGTGCTTCCTTGATTGTTCTTGTTGGTTTCCTACTGTTCGTCGCTCGCCTTTGTTGTTCACTGCCCGTACTGCTCATTACAGGTAACCAGGGAGCATGTGGAATAAATTGTTTATTGCAAGTGAATCAGTACGATGATGACACATTCATTGACTTCAATATGGTTGGAAAAGATAAAGAAATATGGTGGTTAGACAGTTTTTACTGTTATTCGGATTCAAGATGGCGAGAAATATGAACCTAAAGGCAAGGATAGAGTGATTAAGTTACGGATGAGCTAGAGAAAGTTGTAAAGGTTATTGCCTACTTCTGGAACAACCAGGTGTTCTACCATAGACAAATAATCGTTATAAGTCAGTCATGATTACAATATCTGAAAGGTGCCTTCTCTTCAAAAGGAACCGATTATAATATTTGGTTTGGGAGATTCATTGTTGCATGGAATAAAGGAGGTCCCACAGGCTGAAACATGGAACAAGAATTTTGTTGGATAAGACGGACGTAAAGAGTATAATGCAGCCTTCTTCCCTTCGTTCTACTGAAATCCAGGTTGATTAAGTGTGTTGCTTGCAACTACGGGTGTCAAATGAGTCATTTAGGTCGTATAAGGGTTAAGTAAATTTTGACACTATCTTTTTGCAACCCTTTTATTTTGACCCTTTTACCATAACGTTTTACCTGACCCAACCCACATATTATGTGGGTTACCCATTTAACCCACATATTAAAAAATATTACTTTAAAATAACGATTTTTAAAGCTAAACATGCCAAAATTACGAAAATACCCTTTATTTTGAAAAATATGAAAAAAATTCATAAAATCCAGAAAATTATGAACTGAAAAGCAATAAAAGAATTATTCAAAAATAATGATTTTTAAAGCTAAAAGAACCAAAATTATGAAAATACCCTTCATATTGGAAAAATGAAAAAAAATTTAAAAAAATCCAGAAAATTATAAAATGAAAAGTAATAAAAGAATTATTTGAAAATAATGATTTTTAAAGCTAAAAGGACCAAAATTACGAAAATGCCCTTCATATTTGAAAAATTCAGAAAATCCAGAAAATTACGGAATGAAAAGTAAAAAAAGAATTATTTTAAAATAACGATTTTTAAAGCTAAAAATGGTAAAATTACGAAAATGCCCTTCATATTTGAAAAAGTGAAAAAAATGAAAAAATTTCAGAAAATCCAGAAAATTACAAAATGAAAAGTAAAAAAAGAATTATTTACAAATAAGGATTTTAAAGCTAAAAATGCTAAAATTACGAAAATACCCTTTATTTTGGAAAAAGTAGAAAAAAGTGAAAAAAATTCAGAAAATTACGAAATGAAAAGTATAAAAAATTATTATTTTTTCATAATTTTCTGGATTTTTTTAAATTTATTATTGTTTTCACTTTTTTCAACATGAAGGGCATTTTCGTAATTTTGACATATTTAGTTTTAAAAATCGTAATTTTCGAATAATTCTTGTTTTACTTTTCATTTCGTAATTTTTTAGATTTTTTAATTTTTTTTTCCACTTTTTCAACGTTAAGGGCATTTTCGTAATTTTGACCTTATTTTACTTTAATAATTATTATTCTCGAATAATTCTTTTATTACTTTTCATTTCATAATTTTCTGGATTTTTTGAAATTTTTTCATTTTTCCAATATGAAGGGTATTTTCGTAATTTTTACATTTTTAGCTTTAGAAATCGTAATTTTTGAATAATTCTTTTTTTACCTTTCATTTCGTAATTTTTTGGATTATTTGGAATTTTTTTTATTTTTTTTCACTTTTTTCAAAATGAAGGGTATTTTCGTAATTTTGGCCTTTTTAACTTTAGAAATAATTATTTTCGTATAATTCTTTTATTACTTTTCATTTCAAATTTTTCTGGATTTTTTGAAAATTTTTCATTATTTTTTCATTTTTCTAATATAAAGGGTATTTTCGTAATTTTTACAATTTTAGCTTTAGAAATCGTAATTTTCGAATAATTCTTTTTTTACTTTTCATTTCGTAATTTTCTGGATTTTTTTCATTTTTTCATTTTTCCAATATAAAGGGTATTTTCGTAATTTTTTCATTTTTAGCTTTAGAAATCGTAATTTTTGAATAATTCTTTTTTTACTTTTCATTTCGTAATTTTCTGGATTTTTTGAAATTTTTTCATTTTTTTCAAAATGGAGGGTATTTTCGTAATTTTGGTCCTTTTAGCTTTAAAAATCATTATTTTCGAATACTTCATTTTTTTTAATTCTCATTTCATAATTTTCTGGATTTTTTTGATTTTTCTCACTTTTTCCAAAATAAAGGGTATTTTTGTAATTTTGACCTTTTTACATTTAAAAATCGTTATTTTAAAGTATTACTTTTTTACTATTTGGGTAAGTGGGTTACCCATTTGTAACCCTTATAAAAAAAGGTCAACCCTTTTATGATTCATTTAATAAAAAATTATAAAATGGTTGACCCGATAGGGTTGTAATTAGGGTAAAATGGGTTGGGTAAAAGGGTGGGTCATATTTTGACAGGTCTACTTGCAACATGAGGACTCATTTTCGGATATAATATTTAAATTTTAGGATGATTACTCCAGTTAGCTTTCTCATTACTACTTTGGAGCATGCAGCGAACGGGATCATCCAAAGTGTATCTTTTTCCACCCTAGCTGTTTGGAAAAGTCTGCGAATGGCCAAAAGAATTGTATACCATGTAATAAATAGGTTTGTACGCTTTTTCTTCTCTTGATACATAGCATAAAGGTGTTTAATGACTACTAAAATATTAATCTCTTTGACTTTTATCTTCACACTGAGCGAATCTATGTTTGCTGGGTCCACAGGGAGCAGTTGATCCCCTTGAAAAATTGGTTTATCAATAGTATTTTGTATTTTATCAGTGAAATATGCCTACTTCATCAAGTTTTGTTCATAATTTACATATTGTTCTGCCCCCTCTCAAACCTTGGCCCCTCTTGTATGGATGTCTAGATTCGCCCCCGTCTTCACGTATGTATGGGTGATAATTAGACCCGACCCGATGGACCCAGACCCGACTCGTCGGGTCTCGGTGCTAGACGGGTCGGATTTTGTCGGGTCTAAACTATACGTTTCAAAAATCTGGACTCGACCCAACCTGAGCTTCGGTTTGGGTCGGATTGGGTCAAAGCTCGGGTCGGATCGGGTAGGTTCAGGTCCAGTTGAATAATAACACTTAAAATACATATATTTCAATATTTTTGAGTCGGGTCTTTCGGGTCGGGTCTATGCGGGTCGGGTTTGATCGGGTCTTGATGGCAGTTTTCATCACCTAGACCCGACCCGAGATCCATCGGGTTCGGTTCAGATTCAGGTCTTTTCGGGTCGGTTCGGTTCGGGTTTTCGGTTCTCCGTTCTAATTGCCAGCCCAACATGTATATATATTATGTTGTGTTTGGCTATACGTGTATACCCATTGGTCCCTAGCCAAGACTTCCTTTTTTCGCATAACTTCAATTTATCTGCCTTTAATATATATTAGTTAATCTAAATGTTATATGCATGGTTAATGCTATTACCTTTGCAGGCATCCGTATGTATTTTATTTTCTACTTCAACTGTTACGCTATGAAGAAGACATGCTTTCGTTGACTGAGTATGAAAAATATATGCAATATACGTATGACTTGATATCTATTTTATAGAATAACATGTAAATGTATCCGTTTATATACTAAATTTTGTTACTTACAGCAATCCAACATTAATTATGAAAATTTACTTATATATATTCAAAAAATGAAAACTTTTTCCATACTTAATTTTTCAACAATCAAAAGAAAAAACACACGATTTATCATTTTATGTCAACATAATTCAGTAGCATGTTCAAAATAAAACCAAAGTGAAGTCTCAGTGAAAGACCATGTTCAAAATAAAACCAAAATGAAGCCTCAATGAAAGATATGCAATATTCTTTACACATGGAAAATTGAAGAAATAATTGGATCAAAAGAAACATTGAATACTAGAATATCCACATTTATGTGCTTTGCAGTAGCCCATATGCGTAGCACGGACCACACACTAGTTAATTTTGGATGAGTCTTCCGCTTAAAAGTTGGTAGTGTCAAATGTCTTTGCTCTACAGCCGAAAATATATATCCATAACCAACTAAATAAACATAAAACTTCCAAACATACGATCACTCAATTTAATGTAAAATCGACAATGAATATTATTATATGGTGTATCGATATTCAACAATGTTTCAAAAAATGCGAGTTTTAACTCACCATCCATTCCAATCAACGTTTTCCATTGATTTATCAAATTTCAAACAAGCGTTTGAAATTAGATAAAATTTCAGATAGCTCAAAACAAACCAATCCCACTAGCACACGCAGGAGTTGCAAATACAAACCCAACGCAACTAGCTTCGTTCCATTCTAACCTCGTCGAACAATCCACGGTTGTTACAAGGTTTAACTTGAATTTAAAATAAATTTGTTAATTAACTAATCACTATCATTAGCTTAATTACCTAATTAACGTTGATTAACCATGTTTTAATCCCCCGCCTTCCTCCAGTTCGATTCGAACTCAAATCAAACAAAACCCTCTAATGTTTCTTCATCTACAAGCAATCAGACTCCCAATCGCCATGCTACTATGACTCCCTAGCTACCCATGCTCCTCCGATCCCCCCAGATCTGATCCTCCATCATCACCTATAGTGCCTGAAAATAGCCGGAAATCCAACACCCATTTGAGTTTGCCACCACCACATGAGGCCACCGGAAGTCCTGCGCCTCCAGTCATGCATAGACCTCACCAAGACGAATAAAACTCCTTCAGACCCCCATCATAGTTCATTGCCCCATAGAGGAGATTGGAGGAGATTAATTGTGAAGAGATTATAGTCGTTGAAAATATGGTTAGAACGGGACAGAGGTTGTAGGCATAGTTAAGGGCTTTAGTGAAAAAAAATATGAAAATGTTAGGTCCTTTTATAGAGGTTTTAAAAACACTATTTACCTTTTAGTTATATTAAAACTATTTTCAAACTCCAAATTACACGTGTTGGCTACTGTTTCCAACTAATTACCCATATTCCGGATGCAGCAGAACTAATTTCGAAAGTCAATTCGATCATATTTAACAATTATTCTTAAAATAAAATTATATATTATTCTAAATTTCAAATCATTTATCGATACGCGTTTATATCACACATGATCACATAATAACTTTGAATGACATGAAAAATAAAATACTACAAAAGTTTACTATTCTAGATTCGATGAAACTGGTTTTGTCGAACTCCGAGATCTTTTGGAAAAAAATGCAATTTTCATATGTTAATGAAAATTGATTAATAATAATTCGATTTCGATAACACTCACATTCATCGATAGTAAATTATTATCATCATGTATATTCAAATAGAATTTTACATAGGTACAAAATCAAATAAATTGGATTCTAAACTCAATATTTTCAATATTTCAAGTTAATTTAATATTCAAACTATCTTTTAAATTTAATTCAAGTTGTTAAATCTTAAAAATTAATTGTTTTCATTTTAAATTAATTAGTATCTCTATATTAAAAATCTGGGTTTTTACAATAATACTTAAATTACCTATGTTAATTTTTTATGATCCATGAGAGCTTCATTACCCATATATCGAAGGGGGTTGGCTACTAATAAGTGAATGCATAATAACATAAGTATATTCGAACATAAAAACATAAAAGTGAAATGAGTATTGAATTAAAACAACTAACTAACTTGCATAAAAGAAACTAAACTTCTTGCATAAGAAGAAAACCAAGCATAAAAGAGAACACAAGCAAAAAAAAGTGCATAAAAGAACGTTGTATAAAATAAGAACAAGGCTAAGAGCCATTAAGAAGAAACACAGTCTATTTCTGATTTTGATTTGTTGCAAATTGCACGACATAAGAGTATATATTTACATGGAACATAAGGGATTGTTTACGTATGTCTAAAACACTAATTCTTCTTTAGTGTGCTACCCAAAATACCTTTGAGAAAGTGTAGGCTCCAAGTAATCATTGATTATTAACTAATCCTCTATTAACTTTTTTTTTTTGCTTGTGATTTGTTTTATGTTAAGCGGTGGGTAGGTGGGCTCCTCTATGTTGTAGGAACTGATTTATTTCTTCATACTTTTGGGCTTTAACACTTATGTATGCATATATCTTCATATAGCCTCTTCCATTTGCATCCATTTTCCTACAACACGAAATAAAAATATGCAAATAATTTCTTTAACTTAATTCATATAAAAAATGATTGTTTCATCCTTGTGTAAATCAGTGAACGACTACTTGATAATATTTTTGTATTCTAGTTTAAGGCATATAAAAACGCGATAATATGACATGAAATTATTTAAAATAAGAATAAATATATGTGGAAAAACATGCATTTTTGCTTGTATATCAAATATCCTCGCATTTATCTTTTAATTCATCCTCGAATAATCTAAACTAAGATAAATCCACTTTCATAGGAAGCATATGCAATCCACTAAATTTGTGGGTATCCCTAGTAAGATGAGTGTTGTCTTGTGAAGGTTTTCAGTGGATACTACCATAAAATCCATATGTAAATGTTCTGAATTCAAGTTTGTTTACAAAGATATGAACGCAAGTTTTTATTGTCATGTAATAGTAAAGCACAAGTTTAGGTCATCATCGGGATATTCTATTTTTACAAGTCAAAACTTCAAACAAACATTAAGTTTTCATTACATTTTGACTCTTTTTTGGCCAGATGTTTTGGTTGAATCACATTGAAAACATGAAATAAATTCTTTAGCAGATTGTCAAAGTTTATGTAGTGTTATTCTTATTTCTTGTCGTATAAGAAGTTAAATCGATAGAGTTAAGATGGTGCTTGAATCTCGATTGCTTACTCTCTCTCATTATTATTTTACAAAAAATACCAATTTTAGCATTATATATACGTGGCTAACTAAGGCAAACTGAGGAAATCATTAAGAATTTTCTAACCATGCATAACTATGAGGACTTTTAAATAAGATTAAAAAAAATACTTTGACTTTTATCCTTCTCTTATATGAGTTTCATCCTTATATAACCATGAAGACTTTTAAGTGAGAATGGAAGCACACGTACAAAGATTAAGGTTATTTACCCATGCATAACCATGAGGAATTTTAAATAAGAGCGAATACATAACCATGTGGACTATGGGTGTTTATTATTTTTCAAAAAATTATATACATATATATAAATAATTTTTTCCCATTCTGAAAGAGAGAGAATTATGCAAAATCGTTTTAGCACAACTTAAAACTAATGATTTAAAATGTTGACTCGTTTGCTTTAAATCAATCACTCCTTTAAACAATGACTACAATTTAGAAAACGATTCATAATTATCACCTATGAAATTACCTATATGATAGTTACATTAAATTTTCTTGTAATTTCTTTTCATTATTTGTTAAGACAAGTAAATTCCTAAAAATTCCAATCTAATGACTAAACTTTATAACTTACTCTATCGCGGCTATTCAAAAAGCAAACTAATATAAAAAAAAAATTGGAATTTTACTTTTTACTTTTTTCCTTTTGGATGAAAATAAAAGAAAGAAATTCAAAAAGAAAATGTGTAAAACGCAAAATAAACATGTGACTCCCACCACGCTTGAATTTGACTATGTCATCATAGTCAATACATAATATAATGAGTGCAAAGTAGGAAATTTATACATATTTACAAAAGTGGGTAAAAATTTCTTTTGGTTTCAAAGCTTTTACTTCTCTCCATTAGGTCAATGCAAATTTTCGTGTCAACAATTATGTTAAAATTTGTGTTGTTACATTATCACCTCGTTAAAGGATTTCGTCTTCGAAATCTCTATAGTAGAAGAATAATATAAATGTTCTCTACCTCCATCTACTCATCCATCATCCACTGGCAACCATGTCACCCAATCTCTAGCCAACGACGTTTAACAAAGTTACAACATCCTTTCTTCGCAGCTGAAATTCCTTTTTCTCTGTAGGCTGGGACTTGGTAGTATGCATCGGGGAACTATGTTGGTCGATGTTGGTGAGAAGCTTGGGCGTAATATGGATTTCGGGTGGCCTTATGATGAATTTGAGTTGCAAAATTGTTGTGGCAGTGCAATATGCATCGCCTTGAACTGCACCTCCCCATCATCACTTGACTCCATAATCGTACTTTCTCTACACCTACAAAATCACCATCTGCAACGATCCTCCTCCTCAACTCCAGCATACAGCAAACCCGATAATAATCAAAATCCCATGAAACCCGAAACCCAGTCCAAACCAGTTAAGCACTTCAATTCTAAACAATTCATCCCATCACTAAGCACAAAAGTGTCTTATATTTCTTCACCCTAAAATAGTAAGCGTCGCTCAAAATTCTAACCCAAATTCAAACTAACCGCATAGAATTTCCCCAAATTCAATTCCCTAACTCTCCGAATCCATATACAATCTGTCGCGATCTCAATTGCCAATCATTCCCAATTTCCACTTAAGCTTATGTGAGAAGAATGTTTTTAACTCGAATCGTAGTTTAGTTTTGAAAATTTTGATAAATAACTGAATTTTTTTGGGGAACTAACAATTGAAGAAAAATTAAAGAGAGAAAAAAAAGAAAAAAAAAAGAATGTTTTGGGAACGAGATTGCATGCTAGAAAGGAAAATTGAAGGGAAAGGTAACAAAAGATAAGGATGCAGAGATTTAAAATGTGGCACAGTCATCGAAAATTATAGAGGGAAAGATGGCGAGAATTAAAAATTTGAAGGTCTATAACAACTTTAAAAAGAAAGATTCTAGTAGAATGTATTACAACTAACAAAAACAAAAAGTTGTTAAATACGGTCATCGATTAAAATTGCTAAAAAAAAGTTGTAATAAACATGTATTACAACTGGTAAAACAAAAGAGTTGTAGAAAATAGGGTTATTGCAACTTTCTCAAAAAAAAAAAACTTGTAAACAACCTTTATTACAACTGTCATTTTGTGACAATTGTAAAAATACGGTTGTGATAAAGTCTTTTTTGTTGTAGTGCTCGGGTGGTTTTAGGCTAGGGTTTGGGCTTGGGTAGCTTAGTGTTTGGCTTGGACGTGAGTAAGAGGAGATCGAGGAGGATCTAAATGGTGGCCAGGGCGACAGTGACAGGTGATGGTGACCAGTGATGATCGATAAAGGTTAGGGAGGAGGAGAGGGAAGATAGGTCACTGGTAAGGAGTCTGGAAAAATGACAGAGAAGTTTTCAGAGAAAAGAGAATGAAAATGAGGAGAGGATAAGAAATAATTGTATTTGTTTCTCGGCAAGTGTGTCTCCAGGATCATTACGCAGAAATCAAGTGACTGTTAGGAAAATAGGTGTTGGTTCAATAAAACGCTTAATTTCATTTCAAATAACAAAGGAAATAATCCACAAATAAACAGAAAAGAGATCAGAGGAGAATACATGTAAATACACACAAATACGCTAACTGTTTTGTGCGTTTTGCAGTTAAAATCGCAAACATGGAGATCCAAATGTTTGATTTTGACGAAACGAAAAATGGTATCTTGCTTAGAAAAATGTCTAATATTTGGAAAAAAAATTGATAATTTTTCAATTTTCAATGAATTTCTAGTTTTAGTCAAATGCCCGCAAACAATTGATTTTATAAAGAACATTTTCTTTTGTAATATTTAATTGAACATATTTCAAATATCAAATTCTGTTATTTAAATCTAAATTTTAAATGTTAACATTAAATTTCAATTAAGCATTTATTTTAAATCGTTGAAATTTCCAAGTCTTTACATAATCTTTGAAACCACTTATTCATATGATATTATCCGTGAATACCAATATATTCTGGCTGTTCCATGAGCACTTTGTCATTCGATGATACACAATACATGATACATGTCACCTTACAATGATTAAATATGTTTTTCAACTAAAATTCAGATTTCTATTCATAAAGTTTGATTTCCATCTTCTTATTTGGTATTTATAGCATCGATTCGTGCTAAAATTTAGAAGAGCAAAAGAGTCAAATGCCCAGGAACTGCATCGTAATGCCATTTGGCTTAAATTACATTCACTAGTTCAGTGTTGTGCATTGAAAATAAATGCTTTGTTCTACTGAACAAAATCGTCTATATTCACTTTTTTAAAATAATAAATGAATTAACTAATTTCTTTTTATCATAACCAGAATCAAATCATAAATCTTAAAGTAAATATTTTAGTACAGGAAAACTAAGGCTTCACAAGTAAGGTTACAAATTTAATTATCTATATTTCAGAGTCACCTTTGTATTTATCTGTAACTTTATCATCTTTTTATGGAAGCTCAGCTTGAACTAAGGTAGAATCTTTTGTTCCAAACAAGAAAACACAATATGAGCGCTTTCTATGACTACATTGTGAGTATTAAATACAATAATTTCTCGTGCGTAAAACCAACATCAAAATACAAATGATATTTGAAATATATTTCATAGTGATTACTTGTTAAGGTCATTTTGGTTGAATTATCAACAAATCAAAAGTTCATATAATTATCATTTTCTACGGTATTGGTTATAGCAATGATTGAAGGTTTTAGTAGTCACGCTTTTAAATGTTATATATATATAAGTGTATATATATATATATATATATATTGAAAATTATATATATAGACAAATTGACACCATTAATCCGAAGTTTCACGTGTCTTTCCATATTAATTCAGAGTTTGCGTTATTTTTAGTTAATCCCAAGTATTGGGGGTCTTTTCCCATATTGATCCATTTTACCTGCTGACCGATTTAGCAAGTTTCTTGCGTTTAACTTTCACCTACTACCGTGTCTGATCCGTCCTTCAGCTTGAACTAAGTTTCCAATGTGCAGCCATCAAAAACCATCTCCCTACTTTCATCCACTCACATATAAAGAACCACAGCGAATCACAAACCTCTCACCTAAACAATAACAGATCTTACAACAAATCTACCAAAATCCAAAGCAACTCCACCTCAATCTAAAACTCTAACATTTTGTTTACAAGCATAAAAGCTTCGCTTTATATAAAAACTGCAGTTTACCGCAAGTAACATAGAAATAAGGAATTGTAACGACATAATACGAAATGCGGATGGAAGCATCAAACTGAAAGTAAAGTATAAAATGTATTTACAACATGTAGTCCAGATTCATCTTTGCTTGTTACTCTTTGCAAATACGAGAGAATTGTTATTATCTCCACGTTTTTCAACCGGATTTCTAAGGTATCAGAATCCATTATCCATCAGGTGCCTCTTCAGATTGATTTTGGTAATCAACTGCAAAGCAAAAGGGAAATAGCTTGTTCAGTAGTCTATCAATTTTTCAGTTTAATTTACTTGGATGTCCCGAGTATTTTGCACTTCTATTTGCTTGTGGTTATCTTGGGTATTGCTCTTGCTGAAAAAGTCGACACATTACTTCTCCTTTTCTTTCTCATCTGACACTTCACCTCTAGCTAATTTTTCATACAACTCATGTTTTTTCTTCAATGTCGCATAGCTCTTCGAACCATCAGTTTCAGCTTTCAGCTCCAACTTATCTTTCTTCGCTCGACTTTCCATAATATAATTTTTAATAGAAAACAAATCATTATGTAAAGGCCACGGCTTAGTGCGATGAAAATCCTGAGAATTATTGGATGATTTATCTTTGCTCGACATTTCCAACCCATTTTTTTTTTTTTTGAATTTATGTTGTCTACCTAAAATTCTAGCATATTATAAGCACAATCTCCTCTAAAAATACAGAACGACTTGTCATAATCTCCACAATCAACGACAAGGGCGGCGCGGGATAGTTGCAGCAGCAATGTTTTGATAGAGCAAGAGTTAGGGTTTTCAAGAGTAAATAGGATTTTGGGGGTTTTTGAAGCTGTCGAGAATAAGGAGGGAAGAAGAGTTATTCAACAAGATTTTTTTCAATCTCGTAGCCACCTTTTATATTTCGCTGGAATTTCTATGATATCACATTGATTTGGGAAAATTAAACGCAAGAAAACCGACTAAACATGCCAATAGGTAAATGAGATCAATATGGGAAGGGATCCCCTAATACTTTAGATTAACTAAAAATAACCGAAACTCTGTATTAATATAGGAAGACATGTGAAACTTTGGATTAATGGTGTCAATTTGTCATATATATATATATATATATATATATATATATATATATATATATATAAATCACATGTTTTACACATAAAAATGGAGGACAAGCGGGATCCCTTCCCGCCTAAAGTTAATTCCTCTTCAAATCTAAATCGTAATTCGTTTCAATCAAAATCTGCTACTAATTCAGCTGAATCTATAGTGAAAGTTGATCAAGGAGTAGATCCAAAGTCTCTTCAGTATGTGAAACCATCAGCAAATCATATTTTCATTTCGGAGGAAATTTTCAATGAATCGGTAGAAGTCTGGCATGATACGATTGCTTTGCACCCGATCGAATTTGGACTATCTGTTACAAAATTGAAGGATTATATTCGCAAAGTCTGAAGGCCGAAAGGTAATTTTATAGCTCATATTGTTGTTGAATTTCACTTTACCGTTCAATTTGAGGATTCTATGGATTTTTCTTCGGTGAGTCAATCATCTACATATTCTTGCTTTGGAAATTTGCTGATGATTGATAAATGGTACCCTGGATATGATTTTTCTGATTTCTCATTTGATAAGGTCCAGATCTGGTTGAAGCTCTTTAATGTGGATATGGAATTGTGGTCGAACAAAGCCTTGTCTATGACTGCTAGTTATATAGGGGAACCTATATGCATAGATGATAATACTGTGAATAAGAGGATTACAAGGTTTGTTAGAGTGCTTGTAGCTATAGATCTTGCAGTTGAGTTGCATGATAGAATTCCTATTCAATTACATAATGGTATCGATAAGGACATTCGGGTTGAATATGAGTTTATTCCTCCTCGATGTGACAAATGTAAAGTGTTTGGTCATCAAACACTAGTTCATGATTTATAAAATGATCCAGCATGGGTAGAAAAGGATAGAATGGATTCTAATATGACAGAAGTTGAAACAGATTCAAACATTCAAAATGAACCTTCTACATCTAATACTGTTAATGATAAAGGGGATTTGGATTTTTTAGATGAAGGATTACCGTAGGATATTTTACCAGATAAATTAAGTCATGTGGTAGAAAATTTGAATGAGGTTACAATTGAAGAAGAAAGTCAAGATGTATCTCAAAGTGGTAGCAAGAATAGTGAATACATGGTACATGTGAAAGAGAAAGCACAAGTTACCTCAACCTCAAAAGCTCCTTCTAAAAGAAATCTCAGGAGCTGTATGACTATTAAATGACGATTATGAGCTGGAACGTCAGAGGGATGAATTATCCATTTCGTATGCGAGAAATTTTATCTCTTCTGGCGAAATTCAAGCTACTATTGTAGGCTTGGTTGGGAGTAAAATTAGTATTGTAAATTTAAGATGTTTCAGAAGACTACTTCCTTCTAACTGGGATTATATTCCTCATCAAAGAGAATCTTTCTCTGATAGAATATTAATTATATGGAATTCATATATTTGGTCTATGAGTATTATCTCTTCATTTAAGCAACATGTAACTGTAGAAGCTGGTAATACAGGGGGTATGAGAGTATTCATTACTGCAGTTTATGCGAGTAATAGTTTCTATGAAAGACAAGAGTTGTGGCAGCATATTGTTCTAGAAGCAGGGGTGATTGGTGGAGACTGGATTCTTATTGGTGATTTTAATAACTCTACTTCTCCACTTGATAAAAAAGGAGGTCTGCCTATTCCATTTCAGCAACTCAGAGCATTTAATAACTATTTGTCTCAATCAGGTTTGGTAGAAGTTAAAGCTGCTGGTTTCAATCATACGTGGAGGAGAAGAGGTATGGCTAATCATGTAGACAAGATCTTTGTTAATCATTCATGTTTGCATAAATATAATGATATGAAAGCTCCGTCTTTAACTCAAACGTCGAGTGATTATAATCCATTATTACTTGATCTTATACCTACTGCTATATCTATAGGGCTTCCATTCAAATATTGTAATGACTGGTGCTTTAAGACAGGGTACATGGAGTGTATAGAAAAGGGTATAATGGATAATGGGTGGGGTTTTTCAAGCTACAAATTTATGTAGAAGTTACAAGCTTGTAAAAAGGAGTTGAAAGCATGAAATAGAGTTAGAATACAAGATGATGCTCTTCTAAGGGAAGCTGAGAATAAATTCAATGAAAATGAAGTTGCAGTAGATTTAGAACCTGAAAATGTGGAGTTATATGAGAAGATGCTAGAGGCTAAACATCAATTTATGATACAAAAACAGATTAATTTTGGAATTATAGGTAGAAGGCAAAAGTGTCATGGCTTCATGAGGAAGATACAAATTCTAAGTTTTTTTATTCTAAAATGTCCACTCGAAAGTATTGTAATTATTTGAAGGCTTTAATAAATTCAGTTGAGTTGATATATAAATAGGACGAGCTTTCTGCTGCGGCTATAGAGTACTTCACTGATATGTTCAATGGTGATAGCAGTGATGATTTTCCCTTCTTTCAATCTTTATATACTATTAACCAACAAGGACAACATGACTTGCTGAAACCAATTTCTATGGAGGAAGTTAAGAAGGCAGTCTTTTCAATTCATGATACAAGTCCAGATCCAGATGGATTTAATTCGAATTTTTTTAAGCTGCATTGGGAGCTATTGAAAGAAGATTTATTAGCTACCGTTCAAGACATGTTTGTTTTTGCTAATCTTCCCAAAGATTGTAATCACACCTTTATTACTTTAATTCCTAACGTTGATTGACCATCAGAAATATCACATTATCGACCCATTTCATGCCGCAATTTATTTTACAAGATCTTTAGCAAAGTATTATGCAATAGAATCAAATGGTTTTTACCCCATCTCATATCCACTAATCAATGTGTCTTCATTCCATCTGGATGCATTGGTGATAATATTTTACTAGCTCATGAGTTGATTAGATATTTTAAAAAGATTGGGGTGAATAAGTTTTGTGTGAAAGTGGATTTACATAAGGCTTATGACAGAATTAATCGTAAGTTCATTTGTCATATCATGAAAATCATGGGCTTTCCGATACATTTCAACAATGTTGTATATGAGTGTATCTCTACACCAACGTTTTCTATAATGATGCAAGGGGTGCCAAAAGGTTTTATAAGATCGAATAGGGGTATAAGGAAAGGTGATCCTTTGTTACCTTATTTATTTTCAATTGTTATGGAATATTTTTCTTTTTTCATGAATGAGGTGATGGTGCAGAAAATTTTCATGCCAGTTCATAATTTTGATCCTATTGTTTCCCACTTGTTATATGTTGATGATTTGATGGTATTTAGGAGATGTTCAACCTCTTGTGCTACTGCTTTGAGGACTGTGTTTGGTGATTTGGAGAAATTCAGTGGTCTATCAGTAAGTTCTTTGAAAACTAAGATATATATCAGTACCTCTGCGTCTTCAACAAATAAAATAGTGGATATTCTTGGTTATAATCTTGGTAATCTGCCAATAAAATATTTGGAGGTACCTTTGCCATCGAATTATATTCACTATCAAGATTGTCAAGCTTTATTGCATAGGATTCAACAAAAACTGCAGTCATGGGATGCTAATTTTTTTAATTTTGCGGGTAGAGCTGAATTGATTCAATCTGTTATTAATCCAACTGTTTTGTATCGAATGTTTGTGTATCGGCTGCCTGAGTACACTATAGAGAAGTTGAATATGATGTGTGTTGATTTTTTTTGGGAGTTCAAAGCATAAAATGAAATGGGAAAACTTATGTGCTCATAAAAATGAAGGTGCGATAGGGTTAAAATCTTTTAAAGATTTGAAAAAGGCTGCAAGTATAAAATTAATGTCGAAATTCCTGGTTGATTCCTCATTATGGAGTAGGTGGATGGCGTTGAAATATTGCAAGGATAAAATGTTTTGGAGTATGTATGTGGATAATAATGCATCTTGTACTTGAAGTCCATTATGAGATTAAGATCAAGTGGGGAACAATATTTCAATAAAGCCCTTATTACTGGTTCTTCTACGTCTATGTGGTTCGAACCATGGACTAATGGGAAATGTTTAGTAGATTTGGTTGGTTTCTCCAAATTCTATTCTTTGGGTAGTTACAATGAAATGGTCGATTCTATTATACGTGATGGTAGGATATGCAGTATCATTCATCCAACTACTAGAGAATTGCAGCAACTAGTGGAATGCGTGGAGGTGAACGATAATAGGCAGTCTGATTATTATGAATGGATTGATGGAGGTGGGTTTTCTTTCCATACAACTTGGGATAAAGGTAGAGAGAAATTTACTTTGAGGCAGTGGGCTAAAGTAGTGTGGCATGCAAAGAATTCGAAGAGAATGTCTTTTATATCATTCTTGGCAGTGAAGAACATACTAAGTACTAAAGATAGATTAAGGAGACATGGTGTTATTGATGAGAATATGTGCTTGTTATGTAATAATCAGGAGGAGAGCGTTAATCATTTGTTCTTTGAATGTGCCTATTCGAAGTTTGTCTGGGTATCTTTAAAAAGGAAGCTTGGTTTGAATACATATAGGGCAGGATCAATTTAGGAGGATCCTAACCGGTGTATTTCATGAGAAGAATCAAGTGAAAAATATAGCTTGCGCAACTTTTACTAATGCAGTGTATCATCTATGGCTTGAAAGGAATGCTCGGCAGTTTAGCAATCAGTTCAGAAGCAAAGAGGTTAGGCTACAGTTGATAGAGAAGAAGATTTATTTTTTGTTGAGAGGAAATGGCAGTAAGACGGTCAGAACAATGGCAAATGAAGGGTTTCTGAGGAGGTGGGGAGTGGATTTGTAGACACTGGTTGAAGAAGGTGATGGAGGATGTTTTGTGTAGTGGAAGTGTGATAGTGTTTGGTGGTTATAAGTTTTATTTGTTTTGACGTAAGTTTGAAGTTGTAATACTGTTTGTTATTTTAGTTCGGAATAAAAGAGAACCAATTTTCAATACGCACACACACATATATACATATACACTCCCTTCAATCCACAATAGATGTCGTTTTAAATCTAAGAAGAGTTTGGTAAATATATGACGTTTTAAACAAATTAGCACTTTATTTTCTTTTTTACCCTTCTTTTAAAAACTTGTGTCCTTTATTAATATGCATGCGGCAGCCTTTTAGGCTTTCATTTAGCTATTATTTTAAGTCATCAATGCATGCACTGAAGTTATACACGTTGGATGGGTTGCTTCTTTTGCTGCATGAGTTGCTTTTTTTAATGAAAAGTTAACAATGCAATTAATAAGCAATAAAGGGTAAAGAAGTCACTTTTTAGTTGCCTTAAACTGTGTGAAGAATTACAAAACGTCATCTATTGTGGATTGGAGGGAGTATATACGTATATGTATGAAGGTTATATGACACCCCTCTTTTTTGGTATTTCTATAATTAAATAAACTGGTGGGAGAAGAAAGAGTTAGTGAAAAGAGAAAAAAACGAAAATAGGTGGTGAAATTCAAAAGGGTATAGGGATGCTGCGTTGTGTTGTACGAGATGTTTTTGATCTTCTTATTTCAAAGTAAGGTATGTGACGGTTATTCGTTATAAATGGTTATGGTAATAATTATAAAATTTCATAATATGAGGTTAGCAATTCCCAGATTAAAATAGAAATATTCAAAGTTAAAATTAACCGATGACATAATGCTGTGGCAATAGAACAAAATTATCACGAGGCAACACATAAGAACGGAAATTGTGTGGAAAATGGAAATCACCAAAGCCATCGTAAGAGCTACGAACACCACTTTACAACAGAGCCCAGTATAGTGTATATTCCTTCGGGTGAAATATCGTGCCTTTTACATGGGCTTCTGATAACTCTTGCAATGAATGGAATATGGGCTGAAGGCTAAAACCAAGCTGTAATATCGACATAACTAATTTGGACGGTTGGGATGATTCGGTTTCCTCTTCAGTCAGTATAAATTTGGAGCTTCCAATCTTCCGCAGCCTCCATATCTCTACGACAGATTACTTGCTTTCTTCAATTCTTCTAAGTCAGTCTTCATTTATTTCTTTGATTTGTTACGGTGATGGAATTCTTTGTGCCGCAGACTGGTTAACACCGGTTGATGATGGTAACACAATCCTCTAAGAAGTTCTAAGCAATTTTTCTTTTTTTCCTTTTTTATATATATGCTTTTGCTTTTAAAAATATTAACTGAGCTTGATAACAAAATCGCTCTGTAAACTCTTTGTCTTTCACTGACGATTCATATTTAGATCTGTTCTATTACCACCTTATTGGATGTTTTTTAGATCGAAATCCAGTACCTAACGTGGTTTCAGATACAGTTGCTAATTGTTCTTAGCTTTGCTAATTTGTGGTTTTGTTTAAAACATCTTAATTCTTGATGAAAAATGTTTTAGTCAGATTTATTCATTTAGGCAGGTAGATATAATGGTAATTTCTACTGTTTTTTGTGACTTCTATCTTAATTTGAAAGGGTAAATTCCGGAGTGAAGTGATGATGAAAATTCGTGGTCTGTCAATCCACTGATTGTTATGATGTTATTTGCAAAACCTGATAGATTCTGATCACTCTGTGTAAAAATGATCCAATACTTTTGTGTTAACCAATTTTGATTTGTGACTGTAGTGTTTTGTTATGATCTGCTTGTTTATTTCGAATGTCATGCTACTTCACCTTTGATTTAATTTTCCTTCTCTCTTTTCTCATTCGTTAAAAGTAAGCGAACGATTTGGTTTCTGTGGAGTGAATATAATGTATGTGCGTTGAAGTACGATAAGTGTTTATGTGATTACAAGTTTTTTGTGCAGTATGTTTTACAATGTGCTATGGTTCCATCTTTTACATGTGATTCACGATCATAGTTTCAGACTGGGGGTTTATTTTGCATATGCAAAAGATTAGGTTCGTATGGAATGATATTAACTTTGCATATGCGACTGTGAGAGTATCAACTGCAGGATCAGACCATAAATAAGTTGTGGTCATTGCTGTTTCTTTCTCGTTGCTGTATCTGTTTCAATTTGAGCATGAGGGCATCTCCAGTGGATTATGCTTTGAATATTCTTGGCATTGAATATTTAGTGTGTAATGCGATGGAATTCTCCAATGGTTTGGCCTTTAATTTAATGGGTCTGTCCACTTTTACTGATGAAAAAATAAAAAGAATTTTTTTTTTGAGTGAAGAAAAAGAGAAGAATTTTCATTGGTAAAATAGAGGTGTCTGGCGTTCAATTTATGGAAGCCAGAAGTTTGGCATTTATATTTTCCATAAACAATTAGGTACGTTAACAATGAAAAGAAATAAAAGACCGAATTCATAAATAACAAAGTACTAATTTATATTTATTTATTTTTAATCATTTTACAATCTAAAAATCGTTACATTTCAGTTTAATTTGCATTTTTAATTGAAATATATATTACATCAGAATCATAAAATCAAACAAATGAAGAAAATGTTATAAAAGTTGGAAAAAGAATAAATTTAAAATAAAACTACATTTTCTAAGAAAAATCATTATTTTTTTGGGAATCATTTGTCTTTTTAAAATATATTAGTATCAATTTTTTTTATAGTTACTAACATAATGGAAAAACAAATAAGATAATTTAATAATATGTAAGGGTACATTTGATATTTTATTTTTTTAGTTTTCAATGTGGTGGGAAAGGCTATAACTGAGATGTTAATAGAATTTGCTTAAAATGATTGTCCTGTTATATAAAATAATGGCTAAAGTTTTCTTGGATTGGTTGGCTTTGCATAGGAGTACCAAATTGCACGTTTGGGGTTTAATTTTGTTAATGTTTCTATTTGGAATATTCTTTTTTGAAAATTTTATATATGTACTTGTTTCGGTTGATGTTGAGGTTATGCAAATATTGAAATATTAGAAAAAAAAATTCTTTTTTTTAGCATTTTAACATTTGTGTAATTTCAACATCAACCGAAACAAGCGCATGCACAAAATTTTCTTTTAAAATATAAAAGCATGCTAGCTGAGAGTCTCATTTATCTTCATTATATCGTACCTAAAGGTAAGGTTTTGCGGCAACAAAAGGCAAAATTAGATCTTTTACATGTTGAACAAATAGATTTTAAAAAAAGTTTTTCTTTTTTGTCATCAAACAACAAACTTGTTTATGCTTCATTCTTCAATTTTCAATGTTAGATGAAGACGAGTCTTTGTTATTTCCTATTGAACTCCGATCTTTTTTCATTAGTCTCGGCGATTGCTTTTGCCAAAGAGCTGTGACTAAACTGAGTAAAACGTCTTTGGGTATTTGAGAAGCTGAGTCATGCTTCAGCATCTCATCCGTAGCAGTTTTACGACGGTTTAGCACAGCAGTCGACGTTATATTGATATCTGGATTTTCATTTTCCTTTATGCTCATCATCGACATGATGTACCATAGTAGGTTAAGAGATTTCCATGATGTAAGTTGCTATTTATATCCATTTCCAATGTCATTTACCGTTGCTAACTTTTCATCTACCATATTCTCATTAGGTTGATTGTTTGTTTAAGTATCATAAATCTTGTGCGATGAATTTTCAATTAGAGGGTTAGCAGAGAGCTACTTATTTCATGATCTTTTTTTTCTTTTAGGTTTGGGTTAAGTAGAATTTTGAATGTAGTGTGTAACGAGTTAAACTGAAGCTTTATGGATGTGATTATGATTCACAACTTCTTCGTTTACAAATATTTTCTTTTTTCTTTTTCTTTTTCGTTTGAGATGTTAATAGTTTCTTTTAACAAAATCTTTTTTGGTGATTACTTATTTGGAGTACCATTGATTTTTATTAATGAAATTTTGCTTGATACTTCGTTTTTTTATTCTTTCTGGTTTAAAATATCCAGAATCTTTCAATGAAGTATCAAATTGCACGTTTTTCTTTATATTATTTGCCCCACCGCTATTTATATAATTTAATTGCTTAAGTTTTTCATGTTGTTTATTGTGCATACAAATTTTAGCACTCATTTTGACTTGATCATTTACTTGAAAATGTTTGGTATCATCTACACCTTGGAAAAAATAATTGAGAATCTTGAAATTTGATAAATGATAAATGAATTCTCCAAATTTTGCCTTTCCACAACAGAAATTTCGCTGAATATTCATTACATTTCAAAATTCTCTAAAATTACATTTCAAAATTTAAACCTACTTCAGATCCATCGTTAATATACTATTTTTACTACAATATCTTTTGATATATTTAAATATAAACAAAATTTAAAAATACATTTTTTTTAAATCAATCATGTTTTTATATATTAATCTGAAAATACAACATTTTTTTTAAATTATATAATTAAACTGTCGGTTTTTGCTTTGTTATGCGGTTACACTAGTAGTTATTGTCCGCAACTATAACGATGATACTGTTTTTGCGGTACAAGCAACTCCAAATTAAAAACAACATTTTGAAGTTATAATTGATTTTATGACATAATGCTACAGCAATACAACAAATTACCGTGAGATAACCTATGTGAACGAAGATTGTGTGCGAAATCATCCAAGTAATCGATGCACTACTTCACAACAGAGCTCGTGCCTATCACGTGGGCTTCCGTATTCCACTTGCAATGAAGGGAATATGGGCTCAACATGAAATATCAGCATGATCACATTAACTATTTGGACGGTTGAGATGTTTTGGTTTCCTTTTCAGTCTTCCCAGCGCAGTATAAATTTGAGGCTTCCATCTCTTTCAGTCTCCATCATCTCTGCCGCAGACAACTTGCTTTTCTCTGTTCTTCTAATTAAGTTTTCATTTGCTTTTCTGTTTTGTTGCGGTGATGAAATTCTTTGTGCCGCAGTGGTTATCACGGTCAATGACGGTAACACAATCCCTCTAAGAAGTTCTGAGCTTTTATTTGTTTCTATTCGTTTTTTTTAAAAAATAGTTCGGTTTGGTAACAAAATTGTGGAGCGAAGTGATGATGAAATTCATGGTTTGTCAATCCACTGATTCATATGATGTTATTTTTGAATCCCGACAGGTTCTGATCGCTGTATAAACTCTTTGTCTTTCACGGAGGATACATGTTTAGATATGTTCTAATACCACTTCGTTGGATGTTTTTTTAGATCAAATCCCAGTATCTATAATGGTTTTAGATACAATTGGTAATTGTTTTTAACTTTGCTAATTTGTCCTTTCGTTTAAAGCGTCTCAATTCTCTCGATAACAAGTTGTAGTTCAATTCTCAGTATCTATAATTGCAGTAGGTAATTGTTTATAATGGTTTTATATGCAGTTGGTAATGGTTTTATACACTATCCTGATATGATTTCGAGCGGTTGATAAAATCTGATTTCGTCTGATTTGTACGGCTAGGTCAGGTAGATGTAAATGTAATTTCAACTGTTTATATACCTTTTATCTTAAATTGAATTGGTAAAGTCCTGAGTGAAGTGACGATGAAAATTCATGGTCTGTTAATCCACTGATTGTTATGATGTTATTCATGAATCTTGATAGCATCTGATCACTCTTTATGAAAATGATCTTGTACTTTAAATGTTAACCCACTTAATTTTGGTTTGTAGTTAAGTGCTTTGTGATCACCGTCGATTGTTATGTTACTTCACTGTTGTACTTTCTAATACCTTTTGGTTGGTTTGTGATAAGTAAGCGAATTCCGTAAGCCTCGTCTATAATCCGTCAATGATTATGATGTACGTATGTTGAACTAAAGATAAGTATTTATGTGATTACAAAATCTTACTGTATTGCTACGTTTTGGTATTGTATTACTAACGTATGTCAGATGCAATCTGTTACACGATATTCGTAGTTAAGAGGTTCAGACTTAGGTTTCTTTTTACGTATACGAGAGATTTGGATTGTGAGACAGTTGTTAATTTGAATTAAATAGAGCTTGTGTGGTATATATATTATTCTACGACATACATATAACTATGGGTGATAAACAGGTTGCGTTGGATATAAAAGATTTCGTTGATTGTTAACCCATTTCAATATTAAAATAACCAACCCTAATCCAATAAATTCATTCATTGATGGGTTAAATCAAACCCAGTCCATTGATTTAGCTGGGGTAATTCAATCTAGTTCACTAAACTCATATTACATGATTCTTTTCTTAGTTGTGACCAAAACCATGTAAATTAGATAATTTTCAATGGAATTTGTATGATTATTAAAATTTATAATGTCATTATTTTTATTGAAAAAATTAAATTAAATTCCCAAATTTATTTATATAATATTATGGCAAATAATTATATCCACGAAGTAATTAAGTACAACAGCAACTAAGCCATGAATTCCAAACAAGTTGGAGTTGGCTAAACATGGAACCCAAAAAAAAAAAAAAAAAGAATAGGTAAATAAATAAATAGAAAAAAAAAGTAAAAGAAAAAGGTTAAAAAGAAAATAGTTAAGAGATAAAAAGTTAGAAATTTCCATGGAAAAAAAAACTACGATTCTGATACATGGATTGCTAACTTTAATGCACTCTTATTTGATACTAGCTCTTCAGATATACTTAAATTTCTCAAATCTCATTTTACTGTCTTTTTCCATGTCATTTTAGGTCGATCTCTACCTCTCTTTGGGCCTTCGGCGCGGCCTATAATTTCAACGTGCATAGGTGCGTCGTGCAGTCTTCGTTGGAGATGTTCGAACCATCTCAAGCGGTGTTGGACTAACTTCTCTTCAACCGATGCTATTTCAAGGTTTTCTCGAATATCATCGTTTCTAATCCGATCTTGTCTGGTATGCCCACAACTCCAACACAGCATACATACCTTTGCTACACTAATCTTCTGGACGTGTTTCCTTTTAGTAGACAACCATTCTGCATCATATAACATCGCATGTCTGATTGTTGTTCTATAAAACTTTCCTTTAAGCTTCTGCGAAATATTCCTATCATAGAGAATGCCAGATGCTAGTCGTCATTTCATCCATCTTGCTTGAATTCTAAAACTAACATCCTGTCAATCTCCCCATCACACTGCAACATAGATCCTAAATTTCGAAAGGATTCCTTCTTGGGTACTACTTGACCAGCCAAGCTGACGTCTCCGTCATCTGGCCTGACACCACAGAACTCACACTTCATATACTCCATTTTAGTTCTGCTTAGTTTGAAACCTTTCGATTCCAATGTCTTTCTCCACAACTCCGGTTGTCTATTAACTCCTATTTTACTTTCATCAATCAACACAAAATCATCCGAAAAGAGCATACATCAAGGAATCTCCCGTTGTACACCTTTTGTGATTTCATCCATCACTAATGCAAAAATATAGGGGTTCAAAGCAGAACCTTGATGTAACCCTATGTTAATGGGAAAATCGTTAGTCTCACCATCACATGCTCTGACACTAGTCACGACAACCTCGTACATATCCTTGATAAGTTTAATGTACTTTGATGGCACCTTCTTCCTTTATAGCGTCCGCCACATGACTTTCCTCGGTACTGTCATAAGCTTTCTCCAAATCAATAAAAACCATGTGAAGATCTTTCTTCTGCTCCCTGTATCTCTCCATAAGTTGCCTAACCAAGAAAATCGCCTCAATAGTTGATCTTCCAGGTATAAATCCAAATTAATTCCTAGAGACACTTGTCAACCTCCTCAAACGTCGTTCACAAACTCTCTCCCAAAGCTTCATAGTATGATTCATAAGCTTGTAGTTTGTGCAGCTTTGAATATCTCCTTTATTCTTGAAGATTGTGACTAAAATGCTTCTCCTTCACTCATCTGACATCTTTTTTGATTTGAAAATATTATTAAATAACTTAGTTAGTCAGGTTATCCCTACATCTCCAAAGCATCTCCACATCTCAATAGGGATGTCATCAGGCCCCACCGATTTGCCTGTTTTCATCCGTTTCAACGCCTTTACCTCAACCTCTTGAATTCTCCGAACAAAACATCGATCGGTGATATCGGCAGAGTCTTCCAACTCGATCGAAGAGCTATCACTTTCTTCGTTGAAAAGCTTATCGAAGTATGCTCTCCATCTATCTTTTATCTCGTCGTCCTTCACCAAAATTCTATCATTCTCATCCTTAATGCATTGAACCTGCTTGAAGTCTCTTGTCCTTCTTTCACGTAGCTTGGCTATCCTGTAGACGTCTCTCCCACCCTCCTTCATACTCAGCCTATGATACAAATCTTCATAAGCTCGACCTCTTGCTTCACTCACCGCTCTCTTTGCGGTCTTCTTTGCCACTTTGTACTTGTGCACGTTGTCCTCGCTCCTATGATGGTGCATGCATTTGTAGCATTCCTTCTCTTTGATAGCCTTTTGCACATCGTTGTTCCACCACCACGAATCCTTGGGTTCTCGCTTACTTTCTCTTGTTATCCCAAACACCTCAACAACCACTTTCCTAATGCAAGTTAACATCTCATTCCACATGGCATTTGCTTCTCCATCCACGTTCCATGCCCCTTCTCCCATCACTCTATCTTTAAATACCCGTAATGCGTCACCTTGAGTCTCCAACATCTCGTCCTACTAATCTTTGTTCTCTTATCCTTCACCATCCGAAGACGAAACACGCATACCAAGAGTTGATGTTGTGAGACAACGCATTCTCCATGTATGACCTTGCAGTCAACACAATCTCGTTTATTGTCTCTTCTAGTTAGGACAAAGTCAATCTGGATGGAATGCTGGCCACTACTGAAGGTTATAAGATGTGATTGTCTCTTTCTAAAGAAGGTATTAGCAATCATGAGATCATACGAACAAGCGAATATTAATATTTCTTCACCCTTTTGGTTCCTACTACCAAAGCCAAAACCACCAAGCACTCTCTCAAATCCCCCGCTAAAGGAGCCATCATGACCACTGAAGTTTCCTCCTATAAAAAGTTTCTCACTATTAGGCACATTTCTAACCATGACCTTCAAGTCTTACCAGAACTTCCTCTTGGGTTCTTCACTTAGGCCTACCTGCGGGGCATATGCACTAATGACATTCAGAACCGCATCACTAACTACTACTAGTTTAACTAGGATGGTCCTATCCCTTTGTCTTCTGACGTCGACCACTTCGTTCTTAAGGTTCTTGTCAATCAATATGCCTACCTCGTTCTTGTTACGTACTTCTCCTGTGTACCACAATTTGAAGCCAGTGTTCTCCACCTCCTTCGCCTTTTGATTTGTCCATTTAGTCTCTTGAACGCACAAGATGTTTACACGTCTCCTAATCATAGTGTCAACTATCTCTCTTAACTTTCCTGTTAAGGACCCTACATTCCAACTACTTAACCGAACCCTGATATCGTCGATTAGCTTTCTTGCCCCTCGCACCGGCCGAGAAAGATGCGAAGACCCTTGCTCACTTATCACTACACCGGGGTGTCGATATAGCGCGCCACTAAGAGTATGACGGCCCAGCCCTTGCATATTTAACACCATACTCATGTTAAATTTGGTGATACAAAATCACAAATTGATTGGAGAAAATTTGCAAAGAATGGAAAGTAAATATTTTTAAAATGAGAATGCATTGATTGCATTTAATGAGGTCGTAGAGAAATAAATGTAGGGATTAATTTCTCCCATCTATGCTAAAGAAACGGATTGATTTATTTCCTATGTTTGCACATTTGTTGTTATGGTAATTTTCCTCCACTATATATTATTACCAGATGTTGGTAATTTAATTGTTGACTCACATAGATTTGCACTGGCTATTTATTGAGGGATAGATTTTAGTGTAAACCCATCTTGGCTTGGAGCCAGTGATCCCCAATGGTGTCTCTTCTTGTTAAACCTGATTGAGGTTTGGATATGTAAACTCTTATTTTGTAGTCTCTTGTAATTCTCTCATATGAAATAAAATCTCTCTCTTTTGGATTGGACGTACACTATGGAGGATAGTAGAACCAGTATAAATATTGTATGGCTCAAATTTCGAGCCCAAACCGACAAAGTTCACGGCGGATTTCTGATGGCAGGGGTTCACCGAAGTGGCGGCTCTTCCTGGAGGTGGTGGCGCTTGCAGGGGGCTATGGCGTGGCATCCTTGGATCGGAGACTAGCGCTCTGAAAGGCGTGCAAAGGTTGAAACCCTAAGTCGAGGGTTGGGTTCTTTTCTCAGCACCTGGAAATCGAAAACGAGAGGAGGGAGAAGCAACGATTTTTAAACGTGACATGGTATTTATTTAATTTAATTATTAAATTATTTCTTAAACATGTAATTAAGGTATATACCCGAATTTGGACCCGAACGGCGGTGAAATTCAGAAATAAAAGAACCAAAGTGAGAACTTCTCACTAAAATTATTTCTGTAAAGTTATTTATTTTATAACTGCATATATGAACTGCTCCCCGTCGTCCACAGACCATGGACGACTTGTTTGTTTGATTGTGTGGTGAAAATTGTTTGTGATGTGAAATGGACTGTATAACATATTCATGTGTTGAATAAATAATTTATCGTTAAAAATATAATTTTTAACGTGTATATGAATAAAATAAATATTCATTTACAAATCGGACGATTTGTTTATGTACACCCATTTATCTGATAGTGATTGGGACGGTAAGTTTTATACATCGCCCAACTGCACAAATAAAAATCAGTGTTTGTTGATTGAAACCCCGCACGGGTATTGGGATGATATTTGACATACACTAATCCCAATTATTTAGTTGTATGTCGATCGATTGGTTGACAAGCTGTGTAAGCATTGATTATTTATATTTAATGCTTATGCAGTTGTGTAATGTACTTTGGATGAGGGTTGATTGTTTATCGTTGTAATTATATACATGTGTTGTATGGAATCCATATAAGTAACATTATATGGTATTTTATTGGGCCTCATTCCAATTTGGAAAATAAATAACATTTTAAAATAATATTCAGAGGCAATAACCGAGATCTATAATGTAGCTCGTAACTGAGGTAATAACCGAGCCCATAAACTATCCCATAACCGAGCCCATAACCGATCCCATAACAAGCCTATAAATGAGCCCATAACCAAGCTCGTAACTGGTAATAACAGAGGCAATACCTGAGCCCATAATCGAGCCCATAACCTAACCCATAACGCATCCCATAACCGAGCCCACAACCGAGCCCATAACCTAACCCATAACGTATCCCAAAACCGATCCCATAACCGAGCTCTTAAGCCAGCTTGTAACTGAAGTAATAACTATGCTCTTAATCGAGGTCATAACCAAGATCATAACCTAAACCTGTAATTGAACATATTTCCCATAATCAAGCTCATAACCTAGCCCATAGAAAAAATTATTTATTAATAATTATTCATATTTTAGATTTAGATTTCATAATTTTTACTTTATATTTTATAATTTTTATTTTATATTTTATACTTTATATTTTATAATTTATATTTCATAATTCATAACAAATTACTACTAAGCCCATAAATGAGCTAATAACTAAGCATATAACCGAGCTTATAAACAAAGTCATAACTGTACATTGTACGCATAATCGAGCCAATAACCTAAACCACAACCGAGCCTATAACCGATCCCATAACCGAGGCAATAACCGAGATCTATAATGTAGCTCGTAACTGAGGTAATAACCGAGCTCATAACCACGGTTATAATCGATGCCATAGCTGAGCCCATAATCGATCCCATAACAAAGCCCATAAACGATCCCATAACCAAGCTCGTAACCAAGGTAATAACCGAGCCCACAACCGAGCCCATAACGTATCCTAAAATCGAGCCCACAACCGAGCCTATAACCTAACTCATAACATATCCCGTAACTGAGCTCTTAAACCAGCTTGTAACAGAAGTAATAGCTGAGCTCTTAATCGAGGTCATAACCAAGATCATAACCTAAACGTGTAATTGAACATATTTCCCATAATCAAGCTCATACCTAGCACATAAAAAAAATTATTTACTTATAATTTATTCATATTTCATAATTTTTAATTTTTAATTTTTATTTTATGTAACGACCCGAAAAGTTCCGATCTTGATTATCGATACTAATACGTTTTCCTGTATAACATATCGACTAATCAACCATCAGAATTTCACCGATCGTTAATAGAAAGAAGTTAGAGGGTGAGAAATAGAAAGAAAAAAGTTAGAATAGAAGAAAAAGAAGAACTAAACACAACAGAATCAGAGTATAACGAATCTCACAGCGGAACTGAATAAAATATATTTTATAACATCTTGAAATACAAAGCTGTATTTGCTTACATTCATCATCAGAGTACAACTCATACACAACAACGGAAATAAACTTGATATATCTAATGTTGAGGACCCTTCTCCAAGCTCCTTCACGTGAATCTGTAAAATCCTGAAACCACTTGACTGCCCATACAAATTTGGGCACCCAAGAGTTTAGGGAAAACACAAAAAAATAAACTCTGGGTCAGTCATGAGATTGGTGTGAGTAAACGATTTTAAAACAGCTTGATTTTTAAGTTCAAAATCTTTTCGAAAGAAAGAATAATCGTAAGACAAAATCCACACATAAATACGGACGGTTTTTACCTTACGATAACCCAAACCATTTTTGAAATCAGGTATATCATCTGATATTATGATAATGTCTAAATACAAACAAATATCAATCTAGTGGAACGCTTGCATCTCAAGCTCCATATATATAGTATACAATCAAAATCGCGGGCGCTTATTGGAGATTGGATTCCGACTATGACAAGGTATGGAACCACCTGCCGATAGTGTATCTCTAGAGACGAATACACTGGGTTCAATAAGAACGTCTTGCAACCCGGCCCACACATGACCGACCACTCATTTCGCTTGAGTGTATCGAATGTATATCACCAACGGTTGGGATCAGCAACCGTCTCCCGAAAGGGACAGCATCGATAGATTAAAGAAGCAAAAGGGAATTTCTCTAGATAGGTGGTTATACACCCTAATGGGAGCAACCCACATAGACATGCTGCATTCCCGATTTTTGTCATTTCCCGGTTGATGAGGCTTGAGGTAAGAATTTAACTTTAGAACATCTGGCCATCATTCACTTTGAATGCCACATCGTCAGATCCTCCAAATCACTAATTGACGTCCACAAATATACTCTGAATGTAAAAGAAGGGTCATTCTTTACCATCAACTTGGTGTATTTGTGGAAATCAACGTACGTGACCCTTTGGAAATACTCTGTCAGACATTCTTCCATGCAAGTCATCCAGGAACAGGATGAACCGAAGACACTCTCCTACTGCATCCAGTATAGGAATCACCCCATGGATCAGTAGCGAATAGTCCTTGTAAATCCGAAGATTTCAATCACGACAGAATTACAAGTCAAAATAACTTTGGTGGACCAGACCAGAGAAATTCAACGAGTAGCTCTTCCGATCATGAAGCTCATCGGTCTTCAATGCTCCATCTTTATACGCCTACAAGTTAGTCGCACAGTTGGTTCGAAGTGATTTTGGGTCCAGTTCCCATCCCGGTCTCTTCGAACTAACGCGTAGGGAATGATTTCTTTGATAGTCGGTATTTTAACTATCAAATGTAAACACTGTGATCAAGTAAAACTTATTCAAATTATTCCATATCATATATGTCCATTCCAATTAATTACTTGTGTAAATCTATTTCTAATGTCGGAATAACAATCAGCACCCGATGATTAGAATATAATAAAACGTGTTAACATTTCATTTTTATCTAATGTAGGTTTAATTCATCACTTTATGATATAGCAGATAAGTAATAATAATCATTCATTACAACAATAACATTCAATGATGATTCGACGTATAAATTCCAATCTAATTACATTTTGGAATATAGGATCTCGAGTAACGGTTAATTTCACATCATATTTATTTCAAATAAATATGATGATTTTATTTAAACCTTTCTTTTGTTTTTCGACGAATACAAATATAAATTATTTGGAGCTTTGAACTTCAGTTCACACGACACCGTCAATTTCTGTTTATGATCCTTTATTTTATTTTCTTTCGTATATACTTCTCTTTTTAATAATAATCGATATAATTTAAATTTGATTAATTTATATAACATGAAATTTCTTGATCTAGTATGGTTTTACTTCCGTATAGGTGCTTTATGTCGTTTATTGTAAATTTGTGAGTGGGACTTCCACTTCTCATATTATGTACAAATACATTTATACTTGCAGAAGGAGATTTAAAAGCTTAAACACTTAATTAAATGATTTTAATTAATTCAAGCCCGAAGGCCCAATAGCCCATAACTTCTTATCATAGCCATCTTATACCCATATTTCCTCTTCTCATCTGATCATATATATATATATATATATATATATATATATATATATATATATATATAACCGAGTAAAACAACCTTGATTTACCTAAGGGTTTAAACGATCATTCCTTATTTAATTTAATTAATTTCTCTATCAAGTCCATAGCCCAATTAAACACACAGCCCATCCCCTTTTTTTCTTTTGTTCTCCTCCACGTGAAATGACGTAGAGCAACAAACATCAGGTCTCCCCTTACTTCTATCATCATCCATCACTTGTCGCCCTTTTTCTTTGATCTTTCCTGGCCTCTTTGCCAGTGACCAACACAGATCTGCTATTACAAAAATGTATGCACTCATCTTGAAGAACGCAGGTCCAAGGATGATTCATGAGTGTATACAAGGCATAAGACAGAGGAAACAATGGCATATAAATGTTTGCAGCAAATGAAAGTCCTGCCCCTTAAGCACTGAACGCAGTCATGCAATTTGACAGAAGCTCGTGGCTTCTTAGTTTGCGAATTAGAACTGGAACGAGTGTCTAGAAAATGAAATAAGAAGAGAGAAACAGAATTCAAGAAGAAGCCAAAATCAGCTTGGAATCCATCAAAAGAAAATCAGTACAAACAGTCCATTCCCTAACCTATGTTCTTGCATGCCAACACAACTTCCATCTTGCTTTTCTCCCTTTTCCTGTACACTGTTTTTCATCATTTCCGTGCAATGACCGCCCATGCACGTGCACACCCAATGTCGTCACTACCCCCTCGTCCGAATCATCGCCGCAGATTGCAAACCCAACCCCGAGCTCATCTCCACTTCCAAAAGTTCCATTGATACACGACGTCCAAACCCGAAGCTTCACGGAAGCGTTAAAAATAAATTGCCTCCATGGAACCGCTTCGCAACACTTCCTTGTTCTGGTGCACGTCACCACTTATCCTTGTGGGTTCAGCACATGCAGCTCACTTGCTACTCCGAGTTTGTAGCGTCTTAGTTTTAGGAGCTACCATTTAATCTGTTTATTTTACTGCATTTTCAGTTTCTGTCTTATACTTTTATGGCTTATGTAAGCTTTGTCTTCTTCATGTTTTGTGTATGCTTCATATGTACTATGACCAGTTAGCCTTTGCACTTGCACTCTACATAATGGTAACAGTTGTAGCATGGGTTACATGATCATTTGGCCTTCTTATGTACACATTCAATTATAAATGTTTTTCGGATTAAGTAAACCTTGTATTGATAAAAACTTAGTTAGCAAAACAGATTAGGATTTTAATTAGACAGAAGAAGGCATGGCATTGTTTAGTTGGTGCCCGCAAAGGCCTACTCAGGTTTTCATGTCAATAATCCATATCATTGTCTTTACTAAAAGTTGGAAAGTGATTCACAATTATTTGGCCTGGTCACAAACATTGAAAAATACCTTATAACTTTATTTTAGTCTTTATATGTGCGAGGGACGGGTTCAAATCCCAAATGTGTCAATAACTAATCTCTGTTGTTATTGAGGAAGTCAGGGAATCATGATAATTTGTCACATATCAATTGTTTCTTTCTATTTTCCTTTTTGCATTATTTTCCAATACCAGTAAATCAACGTAGTGATATACAACAAGGTTACCTCTACCGATTTCACATTATAGTTCACCTTGGATGACACAACTCGCCACCGTCCTAAGACTAACCCAAAAACAGCACATCACGGTATGTTAAACTCACAATCATGTTTTAATTGCCTAAAGACACCCATTCAAACAAACACAACATGTATCCATGGTGCTATATGATCGCAACAGCTATGAGTATATCAAAGCTTATATATGTATTTAACTTTGAACTGGATAGGAAATTTAGTGTTTTCTTGTTAGGATTTTAATACTTGTTATGTTCTGTGTTTTCCTTTTCCTCAAACTTCGTAATATTAATTGAACCAGTTTAGGAAATTTAAACATAAATATGTAAATTATAGCGGATAACGACGCACCAATAGTTTGGATCCATTCACGGTTTATATAAACAGCAAAGGGTTTTCATTATCTACTCACTTATATTGTTCATTGTCACGGTTTCAATATTAACAGAAATCTAATTGTTAACATATGTTCATATATAAATGATGACTCCCAATCAGATTATATATGTACATATGCCAGTTGAAACTTAAGAAATAACTATAACATAGTTTAAAGGGATGATTAAGGAAAGTTTACTCACCATACATACCCCCTGTCCTGTTTCACTTCCAGGTTCTCGGCCATTTTTAGTCCTACTGCTCCTTCCCAGTTTTGCTCCAAAGTTTTTCATTAGTTTTAGTGTGCATTGGTGTCTGTTTGGCTGTTCATTTCTATGTGTATTTATATGTGAGGAGCTACTGAGGCTTATCTTGGGCAGGTATGAATTCGTGAGGGCTATAGGTTGCAGTAATCTATAACATGAGGTATGATGTTTGATGAAGTAAGGTATGGTTAAGTCCCTTCACATTAAATCCTTCCATACTCTAGTGTATACATATTTAGCTATGAAATGTGTACCACCATGTGCTAAAGTGATTCTAGAGACTAGGCTTTGTATGGAAATGGGTTGGCTATCCTCTGTTTGATGTGAAAGTGCATGTTGCGCATCATATAAGTGAAGTGGAAGTGATGTGTAATCCCATCACTGTATACAACTTTGCTTCCAAGCAACACACTCATGCATGTGCTTGCTGTGTCCATTTGGTATGTACATGTACCATATATTTATATACAAATCGTACCTAATATCTAAACAAGAGTTACCCTATTCATATCTATGTTGTTGGCTGCACAATCACGTGCATAGGCATGTACTAAAGATATTTACAAATTTACTTAGCATCTAAGGTGAATCAAAACAAATCGGCCCCTTTTCTTATCACATAAAGGCATATCTTTTGCATTGAAGAGACAAGATCTTCTTGCGGATATGTACAGGTGAGGTAATATGACAATTTCTAATATATATTAGTTATTCTAGGTAGCCTTACTTTCACATGAATTAAAAGCAAATTTATATGTAAACTAAGATGTGGAACATCAAGCACTTGTCATTGTATATGTATAAAAACATGACCGGTCAATATATATGATACTAAAATAATAATTATTCAAATTAAATAAATAATTAAGCATGAGTAAATTCTATTTTATCTTCTAAGTGAAAATCCAAATTTATCTTGTATTTAATGAAGATCCGCTTTTGTTTTGCTTTCTTATCTTTTCGTAGATACATTTATATCCTCATGAGTTTAAATGCAAGTTATAAATAAATAAAATGGTAAAACATTGATTACTTAGGTTATAAGAAGTTTTAAAATCCTTTAAAACTATATTATATGTATTTAGAATTTTCTGATATTCTGCAAGTATAAAAATCTTATTTAATTAAATTACCAGCATAATCTATACATTATAGATTATAAAATTAGTTCAAACTGGGTCGTTACATTTTGTTTTATATTTTATATTTCATAACAAATTACTACTAAGCCTATAACCGAGCTAATTACTAAGCCTATAACCAAGCTTATAAACAAAGTCATAACTATACATTATACGCATAATCGAGCCAATAACCTAAACCACAACCAAGCCTATAACCGATCCCATAGCTGAGGCAATAACCGAGATCTATAATGTAGCTCGTAACTGATGTAATAACCGAGCTCATAACCACGGTCATAATCGATGTCATAGCCAAGCCCATAATCTAACACATAATCGAGCTCATAACCGATCCCATAACCGATCTCATAACAAAGCCCATAAACGAGCCCCTAACCAAGCTCGTAACCGAGGTAATAACCGAGTCGTAAACCGAGCCGCCCACAACCGAGCCTATAACCTAACCCATAACGTATCCCATAGCTGATCCCATAACTGAGCTCTTAAACCAGCTTGTAACGGAAGTAATAACTGAGCTCTTAATCGATGTCATAACCAAGATCATAACCTAAACATGTAATTGAACATATTTCCCATAATCAAGCTCATAATCTAGCCCATAACAAAAAAATATTTACTTTTAATTTATTCATATTTTATATTTCATAATTTTTATTTCATATTTTATACTTTATATTCTATATTTTATTTATATTTTTTATATTTCATAACAAGTTACTACTAAGCCCATAACCGAGCTAATTACTAAGCCTATGACCGAGCTTATAAACAAGGCATAACTTTACATTGTACGTATAATCGAGCCGATAACCTAAACCACAACCGATCCCATAAATGAGTCAATAACTAAGATCTATAATGTAGCTCGTAACTGAGATAATAAACGAGCTCATAACCACGGTCATAATCGAGGTCATAACCGAGCCCATAACTGAGCCCATAAACGAGCTCATATCCAAGCTCGTAACCGGTAATAACCGAGGCAATAACCGAGCCCATAACCGAGCTCTTAAACAAGCTTGTAATTGAATTTATAACTGAGCTCTTAATCGAGGTTATGATATAGCTTGTAACCGAAATTAGTTATTTATATTTTATTCATATTTTATATTTTATATTTCATATTTTACATTTTATATTTTATACTTTATATTTTATATTTTATATTTTATTTTATATTTTATATTTTATATTTTATATTTTATATTATATTTTATATTTTATATTTTCTAATTTAGCTTTTATATTTTATATTTTTTAATTTAGCTTTTATATTTTATATTTTCTAATTTAGCTTTTATTCCATAACTGATCCAATAACCGGGCCCATAACCAAGCCATAACTGTACATTGTACGCATGATCGACCCAATAACCTAAGCCACAACTGAGCCTATAACCGATCCCATAATCGGGACAATAACTAAGATATATAATGTAGCTCATAAATGAGGTAATAAATGAGCTCATAACCACAGTCTTAACTGAGCCCATAACCTAGCACATAACCGATCACATAACCAAGCCCATAACCAAGTTCTAACCAAGGTAATAACCGAGTCAATAATCGAGCCCACAACTGAGCTCATAACCTAACCCATAATATATCCCATAACCAATTCCATAATTGAGCTATCAAACTAGCTTGTAACTGAAGTAATAACTGAGCACTTAATTGTGAACATAAACAAGATCGTAACCTAAACCTGTAATTGAAAACATTTCCCATAATCAAGCTAATAATTGAGGTCATAACTAAACCTTTAACCTAGCCCATAACCGAGCCAAAACCAAACCCATAACTGATCCTATAACCGAGCCCATAACAAAGGTCTTAAACAAGTTTGTAATTGAATTTATAACTGAGCTCTTAATCGAGGTTATGATGTAGCTTTGTAACCGAAATTAGTTATTTATATCTTATTCATATTTTATATTTTATAATTTATCTTTTATATTTTCTCATAACTGAGATAATGACCGAGCACATTACCACAGTCATAATTGAGGTAATAACCAAAGATTTAACATAGCCCATAACCGGGCAGATAACTGAGCCAAACAGAAACCCATAACTGATCACATAACTGAGCCTATAACCGAGCTCTTAAACAAGCTTGTAATTGAATTTATAATTAAGCTCTTGATTGAGGTTATGATCTATCTTGTAACTGAAATTAGTTATTTAAATTTTATAATTTATATTTTGTATTTTATATTGTTTTTTATATTTTATAATTTATATTTTATACTTTATATTTTATTTTATATTTTATTTTATATTTTACGTTTTATATTTTCTAATTTAGCTTTTATATTTTCCAATTTAGCTTTTATTCCATAACTGATCTAATAACCGAACCCATAACTGAGATCTAAACCTAGCTCATAACTGAGGTAATATCCGAGTACATAACCATGGTCATAATTAAGGTCATAACCAAACCTTTAACCTAGCCCATAACCAGGCATATAACCGAGCCAAAACCAAACCCATAACTGATCTAATAACCCAGCCCATAACCGAGCTCTTAAACAAGCTTGTAATTGAATTTATAACTGAGCTATTAATTGAGGTTATGATATAGCTTGTAACCGAAATTAGTTTTTTATATTTTATTCATATTTTATATTTTATATTTTATACTTATAATTTATATTTTATACATTAAATTTTATATTTTATCTTATATTTTGTACTTTCTAATTTAGCTTTTATATTTTATACTTTATTTTATATTTTATACTTTCTAATTTAGCTTTTATATTTTATTTTATATTTTCTAATTTAGCTTTTATTCCGTAATCGATCTAATAACCAAGCCCATAACCGAAATCTAAACCTAGCTCATAATTGAGATAATAACCGAGCTTATAACCATGATCATAATTAAGGTCATAACTAAACCTTTAACCTAACCCATAACCGAGCCCATAACCGGGCATATAACCGAGCCAAAACCAAATCCATAACTGATACCATAACCTAGCCAAAACCAAAATATTTTATATTTTCTAATTTAGCTTTTATATTTTATATTTTATTTTATATTTTCTAATTTAGCTTTTATTCCATAATCGATCTAATAACCGATTATAATTGAAGTACACTTAATCGAAAACATAAACAGCATCGTAACCTAAACCTGTAATTGAAAATATTTCCCTATAATCAAGCTCATAATTGAGGTCATAACCAAACCTTTAACCAAGCCCATAACCGAGCCAAAACTAAACCATAATTTATCCCATAACTGATGCCAAAATCGGGCTCTTAAAAAAAATTGTAATTGAATTTATAACTGAGGTCTTATTCTTAATCAAGGTTATGATCTACCTTGTACCGAAATTAGTTATTTATATTTTATTCATAATTTTTATTTTATATTTTAGCTTTTATCCCATATCCGAGCCCATAACCGAATCTAAATCTAGCTAATAACTGAAGTAATAACCGATCTCATAACCACGATCATAATTGAGATCATAACCGAACATTTAACATAGCCCCATAACCAGCCAAAACTAAACTCATAAATTAAACCATAACCGACCTCATAAACGAGCTCTTAAACAAGCTTGTAATTGAATTTATAATTGAGTTCTTAATCGAGGTTATGATTTACTTTGTAACCAAAATTAGTTATTTATATTTTTTAATTCGGCTTTTATTCCATAACTGATCCAATAACCGAGCCCATAACCGGGTTCTAAATCTAGCTCATAACTGAGGTAATAAGTGAGGTCATAACCACAATCATAATTGAGGTCATAACCAAACCTTTAACCTAACCCGTAAGCGAGCCAAAACTAAACCCATAACTTATCCCATAACCGAGCCCACAACTGAGCTCTTAAAAAAGCTTGTAACTGAATTCATTACTGAGGTCTTAATCGAGGGAATAATCTATCTTGTAACCAAAATTAGTTATTTATATTTTATATTTTATAATTTAGCTTTTATCCCATAACTGAGCCTATAAACCTAGTTTATAACTGAAATAATAACCAAGCTCATAATCATGGTCATAATTGAGGTAATAACCAAACCTTTAACCTAGCCCATTACCGAGCACGTAACCTAGCCAAAACCAAACCCATAATTGATCCTATAACTGAGCTCATAACCAAGCTCTTAAACAAGCATGTAATTGAATTTATACTATGCTCTTAATTGAGGTTATGATCTAGCTTGTAACCGAAATTAGTTATTTATATTTTATTCATATTTTATATTTTATATTTTCTAATTTAGCTTTTATTCAATAACCGATCTAATAATCGATCCCACAACAGAGTCCATAAGCAAGATCTAAAACTAGTTCATAACTGAGGTAATAACCGAGCTCATCATAACCACGGTCATAATTGAGGTCATAACCCAACCTTTATCATAGCCCACAACTGAGACCATAATCGAGCCAAAACCAAACCCAAAACTTATCCCATAACCGAGCTCTTAAACAAGCTTGTAATTGAATTTATAACTAAGGTCTTAATCGAGGTTATGATTTACCAAGCCCATAACTGAACCCATAACCAAGATCTAAACCTAGCTCATAACTGAGGTGATAACCGAGCTAATAACCACAGTCATAATTGTGGTCATAACCAAACCTTTAAACTAGCCCATAACTGAGACTATAATCGAGCCAAAACTAAAACAATAACTGATTCTATAACTGATCCCATAACGGAGCTCTTAAACAAGCTTGTAATTGAATTTATAACTGAAATCTTAATCGAGGTTATGATCTAGCTTGTAACCGAAATTAGTTATTTATATTTTATTCATATTTTATATTTTATACTTTCTAATTTAGCTGTTATTCCATAACTGATCCAATAAGCCCATAACTGAGATCTAAGCCTATCTCATAATTGAGGTAATAACCGAAACCATAACCACGGTCATAATTGAGATGATAACCAAACCTTTAACCTAGCTCATAACCGAGCACATAACCAAGCCAAAACCAAACTCATAACTGTTCCTATAACCGAGCCCATAACCGAGGTCTTAAACAAGTTTGAAATTGAATTTATAACTGAGCTCTTAATCGAGGTTGTGATGTAGCTTTGTAACCAAAATTAGTTATTTATATTTTATTCATATTTTATATTTTATATTTTATACTTTATATTTTCTAATTTAGCTTTTATATTAGCTCATAACTGAGGTAATAACCGAGCATATAACCACGGTCATAACCAAAGATTTAACATAGCCCATAATCGGGCACATAACTGAGCCAAAACCCAAACCCAAAACTGATCCTATAACTGAGCCTATAACCAAGCTCTTAATCAAGCTTGTAATTGAATTTATAAGTGAGCTCTTAATCGAGGTTATGATCTATCTTGTAACTGAAATTAGTTATTTATATTTTATTTATATTTTATATTTCATACTTTATATTTTATAATTTATATTTTGTATTTTAAATTATATTTATAATTTTATAATTTATTTTATATTTTACATTTTATATTTTCTATTATAGCTTTTATATTTTCTAATTTAGCTTTTATTCCATAACCGATCCAATAACCGAGCCCATAACCGAGATCTAAACCTAGCTCATAACTGTGGTAATAATCGAGCACATAACCATGGTCATAATTAAGGTCATAACCAAACCTTTAACCAAGCCCATAATGGAGCCCATAACCAGACATATAACCGAGCCAAAACCAAACCCATAACTGATCTAATAACCGAGCCCATAACCAAGCTCATAAACAAGCTTGTAATTGAATTTATAACTGAGCTATTAATTGAGGTTATGATATAGCTTGTAACCGAAATTAGTTATTCATATTTTATTCATATTTTATACTTATATTTTATACTTTATAATTTATATTTTATCTTATACTTTATATTTTATACTTTATATTTTATATTTTATTTTATATTTTCTAATTTAGCTTTGATTCCATAATCGATCTAATAACTAAGCCCATAACTAAGATCTAAACCTAGCTCATAATTGAGATAATAACCGAGCTCATAACCATGGTCATAATTAAGGTCATAACTAAACCTTTAACCTAACCCATAACCAAGCCCATAAACGGGCACATAACCAAGCCAAAACCAAACTCATAACTGATCCCATAACCAAGCCAAAACCAAAATATTTTATATTTTCTAATTTAGCTTTTATATTTTATTTTATATTTTCTAATTTAGCTTTTATTCCATAACCGATCTAATCACCGATTATAACTGAAATAATAACTGAGCACTTAATCGAGAACATAAACAAGATCGTAACCTAAACCTATAATTGAAAATATTTCCCATAATCAAGCTCATAATTTAGGTCATAACGAAACCTTTAACCTAGCCCATAACCGAGCCAAAACTAAACCCATAACTTATCCCATAACCGAAGCCAAAACCGAGCTCTTAAAAAAACTAGTAATTGAATTTATAGCTGAGGTCTTATTCAAGGTTATGATTTTTCTTGTAACTGAAATTAGTTATTTATATTTTATTTCATATTTTATATTTTAGCTTTTATCCCATAACCGAGCCCGTAACCGAGATCTAAATCTAGCTTATAACTGAAGTAATAACCGATCTCATAACGACGATCATAATTGAGATCATAACCAAACATTTAAACATAGCCCATAACCAACCAGAACTAAACTCATAACTTAACCCATAACCGACCTCATAACCGAGCTCTTAAACAAGCTTGTAATTGAATTTATAATTGAGTTCTTAATCGAGGTTATGATTTACCTTGTAACCGAAATTAGTTATTTATATTTTATTCATATTTTATATTTTATATTTTATACTTGCTAGTTTAGCTTTTATTCCATAATCGAGCCTGATCGTCGTTTTCTAAGAACTTGAAAAAGCGCGAATTTTAAAATAATTACTGCAAGCGCACAGGTGTATAGCATACAGGTCGAACACAGGGAGGAATAATTAACAATTATTATTTATAGAAGTTCGTGGGCGAGTTAGACGACTTTTGAGATTTGGTTGAAAATAGAACAATTGAAATTGCAACAATTAGGATTATCGTTGAATCTAATCAAACGATTAATCACTAATGAAAGTAAATTGCAAAACAAGAATAAGAACGCAGAAAATAAGATTGCAGAAAAAGAAGAACAACAAAAAGTAAAATTAGGATTGTCGTTGAAACTAATCAAACGACTGATCACTAATGAAAATAAATGTAAAATACAGCTAGTACTCTACCGAATCTAATCGTGTAGATGACACTAGTTGCTAATAAATAGAAAAATGCAGAAAATAAGAAGAAGAACTTTGTTAATGGAGAAGAAGAGAAAATAGGATACAGAATATGGTGGCTACAATGAGATTACATGGGTATTTATATGTTAGATAGCCAACCCTAACCTTAATACAATGACAAATGGACCTTAGGGAAATCACAAAAGAGTTTATAATGAGAATTACAAATGGGCCTTAGTGAAATCTAGTGAATTTTTGGGCTTTTCTCTTTTCCTCTTGCTTCCTTGACAATTCTTCATTGATTTGTGATAAGCATAGCCTTTCTACCAATTTATTTTCTTGTCCCAAAAGCAACTGGATGTGAGATCTTCTTCAACAAGTCTTCAAATGTAAATATGCAGCAATTTAATCTCTATTTCTCTACTTTTCTGGTTGCATGCGGGCTGGGTTGGAATATCTGTAAAAGTGACAAAACAATACCCAAGTAATATTTATTTATATACAAAAGATAAGATATAAAAGCATAAAATAAACACATTTCTATGTCAATCAAATACCCCCACACTTATCTTCTACTCGTCCTCGAGTAAAACAAGAAATGAGAAACTAAACTAGATAGGTCACACTTTCGTAGGAAACACGATTGCATTGAGCGTATGCAACAAGCAGTTAAACCTCTAGGTGTCCCTAGTAGGGCGAGTGGTGTCTCGTGAGGGTTTTCAGCGGATACTACCCACAAAATCCAAATGTAGTATGCTATGGCTCTAATGTAACTACAAGAATGCAGAGGACTTATGCAATTAAAAGCAAAAAATGAAAACACGACTTGTTTCAGGAAAGTGGTACAGCAAGTTAAATTAACAATTTCTAATCAGTTGATTTTATTTTAGATACCTCAACTTATCACAAATTTTTGACATAAATCAAGTTTTCAAATGTTAAATTCCAGTTTGGCCAGTTGATTCCGTCGATAACATTGTGCAGCCATGAAATAAATTCTTAGTTTGCTTGGCATAGCTTGTAAAGTGGTATTCTAATTTCCTTATGTATGGCTAGTCAAATCAATAAGGTCAAGAAATGTTTGGGCATCATCGCTTATTCTCTATCTCTATAAAAGTTGAATTTATGATTAATTACATACACCTAACTTAAAAGACCAAGGTATACCACCCATACACTGCCTTGCAGACTGACGGAGAGTTGGGACAGAGCTTGGCGAATTGTGCAGACCGGCGCTGACTTTGTCAACATCATGTCGGTAATCCTTAGGTGTCCAATCTCATAAAATGAGACCAAGATATTCCAATGCTGACTTTGTCAACAAGGTGTCGGATAGAGCTTGGCGGGTTTGCACACCAACATGAGATATACAAGCAATGTTGGATACCCTTGGATTGCTATTATTATTATTGAAAATATAAGAACATGAGAGAGTTACACAAATTCAGCTTAACACAACTTAGTTTTAAAGATTCGAAAAGCCAATATAAGTATTTTAAGTCCTCCACTTATTTAAACAAACTCTACAATATAGAATAGATTTCATGGCCATCACCTAAGAATCTCCCTATGTACCAGTTACACTATTATCCCTCAAAATTCAACTTTTCATTATATTTCCTATTTGATCTTAGCTGAGAGAGAAAAATACTATCAACTGATTAACAATCCTTAACTTATTTTGTTGTATCAATCTAAAATGAGTCATGTTTCCCAAAAAAATGGCATGTTACTATATTCTAAAATGCATGATGGTCCTACTTAAATGATGAAAGTGAAAGAAAAAAAATTAAAGAAAATTATAAAGAATGCAATGCAAACTACCCCAACACTGGAACTAAACAGTGTCCACACTGTGAACGTTTCCTAAATTTGAAAGATCGTTCCCAAAGGTGAATGAGATGCAAAATTATTTGAAGAATGAAATGCAGTCTAACTATATGTAAGAATGTATCATATGTACAATGATATATGTGTTTACGATGCATGCGATGCAAAGAATGCCACCAACTTTCCCCCCACACTTGGTTCTAGCCCAATGAATCACATTCCCACTATGTCTAGGCATGTTTTCTAATAAGCAAAGATTTTTGAAAACCATCTCAACTTTATACCTCGATTTATAGTCCAGTAAATGAATTTTCATGGTCGTCCTAACATGAAGTTTTTCAATCAAGCTAACGTTCCAAAAATAATTCATGTGCTCAACAAATTTGTTAGTGTAATTGTTCAAAAATTTGTGATCGTATATAAACTCAGTTACAATCGTGAAATTTAAATTCTGAGTGTTGTTCAAGACTATGTGATCACGTTTCTCAATTTCATTACTAGACAACGTATTATGGACACTGATAATTTCAAGTTCCTTTGAATACTCAAAATCAAAATTTTCAAACTTGGATTGGTGGCTTGATTCTATTTCATCCTCGTCATTTAAAAGTTTTAGTTCATCTTCGAAAAGTTCTTCGTAAGCTAATGTGGACACGTCAATTGAAGTATGAGAGGATTTTTGAGATGGTAAATTTGTCGTGTCATCAACAACGGTTTCTATCATGTCGACTTGTCCTGTTTGGGAATTTTGGTCATTCGAAGAAGAGGGTGTCGACAAGGGAAGTGAAGGAGGTAAAGCTATATAATATGAATGTTTGGGATTGCCAACATTAGAAGAAGAGATTTCGTCGGGGTTGCCGACATTAGAAAGAGAGATGTTGTCGGGGTTGCTGACATTACAAGAAGAAGAGTTGGGGTTGCCAACATTAGAGGATGATATATTGTCGGGGTTGCCGACATCAGAAGAAGAGATGTTGGGATTGCCAACATAAGAAGATGGAGATTTGAAAAATTCAGAATAATTGGCCTTGGGTGCCAACGGAAGAGTGTCATGCTTTTCGATTGGGGTAGAAATCAAAGGATTGTCGGGATTTCCGACATTGTTGTAAATCGATTGTCTGGACCTAAGATTGGTGATCGGGTTGACCAAATTATAGTTTTCATCCTCATTTGGAAACTCATTCTCATATAATCCAAAAAATTCATGTTCATTAAAATCCTTTTCCAATTTTGAGTTTTTGAAAAATTCAACATTTTGATTTTGTTCAATTTCTAAAATTTCAAGTTTCTCGCAGTCTGAAAGAGGAAGATCAAAATCTAAACTCAAATCTTTTTCTTGAAAAGAATCGAAATCCAAATCATTTGTTGAATTTTGAACAATTTCATTTCGATCGTTATTCTCAATTTCCAAAGTCGTTATTTGAAAATTTTCGTTGTCACTAAGAATTGAATTATATTCCGATTCAAGGCCCATTTGATTTTGTTTCTTGCGTTGTTCTTTCAAAATTGTCAATAAACAAAGAAGTTCATTAGCCTTTTTATTTAGCCTTTCTTCCCTCTCTCTAAGAATGTTAAGATGATATTCTTCAAAATCGTTGATTTGAGAGCTCTCGTTTTGGATTTCTTGATTCTCAAAATTATAGTCCACGTCAATTTCATGATCAATATTATTTCCAATCTGGTGGTTGTTTGAATCTTCAAAAAAATTGACAATGATATTGGAAATTATTTTGATTAAAAATTATGTTCGTGACCCAAGCTGTTGGAATTTGAGGGAAAATTGAAATTTTGTTTATTCTCAAGATGTGGATATGGCCTATAACTTTGGAAATTTTGGTTTTCAACCCCATATTGATGTTGATCAAATCTATGTTGGGATTCAAAGCTGTTTTGATGTGGATGCGGCCTATAATCAAAATTATTGAAATTTGAATTGAAATCGCGATTTCGATCATATCCATAATTTTGAAAATGTTGGTCATTTGGGAAATTTTGAAAATTGTTGGTCCTCATGAGTTGTAATTCATACTCATACTCTTCAAGGGGACGCCTACTCCGGTTATTATCCCACAATTCTCTCAAGTATGTTTTTGAATCAGACATTTGAAATGAAATCAAGGCAAGATAGAAATTATTCTCAGTTCAAAATAGTATAAAATACTAAGTTTTGCTCTATTAATTAACTGACTCAATTAGAAGGGGGAAGAGGATCTTATGGCCGTTCACGTATAGTATAAATACTAAGGGATACGACAAATGTTTTACGGGTAGTATGCAACCTCTTTTGCTAGAAGTTCAATAAATTGAACTAATATATATCTGCGATCCAATTATACGAGACAGTCAACTTCACAAAACACCACTTTTCAATTATATAATTTTGCAAATCAAATCAAGTGTTAAAATCGAAAATCGACGAGAGTGATCATCTCAGGTATGTAAATTCGTGCCTCACAAACAAATTCAGAAATATCAGTCACAGAACAATCACAGAATAATAGCACAAAATAAAAAATTGTACAAGCAAGCCGCTGCCCCTGCAGAAGATTTTTACAAGCAATTTCTATATTTTTTCAAAGCAGCAGAGCACCTGTAGAGTTCAGAAAATTTTACAGTGGGGTGTGGCGGTCGTTCCAGAAAATTTGAGTAGTGCTAGCGATTTAAATCCCAGAGACTGCAGATTGTTTGATCTTCGAATCCTTATTCGCTTTGTTTGAAATCTTTCTTTGCTTGATCCTTTGAATTGCTTTTCCATTTTTTTAAGGAAGCTAAGATTGAATATAAGAAGAAAGAAAATAACTAAATCTCTGAGACGAGTCAACAAATCTGAACTCGACCAAAACAACTCAAACAAACGACCAGACCATGCACTAAGACTTTAAGCCGCTCAAACGGTCAAGCTTCTCACTCATACAAGGAGTCAACCACGTAGTTGTTTTCTCAACAAAATAAATAGAAACACGCCCCTATTAAAAAGTCACAAAATAAATGGAAGCACGTGACTGATAAATTCCCCAAAAGAAATAGTCACAACAAACAAAAAACATGCCCCTATAAAAAAAGAAACACAAATAAACGCACTCAAAATCCAGGCCTCAAATTACACAAACCTCTGCGCATTGTCAACATCCAACAAACAACATAACTTCTCTTTTTTTTTAGAAACCAAGAATTGTACCCAAATTCACGGGTCACAAACAAATCAGACAAGGGACGTTGGACACAAACAAAACAGCGGCTTAAATTATGAAATTGGTTTGTAGAAGTGAGGGGGTCTGCGCGTATGAAGCAGTAGCTGTAAGGGTGGGTAGGAGAAAGGGTTGTGGTCCAGATCGACGACAGACAACGTTTGGTAAATCGAATTTTGATTTATAATTTGTTTCAAATCGATTTTCTGGTGAAACTGCAAGTATTGAGACGGAGGCTGGCAATGAATTTCGATCGAATAGGGTGTCAAAAACTTGTTTGTCTTGGTGGGTTCGGATCTGGCTTCCAATTCGGATTTTAGATCTGATTGTTTGGGTTCGAGATAGGGTTCAGGAGTTGCGAATTCGGTATGAATTTGATGTTGGGGTTTTGTTTGGATTGACGAGGGGTTTTTGAGAAGTTATTGTTGTCCGAATACAAAGTGAATTGTTGAGGAAAGTGGCAGCTGGTTTGAGATAACCGCACTTGCAAATTGAGGACGAGGGTGTTTTGTGGCATGAAGAAGGATCTGTGATGCGATGACTCCTTGGTTACGGAAGATGTTGCTTTGAGGATGATGGCAGAACAGATGACGGAGAATTGAACGCTTTGGGATGGTAATTGAAGATGAGGGGCAGGCGGTTGATGGTGCTTGGACAGGGTAGTTGCGGTGCTTGACCGTGGCTGGAAAGTGGGCGAAGTGGTAGTGTGGATCGTGGATGTTGTTTGATGATTTTGGACGGAGTAGGGTAATGGTTGGGATGGCAGAAGGGTGGATGCCGACATAAGGCTGTTTGTGGAGGAATTTGGATTGTTTGTGAGAGGCTTTGATCTGTGAACTCTTAGAGACGTAGTAGGTGAAATTAGTGGAAGAAGGAGAATTGTAGAAAGGGGGTGGATGCGTATGGTTTTCGGTGATGAACTCGTGAGTGCCGGGGTTTGTATAGATGAAGGAAGTAATCGGTACTAGGCAGCGATGAAGCAGTCGTTGTAGTATAGTGGTGAGTATTCCTGCCTGTAACGCGGGTGACCCGGGTTCGATCCCCGGCAACGGCACCAAAAACTTGATCGTCGCTTTCTAAGAACTAGAAAAAGCGTGAATTTTAAAATAATTACTGCAAGCGCACAGGTGTGTAGCATACAGGTCGAACACAGGGAGGAATAATTAACAATTATTATTTATAGAATTTCGTGGGCGAGTTAGACAACTTTTGAGATTTGGTTGAAAATAGAACAATTGAAATTGCAACAATTAGGATTACCGTTGAATCTAATCAAACGATTAATCACTAATGAAAGTAAATTGCAAAACAAGAATAAGAACGCAGAAAATAAGATTGCAAAAAAAGAATAACAACAAAAAGTAAAATTAGGATTGTCGTTGAAACTAATCAAACGACTAATCACTAATGAAAATAAATGTAAAATACAACTAGTACTCTACCGAATCTAGTCATGTAGATGACACTAGTTGCTAAGAAATAGAAAAATGCAGAAAATAAGAAGAACTTTGTTAATGGAGAAGAAGAGAAAATAGGATACAGAATATGGTGGCTACAATGAGATTACATGGGTATTTATATGTTAGATAGCCAACCCTAGATCTAATACAATGACAAATGGGCCTTAGGGAAATCACAAAAGAGTTTACAATGAGAATTACAAATGGGCCTTAGTGAAATCTACCGAATTTGGGCCTTTTCTCTTTTCCTCTTGCTTCCTTGACAATTCTTCATTGATTTGTGATAAGCATAGCCTTTCTACCAATTTATTTTCTTGTTCCAAAAGCAACTGGATGTGAGATCTTCTTCAACAAGTCTTCAAATGTAAATATGCAGCAATTTAATCTCTATTTCTCTACTTTTCTGGTTGCATGCGGGCTGGGTTAGAATATCTGTAAAAGTGACAAAACAATACCCAAGTAATATTTATTTATATACAAAAGATAAGATATAAGAGCATAAAATAAACACATTTCTATGTCAATCAAAGCCCATAACCGGGTTCTAAACCTAGCTCATAACTGAGGTAATAACCGAGCTCACAACCACAGCCATAATTGAGGTCATAACCAATCCTTTAACCTAACCCATAAGCGAGCCAAAACTAAACTCATAACTTATCCTATAACCGAGCTCTTAAATAAGCTTGTAATTGAATTTATAACTGAGGTCTTAATCGAGTGTATGATCTATCTTGTAACCGAAATTAGTTATTTATATTTTATAATTTAGCTTTTATCCCATAACTGAGCCCATAAACCTAGTTTATAACTGAAATAATAACCAAGCTCATAACCACGGTCATAATTGAGGTAATAACCAAACATTTAACCTAGCCCATTACCGAGCTCATAACCGAGCACATAACCTAGACAAAACTAAACCCATAATTGATCCAATAGTTGAGCCCATAACCGAGCTCTTAAACAAGCTTGTAATTGAATTTATACTATGCTCTTAATCGAGGTTATGATCTAGCTTGTAACCGAAATTAGTTATTTATATTTATTCATATTTTATATTTTCTAATTTAGCTTTTATTCAATAACCGATCTAATAATCGAGCGCACAACAGAGTCCATAACCAAGATCTAAACCTAGTTCATAACTGAGGTAATAACCGAGCTCATCATAACCACGGTCATAATTGATCTCATAACCAAACCTTTAACTTAGTCCACAACTGACACCATAAACGAGCCAAAACCAAACCCGTAACTTATCCCATAACCGAGATCTTAAACAAGCTTGTGATTGAATTTATAACTGAGGTCTTAATCGAGGTTATGATTTACCTAGCCCATAACTGAACCCATAACAAAGATCTAAACCTAGCTCATAACTGAGGTAACAACTGAGCTCATAACCACGATCATAATTGTGGTCATAACCAAGCCTTTAAACTAGCCCATAGCCGAGACTATAACCGAGCCAAAACTAAACCCATAATTGATCCTATAACCGAGCTCTTAAACAATCTTGTAATTGAATTTATAACTGAACTCTTAATCGAGGTTATGATCTAGCTTGTAACCGAAATTAGTTATTCATATTTTATATTTTATTCATATCCCAAGAGGGTGATGCAATTTTTTCTCAAACAATTATGTTTGATGCAGTTTTCTGGCATGCGCGAGCCTGTGATGCGATTTTCAGTTGGGTGGTCCCTTAATCCTACTTACTCCCACCTAACCACTCCACTATAAATACCCCCAAGCCCATTTTTTATAAAGGTTGGAAATTTGCTGATTTGACACCTTCCTAGAGCTCCAAGGGACCTCTCTAATGGCATCTTCACTTTGAGGAAGAAGAAGGACAAAATCTATCTTTTCCATATAATTATATATGATGACTATGACCCCAAATCACATGAAAAATCTTGTAACTAGATGCCTAGAAGGGGATTATAGCTTGTAATTCACTTTGTCAATAAAATATCAACAACTCTTCCCAAGTGGACGTAGGCCCCTCGTGGGACCGAACCACTATAAATCTCCTGTGTCAATTGCTGCTTTTCTGCACTTATTTTCCATATACGAAACCGTGTTATTAAGTAATTAAGAATCTTGGGTGTTGGTGACATTACTTGGCATCAACATTCTGGTGCTTTCACTGAGAACTAAGACTCGCTTCTTTGTTGCACACTGCCATCTCGACTTCGATGTGCTTTTAGGTTCCTTCTCTAGCCTGCAGCCAAGTCTTCTTACGATGTCAAGCAAACAAAACACTGATCAACTCCTCTACTGCAGCCAAAGCATCCCAGCAAAACCGTCCAGCGGATAACCCGACTGAAATGGGCATTATTCCTCCTACGGACCCCTAAGCCCCTACAACCCAAACAAAGATTTACGCGCTCACCAAGAGGCATGAAACTATGACTCTCGAACTAAACCAAGCATTGAAAGCTAACATCGTCCTCATGCGTCAGCTTCAAGAGAGTCAACACATAGTCGCCCAAAACCAACTAGATCAGAACAATCCCCGAGTAAGGCGTACTGTCTCGGAAACTTCTTCCTCCGTGTCTCGGGGACTGCATCAACGAAGGAAGTTTAGCCTTAATAACAACATTGTTGTCCGCTATAATTCTCACACTAATGGTCACAACAACGACAATGGGAATAGTGACAAAACCACCGTCACCTATAGCGACGACACGCATCACTGTGATTGATTCCGACTGGTCATCACCGATGAGCCAGGTTCTAGTAATTGCCTCCTCTACAACGGAACCCAACTGTCGCCACTCAAAACTTGGAGACCACGCTCTCAGCAGCTCAGTAGGCTCAAGTCTATCAAGATCAGAATGAACGTCAGCCCGCTCACCCTCACAACCATACCAGAACCATGCAATCGATGTTAACGATATGGAAGAGGAAGATCCCGACATTCACCATGGAAGAACATCCAAAAAATAACCCCTGAAGTTCACCGAAACTGGATTCCGCCAGAAGATGTACATCCGACCTATCTCCCCGACACGATCCGAAGGATCACGGGAGATATGGAGGGAAACGCAAATGACTCGTGCGAAACCCACCTGAGGCGTAACCCCTTTACCTGAGCCTTCCACGAAGCTGAGTAGGCTTGACGCTTTAACATGCCACATATGATGCTATATGACGGCACGACCGATCCCTGTGCTTTCTTAAACCGCTATGAACGGCAGATGGACTCCAATAGAGCCACCGATGCCGTCAAGTGCAAATGCTTCCCAGTTGTCTTGGCAGACACAGATTGCTTTGGTTCGTTCGCCTTCCGCTCCATTCGGTTAATAAATTTGGCCAACTAGCCACTGAGCTGGTCAAACAATTCAGGATGCACGTGCCAACTCCAAAGAATGCGCTTACCCTATCTAACTTATACCAGGGTCCCGCTGAATCTCTTAAAAGCTACCTCGAGGGATTCAATACTTACATCACCGATGATCATGAACCCCGTACCGTGCTATTCTAGCTAGCCAAGGGCATCATCCCGACCTTAGAGTTCGGGGCATGGATAGATAGAAAACTTCCTAAGAATTTAGAGGCTTTCTATGAAAAATCAGGACAGTTCTTGTGCCAAGAGGAAGCCAAGCGTAACTGAGCTTCATGGACCAACCACTCCAACAACCCACACGCCGGCACTGCTAATGATAGTGCTAAGGGAAAACAAGTCGGGGAATCTTCCGACAAGTGTAAAGGAGTCATCCCTTACAAGCCGAAGTCGAACCCTGGCAAACAAGGCGGTCGCAACAACAATCCGACTCCCCCGGACCCTAAGAAGCACGACTGCTATCAAAATTCAGGAACTACACTCCACTGAATCGTGACATAAAGACCATTTATTTAGAAACTCTCCAGTGCAAGAAGCCCAACACAAGGGAATCGACTGACCGCGTGAAGAACTCCGGCAAGTACTGTAAAGTCCTGATATGTTTGGGCACAACACCAACGATTGCCGCCATCTCAAGGATGCAATCGAAAATCTCATCCGCAAGAAAATCCTAGACAAGTAAATTCATGATCCCACTCCTTCCGAGGAGGATATGGGCCCTCCAACGCCCGCACTTCCTTCTCCTGCAAACACGACCCCAGGGTCATCCAGCCAAAGGTCACATGGCATCGTGATTAACACCATCTGTGGCAGGACCCATCCCACACAAGACAGCTTCCGCAAAATGGAGGAGTATGCCAACTCTATAAAGCATGCCATGTATGAAGCTTGTTACACCCTGGACGAATTAGTCCCCGCCAAACATCAGAAGATAATGCAGGACGATATCGTCTTCTGTGAGAGGGAGTCAACGGGGATTGAGATCCCAACCATAGACCCTCTCGTCTTCTCAGTTGTGATTGGCCCAGCTTTCGTATGAAGGATCCTTATTGACTCAGGAAGCTCGGTCAATATAATATTCAAGGCGGCCTACGACCAAATGAAGTTGGAGGCCAAGGACTTGAGATCCTTCCGTGCAACGATCCACAGCTTTAATGGATCCACCAATCAGCTGGTAGGCATGATTGACTTACCTGCAGAACTTGTAGAAGGGGATCGAAGCAGAGTCAATATACTCAACTTTGTGGTCGTTGATGTCATCTCTCCATATAATTAATGCTTTCTGGGGACGACCTTTCCTCGCAGAATTCCGAGTATGCCTATCACCGTAGTCCCTACTGATGAAATTCCCGATAGAAAATGGGATCGTTACCGTTAAGGGAGATCAAGCCACCGCCAGGGATTGCTACCTCATAGAGTGGAGGAACGCACACTATAAGGACAAAGGCAAGGACGTACCTCCACCTTCTTGCGCCAAGAACGTCTCCGCATAGCAATCAAAGGCATCTGAGTCCTGGCTTAGGTACCACTACCGTCTTTCCAACGATCTCGATCCAAGGAAGGACGAGGAGCCTAATTCCGAAAGGGCTACCCCGATGAAACCAACGGTGGATGTTCCGATCACCCCAGACGACCTAGCGAAGTTCTTGAAAGTTGGATCGCAACTCCACTCCGCAATAAGGGAAGAGCTTGTGGAATTATTAAGGGCCAACCTCATTGTGTTTGCTTGGACGCACTCCGACATGTGCGGCATCGACCCAGGAGTCGCTTGTCACAGCCTCGCCATAAATCCCTTACAACTCCTAGTCAAGCAAAAGCGTCGAATCCTAGGGAGCGATAGGTCGACAATACTTAGAGAAGAGGTTGATAGGCTACTTGACAACGGTTTTATCCGAGAATCCTATTACCCCAAATGGGTCTCCAATCCAGTCTTGGTTAAGAAGGCGAACATGTGTCTATTTCTCCGACTTAAACAAAGCGTGCCCGAAGGACAGTTTTCCACTTTCGAAAATCGACCAGCTTGTCGATTCAACCGTAGATTACCAGCTCCTGTCCTTCATGGATGCCTACTCAAGCTGCAACCAAATTCTGGTGTATCACCCGACCAGGATCACACTTCTTTCATAACTGACCTCGGACTTTATTGCTACCTCGTCATGCCTTTTGGCCTCAAGAACGCTGAGGCGACCTACCAACGACTGGTCAACTTCATTTTCAAGAATCAAATTGGGCGGTCAACGGAGGTATACGTGGATGATTTGCTTGTTAAATCAAGGATATCGAATGACCACGTCCGTGACCTCTCCGAAATGTTCGTTGTCCTCCGCCAATACGGCATGAAGCTTACTCCCTTGAAATTCTCTTTTGGCATTTCATCGAGAAAATTCTTAGGTTTCATTGTCAATTTGCAAGGCATCAAAGCCAATCCAAATAAAATCAAAGCTATCCGGGACATCGAGGCTCCTCGGAGCATTAAGGATGTTTAAAGTTTAAACAATAAGGTCGCCGCCTTAAGTTGATTCATATCAAAGGCAACTGACAAGTGCATTCCCTTTTCCGACTTGCTCAGAAAGAAGAAGCGCCATTTCTCATGGACACTAGAGTGTGTTGCCGCATTCCAGGACCTCCTGAATCACTTAGAACGACCACCTATCCTGTCACTTAAAATTATCACCTTTCCTGTCCAAACCCGTAGATCATGAGGACTTATATATTTATTTGGTTGTTTCTTTACGGCAGTCAGCTCGGCACTCGTACGTATTGAAGATCATGTCCAACGACCCGTTTACTACATTAGTAAGAGGCTGACGGGGGCATAAAAGAGCTACTTCAAGCTCAAAAAGTTGGCCTATTGATCTCTTTCCGGAAGCTACGCCCTTACTTCCAATCTCACCGCATCAAAGTTTTCACCGACCAGCCGCTATGATAGGTCCTACAACAACCTGAGGTGCCTGGACGACTTTTGAAGTGGAACATAGAGCTAAGACAATTCGAGATTACCTTCCTCCCTCGTCGGGTCATCCTCAGACAAGCCCTCGTCGATATCATTGTGGAATTCACCATCCTGGGAGAACATACTTCAGAGGACACCGACACTCCAGAACCCCAATGGAAACTCTATGTGGACGGATCCTCTAGCGACCAGTGTTCCAGTGTTGGGATCATGTTTATCGCTTTTGAGGCCCAACCGATATGATATGCTCTAAAACTCGACTTTCTTGCTACGAACAATGACGCCGAGTACGAAGCCTCGATAGACGGACTCAAAGTTGCAATTATACTTGACATCAAGACACTCTAAATATACTCGGACTCACTTCTCATCGTATGATAGGTATTGGGAGAGTATCAAGCCAAGGGGTCACGGCTCACTCCGTACCTCGCTCGGGTTCGCGAACTCCTCACCAACTTCGACTACTACCTCACTACGCACTTCCCTCAAGGACAAAACGGAAAGACTGACTCCTTTTCTAAACTGGCAAGCTCCGGGGATGTGCAACTTATGGGACTTTCCCCCGTCGAGGAACTCAACTTTCCGAGCATTGATCAGATGCATACTGATTCAGTAGCAACGATGGAGACTGAGCCTGAACCCGAGTCATGGATGATGCCAATCAGGAATTACTTACAGCACGGAATCCTCCCCGAGCGCCATAAAGACAAACGAGCATTCCTCCAAAAATCATCTCGCTACATCATTCTGAACGGGGTGCTCTACCTTTGGAGATTCCATGTTCCGCTGCTCCGCTGTCTAGCTCACGACACCGCCGAATGTGTATTGTTGGACGTACATGAAGGAGAGTGCGATGATCACACCGGGGGCAAGGTCTAGCAAAGAAGGTTCTCAGACACGGTTATTTCTGGCCGACACTCGACCAAGACGCGGAGGACTATGCCCGCAAGTCCGAAAAATGCCAGAGGTTTTCCAAGGTTACAAGAGCCCCGCCTAACGAGCTAATGCAAATGGTCAGTCCTTGGTCATTCTCCATGCGGGGAATTGACATCATCGACACTCTCCCAATGGCTAGAGGAGGGGGACGTTATGCTATCGTCACCGTGGATTACTTTACCAAATGGGCGGACGCTGAGTCCCTCGCCACAATCACCACTGATAAAGTAATCAAATTTGTCATTCGTAACATCATCACTCAGTATGGATTTCCCTAGACTATCATTTCCGACAATGGAACCTAATTCGAGGGCGTCGAGTTCAAAACCTTCTGCTGACTACACAACATCGAAAAAAGATTCCCATCGGTGGCTCATCGTCAAGGCAATTGACAAGTCGAGGTTGTCAACAAAGTGATCAAATCCATCATCAAGAAGAATTTGGAGAAGGCAGGAGTCTTGTGGGATGGAGAACTCTCTCTGGCCCTATGGGCCTACCGGACCACCCACAATTCAGCGACCGGTCACACCCCTTTTGCTCTTTCCTACAGATCCGAAGTTATCATTCCCATTGAGCTAAAACTCCAATCTCACCTAATCACCTACTACGATCCGAAGACCAACCAAGATCTTCTCTTGGAGTCACTTGACCTGATCGAAGAGAAAAGGAACGAAGTTGAGCTTAGAGTTGCTGCTCAATGCCAACGAGTCTCCCAATTCTTCAACTCTAGAGTCCGCCCCAAGGACCTCAACATCGGCAATCTCGTCCTGAAGCGGATCTTTTCTGCACGAACTGGCCTCAATCCTTAATGGGAAGGTCCATACATTATACACCGAAGGCTCAAAGATGGGACCTTCAAACTAGCAACCGTTGATGGTGCCGAACTACTAAGGGCATGGAATAGCGAACACATTCGCTACGACTTTACCTGACTGATTGTACAGATTTACCGCTTTCCACCAATGTTTTGTTTTCTTTCAATTCAAGGCATTGTAAAGGCTGTCACTACCAAAGATATTTGTAAATATCATGATCAGTTATATCGGTATTATTAACATGTTTGCACTTTGTGTAGTATGCAGGAACAACTGTAACAACTTACTTGCTCGCACAGGCACTTAACACTGGGTCGACACCTCGAGGACGGGAGCTGGCACCGCCACAAGGGCCTCGAACCAAGACGAGACCAAGAACAGTTCATTGGATCGACCCCCCGAGCATGGGAGACGGTACCGCCACTCGAGTCTCGAACCAACGACGAGATCGAGTATAAACAACAACACTCGGGTCTTGAATCAACGACGAAATCGAGTATAAATAACGCTACTTGAGTCTCTAATCAACGACGAGACCGAGTATAAATAACACCACTCGCGTCTCGAATCAACAACGAGGCCAAGTATAAATCATTTTGCCACCCAGTCTCTGGACTTGAGGGCAACCCATCAGCTAAGTTTGTGTGAACCGACCACTCCTCCAGCTACATCCGACCGATTAGGGCCTGGATCCGGGTACCACTCAAACTTCGGCCCAACACCGAGACCGAGTATAAATCGTTTCACTCCTAAGTCTCCAGGATTGGGGGCAGCCCCTCGGCCACAATCTGACCCACCAGGTCTAGATCCAGGTACCCTTTGGTGAACAAATAACGCCCTCGCACTCTAAGCCCGAAGGAACGACGGGAGAGCCAAAAGTCGGACGAATCGCAACGTCCACGCCTCCTCATGACTTAGGACCAACGACCTCCGGGAGGTCCGAGAGAGAAGGCATCTGACCTGGATTCTGGGCGACTCGGGAATCCTGACTAACGGAGGGCCCGAGAGCGGAACCTCCGTATGACCGGGAGCACCCTCTTTGCGGGATCCTCAGCCACATTTGGTTAAGTGTAACAACAAGTACACTTATGTAAGTACAAGACGCTGGAAAGCATAAGACGAACATTTGAAAACTTAACATAAATGCGATATAAGAAAAACTAACTAATGCTTTCATTCACACAACTAAAGCAAACTACATACATTGATATCTTTCTTTCTAAACAACATACTTTGATATCTTTCTTTCTAATGACAGGGTGTACATGAAAACCACACCATGCCTCTAAAAGCCAAAAGGCGATGGCCGTACTCGCATATATTATCAGCCTACATCCCAAAAGACACCAGTCACTTGGGCCGCTCGCCCTCGTCCACTTCCTTGGGATCCTTCTCTACCTTCTTCTTCTTCTTGCCCGGGTCTCCGCTTGACGGACCATCTCCCCTCTTCCTCCGCTTCCTGGAACTGCTTCCTCCTTTCTCCTTCTTCCCTTTGGGTGGGTACAGGGAAAGAGAGGCCAGTGGGATCTCCATCTCGTCATTGTTAATCTCTATGATCTCATCATCAGGCGGGATTTCTCTCAAAGGCGGAGGAACAAACTCGTGTGAAAGTGCTATTATTGGCGGCGCGCTCTCTTTTCTCTGGGACCCGGTCTTCGGTACTACCTTTTGCTGGCATGTCTTCCCAGCCTTAAGTTTTTTGGCCTCCACTTCCTGCAGCTGTTTGTACGTCTTCGCGGCCTTCTTCCTAGAGGCCTTTGCATCAGCCTTTCCCTTCAGATCTGTCTGCCGCTTCGCCGCAGCCTCCATTTCTCTTTGGTCCTTGGCCGCCGCATCTTGTTTAGATTTCTTGCAAGCCTCCACCAGAACCATTTTCCGAGTTAACTCGTCAGCTACTTTTTTTTGCTCTTACTCTTCGACTTTGGCATGTAAGCCAACCTGTTGCTCTTCAGACATCCCACGCATCGTATGCTCACTCACTTCGGCATTCTCTGTCACCTGACCCTCCCGCCCATATCTCCCCATAAAAGAACTAAAGTACGCCAACTCCTCCTTAGTGAGCGTAATCTCCGCTCCTATTCCCTTGCCAAGCTGGCCCACGAAACCTCCCAGTCCGATCTCGGGCTGCCCAAACTGAGTCGGGTCCAGGCTCACAGTCATTTCCATTCCAAAGGGCCCTGCACACCCAAGAAAAGGCTCATCAGTCAGCGAAATTCCGGCATGCCCATACCATTAAGTACTTTAGGAAGGTGCGACTTTACCTACCAACACTTGCGGTGCAGTTTCGACAGGCACCAAGCCCTCGCCTGTTGTCTGGGTCGAACTCTCAAGACCGAACCCCGGTTGTGAATTATATTCAGGTGCAACGGGGGAGCGACTTGCAAGCTAACTGTTGGAGCAGATAACCCAGTTGGCTGCTGGGAAGAACTACCTCCGCCAAATTCGTGGGCCACCACCAAACTGTCAGTACCCATAGTCTTTCCCTTCGCGGCAGCTCGCTCCACCTCAGCTTCATTCCTCAACAGCTGTCTTCCCTCGAGTAGCTTCAAGCGTTCTGCCTCTTTCAAATGAGAAAACATGAAATCAACTTCATCGATGGCATCCACCCTCTATAGGTCAGCCTCAAATACCAGCAGCTTATCCCACACCTTGACCAGTACCTGGAGCAATCATCAGCCCATGAAAGATCGCGGTACTTGAGCACTTTAACATACATATCCCATATATAGGGCTCCAAATCCAGTTATTCTTGGGTCGGGCGTCCGCAGCTGCAACCTTGATCCCCTCTACCTCCCTTTCATGCTCGACCCTGACTCCATCTAGTTAGCCTAATGCATCTCAAGCCATTTCCTTGGCCTTTTCCTTATCACTCTTGGCCTCCTCAACCTGCCTCTTCAGATCGGCAATCTCCCACGCTATCCTCTGAGTTTCCGCGTTCTCAGCACTCAACCTTTCGTTCTCTTTCCTTAGGGCCTCGTTATCCTTCTGAAGTAAAGAGACCCTTCTGTTGTCCATCTCCAATTCGGTGTTGACCCTCTCTAGGTCGACTTTATCTTTCTTGAGGGATGTATTCTCAGTTGTAAGTTCGACCGCTGTATCCTTGAAACTCAAAGTCGCATGCTCCACCTCCCTCTTATTTTGCAAAACCGCGTTTCTACGGAATTAGAAAACCGTTGACAAAATATCGTAGTAATAACCGCAAGCGCACGGCGTACAATCGTATTACGTGGCGAATACGGGTCGATCCACAGGGAAAGAATTTATTCTAATCTTACTCAATCAAATTAAGCCGAAAGCGAGCAAAATTGTTAACTATAAACTAAAAGAAAACTAACAATGTTAAAATGAATACAAATATGAGACTAAGAGACAATTTAGGAGTAGATTCACTATCAATACAATCTAATTAACATAAAAAATGGCTCTAACTCTCTTTAATAACTAGCACATTAAGTGTTGTATTCATACAAGCATGATTTATATGCTAGAAAATTCAGGTTACATAAGTCATCAATTTTCAATACAAATTTAAAGCCCTAATTATCACATAGGAAATAGTAGTTCTAATAAAAATGAAATATTATGAGTATGTTCTGTATGTTAATATTCACTAACTACATAAAACATCAAGGATACTTTCACTTTTAAAGTCACTACTTTTCCTAAAATGAATTAGATTGTGATAAAGAATGATTCTATTAATGATATGAGTATAACACATTTGGGAATAATCAACCAACATGTGCTATCAATTTTTACCATATAAAATCTTTACTTTATCAATATCCAATTTTAGATTAAGCTCAAATAAGAGAGTTAGAAACATGAAATTCTTATGTTGATTATTCATGAATCATGAGAGCTTCACTACCCCTAAATTGAAGGGGTTTAACTACTCATAATGGATTCAATGATTACAAAAAGAAATTTCATTATAAAAGACAACAAAAGAAAAGAGCACTATACTAAAATTACACAAAAAAAATTACATAAAAGAAATAGCTAAGAAGCCATGGAAGAGAAATAGAGTTTTTGATTTCAGCCACTCTAAACTAAATAAAATCCAAGATCCTTTTTACATCAACATACATGGGTTATTTATACAAGAGTAAAACCCTAATTCAACATTTAGCATGCTACCAAGAATGCCCTTCATTATGCTTCCTTTTGTCTTTAGCAATAATGATTCATGAAGCCTTTTTTTGTCTCCACTAAAGAAGGAGGGAGAGTGGGTGGGGTCCTCCGTCAATCTTTTATTTGAATTGATTCCTTCTTTTTTTTGGCAAGGCATTGACTTCCTCTTTTTTGGCACAGCATTGATTTCCTTAATTTTCCTTTGTATGCATATAAATCTCTATGAACCCCTCTTCCATATGCACCAAATTTCTACAAAAATAATGAAAAATGTCCAAGTAAAAATTCTCAAAATAACATAAGCACAAAAAATAACCATTTTCCCTTTGTATGATGATGAATGTATGATATTTTGAAATCAATTGAATTATGTTTTAAACGTGATAAAATACCGACATATGACATTTATTTAAACTAAACAAGGATAAATATATGAATATAAATGTGCATTTTTATGTGCACATCAAATATCCCCACACTTATCTTTTTATTCGTCCTCGAATAAACTGAAAAACTAAGCTCAATCCGTTTTCGTAAGGAGCACGATTGCATTGAGCGTATGCAACAGCCGTTAAACCTCTGGGTGTCCCCAGTAGGATGAGTGTTGTCTCGTGAGGGTTTTCAGCGGGTACTACCCACAAAATCCAAAAGTTGGATGCAAAAAATATTTACAAAATGCAAGATTAGAAAATATTTACAAGATGAATGCAAGCTTTTAAAGCAATATTTACAAACGGATAATCTACTTTTAAATATTACACGAATAAGTTAACACAAATTTGGGTCATCACTATGAAATTTGAGTCCGTTACTAATTAAAACTTCAAACAAAAGTCATGTTATCGTCACAAACTCCTCCAGATTGGCCAGTTATTTTGGTAGAAACATAGTGCAAACATGAAATGAATTCGTTAATCGATATCAACAGTCGTATAACGACATCTCAACTTCCTTTTTGTTAACAAGTTAGGTCGAATAAGTGAAGAGTGTGCTTGGACTTTAAGTGCTAACTCTCTCTTTATTACAAAATATTTACATTATTATTATTTACAAATACTTAGGTATACCACCCCTACACTGCATTACGACTTACGTGAGGGTTGGTAATCCTAAGGTGTCCAACACATAAAATGAGACCAAGGTATAACCAATGCACTGCATTACGACTTACGTGGGAGTCGGGACATAGCTTGGCGAGTTTGCACACCAATGCTAGGTGTACTAGCAATGTTGAATACCCTTTAGATTATTATTATACATATACATTTTTCTTTTTCTTTTTTTCTTTCTTTCTTTTTTTTCACATAAGAGAGAGTTAAGTAAGAATATCTTGGCACAACTTCACTTAAAAGACCAAAAATGTTATCGCAAGTAGTCTAAATCAACCATTCATTTAATCAGATTACAATTCAGAAAACATTTCATACTCATCACCTACGAATTTCCCTATATACTAGTTACACCAAATTTGCTCATAATTCAAACTTTCCTTTCGTTATCCGCTAAGAGAAGTAAATCTCCAAACATTTTAATCGAACGACCAAATTGTATGCTGACTCCATCATGTCTTATTTAAAAGTAAATAGAAATGCGAAATTCTTATTTTTTTTGAATGAAAGAAAAGAAAGGAAAATTCTATGCAAAACCAAAATAAATATGAAACTCCCTTCACACTTGATTTGGACTGTGTCCCTACATTCAATGCATGACACAATGAGTGAACAGAAGAGAAATATTTACATATGTACAAATGAGGGTTAGTGCGACTTACCAAATGTGCGTGTAGAAAATATGCAGTCATCGAATAGATGAACCGGTCCACGATGGACCAATGGATCAGCCTCATTAAGACTATGAGACACAGCTTAAGCACAAAAAAACAAATCATGAAGGATTGTATATTACATGTCTGATTCGGAAAAACAAATTTTCTTTTTTCAAAAGTTTGAGTTGCTAATCTTAAAATTTTGAGCTTACAATGATCCTAAAATCGAATTGAATTTCTATAGCAACTAAAGAGAGATCAATAAGCTGGGGTTCAGAAAAAGTTTCAAAAACAAAGTTTGACTTGTTCAGATGATGTATAAATTGAGAGACATGTGCGTCATTCTCACCCTCACACTTGTTTTGAGAAACATTTTTTGGTTTTGCTTTGATATTTGAAATTTTGCTAACTAAAGGTTCATTCGTAAACCTAAAGTCAAAAACAAACAAATGAATTTTCAGTAAATTTCGAAATCGTGTTTTCTCAAAAACAGTGTCTCATTCCAAAAAGAGTTCATATACTGCAGAAATTTATCATTGGAAAACAAGTGATCACAGTGAGGTTCAGTTGAAACGATTAAGTCACAAGGAGTTTCAATAGTTTCAAAAAAATCGTTATTGTGCTTAAGATCACATTCGGCAGTTTCATTGTTTTCAATCTCAAAATTTTCAAATGTTTCATTTTCAGTTTTAGACACAACAACATTATCGTCGATCAGCTCAAGAAGTTTTTGCTCATCAAAGTCGTCCTCACTTAAAAAGTTGTTAACAACTTCATCATTTTTGTCATGTTGACAATCTAAAGTTGCTAAATTTTAACAATTTTTAGAATCTAAAAGAGGAAGATCAAATTGAAGATTGACATCTTCAGTTTCAAGAGAATTTAAATTCAAATCAATTACAGAGTTTTCAACAACTTCATTAAGATTTTCATCAATTTCAAAAGTTGTTAGTTGAAGATCATCGATTGTGGTAAAAGATGGATTAACATTTGACTCATCACATGTTCGGTTTTGATTATTTTGTTTTTCACGAAAATTCATGTAGTCTTGAAACAACAAACACATGTGATTATCGTGAATTTCATTCATTTGCTCAACAAAATCAAATTTATAATTATTTATATGAGAATTTTCAATCTGAAATTGCTGGGAACAAAAATTTTCAGTTGCACCATAATTGAAATTATTCCCATCGCCATAACCATTTGAAAAGTTATTCGCGTTTCCATTTTGAATTTGCAATTCATTTTGGAGTTCGAAATTGGATTGATAAGGGTTATAATCAGAAGAATCATTTAAATTTGAAGTTGAATTTGAATTTTGATTATTTTGAAAACTTTGACTTGAATTGTTGCACATTAATTCAATTAATCTTTGACTTGATTCATTAAATCTTTGACTTTCTTCAAGTAGAGTTTGAACACTGATTTCAAGACTTGAGAGTTGATCGTTATTTTGAAAATTTTGTGGTGTAAAATCCGGAATATTTTGAATATTTTGAAAAGTTGGTGGTGTAAAATCCAAATTGTTCGTACAATAGTTATTATTAAAATATCCATATGAATTTGGTGTGAAATTATATGGATTATATTGATTTTCACAACTATGGTAAAATTCATGCGGATAAGGAAATTGGGACATTTTCAAGAAAGCTCTTTAAAAAATATGTTAAAATTAACAACTTCAGATCATATGAATACAAGTCTAGGCCAGGTTCGGACAGGGGTTATCAGTGTGCCACGAATCATCATAGAAACACAACCCGAAGGTTTAAGAAACTGTTTGAGTTTGAGACTCTATCGTTCCTTAGACACCTCAGAGAGTATCAATCCTAATTGTCAATTTAACGAATATTTTGTCCTATGCGCTTTTGGGGAATCTTCGATTCGATTTCAAAAATAATTTATTTCAAAGCCAAACTATTCAATTTAATCCCATGTTCGTTTTAAAATTCTCAACCACACGTTAACAAGCAGAATATTCCATCACAGGGCAGTCACAGAATAAGAAACTGCAGAAATAAAAGTTTTTCAAGCAAGCCGTGGCACCTGCACAAAATTTTTACAAGCAATATTTATATTATTTTTTTCAAGCAGTAGCAGTCCCTGCAGAATTTAGAAAGTTTTCACCTAGATCGGCAGTTCGTCTAGTGCAACTGAGTAGCGCTAGCACGTTCACACCCCACTTGGTGTACAACCGCTCCAACAATTCAAATTATGCTAATTTCAAATTGCTTGACCTTTGAAATTCTTGTTTGTCTTGAATTCTTTTCTCGCTTTAGCCTTTGATTTTTTTTTATAAAAAAAAGAAAGATAACAAAAACAAAAGATATAATAACCCAACACTAAGCACTTGACACAATTCAAAATAGAACAACAAAGCAAAGAATCGAAGGAAAGAAAACAAAAATTCATAGCCCATACTAGAAGCCCACTACCCAAGACCAAAGCCCAAAGCCCAATCCTCAGACTTATTCACTAAATCGCACCCCTCTTTTTTTTATCTTTTCTTCAGAAATCCAACACCGAACGGAAATAAAATAATATAAAATCAAAACAGCTTGAAATTGAAATTGTGGTTCTCAAAAAATTTGGCAGAGGGGTTTGATCGATTTGAGGGTTTGTGTGGTAATTACGATTCGGTTCTTGGGTTAGCGAGGGTTTCGAGTTCGTGGCGTTCTAAATTGCGTAGTTCTATTGTCATTGTGGTAGTGAATGTTTGCGAGGAGGCGAGCAGTTGCTGGTGGAGTTCGATGAACGGTGCGAGTTGGGTTCGATGAACGGTGGGGTTAGATGACAGCTGGAAGGTGATTTTGGGGCATTTGTTCTGGAGAAGGGTATTTGTGAGGAGTGTTCTGCGTGGTGTTTCAGGAATTGTGGTGGATTAGATGTTGACTGGGATGGTTCCAGTTTTTGTTGAGGAAGCGTGGTTGGGGTGAAGTGAATGGTGAAAGGTGAAGACTACGGAGGGGGATGGTTTGTGCGATTTGCTATTGAATTACGGGATTAAATGTGCGGTGAGATTGTTGTGCAGAATTTGAGGACAGGAGGCTTTTGACCAGTAATAGTTTGAATGTGGAAGTGATCTGCACTTGTAAAGGAGGGGTGTTTGAAGGCTGACGTGGTGATGTTTCCGAAACTGGCAGTGGGTAGAAATCAGAGTTTTGAAAATGAATGGTGCACAGTTTGCGAGTTGAGGCGAAGAGCATTGAGGAAATTTGTTTTGGACGTCCGATGCTTTTCAGTTTGCACGAGTTTGAAGTGGTTTGTGTTTGTTGATGAATGATGTCAGGGTTGGTGAATGGAGTTTGGGATGGTGATCTGTTTGTAGGCGTCAGGTTAATGTATACTGTGAGGTGAATGGCAGGAGGAAGTTGTATGTTGTGGGTGGTGTTATATGGTGAGGGTGCGGATTTGTGAAGGTGTGTGATGAGAGCAGGAAGAAACGCAAGTCAAGAAAAAGGAAACAACTGAAATTTTGCAGAAGGATTTTTTTTCTTCAGATTTGTAAAATTAAAGATTTGTAAAAGAAAGAAGAGTTTATAGAATTGTGGAAAGAAATAAATGGAGAGAAAGGGAAGGAAAGAAATAAATGAGAGAAAGAGAAAGGGAAAGAAATAAAGAAAATTGAAAACACAAAATATGGGAAAGAGACTGAACAAAAGGCAAGTGTTTTTTTTATTTCTAATAACTAGAAGATAAATGACTGGATTTTTTTTTATAGAGAGAGAGATGCAAGAGAGATAGCACAAACAAATATTCACAAATGCAATTATAAACACACACAAAACAAACACAAACAACAAATGCAATTCACACAACAAACTACAAAATGGAAAGAAAAAAAATAAAAAAAAATTAGGAAAGAAAACTAAGAACACTAAAACAAGGCACAATGACACACACTAACAAACAAATAAAAGTGAAATGAAACAAACAAACACATAATCTTTTTTTTCAGTAGAACACAAATAAGAAAATTATTTCGAAGAATAAAATTAAAACTAATTTCTATCCCCGGCAACGGCGCCAAAAACTTGTTCGACAAACGGCGTTTCTATGGAATTAGAAAACCATTGACAAAATATCGCAATAATAACCGCAAGTGCACGATGTACAATCATAGTACGTGGCGAATACGGGTCGATCCGCAGGGAAAGAATTTATTCTAATCTTACTCAATCAAATTAAACCGAAAGCGAGTGAAATTGTTAACTATAAACTAAAAGAAAACTAACAATGTTAAAATGAATACAAATATGAGACTAAGAGAAAATTTATGAGTAGATTCACTATCAACATCAATCTAATTACCATAAAAATGGCTCTAACTCTCTTTAATAACTAGCACATTAAGTGTTGTATTTATACAAGCATGATTTATATGCTAGAAAATTCAGGCTACATAAATCATCAATTTTCAATACAAACTTAAAGCCCTAATTATCATATAGAAAATATTAGTTCTAATAAAAATGAAATATTATGAGTATGTTCTGTATGTTAATATTCACTAACTACATAAAACATCAAGGATGCTTTCACTTTTAATGTCACTACTTTTTCTAAAATGAATTAGATTGTGATAAAGTAAGATTCTATTAATGATATGAGTATAACACATTTGGGAATAATCAACCAACATGTGCTATCAATTTTCACCATATAAAATCTTTATTTTATCAATATCCCATTTTAGATTAAGCTCAAATAAGAGAGTTAGAAACATGAAATTCTTATGTTAATTATTCATGAATCATGAGAGCTTCACTACCTCTAAATTAAAGGGGTTTAACTACTCATAATGGATTCAATGATTACAAAAATAGATTTCATTATAAAAGACAACAAAAGAAAAGAGCACTATATTAAAATTACACTAAAAAAAATTACATAAAAGAAATGGCTAAGAAGCCATGGAAGAGAAATAGAGTTTTTGATTTCATCCACTCTAAACTAAATAAAATCCAAGATCCTTTTTACATCAACATACATGGGTTATTTATACAAGAGTAAAACCCTAATTCAACAATTAACGTTCTACCAAGAATGCCCTTCATTAAGTTTCCTTTTGTCTTTAGGAATAATGATTCATGAAGCCTTTTTTTGTCTCCACTAAAGAAGGAGGGAGAGTGGGTGGGGTCCTCCGCCGATCTTCTATTTGAATTGATTCCTTCTTTTTTTTGGCAAGGCATTGATTTCCTCTTTTTTGGCACGGCATTGATTTCCTCTTTTTTCCTTTGTATGCATATAAATCTCTATGAATCTCTCTTCCTTATGCACCAAATTTCTACAAAAATCATGAAAAATGTCCAAGTAAAAATTCTCAAAATAACATAAGCACAAAAAATAACCATTTTCCCTTTGTATGATGATGAATGTATGATATTTTGAAATCAATTGAATTATGTTTTAAACGTGATAAAATACCGACATATGACATTTATTTAAACTAAACAAGATAAATATATGAATATAAATGTGCATTTTACGTGCACATCACTCTTCAACCAATCGTGTGCCTCCTTCTGCTCCGCTGTGTCAACAAAAAAAGTTAGCCTTCGAATGGGTCACTACGAGTACAATAAACGCCTATGGCATAATGATTAGCCTCACCTATCTATTTTTCCAAGTTTCGGATAGTCGTCCGCTCAGCATCGCTGGTCAGACCACGGTTTTGAACTCCACATTCTTGCTCCAAACCAAGTCAGAGAGATGCCCAGCGTACTTGCTGAACTCTGCGACATTGCGATAAGCGTGGTACACTCTCTTACATATAAGAGTGTTGTCTTCCTGAGGAGTCCGACTGATATCCAACACAAACATCAACTCCTCAAAGTAATACTTTGGGAACTGCCTTTTCAAGAGGGAAATCTTCTCCTCGTTGGTCAGTTGTGGGACTTCCGGTCCTCCCCTTGACGTGCTCATCCTCGATGGCCCGCGACCCACCGACTGAACAACATGACTGGAAGATCTTTGAACGGGCCCCACTTGAGGGGTAGGAAGAGGGAGCATCGGAGCTTGCAGTCCGGTGCCAGCAGTCTCAATCCTTGAATCTGCCCATGACGATCTAAGTGGCGGTAGAGATTCTGAGTGTTGTTGATATCAGTGATCGACACCGCAACCACGAGGGCGGGAGGATGGAGGCAGTGTGGCCACTTTCTTAAAATCACTCAAAACTAAGCTCTTTTGCAGTCTTCGGCCCCCAAATCCATAGCCTTGGTGCCTAACATCGCCACCTCTGCGAGCCATTTCACTTGCACAAAGCAAAGCCAAAGGTCAGGCCAAAGCACTTCGTGCACGTGAGTAAATGATGTGTTATGCAGTGTTTATGAATGTGTGCCCTAAATGCACTCTCTACGGACCAGATTGAGACCCGCTCGGAGGAGTTGCCCCCAACAGGTAACGTAAAACTTCCAAAACTTGTGCCACTAGGCCAAGACAGTGGAATTTCGATTGAAACATCATCCAATCCTTTAAACTGGTCCGCTCTCTCCAAAGAAGCGGCGGTCACAGAAGTGGTTATCGGGGGAACCGACCTCGTCGATGCTCCCTCTCCAGGCCTCAACATTCGTAGGCTGAATGGGAGTGGACGACGGACCATCTCCTCCGCCAACCGCTTCCTCAACATGTGTGCCACTTGCACTAGCACCCTCCTGAATCTTTATAGCCTCGAGATATTTAGTCATGGCAGGAGGAGCATTCCGCTTGCGACCTTTTCCTTCCTCAGGATCTTCGCTCTCCTTCTCTGAAGTAGCCGTCGAGAAAATCCTCCAGTTTCGCGAAGGGCCTCCTCATCCAAAATCTTCTCCGTCAAACGAACATCCTTCGGAATAGCCTTCAAATGCGCTACGTGCCCTTGGTATTCATCGCCCTTCGGCGCTGGAAAGATTCCTGTTACAGAAAACCGAAGTCAACACCAAGAACATAATTCGACCAACACCAAACTATACAAAACATAGATACTTACTTCCCTCCAGCCATCGTCTCGCAAAGCCCGGAGGACAGCGAACGAAAAACCACTCAGACTTGAACAACCCATGTCTGGTCCATAACCCTTTAGTGAGTCGGGCACTATGTATTGCTTCTAGGAAGTAAAGGGAAGGCGAAGTCTTGGGTCTCCTCTTGATCTGAAACAAGGACTGGATGTCCTCTTCGGTGGGGTCCGTATGCAGGTACTCTCTAAATATACGATAGGTGCCTTGAAGGAATGCATATCCGTTGGGATAAAGCTGTATAGGCACTAAGTGGAAGTAGCTCAGCATGTTGCGAATAAATTCACAAGACGGGGGCACGCACCCCGTGATGCACATGTATTTGTTTCATGCGGTGTATCCCGCTGAAGGAGCATGCGACCGGTCTCCTTCTTCGGGAACTCAAATGTGGGTCCATTGTGCGCCGAATCTTGCGCAAATGTGCCTCAGGGAAGGCTCATCCACACTCGAACGTTCCAAGTCTGGCGGATTGTCAACAATAACAGCGCCTATCATTGTATCGGGAGCCTTAGGTATGTCTCTCTCCATAATATCTATGTCCTTCTCGGACCTCGCCTCAACTGCAATAACCCCTCCCGGCGCCGACGGATCAGTCGAGCGCTCGACCGTCTGATGTAAATCACGGTCGGGTTCTTTCGGTGAATTTGTAAACTGGGAAGGAATTGACTCTGAAGAAGTCTCCGGCTTGTTGTCCCCAGGACTAGTGTTATTAGTTGAGCCGGACTAGGATGGCAAGTGCTAAGAAGCTTCGTCTTCCGAGTGTTGCTGAGTTTTGGATTGTGTTTCCATTGCTAGCTATACTTCAATATAATTGCGTTAGACATCATATGTAAAATCAATACCCCTCATGTTGGTGTGAACTAACGTTCAAACGTGCAGTCTAGTGCGATGACAATGCAGTTACAATTAAAACAGACTCGGAACATGGTGATTTGATCACTGCCTTTTAGCGACAGTAATCATCGTCGTCATCGACCGATGTCCCTAGACTCGAGTTGAGTTGCATCCAAATTGTGATTGGGATCGGGAAGCGAATTAGAGTCCAATAGTCCAAAGTTCTTATCCACAGTCTGAGTTATATACTTTAAACCCTATATGCGAAGTCTGGTCCTGTCCTGTCACAAATCGTCGCAACCACATCACACAGGTGATGCGAAATCGCATCACACAGGTGATGCGAAATCGCATCACACCGGCGATTACATCACACAAGTGATGCGAAATTGCATCACCCGAGTGGTGCAAATATGCACCATACCGGTGATGCAAAATCGCATCACACGGATGCAAATCCACCTCGTGTGATGATGCGAAGTCGCATTGCAACGAGGAAAGGGGAAGGCGATGCGCCTTCCCACTTCTTCTCCACGCCTCTTCCTCTCCGTCTTCACCAAACTCCTCCAACCTCCATTAACCTCTGAACCCGGCTCCAACCGAATCGCGAATCTCGATGCCATTAACTCGAGATTCATGCTTTCAGGTATGGATCGAGCTCAGAATCACCTCCGAATCGCATAAAGTCACCCACCTTTTCTTATTTTTTCTTCTTCAAACCGGTTTTTGAATTCGTGTTCTCGAGAGAAGGAAGCGGTTTCAGGGGGATGCAAGGGAAAAAAGTGTTATGTAGGGGGGAGGAGTCGGCTTATATAGAGGTAGGGGGCATGGGGCCTCGGCCCGATTTACTTGCCTTGCATTCCACTGTGATGCGATCCATCGCATCATACAAGGATGTGATATATTGTATCCCACCAAGATGTGATGCAAAAAAAATTCTTATATGTACATATAATAATAAAAATACGTATGTGTGTGTATGTATATATATATACACACACACACATATGTTTATGTATACATGCATACTTCTGTACTGAACTCCCGCCCGATGTTTTATTTCCAAATCGTGATCACATCGCGTAAAACCATACCACGATATGTGAGTGTGTGCATGAACCCACGTCGACAACCACTCGCTTATGCCAAGACGTAAGAGAGGGTTGACGGCTAACGTTTAAGTTTCATAAATAAGACAGGGGCTAGACGATTAAACAAGCCACCAATGAGCCAGAATACTCAACAAACGTAAAGCTCCACGCTTCATCCCAGTTTTCTCTTTAACATAAAGCAATCATGCCGTTAAACCTCTAGGTGTCCCTAGTAGGATGATTGGTGTCTCGTGAGGGTTTTCAGCGGATACTACCCACAAAATCCAAAGCGTCTTAAGTACGCAGATTAATCAAACAATATATTTAAGGTCTTTCACATTCCAAGGATTTCACTTAGATTCAATAATAACTGATTAGTCCCAAATTGTCCATCCCATTCTTGGTGCAAAAATGAACAAAAATTTCCAAGCTGAATCATAATTCCTTGATAACACTGTAATTTTCTTGAAGGTTAAGAGCGTGGTGTCAACCAAAGTTTTACACATCGACAATATGCACCCAATCATTTTTTTTTGAATAACTTTTTGCACCAGTTTAACTGTAATGTATTGGATGTGAGTTATGCATAGATGAAGGAGAATTTTGTAAGTTCTAAAAATATTATAGATAAGAGGGCAAGTGTATTAGTTGAATTTCAATCTACAAAAGATAAAGTAATACTAAGGCACATATAGACGTTTTGTTTCCTTTCATCTCCTCTACTACAATCCTCGCTTCTAAGTACGGTATGATGGATGTGGATGGAATGGAAATGAATGCTTTGTAGTCAAGAATGATGAATGACTATTTTATTCTGAGAGACTCTCTTTTTTTTTTGAAGAATGATGAGTGGAGATGGAATGGAGTGATACGGTATATTATTTCATTTGATTCCTCCTCTACTAAGCGAATCATAACCAACACTTCTTGAAAGGAAAGTTTTTGTGCCTTAGTTACTCTACTTCTATAACTCTAATTCAACACACAAGTCTGGATTGATGTTGTATGAAAAGCTGAAAGGAGAGATAATCAAAGTTTCGTGAGATAGATAACCTTTATAAAATAAGATGTGGTATATGGTTATCCTACCTCAAAACAAGTACGGAGTGGGTAGTGTAATATTGGTACGAAAAGTGACGTTTTTAACCTTTGAAAATAAATTAGTGATAAGGTTCTATAGTATACCAATATAAGAAAACTTGTCGAAACGTGATGTAAATCGACTAAAACTTGGGTTTGAATAATGTGGGGTATCGAAGAAGAACGCTACAATAAGTCGTTTCTCCTTATGTGGGCCAAGTGGAATTTAGAACTTACAATTTTGAAAATTTGAGGGGGAAAAAATATTATGCATGAAAACGAACTCAGAAAATCCAACAAATGTAGGTGCAAAAATCATTTTTTTTTTTTTTGATTTTTTTACTTGCACATTCTAACATGTATAACAAGGGTCGACACGCTTACTCCATAACACGACTAACGTCTGCACAGTCTCAAGCTAGCATCTTAAAAAGACACATTACGACTCAATGAATAATTAATGTTCATTTCCATGACCCAACAATTCAACTTATCAAACAAGAACCAAGGTGTTTTATGAATTTTAAGTTAATCCTTGTTCAATGATTGACCTAGTTCATAAAATTTGATTGCTGATATAATGCAAATCCCCCCACACTAGATTGAGACAGTGTCCCAACTGTCTAAGGTATGCAGACCAAAAGGGAAAAATAAAAAAATGAAAAAATAAAATAAAAGAAAAAGAACGTGTACCACCTGATTTCACTGTGGATGATCAGGTTTATGAAGATCGATAAGGTCATCTTCTTCGTATTGCTCGAATTCCAAAAATGGTTTCAGTCATTGACCGTTTACTTTGAAAACTTTTCCATCCTTAGGATTTTCAATTTCAACCGCTCCATGAGGATATACTTTTTTCACAACATAAGTTCCAGTCCATCGAGATCTGAGTTTTCCTGGAAACAAGTGAAGTCTAGAGTCGTATAAAAGAACTTTTTGACCTACGTTGAATTCCTTACGAAGTATGTTCTTGTCGTGTTGGGCTTTGGTTCTTTCTTTATAGATTTTCGCATTTTCATATGCTTCATTTCTTAATTCGTCTAATTCTGAAATTTGTAACTTCCTATGTGAACCGACCTTCTCTAAATCGAAATTCAAAAGTTTAATTGCCCAAAGAGCACGATGCTCTAATTCAAGAGGTAAGTGACAGGCCTTTCCAAAGACTAACCGATATGGTGACATCCCTAGATTTATTTTGTAAGCAGTGCGAAAAGCCGAAAGTGCATCAATCAGTTTTAAGGACCAATCTTTTCTATTGGAATTCACGGTTTTCTCAAGAATTTGATTGATTTGTCTATTAGAAACTTCTACTTGTCCACTTGTTTGTGGATGGTAAGGGGTCGACAACTTATGTGTGATTGAGTATTTCTTGAGCAAGGATTCAAAAGCATGATTACAGAAGTGAGTGCCATTATCGCTTATGATAGCTCGAGGTGTGCCAAAGCGTGAAAAGATGTTTTCCTTGAGGAATTTGATAACAACCTTGTTATCGTTGGTTTTGGTTGGGATGGCTTCAACCCATTTTGAGACATAGTCTACCGCAAGCAAGATGTATAGATTCCCAAATGAGTTAGGGAATGGTCCCATGAAATCGATGCCCCAAACATCAAATAACTCAATCACTAAAATGGGGTTGAGAGGCATCATGTTTCGTTTGGTGATTCGACCAGTTCTTTGACATCGATCGCATTTAGAGAAAAATCCGAAAGCGTCACGGAAGAGTGTAGGCCAATAAAAACCGCTTTGCAATACTTTTGCAGCAGTTTTTCTTGCTCCAAAATGACCGCCACAAGCATGGTCATGTGAGAAGGAGAGAATACTCTGATGTTCATGATCGGGTACACACCTTCGAATGATTTGGTCTGGACAGTATTTGAAAAGATATGGGTCGTCCCAATAGAAGTTTCGAACTTTAGAGAGAAATTTTTGTTTATCTTGTTTCGACCATTCAGCGAGTGTTTGCTGTGTGACATGATAATTCACAATGTCAGCGTATCAAGGTGTGTTAGAGATCGAAAGGATTTGTTCTCCAGGAAAATAGTCATCGATTTGGGTGTCATCAACATTTTCGTGCACAATTCGAGAGAGGTTATCCGCTACAACATTCTCAGAACCCTTTTTATCTCGTATTTCTATATCGAATTCTTGAAGAAGGAGGATCCAACGAATCAAGCGGGCCTTGGCATCCTTCTTAGAAAGCAAATATCGTAAGGCAGCATGGTCAGTGTAAACTATGACTTTGGATCCTGTGAGATATGGTCTGAATTTCTCAAGAGCAAAGACAACTGCCAAAAATTCCTTTTCAGTAGTTGAGTAATTCAATTGGGCCTCATTTAAGGTTTTGCTAGAGTAATAAATGACTCGATGGAGTTTATCGATTCGTTGCCCCAAGATAGCTCCAATCGCAAAATCAGAAGCGTCACACATAAGTTCGAAGGGTTGAGTCCAATCAGGGGGTTGAATGATAGGAGTTGTGGTAAAGATTGACTTAGGAATTTCGAAAGATGTTTTACAGTCATTGGAGAATTCAAACTTGACATCTTTGGCAAGTAAGTTCGAGAGAGGTTTTGAAATTTTTGAGAAATCCTTAATGAATCTTCTATAGAATTCCGCATGGCCAAGAAATGAACGAACATCCTTAACAGACTTAGGAGGAGGTAAATTAGCAATCAAATCGATTCTGGATTTATCGACTTCAAGGCCATCTTTTGAGACGACATGACCTAGAACTATCCCCCTTTTTACCATGAAGTGGCATTTTTCCCAATTAAGCACAAGTGATTTTTCCCTACAACGTTTTAGGACGGGTTCTAAATGAGTGAGACACTGAGAAAAAGATGATCCGTAGATTGAAAGATCATCCATAAATATTTCCAAGAATTCTTCCACCATATCAGAGAAAATACTCATCATACACCTTTGGAAAGTCGCGGGGGCATTACAAAGACCAAAAGGCATGCGACGATAAGCAAAGGTTCCAAAGGGACAAGTAAAGGTGGTCTTATGTTGATCTTCTAAAGCAACGGGAATTTGGTTATAGCCACAGTATCCACCGAGAAAACAATAGTACTCATGTCCCGCTAAACGTTTGAGCATTTGGTCAATAAAAGGCAAGGGAAAATGGTCTTTTCGTGTTGCGGAGATGAGCTTCCGATAGTCGATACACACACGCCATTTTGTTTTGATTTTTGTTGGGACGAGCTCATTACTTTCATTTTTGATCACTGTGACTCCCGACTTCTTTGGTACAACTTGTACAGGACTCACCCAAGTACTATCAGAAATGGGATAGATGATGTTATTATCTAGACATTTGATTATCTCCTCCTTGACCACTTCTCTCATGTTTGGGTTTAATCGCCTTTGTGCCTCACGGGTGGGTTTAGCCTCATCAACTAAACGTATGTGATGTTCCACAATTGATGGGCTAATTCCGTTTATATCACTAATTTCCCACCCCAAGGCGTCTTTATTTTCCCGCAAAATTTCCAAAAGTTTTTCTTCTTGGTCCTCGGTAAGATCAGAGGCCAAGATTACGGGAAAAGTTTCCAAGGAGTCTAAGTAAGCATACTTAAGGTCTGGTGGCAAGGGTTTGAGGTCTAACTTAGGATGTTCGTGTGTGTTAACATTGGTCAACATTCCTTTGTTAGATTCAGATGACGATGGATTGGAGTCAAGAATTCCATTTAGTTCAGAAATGTACTCAAGTTCATCGAAATCAGAGTCGAAATGGTCAAGACACATTTTCAAGGCTTCAGAAGTATCATTAGAGGTTTCATCAACAGTGGTTTGAATCATGTCAATTTCATCGATCTCAAAATCCCTAGGTTATTTGTTGAGATTAAAGATGTTTAGCTCAATGGTTAGGTGCTCGAAGGAAAGTCGAAGTTGACCATTCCTACAATTAATGACAGCATTTGAAGTAGCTAAGAAAGGGCGTCCTAAAATCAATGGTATTTGAACTTTGGGATTTGAGACAGGCTCTGTTTCTAGAACTATAAAATCTACAGGGAAGTAAAACTGTTCGATCTGTATCAAGACGTCTTCGATTATTCCTAATGGCTTTTTGATCGATCGATCGGCTAGCTGAAGAGTGATGTTTGTTGGTTTAATCTCCCATAGTCCAAGTTGACGATAAACAGTGTAAGGAAGAAGATTGACACTGGCACCAAGATCAAGTAAGGCACGAGAAATATGAGTGTTTCCTATTTTGCAATCAATCGTAGGGCAGCCAGGGTCTTTGTACTTGACTGAGGCAAGACTCAAAAGAATAGAGCATGTATTCGTAGTTAGAAAGGCAGTTTTTGGGACATTGTCGCACGTTTTTGTGTGCAAAATTCCTTAAGACATTTAGCATATTGAGGAATTTGTTCAACGGTGTCTAAAAGAGGAATGTTCACAAGGACTTGTTTGAAAATTTCCAAAATTTTATCGAAATTTGCCGCTTTCTTCTTCTTATTGAGTCTATGGGGAAATGGAGCTACTGGTTTTTCGACTCTGCGATCAGTTTCATCATTCGAGGAAGAAGGGGGTAAGAGTGTCGAAGATGAGATGTTGGTACTGCCAACATTGATTTTTAAAGGTGGGTCGGGTTTGCCGACGTTGGGAGAAGAACTGTTGGGATTACCAACATTTAAGGGAATTTGAGGTTTAGAAGAATTGGCATTCGAAGCCAATGGATGATCATCAAGATTTGGAATTGGGGTCGAGTTAGAAGGTTCATCAGCGTTGTCCACATTATTATCAATCCTCTTTCCAGATCGAAGGGTTGTAACGGCATTGACTGGATTATGGTTTTCGTCCTCACAAGAGTGTAAAGCACGAGAGTTATATTTTGGATTCACCTCGGGTTGACTAGGCAACTTTCCTTTCTCATTACTTTTCATTAGTTCCTTCATCATATTAAACATTTGGTCGAGTTTAGCGTCTTGTGAGTTCATTTTAGCTTCGTGAGAGTTCAACTGTTTTCCTAAACGCACAATTTCTTGTGAAGGTTGAGAAGATTGAGAGGATTGGTTCGATGATTGAAAATTGGGGTGCCTATAAGGTTGTTTGGATTGAGGTGCAGCTTGAGAGGTTTGAGAATTGGGAGGTGGAGCTTGATAATTCGGATTTGGAATAAAGGGTTGCATGTGAGATGGGTTAGCCGAATTATTGGGGTTTGACCAAGAAAAATTTGGGTGGTTCCTCCAACCAGGGTTATACGTGGATGAGTAATGATTATTTTGAGCTATAGCATTGGCTTGGTCTTGAGAGTAATAGTGGGGTAACCCTTCTCCAACTTGAGGAGTTTGATTTTCCAAGGAAATTTGATTTGGGTCCACGACATGCACTCCTCTAGTAGAAGTACGAATGGGAACACGAATTGATTCCCATTGCATGTCCTTTTCAGAATAATCTTCTAAGAACCGCCAAGCTTCATCGGCTGTTTTAGACATAAAGTCTCCTCCACACATTGATTCTAGTTGAGTTCTAGACTGATAATTTAGCCCTTCATATGCAATTTGACATAAGTGATCTTTTAGAATTCCATGATGAGGACAACTATATAATAGTTTGTTGAATCTTTCAAAATATTTTGAAAAAGTTTCCCCCTCATTTTGACAAAATTGATTTATCTCAGTTCGAATTTTGAGAGTTTTATGGAAAGGGAAAAACTTTTTCAAGAATATAGTGACAAATTCATCCTAACTTCTTATGGAATGTTTTGGAAGAGAATTTAGCCATCTTTTAGCGCTTTAAAATAGTGCAATTGGTATTAGCCTTAGCTTGATCGAATTCGTTAGACAATTGTTGCATTTTTGTTGTGGACACATACAATTCAAATTCACTTAGAAATTCATAAGCATTTTCAGACCCAGTAAATTTTGGTACCCCCTGAATAAAAGAGTGTTTCAGCTCAAAATTGTTTCCTTCAGCCGGTGGGAACACGATGACAGAGGGTTGAACGGTCCTGGTTGGGTAACATCGATTACGAAGAGACAAGGGTCTATCCATTTGAATATTGAGATTTTGAAAATTTTGATTTAATTGATTTTGATTCATCTCGTTTTGAAAGTTTAGGTTTATTTGAGAACCCCTAGGAGAGTTGTGTTGACTAACACTGTTTTCACTCGTTGTTGTTAAATGCAAGCACAAAAAATCCTAGACTTAAGGTTGACACAGGAAGCTCCTAATCAAAATAAATAACGAACACAAGTGTATCTTATCAATTGACAATCTCGATTTGAAGGGGGAAGAGGGTCTTATGGCCGTTCACGTATAGAATAAATACTAAGGGATACGACCAATGTTTTACGGGTAGTATGCAACCTCCTTTGCTAGAAGTTCAATAAATTAAACTAATATATATCCGCGATCAAACCCTTGAGAAAGTCAATTTCACAAAATACACCCTTGCAGTTAAATATTTTGCAAATCAAATTAAATAAATAGATTAGAAAGTTGCTAGATTGTCGAAAAATTCCTGATGTAATACGTATCACCGTCCTTTACAAGAGGAATAAACCGAATTCCACACAGCAAAACAAGTTTCCAAATCTAAAATATTCAACCTAATTCGTGTGTCCTATTGAGCTTGAGTTTTTGCTCCTAAGGCCAACGTCTAATCAATTTTTATTTAAGTCCAAAGAGTATGCAAATGACAGAGTTTAATTCTTTTGGAGCCAAGGAAAGGTAATGACTTCCTCACCTTATGTTTGTTAGGGCTTTGCTCGTAACTAGATTTATTTCAGAATGCAGCCAAAACAACAGTCAAATACAAATAATTGCAGAACATAAAATTTTACAAGCAAGCCGCTGCCCCTGCAGAAGATTTTACAAGCAATGTCCATAAAAAAATTTTATTTGCAGCAGAGCACCTGTAGGGTTTAGAAAAAATTTCACCTTGATAGGCAGTCCTTCTAGTGCAGTTGGGTAGCGCTAGCGTGTTCACACCCCACTTGGTGTGCAACCGCTCCAACAATTCAAATTTTGTTTGCAAGTTGGTTGACTGATCTCTGAATCCCTTGTTTGATTGCTTGAATCCGTTTCTTCTTTTGGCTTCTAATTTGTGTTGAGCTTTTTCCTCTCTTTTTTTTGTTTTTGTTTTTTTTGAATAATAGAAGAAAAAGGAAATAAAAATAAAAATAAATAAGAACTGAAAACCAAAACTAGGCCAACTACAAAGACAAAAGATCTAAACTACACACTTGAACTCAATCCACGGGCTCACTCAATAGTCAAAAATGCAGATCACGTCTACAAAAGGAAGCAGATCAATTTCCCCAATTCAAACAAAAATAGCTTGCCAAAACAGACCAAAGACCACTCCACAAAAATAGGAAACAATACAATTGTCAAAGCAATCTAAGTTCCACCAGGTTCTGAATCCTAAACACGTCCCCTACTCTTATTTTCTTTTCTTTTCAGCAAAATCCAAAACTATTCTACTTAACAAAACCACTCAACTAAGGAATCTCTCACAAAAAAAAACGTGGCTTTTTCTTCTTCTTTTTCTTTCTTCCCTTACGTTCAAATTCGAATTGGGTTCACGTTGCTTACGGGTTTCGGATCTTGAATCTTTGGTATTCGAATTGGGTTCAAGGCGAAGGCAGATGGGTGTATTTGATGCTGGTATTAGGCGAAGGCTTTGCTGGTTTTAGAGAAAGTGGCGAGGGTGTATATTGCGAGCTGGGCTATGAATAGCAGGGGATTTTGGTCTACGTCGGTAGAGTGTTTTGAGAAATAGGGAAAGTGGGGTTGGCGTTAGATTAAAGGGGATGGTGAATTAGTAGGATCGGATGTGTGTGGCGTTTGTGGTAAAATGTGAAGAAGGATGGCCTCAGGTGATGAAACTTGGTGAACTGGACGTGGGTAGACGTTTGGATAGTTGTCGAAGTGGTTTTTAGAGTCTGCAGAAGGTGATGGTTTTGTTTGAAGCTATGATGATGTTCGGCTGTGACAAAAGTGGATGCTATAGAACTGTGATGGAGTGTGATTGGGGTCACGGACGTGGTTTTTGTGAAGATGTGAAGGACGTTGCGCTAGTTTTTGGGGGAAGCACGGGTTCAGGTGGTTGATGCGGAATAGTGGAGGAGTTTGTTTGGACACAAGGATAAAAAATTGTTTTCAGCTTTGTTTTTTTTAAGTGATTGTAAAATCAAGGAAAGAGATTGAGGAAAAAAAAGAAATAAAAAACAAAACTATCAAGATATTTTTTTTTCTTTTTTTTTTGGAGATTGCAATATCAAATCTACCAATCAAGATTTTTTTTTAACTAAACAAAAAACAAAAACAAGAAGAAAATAAAAATAAAAAATAAAAACAAAATACTAACACGAATTAGAAATTAAATAAATAATAAAATTTAAATATTGCCTCCCCGGCAACGGCACCAAAAACTTGATCGACGCTAGAAAAGCGTGATATTTGTAATAAATTCTGCAAGCGCACAGGTCGTGTAATATGCAGGTCGAATCACAGGGAGGTGTTTAAAAATCTTATTATTTATCTATTCTTAGGCGAGTTATACAGAATCCGGAGTTGTTTTTAATGTTGTTGAAATTACTTTGAATCTAAATCTGAGTCTAATCAGACCAGTATCAAATTCATCAACTGAAAAGAAAAGAAACAATTACTAGAAAAAGGAAATAACAACTAGAACAACAACAGAGAATTAAAAAGTAGGATTGTCGTTGAATCTAATCGAACGGACAATCGCTAACAAGCAGTAATAAAAGTAAATAACAATGTGTTGTACCAAAACTAATTGGATAGATACACAAATTGTTATGAAAGAAAAAGACAGTCAACTAATATGAAGAAAAACTTTTTATTAATAATCAAGAATACAGAATAATCGGGAGATCCCTGTTACAATGGGTATACATGTGCTTATATAGGTGAATTGAAAACCCTAATCCTCTCAATCAGAATAATTTGGGTCAAGAATGAATCCCATGAATATCTTTGTTTACAAATAAGAAAAGATATGACATAATGGCTGAGATTTTTCATGCATATTTCCTCTCTTGATTAGTCACACATGGCAGATTGATTGGCTTCTTCTTGGCAGTAATTCAATCAAATATTCTTCTAATTGGCAGTTGAAATAAAAATGTGTGATTTGAATTGATTTCCTTCATAAGAATATGGCTTCCTGAAATGCTTATTAGTGTATATCATATATACATACATATGAATGTGTGTATATATATATATAATTACACTAATCCATATATTCTTCAAAGCAAAAGGGGCCAGTGTGAATGTTCCTTTCTTCAGCAAAAAAGAGCTTGATGGGGATCGAACTCAGGTCTCTCGGTACAAATTCCTATGCCTTTACCGGTGAGCTACAACTTCTTTTGCAATTGGGATGGCTTTGATATTGGGAAGTAGCTTTTTCTTTGTAGCTGGCCTTTAATTTGAAATGAAGGAGGCACCACTTGAAATCTGTAAAAACACATAAAAATACCCAAAGTATCATTTATTTATTTACTAAAGATAACATATAAGAGCATAAAATAAACACATTTCTATGTTAATCAATATTAAAGCTTGAAGTGTTGCCAAGTTTCTGAGGATTCAGTCTGAGAAGAGAACGAGCGAGCAACGACCTCACAGTTCCTCACAAGGCCCACATCGCATCAAATAACCATACCGAATCGCCTTCACCCCTCATATATAATAACTCGCCTCACCTACAACCCGTCTCCTCGCAACAGACCACCTTGGCTCACATCACAACACTCCCTGCTTGCATCGCATCATCCCGAGGTCTCGAATCGCACCAAACAGAGTGTGATGATATCGCATCCATCAGGATGTGGTGGCATCGCATCCCTCAAGATGCAGGATGCGATGGCATCACATCCTACAGGATGCGATGCCATCACATCCAACAAGATGCGACGGCGCCGCATCCCTCAGGATGCGATATCATCGCATCCAGGGGGTGCGGCGCCTCTCTTTTTTAACGCATCCCCTTGGGATGTGATTTTGGCATCCCCCGGGATGCGAAAATTGTATCCCATGAGGGTGATGCTATTTTTTTCCCAAACAATCATGTTTGATGTGGTTTTCTGGCATGCACGAGCCTGTGATCCGATTTTCAACTAGGTGGTCCCCTAATCCTATCTACTCCCACCTAACCACTCCACTATAAATACCCCCAAGCTCATTTGTTAAGGGTTGAAAATTTTCTTATTTAACACCTCCCTAGAGCTCTAAGGGACATCTCTAATGGCATCCTCACTTTGAGGAAGAAGAAGGACAAGATCTACTTTTTCCACATAATCATATATGATGACAATGACTCCGAATCATATGAAAATGCTTGTAACTAGATGCCTAGAAGGGGATTAAAGCTTGTAATTCACTGTTGTCAATAAAATATCAGCAGCTCTTCCAAAGTGGACGTAGTACCCTCACGGGACCAAACCACTATGAATCTCTTGTGTAATTACTGCTTTCTGCACTTATTTTCCATATGCGAAACCATATTCTTTAGTAATTAAGAATCTTAGGTGTTGGTGACATTTTTGGGGTCAACATTCTGACGCTTTCACTGAGACTAAGTCTCACTTCTTTGTTGCACACTACCTTCTCGACTCCGACGTGCTTTTAGGTTCCTTCTCTAAAGAAAACACTGATCGGCTCCTCAACTGCAGCCGAAGCATCCTAGCAAAACCGGCCGACGGATATCCCGGCCGAAATGGACGTAATTCCTCCTACGGACCCCAAAGCCCTACAACCCAAGCGCAGATTTACGAGCTCACCAAGAGGCACAAACTACGACTCTCGAACTCAACCAAGTATTGAAAGCTAACATCGACCTCATGCGTCAACTTCAAGAGAGTCAATGCATAGTCGCCCAACTCCAACTGGCTCAGAACAATCCCCGAGTGAGGTGTACCGTCTCGGAAACTTCTTCCTCCGAGTCTCGGGCCCGCATCAATGCGGGAAGTTTAGCCTTAATAACATAGTTGTTGTCCACTCTAATGCTCACACTAATGGTCACAACAACGGCAACGACAATGGAAATGGGAATGGTGACAGAACCTGTGTCACCTATAGCGGGGGTACACATCACCGTGATCGATCCCGACTAGTCATCAACGGTGAGATGGGTCCGAGTAATACTGATATGTATGTATGTATGTGTGTGTGTGTGTGTGTATATTCATGCAGTGTAAAAGCGAAACAATTCATTAAAAAAATCTGCAGTGTGATAAACATTAGCAATAGGTTGCTATATTGCTTTTGAAATGCACTCAGAAATGCACTTCAGTTTTATATATATATATATATATACATATATATATATGCATATGTATATCCATATCCATTAAGAAATGCAAATTAACTTTACATCAAACACAAATCTATACATATATACAGCAGGTATCACACAATTGAGGTTTATGGTATACCACTAATTATATATATATATATATATATATATATATGTGTGTGTGTGTGTGTGTGTGTGTGTGTGTGTGTCAGGATTTTGGGTGACTAATCTAAAGCAGCCAATTAATAATCTTACAAGAGGATTCATGATACTATGAGAATGCAGTGATTGTGGTATTGACCATCAACTTAACAAGTCATGTTTATTGCAGTTTGAACTTGTAGTCCATGTAATATATACAGGAGAATTTATATTTTCTAGTACAAGATCCTTGTAGCAACATATAAAATGACTTTAAAATCAATTAGTATCTTGATACAGTTATTTACAAAATCATAATAGAAAATCATATTTTCTGTAATTTAAAATCATATTACATATATTTATTGTCGTAAATATAGGATTAGTACACTAAAATACAAGTGCATCTTAGATATATGTGAAGTATATATACGTCAATGCAAATATGCAGCCTGCTCATATAAAATACATCACTTATTGATTTTATTTTTTTACAGTTTCAACAAATCATAGTACACTTGTTATGACTTGAAGCTATTCTGGTCATTATCAACATAATGTGAATGCAAAACCATGGAATTTTATGTATGAATTTCTAACTCATATTCTTTGATCAAATAGACTAGTCTTGACCTGAAATTAAAATAAAGTCAAGTGTTCTGATTTTATATTAAAGTATAAAGATCAAAATCAGAAAAATATGTCTTAACCAATTTTTCATATAAATTGATTTCATTAAATCAAATATAATTGAAACCATATTGTTGATTGGTCAATCAGTAAAACCTGGTTTTTGATCAAAAGAAGAAAAAAAATTAATAGAGTCAGGACATTAATACTCATGAACCGAATACGTTTGATTATAAGTTTAACATTGTTTATTCATACAAACAGATCCATACACTTATTAGAACATATATGGTTAACATACCAATCCACCTTTTCATGGTTTAACAGTCTAGGATCAAGTAATATATAAACAAAATTAATATCTATTATTAATTCGTATTTAAATGAAACAATTTTCATTTTAGAAATAAATCTACATAACAATCCTAATTTTATCACTTCAATATAAATTGTGCATTAGATTCTCGCACTAAGTTTTTAATGCTTTCGATTTTTGCAACAATCAAACATACATAAGCCGAAATCAAAATTCAAAATACAATTTTTACAAACAAAGCTCTGATACCACTGTTAGGTTTTGTGGATCTAATAAAAAACCAGATAATAACACTTTAACAATTTAGAGATTAGGATCTATGCAAAAATTAATAAATCAAAAATATATACCAATTTGAGGTTCTCCAGATCCACGAATTTGAAGGAGCCTGCAACGATTGAATCGAAAGCACTGTGGTGGCACGCCTCTATCAATGTCCGCCTGAACGCCGATTCGAACATCAAATAATTCGAATCAAAAAGGAAAAAATAGGTTACTATTCCTAACCAATTTTGGGTTTTTCCCTTTTGAATCTGTATTCTTCTTTTGATCTTCGCACATACTTAAAAGGAAGGAGAAACCCCTTTTAAAATTAACGTGTACCATAAATTCTGGAACTAACCGACATACCTATTCCAACGCTAAATAAAATATTAAAAAATTGATATTTTATTTATCCAAAGAATGGTTTTCCCGTTATAAAGTTCTAAGTATGTGACCCTATAGGTTACTATAATGTTGGAAATAATTTTAAATCATATTAAAATTATAAACAGTGAGCGACATCTAGTCTACGCAGTTAAAGCACTTGTAGTTCTATAGCGGTGGAGGTGCAAAAAGTTGTAGAGGGGATAAAGCGGGGAAATTGCAGAGATATATCGGATGTGTAAAAAGGTTTATTAGATGTAAAACCAGATATTTTGAAATTAATTAATTATCATTCTTACATCATTTTTGTAGAAGAAATGAATAATAAATAATATTATATAACAAAATAAAAGAATATCATGTTTTGCACATTAGTTTTGATGATTATTATAGATTTTTAATTTGTATAGTGCATTTTGCCTTAAATTAGATTTTACTCTAACTTCCTTTTGTTTTTTAGAACAAAATAGGTCAAATCGTCCTTTATATATGTGAGTGCTAAATAGCCTTGATTTAGCAGATGTAGCAGAAAATAGCGGGGATAAAAGCGGATTTATTGTTCATCAGTGCTAAATAGTAATAGCGTAGCGGTTGGAGAGTCTGGGCTATAGTGGAGATTTTGCGGGGCTTTAGTGGGGCTTTAACTACATAGCATCTAGCAATACATCGATCTTACTTAAGTTTTAATAAAATCAACGTTTCGATACAACCTTTCTGTGATCGGTATTTCAACGTAATTTAATCCTTTTAACCAATATACCCAAGATTAAACTCGAGGCATGGAACGTATCATCCTCTTTATAATTTAATCCTTTTATCTTGATCGATGAGTAGATTATATAAACAAATCAATATTTGAGCATGATCATACATTTTGTAATCATACTCAATCAAGAGGCCCATGGATATCTCTACTTATATTGTAGGGTTAAATCCATCTATATCATTCATATAGTTTAATTGATTCGAGATGTATCCGATAATCACCTTTATCGTTTACTCGGTTAAAAGTAACTTTTGATGATATCAAAATACAAATATCCTCGAATAAAATATTTAATGATTTTTGGTCTGAGGACCATTAAATCACTGTCACTATGAGAATTACTTATGATATTATAATTATATTCCACGAAGTTTTCTCATGTTGGGTCGGCCCAATACACTATTCTCTAGTACGTATTTATGTATTGACATTAATATCACACATATTAATTATCAATGAGATATGATCATCAATCAATCCACATACTAGTCTCAATGTTTCATTGTTGTCCTACATACAATAAAACTTAACTAAGGACATTTAAGAATTATAATACTTATTATATTATATAATCTCATGTTCAAGACACTTAATTGAAACTATATATTCTTTATTATTATTCTAAGGACTTCTATTATGTTAATATTTATATTCCGTAGTAAGTATAACATAACAGAATCTTCTATTCAAAATAAAATATAACATCAACAATATTATTAATAACATCAAATGGATTACCTTTAGGGCACAAACTCTAACAATATTTCCACCTATCCATTTTTGACTTTAGATAATGTTAGGTGAATCTCCGTGGAAAGCATTTTTGTGGTAGGTTTCTTTTGCCATCGCAAATTATCTCTTAGAAGAGATGCTGATGTGAAAACCTCCAACAACACCAGAAATGCCTTTAATAAGAGATTGAGCATTTTGCTATCATGATATGACTAGTTAAAGGTTGTGGAAACGGTTCGAGCTCCAGCCGCGGAGCAATACGTCTCGTTCATTATAGGCAATGTTTTGGAGTTTTGGTGTTGTTGTCTTTATTATTTTCGCTTTCCAGCAATTATTTCTTGTCTTATTGGTAGTTTATGCTTGTAAGTGTTATTGTGTTGTCTTTGAAATTCACACTATGATTAGTGAGATTTCTGTGTTTGGAAATATTTAATGCCATTTGCACTTATTTGTCAGAAATGAAATATCATTTTCTTTATCTAACAAACAATTGTTTTAAAGTTGGAAAATATAGAATTCTGTGGTGAATAAATTTTATCAAAGGATAGGTTTTTCCTTTGTTTTGTCACAGATATATTTATTATTTGTCGCATATTCCTTTTAAGCTAGAAATTATTTTTAATTTTATATATAGTTTTGTTTTTCGCATTTTTTTTTGCTGACCGATTTCCTTCCACGCCAACATGTGAGTTGAATCGTTTAAGTTTCCACAAAATATATTTTTGGAATTTTTTGCAAATGCTGTTTGAAAAAAAAATCTCTTTAAAATTTTATATTTGGTCTGATTTACTTTCTTTTTAATCCGATCTATGCAAAAAACATGGATATAGGTACGGTAGTTTACGTATGTTTAAACATTTATTTTGTATAAAAATAGTTGTTTTAAATATAGTAAAGTGAATGTTACCAAATTTTTTTTTGTGCAAATCTGATATGAAAAATAAAGCAGTACCAAAAGGGAATTTCAAAATTTTACATAAAAATCTTTAAAGTGGAAATTTATTTTATGGAAAATTTCGATTTTATAGTCATATGTAAAGCATAAGTAGATTTTGGATGATTTGTTTGCATGTTTAAGCAGTGCATTAGGGATGACTATGCGTTAAAGACATTAACGATAACAAGAGAAGGGTTTTTTAGCCGTGGAAATGTTGTTTTCATACCTTGTCGATGATGCGTACGAGTTGTTAATTAACTCGTTTTACGTTTTAGAACTTATTTTAAGCCTCCTTTGCAGTCTACAAATGGAAATTTTTGGAGTATTTTGGGGCAATTGTAGTAAAATTTCATTGTAGGACGGGAACTTGAACATTAATAAGCGGAAAGAACGTTGAATTTCTCTGCTTTGATCTCCTTTTTCCGACTTAGGAGAGATTAATAAGAAACGATTTGGATGCGTTAACGTGTTGTATGGTATGGTTTGGATATAAAATTGGTTGCTTCACACTTCTATTCGTAGTCTTGTGAGAGTTATAGATGAAAAAAGTTCTAAAAAATCTGCATTCATGTAGAACAGCTAGTATATATTATGATGTCTGCATCACGTTTTCAAAAATAAAATGAATACCTATAGGAGGATCTGATTTAGAATCATTATGCATGCATATTTTTTGGTTGTAATTCATTATGTACACTATGCACATGTTCATGTTGGTTGCAAAATTGTATGTACAATAATTGATTGTGTAGAGTAGGACAATTAGGCGCCAATCCCTTGACTTAGTCGTTGGTAAAATTTGGGGACGAAATTCCCGAAATTTATTTTAAGGAGTGGAGAATGTAACAACCCGAAATTTTGGCGATAATTAATTTAGTTTTAATTAGATTCCAAAATGAATTTTTCGCAAACGATTGAATTTGACCATGAAACTTACACTGTCACAATCGTGACGAAATTATGGTCAACTTTCATGTTTGGCGCGAAAGGAGTCCGTATGAAAAAGTTACGGACGAAATACGTAAACGGATGGAAAATAAATAAACAGAATATATAATATATTTATTACTATTTATAACCTGCCATCACTGGGGAAGGTCGACGACGGGAGTTCGACCTCCTGGTTGTCTACAACCCAATGACGGCTAGGGTTTGTTTATATAATTTATTATATTAATGGACAGATCTTTCTAAAATAAAATATAACGGTCCAGGGTTATTTCCACGCCTATAAATAAAGAGCTAGACCCTCGCTCTTTGCTAATATTTTCTGGAGGCAGCAGCGAAGCTACGCCATTCTCAATTCTTCAATCTCTTGTTAAATTTTAAATCTATTCAAATTAAACAAACAATGATTGAAGATAATGAATCCAGATCTACACCAAATGGTTGGTTCTACGAATATGTAATTTATAATATTGATTTTCCTTCTTCTTTTTGTATTCTTATTTCAGATCTACAAATCTAAATCTGTGTTTGTGAATCCCCTTTTTAATAAACTGTAGATCCGTAAGGTTTGGGAATTGTAAGACAAAAGCTATGTTCACATTCAGATTTGGATATCTTTCTGGTGAGCGAGAAATCTATTTATTGCTTATAATAACTTATATAATTCGTTTGTGTTGAATCAGAATTATATGCCTAAAAGTTACCTGTTTTGCTTATTTTTGTCAAATCAGAAATATTATGAATATAAATTAGGTGTGGATTTGTAGGCCTTCCACTTTAATTTTATTATCTTGCCTACAACTGTTCTCAGATTGGTTGTGGTTATTGTAGATACCTCGGATCTAGAAATAATCCCCAAATTATGATTAAATGTATAGTATTCTATTCCAGATTCATAGGATTTGGGTGTTGATTTTTGATTTGTGCAGTTTTAGTTAGAATAATAATCCTGTTTACGTTTGTTATTGTTTGAGGTTTTACTTGGATATTGTAAACATTCCCTTTTTGTTCTTTTGAAATAAAAGGTGCTATTTGAAATCAACAAGAAATATAAACAATAGATATTTCCTATTTCTTGTGATTTTAAATATGCCGATATTCCTCTTTTAAACATTTTGGGGGAAAATTTACAATAATTAAAGTTATTAACCTTTTTATAATATTTTGATCTTAAACAAGATTAAACTCAAAAAGGGTTGTTTTGGTAGTTAATATAGACCAGAACATAAATAATAAATGTTAATAAAATAAAATTAGTAATTATGTTAATTCTATGCTTAATATATATATATCTTATCCATCCAAATCTACATAAATAATGCTATTGTATTGTATTAATAAATATTTGTCGTTACGTGTTTGAAGTTAAATAATTTCCCTTTTATGGGGATGTATATGGAAATATAACCCATCTTAAATGGAAATAAATATCATGACTATTATACCATTAGATATGAAATTGATATGCTATAAATAAATGGATCATGTATAGGGCAATAAATATTGTAACCATATTTGTCGGGAAAAAATAATTGAGTAGAATATAAATGCCTAATTGGTTACAGTTTGAATAATGATTAGGAATAGGTATTGTAACTCCAACAAGGGAAATAAATAAGTAATAAACTTATATATATATATACACACACACATACATATATATTAAATTAGAATTAAATGGAATTAAATTAACATAGAAATGTTTGGAAGTTACGAATATTAGATTAATATTTTAAATAGGACCGATATAAATGATATTTAATAGGTTAATTAATGCCATAGGAAATATGACCGTTAGGGTTATAAATGAAAGGAAACCTTAATAGTAGTAATAAATAGAATTAAAGGGGATTATTGAGGATTGATTGTCATAGTAAAAGCTAAGTCCGATGAGAATAAATATTTAAACATTCTAGGATAGGAATCATAGTTTTTCCTTATTTTATTATAGTTAATCTAGAATTAATGTAATTAGAAATAAGGATTAGACTTAGTGGGTTAATGAAGCGAGACCAGTTTCCTTATTCTATAGAAGTCTGCATTTTCCAGCAGTCAGATGTATGTACAATTGATGTGAGATATCATTAACTATAGGGACTCGTGACGATATTTAATTGTGTAGCGAGGATTATTTCCTAAAGTAAGGTTTACTTCAAGTTAAGGTATTAAGTGGTTGTAGGGCCCGCCTCCCGTCCAAAGAAGAAACCATCAAGGGAATAATTCGTAAGCATAGTCTGCTTCTTGATTAGAGGCATTGAGTAGTTAGATACACCCATAAAAGGGTATTAAGTGATAATGTAGCTCGTCTCCCCATAAATAAGAAGCACTAAATGGCTAATTGGGTGCGAGATCGGTAATCTCTGCTATGGTTCGCTTCCTCCAGGTAGTAAGCGATCGAGGATGGAGTCCGCCTTTGTATTAGGTGTTAAATGGTTGACACGGAGGTACCATAGATTTGTCTATCTGGCGGGAAGCAGTAAGTGGCTAGGGAATTATCTAATAAGGTCATATATATATAGTAACATAGAGGTCCGCCAAGGGAAGATCATAAATGATGAAATGTCATCTATCTATCGTGTAGGTAATAAGTGATTGCTTACTATCTCTTGCCTTATGAGAGGTTTGGGTATATGCATGGATGATGGAAGCCCTAAATTAGTAGGACTTAGTAACTAGTTTCCTTTAATTTATATTTATCTAGGATAAACCATCGAGCAAGTTATTAAGTGATCAATAGATCCACCTTGGGTCTTGTGACGGCCCGCCCCGCACCAACCGACATTTCCTCCAAAAGTGCATTGTACACATGTCCAGTCAGCACGGGACGATCGTCATAAGAAAAGGAAAGAAGAGAATGAACCAAGCAAAGAACTTGTAATATGTCTCACAACGCATGGAATAAAATATAATCATAACATGTACTTGACACAAAACAAGTGAGACAGTGCATAAGCTGAAAAACAAACTATAATAGCAGCGGAAAATCCAAATACAGCTTATAATCCAAAACCAACATTATTACAACTTTAAAACTATCTCAAAAAGCTAAACAAGAAAGGTGCACTACTAACTCCCAAAGTAGTGACCACCAACGACATAGGGAGAATATATGTAGATAATACGTGGGAGCCTCCTGCTCGTCTCCGGTACAGCTACTCGCGCATACCACCTAACCTGTCTCTAGTCTGCTCGTGTGAGCACCCAGAGTAATAGGAAGAAACATAAAACTCTGGGTTAGACATCAGTCTGGTATGAGTGGTAGCAAGCATAAACAGAACAATAACAGGTATACTAAACCATACCTGAACCTGGACTTGCAACCAAAGAGTTAGCACTACATACTGTACAATGCTCTAAGGTGCCACTAACACATGTGTAAATAGTACGAGGGTAGGGGTATGCATGTCATAGTGATGGCAAACAATCAAGCATAACAACCATCCTCATATCTCTCACTCAGTGTGTAAAGCATATGGTATTCACCACTTCGATCACCCTATACTTTGCTATGATCACTCTGCCCCATGAAGTCACAATGGCTTCACTGCACTGATCCATAGCCACTAATCCTTCGCTATGTCCACTTTGCCCCATGGGGTCGTGCACACCCCACCGCACTGGCTCATAGCCTTACTAATCCTTTACTATGTCCACTTTGCCCCTCGAGTCATGACGACTCTACTGCACTGGCTCATAGCCCTACTACGATCACTTTGCCCCTCGAGTCATGGTGACTCTACTACACTAATATGTAGTCCTGCCACGATCACTTTGCCCCTCAAGTCATGATGACTCTACTGCACTGATACATAGCCTATCATTCATTTCAATGGTGAATCGAAGTTATGAACGTCGACAAATCCTTAGCACAAATCCCACAGCAAAGTCAAATCATGAAGTGAACTCATTGGTTCCCAACTGGATCCTGAGCTCTAACTTCCATTTGGACTACCTTTGCATCTCGGGTTATTGGTCATCACCGGATCAGTTCGGATCCCCTCTTAACCATCGGTTCGGTTCGGCCTTTAGCTTTCCATCATCAACACGGTTCGGCTCGTGGCATCCACCTGGTGGCGGTTCGGATCGTCAACACCCAAACGGGTCGGGTTGGGGTCTCCAAGTCCATCTCCATCTATGGGTTCGTGTCGGGGTCCTTCTGCCGGATCGGGTCGGAGAGAACGCTCCTCCAGGCCAAGTACAAAGGTTCGTGCTCACCATCCATGAGCGGATCGGGTCGGAGCTGCTGGCGGATCGTGGGGGAAAGGGTCTTACGACGGTTCGGTTCAGATCTTCCTAACCGATCCGATCCGGTCCAATCTCCTGCATTTTCCTACAACTTCCAGCGACGGTTTATATGCCTCTCGACGGCGTTTTCGACCATTCTAACTATTCTAAACAATCACAAAGCATACCACAAAGTCATAGCAACAAGTAAAAGTGACCTCAAACACCAAAACAACAATATGATAGGTTAAAATGGATCAAACATAGCCAAAACCCATATTTTCCCTTAAGCATGTTCAAGCATAATTAATGATAGGATTAACAAAACTTAACCAAATTAACCCAAGTTTCTAACAGAGGTCTAGAACATCATTTAAGAATTTATAAATATTTTTCAGATTTTTAATATGCATAAACTCGCTAATTAGCATTAATCACCCCCAAATTAGCCATAATTAGTGCAAAAGAAAGCTAATCACTCACCTTACCCACAAATAAACCTTAGATCTGAAATAAATCTCTGATATGGCACAAATATCAATGCAAAACAGAGCTCTAATCTTGATTTGGTGAAGATCTCCCTTGATTTGATGTTGCTAATCCCAATCTTCAAGTAGGAAGTGATTTGGAGGTGTTTTTAGAGGTTGGAGGCCATTTTTAGGGTTTCTAAGAGGTAAGTGGAGGCTAGAAATCTGAAATGAAATGAAAACCCAACTCATTTCAGCCCCCCGTAACTCTAATCCCAAAATGGGTCATGGACCTAATTACTAACTACCCTATTTGGCCCGGTTAAGCAGTTTTTCACCTTCCAAACCTTATTTCAGTCATATCTCCCAAACGGTAAGTCTGTTTTTCACATGCGACCACTCTACGGAAAGGTAAACCATCATTCGAAGCCAATGGAAGTGGTTTCAGGTCAAAACTCCTTTCCAATCAAAAGTTATGGACGAAACAAGATCAGCTAGGGGCAAAACCGTCATTTAAAAATCGGCAAAAATCATGAACATTGTAAATAACCCCAATAGTCATTCCCCAACTCTACATGACCATACGACTTCATATGAGAAAGAAATAAATATTCTACGATCCTCCAATGCGTAGAATGCGGGTTGCTACGGGTCTTAAGTGATCGAAAGGATCCGCTCTTATCTATATTGATAGTGAGGGCTTAAGTGGCTATATAAAAGTAATTTACCTCCTTATGACATATTGAGCAGTCAGAGAGCCCACTCTTAGTTTTCGATAGTTAGTTGAATGGTGGTTTAAAGGCTTTATACTTATGCGTAAACGTTCTATCTCAACATTGTGATATCATTATATTTGGGGAATATTACCTCGGGTATGGTAGTTAGTCGTCGTGCGTAAATCTTTACAAGGTTAGGTTAGAATTCCTAGCCTTGTTAAACATATATTTTGGTTGAGATCAAACGGGTACATTTGTGTATTGTAGACAGTGTTATACATTTTCTACTTACCAGGATTTGTTGTTCTGACCCCCTTCTGCATAACAACTCTTAGGTTTATCTCGGAGAAGATAGGTCTTAGCAGATGTTCATTTTAGTTTTCGGTTCTCGTTCTCTCATATGCTCGAAATTGATGTGGCAATTTACTTTAAGGTAGTTGCCTTAGTCGGTATTAGTTATCCCATCTTGTTTTCGCTGTGAATTAGTTTTATTGTACTATGATTATGATTATGCTCATTATATGTTATTACCATATTTGTACTCTCCATGCTTGAATGGGTTTGAGTTTCGATTTTTTTTACGAAATTCAGGCTCAGAAAAGTGTGGGTTGTTGCAGTCTAAAGTTCACAATCGAAGGATTCATAATCCTTGAGTTGCACTGTAATCATCTGAAGTCCTTTGGCCACCAAAACTTTACCTGCAATCAACCCAAAGCCACATTATCACTCTCACAAAGTTTGAGCTCCCCATAATGCAACACGATGGATCAGTACCACTCCATCGCCTATGGACTGGTACCGGGCCCCACACTTAGCCAAACATGTCTAAATGTTTGCATCCTCATACTCCATGACCCAAGTTATTCCTACCGGTCCAGTTTCCAAGCAAAACTTCTATCCTACTGAAACCCCTGCCAGTGCATCAATGCACTCGAGTAACAAACTTTGATCCATCCAAATGCTTCGATATGTTGCACGCACCCTTGTTTTCGTCTCCCAAGCCAACGCAAAAAAGCCATTATCATCCATTCTAATACCATGGATTGGTACCTATCCATCGAGCATGAACCGGTACCGGTCCTTGTATTAGTAAGTTTTGACACAAATTTTTAGTGTCGCCTCCTTTCATCTTCCAGAGCTCCTCCACCAAGTTTCGTTTGAATCTGATCACCTGAACCTCTGATTTTCTCTGAACTTCAATCCGAAGATCTACGACAAATAATTCTAACAAACAATTCAAGCAATGCAATTAATTCTATCAAAAAAACAATGATTCATCAAATCTTGATAAAACAAACATGCATAAACATTAAACATATCATAAAATAATGGATCTAACATGATTTGGATCAAAACATATTCAAGAACATGATTAATCTAACTTCTTGCCGGTTTATATGATTAAATTAAATTAACCTAGAACGTCTAAATCTCCGATTTAAACATATATGAGTAAGGCAAATTTAACATGTATGATGTGAATCAAAATCCTAATATAACCTATATAATCTGTAGTTTTCGTGTGAGAGATATCTATCACTCACCAAATTCAAGATCTAATGTGAATCCAATGAAATAAGATTTGGACATCTATGAAGATCCCCTAAATTAATGCAACTTGATGTGATCTAATCTTCTAGATGTAGATCTTGCCTGTAGATGCGATTTATGATGAATTACAATGAAACGAATGGAAAATTAGGGTTTAGGTTGAATTCGAAGAATCACAGACACAAGCTAAATGTTTGAATGAAGACAGAAACCTTAATTCTCTTCCCAAACACCTCTATTTATAGCTGCATATCATTAGCCTAATGGGATTCACTAATCAGTCCATTAACAGCTAATTTCTTTGCCTACTGAAATTGAAACTTAAAACAACGATTTCTCCTAAACCGCTGAACCAAATCTTTAATGTGATCACTCTATGGAATCGCCAACCACCATTCTGATCCAATGAGATTGATTTAAGCACTTGATTCGATCTCTATCAATAGTTATAGCCAAAACAATATTCACAAGCACAAAATGACCACAAATCAATTCGGTAAAATTCAATAACATGTCTCACCTCCGCATGAACAACATATTAAAATCTGTGAATGATCCGACCACTAAGGAATTAAATATAATTATTTTATGATCCTTCGGTAGGTAAAATACGGTTCGTTATACATTTCTTGAATAATTAAGACGTTTGATCGAACTCTGATGATATAAATAGGTAACTCCAGCTTTGTTAATGGCATGATTAGTTTGCTGGACTTGAACCATCTAGATTGGAACTCACTCGAATTCAGAGGTATACACACCTAATCTCTGGCAATCAAGAAATAAGATGCTAGTCATTGGTTCCTATGTATACTTGAGTGTAAGTAGGCATTGGCAGGTATGGAGTCACACATGCACTCACACACATGTATATGATTTTGTAATACTTTTGAAGTTTCCTATGAAAATAACATGATAACATATATGTATAAGTAATCTATTAGTATATACAACATATTGATGTCGATAATTAAACATGTCTGAATGTTGTACATACATAAACAAATAGAGTTGTTATTTATGTTAGCGAATATATGTACGTACTCAAGTCATGGTTATAAGCGTGTATACACTCACATTGATTTAAAGCTTTGTGTGTGCATGTATATGCTAATATGCTCATATGCCTTGATATTGTTTGCGTAAGTGAATTTGTATAAGTTCATATAGGCATGTAGGATTTTATATATATATATTTTTTTTTTGGTAGAGTCGACCGATTATTCAAGTGGTTCATAAAACTTTTATTATAACAAATAATAAATACGTTATTACAAGAGTAGATAGATTGTCTAGCTACTAACTCGGTTTTTAAGGCGGACAGTCCACTACTACCCTATCTAGGTTACAACACTGGAGCTTGACGCTTTTTATTTTCTATCGTGGCAGTACACTTATTTTCTCCACATAGGGAGAGTCGAACTATCCAAACTCTAAACAAGGAGTGAAAATTACATCTATCGTGGCAATACACGAATTACATGATGCACAACAACCACGAACATTACACATTTGCTAAGAAAAACAGTGATAATACACAATAAAGTACAAAACAAAACAGTACACTGTAAAGTAGCATCACCAGGATGAGCAAATCACCAAGGACATAAACATGACATGGCAAAGGCACGAACAGCCGCACCAAACAGTTTCATGGTAGACGCGACCTGAATACTAGCTCCCAAAAGCAGTGATGAAGTGCAACCAGCACAACCGAAGCCAAGAGGGAGTTAGTCTGATTTAACTGTTTCATTTCTCTTGTTTGATTTTCTGTCTTACCGCCCTTTTCTGCAGTTCTGATATTCTGAGTGGACATTAAGACTGCTGATAGGTCGTCGATTGGAAAAGCCATATCAAATCTATAAGGTTTGTCTAATGTTGTTATTCTCAGATATTGTTTCCTAGATTCTGGGTTCTTAATTTGGTGAATTAGTATTGTATCTATTGGTTTCTAAGGTATTTACAGAATTAGTTGGTAGGAGATTGGACAAAGAAAATAAGATGGGATTAATAATTGAATTGAATTGAATGATATAAGGATCAATGACTGCTTTTTTTAGACAGATACCACACCTTCAACTTTATTTTATTTTTTGGAGCACAAATGTTGAGTACACTCCTGTTATGAGAGTGAGTGATCATTCTCCATTTCCCAATGAAAAAACTGACGGCATATTGAAAATGGATCACTCTATTTAAGGATTATTTACATTGTCGAATTGGAAGTAGATCGTGTTTCAGTGGGTAGTTCTGTAGGAAGTAAACGAAAAAGAAATACTTAGTCTGATGTTTGGAAATATTTCGAAAAGAAGGAAATTGTTAGTAGTGAAAAGCGCTTATGTTTTTGCAAAAAATGTAAAAGGGAATACATATGTGGTGATAATTATGGGACAAATAATTTCAGAAGACATGTTAAGAAGTGCCATGGTATAGATATGGAAGCCATCAATAAAGGAAACCTTAGTCAAACAAAGTATAGAGATTTGATGACTAAAGCAATTATTCGGCATAACTTACAGTTTAATTTTGTGCAATATGAAAGTGTTCGTGAATTGATTTCTTGTTTAAATGATGATGTGGTACATTTATCTAGAAACACTTCGCGTTCAGATGTTACGAAACTTTATGAGAATGAGAAAGTAAAACTTAAAAATGTTTTAGAATCATGTAGCGGGAGAGTGAGTATAACGTCTGATTTGTGGACTTCAATCAATACGGATGGATACATGACTTTGACTGCACATTTTATTGACAATGAATGGAAGTTACAAAAAATATTGCTTAGTTTTTGTTTGTTGCCACCTCCTCATTCTGGATCAGCCATATTTGGAAAGATATCAAGTTTGTTGCTTAGTTGGGGAATAGTAGATAAAATATTTTCATGTACATTGGATAACGCAGCTTCTAATGATAAGTTCATTGAACTATTAGGATCACATCTCAGTTATAGTAGATCATTGGTTGTGGATGACCAATATTTACACGTTAGGTGTGCCGCACATATATTGAACTTGATTGTACAAGATGATCTGAAATCTATTACCAATTGTTTGAGCAACATAAGGGAACGTATAAAATACATTAGGGGTTCTCAATCTAGGAAAAAAGAATTGTTGAATGTATATCTAGTCTTTCTTTGGATAAGACTAAGAAATGATTGCGTCAAGATGTTCCCACGAGATGGAACTCCACTTTTATCATGCTTAAAAGTGCAATATATTATGGACAAGCTCTTTATCGGCTGAAACATGTGGATTCTAGTTATACTTATTGTCCATCATTTGAAGAATGGGAGAGAACGAAGAAAATCACACGTTTTTTGGAAGTTTTCTATAATGCCACTTTCTTATTTTCAGGAACAAATTATCCAACCGCTAACTTGTTCTTTCTAGAAATTTTCCTTGTTCATTTAACTTTAAAGAAGACTTTAGATGGTGATGATTTTATGTCTTCTATGGCATTCGATATGCTTAAAAAGTTTGATAAATGCTGGAAAGATTTTAATGTATTTCTTTCTATTGCTTGTATTTTCGATCCGCGTTACAAAGTAAATTTTGTTCGATTTTCATATAAAAGGCTATACGGAAATAGCATTGAATTTGAAAAAGTAAAAAAGAAAATTTGAGGAGTTGTTTTTTGAATATTCAAAGAAAGTGCAAGAAAAGTCGCCTATTGAAGCAAATGTTAGATTAGGCACGACATCTCCAAGTTCATTTACAGGACCTTATTCACAAGAACGTGAAAATATGTTGGAGCAATTCGGTTCTTATCAAGATTCACAAATTGTTGGCAATTCTCCTAGATCGGAACTTTATTCATATTTAAATGATGGGTTGGTTGATCGAAAAACAGATTTTGACATACTTTCATTTTGGAAATCACAACAATATCAATATCCTATTTTATCCCTTATGGCAAAAGATATCTTGGTTGTACCAGTAACTACTGTGGCTTCAGAAAGCGTTTTTAGCATTAGTGGTAGAGTACTTGACGAGTATCGTAGTTCATTAAAAGAAGATGTTGTCGAAGCATTGTTATGTACAAGAGATTTGTTGTATGGTGGTACGATCGTGCAAATAATCGAGGATCTTACCGAAGATATTACAAAGTTCAATTCTCAAGAAGAAGAGACATCAATGCACAATGTCAGGTATGATTTGCAGCTAGTCTTTGTATTTCTTCCTCTTTGTCGTCTCTTGGTATATCTCATGGTGATGTGGTATGCATATATTTATAATTATCTGTATTTATTCTGAATCTACATCACCTAGTACTAACTTCTATAATCTGTTCATGATATGTTGCAGTGAATGAGTGATCGATAATTAAATTGTTCATATTTGAAAATATCATAGATTCAAATGCAACTGGTTTCTATTTTGCTTATGTTTATATGGTATGATAGTTCACCCTGCTCTGTGTTTTCAGCAAAGTTATTAATGCAGCCCCTTTTATGTATGTAAAGAAGCCTATATGTTAGAATGTGATTCAAAACTAACTGTATTTTTGTTTGTAGCTAATACTTGCTAGCATACAAAAGATATCCGAATGCACATGAAATTGGAGGCAAATACATATTACTTCAGGTATTAAAATTTTCATTTATATTCATACATGTAGCTTTTGATCACAACATATAACCTATTTACATTTTACAATAAACTGAATTTATCGCCATAGCGATGGAATTAGATTTCCAAATGCATCAAATCCCTGAGTACATTAGCAGTTTTCTCTGTCCACCAGTTTTGCATACACCTTCATGTCTCGCAATCTAGCAACAAAACTGCAAAAGGAGGTAGAATAAAGATTTCAATGATATATCAAATAAAAGTTGTAGGTATTGCAAAAGTGATATGATTATGAACATTAGTTTAGCCTAGGTATATGTTAGTTTTCACCCTGCTGCTACTTAATCTATATATTTCTTTCACAAAACATGCTCCGATTACTTTCAGTTCTGTTCTCCGGCACAAACAGTAGTTTAGAGTATGGGTTGAAATCTTTATGACATGAATCCCTTTGTAAATCACTTAGAGTATGTATTGTAAAGTACATTAAAGTCTGTATTTCTTCTTAATGTATCCTAAAACATTGAGCATTTCTTCTTAATGTATCCTGTTCGCTGAAATTAAAGTATTTGTGTTTGTCTGCATTAGTAGTTGTACCGTATGATATAAAAAGCTTTCTTCTTATATTTTTGAGCATTTCTTTTGTTTTAATCTTGTCCTTTTTGTATTTGTGCATCATTTTTGTTTCAGTTTTGGTTTTTCTTGCTTGGTTTAAATTGTTCCTGCCCATTTTTCTTTTCATTTTATTTCTGTCATTCTCATCCGCTTCAAACCACCATCGCTGCCTTACACTGCATATGATTTCTATAACATGACAATATGTAAAGCCAATTCTGAAATATGTAAAGCCTATTCTGAAACCAAAACTGATCCTATAACATGACAATATGTAAAGCCTATTCTGAAATATGAACCATGTATGTCTGCTTAGTTTTTCTTTATTTGCATATATTCCGAAAGTTCATCAACATACATATCAAGCACATAAAAAGAGAAAAAACAACAAGTCCATTATCATGTTTTATTGTTGCTGACGGTTACTTCACTGTTATAAATACACCAACTGTTTACAATTGTAAGATTATCATTTCTTTGCAATACAAAATCACTCTTTTACATTTCTGCATTTTTTTTTCTATTGGCCTTTACCGTATTTCTTATCCATCTAATTCCAACGTTAGATTCATTTCTACCTTGTTTTTACTTGACTCGTGTACAGTATAAATTCAAACGAAAAACCTCACCAATGGTTTTACCTCATCCTCGAAGCTGTTATTATCAATTTATAACCCATTAAAATCAGCTACACTTGCGTAGCTGCACCGGTGAGGAAGGTTGTTTTGAATGGCAGCCTCTTACCAAGAATTTGAGCTTTACTTTTGTGGTCTGCTCAATTATTTTGCCCAATAACCCATAGTAACCTGTTTTGAAAACTTGTGTGCCTGCAACTTGAGCTATTTATATTTTTAGTAGATATATTCTTATTGATGTTGTATAATACAGGCAAGAGAAACCTAGATGGAGATGAAAGGAAGCTTACAAGAAGGGAATGTAGGACTGATGGCATGCAGTAGTTTCACATGTATATGTAATAGCTTTCGATTATGAAAAGTATTCATACCTGGCGGATATATGTTGTGCCATGTGATCTCCATATCAGTAGACTGTAGTGTTTAGAACTTCAGTGACAAAATAGAGATTACTATAGTGTAGTTCGATAATTTTGCTGTAGTTTTAAAACCTATTTGGTGTAGTTTTTGCAACATTGACGTTGTTTTCATGACATTTAGAGTTGCTTTAGTGAAAATAATTACTTTATGCAGTTTTTATTATGTGGTTGATGATGTTTTATCCATCTTATTTGTTGTATTATTGTATATTTAGTTTCATGACATTTGCATATGCAGTATTTTTTTTTCATTTCTCAAATTTTTATGTTTTAGACGGGATAAATGGGTTGACCCGTACGTGAAGAGGGTCGGGTCAATTGAACCTCTTAATAAATATGTTAAATGGGTCGGGTCAAAAAATAGGTCGGGTCAATTTTGACCCGACCCATTACGACCCGACCCGACCCATTTGACAGGTCTAGAGTCAGACATAGGTAAGATCTTCCAATAAGTGGTTATGGCCATCACATAGTATCCAGCAGTAGGGCTGTCAATGGATGCTTTCGGATACGGATAGCGCCATATCCGTATCCGTATCCAAAATTATTTTCGGATATCGGATATCCGTATCCGCTTAATTTTCGGATACGGACGGATATCGGATATCCGCTCCGCCAGCAATTAATGAATTTTTAAGAATATAAATAAAAATGTTTGGATCAACACAATTTTTTTTTTTTACTAATGTTTATAAAAAAACCAAAAAATAAAGAAATATGATGATGAAACATTGTTTTATACTAATACCCATAAGTATATTCAAAAATATTCCAAAATTAAACATTAAGACTACCATTTTTCACTAAATATGGACAAAAATTTATATCATAGTAACATCCAACAGTTACAAAGTAATTATTAACTCTATTTTTCTGTTTTTATTTATATATATTACATCAATTAGTCGAACGGATATTTTTCGGATACGGATACCACTATAACCATATCTGTATCCGAAAAGCTTTTCGGATATCAGATATCCGTATCTGCTTTTCGGATAACGCCGGATAACGGATATTTCGGATACGGATTCGGACGGATATCGGATTTTCCGGGTATTTATCGACAGTCCTATCCAGTAGCAACACATTAAAATATGGAAGGAGATGCTTGAAAAGAAAACAAAAAGCACCATCGCACAGCCAACATACATAGCTTCACCAACTATGCTGAGTACGATGACTGTTGACAAGAAAAGTGTGGCCAAACATAACCAAAACTCCAGTCAAACCTAGCATAACAGAAACAAACGAACACCCAAACTTCGCCAGAAACTGCAGTTCTACAAGACGCAAACCAAAGTCAGTCTAATTCAAAGTCAACACCAAACGAACACCGAAAATCTGAAACCTGACAAAGCCTTACCCTCGATCAGCTTGAGAAAGTCTCGTAGGATGGTAGCTACTCGATTGATTGGCCTAACAGGATAACGGAGAGGATGGTGATACCGCACATCGAAGAGGGGCAAATGATCATCAACAGGGAAGACACGATAAAAATTAAGTACGGTGAGTTGGATCTGAGATTCGGGAACGGTGATTTGAGAGGAGAACTTCAGGAAATTGCAGGCATGGAGAAAGCAAATTCGCAAAAGAAAGGAGAAGGAGAAGAGGGCGGTGACGTTATGAAAAGAGGCTGAGGAGGGTATAATGGAGGATGAGAGACGAATTTGTCGCCATTACTAAAATTTTCTAATATATCGAATCAGTACTGATCCCTTCAGAGTGATCGCCCCCGACCACTTAGAAAAACTAGGTGAGCTTCTTATGGGCTATGAATGGCGAGATTCAGGAGATCATGATATGAGAATATGGTTGATGGAGGTGAAAGGATAGTTGTTCGTGCAGAAAAGACAAATGGATTAGTCCTGTTTGCAAAAGAAGAGAAGGGTGGAAGAGAAATTGGGATCTAGTAGGAGAAGAAACATAGAGAAGAGAGAGAGAGAGAGAGAGATCAGGTCGTTGCAACGGTGAATTGAGTCAAAAGTAAAAGTTTGGATTGAATGAAAATCAAAATGCTGGTATATTTTACTTTGACATCACGACGACGTTAATCCAACTCCGCTACATGCGAGCATAAGACTTTGAACATAAATTAGAATGGTAACTCCATATGCATATATGATAGAGCATAAAAACTAGACTATGGAAGTATGACTACATAAATGAAGTTAAACTCCAATTTCTGATCCTGAGTCTCAAGAAAATTCCACAATTACCATGGTGTAACGGTCCACAAAGACGGTCGCTTCAATCATAAACTGAATCTCATCGCCACTCAAATTGTATGCGTAAATATTGCACTTCACGTTCAACGATAGTTCACACTAAGCATGGGGGATATAAGTTAATCACGCTAACAACAATTGTTTATGAGTAGTAAACTAAATTATAGGTTAAAGACATTCCATATGACTTAAAGGCTTGAATGCCGAAAGTCTATAAGAAGCTTCAATATCAAACCAGTTGGCAATCGAATCAAGTCCCGAATCGAGCCATCACTGGTCAGCTAAAGAATCAAGTTCGTCTCAACATGTAGATCGGCTTGAAGGATCACACCAGATGGAGTAGCCTAAAGGGAAGCAACTGGTAGAGTAACATAGGGGTTCTCCTCATATTGAAGAAGGTCTGCAACTAGCGAAGGGGTACAATAAGTGGATGGAGATAAGGAAATTGGCAAAGAGATAGCTCCACCGGATCCTGATACTTTAAAAGGAGTGGCATTCTTAAAGGATCCAACAAATTTGGTTGATTCAAGAATTGACGGGCTGAAGCTGATGTGAATTTGCATAAAGCATGGCATTCCCCTGCAAGATGTACAAGTACTTGAGTGGGATGACACATGGATAGACCTCCAGAGGGGTACATGACATTTAACAAATTATCGAGCTTCATTAGGTGCGTGCCCCTGTACTGCCCAATCATTCGGGAGATGCAGTGCCTTATAAGACTGGATTTGACACCACTTCACCTAAATAACCATGCCTTTCTATTTGGAACATATTTGTTATATATAGAGAACCTGGGTCAGGAGCCAATCAGAGAGGATGTGAGATACATTTGTAACTTCAATCATCGCATGACCACTCCGTCACTTACTTACTTGGAGACACTGTCTAATTATCGCATTGTTCTTGGAACGTGGAATAAGTTAAGCATGATTGATTCATTATGCATTTTACACTTGGGATTGCGCGATGGTGGATAAAAGGACATGAGTGAACTTGCTAGTTATTTAAGTAACTTCAAGTTGTAATTAAGATCTATAATAACATGAAGTATGATTTATGCAGATAATCTTTCAAAGCATATTGGGCAAGAATATTTAACTTGGGTACTGACCCCGAAGGAAGTCGCTCCAGAGTTTCAAAATGCAAAGACATTGATTTCCGACTATCTTCTTCATACATAAGGTTTATTGAGAAAAGACCATTCAGTCGGTCTTAATGGTGATGAGTAAGTGGGAGTTGGAGGAGAAGGAGTAGGTGATGTGCCCCTAGCCTTGCCTCTAGTCGTGCCCTCTGTTGAGGAAGAACCAAAAGGAACACAAAATGACATTGGAGGCAGAGATATGGCCGATGAAGAAGAATCCCATCAAGAAAGTGATGCGCCACACACTTTGATTCCTTCCTTGACAGTAGAATCCCGGAAAGGGGATACTTCGAAGTTTGTGCCTTTCACGTCGACCGTAGTAAAATAAAAGTCAATGGAGATTGGACTAAAGTCCAAAGGGCTCGATGATATTCCTTTAGGACCACTCATGTTCTATTTGGTGATGCAAATATCAAGACCTTCCTTTCAAACTTTCGCATTATAGATTGCAAGATATGTCCAAATCAAATATTCAGAAAGTCGCTATGAAATCGTATATGGGCCATAACGGTTAATTTAATATAATTAAATATTGGTTCTGAATCTGGACAAGCCCTTTGAGATGCAGTGATAATTTAATTTTTAGAATTTTACTGTAATTTTTAATTAATTAAATGCACAACTTTTTATTTGGAGTATTTTGCACCCTATATCAATATTTTGGGGTGTTGACGACCAAAAATGTCGCAAACACCAAAGATTCCTAATTACTAGGAATTATAAATATGGTCGCATAGACAATATCACAAAATATAACATAAGCGGTAAATGACACAAGAAATTTATAGTGGTTCGGCCTTAGTGAAGGCCTACGTCCACTTTGAAGAGTTGTAGGGATTTTATTAATCACTTGAAAAGATTACAAGGTTGAGATCCTCTCATCACATTCATTGACTATGTTATATGAGGCTACAATAGTCATATTTGCAAGAAATAGTAAAATGGACAAGTTTTCCCTTCTTCTTCCTCACAGAGGAGATGCTATTAATGAAGCTTTTTAGAGGTCTCAAGGCCCAAGAATCTCTCCCCTTTGAAGTGTGAGGTCATGGGTTATTTATAGGAAGTGGTTAGGTAAGGGTTAGGTAGGAGTAGGTAGAAATGGGGACCATCTATAGGAAATTCGCGCCTCCAGCTGTCGGCCACGGAAAATTCGTACCTGGGTGGAGGTACGAAATTTCGCACCTCCCAGGTACGAAATTTCGTACATGCTAGGTACGAAATTTTTTACCTGCTGGGTATGAAATTTCGTACCTCGGAGGTACGAAATTTCGCACCTTCGAGGTACGAAATTTCGTACCTAGGAGGTATGAAATTTCGCACCTGGGCAGGGTGCGAAGAATTTTTTTAGGGGATATGGCTGAGGCTCGTTGGTGCGGCTCCATTCGGTCTTCCTCCTGGCTCTCTCGAGTTTCTCCCTTGGCCTTGGCTTCACGCGATGGTATGAGTCGAGCGTGTCTTGAGTACTTTTGGTGACCGGACCAAAAGGTCGGTTAACATTTGCCCCCCAAAGTACGTCTTGTCATGACATGATGTGCTTCGAAATGAAATTTGAGATGACCATTAGGTTGCGAGTTTATCCTGCAGGTTATAGGAAAAAACATGTTAGTTAGCGGGCTCGCCCGTTTGGGGAAGGCGGGCGAGTCGTTGTTAGTTTGACGTCGTGCTAGCGTTGCCACTTGTTCGCGTGGCATCGGATTCACGCGTTTTTTGGCGACTAACACGTTGCGGGATGTAGGCGTTCATGAGCGCGACGGTTGAGAGGGAGCATGTTGTCGTTGTTTCCTTTCTCTTCTCTTTTTTTTGGAAGGTACGAAATTTCGAACCACAAGGGTTCGAAATTTCGAACCATAGAAGTTTAGATTTCTGAACCCTGGTGGCTCGAAAAATCGAGCCACGAGGCTCGAAATCTCGAACCATGGTGGTTCGAAATTTGGAGCCTGTAGGCTCGAAATTTCAAGCCTAGGGGCGGAATACGAAGGGACCTTTTTCCTTTTTATTATAAATAGGCCCCCTTCATTTTCTTCCATCTTGCGTTGTTATTCCAAAATTTTCGAACCTCGACCCTTTGACAAAAAAGAAGACTTTTTTAGGTAATGAACTTGGTCGATAGAGGGAAGGGAGAAGGGAGGTCGAGGTGCGACTGTTGGAGGAGGCTCGAGGCTTCGAGTTTGAGGTGCGAGGCTCGAAAGTTCGGACCTGATGGGCTCGGATCCGTCGAGCCCTGCTAGGTTCGAGGTTCTCAAATCCTGAGGGGTTCGAGACTTCGAACCTATGGGGCTCGGGATCTCGAGCCTCGGGGGCTTGGACCCTTGACCCCTTTGGGTTCGAATTTTCGAACCTGGGTGGTTCGAATCTTCGACCCCTTGGGGTTTGGAAGTTCGAGCCCTTGCGGCTCGAGATATCGAACCGTTGGGGCTCGAAATTCCGAACCGAGATGGTTCGAAATTTCGAGCCTCCTCGGTTCGACATTTTTGAACCCTTGGTTTGAATTCCGAGATGTTCCGGCTTCCGATTTTGATTCTTCGAGCCCTAGGGCGAATCTGAGGGCATTGCCTTGACCAGATATCATCCTTTTCCACTTCCGAACTTTGACTTCTTGAATGCCTTCCCTCATACTTATACTTTGCCTATTGGGTTGCATGAACACGCCAAGCGCCGATAATTGTACGACTAGGAGCTTAAAATTTTCACATAGGATAGAGCATATATCTAGACTATGACTTGACTGTTAAGATCTTTAATGTTTTTATGCGCATTCTCACTCTTGTCATGACACTGCACACACTTGTTAATCTTCACCAGCACGAGGGGTACAGGTTATTTCATTATGATGTCTAACACTGGCATATTAAAGTATAGCGAGCCATGCGGACGAGGTTACAGACTGGAAAACTTATGGAAGCTGAGGCTTCCCCATCATCGTCCCATACCTCTGATTCTATGAGCAACACCGACTCTGGAAGTAGTGAGTCTGAGACTGCTGAGCAGTCGGTTCCTTCCCAATCGGGGAGCTCTCCTGAGGTGTCGGAGCATGGGGGACATGCTGAAAGGCTTCATTCTCCGGTTGTGTATTCCGAGATGGAAAATGTGGACATCATGGAAGGTGCTGAACTAGTTTCTCCAGTGGGTCCCGACATGCTACCTGACACGGTTATCTTGGACAATCCGCCGGATTCAGTGCCATCGCGCATGAGTGCCGCGGCAGTTAACAAGATGTCGCTGCGATTTGGTATCCCAAATGGGGAGGCCCGTGCCCCTGAATCGGGTGAAAGGGCTCATGCACCGCCCGAAGGTCTCACAGCTTGGAATTGGCATGCTTGCGGAGTGGGGTGCGTTCCCCCGTCCAATGAGTTCATCGGGGAGATGTTACTGTATTTTCACCTTTCCCCTTCTCAGTTGCATCCGAACGCTTATTCCGCGCTCTTTGGTACTTGCGTTCTTTTCCGAGAGTTTCTATTTCGGGATCCTACCGGAGAGGACATTCGGTATCTCTTTCATTTTAGGCGATCAGCTGGTGCGTCGTCTTCTCAGTGATTTTTGGAAGCGTCTCCCACTACCAGATTCTTTGTTGGGCAGTGGCCCAGACTATCTGTAATTAAGCACGATTGGTTCTTCGTTCGCTGCCCTCCCGGCTTTGTGAGGCGGTGGATACAAGGAAGTGAGTATTTTCGAGCTCTTCTTATAGCGTTTTTATGTTTCCAGTCTCACCATTTTCTGATTGCGGCAGGAAATCATGAGGCGCCCACCGGTGACGTGTATCTGCAATGTCTCGAGGCTTTACGTGCTATCCCGGAAGCTTCTCGTAAGACGGATGCTGTGATTGATCAGGACCGCCTTCGGCGTGCAGGGCTGCTTTCAGTTGGTCAGGCCATACTTAGGCCCGCCGTGGCGAGTGGTGTGGTAAGGGAGAGGACGACGGGAACTTCCACTGCTTCAGTTACAAAAAGGAAGACATCCCCTATCAAGCTCGGGCCGAAAAAAGGCTGTTAAGTTTCAAGAAGATGTCGGGGTGGCAAGGCTGGTGACATGGAGACGATGGCTCGGGATGAGGGACTTCTCAACGCTTCTGTCCAGCCCCTGATGGGAGGGGCGGGGGATAGAAACGTTAGATAGTCGTCATTCCCCTGTGACCTCTCTAGAAGCTACCTCTTCTCTTGAGAAAGCTAATCAGTTTTCCGATTTGTGTATGGTTCCTACGGACTTGTCACAGTGGCCGAGTGCGGCTAGCATGGAGGACCTAGGTCTCGCCGCGGAGGGACTAACTCCCATGGCTGGCGAACAATCTGGTCTGTTGAGAGAGCACCTAGGACATGCACTCGCACACATCATGTTGCATAGAAGAGTTCCAACGTGTGTCATTTTACTGATTTCGTTTCTTTTCTCTGATAGGTGACATGGCCAGAGGAAGTGGAGGACGGGGTCGCGGAGACCGTCACCGCCCTGATAGTGCTTTTCTCAGTTCTTTAAGCAAGGATCTAGCCTGTATGGCGAGGCCCCGCCCCCTCGAGGTCATGGCAGCGGGAATCGCCACTCGGATAGGTCACAATCTTCTACGGCTTCTCCCCCTCGTCCCTCGGTTCGGGTGCCTAGAGTAGATTCATGGTTTGACCGAGGAGGACTGAGTCATACGTCGTCGTCAACTCCGCCTGTTGCTGCTTTGTCGGTTCCCATTCGGACCTCGAAGGGGAAGGAGTCACCGCTTACTCGGCCGCGACCGGACAAGGCGCCTATTGTGAAGATACAAGAACTGACGGAGTCAGGAGTCCAGGAGCTGCCCATCGAGGAGAGGAGGGAATTCATGAGACATCACTTTCCAGGGCTATATCTCGACGAGTTATGGTTTATTCCTGAGCTTCGTCCCACCCCTGACAGGGAAACTGGCGAGATATGGCAGCACGTGAGGGCCGCGTATCGTCAGACCGACGTGCTTACCAGATATTCCCATCACTTATCTGATCTGATCAGGAAGAAGAATCAGGAGCTTGCCAATCGGCAATCGATCATTGATGCTGGGCAGACTTCCATTGCCAATCTAACCGCGGAAATAGGTAAGTTTTTTGGTTCGCTCTTAAGATTTGTGTGCCTCTTACCCTTTGGTGTTGCTAACCTGCGGGGCATGCTGTTTTCAGCTGGGATGAAGCATCGATATGAGGAACTTAAGAAGGTGACCGACCATTCCAGCTCCATCCTGAAGGAAACCATAACCGACCTAACCACTCAGAATACCATTTTGAAAAATGAAAAGGCCGAGGCGGACAAGGTTTGTGCCGATTTGAGACGGGATAACGCACAGGTTCAGCAGCTTCAGGCGGACAATTAGGCTTTAAGAGCGGAGAATGCTCGCCTAGCGAGGGAGCTTGAGGAGACGAGAAGAGCGAAGGAGGATGCAAAAGCTAGTAATCGGGAGGTGCTAAGTGCCGCAGATAGATTGAAAACCGAGCATCTGAGTGAGGTGGAGCGCTTAAGAGACGAGTTGGCGAGCGCCGAGTACCAGGCCCAGCTGTCTGTGGAGGGATACATTAAGGACATGCTTATTAAAGTCCTAAAGTTTTGCGGGATCTCTTGGATGCCTAACTACTCCCGCGAGCTAGTTCGAACCTGGGGAAAGTTGGTCCCGTACGAAGCCTTCTTACGTGGAGTGGAGGTAGGTACCTTGGACGAGCAACAACTTAAAATTGACCTCTTGACCGCGGAGGAGCGTGAGGAGTTGAAGAAAGGTAGGAAGTTGTTGTTGGAGGATGCGAAGAGGGAAAGGCAGGAGAGGCTTGCAGCCGAATAAGGAAAGTTTGCCATGACTGACGGTGTGGTGGTAGCCGAGACTTTCGCGGAGGGAAGCTCCTATCGGTCCCTCGTCCCTGGATCGGTTACCATGAGTGGCCCGGCGGATTCGACTCGGGTTTCGACTGAGCATGATCAAGGGTCGAAAGAGACCGAACTTATATTGCCTATTGCGTCGGGTGCCCCTTCTACTCTCCCCACACCATCCTTGACCGTAGGTAAATTCTCCTTACAATGCATCCCGGAGGATGATGTGGTTACAAAATTTACGTATTAAAGGGTTGTGTTTTCATTGTGCAATTTCCCCTGGATTAACTACGACATTGGGTCCTGCCCTCGTGATTCCCGGAGTGTCAGAGTCTGGGCCAGGTCTTGAGTGGATAAAGTTTGGAGAGAGTGGAGACCATCTTGACACCCTCTCGGGGATAAGGGTAACTCCTAGCCTTTACGAGAGCCTAGTTGACGAAGGAGATGAGGTGGATGGGCGGAGTGCCCGAGGCCCGGTGGAGGCCGATGTGTCCTCGATGGCTGCCATGGTGGATGTGCAAAATGCCAAGATGGTGGTCAAGAGTGAGGAGGTGGAGGAGAAATGGAAGCAGGATGAAACGACCAGGCGGGAGGTTATAGCCAAGACCCGGTATGACGCCAAAAAGAGGGCTGCGGCGACCGTTGCTCAGAAGAAGGCGGATGATGAAGTGGAGAAGAAGAGGGCGGCGGACAAGAGGCGGCTCTCAGCTTCTCATGGATCGACCACCTCCCCAAAGAGTCATAGCGGGAAAGGTGGTTCTAGAAAGAAGAGACCTGGCTCCAAGGATGGATCATCGGGTGCTGAATCTGCAAAGGAGAAGCACAAAAACAACAAGAAGAAATGTAGTTAGCGTTAGTCGCTTAAGTATAAGTTTAGCGATTGTTTTGGTAGTGTAGGCCGCTAGTTTACGCGAGTTCGGCCCTTGCTTTTAGTTTTTCAAGGCATGGTGTGCATGTACACCATGTCATTAAAAAGAGAGATATTAGCAATGTAAGGGGCTGTAATGTGTGTGTGCATTGTAATGAAATATGAATTAGTAAAGATCACATTTTGTGTGAAATGTTCGGCTGTTTTTTCTATGTTTTCGGGTGTCCCGTACTTGCATAGGCATACTTATCGTTACACTAAAAAAAAGTGATTGTGTGTTCCGCGCCCAGGAGTGATTATCCCCGGGGAGGTGTGATAGTGTACCGCACTCTGGATCGTGGTTCCACAGGGGCGAGATAGTGCGCAGGCTTCTAGTATGTCTCCCACAGCTCAGGAAACCCATAGTTTATGAAGCCCGACTAGGGCGCCTGCTGTTTTTTCTTGGGTTGCCCGGGGTTAACCAAAAGAGTAGCGAAGGCGCATGACGTCGCGTTGTGTGGTCCGTCCGGTGTAGGCTCTCCCATCGTTCATCAGGTTGAGGCGAGCCTGTAGGCGTCGTCGTTCGCCTGGAAAGAGAAGCCCGGATCATCAGCCCGTAGGGTCTGATCGTGGCCATGGGTTACCCCTAAGCCTTGAGAGCTTCGGGGATGTGACGATTTAAGGTCGGTCTTGGTGCTACACCAAGTACTCGACCATCACCCGTAGTTCAGTGGGAGTTTGTATCACCCCGTCTGGCTGTTGGGTGGTTGAACGATTTATCCTCGGCCTTGGCACTGGGCCTAGGTTCGAGTTAGAGGTTACTTATACTCGGCCGCGCCACGGGCCGGCGACTCGAGTAGCGTAGCCGGCTCCCGTGCTTGGGGTGCCGGCTGGTGCCAATGTGGTCAGATTGCGAGTTTGGCTCGCGGACCGGACGATGGTGTCGTCCCCCGTACGAGGGGTCGACATCACGGTCGGTGGTATACACGAAAGCAAGCTGTTAGGGTTAATCAAACATGTCACGTGAGGAGAAAACATAGAATAGAGAGGTAGGAAGCTGAACATTATTTCCATTAATAACATTTGGCATGAATAGCCTTTACAATGCCTTGAGTTGCTAGAAAACAAAACATCGTAGAAAAGCGTAAACAACCATGTACTAAATTATGTGAAGTAGCGGCAGAGATGTTCGTTATTCCAGGCCCTTGGTAGTTCGGCTCCGTCCACGGTCGCTAGCTTGAAAGTTCTGTCACTTAGCCTTCGTGTAATAGAGTATGAGTCTTCCCAACGAGGAGCGAGGCCTGCTGGAGGAGGGAATACCCTCTTTAGGACGAGGTCGCCGATGTTGAGGTCTTTGTGGCGGACTCGAGAGTTGAAGTATCGGGCGACACGTTGTCGTTGGGCCGCTGCTAGCAGATCGGCTTCGTTCCTTTTTCTTCTAGTAAGTCGAGCGATCCCATAAGTAAATCTTGGTTTGTCTTAGGATCGAAGTAGGTGACTCGGTGAGATTGAAGCTCGATGGGGATAACGACTTCGGACCCATAGGAGAGGGCGAAGGGAGTGTGCCCGGTTGTTGTCTTGTGGGTGGTTCGGTAGGCCCATAAGGCTAAAGGAAGTTCGTCTGCCCACATGCCCCCGGCCTTCTCGAGGCGCTTCTTGATGATAGACTTGATAACTTTGTTAACTGCCTCAACTTGTCCGTTAGCCTGGGGGTGTGCTACGGCGGAGAACCTCTTTTCGATGTCGTGCCGCTGACAGAAGGATTTGAACTCCGCGCTCTCGAATTGAGTGCCATTGTCTGAAATGATGGCCTGAGGGACCCCGTATCGGGCGACGATGTTGTGTACCACGAAGCTGATCATTTTCTTGGTAGTGATCGTGGCGAGGGCTTTGGCCTCGGCCCATTTGGTGAAATAATCGATGGCAACGACGGCATATCGTGCCCCACCTCTGGCCATGGGAAGAGTCCCAATGATGTCGATCCCCCACATGGCGAATGGCCATGGGCTGGTCATCTAAGTCAGTTCCGTTGGCGGGGCTCTCGGGATCTTCGAGAAGCATTGGCATTTGTCGCATTTGCGGGCGTAATCAGTGGCATCTTGGTCGAGCGTGGGCCAGTAGTAGCCATGTCGGAGTATCTTCTTAGCCAGGGTTTTCCCTCCGGTGTGGTCACCGCTTTCTCCTTCGTGTATGCTGACTAGGATCTTGGTGGCTTCATCATGGGCCACACATCTGAGTAAGGGGACAGAGAAGCCTCGTCGATAGAGTATCCCATCCAAAAGGAGATAGCTGGCCGACTGGCGGGTGAGTGCTCGTTTTTCTTTGCGGCCTTCTGGGAGGATTCCCTGTTGCAAGTAGTTTCGAATCAGTGTCATCCATGACTCTGGCTCGGGTCCGACGCTCATGGCCATATTAGTTTGTGTTGGCTTAGTGCTGGGGGAGTTGAGTACCTCGACGGGGGGCGAAGCCCAACAGTTGCGGATCTTCGGAACTTGCTAATCGGGCCAGTGAGTCGGCCCTTTCATTTTGTTCTCGCGGAATGTGAGTAATGATGAAATGATCGAAGTGAGTGAGTAGTTCCTGAACTTGGGCTAGGTATAGGGCGAGACTTTCCCCCTTTGTTTGGTACACTTCTTTTACTTGACGCACAATGAGCTGTGAGTCGGTGAAAATTTGAATGATCTTCAACTTGAGTTCGGTATCGATCCTTAGTCCGGCTATCAGCGCCTCATATTCTGCATCGTTGCTGGTAGCGGGGAAATTTAGCTTTAGTGCGTAGTGTATCGAACGTCCCTCGGGAGTGACGAGTACAATGCCGGCTCCCGAGCACTTGTCATTGGAGGACCCATCCACAAACATCTTCCATGTGTTGCCGGGGATCTCGGTGTCTTCAGCGTAATCTTCTTTGGGGGCTGTAAACTCTACTATGAAGTCAGTGAGGGCTTGTCCAAGAATGGCTCGATGGGGTATGAATGTTATTTCGAACTGGCTTAGTTCCATGCTCCACTTTAGCAGTCGACCGGATGCCTCGGGTCGTTGTAGGACTGGGCGCAGTGGTTGGTTGGTGAAGACTTTTATGGGATGAGCCTGGAAATATGGCCGGAGTTTCTGGAAGGAAATGAGTAAGCAAAATGCTAGTTTCTCGAGCTTTGGGTAGTTCTTTTCTACCCCCGTCAATCGCTTGCTGATGTAGTATACAGGCCGTTGAATGCGATCTTCAAGTCGTATTAGAGCTGAGCTAATTGCCTGCGAAGAAACAGCCTAGTAAACGTATAAGTCCTCGTGGTCTATGGGTTTAGACAAGACGGGTGGTCGCTTTAAGTGCTCAAGGAGCTCCTGAAATGCAGAAACGCACTCAGGGGTCCACTCAAAGTTGTGCTTCCCCGTTCGAAGTAAATCGAAGAAAGGAATGCACTTGTCGGTGGCCTTTGAGATGAATCGACTTAGAGCGGCGACCTTTCCATTTAGACTTTGGACGTCTTTGATGTTTTCAGGGACTTGGATGTCCCAAATGGCTTGGATTTTCTCGGGATTAGCTTCGATGCCCCGGCGTTGACGATGAAACCTAGGAACTTTCCTGAGGCGACGCCAAAGGAACATTTTTGAGGGTTAAGTTTCATGTCATATTGGTGGAGGACATCGTACATTTCGGAGAGGTCGTGGAAGTGATCGCTAGATGTTTTTGATTTGACTAGCATGTCTTCCATGTACACCTCCATGGATCTCCCGATTTGATTTTCGAAGAGGCGATTAACCATCCGCTGGTAGGTGGCGCCGGCATTCTTGATACCAAAAGGCATGACACGGTAGCAGTAAAGTCCATGGTTGGTTATGAAGGAAGTATGGTCCTGGTCACATGGATCCATTGGAATCTGGTTGTAACCAGAGTAAGCGTCCATGAAGGATAGCAACTGGTATCCGACAGTCGCGTCGACTAGTTGATCAATCTTTGGGAGCGGGAAGCTGTCCTTGGGACACGCCTTGTTTAAATCTGAGAAGTCGACACATGTTCGCCATTTTCCATTGGCCTTCTTGACTAGGACCAGATTTGATACCCATTCGGGGTAGTCTGCCTCGCAGATGAAGTTGTTGTTTAGGAGGCGATATACCTCTTCTTCAAGTGCCTTGGATCTGTCGAGTCCCAGGAAACGGCACTTCTGTTTGACTGGAGGTACCCTTAGGTCTATGCTTAAGGAATGGCAGGCGATTGCCGGATCTATGCCTTTCATATCGGAATGAGTCCATGCAAATACATCCAGGTTAGCCTTTAGGAAATCCACGAGGTCGTCTCTGATTGCAGGGTGAAGGTGTGATCCTATCTTCAATACTCGCGAGGGGTCGTCGAGATTGACGGGTACATCTATTATAGGCTCGACGGAAGTAGGTCTCTCCCATTCAGGTTCTTTGTCTTTCCTTGGGTCGAGATCATCGAAAAGACGGGAATGGCGCTTGAGCCATCGCTCAGGCGCCACTGGTTGCTACGTGGAAGCGGTCTTGGCGCAAAAGGCTGCGGGCGCTGCTTTCCCCTTGTCCTTGTTGCGGGCGTTCTTCCATTCCATTGCATAACATTCTCTGGCATTGACTTGATCGCCTCTGACTTTTCTGATCCCGTTTTCTGTGGGGAACTTCATGAGGGGGGACCTTGGCGATAGCAGATGTGGAATTCTATGAGGAATGGACGCCCAACGAAGGCGTTATATGGCGAGTTGATGTCGATGACCACGAAGGTAAGGAGGCGGACTCGACTCCGATCCCCCGTACCGAGTTCTGCAGGTAGGTCGACGACTCCAACCGGACAACTGGATGCCCTCTTAAAGTCGTGGATCATGAAGCGGTATGGTTTAAGGTCTCTTGCTTCCAACTTCATTTGGTCATAGGCGGCTTTGAAGATGATGTTGACCGAGCTCCCTGAATCAACTAATATTTTCCGAACAGTTGCAGCGCCGATTTGGGCGGTGATAACCAAAGGATCGGTTGTTGGGATTTCAATCCCTGTGGACTCCCTTCCATTGAAGGTAATGTCATCCCGCATGGTTTTCCGGAGCTTGGCCGGGATAGAATCGTCGGGATCAGAGTAAGCCTCGTAGGTTGCATGCTTAATGGAGCCCACGTACTCCTCCATCTTTCGGAAGCTATCGTGTGTAGGGCCCGGCCCGCCGCATATGGTATTGATCACGATTCCCCGCCTTGCGTTGGAAGGTCCCGGGGCTGCTTTGGCTGCCGTTTGAGGAGTCGACGCTGGAGGTTTCGGATTAGCTTCCAGGGAAGGGTTCTTGAACGTATTGTTCATGCCGCTTTTCTTGGATAAGTTTCTCGATTGCATCCCTTAGCTGGCGACACCCATTCGTGTTGTGGCCATACATGTCATGATATCGACAGTATTTTCCCGAATTCTTCTCGGAATCTGTGGCTCCCCTAACTCGGGGCTTCTTGTATGGCAGGGAGTTACACGTCTCGAGGTAGATAGTTTCAGGATCCTCATTTAGCGGGGTATAAGTCTCATAAGATTGGTAGGGACCAGGCTTTCTTGAATCCGCTTGTACCTGGTTGCTGCCTCGGCCACCTTGCCCCCCGGTGTTTGGCCTTTGCCTGAGGGGTGTTGCCCTGCATTTGGGTTAAAGGGGCCTCCTTCTTCTCGCCCCTTATGTTGGTTGTTAGCGATACCTGCTCGAGGGATATTGGGGCAACTGGTCTCGATGATGCGGTTGCGCCTTGCTTCCTCTTGACACAAGAACTGCCCCGCCTTCTCATAGAAGGCGTCGAGGCTCTTCGGTTGATTTCTGTTGATCCATGCCCCAAATTCTGAAGTTGGGAGGATGCCTTTAGCCAGTTGGAATAGTATAGTGCACTGGTCCGGATCCTCAACCTCAGTGAGGGCGATGTTGAACCTAGAAAGGTAGCTCTTGAGCGACTCTGCAGACCCTTGGTATAGGTTGGAGAGAGTGAGGGCGTTCTTCGGGGTCGGGATATGCATTCGGAATTGCTTCACTAATTGCGTGGCTAATTGATCAAAGTTGTTAATGGAGTCGATCGGAAGACAAGAAAACCATAATAGGGCGGTCCCCGAAAGGAAGACTGGAAAGCATTTGCACTTGACTGGATCGTCGCCTCTGCTCGAGTCCATTTGCCACTCATAACGGTTTAAGAAAGCACAAGGATCAGTGGTGCCGTCGTAGAGCGGCATCTGTGGCATACTGAAACGTCGTGGCCATTCCGCTTCGTTAACTCTTCGACTGGAAGGGTTGCGCCTAATGTGCGTTTCCCATGGTTCGTGCACATTCCTTCGCATCTCCCTCATGATCCTTCGGACCATGTCGGGAAGATTGGTTGGATGAGGGTCCACCATTGGAACCCATGGGTTTTGGCGAGGTTCCGGAGTTTGGGTTCGAGGACGTCTTCTATGGTGGACGTCCGGGCTATTCTCTTCCATGTCCTCGACATCTATAACGGGATCCGCGTGCACCTGTGGACGCGGGGCGGGGGCGCGTGGATCTTGTTCTGGATAGGTTCGGGTCGCCATATTAGTTGGTTCGTTGTTCCGGCGGGCGGCCGTTGGATCTTATCGAGGAGGAGGTTTATTTGTGGGAGCAGGTCCGTTATTGATGATCAGGCGAGAGCGGTCCCGATATTGGGTGCCCCCGCTATAGGTGACAGTGGTACGGTCGCCGTTACCGTTGCCATTGGCATACCCATTGCCATTGCCGTTGTCAAGGGCATTTGTTCGGATGGAGACGTTGTTGATGAGGCTAAACCTTCTTCGTTGGTGCAGGCCCCGCGACTTGGAAGAGGAAGTTTCCGATGTTGGTATTCAAAGTCGGGCGTTGTTCCGAGTTAATCGTAGTCGAGCGATGTCGCGCTGACTTTCTTGGAGTTGTCGCATAAGGTCGATGTTATTCCTTAGCGCTTGGTTAAGTTCGACTGCCGTATTCTCGTACCTTTCATTAAGCGTACGGATTTGCACTTAGGTTATGGGCGCTTCGGGGTCCATAATTGGAGGTTCATTTTCATTGGTTACCGTGATATTTGCCGGTGGAGGTGGATTAGATGGACCGGCCTCGGCGGTGGCTGAAGAGCCGATCATAGCGTTCTTTGACTTTTTTACCATCGTAAGTGGGCCCGACGGTAGGTTAGGCAAGGAACCTTAAGCTCATCGAAGTCGAGATGGTAAGGTGCAAGAAAGACGCGATATCCGAGTTTTCTCAGTGCAAGCACCAAATGTTGACGACCAAAAATGTCGCAAACACTCAAGATTCCTAATTACTAGGAATTATAAATATGGTCGCATAGACAATATCACAAAATATAACATAAGCGGTAAATGACACAAGAAATTTATTGTGGTTCGGCCTTAGTGAAGGCCTACGTCCACTTTGAAGAGTTGTAGGGATTTTATTAATCACTTGAAAAGATTACAAAGTTGAGATCCTCTCATTACATTCATTGACTATGTTATATGAGGCTACAATAGTCATATTTGCAAGAAATAGTAAAATGGACAACTTTGCCCTTCTTCTTCCTCAACGAGGAGATGCCATTAATGAAGCTTTATAAAGGTCTCAAGGCCCAAGAATCTCTCCCCTTTGAAGTGTGAGGTCATGGGGTATTTATAGGAAGTGGTTAGGTAAGGGTTAGGTAGGAGTAGGTAGAAATGAGAACCATTTACAGAAAATTCGCGCCTACAGCTGTCGGCCATGGAAAATTCGTACCTGGGTGGAGGTAAGAAATTTCGCACCTGCTAGGTGCGAAATTTCGTAGATTTCGCACCTCCCAGGTACGAAATTTATACATGCTAGGCATGAAATTTCATACCTGCTGGGTGCGAAATTTCGTACCTCGAAGGTACGAAATTTCGCACCTGGGCAGGGTGCGAAGAGTATTTTTAGGGGATATGGCCGAGGCTCATTGGCGCGGCTCCCTTCGGTCTTCCTCCTGGCTCTCTCGAGTTTCGCCCTTGGCCTTAGCTTCACGCGATGCGTTGAGTCGAGCGTGTCTTGAGTACTTTTGGTGACCGGGCCAAAAGGCCGGTTAACATGGGGTTTCACAATATGAGTTAACCTACCGATATGATTATATTTTTGGGACCGTTCATTGGACACGACCGTATTTTTATTTTTGACCATAGAGTCGGTAAATAAACGCAATTCCTTACAGCCGGTACCGCATGAAACATAACTTTTCAAAACAAGATATAACCAAACGTACCAAAGTCCTTGTTGATCAGGAAGAAATCCAGACACTTACTCGGTACTTGGGTAATAAAAGATTTGGAATCAATCCTATATCTAATAAAAGAAATAATAAAATTGTACATATATAAAATATATAATACACGGGAGTCCTCCATACTTTCCTCCACTCCAAGACAAACAAACCCATACTCACCCTAAAACCCAATTTACAGAACCTACGGTTTCCTATTACTTCATGACAAAGTAAAGAAATATCTGCACATTTGACTTAGAACAGACATGCCCTATTGCTTAACAAGTAAGGTTAAGCTACTTGTTACCCTATCACCTATTTCTTAACAACGAAGTTTCTAAAATCATATAAAATCCTACACGCTTCATACAAGCCTGAAACTTATACAATTACCCTCCTCAAGTCTTACTCTCCATCATGGTACCCTTTTTAAAGTGTTCAAATGATTTCTCTGGCATTGAAAATACACAGCGTGGTACTGTGTGGCTAGATTTAGAATTTGCGTAAGGAGGAAGATTCATCACGTGAGCCTGGCGATGCATTCTTGGTGTTTGGGGCGAGCTTGAGGTTAGTGTGTGGAGGAGATATGGAGGATTCAACGTGTGGATGCATGGTCACGGCATGGATGGAAATAAGTGTGGATCCAAGATGGGCACGGCCGAATAGCTTGAAGTGCGGACTGTTGGGCGTGGGAAAGTAAGGGTAGGAGAGAAGTTGAAACTGGTAATGTACTTGCTGAGGTTGACGGTGAGAAGAAGCAATGTATGGGAATGTTCAAATTGGAGCATGCACATGTATCATGGAGGGTGTACGTACTGGAGAGTGGATGTCAGAAACACTTGCGGTTTGGAGATCCCAACAATGATTTGCAGGAGGTCATAACATGAGGCATTTAGTTGCTGGAGCAGGTGTATAGACGTGAAGATGGGAGGTGTTTTGAGGGAAACAAGGGTACGTGGAGGAGAATGGATCCAAGAAGTTTGGCGATGGCATCAAATATAACTGGAGCGCATAAGTATCGGCACTAATATGGGTTATACTGGAACCATGCGTTCTTGATATGGGAAGAAAGCGATACTGGTTTTGAAAGAATGAATGGAGCTTGCGGTTTGAGTTTTGAGGGATGGGCTGAAGTTTAAAAGTGGGTACGGTAATGTTTCGGTTTGGGTTTATGATTGATGTCTTTATATTATTATTACTGTTAAAATACATACAGCTTGGGAAAAACAGTAGCGGACATTCACGTCTCATTTGGAAGGGAGACACGGATGTGTTATTGAGGGAAAGGGCACCTTGTGCTTTGGGAAGTGAGTAGTTTGTGAGGGAAAGGGCACCTTGTGCTTTGGGAAGTGAGTAGTTTGTGAGGGATACGTGAACTATATATTGGGAAGAGCGAACGAGAGTAAAAGGTGAAATACTTATACCGGAGGAGGCATTATAAACTAAGTTATTTGGATGCTGACAGGCACAGTTTGATGGTTGGGAGATTGGCGGAATTGGTCTTGAAGGGAGCTGAGAAGATGTAGCGTGTTAATGAAGAACACAGGATGGAAGTGGTGCAGTGCGAACTGGAAGTGGATTGGTTTTGAAGTTCACGCATGGAAGGAAGCACGTGCTGAGTTTTTGACGGGTACGCGAGTAGCATGAACGAGGGAAAATCGAATATGACCAGGATCCGTTGGAATCAAAATAAAGAGATCTACATTGGAGAACTGATTTCACGGTCAACTGAGCCACTGGAATTTCATGATAAAATCAACTGATGCAAATAGTATTTAATGGTTAACGCGCAAAGGTGAGTTTACTCACTAACTCTGAATAGTTTTATAATTTTATAAACATATTTTAGAGCTGATAAATAATGATTTGATTTCTGTGTGATGCTTGATTGGTAGAATTAGTTGAAGTCCTAGATACAGTTAGTTATACCAACCGTTGATTAAATATTGATTCTATTTTTATTGGTATGAAATTCATGTTGTTTATGCTGAATAACATCTGTGAATGCAGGGAAACCGGTTGGAGGAATCCAGCTGGATTCCTCAACAGTTATATTGTTGTTTTCGTATATTCCATTATATGATGGGATAAATAATCGGTTGATTGATTTATTGTTTGTGTGGGATGTTGAATTACATTGAGCCTGGGGTAACTGGTATATTAATACCGTAAAAATAGATGGAAATTGATTTGAGTTTTAAAAAGGAAAAATCTAGTATTTAAATGAGAATTGAATTTAAATTGGAATTATGTATATATTAACTTGTTTTAATTATATTAAAACAAGCGGTTTAATTTATAAGCAATGGGTGGAAATATAGTAGAATAATTATTATTAAATAAATTTGGAAATATAAGAGTAGACTTTTAAGGGGGAAATGGGATTTCATTTCAAAGAAACGATCGTAAATATATTTCGATGTTCGAAATGCAAACAAAATTGAAATGGATCCATAACGGTTCTAATTGCAATTCGACTTTGTCGAATTATATACATAAAATTTATTTTATATATTTGACAAGGTGGTTAATATTAAATTTGAAACCCCTAATTAATAATCAAATAAGGAATCAAGACTTAAGTTATGACTTAGATTTATAATTAAGGAAGGGTGACTTAAAACAGAATCTATGAAGTGAAATTGGAAATAACTTGATAGATGAAGGTTTAACTGCTAATAAGTATTTTTAAAACCAAGTTAGCTAGATTTAAAGAGATCAGATTTATATAAGAAAAATATTCATGGGTCAAAGTGGAAAATATTTTGCAAAGAAAAGGTTTACAAATTAAATAGTTATCATGGTAATTGGAAATGTTTTACAAGAAGCATGAAGGTCTAAAGGGATTTTAAGGAATATTTGGGAAGATATGGGAAACTGGAAAATTACGGTTAAATAGAAAGGGCCAGTATTTGTGTGATGATTGATTGTACATTTGAATGGATGTTTGTTTTTACTTCGATAGTTAAATAACCAACTATCGAAGTGTTTTGACCATCGTTGTCAATACAGAGAGACCGGTTGGATATATTATCTGAAAACCACTCCGTGCAGGCCTAAGCGCCACGAATTAGATTATGCTGAAGATAATTGAAGACGGAGTGAAATGCAAGGGTTGTTCAGTTCCAGAATGGTGCTTTCTGCTTGTCCAGTCCTAGGACAACTTGTATGGACAAGTGTCTGACAGAGTATACCTAACAAATCACGTACGATTGATCTCTTAAAGGTATTACGTCTGGTGGCGGAGGAATTCGTTCCTCTTAGCTTTTTATATCCGTGATATTTTTGGAAGTCGATTAGTGAATTGACGGGTTTGACGATGTGGCATTCAAAGTGAATGGTGATCAGATGTTCTGAAGATAGACGTAGCCTCTAGCCTCACAACCAGGAAGTAACAGAAGTTGGGCTAGGCAGCATGGCTAGTTGGTTCATACCCAAGCAAGATGTATTGTCATCGATCTAGAGAAATGTAACGACCCAGATTTTGTCGACTTTGGTTATTGCCATAAACTCGATGATGACTAACCAAACATCGAAAAATACCGGAAAGTTAACGAAAGAAATTAGAGGGCGAGAATAGATAAGATAGAAAATTAGAATAGAAGATGAAGAACAACAACATCAGAGTAACATGAACCTCACAGCGGAACGAATAACATATAATATATATAACATAACTTGAAATATACATCTGTACTTGAATATATATCATTATCAAAGTACATCACTTACAACACAGCGGAATAATAATAGCTATATAATCCTGAAGCCTCCTGCTCCAGTTCTTCAAGTATTTGTAAATCCCGACTACTTGACTGCTCATACAAAATTGAGCACCCAAGAGTTTAGGGAAAAGAAAACAAAATAAACTCCGGGTCAGTCATGGGACTGGTGTGAGTAAAACAGTTTAAAGCAATTGAACAAGTAAACGATATCTCATAAGACCACGCCGTATAATGGAACGGGTTTTTCCCTTATGAGAATCCAAAACATCTTTATATCAAAAACCTTTTGATATTATAATAATGTCTATCAACCACAATAATAATAATCATCTAGCAGATACGCTTTCAACTCACGTTCTACATACATAGTATACAATCAAAACCGCAAGCACGTATTGGGTAATGGATTTCCAACTATGACAAGGTATAGAACCACCTTTCGCTAGTGTACCTCTAGAGAGGAATACACTGGGTTCAACAAGAACATCTTGCAACTCGGCCACACATGACCGACCACTCATTTCGCTTGAGTGTATCGAATGTATATCATCAACTGTTGGGATCAACAACCGTTTCCCGAATGGGACAGCATCAACAATAGATTTTTAGAAATAAATGAAACTCTAGATCAGGTAATTATACACCCTAATAGGTGCGACCTACATAGCCATGCTGCCTGCCCGATTTCTGTCATTTACCGGATGTGAGGCTAGAAGTTACGCTTACTTTTACATGTCACATCTTCATTCAGTAAGATTGTCACATCGTCATACCAACCAAATCACAAATTGATTTATCCAAAAATAACACGGGTATACAGCTAGAGAAACGAATTCCTCCGCCACCGAACGTGAATACGTTTGAAGAGATCAAATTACGCGATTTATTAGATATACTCTGTCAGACCTTCGTCCATACAAGTTGTCCTGGGACTGGACAAACCGAAGGCACTATCCAGTACATCCATCTTAGGCACTGTTATCTAAGACTTATACAATAGCCCTTGAACTTTACTTCGTCTTCAATTATCTTTGGCATATATGATTCGCAACGCTTATGCCAATACAGAGTGGTTCTTTGGATAATAATCCAACCGGTCTCTCCATATTAACAATGTTAAAATGGTCAAAACTTCGATAGTCTGTGATTTAACTATCAAAGAAAAACACGTATGCAAACAATGATATTGTTTCTAAGTGGAAATTATATCGATCAATCATCATTTAACCTTTTCTCTTTAGTTCATTAGTTTATTTATCTCTTGTTTCTATATATTCTAAATTCTTATGTTCTATTATCAGAAAACATTTCTGCTTCTCGTTTGGAAAACATTTCCAAAACTACTTCACGATCAAACCTTACCATTCCTTAGTTAAGAAGGAAGTCAATCAAGTTGGGGTATAATTACCTCTCAGACCTTAACTGAACAACGTTTTAACTTCGAAATGGTCAAAGTTTATCTTTTATTCTTTAACAAACTTCTTTACGTAACTCGCGAATTCTATTGACGAATCCACTTCTTTATTTAAAACCATTGGTTATAACGATAACGTTATAATCCCTACTTCTGAAATATCTAACTTAACATCTAACCTTTTATTTCTTACTTTGAATAATTAACCTACTCTAATTTATTTATAATTAAATAAATCTTGATTTAAAAACTAAAAATAAATAATACCTTCCCGAATTCGATATAATCGAATTCGACGTATAACTCTCTTTTGAGTAATCTCTATTTGATTAACTCTCCTTCGAATAACCTATATTCGATTAACTTACTTCGAATATCTCATATTCGATTAACTCATTCTTTCGAATAAACTATATTCGATCTCTTTCTTTCGAATACGCTATATTCGATAATCTTACTTTCGAACAACTAAATTCAATAATCTCACCTTCGAATAACTAAATTCGATTAACTCCTTTCGATTAAACTATAATCGATAACTCCTTTCGAATAACTAAATTCGATTAACTCGACTCGACTTACTTAACTCGATTCGACTAACTCGACTTACTTGGTTCGACCAATTCAATTCGATTAACTAGGCTCGACTATCTTGGTTCGACCCACTCGATTAACTCAACTTATTTAACTTAACTTAATTCTTAACTCGATCATCTTTACTCGATTAACTCCTATCGAATAACTAATATTCTATTTAACTCCATTCGCTTGGCTCTAGATCGCAGCGATCACAATAGTTACGCTTGATTCCCTCAGGAAACATCCGACCGCCGTAGGCTATTTACAACCCTGCGAATTACGCTAGCAGTCGTACGAGATGGCAACTCATCCTGAATAACTATGTTTGACTAACTCTATCTCAAATAACTAGATTCGATACTCTACTTCGAATAAGTGATATTCGATAACTTAACTCGATAACTCGACTTGGTAAATCTTAACTCGATAATCTTAACTTGATTATCTTGACTCGATAATCTTATCTAACTCATTTTGATTAACACATTGATTAACTCCTTTGGTTAACTCTACGTCCATATTCAGTTTCAAATATCGATGTTGAAATCGATCATTACTTTTCTATAAAAGTCCTGACTTATATATTCTATTTATCAAATACTTAACTTAATTTATAAATATTTATTTATAAACTAATCTGCTCCATTTATCTGTTTACTTCTTTGTATAAGTTAGACTTATATAACTTTATTTATCCAAGGATAAATATTTCCTTTATAATCTATTTGTAAATGGTTTACAAATATTACCCTTTTAAATTCTATTTGCAAATGGTTTGCAAATATTCCCTTTAAAATATTTTATTTACTTATCCTAGATGAATAACCCTTTTATTTTCTTATTCTATTAAATAACCGAATATCCTCTTTATCTTATTCTATTTACAAATGGTTTGTAAATATTTCTTTAGGGTTTTATTTCTAAGTATTACCTTTAATAACCTTATTTATTTATCCTAAGTAATTAATCCTTTATAATATCTTATTTATTTACCAAATAAATATCTCATTTAATATCCCCTATTTATTTAATAAATAAATATCTCATTTATAAAATCTTATGATTTTATAAATATTCCTTTAAATCTTATTCTATTTATTTAATAAATAAATAATCCATTATCTTATATTATTTATTTAACAAATAAATATCTCCGTCAATATCTCCTATTTATTTCCAAGTAAATAATCCCTATTTAATATTTTATTTATTTAACAAATAAATAATCCATTTTATAGTATCTTATCTATTTATTCTAAATAAATAATTCACTTTATAAATATTCCATTTATAAAGGTTTCCCTTCGTTTATAATTCCACTTAAACGTATTTTCTATTTATAAATATTCCATTTATAAATATTTCTATTTATAAATATTCTATTTATAAATATTCTCTTTTATAAAATCCTCTTGATTTTATAAATATTCTCTTTTCAATATTCCGGTATGTCATGGTATTTAACATATCAAATCACGATGACCAACATCGTCCAAACACATATAATCGACACAGATTATATATCACATCATATATTACAGTATATGAACAGAACAATAATATAAATATTGAGGAACCCAGTTGGGTCCCTCCAACCTATTTCCCTGCATCACAGATGTTAAACAACACGAATATAAAATATTCTATTAAACCAAATCAATATACGATTAACGATATATATATTTATATATCATTATTTATGATTTCAATCAATACACAAACAATTCAACCAAACAGTTAACACACAACAATCAGTCGTCATTTATCAGTTCTAAATATGCGTTATAAAAATAGAATTGTTCAGAGTTGGTGAGCTTTACTCACATTACGTGTTAACCGTTAAATAACGATTTGTGTTAGCTGATTCTGATCAGACAATTTATTTTGCCATAAATTGTAACGAGCTCGAATCCACTCTTAATCAGTTCCAATGCGTAGTGTCCGTCCATACGATCCCAACGGATCTTGTTTTGCTAAATTCCGTTCATGTATGAACAAGTTATTACATTTACAAGTTTGAATTAATTTAGAATTGAAATAAACTTGAATTAATTTAGAATTGGGCCTCACCCCTTGTACATACTCGGCCCATCTCCCAAACACATCCGACCCGCTCTATCCTTCTTCCACGATACCACAAAACCCGCTGCTCCTCTTCACAGAACATCACCTCATCCACGTTCTCTCCTTCTACACCACACGAACCCGAAAATTACCACCACCGTTGAGCTCCTCTCGAGCTCCTCTTCCTCGCCGATGCCACAACTGAAAGCTAGAGCTCCCCATCGTCGGGCATCCCTGCTGTGTCTCTACAAAGACAGCGAAAGTTTTTTTACACAGGAACCCCCCAAATCAGCACACTAGGGGCGACTTTCAGTGTCTAACCCAAATCCCAACTCCATTTTGTGATTCGATGCTCTAAATCCCCCAAAATCCGAACCCTAGCTCACTGCCTCAACTGTCGAGCATCAAAGATGAACGTCGAACCCACTAACAAGTACACAGAAATGAAGAGAATCCTTTTAAGAACCCATAGACATAAGTATTATGATTTATAGAAATTTCTTTTGATTCCTTTGAATTGTTTTTGCTCGCCATTTTTTTGTTGAGGAGGAAAAAACTGACAGCGCAAAAACTGATATTTAAATTAGGTTTAGAAGGAGTTAATCCTATTTATAGGATGGTTAAATTAATTTTATATTCAATTAAAATATTAATTTAAAATCAACTATTGTTTCTATTTGTCCCTTAAAATCCCTATGACCACATATGATCCTCAAAAATCACGAAAATGGTCATGTATCTACAATTTGACATTACGGTCCCAACGAAACTGGTTTCGTCGAATTCCGACTCCACTGGTTAACACAGCGTATTTTTAACCGTCAGAATATCGACTGTTTTTCACTTTAAAAATCGGTACGGCCACATACTGACTTCAAAAATCACGAAAATTGAAATCTAGCAATAATTTAATATTGTGGATCTAATAAAATTAGTTTCATCGAATTCTGAGGTCGTTTGCAAAACTGGCTATTTTTAAAGCTCTGAATAACCCATTTAAATATATAAATATATTTAAATACAATTAAATTAAATATTTAATAATAAATATTATCGTCTATATTCACAGTGGAATACCACACAACTCTAGAATATTCCTATATGAATTTCTAGCTCGATATCTCAAATCCCGATTAAATCGATATTTGATTTATAATGAAATTCCTTTTATAAATATAAATAAATCATAAAGGAATTCCATAGTGACTTTCCTAAAATTTGATTTGGACATAAATCAAAATTTACACGACGAAATCCTGATTTTTCTCTTCCACTAGAAAAATATACTCCACCAGCTCCGAACATTTCTTGTTTCACAGAAATCCGATTTAAAACGGCTCCTGTATATTCGTTTAAATTTCGAATCGCCAAATTGCGAACTGCCGCGCCATTTCGAGCTCGATTATAATTATATTAAAATTTATACGTTCAACGATCGTTATTTAAATATATTCGTTGTCGGAATTCAATTCTAAACTGAATTATATATTTTGAATTGCCCAATTCACACCATATCGCCATTTCAACCAATTCTGATTATTTCATAATTAAATATATTATTTAATTTATTGTAACGACCTGGGGAAAAACTCGACGCTCGAGTCTTCGACAACAATACATAAACCCGTATTACTTGCCAAAAACCCAAGTATCGAACCCCCAGATTGTCATGAGGAAGAATTTAGAGGGTGAGAATAGAAAGAAAGAAGTATTAGAATAGAAGAAAGAAGGAGAACACATCAGAATCTCACAGCGGAACGATAAAATATAATATAGCAAATCTCTTTATACAAAAGAACTTTGTATACATACCAATCATCAGTGTACAACATATCAGTCACAGCGGAAACAACTTTATATATCTAGCGGTGAAGCCGCCTGCTTCTAGCTCCTGAAACTCCAAGCAAAACCTAACCTGGAACGTACTCGGCCTGACCCGAGCACATTTGATTTAAAACAAAATACACCGGGTCAGTCTGGAATACTATCAGTGATAAATTCACAGAACACATACATACTTGTTTAACTTTGGAAAATCCTTTACGAAATCAAAGGATAATAGTAAGACCAGTCCACACATAAACACGGACGATTTTTACCTTACTATAACCCAAACCATCTTTGAAATCATACTTTGATCTGATGTTATCATAATGTCTAAATACAAGTAATTAACAATCTAGAGGAACGCTTGCATCTCACGCTCCCCATATATATTATACAAACCAAAACCGCGGGCGCTTATTGGAGATTGGATTCCAACTTGACAAGGTATGGGACCACCTTCCGATCGTGTATCTCTAGAGGCGAATACACTGGGTTCAATAAGAACGTCTTGCAACCCGGCCCTCACATGACCGACCACTCATTTCGCTTGAGTGTATCGAATGTATATCACCGACGGTTGGGATCAGCAACCGCCTTCCCGAAAAGGGACAGCATCGAACATAGATTAAAGAAGCAAATGGAATTTCTCTAGATAGGTGATCATACACCCTAATGGGAGCGACCCATATAGCCATGTTGCCTGCCCGATTTTTGTCATCACCCGGTTGATGAGGCTTGAGGCTAGAATTTATCTTTAGAACATCTGGCCACCATTCACTTTGAATGCCACATCGTCAGATCCGCCAGATATCACTAATTGACGTCCACAAAAATACTCTAGTGGTTAAGCTAAATGAACCGTCGTCCTCCGCCACCAACTAAGGTACGTTTGAAGAAATCAACTACGTAATTCCTTTGGAAATAAACTGTCAGACACTCGTCCATACAAGTCATCCAGGAACAGGATGAACCGAAGGCACTCTCCTACTGCATCCAATATAGGAATCACCCCAAGGATCAGTAGCGAGTAGTCCTTGCAACCCATAGATTCCAACCACGATAGAATCATAGTTTATCTCTGCTTGCAAGACAGAGAACCTTAGTGGTTCTTCCGTTTATGAAGATCTACGGTCTTCAATGCTCTATCTCGACCGTCTTCTGATATCTTCACGTATTTGTTGGTCGGAATGGTTTTCGAATATAAATTTGACCCCGGTCTTTCCATACCAACAATCGTATTGGTCTGGTTTGATAGTCGGTGTTTTAACTATCAAATAACAAAGGTGTGAATAAACTGAGTTGTTGATTCAGTACTTGGCAATACCTGGCCTTTTACAATATATTTAACAAAATGGTTAATTAAACTTTGAACCATCCAATATATTGAAACATTATATTGATCCTTATTTAACAAAAATCATTTAAACACTTTTGAGCATATACATATAAGTATTCACCCCGCTTTCCATTCCCTTATGAAAGTATCGATATATTTCTTTAAAACCCTTTTCCCTTTTTCTTATAATCAAACAACTCACGATATTCAAATACGTATATACTTAATGATATAAACCAAATTTCCTCTGATTAACTCTGACCAATTTACTTTGATCGATTAACTCTAATTTGACTCTCTCGACATATTTATCTCAACTGGACTAACTTGACTTGATTACTCTTATCGATTAACTAATACTCGACTTAATACCATTCGCTTGACTCTATATCACAGCGATCACAATGGTTACACCTGATTCCCTCAGGAAACATCCGACCGCCGTAGGCTATCTGCAGCCCTGCGAATTACGCTAGCAGTCGTACGCAATGGCAACTCTTCTTGAAAAACTAAGTTTGATTACTCTACCTCAAATACCATATTCGATCAACTCTAATTGAATAAACAAATATTCAATATAATTTGAAAACCATATTCTTATTTCTATATACTCGAGCATCTCACGATATACATACGTGTATATATTTAATGGTATAGATCAAATTTCCCCCTTTCTGGTTTGATAAATCAAACGTTAAATTACATAATTAAAAATCAAATATTCTTATTCACTTTGAACTAATATTGCAATATCATTTTATATTCCAAATCTCGCATTAGCGTTCAACTCTCGTATGGAATATCATACCAATATCAACATCTTTTACTTGTTTCAAACCAATACCATTCCTCGATAAAAATGAAGCCGTTCAAGTTGGGGTATTTTAGTTACCTCTCAGACCTTGATCGACCCCGTTCTTACCTCAGAATAATAAAAGTTTTCTACTTAACACCTCACCAAAAATCTCCTTTACCATCTCGATTTCAAATTGGTTTTGTAAATCATTTCTTACATTTGAAATCTTCGATTACAAATCCCTTTACTTAATTCCTTAACTAAGTAGTTCTTGAGTAAATGCCACTTTTAAACTTGGAACCTTATTTCACTTATACCTTTGGTTTTATATGAAAAACCCACGCCCATAATCAATTCCCATTTACAAATCTTGTTTTGAAAACTTGAGTTATAAACCCCTCTTATAAACTCTTATTGCTCTTTCGACCACTTATTGTCATCTAATCACTTCTACTTGAATTTCGATTACAAACCATCACTTTAATTACTACTAGCCTATTTAGCATCTCCTGTATTCATTTCGCTTCAATTGAGTGCTCTTCTACTTAATTAATCAATTAAGGAAAATCCTTTTTAAATCGTTATACCTACTTACCAATTCCATTCCCAAAGCCCGTTTGCACACTTGGGATTTACAAACCCCTTTGTACACTCTTATTTGACTTTGGTTTGAATTTATCGAAACTTAATAACCCATTCCTTTAATTTGAAATCCACTTCTAATGTAATCTTTTTACTTAATTCATTTGATTAAGTAAAAGTCCACAAACACCACTTTTAACGTTAAATCTTATTTCGCTTATATTACTTGGCTTTATAACAAAAGTCATTCGTCAAATAATCCATTTCTACTTACGAGCATTCTTATAGTATACTTTATTTCGGATCAAAATCTGCTTATTCCTTTCTTTACAATAAGATCCCTTTACTTGGATTTTATTCAAAGATTCATTTATCACCATTTAACACAAACTAACGGTATGTGTTTTCCCTTGCATTTCATTTTAGCCATCGCTTTGGTTTAAAATTCCTTTAACTTCGATCGCATTTCCACAGATCCTTTTATCAATATTCAACACAAAACATTGTATGTAATTTTCTTTACGTTGAAATTTCTTATTTCAATTTTCCTATTTCACTCAAAAACACTTTTTTAACCTTTACGCCTTCGTTTGGGTAAAGACCCCTTTTTAAATAAATCAAATGGCTTAAATAAATTTAAAACCATAATTAAATTGTTTTAAAAACAATTATCCTATTTTTCCACCCGTAGGTGGTTTCTTAAACTTTCTGCTTTTAAAATTGGTCCAAACCATTTAAATATTTTCTTTTATAAACTTGATTTAATATATATATATATATATATATATATATATATAAATTTCCCATTTAATTACTCATCTAAAATGAGTGAAAAACTTCAATTTAATTATAAAATAGTTTATAACTTTAAAACAGCGTTGTTTCACCGAACGGTCGAACGACGTGAAAACAACATGTTTATGGCCATTCACTGCCAATTACCAAATCAACATTGTTGGTTGATTTTAAACACAACACGGGTGATTATTTGTTCAACCATCACACTCCAACAGGTTTTTCAACCATATGGTGTTCAGTTAGTTTATATATCAACGATATGAAACAAACAATCAACATATATAATACTTGAGGAATCCGGTCGGATCCCGCCAACCTGTCCTTCCCTGCATCACAGCTCGTTAGGCATTTCATAACAATATATGAAATAAATTTCAATCATCTAATACGATGAATAACAGCAACCAATAAACAACCAATAGCAACCATTCAACCAATTTATATTTTTAAAGGTAAATTATATTTTAATATGAATTTACCACATCACAGAATTCCAGAAGATGTGAGAATTAACTCACCTTGACCTGATTTTCCGTTGAAATGGTTTGGTTATAGTTAAATTAAACGAACGTTTAATTTTAACTGAGGATATCAGTTGATTCCAAATCTACCCAGTTCTGTTTCCAAAATGTTCCGTTCATCGACACGATCTCCGTGCGAGTTATTTTGTTAATTTCTGTTCACGAAATAAAGGATATTAGCATATTAGATTAACGGTTTCAATTAAATATAATTAATGCTTCTAATTATACTATGATTTCTAAATAATTACTTAGACTGATCAAGCATGTTATATATATTATGTTATATATACATTACCGCATATTTCTCCTCTCCTTGCATTTTTACTTCCTTATGCAATCCTATCCGTTCTTGCTGTCACCGTGTATTGCCTCCCCTATTGAACTTAAGGTTCCACGCATCACATGTGCATCACTGGCCAAACCGTGCACACACTTCTTCCAGCGCCTTCCCCATCTAATTCTCACAAAGCTGCTGTTCCAAGACACCCCATTCCCTCACGGTTCTTCCCTCAGAGCCGCATGCCACTGTCCATCAACTACTCTCACTGTTTTACCCTTTGTCCGTTGTTTTTTTTCTTTCTTTCTTTTGAATGCTACTGCTCACCGTCCATCACACCACTCCCATACGCGCACTGGCACCATGCTTCTTCCCCTTGTCCACTTCTTCTTCCATATTTCTTCATGTTAGCTTTCACTCTCCCATGCATGCAGCACGCCACTTCTTTATGCTCCGCCCACCTCTTTTTCTTTCTTTTTTTTTTTACAGTTTTTTTTTCATGGATATGAAATGAAGGGAAGGAAATGGATGGAGCATGCTTTTTATAGGAATCAATACGTAGATAGCAAGGAATAGGGGTATAGGTTTTCAAACAGCACGTTTTAGCTAATGGGTTTGCAGTAGGAAAAGTTCGAGATACCTATGTCCGCAAGGAATAGGAAGTTTGGTCGGCAAGGATTTAATTTGATTGGGAGGCACGGATGAAAGTGGGGACTTAATTATTTCGGCGCAAGGGGTCTGATGCAACAAATCCAAAGGTTACGTAAGTAACCAAAAAGAGAAAACAAAAGGAAAGTGATAGATTTAATAATATTATAATATGCAAACTTCATCGTGTGAGAAATCACGTTAAAACCAGTATAGACGATTTCTGTTTTTTGATAAAAAGGCTAATCTTAGTGAAAAAAAGTATTCTAGACCCATTGGGACAAGTTTCGTCGAAATCCGAGGTCGTATGAAAAAATTTCCTTTATAAAACCAGAAATAAACATGCGTTTAATTTTTTCACGATCACCAGATAAATCAAATCAACTTGAAACTTCGATATCCTACAATAATTTTTAAATACGAACCCAACGACACCAGTTTCGTCGCATTCTGAGACTGTTTTCCTGGTAGGCTATTTTTAGGCGTACCACAATGCCATTTTTAACGCCAAATTATACAGTCTCCAAAAATAACAAACTATATACCTATCCTGACTCTAATCGATGATACGAACTCAACGGAACTGGTTTCATGGCCTAATTCAATCGTTTGTTCAAGTTATAACCAAATAACCCTTTATTGAATTAATTACGCGCTATAGAAATTGAATGGGCGTTTTTGGCTGCCGTGGTCACATACGACATCGGTTTGCCACGTCATTCAACACCGTAATATAATTTAACGATACGGTTCTAATGAAACTGATTTCGTCGAAATCTGAGTCCGTTTGCAAAACGACTATTTCAACGCGTATATTTTAATAACAATTTTCCATAGCGATTATTTCAAAATTTGATTTGACCATAACTAACAAACCATAACACGAAATCTGCATTTTTCTCTTTCATATGAAAATTATAATCAACGCGCTTCTAACGTTTCTTGTTTCACAGAAATCCGACTTATATCGGGTCCTGTATATTCAATTAAAGTTCAGAACTCAATATTACGAACTACCGCGTCATTTCGAGCTCGTTTTATAACTATATAAATTATAGCGTTTAAACGTCGTTTTAAATAGACGAATTCAATATTAAAATCCATGACTATCCCAAATATACTATTTAAAATAATAAATTAAATTAAATACCTGACAGCCAAAACACGGGTCGTTACATTCTTCCCCCCTTAAAATAATTTCGTCCTCGAAAGTGCTAAGGTAGGAAAGAAAGTTACAAACCCATTAATTTCCAAATCCCATTTATTATAATTCGAAAACCAATTCAATATCATAAATAAATATTTTTCAAAAATCTACGAAAATTTTCTAACACCTTAATTTTTGGAATTTTTTTGGCAGAGTCTCCCCTGCACGGAGGACATCTGCAAAATTGCAGGTATAAGAAATAAATATACCTCGACCAACAGGGTCGGAAGAATCAAAATCCAAACTCAAAACCCAAAGAAAAACCAAAATTTCATATTTTCGTAGGCGTACCTTTTTGCGAGCATTATTATGCGATAAACGATATATTATACTCGAGCTTGCTCAATTATAATGCAGCTCTATTCAATCTGGATTCAATTAACTCCAGAATTTCTCTTGGACGGATTTTAAAGCTGAATTGGCACTTCTGCACCTGTTCTCAACTCAAATGAATTTCATTAGCCATCACAACAATACCAGTTATGTTCAAAACATCCATATCATCCACATCATCCATATCATACACACAATTCAATCCACACGAGGTTAATAACCTAGTCTTAACATTCATTTATCTCTTGATTATCCTTTCAAATTTATTACATTTGGATTTGATTATCCAACCTTTTTTTTTCATATTGGGTTTAACCCAATCGATTCATGTTCAGGTTTATATTCAAGCAACCACAACACAATCCAAACATATCACACAAACCAATCGATTTCTCATATTATAATACTCTGAAAACTCATTACTTTGATTATTTATAAAATATATTGGGCAAAAATAATTTCAAAAATAACTTTATATCAAATCACAAATACGCGCTCTCGTATATCCACTCAAACTCAAACTAGGGTATTGCTAACCCCATCTCTATCGAGTCACGCCACAGAGCCAAGGTTATCTCTAAACCAATAGCTCTGATACCACTGTAACGACCCGGAGAAAAACTCGACGCTCGAGTCTTCGACAACAATACGTAAACCCGTATTACTTGCCAAAAACCCAAGTATCGAACCCCCATATTCATGAGGAAGAATTTAGAGGGTGAGAATAGAAAGGAAGAAGTATTAGAATAGAAGAAAGAAGAAGAACACATCAGAATCTCACAGCGGAACGATAAAATATAATATAGCAAATCTCTTTATACAAAAGAATTTTGTATACATACCAATCATCAGAGTACAACATATCAATCACAGCGGAAACAACTTTAAATATCTAGCGGTGAAGCCGCCTGGTTCTAGCTCCTGAAACTCCAAGCGAAACCTAACCTGGAACATACTCGGCCTGACCCGAGCACATTTGATTTAAAACAAAATACACCGGGTCAGTCTGGAATATTATCAGTGATAAATTCACAGAACACATACATACTTGTTTAACTTTGGAAAATCATTTGGGAAATCAAAGGATAATAGTAAGACCCGTCCACACATAAACATGGACGGTTTTTACCTTACTATAACCCAAACCATCTTCGAAATCATAATTTGATCTGATATTATCATAATGTCTAAATACAAGTAATTAAAAATCTAGAGGAACGCTTGCATCTCACGCTCCCCATATATATTTTACAAACCAAAACCGCGGGCGCTTATTGGAGATTGGATTCCAACTTGACAAGGTATGGGACCACCTTCCGATTGTGTATCTCTAGAGGCAAATACACTAGGTTCAACAAGAACGTCTTGCAACCCGGCCCTCACATGACCGACCACTCATTTCGCTTGAGTGTATCGAATGTATATCACCGACGGTTGGGATCAGCAACCGCCTACCCGAAAAGGGACATCATCGAACATAGATTAAAGAAGCAAATGGAATTTCTCTAGATAGGTGATCATACACCCTAATGGGAGCGACCAACATAGCCATGCCGCCTGCCCGATTTTTGTCATCTCCCGGTTGATGAGGCTTGAGGCTAGAATTTATCTTTAGAACATCTGGCCACCATTCACTTTGAATGCCACATCGTCAGATCCGCCAGATATCACTAATTGACGTCCACAAAAATACTCTAGTGGTTAAGCTAAAAGAACCGTCGTCCTCCGCCACCAACTAAGGTACGTTTGAACAAATCAACGTACGTAATTCCTTTGGAAATACGCTGTCAGACACTCGTCCATACAAGTCATCCAGGAACAGGATGAATCGAAGGCACTCTCCTACTGCATCCAATATAGGAATCACCCCAAGGATCAGTTGCGAGTAGTCCTTGCAACCCATAGATTCCAACCACGACAGAATCACAGTTTATCTCTGCTTGCAAGACAGAGAACCTTAGTGGTTCTTCCGTTTATGAAGATCTACGGTCTTCAATGCTCCATCTCGACCGTTTTCGGATATCTTCACGTATTTGTTGGTCGGAATGGTTTTCGAATATAAATTCGACCCCGGTCTTTCCATACCAACAATCGTATTGGTCTGGTTTGATAGTCGGTGTTTTAACTATCAAATAACAAAGGTGTGAATAAACTGAGTTGTTGATTCAATACTTGGCAATACCTGGCCTTTTACAATAAACTGTTTTGTGGCCATATTCGTTGCTGACTCAGCGCTACGTGTGCAAGAACACCTAGAAATAGGCTAGTAGAGCCTAGCCTAAATCTTATATTTTTTGAGAGGCCGCCTAAGCTCTTCCATTCTTCTTCCTCCTCAAATCTCTTTAGAAAAATAGAATAATTAGTCTAAGGAAATTCTGATTCAAGATCTAGAGGAAAAGTATGTATATCTGCAAATGGGTGTTATAATATTCTAATCGAAGTGAGGTAAATTCTTGGATCTGGTCAATTTAGGTTTCTCATCTTTCTTCCCTTTTTCTTTTAGTTTAAGAATTGTGAATCCATGGTTATTTATGTTCTAGATCCAGTAAGGGGAGCCATGAAATGCTAGGTATGGACCAGATTCATGAAATGTGAAGCTTTTAGGTGAGTGGATTAAGTTGCCTTTTTGATAGTGGTATATTTATCATTTGGCATTCCCTGTTAATATGTATAATAAATCTACTGAAATGTTAACCTGTTGTAATCTGTTGAAATGATTAATCTACTGAACTAGAAACCTGCTGAAATGTATGAACATGTAAATTTGTAGGTTTAATTCAAGATTAAGTGGAAAATTATGTATTAAAACTGTTTAGGACATGTCAAAAAGGGTATCGTTATATATAGAAACATCCTAAGAACCCATTAATTGGCATATTATGTACATGAACCCTTGACTATAAGAATTGGAATAATTATATAATTGGATAATTACATGTTATTCCTACAAAGTTGGGTTAATTACATGTTAGGAAGAACATGCAATATGATAATCAGTTATAATGGACTTTATATGATATTAAGTATGACATGTAAAAATAGAATTGCAGTAAAAATTTGGAAGAATGGATATGCCTAAATTATATGGGAAATTTACAATAATTAAGAAATTGTAACTGCACTGAGACACGAGGTTAAATTCAACTCGTGGTAGAAGTCTGCCTAGAATCGCCCGACAAATCCAACATCCACAAGTGGTTAATTTAGTGAGAGAGGTCTGGCGCCTAAACGTATATATAAATATATGTGTATAACAGGAAATGAATAAATGAAATTAATTGTAATGAATGGATGTTACAACAGAATATGAATTGGAATGAATGGGGGGTGATAAAAACCTATTATGATTAATTATGAAAATGTTATATAATAGGTAGGCTTGTCCTAAGGACAAGTGAAAATTATAACATAAGTTATATTGAATGAAAAGGAAACTTATTGATAAACGTTAGTTAGGAAAACTAATTTAATAAGTAAACAACAACAAGTTGTAGTGACAGTGTAGGATGAAATTATGATTAAATAAGAAAGAATGAGTTAAACATATGGAATGGAATAAGTTATATTTAATCATACGTAATAAGTGACATGTTAAACAGAAAACATTTGGATTGAGATAAAATATACTTAATTATATATTAAGTAGAACATGTTATTGTAACTATGGAATCGGACAACGAATTACATGGTAATAATAGAAAGAGATTGTAGATTACAGACCTTTGATTACAATCTAGAAAATAACATGTTATGGCCTTATTGATAAACTTAATTGAATTAAGTTATATAACTGAAATTAATAAGAAGAACTTGGTAACCTGAATAAGAAGTCAATATGACTTGAAATAACCAAGTTAACTGAAAATCTGATGAGGTAGGGCAAACGCATAATTAAATGTTTAGACATAGTATAATAACACATTAACCTAAGGCGCTTGGACCAGTCCGTACGTATGAAGGTGAATAACCCAACGGGGTAGATCGTCATGGCGTCACGAGAAACAAGGGGAGTGCACATCCATCTGATTAATGCGCCTATTCTGCCTGTTGTTCTGCTGATATTCTGCTGGCTTCGAAGGACTGGAAGGGGAAGCACGTGGCTTCTTGGGACATGGAGGGTACTCTTGGTAGTTCTCTGTGCTTAGGTGGTGCTTGCAGCGGTTGGGTCTGCGCGTTACTACCCGGTGAGTATACCTTGATTGCCACGATTGTGGGCAATCAGAAGGCTGTAGGGTGGCCTAGGTGATTCGACGATCATGTTGCCTTGTGACTAGATGGGTTATGACCATTTTATCTGTTTTCCTTTAGCGGGTCTAACCATCTGTTTGATGGTAGTCGTCAGGTACCAGCCATCGACAGTCTGCGTGATGCGGAAAGACAGAGAGCTAAACCAAAAGACCTTTTACTATCAAGGCTTTGGGTGAGGGACAGGATAATTAGGAATTGTTGTTTGTTGTTTTCTCTAGTTCCACATCACTAGCTCCCAATTCTGTTTTTCTTTCAATAGTTGAGGGAGGGGTCAGGTGGGACCATAGTCGCTGTGAAAATGCATACCATAGCATTTGTGTACATAGATGTCTGAAAATCTCCCGACCGAGTTCCGTGTTCCTTGTACAACCCTGTTATGGAACTTGGTGAAAAGTAGATAATACGTGCGGATACATGCATATTGTTTCCGGATGGTGTATCATATAAGTTGAGGCATTGAGTATGATTGACGGTACGTCTAGATACATGCATGTTTGCTCCGGGTGGTGTATCGTAGACTTTAGGGCATTACTCTATGATGGAATCTGATTCGATCAAAGGTGGCAGTCCGTACGCTTACGTAGCATGGCAATGGTGGTTCTATGCGGAATGTAGCATAGTTATGCACAGATCTATACATCATTCCGACATAGGATGAGGGACCGCGTAGATTTCTGTTGGCGTTACAACGGAGACCATGCTAGTGGGGTACCATGGCGTGTACGATGGGTACAATGTGTGTGTAAGCCTTGAGTGTTGTTAACCCAAGTAACGTAATAAATAAGAAAATGTAACTGAACGATATATATAGGGGTATCCAAAATGTATAGTTCAAATACAGTCACCAAAACTTGTGTTCTGACCCCCTCCTCATAACATACTCGCAGGTTAGACTTGTGGCTAAGATATGATAGCTTTGGATACTGGTTAGGAAGTATTATTATCTGGGTATGGCTATATTTCGATTATATTATATTTTGTCCATTCTGCTATGAGATGTTTTCTAAGCTCTGATATATTGTATGTCTTCGTCTTTTATGTAGGATACTAGACAAACCAACACGAGTTCTGATAGATTAGAATTAAAAAAAAAAAAATCAGTCTGTCAAAATTCAGGTTGTTACACTTATCACAAGAGATTTACAACATAATGAAATAATAATTTTGTTAATCTTAAACTCTGATGTTAACAAAGCCAAAAAGAATTACCATCCTAAATAAATATATAAGCATCTACATAAAATTTGATAAACTTTCAAAAAAAAAAAAAGTTTGGAATTCACTAAAATATTGGAAAACAAACATCAATATGACTGGTAAATCTACCGTTACCACTGGTATTGCCATTTCTTTACCGCTATTTTACTGTTAATAATGGTAAAACTTACCGTTATCATACTGATAGCATTGGCATACAGATGCAACTCGATATTGCTTACCAATGGTTTGGTACTGGTATGGTAATGGTAAATTCACATTACCATAACAGCCCTGGTTTGTATACAACATGGTTGTTACTTGGTATAATGAGGAAAATAAATAAAAGATAATGAATTGATTCGACTAGCGGTAACAAGGTTGCCACCCCACTTTATTTCTTTAGAATCTATTTACACACATAAATATGATTTAAGAAGAATGGTTACGCCAAAGGAGTGGAGCACAAAGGTTCCTAAACTCGGTCATAAAGATAAATAGACAACAAGTATTGTATATAACTTGATATACAGTGATACATTTTGGACTAACAATGCTACTATTATTCTCATATTTGAGCCACTTGTTAAATTTTAAGAATGATAAATAACGATGATAAAGCGCAGATGAGATATCTGTATGATGCAATGGATCGAGCGAAGAAATCGATCATGACAAATTTTGGTATCAAAAAACATCAAAAATGTTGGAACACAATTACATCGATTTATTCGTGCGGTAGGTAAATTTTCTTTAGCTATTATATAATAATGCAGGTGAATAACATGTCAATCGTTTAATGAGAAACAAAATGATTTTATTTCAGGTTATTTTCTCGATCTACGTATTCAATGTAGCACTACTGTAACAAATGACAATGAAGTTTTAAATGAATGGACAAGCGTACTTGAAAGAATGGTACCCGATATTTCTACTCAAATCGAAATTTTGAAAGAGGTAAAATACAAACAGGTGATTCATCTATTATATTTGTTGTAAATAATATCATGTTTTATAATAATAAATATTGTGTAGGTGGAATAATAAAGAATGAAAGCTGGAGTATTTAGTTCCTAAAAGAAAAAGAAAAAGCTAATAAAATCATGATCTCTTGCAATGTATGGTTAACAATTGGCAGGGAAGCAACTCTAAATTTGACATGTTTAGCAATGCATATTCTTAGTCAAACGGTCTCATTTTCATACAGTGGAAGAAATTGGACTACATTTGCGATGATTCATACAAAATTCAGAAACAGAATTAAAATGGAGAATCTGGAACACTAGTATTTATACATTATAATATGTGATTAAGAATAGGACATGCTACATGAAAAAATACAACTACTCGAATAATTGGTTTGAATTATAACTTTTATGAAGAGGATTCACTAGCGGAGTCGACTAGAGAAGTTGACAGTCCTTTACTTGACAAGAACAGTGACAATCCTTGGTCAAATGATGATGAAATACCCGCACAAAGAAGAAATCAAAATAGTGAAAGTAGTAGTTCGTCAAATGATGATTCTGGTAATGTTGGCGGCGACGATATAGGTTTTAGCTGTTACGGTATGGGTTCTAATGTTGGTGATTCTCAAAGTGTAATGACCCAGGGATTTCGGCCCCGGAAATCGACATAAATACCTTTACCGTAACTTATGCCGACCTTCCAAACACCGAAAACACTGGAACATGATTATAAAGAAATTAGAGGGTGAGATAAGAAAGAAAGAAATATTAGAATAGAAGAAAAAGAAGAACCAACACAACACATGATCAGAGTCTCACATCGCAGCGAAACAAAATATAATACAGAAATAATCTTTATTGAGAGCTTTTTTAAAAATACTTACAATATCAGAGTACAACACACATTCGAACAGTGGTAGTAACCTGTCCTCATATACAACACACAGCGGAATAGTAGTTATATAATATCATACGTCTGAACTTCTCCAGCTCGTCTCTTCACAGCATTCGATAACCTGAACCTGTACAACCCGGGCTAACCCGAGCATTTACAAAACACCGGGTCAGTCTGGTGAACCAGAGTGAGAAAAAACTCGCATAATATTAAGGGTATCACACAACTTGATTTTAAAGTCAAAATCTTTTCGAAAGAAAAAGATAATCGTAAGACCAAATCCACACATAAATACGGACGGTTTTTACCTTATGATAACCCAAAACATTTTCGAAATCAATATCTTTTCTGATATTATAATAATGTCTAAATACAAGTAGATATCAATCTAGCGGAATGCTTGCATCTCACGCTCCACATATATAGTATACAAACAAAACCGCGGGGGCTTATTGGAGATTGGATTCTGACTATGACAAGGTATGGGACCACCTGCCGATAGTGTATCTCTAGAGGCGAATACACTGAGTTCAACAAGAACGTCTTGCAACCCGGCCCACACATGACCGACCACTCATTTCGCTTGAGTGTATCGAATGTATATCACCAGCGGTTGGGCTCAACCACCGTTTCCCGAAAAGGGACAACATCGAAATAGATTAAAGAAGCAAAAGGAATTTCTCTAGATAGGTGATTATACATCCTATTGGAAGTGACCCACATAGCCAAGCTGCCTGCCCGATTTTTGTCATTTCCCGGTTGATGAGGCTTGAGGTTTTGAATTCCCTTTTGGAACATCTGGTCACCATTCACTTTGAATGCCACATCGTCAGATCCGCCAGATATCACTAATTGAAGTCCACAAAAATACTCTGGTCGTTAAGCTAAGAGAAGTGCCCTTCTCCGCCACTAACAGAAATGCATTTGTAAAAATTAATGTACGTGATCCCTTTGGAAATACTTTGTCAGACATCCATCCATACAAGTCATCCAGGAACAGGATGAACCGAAGGTACTCTCCTACTGCATCCAATATAGGAATCACCCCATGGATCTGTAGCGAGAAGTCCTTATAACCCGTGGATTCCAACCACGATAGAACCACAGTACATCTCTGGATGCAGACCACAGATTATTAGCGGTTCTTCCGTTTTATGAAGATCTGCGGTCTTTAGTGCTCCATCTCGATCATCTTTTAGTATCTTCACGTATTTGTTGGTCAGAATGGTTTTCGAATCTAAATTCGATCCCGGTCTTTCCGTACCAACAATCGTATTGGACAGATTTGACAGTCGGAGATTTAACTATCAAAATAAGCAGTGATTCAATCATGAACATCCAATGAGTTCACTGGTTTGGTATTCAGCATCACTTGGTCTTTTAATTAAAACAAACTAATTCACTTCTGCTTAATTAAAACTTCTAACTCTTTTAATATTTAAAAATACGATAATTGTATTCTTATTACTAAGGTTCTCAAAACCAATTCTTTATAATACTTAGAAAAATAACTTATAACCATATCCAATTTCCACTTACTTCTCCTTTCAAACCATTTGTTACATCATTCTTTATTATTTAAACTTGGGAAATCCATTCTACCTATTGCTCGTAAAACAGCATTTCTAAATATCTTTTATTCCATTTTGAAACAATAACTAATATTTATTAGTATAGAATAAAACCAAACTTTACGTTTCCTTTCTAGTTCGAGAGTATCGTTATAATTTCACGCAACCCCTTTTGTTTCCATTTTACCTTAGGATCCTTATTATATAATTTTCCCTTCTTACTAATTTCCCTTTACTTCGGATCTCTCGTAATCTATTCTCCAAAATTTCACCTAACGTTGCATTATTATTTCACTAATGGAAATAATAAATTATCACTAACCTTTTTACGATTACCAACTAATACCATTCAAATAATCCTGATGTTGTTCAAGTTTGGGTATTTTAATTACCTCTCAGACCTTGATCAACAACGTTCTTATCCTCAGATAAATATGAGTTGTAATCAAAAAACCAATATTCCATTCCAGTCTCAAAACAAATTCCATTTAACTCTGATTGGGTTATACAACCCTATGACCCACTTCTTTACCCAAATTCACTTTTACATATCTCTTTCCAAATCTATTCAACCGTTCCCTGCTTTGGAAATCTTAGTTCAATTCCCTTCTTACTTAATCCCATTATTAAGTAACCTCGTCGCTCTTTATAAACCTTGTTTAATAAATTTTGGTTTAATCTAAACCCTTTTCATCTAAATTCCCTTTTTTTTTTACTTAATTCAAATATTAAGTCGGCCTAATTTAAGCTATCGTATTCGCTTAAATTTCTTTATAACTTTATTATAAAAACTCAGGTTTAAAACAAACCTGTTCATAAACTCCTTTCACCATTCAATTGGATTTCATTCCACCTTCAATTACTTTTTAAATAAATTTCCAATAAAAAGTAACTTTCTGAATTATTATTAATTAAAATAATAATTTACTTCGATCATTAACTACTTCCGTAGTTAATTACTTTATTTACTAAAATAAATAGTAAATCCTTTTAAAATTTTTTAAATTCCTTATTTAAATTTAAATACTACTCATTAAGCTATTTTATTAGATTAATTCAAATCAAACTAATTTAAAATCAATTCCAATTACGATGGTTGTCTTAGTCAACTCAAGGCGCGGTTATCTTGTTAACCCATTCCAATTCGTTCTCACTTTAAATTAATTAATAATATAATTAATTTAAATAAATTCCATTTAATAAATTCTTAACAAACCAATTTTCCATATTTTAACCGTTACGGTTAATTTCTATCCCCATATTCATAAATCTGATTAATCTCAGATTTACTTTGTAAAATCAATTTATAATAAAGCAAAGTCTTTAATAAATAAAATATTTATTTATTTTCCTTTTTACAAACTTTTATTCAAAATAATATATTTCAAAATCTATCTCCAGTTATAAAAATAAATTTTATAACTTCATCTCTATCGACTCACCTGATGGTGAATCAATATTTATAAAACGATTGATTCTATAGGCCATATGTTGCCAAAAACTCAACCAATATTGCCCATTGGTTTAAACTAGGTAGATGTTGAATTTTCTGTCAACAATCCATAATCAAATCAATCACCCAAACATGACAGTTCATATGTTGATAATATGAATTAAATAAGATATTGAGGGATCCCGTTGTATCCCTCCAACCTGTTCTTCCCTTTATTCAAAATGGTTATCTCAAATCAGATCATTCAATTTCACTTAACTGATAAATAACAACCATTAACATCACCCAATCCACAAGCAATTCAAACAATTTAAACACGTTTATTTTATAACGTGACCAACAAGGTGAGTTACCTTTATCGGATCAAATCGTTAAAATAACGATTTGGTATTTCACTGAAATTAAACACGGTTTAATTTCATCGGTTAAATCAACAAATAAGTATATAACCAGCAAACAGTCAACCATCAGCAATCAGAGCACGCAAAATAAAAACCTAATTTATATAAAATATAAATAGGGAAAACTGAGTGAGGTTAACTCACCTTGTTTCGTTTACACTGAAGCAGTTCGATTTAATTAAATTAAACTAGTGTTTAATTTATTTAAAATGTCCATCTGCGTCTCACTCCGTTCAAACCAGCTCTATAATGATGCGCATGTGGCTTCAACACTTCTGGTCTTTCGGATTTTGATAACCTATAAATGTGTTAGAGAATTGGTACGGTTATGGTTTATATTTTAACTAATAAAATTAAATTATTTAACTATTTATATTTTTAATTTAAAATTTATGGCTATGTTAACGTTGGGTTAGGAGACTAAATTTTAATTGGCATATATCAAACTCTTCTTCTAGCTGCTCTATATCTCATTCCACATGATGTATAAGGTTTCAGTTACATTTTACACACTTCTATCAGCCACGTGAATTGTTGATAAGGCATATCAGATGAGGAGTTAGGCATGTTATAATACTTTAACTCGTTATCATTTATCCTCCTATACCTGCTTCTATTTCGAACTGCGTATAAAGATACATACTGCATTCAGCACATTATATAGATACATACTACTTAAACACACATTATTAACTTAACCTTTTAACTCAAATCCTAGCTTAATCGTTAATGCATGTTAAAAGAAAACTTAATGAGACAAAATAAAACTTAATTCGGCACAGTACTAAACATTTTATGCAAATGAAACCGAATTAGGCATTTAAAAACGAGTTGGGCAAACTAAAATAGTTGGAGATATTATACTTTTTACTGTTCATTCACCTTCTTTCGTGATTTGTTATTCAATGCCGAGAGCTTCCCCACCTCTCAACAGCTCACTTACGCCACTGCATGACCTCCAACACGCTCCAGCATCATCCCCATTCCACCATCCACCATTTCTCTCCTGTTGCTCCACGTGAAAGCCAAGCCGATCAGGTTCCCTCCTTGCGGCCAACATACCAAGCCCAACCCAAAAGTTTGTGGCTCATTTCCCACCTTGTATATTCACCATCCCTTCTTCTCTAGCACTTTCGTTTTATTCCTCCTGCTAATGGCCGAAACGAAACTCACCATTTCAGTTGAAAGTCTGACACCATGCATATCAGGAACCCATCTCACCATCTTCTTATCAACCCACCACCTCCAGGACTGTTGCCGCCACGCCACCTGCAAGCGCCGCCGACCCCATCCTTCCAACTCAACCGGATCTGGAACGAACCCAAGCACGAACTGTACCCCCATCGTGATGACCTTGACAGACCCCACGATACACCCGCACCGTCGAACAACCCACTCCTGCTGTCAAGCTCCATCCATTAGAGGAACGTTGCCTGTTTCCTGTTGAACTGGATCACCACTCGTCCGCCATTAGCAGTTCGGCCTGCTCAGCTCCTTAGACGATCACGGCTTAACAAAGTCGTTCTTATAAATATATCTATATATGAGAATAGCGTCGTTCTATTTTGTTTTGTGAGGTTGAGAGCTTCGGTTTTATGAAGAAGAAGGAGATCTGCTTGTTTATGTTTGTAAAAAAGAGAAGAAAGAAGTCTGAATATATATATATATATATATATATATATATATATATATATATATATATATATATATATATATATATATAAAAGATAATTTCAATAGAGAGAACGCTATAGGTGTAGGTTTACAGAAGCTTTAGAGTGGCTGTATGGTGAGAATTTTAAAACAACTTGGTCGGCACATAACAGATGAATTAGCCACCAAGGAAATGTAAATTGAATTATTTATTTGTTACGCTTCCCCCAATGTTTTCATATCAGCTGCAAAAATGGCAAAAGAGCGTGTGTGCGTAGGAACTGAAGGAAAAGAATAGGGTGTTCCTTTCTGTTTACAAATGGATTGAATTTTAATATTATAATAATATAATGAAACTTACCCGTGGAGTATCTTATTAAAACAGAGCCATACGATTTTCATTTTTGACAAAATAATGTAATTCTAGAAAAAATATATATATATATTCCGGACCCAATAGGACAGGTTTCGTCGAATTCCGACATCGTTTGAAAAAAAAATCCTTTATAAAACCAGCGAAGAACACGCCTTTAAATTTTCCACGATCACTAAATAAACCCAATCAACTTGAAACCTTGGAATCCTATAATAATTAATCAATACGAACCCAACGGCACCAGTTTCGTCGCATTCTGAGACTGTTCTCCCAATAGGCTATTTTTATACGCACCGCAATGCCATTCTGAACACCAAATTACCCGGTCTTCAAAAATAACAAACTATATATCTAACCTAACTCTAATCGTCGATACAAACTCAACGGAATTGGTTTCGTGGCTTAATTCGATCGTCTGCTCAAGTTACACTCATATACCTCTCTATTAAATTAAATTAATTTAATTACGCATTAAAGAAAATGAATGGGTGTTTACGGGTACCGTGGTCACATACGATATCGGTTTGCCACGCAATTTAATATGTGTAACAATTTAACGTTACGGTCCTAATGAAACTAATTTCGTCGAAAACGGACTCCGTTCACAAAATAGCTATTTTAAAGGCCTATAATTTAATAACGATTTCAATAGCGACTATTTCAAAATTTGATTTGGCCATAACTAACAATCTGTAATACGAAATCTGGATTTTTCTCTTTCATATGAAAATTATCATCAACACGGTTCCAACATTTCTTGTTTCCCAGAAATCTGACTTATATCGGATTCTGTATACTCAGTTGAAGTTCAAAACTCCATATTACGAACTGCCGCGCCATTTCGAGCTCGTTTTATAATTATATAAATATATAACGTTCAAACTTCGTTTTAATTAACGAATTTAATATTAAATCCATTATTATTCCAAATAAAATATTTAAAATAATAACTTAAATAAAATATTTGGCTACCAAAAATACGGGACGTTACACAAAGACCTATCTGAACTTTTTCTATGAGAGGTGTAGATGAATATCATGGAAGAAAAGGCAGGCATTTTCACATTAATCGTGGATACCGACATAACCAGGGTAACACAAATGCTTCAGTTGATTTCAGATTATGGTTATCCTATATCTAGTTATAACTAAAATTATTCATAACATAGAGAGTACTAAAAATAAGTCCTAGAATTCGAAAACCCGGAATTCAAGCGGAATCGAAATATCAAAAATCATCAATAACCGGAACAGAAATGGAAGTGTAATTTCAAACCTTGGAATTGACCTACAGGTAAAATGTTCAACAAGGACGTTTACTTTTCGTTTGGGTTCTAGATAGCAGTGCACCTTTGAATTTAGGAAATGTACTCATGTTAATGTACAACTCTTAGGAGCTTAAGAAAATGAATATATCAAGCTCCTACAACTTAATGGAGAAGTTTGTATGTTTGTCCGCTGCATGTAGAGTCTAATTATTGCATACTGATATGCATGTAGAGTCTAATAAAATTTTATTTCATTATTATGCCAATGTTCAAATCTTATATTATCTATATTTAATCAGAGTTTAAAACACAAATTAAAATACAAAACAAAATGACCAAACTTTATTATTGCTATTATATACATACACGATGGATAAAATATTTTAAACTATTAAAATATAAATACTTGGAATTTTCTCAATAATTGTTATTCACAATTTATTATTTAAATCAATTATTAAAATAATCCAAAATAAATTGTGTTATACAATCAGTCAAAAACTAGGGCTTCACAATCTACCCCCTTAAAAGAATTTCATCTCCGAAATTAAAGAGCAACAAGGAGATTTCAGATATATCTATAGTCATAGACTTATACATAGAACACATACATGGGTCATCCCCTAACAATTATACCAAACAAGGCATCCATAACACACAGTTTATCTACTAAACATTTCACAACAATCAAAACATTCAATACATCAACAAGTAGTTATCAGTCACTTTCATAATTACAAATATATGTTACTTTCAGTTGAAAACATATCCATTTATTATTATTTGTAACAACCCGTATTTTCATAACGTGTTATAACTATAAATCAAGGCAATATTAATTTTTAAAATAAGAATCAAGGGCAACGGGTTACGCCATTACGTTCGTCTCGAAATTCTGCTTGGAAACGAGTCCGAGTTTTCGAAAATCGGAGTCCGTATGACCAAGTTACGGCTCTCCAACGTTTCAGAAATTTTCAGAGTTCAAAACAGCTCGAATTTGAATTCATAATTTAAAATTAAAACAGAGACAGACTGGGCGGGAAAAATCCCGCCCAGGTACCAGGTCGACTGGGTGGTCGACCATGTAGTCGACCCCTCCCCTGACCAGGTCGACCATAGTGTCGACCATGGTGTCGACCTGGTACCCCGAACCTGTTTTTGGGCCAGAAATCGTTCTGATGGTTCTGGTTCGATTTCTGTCCAAATTCTTTGACCTAACCCTATATAAATAGCCCCTAACCCTAGACTCTCTACACAATTTCTCTCCGGCCTTATGCTGCTAAAATTCTGACTGGAAGGATAGAGAAAAGGGGGCTATTCGAGACCACGTTTAGAGACTACGCTAATTGGGGGATTTCTAGAGATTCTGCTACAACTCTTTTGCTTTCTAATCTCTAACCATGATCTGTAAGCCCCAGTTACTCTTAGATCTAAACTATAAATTTAACACGAACATGTTGTAAACTGAAATTAAGCCTAAATATGATAATTAGGTTGGATCTATCATTGTATATCTATGATCTATGACTATTCCTTTTAGATCTATTATTTTGGATCTAAATTTGTACACCCTAGACCTATTCATCTTAAATCTTAACTTGTGGGAATATGTGTATGAACTTGATTTGGGACCAATTCATGTTGAAAACCTAAACCCCTCATGACCTTTATCTTAACATGCATGTGATGTTGAAACCATTATTATTCTCATATTGGGGTTATTATCTTATGTCAACTATTGCCATGTCTATCACCCTATTTTGCTAAGTTTGATATTTGAGACCCTATTTCATATGCCAATAATGTTATAATCATCATGCTTAACTTGTAATCACCTTTGCCACCTTATGCCTATCCTTTTTGTGTTATTCCCTATTTAGATCTATGGTATTGATTCGAATTCACGTGCGTTGGGAATACGTTTTGGGTAGATTAGGCAAACTTGAATTGGCTATGAAATTGACATGATATGACATGAAAACTTGACATGAAATTATATTTGAAAACAAGAACATGGACATGACACTTAGATAACTTGAAAGTGGCCAACTCGAGGTTGGGTTGAGTTTGCAGTATAAACCTGCCCGGAACCGCCCGACGAATCCAGTAACTTCAAACAATAGGACCCAATGTGAGTAGTTGGTCATATCACACTTAAAACCCGAGGTTAGACTAGGTTATGGTGTAAAGTTGCCCGGACCCGCCCGGCACATCCAGTAACCATAACCAAGTCTAATGTGAGAGGTTGGGGTGTATTAAGTAAATTAATGCCACATGATAAGGTTAAGTCATGGACCACTTGAATATACTTAACCAGTTTGACACGTTGATTTGTTAGGGTTAAGTCATGAACTGCTTGTACACACTTAACCAACTTGATACATGATCAGATATGGTTAAGTCACGAATTTAAATGACAACACTTAACCCTTAGAAACCCTAATTACGCGGTCCTTTTCAGCAGTAACCCACTTAGGAGTATGACGATACCCTGGGGACTAGGCAGGGTGGGGCACGATTACTGTGCTGAATATAAGTGACCAGAAAGACGGCTGAGTAGGTGCGCCATTGTAACGACCCGAGGAAAAGGTCGATGCTCGAGTCTTCGACAACAATACATAAACCCGTATCGCTTGCCAAAAACCCAAGTATTTATCCCCCAGATTGTCATGAAAAAGAATTTAGAGGGTGAGAATAGAAAGAAAGAAGTATTAGAATAGAAGAAAGAAGAAGAATACATCAGAATCTCACAGCGGAACGAATAAAATATAATATCAAATCTCTTTATACAAAAGAACTTTGTATACATACCAATCATCAGAGTACAACATATCAGTCACAGCGGAATAATATCTGTATATAACTAACGGTGAAGCCTCCTGTTTTTAGCTCCTGAAAACTCCAAGCGAAACCTAACCTGGAACATACTCGGTCTGACCCGAGCACATTTGATTTAAAACAAAATACACCGGGTCAGTCTGGAATACTATCAGTGATAAATTCACATAACACACACTTGTTTAACTTTGTAAAATCCTTTCGAAACCAAAGGATAATAGTAAGACCAGTCCACACATAAACACGGACGGTTTTTACCTTACTATAACCCAAAACATTTTTGAAAGCCATACTTTGATCTGATATTATCATAATGTCTAAATACAAGTAAATAACAATCTAGAGGAACGCTTGCACCTCACGCTGTCAGACATTCGTCCATGCAAGTCATCCAGGAACAGGATGAACCGAAGGCACTCTCCTACTGCATCTCATATAGGAATCACCCCAAGGATTAGTAGCGAGAAGTCCTTGCAACCCGTGGATTCCAACCACGACAGAACCACAGTTTATCCCTGGGAGCTAACCAAAGATTATTAGCGGTCCTTCCGCTTATGAAGATCCACGGTCTTCAATGCTCCATCTCGACCATCTTCAAATATCTTCACGCATTTTTTGGTCGGAATGGTTTTCGAATATAAATTCGATCCCGGTCTTTCCATACCAACAAGCGTATTGGTCAGGTTTTGATAGTCGGTGTTTTAACTATCAATAACAAAGGTGTGAATAAACTAAGTTGCTGATTTAGTACTTGGCAATGCCTGGCCTTTTACAATATATTTAACAAAATGGTTGATTAACCTTTGAACCTTCCAATATATTGAAACATTATATTTATCCTTATTTAACAAAAAATCATTTAAACACTTTCGAGCATATATATAAGTATACACCCCGCTTTCCATTCCCTCTTGAAAGTATCGATATATTTCTTTAAAACTCTTTTCCCTTTTTCTTATAACCGAACAACTCACGATATCCATATACGTATATACTTAATGGTATAAACTAAATTTCCTCTGATTAACTCTGACAGATTTACTTTGATTGATTAACTAATATTCGACTTACTCCCTTCGCTTGACTCTAGATCATAGCGATCACAATGGTTACGCCTGATTCCCTCAGGAAACATCCGACCGCCGTAGGCTATCTACAGCCCTGCGAATTACGCTAGCAGTCGTACGCAATGGCAATTCTTCCTGAATAACTATGTTTCACTAGCTCTATTTCAAATACTATATTCGCTCAACTCTAATTGAATAACAAATATTCAATATAATTTTAAATCAATATTCTTATTTCTTTTGAATTGCAATATTATTTATTTCCCCAAAATCTCGCATTCATTTTCAATACTTCACGTATGGAACATCACGTCAATCGCAACCCCTTTCACTCGTTTCAAACCAATACCATTCCTTGATAATAACGAGGCCGTTCAAGTTGGGGTATTCTATTTACCTCTCAGACCTTGATCGACAACGTCCTTATCTCAGAATAATACCAGTTCGTATCTTCACCACTAATAATAACATCTCCTTTACCACTTTGATTTCGAATCTGGTTTTAAAAGTCATTTCTTTATTTTTGGAATCCTTGGCCAATACTCTTTTTACTTAATTTCCTTAATTAAGTAAATCTTTACTAAACACCACTTTTAACTCAAAGCACTACTACACTTATAACTCCTTGGGTTTTATAATAAATATCTCTTGTCAAATATTTGGCTTCCACCAATTTGGCATTCTAATAATGGACTTGTTTTGGATTTTATAAAATCCGCTTACCAATTTTTCTATAATAAGACCACTTTTTACTTGGTTTTCATTTCGAGCATCCATTAATCAATATTTACTACTAAAGCACTTGTATGTGATTCACTTTGTTTTTGAAATCCTTATTTCAATTATCGTGCTTTGTTTAATTGAATCCATTACATTTGACTCATCAATCTGGCTCAAAACCCTTTAAACCTCACTTGGATTCCTTCTTGAACACTTTGAAAATCTCTTAACTAAATTTAACAACTTCTTATATTTTATTGTAAAACCATTATTACCATTACTATTTTCCAATCTATGATTTACCACTTTCCTTAAGCATTTCATTTCAATTACATTCTCTTTTACTTAATTTAACAATTAAGAAAAATCTTGTTTAAATCTCTATATTCACTTACCACTTTCAATTACCAATTTCGTTTTGAAAACTAGGATTAGGAAACCCCTTTATAAAACTCTTATTTCCCCTTTTTCCAAACCTTGTGGCCCCTTAATCACCCGAACTTTCAAGTAAAAATCATTTGTTTTAAATTACTATTTATTCAAATAACCATTTACTTCATTCTTTACTATATTAGAAATGTTTAACATGGGTATTAATCAATATAGGGTTATTATCATTTAAAAGCTTATTAAATGATAATTAATATTTCTAACACAAGCTAACTCAATAATTCCTTTAATTTAGTTAATCGGGAATTAACTAACAATTTAACACTAAACAACTCGACCATTCCTAATTTAATTACTTATATAAAATAATTTAGAAAGGCTCAATTCAGTTATAAAATAATTTATAACTTTAAAACTGCGTCGTTTCACCGAACGGTAAAACCGACGTTTAACACAACACGGTTATGGCCATTCACTGCCAATTACCCAATCAACACTGTCAGTTGATTTTAAACACAACACGGGGAATATCTGTTCAACCATCACACTCAAATAGATTTTACGACCATACGGGGTTTAATCAGTTCATATATCAATGATATGAAACAAACGAACAACATATATAATATTTGAGGAATCCGGTCGGATCCCTCCAACCTGTTCTGCCCTGCATCACAGCTTATTATACAGTTCATAATAATATATGAAATAAATCCCAACCATCTATTTAAAACGATGTAATAGCAATATATCAAACAACACACAACCAACCAATCAACCAATTTATAATTTTAAGGGTAAATTATTTTTTAACATGAATTTACCACATCACAGGATTCCAGAAGGTGTGAGAATTAACTCACCAAAGTTTATTCTGATCGACGGTTGACGCGTTTGTCGCTTTTAACTTGAACTGAATGTTCAAAATTAGCTGAATTTTCAACTACGTCGGATTAGTGCCTAGTCAGTGCCATCACCTAGGTCTCGTCCCAGCGATCCCAACGGATCCAGTTTCGTCAGATTTCGTTAAAGTGTGAAGAAGTTACGCCTGTTTTAAGTTTGATAAGTTATACGATTTTAAACTAATTAAATAAATAAATACCATAATTACTCCCTTAGTCCCGCCACGTCACCACATTTAACGGTCAAAGCCACGTCAGATAATCTTCTTCCCCCCCATGCGTTTTCTATTTCTGATCTGAACAAAACCCGATCCCTTACTTCACACGAAAACACGGCTTGCTCCTCTTCAACTCACCATCGCTGGTGATGATTCCCACCACCGGAAGTCAGCTCCGCCCACCGTAGCCTTCGCCACTCAGAGCAGCTCCACCCCCCTTGACCCCGGCCTCCCACTCGTCTCCGACCACCTGAAATCAACACAAACCCAATTTCTGTTTATCTACAAAATCCAACCACCACCGATCATCGTAGGACGCCGTTCGAACCCCGTTCATCGTACTATCGCTATTTTAAACGCGGTTTATTCGCTACTGCGCTCACATGCGAACCCCGTTCGAGACGCGAATGGACAGCATAGTATATCTTGACGATACGGTCCTAACGAAACTTGTTTCGTCGAATTCCGAGTTCGTTTGCTCGAATGGCCCTCGTTCACGTTCAAATGGTCGTTTTTATTTACATTTTATTTTGCCACGCTCACAAATTAACCCCGATTGACGCGTCACTTGAAAACTAGCAATAAATTGACGTTGCGGTACCAATAAAATTTATTTCGTCGAAAACTGACGTCGTTTGAATAATGGCCCTTTTTTAACTAGCCAATTCAAATAAAATAAACCAATTTAAAAATACCTCAATATAATAATATTAAAATATTGAAATTGGCCATACCTGACCAGAATATTGTATACTACCATAATAAAATACCTCAGGTTGAGTTTGAAGCTAAATCGATATTATAAATATTTAAAAACCCCTTTATTTAATTAAAATAACGTTATAATATATAACGAAATTCCATAGCGACCTTTCAAAATTTGATTTGGCCATAAAATAAAATTTACAACACGAAAACTTGATTTTTCTCTGCCATTGGAAAGATATCGTCAAATCGGTCCCGACGTTTCTTGTTTCGAGAAACTACGACTTATTTTGGGCCTTGTATGGCCATTCAAAGTTTAAAACGCCAAATCGCGAACTGCCGCGCCACTGCAGCTCGTTATTTAATTAAATTATAAATTAAACGTAATAACGTCGTTTTAATGACGAAATCGCCACGAAATTTCAATACGACCAATATTAAACCATTTTAAGTTGACCGTTCACGTTATACGGCAAATCTACATTTTTCCAAATATGCCAAAAATAAAATATTATTATTTTATTAATATAAATTAAATATTCACATTAAAATGGTCAAATCAATTATTTAAATTCAAATCAATATTTTAAATAAATAAAATATTTCGAATTAAATGGCCAGAAAATCCGGGACGTTATAGCCAAAGTAGGTTCAGGCGGACTAGGGTCGTGCACTTAGTCCGGAGTTGAAAAAGTAGGCATGGGCACCCGTAGGGATACACTGTGCGTGCTTGATTTGTGTCAGTGGTTGACATCCTAGGGCTTGATACACCCTAGGGTGGACCTAGCACAGGTGACTACACTTCCGCGTTTGGGCCGTATGACACCGACACACGACGAGTTAGGATCGTAGGGAGCCGATCAATTAGATCGTTCTGTTGGACACTATATTGGGCCATTTCATGATATTGAGCCAAGGGATAATTTCTTGATTTATACTTGACATGGATTAAAATACTAGTACAGTTGGTGTAGTGAATCTTGTATATGCGATGCCACACTTAACTTAACTTATCTTAGTTATCATGCCAGTCCAGTTATTATCTTTATGTTTAATCTCAGTTTCTCATGTCTTGTTAACTTTACTAGTTTTTATACTGATAGTCACTAGGGCTTACCAGTCTTTATGACTGACCCTTTTCCTTTAGCCTCTTTTCTTTCGTTTTCCACCCCCCAGGTTCTCAGGGAGGAAACTCTAGCCCTTAGCTTGGACTTAGCTTGCTTTTCTGACGGCTCATGTACGGTTTGGTCTTGAGCTATGCTACGGCTGCTCTCATGCTATTTTTGGGGAATAATAATTTACTTATGTTATTTTTAAGTTTATGCTTCTTTAGAACTTGATGTAATGGAATAATGACTTGGTACTTTTGATATAAGAGGTTTTGACTCTATTTTGAAGTAATGTGATTTGGTTTTTAATTTCTATCGCTGCTTTATATAATTTATTTATTTATGTTCTGTCTTATGTTATCTCTGTGTATGTTTACCTAGATGATACCCCTCCAAAACTAGGGCATTCCCTTTGTGAGTGACCCTAGCGGAGGTGGGGTGTTACAATTTGGTATCAGAGCATAAGGTTTCCAGACTGGGCAAAAGTTTTAAGAGAAAGTTTTAAAAACTTTCTGAAATTATTTTCAAAACCATTTATAAAGAAGCATTTTTCAAGAAAAGTTTATTTTTAAGAAAAGGCTATTCCCCAAAAATCTACAAGCACTTTCCTTTGTTCCCTCGTTTGAATTCTTTTCCCTTTTCGTTTTTCAGCATGTCTGGGGATCTCAACTTGCCCGAAGGCGTGCAAATACCCAACTGGTTTCGTTGGTACTTAGAGGCCACAACTCCAGCTGCAGGCCCCGCTAATGTAGTTCCCCCAGCGGAGGCTGCTCCTCCTCCTCCTCAACCCCCTCGAGTAGATCCTTTCGCTAAGATTTGCAAAGACTTTAAGGCGATGGGTGGCATGGATTTCATAGGGACCGAAACCTTTGTTCAAGCAAGAAACTGGCTAAAGGAGACGGAAGACCTATTTGTTATCTTCAATGTAGCGGATCGTAGAAAAGTTCAGTTGGCAGCATGGCTACTGAAAGATGAGGCCGCATTTTGGTGGGAAGTCACCAACGCTACCAGGCCAATGGAGACTTGGGATGACTTTAGAGAGAGATTTGGGCTTAGGTTTCTCTTGACAGCAGAAGAGAGTCTTCAAATGGAGAGGTTCCTAGCATTAAAGCAAGGGGACATGACTGTTAGGGAGTACGTGAATAGATTTAATCAGCTCGCTCGGTTCGGATTGGACTTGGTCAATACGGCCCAGAAAAAGGCTCTACGCTTTGCTCGAGGATTGAACGAGTCACTACACGGGTTGGTCATGACTCATGTACCCGTGGGGGCGACCTTTGAAAGCTTGGTGGATATGGCAATACTTAATGAGGAATACAAGAATGGGAAGAAAGAGGTTAAGCCTAATGAGACTCAGAATAAGAAGGTGGACTTCAAGTGGGGAGGCAACAAGAACAATAAGAATAACAAGAATAACAAGGGCAACAACAACAATAATAACAAGGCACGTGAAACAAGGAAGTGTAACTATTGTGGTATTACTGGACATATAGCCAAAGACTGTAGAAAGAAGAAGTGGAAGTTGGGTGAATGCTTTCATTGTGGGGAGTCTGGACACTTCAGTAAGGATTGCCCTAAGAGGCAAGGACAGGGGCAAGGGCAGACACAGCGAGTAGGACCTTCTGGAGGGCAGTTGCAGGCTCTCAACACCACTCCAGCTTTTGACCGAGGTAGTATTTCTGTAGAAAGCCTCGTTTACATTTCTGATTTTCCTGTTCGAACCTTATTTGACTCTGGCGCTTCGCATACTTTTATTTCTTCTGATATTGTTGAAAATCTGCACCTAAGTACTAGTCTAGTTGAGGATCCTGTTAGTGTTTCAAATCCAATCGGGGGCTCCGCCCATTTATCTATGATTTGTGTGGACTTGAGGATTTCTATCTTTAGCGTAGAATTCACGTGTAATGCTTATGTTCTCGGGTTTATGGGATACGGTTTGATTTTGGGCAGGATTGGCTGTCCAGTTATAGAGCCATTCTAGATTGTGAGCGAAGGGTAGTGAGGCTCATGACCCGCCTTGGTAATACCCTTGAGATTTCCTGCAACCCTATGGGTCCAGTCATGTTATGTTATCTAGAATCTCTCGACTCGTCTATCGATAATCTGCAATCTGTGAGTGTAGTCCGAGAATATCCCGATATCTTCGATGAGGTGAAGGGGTTACCCCCTAAACGCGAGATAGTTTTCCGTATTTATCTAGTTGATAATGCCAAGCCAGTTTCATTGCCCGTTAGTCACATGGATCCACGAGAAAGGAGAGAGCTGAGTAAGCAGGTTATGGAGTTGCTCGAGAAAAATTTCATAAGGCGAAGCATTTATGAATGGGGTGCTCCGGTGGTATTCGCTACTAAGGCGGATGGTTCGCTTCGTCTGTGCATGGATTATCGTGAATTAAACAAGCTGACGAAGAAAAATACGCACCCACTACCGAGAATCGACGATCTGTTTGACCAGCTTGTAGGAGCGTCTGTTTTCTCTCAACTCGATCTAGCCACAGGATTCCATCAGCTTAGAGTGGCTGAGGATAGCATTGACAAGACTGCGTTTAGGACTCCAGATGGATTCTTCGAATGGCTCGTCATGCTGTTTGGATTAACAAATGCACCCGCATACTTTGTAGATTTGATGAGTAGGGTGTTTAGGGAGTTCCTGAACAAATTCGTGGTGGTTTTTGTGGACGATATTCTGATCTTCTCAAAGGATGAGGAAGAACATGCTAGACATCTCAGGGAAGTTATGGATACGCTTAGAGCACACAAGTTAAAGGCTAAGTTCTCCAAACGCCATTTTTGGAGGAAGGAAGTTCGGTTTCTTGGGCATGTAGTTTCTAAGCAAGGCATAGCCGTGGACCCCGCGAAGGTAGTTGCAGTGCAAGACTGGAAAGTTCCGAAGAACGCAACTGAAGTGAGAAGTTTTCTCGGTTTGGCAGGATTTTATAGGAAGTTCATTAAGGACTTCGCTAAGATTTCAGCTCCTCTTACTAGGTTGACTAAGAAAAACCTAGCATTTGCATGGGACATAGAATATGAAATTGCTTTTCAGAGACTCAAGAGAGCCCTCACCACAGCTCCAGTTTTGACATTACCCGACGGAGGTAAGATGTTCACCGTGTACACTGATGCGTGTGGCATAGGATTAGGCGCGGTTCTAATGCAAGAAGGGAAGGTGATTTGCTATGGGGGTAGACAGCTTAAAGTTCATGAAAAGAATTATCCCACAAATGACTTGGAGTTGGCTGCAATTGTTTTTGCACATAAATCTTGGCGCCATTATCTTCTAGGGGAGAGGTTCGAGCTATATACCGATCACAAATCGCTCTAGTACCTCTTCTCACAAAAAGATTTGAATCTAAGGCAACAGAGGTGGATGGAATTCTTGGCATCGTATGACTTCGATATAGCTTATACCCCTGGCAAGGGTAACGTGGTGGCAGATGCGCTAAGTAGAAAAAGGTTGACTTTGAGTCCCTTATTTGTTGAAAGGAAAAGTTTAGAGTTTTTAGCAACCTTGATTTTACACCTGCTGTTGAGTCCTTGACTATTACATTAGCATCTCTTGAGCTAAGACCTACACTCCTAGACCAAGTAGGGGATTCGCAGAAGGAAGACCCATAGATAGTCGAGATTATGTCCAAGTTGATCAGTGGTGAGACGTCAAGTCACCTTGGTAGGTATGCCATTGATGACAAGGGATGGCTAAGGCGCGATGGAAGGCTATGCGTTCCACAAGTGGGAGGCTTAGTAAATAAAGTTCTCGAAGAGGCGCATCACTCGAAGATGACCATACATCCCGGAGGGGCTAAGATGTACAGGGATATGAAGCGCATTTTCTTTTGGGCTGGAATGAAAAAGGACGTGGCAGAGTTCGTTTCGAAGTGCATGGTGTGCCAATAAGTAAAGGCCGAGTCGAAGAAGCCCGGTGGGCTATTACATCCTTTGGAGGTCCCACAATGGAAGTGGGAAAGTATCTCGATGGATTTCATGGATGAACTACCTAGGTCAAGGAAGGGAAACACTAGCATATGGGTCATTGTTGATAGACTCATGAAGAGTGCTCACTTTATTCCCATAAAGAGCAAGAGGACTGCATCATGGCTAGCTTCTATTTACCTTCGAGAGATAGTACGGTTGCACGGGGTTCCTTCTAGTATAGTTAGTGATCGTGACCCGATTTTCACTAGCCAGTTTTGGAATAGTCTACAAGAAGCAATGGGTACACGACTGAATTTAAGCACGGCCTATCACCCACAGACGGATGGGCAAACCGAAAAGGTAAATAGGGTACCAGAGGATCTTTTGAGACTTTGCATTCTTGATTTTGGGGGTACTTGGGAAGACCATCTCCCTCTCATGGAGTTGGCTTATAATAATAGCTACCAAGCTAGCATAGGAATGGCACCGTTCGAGGCCTTATATGGAAGACCGTGCAAGTCACCAACTTTTTGGTGGGAGACGACCGACAAGCTTATACTTGGGCCCGACATGATAAGGGACTCTTCTGAGAAGGTTGAGTTGATACGAAGATGGATGAAAACGGCTCAAGATAGATAGAAATCTTACGCGGACAAGAGAAGGACAAACTTGGAATTTGAAGTCGGAGATATGGTCTTTATTAAAGTTTCTCCTTTACGCAATGTGGTTCGTTTTGGAGCAGTTGGAAAGCTAGCACCAAGGTTCGTAGGACCATTCCCCATCATTGAGCGGATTGGGCAGATGGCCTATAAGGTAGAATTACCCGAGAGGCTGGCCGGAGTACACAATGTCTTTCACATCTCGCATCTCCGAAAGTGTTTACATGAGTCTGCCGAAGTGGTTGAGCCAAGCATCCTTGAAGGCGTAGAAGTGGAAAAGGAAGCAACATTGAGGCGAGTTCCGATCTGTATCTTAGGAACGGAGATCAAGAAGCTAAGGAATCGGGAGGTCAAGCTAATTAAAGTACAGTGGAGTGAAGCCCAAGAAGACGCAACTTGGGAAACCGAGGAGAAGATACGAGCGCTTTACCCATTTCTTTTTTAGGGTACATTCTCGATCACATTTTCCTTTAAGCTTGAAAAACCTTTCGTATCATGCTTTTACTACCTATGTTTGTCTTGTTACCTTCTAGATCTTTTCTTGAGGACCTTAGGTAGAACCCTATGGATGTAAACATGTATTTGAAACATGTTATGCTTGATGTTTGTAAATGGTTGTAAGTGTTTGCAAGTGATTGCTAGTGGATGCAAGACACATATTAGGCACTAGACCGGCTCAGACACATTTTCATGTTGCATATGCATGGGTGCTTATACTTGTATATGGATGGAACTTGTTATGCTATCACTTGGATGTTGCATATGGATGATGTTTTTGCACTCATGTAGAGATTATAAATTATGTTAGGAATTTGCATACATGTGGACTCATTACACTAACATATTTCGCATTAAGGAGGTTTACAGAATCAGTAACCGCCTGATCTTTTGCATTAGATAAGTACATATACACACACTTACTGCATATATTCATACAGCATTAGAAATCTCTTAAGGACAATGGTTGCTTGTGGATGATGTTTTGAGTAGATGGATGATGGATGGTAGGATACGTTCTTCCTAACTTAGAGATTTCGGGGACGAAATCCTTTAAGGAGGGGAGAATGTAACAACCCGTATTTTCATAACGTGTTATAACTATAAATCAAGGCAGAATTAATTTTTAAAATAAGAATCAAGGGCAACGGGTTACGCCATTACGTTCATCTCGAAATTCTGCTTGTAAACGAGTCCGAGTTTTCGAAAATCGGAGTCCGTACGACCAAGTTACGGCTCTCCAAAGTTTCAGAAATTTTCAGAGTTCAAAACAGCTCGAATTTGAATTCAAAATTCAAATTTTAAACCCAGACAGACTGGGCGGGAAAAATCCCGCCCAGGGACTAGGTCGACTGGGTGGTCAACCATGTAGTCGACCCCCCTGACCAGGTCGACCATAGTGTCGACCATGGTGTCGACCTGGGTGTCGACCTGGTACCCCGGACCTGTTTTTGGGCCAGAATTCGTTCTGATGGTTCTGGTTCGATTTCTGTCCAAATTCTTTGACCTAACCCTATATAAACAGCCCCTAACCCTAGACTCTCTACACAATTTCTCTCCGGCCTTATGCTGCTAAAATTCTGACTGGAAGGATAGAGAAAAGGGGGCTATTCGAGACCACGTTTAAAGACTACGCTAATTGGGGGATTTCTAGAGATTCTGCTACAACTCTTTTGCTTTCTAATCTCTAACCACGATCTGTAAGCCCCAGTTACTCTTAGATCTAAACTATAAATTTAACACGAACATGTTGTAAACTAAAATTAAGCCTAAATATGATAATTAGGTTGGATCTATCATTGTATATCTGTGATCTATGACTATTCCTTTTAGATCTATTATTTTGGATCTAAATTTGTACACCCTAGACCTATTCATCTTAAATCTTAACTTGTCGGAATCTGTGCATGAACTTGAATTGGGGCCTATTCATGTTGAAAACCTAAACCCCTCATGACCTTTATCTTAACATGCCTGTGATGTTTAAACCATTATTATTCTCATATTGGGGTTATTATCTTATGTCAACTATTGCCATGTATATCACCCTATTTTGCTAAGTTTGATATTTGAGACCCTATTTCATATGCCAGTAATGTTATAATCATCATGCTTAACTTGTAATCACCTTTGCCACCTTATGCCTATCCTTTTTGTGTTATTCCCTATTTAGATCTATGGTATTGATTCAAATTCACATGCGTTGGGTATACGTTTTGGGTAGATTAGGCAAACTTGAATTGGCTATGAAATTGACATGATATGACATGAAAACTTGACATGAAATTATATTTGAAAACATGAACATGGACATGACACTTAGATAACTTGAAAGTGGCCAACTCGAGGTTGGGTTGAGTTTGCAGAATAAACCTGCCCGGAACCGCCCGGCGAATCCAGTAACTGTAAACAATAGGACCCAATGTGAGTAGTTGGTCATATCGCACTTAAAACCCGAGGTTAGACTAGGTTATGGTGTAAAGCTGCCCGGACCCGCCCGGCACATCCAGTAACCAAAACCAAGTCTAATGTGAGAGGTTGGGGTGCATTAAGTAAATTAATGCCACATGATAAGGTTAAGTCATGGACCACTTGAATATACTTAACCAGTTTGACACGTTGATTTGTTAGGGTTAAGTCATGAACTGCTTGTACACACTTAACCAACTTGATACGTGATCGGATAGGGTTAAGTCACGAATTTAAATGACAACACTTAACCCTTAGAAACCCTAGTTATGCGGTCCTTTTCAGCAGTAAACCACTTAGGAGTATCACGATACCCTGGGGACTAGGCAGGGTGGGGCACGATTACTGGGCTGAATATAAGCGACCGGAAAGACGGCTGAGTAGGTGCGCCATTGTAGGTTCAGGCGGACTAGGGTCGTACACTTAGTCCGGAGTTGAAAAAGTAGGCATGGGCACCCGTAGGGCAACACTTTGCGTGCTTGATTTGTGTCAGTGGTTGACATCCTAGGGCTTGATACACCCTAGGGTGGACCTAGCACAGGTGACTACACTTCCGCGTTTGGGCCGTATGACACCGACACACGACGAGTTAGGATCGTAGGGAGCCGATCGATTAGATCGTTCTGTTGGACCTTGTATTGGGTCATTTCATGATATTGGGCCAAGGGGTAATTTCTTGATTTATACTTGACATGGATTAAAATACTAGTACGGTTGGTGCAGTGAATCTTGTATATGCGATGCCACACTTAACTTAACTTATCTTAGTTATCATGCCAGTCCAGTTATTATCTTTATGTTTAATCTCAGTTTCTCATGTCTTGTTAACTTTACTAGTTTTTATACTGATAGTCACTAGGGCTTACCAGTCTTTATGACTGACCCTTTTCCTTTCGCCTCTTTTCTTTCGTTTTCCACCCCTTCCCCCCCCCCCCCCCCAGGTTCTCAGGGAGGAAACTCTAGTCCTTAGCTTGGACTTAGCTTGCTTTTCTGACGGCTCATGTACGGTTTGGTCTTGAGCTATGCTATGGCCGCACTCATGCTATTTTTGGGGAATAATAATTTACTTATGTTATTTTTAAGTTTATGCTTCTTTAGAACTTGATGTAATGGAATAATGACTTAGTACTTTTGATGTAAGAGGTTTTGACTCTATTTTGAAGTAATGAGATTTGGTTTTTAATTTATACCGCTGCTTTATATTATTTATTTATTTATGTTCTGTCTTGTGTTATCTCTGTGCATGTTTACCTTGATGATACCCCTCCAAAACTAGTGCATTCCCTTTGTGAGTGACCCTAGCGGAGGTGGGGTGTTACATTATTCTTCAACATTCATCAGTTCGTGACTGTAAATAGGTAAGAAAATAATCATCTAAGTATTAACCCCAAAGAATGAAATCAACATCAGATCGATACTTAGAAAATCATTTAACTCAGCCAATCTCCAGTTAGGTTCCAATCACTTAACTCCAGTTAAACTTCTGAATTCCAGAATCCAAATTTTTGGTTTTTATTCCAAACCATTTTGAAATCACATATCTTAATTCCATTTTAAATTCAAACTATTTGAATTTTCCCAAACATCTTGTTTTATTCAAACAATTTCCAGTTGACTTATTTGTATACTTTATTCTTATACAAACTCAAATTGGTTATAACCATTTCAATTTTTATAACTTAATTTGCTTATAACAATAACAATCGACACATCCAAATATGATAATAATTTCATAATCTTATTATTTAATAGCAAAATAAAATTTTGGGCAAAATTATTTCATTTATCCAACTTCTAAAATAATACCGTGTCAAATTACTTTGTTTTAGTGTTTAGAAACACCTATAGATTCACCTGTTCCTTTCGGTATCAACCAGAATTCATAAACCGCTCGACAAATCAATTAACATAATATAAAACAATTTTCATATCAATTAACAAATACGCGCTCATATATACACTCTCAAACTCAATCTAGGGTATTACTAACCCCATCTCTATCGAGTTATGCCAAAGAGCCAAGGTTATTACTCAACAAAGGTTATTAATGAACCTTCATCTCTGATACCAAGTGTAACGACCTGCAAATCCGTACCACTTGAATTAACTGAATACAACTCACGTCCAACCCGAATTACATGAAAATATGAATCATTAATGGAAAGAAGTTAGAGGATGAGAAATAGAAAGATAGAAAATTAGAATAGAAGAAAATCGGTAGAAGATAGAACTGAACAACAACATAGAACCTCACAACCGCAATGGAATAAAATATAATATATAAATAATCACTTTTGAAATTCAAACTGTATTTAAACTTACATACATCATCAAAGTACATTACATATAAAACACAGCGGAATAAACTCTATATATCTAACATTTGAAGCCTCATGCTCCAAGCTCCTCCAGAAAAGTCGGTGAAGTCTGAACTACTTGACTGTCCGTTCAAATTTGGGCACCTAAAAGTTTAGGGAAAACATAGAAAAATAAACTTTGGGTTAGTCATGGGACTGGTATGAGTAAATGGCTTTAAAATAGCCTTATTTAATCATAAGATCACGCCGTATAACACAGAACAGGTTTTTCCCTTATGAGAATCCAAAATACTTGGTTTAACTTATCAAAACATTTTGAAAGAAAAGATAATCGTAAGACCTACCCGCACATAAACACAGATGGATTTTACCTTAGAATAATCCAAAACATCTTTATATCAAAACATTTCTGATATTATAATAATATCTAAATCAAATAAATAGCAATCTAGCGGAACACTTGCATCTTACGCTCCACATATATAGTATACAATCAAAACCGTGAGTGCTTACTGGATAATGGATTTCCAACCATGAAAAGGTATGGAACCACCTTCTAATAGTGTATCTTTAGAGGGGAATACACTGGGTTTAACAAGAACATCTTGCAATCCGGCCACATATGACCGACCACTCATTTCGCTTGAGTGTATCGAATATATTATCACCAATGGTTGGGTGCGACCCACCATTTCCCGAAAGGGACAACATAGAAAGAACAAAGAAATGAATAGAATTTCTCTAGATATGTGACAATATAATCCAATTGGGAGCGACCCACTTAGCCATCCTGCCTACCCCATTTTTGTCATTTCCTGATTGTGAGGCTTGAGGCTGAACTTACCTTTGATTAATAATATCTTTGCTTACTTTGAATGCCATGGCGTCAATACCGCCAACCAAAAATTGATCACTTCCCCAAAAATATATTACGGATATAAAGCAAGAGAAACGAATTCCTCTTCCACCAACATAAATACATTGAAGAGATCAATGTACGTGATTGGTTAGGCATATTCTATCAGACATTCGCCCATAGAAGTTGTCCTGGTACTAGACAAACCGAAGGCACTATCCTGTAAATCCATCTTAGGCAATTTCTACCTAGGATTAACAAAATAGCCCTTGCATAAACTCCGCCTTCATTGGACTTTAATAGTCTGTGACTCGCTACGCATGTATCGAATCGAAGTGGAATTCAGATTCCAGTTTGTTCGAAAACGATAAAGAAAGGGTCAAGATTTGATAGTCGGTTATTTAACTATCAAACATAAAATAAAATAAACAGGTTTGTTTACGTTGGATCTGCTAAGCCTTATTTAAATAATCTTAATTATTTACAATTCACATATTAGCTGTATATATTTATTTCAAAACGTAAGTATTGACTAACTTAGAAAATTATTATTATCAATCTTATGTGAACGGTTCCACTATTACCCGATAGATCGTATTAGTTTGTATTCAGAATGAGTGTTAGAACTGAATATCGCCTTCAGCTATGTAACGTCAAGATTCATAGAAGTTCGATATCCAAAATATTCGGCAAAACCATAAATTGGTAAATCCATTTGATTTCCAAACCTTAAAACATTTTTAAAACAAAGTTTTTTTTTGAACCATTCATTAAGTTGACTTAACTTCAATATGAAAAACCAAGGAATTTAATAAATCGACTTAATTACTTTATCTTTGATAACACAATTATCTTTAAAACTAACTTAATTAAAGGATTAATTAAGTTAAAACATCTATCTTGAATAATTTATCCAAATTCAAATTACTATTTAACTGCACAATTAGCATATCAAAAATTATTACTTAAACATTAGTTAACTCCACATAATTCAATAGTGAAAACGAGCAGTTTAAATGATTCCAACTGAACTTCTCCCTTTTTAAATTAATAATATAATTAATTTAAAATAATCCATTTAATGGTTTATTAAGAACAATTTAAATTTAATATTAAAACACGAGTTCATTTCTGAGTTACTTACAGACATTATAACTTAGTAGTTCCAACAGTATAGCAGCTCTTTAACAGACGACATTTAAGTCATTAACCCAATTTGCATAAACAACCAAGTAAATACATTCAATGTTATCAACTGATAATATAATAACTTAACAACATATATTTCTGATAAAATATGTTAACTCATACAATAGCAGAATGGTGTTTATTTCTGCTAACAGGGTGTTCAAAAGATTCAGTCAATCCAATTATATATAGTGGAACGATGTTTATTTCCACTAACAGATCTCAATATATGATATATAATTACAATCAACGTAATTAATTATGATTTAATAATTAATTGAACAATAATTCAGAATGACTGAAATTACGTATCATTACTGACAAATGGTTTACACGTTAATTTATTTTACGACTAGGTTGACGTTCGATAAATTTTAAAAGATAATTAGTATTAACAATCACTTTTAATTACTTAATAAACCGATTCATTGAAAATCGAATTGTTTAAACTCGATAACTTACGTCGAGCTATTTACGCATGCTATTGATCGACTCAAAAACACCAGCCAAGTTATTCGAACCCGAAGTTACTCTTCAAACCAAAACTATTACAACTTTTAATACAAATATTTTCAGTGTAATTCTTTTCCTTTAAACCACCTTATAATCCTTTATTTTTTTTTAAATAATAATATTTTCTCCTTCTTTCCGGCTACATAATATACAAATGTTGGTAATTGGTTCACCGGCAGCACACTATCACATGGTTAAATGCTAGTGCTGAAAATCATCCAAGCAAGATTGGTATACAAGGATCTGACCTTTAAGATATCTTCCATACCTTCAGGCTGCCGTTATTGTACTAGCCTGGAGATATGGTGGAAAGTTTGCTGTTGAGCTTGTAAAATGACATAATGTATGAATTTGCTGTTGAGCTTGTAAAATGCTTGTAAAATGACATAATGTATGAATACGATGAATCAATATCTATATCCTGTTCATCTTCTGGTTGTGGAGGAGGTGGAGGTGCGGGTGATATTGTGGTTAAGTGCATGAGGCAATACTGATGTGGACAATACTGATGTACACAAAACTCGCCTGCACCCCTCAAAAGCTTCAGGCAACAAAGAAAAATGCCAACCAAACTTCCCCTGCTTCTTTCCTAATTGTATCCTTATTTCTTTCTACTGTTACGTTGTTTCTTCTTTCTTCTGCCTGCGTTCCCTTCTGTTTTGTTTTCTTCTTCTGGAAAATTGGCCGACACTACTAGAGAGGGCTAATTTTGCGACGACCCTGAGCAACGGCTAGCGACGGCTAAAAAAGCGGTCGTCGCTAGCCGTCGCTTACTTTCCTGCATATCAAAACCGAGCCACGGCTTTCTTCCCCATTTCTTACTCAGCAAATAAAAAAAAATTAAACCCTATACCGTCGCCTCCCCCCCCCACCCCGACGCTGCTGCGATTTCACCAATTCTACACCCCAATTCTCACTTCCAAGCTTCCAAATTTGTTTAGGTATGTTCTCTAACCCTATTTTATGTTAATTAGGGTTAATTTGAATGTTTGTATGAGTTTGCAAAATCAATTGTCATGGATATTAAATTAGTTGCCTTGTGAGATAAATATGATGTTGATTGTGTTCTTGTTTGACTTGAGAATAAATGTAATTGATTAGGAGGTTTGAAAATGATGATTATCACATATGTAATTGATTTAGGAGCATGAAAACAATGATTATCACGTATGCAATTGGGTTTATATTGATTGTGTTGTTGGTTGATTGTGTTGAGTAAGAAATGATTTGAGAAAAAAATGAAATAAACATGATTGCTTACCCGTAGTAAATGGATTATAATTATCGAAACAGTGTCGTGTTATTTTCATTGTCATGTTATTTTCATAATTCTCATTGTCATGTTATTTCACAAATTAAACGTGCTGAAAAATATTTTGTAGACGCTTTGTAGTTAACGTGCGAGTGTAGGCAGAAAAAGGCGCAAGGCACAACTATATACAGGGCTTTTTTGAAGTTTAAGGCGCAACTATTTGTGAAGCGCAAAAAAAACATAAACAAGCCCAAAGCGCAAAAAGCGCGCTTTTTTCATTTGAATTGTTTTTTTTTTGGTTTAAACTTAGGTTGAATGTTTTTTTGACTACTTATGTGAACCCCTAAGATAAATTTGGCCCCGTCCAACAAGTATTGTATATGATCGTTATATGGGTATTCGTTTTTACACAAAACGGAAATATATATTCACCTGATACAATATTCATTGGATTTGTCCTAGTATTGGACAAGTTATAAATATAATAACGTAAGCATATTTTATAAATCATTTCATTTTAAACGGTTAACAAAGTTTCGATGGCACTTTCTTTATGTTCCCTGTGTACACGCATTTGTGTACGATACAGGGACCAAAGGGAAGTGCTGCTGAAATTTTGTTGAACTGTTTAACCTGAAATGATTTATAAAATATGCTTACGTTATTATATTTGTAATAAGAAGTAGGTAGACCTGCCGTCAAAATAAAAAAGAAATAAACAAAAAATTCGAAAACATGCAATAGTTATTGATGAAATTTTACAAGATTTAAAATAGCTTAGAGTGTTACGTTCGATCGAACTTTCTAACATATTTGTTGCAAATCAGGAAAATGTTCGATTATTTTCGTGATCGCAGTTGGATGTATCAACCCCGAACCGGTAAGAAAGGGTCGATAAAGGAACATTTTTGTAATGGAGTCCAAGAATTTATTAGATTCACTAAATCTAATAATCGGAGTAATGTAGACAATCATTGTCCGTGTAGTAAGTGCAGACATCTGAAGCATTGGAAGCCAGATGTAGTAGAAGTACTTCTGTATAAATTTGGTTTTGTGTCGAATTATCACTTATGGGATCATCATGGAGAACTTGTTCAACCTACGTCTAACCCTGTAGTGGTAGAGGACGATAGTACAATGATGAACGATAGTACATTGACGAATCCGATAGAAAATATGGTGCAAGATGCAGCACGATCAATGTTTCCTAACATTGAGCAAAGCGACGATGAGACTGAAAATGTTGAAGAGCCAACGGCGGAAGCGAATTTTTTTTTATGAGTTATTAAATTCTGCTAAGAGGCCATTGTGGGAAGGGTGTACATGCGGAACCGAGTTGTCTGTAACCGCCGAATTTATCACTGAAATCAAAATTCAATCTTACAGAAGCTGCATTTACAGCAGTTGTACAAATTGCAAAACGACATATGTCGCCCAATAATTTGATGTGCGATAGTCATTATAAAGTGAAAAAACTTATGTCCTCTTTTGGATTACCATATCATAAGATAGATACATGTGTTAAAGGTTGCATGTTGTATTGGAAAGAAGATGCTCACCAAAGAAAATGCAAATTTTGCAACGAAAATAGATATAAACCAAGGAAAAAGAAAGGAAAAGAAGTTCCATATAAAAGAATCCATTATCTACCCATAACCCCCAGACTTCAACGACTATATGCATCTTCTGCTACAGCGTGTCATATGCGATGGCATAGCGTGGGAACATCAGGAGAAGGAACTATGATACATCCGTCTGATGGTGAAGCATGGAAACACTTTGATAGGACTTATCCTGAATTTGCTGCCGAGATCCGTAATGTTAGACTCAGTTTATACACGGATGGATTTTCGCCATTTTCTCAATTTGGTAGTAAATATTCATCATGGCCTATCATTGTTACTCCTTATAACTTACCCCCATGGATGTTTATGAAAAATCCGTATATGTTTTTAACGGTTGTCGTCCCCGGTCCCGATGATCCGACACAAGGAATTGATGTTTATCTACAACCGTTGATTGAAGAGTTGAAAACACTGTGGCATGAAGGAGTCGAAACATACGACATTTCGAGAAAAATAATTTTTCGTATGTTTGCTTCTATATTATGGACTATTAGTGATTTTCCCACGTATGGCATGCTTTCAGGTTGGAGCACAGCTGGACGTCTAGCTTGTCCTCATTGTATGGAGGAGACACGAGCATTTCCATTAAAGTATGGAAAAAAAAATCTTGATTTGACTGTCGTCATTGCTTTCTCCATATTATCATAAATTTAGAACAAATAAAAGGAACTTTAAAGCTAACAGAGTAGAGACTATGCTACCGCCTAAAGTTTGGACAAGTGAAGAGATATATGAAGTTGTAAGTGAGTACCTAAAGATACATGAAACTGGAAAGCAGGTTGAAATTCCAGGTAAATCGGACATTCATAATTGGTGCAAACAAAGTATATTTTGGGAGTTACCTTATTGGAAAAATCTAAAACTTCGGCATAATATTGACGTGATGCATAATGAAAAAAACGTGTTTGATAACGTTTTTAATACATTTTTGAATGTAAAGGGTAAAACCTAGGACGATGCGAATTCGAGACGCGATATACTACACTTTGTAAACTGCCGGAACTGCACTTATATGACGAAAGTAAAAAACCTAAAGCATGTTATGAGCTAGACAACAGGCAAGTAAAACTCGTGCTAAAGTGGGTGGAAGGATTACGATGTCCTGATGGGATTTCTTCAAACCTCCGTAGATGTGTGGACTTTAAAAACAGTAAATTGAGTGGAATGAAAAGCCATGATTGCCATATCATGATGGAATACTTTTTACCTGTGGTTTTCAAGGAACTGTTGCCTACAAAAATCTGAAGTGTTATAACAGAATTAAGTTTGTTTTATAAACAACTTTGTTCAACGACATTAAAGGTAGATCGTCTACGTAAGCTTGAACTAGAAATCCCTGTACTGATCTGCAAACTCGAAAAAATATTGCCACCTGGTTTTTTTAATGTAACGGAGCATTTACCTATTCATCTTCCGTCCGAAGCACTTCTTTGAGGTCCAGTCCAATATGGATGGATGTATCCATTTGAGAGGTAACTTTGTATATGATTTCAATAACCAATCTAGATTACAACTTAGATTATTGTACCAACATATAAATTAAATTAATCTTATTATAGGTATTTGAATCATTTGAAGAAAAAAATTAGGAAAAAAGCTCGAGTGGAAGGTTCGATTTGCAAATTGTACCTTGAAGAAGAAGCTTCATTTTTTTTCTCTCATTACTTTAGTGAAGATGTGAACTTGTCTTTTGTAACTGTTCCCCGTACTGAACAAGTCTTTGAGCAGGAGTCTTCTCAAACAATGTTATCTATTTTTAGACAACATGGAAGACCTGCAGGAAAATGTGTGGAAATATGGTTAAGCAATAAAGATTACAATGTGGCACACACATATGTTCTCTTAAATTGTACGGAAGTTGCACCATTTGTCAGGTAATACTAAATTCATGTACAATTCGATTATAGATATATATACATTTATTTGTGTCTATTAATAAAAGGAAACATAATACATATATGCAGTATCTACGAATCACAACATCCATCTGGTGATCTCAGTAAAGAATTTACTAGATGGTTTTCAGAATATGTTCATGATCCAAATAACTGTGTTGTTAACGAAGGAATGCGACATCTTGCTATCGGACCAAAAATAAATGTCAAAACTTATCCAATATACTTTGTCAATGGATTTAAATTCAACACCAATGATTACGGAGCTGAAAAATTAACGTACAACAGCGGTGTATTTGTCAAAGGTAGTGATGATCCAGAGGAACATATAAAAGATTTTTACGGCGTCTTAATACAAGTTGTAGAGTTGACATATTATGTTCAGCCCGTAGAGAAAATTTATCTATTCAAATGCAACTGGTTTAGCAATGTTCCTGGTTCTGGAATCAACGTGCACAAAGATTATAAGCTAATCAAAATAAGGCATACTTCACATTACTATAAGTATGATCTTTTTGTGTTAGCTAAGCTAGCATTACAAGTCTATTTTGCTCCATATCCATCCTTAAAAAAAGATAAAGCAGATTGGTGAGCTGCTTGTAAAACAAAGGCATGATTTACATTTGATGGAAATAATATTCCAGACGAAGCAGCGTATCAAGCAGATCTTGAGCCAAATACTGAAATAATAATAGCTGATGACATTGACGTAGGGTCGTTGAATGATGAAGCGAATGTATTAGTAGATGCATTTGTAAGTACTGATGAAAACGATATAGAGTATGAGACCGAGTCTGGATCCGAAGATGATGAAGAAGAATGATGTTATGTACTTATGTTATTTATGTACTACTATGAGCTGTGTAATAAATTGATGTTGATTGTTCTTAGCTATGATTTTACTTACGTTCTGTACTAGTATGATTTATGTAATGATAATGATAATGATGACTAATGATAATGCTAATAATTCAAGTTATTAGCTATGAATTTACTTACGTTATGCAGTATTGTTCTTCTCATTTACGATTTATGTTTTGATAATGATGACTAATGCTAATAATTCAAGTTATTTTGTATGCATATTATATGATTGTGACAGATATGTCTGGCAATAGACGACAATCGAGGAGTACATCTCAGCCTACTCCTTCACCATCTCCTGGAGCTGGATCAGGAGCAGGTCCGAGCGGTTCAATGCCAGATCTTCGCCGAGTTGCGGAGATTGTTCCGAAGGGTGCCGGGTAAATGTTCAAATTTATTTCAATGTAGATTATTTATAATATATGAAATGTTTATATTAACATCTATATAGGGGATTTGAGATTGAGCCAACGGATTTAATTTTAGAAGTATCAAGGCAATCTTACACAAGTAGAATGCATGGCGCTTGGCAGCATTGGGATAGTATCCCAGCACATATCAAGAATGTCATTTTAGCCGATTTATTGGTAAGTATTTTTTATACTAATATTAAAAATTAATATACTGGGAATGATTACAAATAAATGTAATATGCAGGCTGCCGTACGTGTTGAGGAGGAGGATATGCCCACATTTTTGAGTTATTGGAATATGAAGATGTGAAAGAACTATCGAGAGACAATTTCAAGAGCCAAGAAAAACAGAAAAAAGACTCAATTTATGAGTGATAATGTTTGGGCAGACTTTCAAGCTTACTGGGATTCGGAAGAAGCTAAAGTAAGCTTTAATGATAATATTCACATTTATAATATTGATTGCATTATTTTACATCATCGTGTATCAAATTTAATAGAAAGTAGCAGCTAGAAATAAAGCAAATAGAGAAAAGAATTCTGCTCTACACCGAGGTGGCTCCAAATCATTTCAACAGCACAGAAGGGATTTGGTATAAATTTTAAATATTTGTAGTACATGTTCAGATAAAAATTTAGCGTTTATAATCCTGTCTTATCTTTAATAATTTCAGTTTATAAAGCACGGAAAAGAGCCTTCATTGGTAGACGTATTTAGACACCCACATGCGGTGGAGCACACCGATGAAGAAGGAAATGTGACGTATGAGTGGGCGGATCCGAAGAGTGCACGTATAATGGTAAATATGCTTATCCGTATAAATTAAAATGTTTCATACTCGTTCATATCACAATATATAAGTAAATTTTATAGTACTTTTCTTAAAATTATATTGCTATGGCAGGGGAAGTATGATGCAGAGGCTGCCAAAGCGATAGAGGCTAGTGGACAGGAGATTACAGTTGCACATTCTGATAGCATATGGCATTCTATCACTGATCCGCCTACTCGAGGAAGGCGATATGGTTTCGGCAATCAGGAGGTAAGACTTTTTTTAGACGTAAATTACTGCAATCACGATGCTTTATAAATATGTAAACCAAGAATACGAGTTAAGGGAAAAAACCCATGTTTAACACTTACTAGTAAAAATATATTTAAATAAATTTAATGTGAAATTGTTTATTTCACAGGTTGTTCAGCGTGCTTATAAGAGGTCGATGGACGAGGCGCATATTGCTCGGATGCAAGAGATGATGAATCAGATGATAAACTGGCGAAAAACCCAGATGCAACAGGAAATAGACAAGCGCATCGCGGCTTACTTTCAGGAGCATAGGTTTATGCCTAGGGAGGGAGAAGATTTCGCTGTATATCGAGAGGAATCAGAAGAAGACGACCACGAGAACGAGAACGAGAACAAAGGAGACGAGGATTAGTTCGTAGTGTAGGTGCTCATTTTGACTTAGACTCTGGTATGTACATATACTTAGTTTTTTCTATGTTAAATGCACGTACGATGTTATATGATGTGTTTGGACATGTATGACGATTTGTGGATGGTCGTATGAAGTGTTTTGACATGTATGACTATATTTGAACGGTTTTATGTCATGATGGTTTTTTTTTAATGTATTTGATGATGGTATGGTTATGATGGATTGATTGTTGATGAGTATTGGTGAAATAGTGAGATAATAGTGGTGTGGTATTGGTTTTTGGATTGAATGGTTGTGGATTGGATTGTAGGAAGGGAATTGCTATGTACTGCAGTTTTTGGTTTCAAGTAAAGTAACGGCTAGCGACGGACATTTGGTCATTATATAGCGACGGCTAGCGACGGCTAGCAACGTCCATATAGCGACGGTTAGTAACGGCTTGCGACGGCTTCCCGGTCAAACCAACAACTTGCCACGTCAGATGACACGTGTTCACGAGCCGTCGCTAACCGTTGCTAATACAGCGACGGGACCGTCGCTGTCCCCGTTGTTGTTCCTGTTGGCAACGACAATAATAGCGACGACATATAGCGACGGCTAGCGTCGGCCGCTGACGGCTATATGCCGTCGCTATTTGGTGTGTTCCTTGTAGTGTGAGCCCCATGCACATCTCACAGTTTGATGCAGAAGTTTGTATGTTTGTCCGCTGCATGTAGAGTCTAATTATTGCATATTGATATGCATGTAGAGTCTAATAAGATTTTATTTCATTATTATGCCAATGTTAAAATCTTATATTATCTATATTTAACCAGAGTTTAAAACACAAATTAAAATACAAAACAAAATGACCAAACATTATTATTGCTATTATATACATACACGATGGATAAAATATTTTAAACTATTAAAATATAAATACTTGGAATTTTCTCAATATTTGTTTTTCACAATTTATTATTTAAATAAATTATTAAAATAATCCAAAATATATTGTGTTATACAATCAGTCAAAAACTAGGACTTCACAATCTACCCCCTTAAAAGAATCTCATCCCCGAAATTAAAGAGCAACAAGGAGATTTGAGATATATCTATAGTCATAGGCTTATACATAGAACACATACATGGGTCATCCCCTAACTATTATACAAAACAAGGCATCCATAACACACGGTTTATCTACTAAACATTTCACAACAATCAAAACATCAGCAATTAGCTATCAACAACAGTCACTTTTATAATTACAAATATATGTTACTTTCAGTTGAAAACATTTTCATTTATTATTATTCTTCAACATTCATCAGTTCATGACTGTAAATTAGGTAAGAAAATAATCATCTAGGTATTAACTCCAGAGACTGAAATCAATATTAGATCGATACTCAGAAAAACATTTAACTCAGCCAATCTCCAGTTAGGTTCCAATCTCTAAACTCCAGTTAAATTTCTGAATTCCAGAATCCAAATTTTTGGTTTTTATTCCAAACCATTTTGAAATCTTAATTCCATTTTACATTCAAACTATTTGAATTTTCCCAAACATCTTGTTTTACTCAAATAATTTCCAGTTGTTTTATTTGTATACTTTATTCTTATACAAACTCAATTTGGTTATAACCATTTCAATTTTTATAATTTAATTTTCTTATAACAATAACAATCAACACATCCATATATGATAATAATTTCATAAACTTATTATTTAATAGCAAAATAAAATTTTGGGCAAAATTATTTCATTTACCCAACTTCTAAAATAATACCATGTCAAATTACTTTGTTCTAGTTTTTAGAAACACCTATAAATACACCTGTTCCTATCTGTATCAACCAGAATTCATAAACCGCTCGACAAATAAATCAACATAATATAAAACAATTTTCATATCAACTAACAAATACGCGCTTATATATACACACTCAAACTCAATCTAGGGTATTACTAACCCCATCTCTATCAAGTTACGCCATAGAGCCAAGGTTATTACTCAACAATGGTTATTAATCAACCTTCATCTCTGATACCAAGTGTAACGACCTGCAAATCCATACCATTTGAATTAACTGAATACAAATCACGTCCAACCCAAATTGCATGAAAATATGAATCATTAATGGAAAGAAGCTAGCGGATAAGAAATAGAAAGACAAAAAATTAGAACAGAAGAAAATCGATAGAAGATAGAACTGAACAACAACATAGAATCTCATAACCGCAATGGAATAAAGTGTAATATATAAATAATCATTTTTGAAATACAAACTGTATTTGAACTTACATACATCATCAAAGTATATTAAATATACAATACAGCGGAATAAACTCTATATATCTAACATTCGAAGCCTCATGCTCCAAGCTCCTCCAGAAAAATCTATAAAATCTGAACTACTTGACTGCCCGTACAAATTTGGGCACCTAAGAGTTTAGGGAAAACATAGAAAAATAAACTTTGGGTTAGTCATGGGACTTGTATGAGTAAATGGCTTTAAAATAGCCTTATTTAATCATAAGATCACGTCGTATAACACAGAACAGGTTTTTCCCTTATGAGAATCCAGAATACTTGGTTTAACTTACCAAAACGTTTTGAAAAAAAGATAATCGTAAGACCGACTCGCACATAAACACAAATGGATTTTACCTTACGATAATCCAAAACATCTTTATATCAAAACTCTTCTGATATTATAATAATGCCTAAATCAAATAAATAGAAATCTAGCAGAACGCTTGCATCTTACGCTCCACATATATAGTATACAATCAAAACCGTGAGTGCTTATTGGATAATGGATTTCCAACCATGACAAGGTATGGAACCACCTTCAGATAGTGTATCTTTAGAGGGTAATACACTAGGTTTAACAAGAACATCTTGCAATCCGACCACATATGACCAGCCACTCATTTCGCTTGAGTGTATCGAATATATTATCACCAATGGTTGGGTGTAACCCACCATTTCCCAAAAGGGACAGCATAGAAAGAACAAAGAAATGAATAGAATTTCTCTAGATATGTGACAATATACCCTAATTGAGAGCGACCCACTTAGCCATCCTTCCTGCCCCATTTTTGTCATTTCCTAGTTGTGAGGCTTGAGGATGAGCTTACCTTTGATAAATAATTTCTTTGCTTACTTTGAATGCCACGGCGTCAATACCACCAACAAAAAATTGATCACTTCCCCAAAAATATATTACGGGTATAAAGCAAGAGAAACAAATTCCTCTGCCACCAACATAAATATGTTGAAGAGATCAATGTGCGTGATCGATTAGGCATATTCTATCAGACATTCGCCCATACAAGTTGTCCTGGGACTAGACAAACCGAAGGCACTATCCTGTAAATCCATCTTAGGCAATTTCTACCTAGGATTAACAAAATAGCCCTTGCATAAACTATTCCTTCATTGGACTTCAATAATCTCTGACTCACTACGTATGTATCGAATCGAAGTGGAATTCAGATTCCGGTTTGTTCGAAAACGATAAAGAAAGGGTCCAGATTTGATAGTCGGTTATTTAGCTATCAAACATAAAATAAAATAAACAGGTTTGTTTACGTTGGATTTTCTAAGCCTTATTTAAATAATCTTAATTATTTACAATTCACATATTAGCTGTATATATTTATTTCAAAATGTAAGTATTAACTAACTTAGAAAATTCTTATTATCAATCTTATGTGAACGGTTCCACTATTACCCGATAGATCATATTAGTTTGTATTCGGATTGAGTGTTAGAACGGAATATCGCCTTCAGCTATGAAACGTCAAGAATCATAGAAGTTCGATATCCAAAATATTCGAAAAAACCATAAATTGGTAAATCCATTTGATTTCCAAACCTTAAAACATTTTTAAAACAACGTTGTTGTTTGAACCATTCATTAAGTTGACTTAACTTCAATACGAAAAACCAAGGAATTTAATAAATCGACTTAATTCCTTTATCTTTGATAACATAATTATCTTTAAAACTAACTTAATTAAAGGATTAATTAAGTTAAAACATCTATCTTGGATAATTTATCCAAATTCAAATTACTATTTAACTGCACAATTAGCATATCAATAATTGTTACTTAAACATTAGTTAACTCCTCATAATTCAATAGTGAAAACGAGCAGTTTAAATGATTCCAATTGAACTTCGCCCTTTTTAAATTAATAATATAATTACTTTAAAATAATCCATTTAATGGTTTATTAAGAACAATTTAAATTTAATTATTAAAACTCGAGTTTATTTCTGAGTTACTTTACAGACGTTATAACTTAGTAGTTCCAACAGTATAGCAGCTCTTTAACAGATGACATTTAAGTTGTGCATAAACAACCAAGTAAATACATTCAATGTCATCAACTGATAATATAATAACTTAACAACATATATTTCTGATAAAATATGTCAACTCATACAATAGCAGAATGGTGTTTATTTCTGCTAACATGGTGTTCAAAAGATTCAGTCAATCCAATTATATATAGTGGAATGGTGTTTATTTCCACTAACAGATCTCAATATATGATATATAATTACAATCAACCCGATTGTACAAGTTTTAATTCTAACAGCAATGATTTTGAATTCAGAAACATATAGACTAATTGTAACAGAAGAGGCTAATGAATGATGAAGGTGAGAGTAGACTATAGAAAAAAAAAGACAAAATGCACAAGTATCAAAAAGTTAATACATGGTCTTTGCTCTTTTTAATAATTAAGCCAATAACATTTCTCATAGTTTGCCAACACATGCAATTACATCAGCCTCCTTCTTAAATTCATATATAGTCGTCACTCATCAGTTGGACACTTGGATGAAAACAAATACCTTGATATGTATTCCTTTACATCTTTTAAAATAATGCTAACACAGAGTTTGCTTTCGAAGTTTACCATTTAGAAAATATAAATATATGTTTTTTTATAGGAAAAATACTATAAAAAAGCTGAAATACCCAATTCCCATTAGTATAGCATTTGTGTGTATATATACACACACACACACACACACACAAAGCTGCCCCCACTTGACGGAGAAGTTTATATGTTTATTGGTTGCATGGAGAGTTTAATTCTAGTTAGAAGAGTATAAACACCGAATATTGATATGCTTGGAAGAGTTGCGACTTCAAGTACATATGTTGAGAGGTGTCATATGTTTTAAAAGTGACACATCTTAGAGCATCTCCATTAGTGAGCGTGATTGGAGGTGGGGAAAAAGGAAAAAAGCATGAGGAATCACCGCATCTCCAGCAGCAAACAGGGAACAAAGAAAGAGATGCACATTTGTTTCATTTATTTTCGTTATAAACCTATAAACGGGGATCAGATCCCCGTTTATAGGATGATTCAGATTTCTTTTACCCGTGTACCAAATAAACGGTAATCTAAAACCTGTTTAATACCGCTGCTCAGAAAAAAAGGGGAGAAACTCACACTTTGCTCCCTTCCTACTCACGCTGAAATTGCTTCTGATGTGGCGTGAGTAAACGAAATAATAAAATGGCGATTTCTCCCAATTTCACGTTTATCGGCACTGCTGGAGATGCTCTTAGTAAGGATGTTATGTTGAGAACTATTATCTGTATTTCAACTTTGAACATTACTCTGATACAACTTGAGAAATGCGGTATTTATGTGTTTAAGTTGGGTCATTATTGCTTTGCTTATATTGTACTCTGTCACCTTTCTCTGTTTTGTAAGATATTTTCTTTGTTTTGTAATGGCTTGTGCTCTAGATTTATGTCCATTTCAACTTCTTGATTGCTTTTCCATATAGTTCACCACACATGACATTTTCAGATGGTGTGCCTCACTCATGCTTCACTAGGTAAGACATATTCAAACGTTCAGCCAATATCATGCATGCGTGAGCCCATACGATTCTTTTTAGGGTGTCTATGATGTCCTCTTCCACTGTGGCCGATCATTTTTGGTCTACTTGCATTTGTTCAACGCACGTTCATTATTTCTGTATCATATTGCGACATGTACAGATTTTAATTCGTCAAAGTTTCCTTGTGTCAATATGCTTGTGAGATTTGTAGATACACTTCAGTAATGAGTAATTGCAGTGCTAGGACAACTTGGAGAGACTATTTGTATGAGAACATATGCATGGGATTTGGGTGTGCATGTACACAAGGACAGGCCGTGTGCACACAAGTGCAATTTTGTTTTCCGGCTAATTTGAATGGGCATTTTTGATTATTTTTTAAATGAATTCGGAAGGGGCTAAGTTGCAGGAAATATAAACGTTATTGTGGTATGTCTCATGCAAATAGCAAAAGATGAATTTGTTTACAATCCTTCACTTTTCTCTGCTACTGCTATCTTTTTCTTCCTTCCTGTGTATATTGATTAATATGCCTTCCTGCCTTCTACCTTTGGTCTTCTTTTTACCGCTTCATCTCTCTCATTGCATTCTATTGTTGTTGCTTAATCGAGGGCATGCACTATAACAAACTTGTTCTTCAACTACGCAAATTAATATCACGAAAGATTGAGCATGCATCTAAAAAGAATTTAGGCGACTTGAACTTTTGTGTCGTGTCAGCGACGAGCGTGCACCCATGGAAAACACAATAACTTATTTCTTTTGATTTTTTTTCACTGGAGATTGGATATTTAGCTCAAATTGGCTGGAGAAGAGATTAGAGAACAACTAAATTCAATTTACACTTGAGATTTCTAGCTTGCATAAACATGCAAACATTCCCTAAAAAAAACTGCATTTTTGATCTCGGTGCAGTAAGGATTTGGCCTATTAAACTTGATTATTTTTCTTCGAAATTTTTACAGAAGGTGTTAATGGGTTGAGAATAACGTATCCAAATTTCTGAATTTTTAGATTTTTATAGAATTAGTTATGAATTTTATACTGATCTTCGTTTTAAATCCAGATCTAATCCGAAAATTACTTGATGCAAGAAGATGTTATGTAACTATTCTATGATCTGTAATGATGTATTTATATGTACTGTATTCTGAGGTGATCCGGTAGCCACAGTATAATAGTATTACATAAGTTTTAAGTATGTCGAGCCTCTAGAAAAAAATAATGAGCACTTCTTCGACGAACTTAAGACTTGCTAATGTAAATCTACGAGTGGTCGCCCCTAACCAGCCCTATTCTTCACTCTAATAGACAATATTACCTAGTAATTCTCTTTATTATGGTGGGTCTTGGGGTGGAGCGTTACATAATGGCAAATAGTTTTGTTGCAAATAAAACATTATTAGAAGCATACACTTATGTCGCAAATAGTTATATTTTTAAACGTCTCTAATACCGCTAATATTTACAACATCCAAGATTGTTGTTACTTGGAATGTGATGCATTTAATATGTTAATCTCTGCTTACCCCATTCTTTCTGTTTTTAATGGTAATTAATAACAACTTATTCAAAAGTCACAAAAATCATTTCATTTATAGCATTCGATTTCAAATTTTGTCAGCACATAAATCATTTTGAAAAAAACGTTAAATTTGGTTATTCCATTCTTTTTAAATCCTTAGACAGTACCATATTCATACTTTGTGTTGAGAACTAATATTCGCATGAAACAAAAACAATAAAAATTAGCAATATAAATGTATAAATCTAATTAGCACAACATTATAGCTTCTAGCCATTTTATAAAGATTAGCACTCACATGCTTCTACTAAAAAAAGTACAAATTGGTATTCTTTCAAAGTACACACCACCAATTGGTATCCAATATTAGTAAGTGTAATGCTTTCAAAATATGTACAACAGGTTTACTTGCAACAACAATCAAGTTGCCTATCTGCACAGATCTATACAAAACAGTAACAGTTCCAGCATGCTAGTCAATGTCAATCCAATACTCCACAGCAATAATCTGCAAAATTATAAGTTTATCAAACTTTGATTATAGACTGCTACGTTAATATAAAATACATATGTTTTCAGGGATATACACTAGTTTCAGTCAGTATAAGCACATTTGTTGAATGTTGTTCGCTGAACATGCAATTTTAAAACATCGTAAGAACTAGGGAGATATGAATAATGATGCAATGTTTCATTTTGTTCCATTTTGTATACACCTCTACCATCAAAGTTTTTATCCTGACAGCGAGTTGTTGAAAAAATATAGCAGTTTAGAAACTAAGTCAATCAATTGTAGCTGGAATTTGTTCTTATAAGTAAGCAATGTTGTTAATTCAAACTTTTATTGCAAGGAGGAAGACAACGTTTGAAAAATAAATTTGTGAAGAGATAATCCTCTACCTTAATATTTGAGGTTAAAATGACATTTGAAAAATAGAGTATAGAATGTCAATATACAAAACATATTACTGAGTAAGAAACCTCTTAGTGGATGTTAAAGAACTTGAGCAACTTGATTGAGAAATCTGAAAACTTGACCATACTATCATTGTTTTGATTCAATAATGCTAAAACCAAATGGGGCCAAACTGTAATTGGCCTATAACTTGATTCCACCAATTATCAACATGTCCTCAAATCTCAGAATGAACTACTTGGGTCTTACCGATTCAAGTTTGTACAAAAAGAAATATAATGCTCATACTGTTAATTTCTTTGCTCAACAAGTAGAAACATGATTTGTCTCAGTTTAACCCTAACTTTTAGTTGAACAATTCAGTCAGCTTTCTCTCAAAATCCCAATCAGATCTAACTAAACCTAGCTTCAATTATCAATTATCAAATCCTGTTTTGCACCAGTTGACACCAAATACATATAAATTTATGGAGTCAAATTATTTTGAAATGATTCAATGACTCATCCTGTAGTTATACTAAAAAGGGGTAATTGACAAGAATAATCCGAAGTTTAATGTTTCCACCCATATTAATCCCAAGTTTGCGTTACTTAAGAATAATCCCAAGTTTAGGGGGTGTCTTCCCAAATTAATCTCATTTACTTGTATCTTCCCATATTAATCCGAAGTTTGGGGGTTTCTTGCCATATTGATCCCAAAATAACACGTGAAAAAGTCCTCAAAGGTCATCGGGATCAATATGGGAAGACACCCCCTAAACTTGGGATTATTCTTAAATAATGCAAACTTGGGATTAATATGGGCGAAAACGTTAAACTTCGGATTATTCTTGTCAATTAATCCTACTAAAAAAACCAATGAGTTTTGTTGACTGGACATAAATCTAAATTGACAGATAAACAATGTAAATGTGAATTTCCAGAATGAACTGACAATGTAATTTTACATGTCACATATATTTGTCTTTTAGCAAATAGTTGTAGAAAGTGACTCACTTATTTAGCGAAAAGATTTTTGTTTTTAGTAGATATATGTAAAAAAATATAGATATTTACAACTTTTACTATGGTTACCAGTATACATATAAAATTCATATTCCATCAAAGATAGTTAGTCGTAAGCAATGATTCTATCCAGGTAAAAAAGAAAGTATAAAATCAAATTAGAAACTAACCTGTGTTTGAAAGGGCAGACTGAATAACATAATTTTCAAAAGGGTGCTGTAACAATCTTTGGAACTGAGACACTACCAACAATTTAAACCCAATTGTGGCTTTTAAGTCATCTTCGAATTCTTTGAAGCACTTTTCAGCTACATTGCTGCCACACTTCTGCATGGCAAGTCACATCATTCCTCTTAAATTGAGAAGCTAACTTTGCATTTGCTGAGGGAGACTTAAAGCTATGAGATTTTGCATCACATAATTTCTGAAAGAAACATAGAATAAATCATCAATCTATTATACTAAAGGAACTATAAAATATGCACATGATATGAAACAAGTATATGTGTTTACCTAAAGTCATCTTGAGCAAAAAGGAGTCCCTTAGAAACTTTTGCAACCAAACTTGCTCGATCGTCTCCTACAGAATTACTTATACAATCTTGTAGGGCACAGCCTTGTATATTATCTCTATTATCCTGAAAAGGCAACGCTGGGTGAGTTGGTTCCCTTATCTATTTTATTGTTCTTTTTTGCTGAAAGCTTCAATCTGCTGGTTTACACGTCTAGAATCGGTCAGATGTGATTTTTAATAGTGGTCAGACTTCACAAAATATAAATAAATGAAAAAGCAACGCTGTTAAGGATCTACTGAATCAGACATGTGCAAAAATATGAATGGTGGTTATGTCTGTTTTGTTCTCATTGTCAAGCTACATTTTTGAAAATTGATGATCAGAACATATTTAACCAGATCTCTACATCCAAATTCTGGAGCCTACATATTGATTTACTCACATCTTCCAAACTAATTAAAAATAAATGATATATTTACTTTCAAAGCTATTCAAAACATGATTACAGTAAAAGAAAACAATCTGAAATGGTCCTATTTCACTTAACGTAGCTGCAATAGATACCACTGGTACTTCCTCGTGAAACTTTCATAAAATTTGAAGGAAGCAGTATCAATCCAGTATATCACTATATCTAATGTTTTATTCCAAACTTCACAACTATTATCTGATTACCACTTATCAGTATCATAAAGCATTTTTAGTTCTTCTAAATATATCCTTGCATGTTTGTAATGTTATTAATGGTTTTGCTGATTTATTATACACGGAATACAATATTTATAGCCTAGGTATTTATAGATAACCAGATAACATAAATTACAATTTTTTTTAAGAAAACCGACATATGAATAAGGCTGCATATTGGTCTAAGAATTTTAGGTTTGCAGAGTAGTAAATTAAGAAATATGCCAGGTAGTATTATAATGTGAAAATATTAACACTACAGAGGCAATTCATTTACTTAAAACATTTTCATATCCAATGGTACAAACTATATGTATTCATTTTTCTTTCAGTTATGCTATATAAAAATTATAACTGAACAAATTAGTAGCGTGAAAAATGTAACCGACCATGTTACATTTCATATTCAATGATACAACTTATATATATATATATATATATATATATATATATATATATATATGAGGAGGGTTCCGCTACACCTCTTATATTGCACGTGAACTCTCCCCCTTAATCTCCACCACCCATTCCCCCACTCATTCTCTCTCTTCCCACTAAGAAATAATATTGAAATGGGAAGAGAGAGAATGAGTGTGGGAATGGGTGGTGGAGATTAAGGGAGAGAGTTCACGTGCAATATAAGAGGTGTAGCGGAACCATCCTCTCTCTCTCTCTCTCTCTCTCTCTATATATATATATATATATATATATATTCATTTATCTTTCAGTTTTGCTATATAAAAATTATAATTGAACAAATTAATAATGTGTATCATGTATTCCAATCATGGAAACACATAACAATCGTGCTCAAAACATGCAAATACACCGTAATTGTCAAAAGCTGAAACATGCAATTATTAAAAAGGAACCAACAAAGTTATCAAACCAAAGTTGAAATTTCAATACTCAAATGAAAGAGTGAAATGAAATATAAAGAACTTGAATTATCGATGGGTACAACATGGACCTCATAGACAAAATGACACGGTGCTTATCTCTTTGAAACAGCCTGAACTTTACTCAAGTCACCAATCACTTTAATGCTAAAGATATCAGCATTGTTTGATTAACCTACGTAAATGAAAGCCAAATCTCAATGTGATTTATTTATACAAATGGCTCTTAAATCGGCTAATATTCTTTATGTGACCCTCTTTCTTATTTGATTAATACGAACAGTGTAGTATCCATTATATGTATATGTGTGTGTCTGCAGTAAAGTTAGCATGTTGAAATAGACAATTTTAATTTAAATAAACTAACACCTACTTGCTTGTAACCTCAACCAAATTTAAGAGTGGAATATACTCTGGTCTGTCAAATGATGTAAATTAATTCAAAACTTAAGGTATGTATTAAGACATATACCCTTTAGCACTAAATGACGGCATATGAATCTGATCATTCAAATTGTTAGAATCACTTAATAAAGTTACTTATTTTCACTTTGCAATATATATACTTATTATACATACACACACATACATATGAAAACCTTATTTTTTGCCTCATAAGGGGCACCAAACATGGAAAAAGGAAATAAGCTACACCACTTAATAAGCACTAAAACTTGTTTGATGATGCTAGCCCTTCATTTTGTGTTGCAACTATTAGTTATATTTTAAATATTGATTACGCATGTACATCATATATAATGTTTAATTGCAGAAATCACATCAGACAATGATAAAAATAATGCAAGATGGATTGCAATATATCAAATAACATATGTTATACATTAATTTTGGATTTTCTATTAGAAATGAAAATAGCAAGTAATTTACTTAGTGATATGCTTAATCACCAAGAAAGAAAGAAAGCATAAAACATTTAAACTTGCATATTAAATTATAAATTGTTCAAACCCATAACATAGGAAAAATGAAAAGGAAGTATGATGTTATATTCCAAGCATTCGCTAAAGAGCTAGCTTATTAATATAATGCGTGGTCCCACTATTAAAGAAGCTTGTAATCTTAAACATGTGTGTACATTACCAAGTATTATTTTATGTTTGGCATTATGGAAAAACCTCATAACATTGGACAGTACATGAACATTAACTTCAATTTTGTAGAAATAAAATGCGAGATTTAGTTATGTAATCAATGAATTATACAGGAACAATATTTAGCATTTGCTTTCAATTCATGGATGATGGAACGACCAGCAGATAAAATTTGAAAAAAAAGTTACATGTCTGAAGATATCCCTCGAGCTATTGCTCATGATAATCATGTACAATGTCTATAGTGTATATATCCGAACAACCTCAATACCTCAAGTTATAAAAGAACTAATGCAGCCTGCACACACTTATTATGTCAGTGCATTTTAAATATATATCACATTAATCTCCTATTGTTTTAGAACAAATCTGTTGGATAAACATACATGCTTTATTAGCGGGAAATGAAAGAGGTGAATGGTTATGTCTTTTAATGAAGAGTCGTGTCTATTTAAGTGAATTATCATGTCCTTTGAAATGAAGAGTCGTGTCCGTTAAAGTGAAAAGTCGTGTCTGTTCGTGAAGAGTTATGTCCGTTCGTCAAAAGTCATGTCTGTTCGTCAAGTGTCATGTCCATTAGTCAAGAGTTGTGTCTGTTCGTGAACGGTCGTGTCTATTGATGAAAAGGTGTCTATTGGAGTTGTAAGGTCATGTAGACCACAATATGGGTGTGGTCATTTTGTGTGTAAGAGGAAGTGAAAAAGATAAAAGAAAAGAGAAAAAGAGAGAAAGATAAGAAAAAGAAATTGTTGTAAGTGTTGAAAATTGATTTAGAAAAAGAAAAGGTATTTGTGTATCCAACTCCTCCTCGATAACAATTCCTCTTCAAATTTAGTTTCTTCAAATTGGTATCAGAGCCACTCTTCTAAATTCAACAAATTGGTATCAGAGCTTCTGTTTCATCAAATTGGTATCAGAGCTAGGTTGAAACAATGGTATTTTTGTTCTTCTCAACGTTCGTTCTCACAAAAGAAAACTTCGAAAAGTGGAGTAGTAGAAAGAAAGAAGAGTTAATCTCCAAAGGGTTATGGGAGATTGTTGAGAGTGGCTATGAGTGGCCAAAAGATGTTAAAAACATGACGGAGAAAGAGAGTAAAGCGTTTATAAGCTTGAGACGGAAAGATCATCAAGCTCGTGTTTTGATGAGTGAGAATGTTGATGGAGAAGCATGGAATCATATTAATGGAGAGAAAACCGCGAAAAATTCGTGGAATTTGCTGAAAGAGTTGTATGCAAAGGATGAAACAAAAATAAAAGAAGAAGAAAATGAAGAGGAGGTCGAAGAACCAGAAGTAAAAGAAAAGGAGAAGGTGGAGAGAGAAAACACATTAAAAAAGGCGGAAGAGGAGAAGGAGAGAAAAGAAGAAGAGCTGACGAGAGAAGAAGCTGCCAAAGAAGAGGAAAGAATAAGAGAAAAAGCCGCTGAGCAAGAAAAATTGAGAAAGGAAAAGGAAGCTGTAATAACCCGGAAAATCTGAGCCAATTTAAAAATTTTAATTTGGCTATTTTGATGAATTTTGAATATTTAAAATAAAATATTTTAAATAATAGCGACCAAAAATTTGTTTTAATCAAAGTTATAACGAATATATTTATTTTGAAATTAAAACAAGGCCTGAAATGGCGCGGCAGTTCGAAAATTTGAATTCAAACTTTGACTAAATGTACAGGATGCAAAATAAGTCAGATTTCAGCGAAACAAGAAATATTTAAATATGTTTGAGAATATCTTTCTAACGAATCTGAATGATCGAAATTTCATAGCAGAAATCAAAAGTTATGGCAAAATCAATTTTCAGAAAGGTCGATGTGAAATTAATATAGCCGTTGAAAATGGTGATTTTGCAAACGACCTCGGAATTCGACGAAACTACTTTTTTTGGATCCGGGATGTCAAATTACTACTAAGTTAATTTTTCCAGAATTTTAGAAGTCAATATGTGAGCGTGGCAAAGGAAAATGTGTTTTGGTCGATTTCAGTTAAATCAGGTCGACCAGAAAATGGCCATTTTACAAACGGTCTCAGAATTCGACGAAATCGGTTTTGTTGGGACCGTATCGACAAAACAAAGCCAGATATAATTTTTCTGGAATTTTTAGAAGCAGTATGTGGCCCCGGCAAATTAAAATGTACGTTCAAATCAGAAATTGGATGTTTTATATTTTAATTTGAAGAATAACTGACTGTAACAGTCGAATTGGCTTACGAAACATATCCCATTGTGTTCGGAATGGGGGTAATTAGCTGGGGGCGACAGTCGTTGGGTTTGATTTCGAGTTCGTGTGAGAAAACACTATTTTTGGGAGTTATAAAGATCCCAGCCAATCAGTTTTTTTATTTTAAATAAAAAAGGGAAAAAGGCGGACACTCTCTCCCCCCGAAGTCGCGCACGACGGAAATGCTCCAGATCTTCCCGGCTTGATTTCTCCTCCAATTCTCAATGAAATCGCATGATTCTTGAACCATTCCAAAGCTCTCGATCTCCTCTTCAAATCCATATAAGGAGCAGCAATTATCGTTAAGTAAATCGTGAGAATCACCTCTGTGAAGTCGCCATCTTCACGGCGCCGCCCAGGCCAACTCCGACCACCGAACCCGACCGCTCCACCACGCTCAGGGGCGCCACTTCCCCCCCCCCTTCGACGCTGCATAGCCCGATTCCCTTGAAGCCTCACGGATTTCGCGATAATTCAAAACCTAGTTTTGAACCTCAAGTTGAGGTAACGACTGTTTGAATATTAAACAGATTTTGACACTTTTTAGTGTTGCAAATCATGATTTTAAAATAAAAATCATATCTTTTTGCTATGTTAACGAAATTCGATGAAACAGGAAACACCGGGACCGTGGGGACGTCTTCTACGTTCTAGAAGGGACCGGATATTTTTCTGAGCCTTCTACAATTTTTGGCAATGCGAAAAGCAATGTGAGATTTTTGAATTATAAAGGATATGGAATGACGATGTATAAATTATACGGTCGATGTATGAGTTATATAAGCATTGTACACCTCATGTATAAGCGTTGTATAAGTTGTATATGCGATGTATAAGTTATATATGCGTTGTAAAAATAATATATGTGTTGAGATGAAAGTGAAATATACTTATATAATATATATATATATATATATATATATATATATATATATATATATATATATACGCCCCTCGTCCACAGACCATGGACGATATTTATTGGTTGTGATTGGTGTGAAAATTGGTTGATAGCGAATGGTTGATTAGAATTGTTTGTGATTGAAAAATATTGGTTTGTGGTTGAAAATAAAATTGGAATTGGTTGTGGAAAAAATTCCTTATGACCTGAAAGATGGTCGGAATATTTAGGTCCTTAGAATATGCCCCTTAGGGAAAGCAGCGATGCTTAAGGTAGAGCGAGGAGCCGTACTGCGCTACGATGCCGGTTTTAAACCCCCTGCCGTTATGCTGCTGAAATTTCCTGAAATATTCATGTGTTTGATTTATTTTCATGTTTTGAATTATTTTCATGTGTTGAATAAATTGCTTAGATAATAAAGATCACATTTTTATTATGTATATGAAGTGTGTAAAATATTCGTGTTTTAAATAAATTGTTTTAACAATAAAAATCCCATTTTTATAATATATACGAATGGCTAAAAATCTTTGTTTATGAAATAAATCGTTTTAACAATAAAAATCACATTTTTACTATTTATCTAAACTGTTAAAAATAGTCATGTTTTGAAATAAATATCTATTGGATAAAAATGTCGTTTTTATCACATATATGAAATGAAATGGTTTTTGAAATCAAAGAACGAATTATATTTATATATAAATATAATTAAAATAAATCAAATAGTGAAGCTGCCGTTCGTATTTAGAAAACGTGATTTCAAACGATGATACCGGGAGATCAGACCGTCGGATTTTCCCGAAACCGAAACCGTTGGGTTTGCTTTGGAAATATCTTCCCAACGATACCAACTTTGCAAAGATCCAACGGTTAGATTTCTAGATATGTGTAATTCAAATTTTAATAAAGACAGCGCTAGAATGAATTATATTTATATATATAAATATAATTAAAATAAAACGAATACGACGCTGCAGTTCGTATTTTGAAATCATAACTTTAAATGATGATAACGGGAGATCCGACCGTCGGATTTTCCCAAAACTGAAACCGTTCGGTCCACCTTGAAAAGATCTTTCCAACGATATAAAATGTGTAAAGATCCAACGGTTAGAATTTCAGATATGTGTAAATCAAATCTGGAGAAAAACAGCGCCATGGCCGCCTTATGGCCTGAAGCGTCGTTTAAATAAAATGGGCTATTTTTAATTAAATAAAAATAGCGAAAATCGTTATAAAATATTATAAACGATATGGAATGAAAATGAACTGAATTTAAATTCTAAATATACGTGAATTATTTGAAAAGGCTGAGTTAAATCTCATTTCAAATAATTAATCGACGATAAGAAGTCGATGATGAAGACGGTGGTCGAAGACCGGAGAGATTCACGTCGTTTGGATGATTACTGATGTCTTGATTGGGAGGCATCCCGAAATATAGATAATTAGTGGTGATCGTTCAGATGTACTTGGAAATCGACCGGATATGCGAGGTACTAGGTGCCTCCGGTTTCGTTCAAACCTAGAACGGACATGTAAATGGATGTGTGTCTGACGTTGTATATTGACAACGTGGCATGCTAAGATGCAGTGATCAGGGCTTCTGTTGAAAAGCAAAGTCTTGTGGTTGATGATCAAAGCACCGCCTGCGTGGCATAGCTTTGTGTATAACGTTAATTCGCGAGCTTCATACCCCGGTATGAACCAGAAACGGGAGAAGGACATCAGGGAGGGCATGCGTTTCCTTCTAGCTTGAGGTGGTTGTCGGTGCTTAAACTGGCCGACATTAATATTATTTTCACATGTGTGGTTGTTGCTGTTGCGAGGCGCCTCGGATTTAGAGTCAGTGGGCACATTTACGCCCCATAGGGCGGGGAGACGTATTGTCTAGGATTTAAGTTTAATCCACATCGGTGGACCGGCCCTGACGATCCAAAGGTCACTCGAGCTCTGACCTGAGACTCGGGCTAGACAGTCTCGAATCGGTGAGGACTATCTTTTGCCTCGGTTCATGACTGAAATCCAATTTCCAAATACGACATCGTGCGGTTTTGATTGTATATATATATATATGGCGACATGATATATGGTACCCATGCCGTCTATGATTGATACTTATGATTGAATTTGATTTTGAAACATATAAACACTAGTAATAATATCAAATGACTTTGTTTCATGCGTATCAAGCATATTTTGGTCAATATAAGGTAAAACTCTATCCTACGGTTTGCGTTGCATTGTGTGATGGGACTTGAGTCTTATATCGGCTTCATTATTTATAAAAAGCATTTCGTTGTTTAAAGATTTACCTTATGATTTGCACTGGCAATCACTGGAGTAAACCCATTCCGCAAAAGTGGCATGGTCCTATGATTTGCCGTATTATTATTGTTTAACCAGTTAAGTAGATTTCTCATACCAGTCCCATGACTGACTCGTAGTTTGTTTCACCTTGCAAACTCGGGTGCCCTTATTTCTACACGGGCAGCCTTGTATTCAGGTTTTAGCTGGCACTTTCTGGATAGCTTTGGAGCTGGAGATGGACTTATCATTCTTCTTTACTGTTCAGACACTTATGTATATTATGTTTGTTTCCGCTGCAGACATTTTATATTATTCTGAAACTGTATTTTGTTCTAAGTATGATCCTGTTATACTGTGTAACTCTGATGTTGTTATGTATTCAGTGTATTCTGCTATTCATTATCTGGTGTAATTCTTTATTTCTGTTCTGTTGTTATTTGTTTATGTGTTATATTCCAAATATTACCCTCGCCACCGTCGTACGGGGTTTGGGGTCGTCACACGTGGTATCAGAGATTTGGTTAAGCTTAGCTCTGGAATATAACATATTAACGAACTTGTCAGAAATAGAACCAGTAATGTTCTAGGATGAATAACTCATTACAGACAGGATCAGAAATATTCTAGTATGAGTACAGCAGAATAAAATACACCCCAGTAGACACATTTACATTTAAGTATTTGTCTCTATGTTTTGAAATATCTTTTCTGCTGACCTGACACTTTGTCTGCTAATTGCAGACGTACTAGAAAATGAGTGCCAGGAACAGAAGAAGTAATACCGACCCAGATATAGAAGCTCTATATATATGAAATACACAAATCTGGGCGGAGTACCATTCTTGGGCGAAGAATCTATTATGAAAACACAGGCTTGGATTCGTTCTGCTGAGAAAATCTTTGAAGGTCTAAAGCTGAGAGATGATCAGAAAAGATTACTGGCATCTTGGGCACTCAAAGACGAAGCTTTGTTCTGGTGGGATTCGATTATTAAGGATAATCCAGAAGGTAATATTACCTGGGATAGATTTAAAGTGATTTTCCTAGAAAGATTTACTCCTCCAGAAGCAACTGAGCGGTTAGTTGATGAATTCTACTATCTGGTACAAGGAGATATGACCATTCCAGAATATCATAAGAAATTCAATGAACTTGCTCATTTTGCCCCGCATCTGATTCAAGATCCAAAGAGGAAGAATCGGAGGTTTATTTACGTTCTTCGAAGAAAATACCAGAATAGTGTAATGAGGAATGTAAAGCTTCCTTTTTCTGAAATGATATACATGGCGTACCAGTATGAGGATCTTGACAAGAAAGGTATGTTGCGCTACGAAGAGGAAGTCAGTTCTACTAACAAAGGGGAGTCTGAAACTGATAGTCCAGAGGCTAGTACGATGTCGGAGGTCAGTAAGGATCCTAAAGTCAATCGAAAAAGGGCCAGATCTGGAAAAGAACCAGTAACGAATGCTATATGTAATAACTGCAAGCAACAAGGGCATTTTACCAGAAATTGTGGATCTTTAAAGAAACGAAGAAAGGATAAATTTAAATCCAAGAACAAGTTTCAAGAGAATAGAAAATGCGATAAATGCCATCAGACTGGTCATCTTTCGAAGGGTTGCCCACTATCAAAGAAACCTGAAATAGTACAAGTCAATGAAGTGGCAGAAACTCCAGCACCCTCAGCTAGTTAGGGAAGGTCTGATGTTTTGGAAGGCACGCTTACTGTCAAAAATATTCCAGTTAAAGTACTGTTTGATACGGGCTCGTCACGAAGCTTTATTGCAAAGAATGCAGTTAAGAAATTGGATTTGACATTGAAGAAGCTCAAAGAACCCATCACTGTCCATAACCCGGTTAGGGGTTCCCTCAATCTTAGTTGGCTATGTGGAGTGCCTGTTTCTTTTTCCCTTTATAAGTTCCCTACCATCGCTATCATCATGAATTTTACTGAATTCGATCTTATTTTAGTATTGGATTGGTTAACCAAGTATGAAGCTAAGGTTAAATGCGCCGAAAGAGTTGTTAAGGCAAAGGCTAAATTAGGGAACTATATAACCATACCATGCGAAGGTCCGAATTCTGACAGGAAAGATTTTTGGTCATCTCTTGATGTTTCTCCTGCACAGTTAGAAAATACTCCTGTTGTCGAAGAGGATATTTAGGTCGTCATAGAAAATATTCCTGTCGTCAAGAATTATGCGGATGTGTTTGAAGAAGTTGTTAGCTTACCTCCGCAGAGAGAAATTGATTTCAAGATCGCTTTAATTCCGAATGCAAGGCCAGTTGTGCACGCTATTCGAAGGATGTCTTTAAAGGAGAAAGAAGAACTAGACAATCAAACTCGATAGCTAGTATGGAAGGGTCTGATCAGGCCTAGTTTCTCTGATTGGGGGGCAGCAGTGGTGTTTGTCCCGAAGTCAGACGGTACCCTCAGACTATGTGTGGATTATCGTGACTTGAACAAGCAGACATTAAAGAACAAATATCCATTGCCGTGAATTGATGATCTGTTGGATCGATTGAATGGCGCACAAGTATTTTCAAGGATGGACCTAGCTACAGGTTTCCATCAGCTTCGTATTGCCGAAGAGTGTGTTCCTAAGACAGCATTCAGAGGTCCAGACTTATTCTACGAAAGGTTGGTAATGCCGTTCGGCCTATGTAACACTCCTGCATACTTCGTCGATTTAACGAATAGAGTGTTCAGAGGGGTCTTGAAAAAGTTCGTTCTGGTTTTTATTGATGATATTCTAATCTTCTCTAAGTCAAAAGCCGAACATGAAAAACATTTGGAACAAGTTATAGAAATCTTGAGAAGGAATGTTTTAAAGGCCAAACTTTCCAAATGTATATTCTGGCAAGATGAAGTAAAGTTTCTTAGCCACGTTGTATCAAAAGAAGGAATTGCTGTGGATCCAAGTAAAATCACCGCTATTCAAAATTGGAAACAGCCTAGTACTCCCACAGAAGTCCGAAGTTTTCTTGGATTGGCTAGTTATTACCGTAAGTTCGTTAAAGATTTTTCGAAGATATCTAGTCACTTAACAAAGCTTACAAAGAAGCACGCAAAATTCAAGTGGACTCCAGAATGTGAGGAGGCTTTTCAAAAGCTGAAATTAAGATTAACAACTGCTCCAGTGTTAACCATTATCGATGGCAATCAGGACTTGAAAGTCTGGATAGATGCCTCTAGAGAAGGCCTTGGTGCAGTATTAATGCAAAGAGGCCAAGTCTTTGCTTATGCTAGCCGTCAGCTGAAGCCACATGAAAAGAATTACGTTGTTCATGATCTTGAGTTGTTGGCTATTTTATTTGCTTTGAAAATCTAGAGACATTATCTTTTGGGTGAGAAGTTCGAGCTATACACCGATCATCAATCATTGAAGTACTTATTCACCCAGAAATACTTGAACGTGAGACAGCAGCGTTGGCTAGAATACCTGGCAGCATACGATTTTGAGATTTTATACACTCCAGGGAAAGCCAATGTTGTGGCGGATGCACTAAGTAGGAAGAATGAAATAATAGCCAGTTTTATTATTACCACTTCATTGATTGATAAAATTTCTACTCTTCAGAAGGATGATCACTTCATTCAAAAGATCAGAGAGATAATTCAGAAAGGTGAGCCCTCGAGTTTTCAGGTTGATAACGATGGGATTCTAAGGCTGAAAGGTCGAATTTGTGTTCCTAACATATATGGGCTCCGGAAAGAAGTATTGGATGAATGCCACAAGTCAAAGCTTAGTATCCATCCAGGAGTGAGCAAAATGTATAACGATATTAAGCGTACATTCTGGTGGAAATCAATGAAAAGAGACATTTCTTTATATGTTAGAAGGTGCCCTACTTGCCAACTAGTCAAGAGCGGCCAACAGAAACTTGCCGGTTTGTTGCAACCGTTGGATATTCCAGGTTGGAAGTGGGAACACATTTCTATGGACTTCACTGATGGCTTGCCCAGAAGCAGAAGAGGGAATGACAGTATTTGGGTGATCGTAGATCGCTTCATGAAGACCGCCCATTTCATACCTATCAGATCCAACAGAACCGCTCAAAGTCTAGCGCAGATTTATTTCAAAGAAATTGTTAAGCTGCATGGAGTGCCGATCAGTATAATCAGTGATAGAGACCCACTATTTACTAGCAAATTCTGGGAAGCATTCCAGATAGAATTCGGAACGAAGCTAAATCTAAGTACCGCTTATCACCCTCAAACGGATGGCCAAACTGAGAGGGTAAACCGTATACTAGAAGATTTGCTGCGGGCTTGCATTATTGATTGTGGTGGATCATGGGAAGACTATTTGCATTTGGCCGAATTCTCATACAACAACAATTATCAAGCGAGTCTGAAAATGTCACCATTTGAAGTGTTATATGATAGACCTTGCAGATCTCCCGCCTGTTGGCTTGAAACTGGAAACAGACTTGTATTGGGTCCAGATATGATTCGTGATGCTTCGGACAAAGTCGATCTCATAAAGAAATGATTACAAACCGCTCAAAGCCGACAGAAAATTTATGCGGATTCTAGAAGAAGAGATGTGTCGTTCGCTGTTGGTGATTATGTTTATCTTAAAGTTTCTCCGATGAGGGGAGTGATACGATTTGGCAAAACTGGGAAGTTGGCACCGAGGTTTATTGGTCCATTTCCTATACTTGAACGAATTGGAACTCTCGCTTATAGAGTTAAATTACCAGGCTGGTTGCCTAGTGTACATGATGTGTTTCACGTATCTCAACTCCGCAAACATGTTCATGATCAAGATCTGGTAGAGGATGAATTAAATCAACAGGTCTTGGATATTAGTCCGATTCTAACAGTGAGAAAAGAGCCGATCAAGATTATTGGCAAGGAAACTAAAGTGCTGAGGAACAAGAAGGTTCACTTAGTTAAAGTGCAATGGAGTGGAGATCCGCGAGACTGTACTTGGGAGACTGAGGAAAGCATTAAGAAAGCCTATCCCAATTGCAGAGTGGATATCTCGGACTAACTCGGGTGCAAGGTACATTTACAATACTTTGCCTTTCCGTTTTGTTTTCTACTTTGCTTTTGTTTTCTGCTTTACTATTGTTCCCTTTTCATGGACGAAAACCTTTAAAATTTGTATTTGAAAAGTTAATCAACTCATTGGTTATTGTTTGTGGTGTGTGGTTATAAATTTGACTAATCAAATGTTGAAATAACAGTCACTCTAACCAATAAGAGAAATAAAAAGGTAAATTAAACCGAATTGAATCAAATATTGGATTGAGTGAAAATTGATTGAAATGCATGCATACTTGTACCCATATATATGTATGTAAAATTGAACAGGTCATAGCAGGTACGCAAAGCAAAGGAATAAAATTGTTTTCCCAACAAATAGGTACATGTTTATCATATTTCTTGGGTTTGGATGATTTTATGAGTCGATTGGCTAGCCGCTTGGCTTTTTCTTTTTCTTTTTGAGATGAGAGGTGTTGGCTAGCTTTTTGACCAAGCCACCAAGGTTCGCACACAAGATGGAAATGTGAAGTTCAACTCCTCTAGTTCATGAAAAGTCCGATTGTGGCCTAACCTTCCTCTTCAGATCGCGGCGCCATCTCGGTTCGCTACGTCCAAGGATGAACCGACCCGTCCATTGAAGCCCGATCCGATCCCATCACAGAAGGCGCAGTGAAGCTCCTGACTTGTTCAACCACGATCCGAGATGTATGGATCTTGCGACACCTGCCTACAACTGTCATGTTGACCAATTCTTCCTCAAGCCACGATCCGATCCGATATTCTCGGGATTTGCGCCACGTATGACCGCGATTCACCCGACATAATCAGCTATAAATACCCCAGAGCTTGGCAATTTTCAGGATTTTTTTGGCAGTTTTGAGTATTGATTCCACCATTACTGTCATACTATTGTTTCTTACCAGTTTACTCCGAGATTACTGAGAGAAATCATAATTGTAAGAGTGAGTTTGAGAGAAATCATTGGTTGTACCAGCATTCAAAGTATAATCAATAGCATATAAAAGTGGACGTAGGCTCATTAACGCCGAACCACTATAAACCTTGTGTGTTTTCTGCTTTTTCCTCATTTTTCAGTTATAATTCTCTACGAATCAGAACAATTTGGGTGTTAGATCCAAATTTTGATCTAACATTTTGGTGCTTTCACTGAGAACTGATTTCTCAGCATATTGGATTGTTGCTCCGTTGTTTGGATATTCAAGTCCAAAGAAAACAGTCCCAAAACTTCACTGTTCAGATTTTTGAAGATTCCAACGGCATCTGATATCATGGCGGGAAAAAAGTCTAAGGAAGTACGAGCTTCACAAACGAATGAAGTTGCAAATGAAGCGATTGAAGAGAGCGTGCACGAACAGGTCGATGAAGGACCCTCGGATCGCGGAATTCAGGGGGCGAACCGAAACGTCGAGGGCGACACGATCTGACCTGCAGAAGGAGTCGTCACTCGATCCCAGGACAACGCCACGAACCCTCCTCATAATGCTACCGCGATCCGACACCAGGGGGGCGCTACGAGCCACTGACATAGGTCCACCGTGATCCGAAGTGATGACCAGACTATAACTCGCCTGGAAAGGAGGTTATGGCTCGCTCTTTCCGTCCCGGTACCTCTGTTCGACCTGGCTCAAGTTCTCTGCGCATAAGAGAAAATGTTGATGACCAATATGACCCCTCCGCTCCAGTCACTGAAGGAGATTTCTCTCGCTTCTCTGAAATGTGGGATAGGCTGTTTGATGAATTAGCTGCTCAAAGGCAGGAGAGCTCTGTGCTACGACAGAACTTGACTGCTATGGATTGAAGGCTCGATGATCTCGCAAGGCAAAGAACACCCCCAGTTCGTCCGCTTACCCCAGAGTACTCTTCTTCGTCAGAGGAATCGCCAAGACCTCCGCGGAGACCGTATGAGAGAGCTGAAAACATAGAACAACTCTGATTTGGAACACTGCCATCATGGGAAGAAGAGGCACTTGGTATAGGACCCTCAAACTGCAATTTGAATAATCATGCCGCAACTCCTAGAGCTCGAATTGTGGACAATCCTGTTGAGAATAGACCACCTCAGCCCCTTCACCGTACAAATACTCATGGTAACGGGGGGCAACGAAACCCAATCCGAGTTCCAGATTTCGTGGCTGTTCCTAGAAGAGAGATCGGGGAGTTCCACCTAGCGAGAAGTGCTGATCCCGAGCCTCCGATGACCAGTGCAAATGTTGCAGCTATGGTCCACCAAATCCTGGCAGATAGCCGTGGACAAAGGAATGAAGATCGGGAGATTGACCGCAGTCACACCCCTTTTACTGATAACATTCTAGATGTAACAATCCCGAGGCACTTCAATATGCCTCAGATGAACCGTTACGCGGGTAGATCTGATCCCATCCAACATCTAATGAGATACTCTTGGTCAATGACCGCTGCCGCAGCCTGTGACGCTGTAAAGTGCAAAGCATTCCCTATATTCCTGGAGGATGTAGCGTTATTATGGTTTATTTGCTTACCAGCAAGATCAATTTCCAGTTTCAGGGAGTTGAGTGAAAGGTTCATGGAGCAGTTCCGCATTTATGCACAGAGGACAAAGAGTGTGATTGATCTGTTCCTTGTCAAACAACGACCAGGAGAGAGCTTGAGGGTGTATCTGGATCGTTTCAACCTAGCTGCCACTGAAGTCAAGGATCCCCATGAGCCAACTGTTGTGGCAGCCCTGATCGATGGGGTAGATAAAGATACTGAATTTGGGAGATACCTGGCTGGTAAACCACCTCGTACTAGAGAATTGTTCTATGAGAAAGCTAACGTACGCTTACGTCAGGAGGAGGTATATGCTAACCGGAAGATGAAAATGGCGGATAAGGAGGAAATCCAAAGTAATGTGGCTATTAAGAAGACAGGAGACAGCCCGGGGAAGGTCATAGTTAATGTTGGAAACCGAAACCAGGGAGGTGGCCGCCAGTCAGGAAACAATGATAATAACAGTAATGGCAATAATCGGAAGAGAAATCGAGGGAACGACTCCCAGAGAAGGACCCGTCCCAGATCTTTCGAAAATTATATGCAAATAAATGATACTTTAGAGAATATCTTCGTGGACTCGTACAACGTTCTCCAACATAAAAGGCCTCCTCCGAGAGAGTCGACATAGAAAGAACGTGAGACAAGGAAGTTTTGTCTCTTCCATCAGACTCACGGCCACTCTACAAATGAATGCCGTCATCTGAGAGAAGTAGTTGAAAGGCTGCTCCGGGAAGGGAAATTGGATGAATACAGGGTAACTCCTAGAGACAGGGGCAAGCTGTTCAGGCCCCAAACCAAAACCGGAATCAACCTACTGCCAGGCCAACTGCCCAGCAAAAAGGAAAGGATCTCGTTATCAATACCATAATCGGAGGGCTGCACCTAGCCGGGCAAAGTTTCAAGGCAATGGACCAATACGTTAACGCAGCTAAGCAGCATCTTGAGGTAGGAGAATGTAGCAACCCTGAGGACAATGTCCCGGTAAAACAGCAAGAGATGATGTCAGATGACGTCATTTTCCGCGATCGAGAGAGTATTGGAGTCCACGCTCCGACCGAAGAATTATTTGTAATCACAGTTCCTATTGGCCCGACCACTGTTCATAAAGTTTTAGTGGATAACGGGAGTTCAGTCAACATTCTATTCAAGAAGACGTTCGATTAAATGAACCTCGAATTGAAAGATTTAAAGCCGTGTGAAGGATGGATTCGTGGATTTAACGGAGCTTCAACTGCTCCAATGGGATATGTAGAGCTGTCGGTAACACTTGGGGAAGGTGAACGCCAGAGAGTTAGAATTCTTCCCTTCGTGTTTTTGGGTATTGAATCGCCTTATAATGCCTTCTTTGGCCGACCGACCCTAGCAAAGTTTAAAGCTTGCATAGCCCCCTGGTGCTTGTTATTGAAGTTTCCTACGGAAGCTGGTGTTGGCATAGTCAGAGGAGATCAGGTTGCCGCACGAGTATGTTACATCGCAGAGCTAAAGCTACTCCATAAAGGAAGAGATATAGAGACTAAAGACGCTTCTTCCCCACATGGGAGGAGACTTCATAGCAATTAAAGAGAATAACTGTGGGTGAGTCGCCCAGAGAACTACCCGAGGACATAGATCCCAGAGAGGATGAAGAGCCTGGGGGCAGAATGGCGACTCCCAACGAAACGACTGTGGATGTACCGATCGATGATAGTGACCCAGAGAATGTCCTGGAGATTGGATCCCATTTGGATCCGGTTCGAGCTAAAGAACTGACGGATTTCCTGAAAGATAACTTGGATGTATTTACTTGGACCCACGCGGACATGTATGGGATATCTCCATCAATCATGAGTCACTCATTAAGCACTAACCTGATTCATCCCCCTGTAAAACAAAAAAGGCGAATGCTGGGCCCAGAGAGGTCCGCTGCCCTGAAAGAAGAAGTTGAAAAGTTAAGAAATAACGGATTCATCAGAGACTCAACCTACCCAGATTGGATTTCAAATCCAGTTTTGGTAAAGAAGGCCAACGGGAAGTGGCGTACGTGTATTGATTTTTCGGATTTGAATAAAGCCTGCCCAAAAGATAGCTTTCCGTTACCCAAAATTGATCAATTGGTAGATTCAACGGCGGGTCATGAACTTCTCTCTTTCATGGATGCTTATTCAGGATATAACCAGATCCCTATGCATGTTCCAGATCAAGAACACACTAGCTTCATTAAGGATCTGGGGTTATACTGCTACGTGGTAATGCCTTTTGGTTTGAAGAACGCAGGCGCTACATATCAAAGGTTAGTGAACAGAATGTTCTATAACCAGATTGGGAAAACGATGGAGGTATACGTCGACGACATGTTGGTTAAGTCCAGACAGTCATCCAATCACACTACAGATTTGGCAGAGATGTTCGGTATTCTTCGAAAGTATAGGATGAAACTCAACCCAACGAAATGTTCATTTGGGGTTGCCTCCAGGAAATTCTTGGGATTCATCGTCATCTCGCGCGGGATTGAGATTAATCCAGACCAGATCGCAGCAATCAGAGATATTCAGGAGCCTAGACAAATCAAAGATGTGCAAAGCCTTGCAGGGAAAGTAGCAGCATTAAGCAGATTCATCTCCAGAGCAACAGACAAGTGCATTCCGTTCTTTGAATTGATAAAGCGAGGTAAACGCAATTTTAAATGGACTCCTGATTTCATAGAAGCATTTCAGAACCTGCTAAATCATCTGGAGAGGCCTCCGATACTGTCTAAGCCAGTAGATCACGAGGATTTATTCGTGTACTTAGCAGTGTCGTCCCACGCGATCAGCTCAGCATTAGTGAGAGAAGAAGACAAGGTTCAAAGACCAGTGTACTACATGAGTAAAAAATTGGCGGCAGCTGAGCGCAATTATCTAAGGATAGAAAAGCTGGCGTACAGTTTATTGATTGCGTCTAGGAAGCTTTGACATTATTTCCAAGCTCATCCTATCACCGTGTACACTGATCATCCGCTCAAGCAAGTTCTACAGAGACCAGAAGCTTCTGGAAGACTGCTCAAATGGAACATTGAATTGAGTCAATTTGATCTGAATTTTCAGCCCCGACGATCGATACGGGGGTAAGTGCTGGCAGATTTCATAGCAAAATTTACTGTCTCGGAGGAAGACGTAGTAAACGAAGAGGCTGACCCACCGAAACTACTTCTCGATCCTAGTGCCTGGAAATTGTATACTGATGGTGCTAGGAATGATAAACGATTCGGTGCCGGAGTGGTGCTCGAAACTCCCGAGAAACGACTGATATCCTATGCTATCCGGTTGGATTTCCCCGCCACTAACAACGACTCCGAATATGAAGCCCTGATAGCCGGGCTGAAGATTGCAAAGGAGTTAGAGATCGCGAAGCTGGACATATTTTGTGATTCCAGGTTGGTTGTAAATCAGGTAACTGGAAAGTTCCGAGCTAAGAGCCCAAGATTGATTTCGTATTTGGAAAAAGTGAAGGAGTTGCTGAATGGCTTCGATCACTACAGCATATCTCATATTCCGCGGTCAGAGAACCAACAGGCGGATAAGTTAGCGAAGATGGCTAGTTCCGATGATCCTGAAGAGACAGGGGTAGCCCCAGTTGAAGTACTTCAGTTCCCTACCATAGGTCAGATGGAAATTGATTTTATACTAGAGACTGAGCCAGAAAGGGAGTCATGGATGACCCCTCTAAAGAATTTCCTGATGAATGGAACGCTTCCGACCAAGAAGAGCGAGAGGCGTAAAATAATCCGTAAAGCTTCTCGATACGTTCTGCAAGGCGGAGTTCTGTACAGACAGGGATTTTCGAGGCCTCTTCTCCGGTGTATAGCCCATGACGACATCAAGCGTGTACTGCAGGAAGTACATGAGGGTGAATGTGGCCACCATACTGGAGGACAAACATTGGCAAAAAAGGTACTGTGGTTTGGTTACTTCTGGCCTACCATAAACAAAGATGCGGCAAAGTACGCGCGACGTTGTGATTCATGCCAAAGATTTTCAAATATTCCCAGGGCACCTCCTGGCCAGTTAAAGACAATGACAAGTCCATGGCCTTTCGCTATGTGGGGAATTGATATCATCGGAAGCCTCCTTATAGCGAAGGGCGGAGCAAAGTTCGCTGTTATAGCTGTAGGCTACTTCACTAAATGGGTCGAGGCTGAGCCGTTAACTATAATCACAACCAAGCGAGTGATCAACTTCGTTGTTTGGAACATTATCTGCCGGTTCGAGATTCCAAAGATCATCATAACTGACAATGGAACCCAGTTCGATAACAGTGAATTCAGGGACTTCTGCCAGAAATACCACATCGAGAAACGGTACACCTCTATGGCACATCTGCAGTCAAACGGACAGGTAGCAGCAGCAAATAAAGTGATTAAGTCCATTCTAAAGAGAAGATTGAAGCGGGCCAAAGCCATGTGGGTCGATGAATTACCCTTGGCATTATGGGCCTACAGGACGACGTATAAATCGGCGACAGGTCATACCCCCTTCTCTCTTGCTTTTGGAGCAGAGGTAGTCATCCTGGTTGAGCTAAAAGTACCATCTCACCGAGTCACCTATTACGATCCGATGACTAATAACGAGTTTCTCCTTGAATCCCTAGATATGATAGAAGAGAAGAGGGACAAAGCAGACCTGCGTGCCTTAAGACACAAGCAACAGGTCGCCCGATACAAAAAAAAAGTTTCGAGCCCGAACCTTTGAACCCGGAGACTTGGTTCTGAAGCGTTTCTTTCCACCCCCAACTCATATGGGTGCGAAGTGGAAAGGACCATACTCCATTCTACGAAGGCTTGATAATGGAACCTTCAAGCTAGCAAACTTAGATGGAGAAGAAATCCCCAGAGTGTGGAATGCCCAACATTTGCGGCCTTATCTGATGTAAAGTTGTCAGATTTATTCTTTTGTTTCATAGAACCATGTAAAAGGGCATGACTTGCCTAGAATAGTCCGATTTTTTGAGCAAAGGATTATAAAGTGGACGTAGGTCACGATTTGACCGAACCACTATAAAAATATTGTGTGTCGTTTACCTTTATTGCACTATTATTTATCTGCTCTTTTATCCTTATGAAGTTTGCTGTAAGACCATACAGCGATCACAGGAATGTGTAATTCTAGGTGCCTTCCATTAGAATGGAAAGTAATCCGCAGCCAAAGCGCCGAAGTCACAATAAAGTGAATCACACCATTGATTGCACTCTAACTCTCCAGAGCTGAGAGAGAACATAAAGGATGCAAAAATAACATTCACATGGCAAGGTGATGCACCATGATAAGAGCCGCCTTGACAGAACTCTAACCTTGGCGACCGCCAGGAGAGTATAAAAGCGTCTATGATTAAGTGCTGAGAAAGACCTCTTACCCTGCTGAAGGATCGGGGAGCGATTGAACAGCTGAGCTCGAACTCTAGCCTTGGCGACCGCCAGGAGAGTATAAAAGCGTCTATGATTAAGCGCTGAGAAAAAGCTCTTACCTACTGAAGGATCGGGGAGCGATTGAACAGCTGAGCTCGAACTCTAATATTGGCGATCGCCAAGAGAGTATAAAAGCGTCTATGATTAAGCGCTGAGAAGGGTGTTGGAGACTCAGCGCCCCCAGAATTTCTGCCCCGCAGAAGGATTGGTGAGGAGATCATGATACGAGTTCGAACTTTGAACCGTTGATGGATCGGGAGAGTACCGAGGTGCCGGAGATTTGGCACCGCAAAGACTTTAATCCCACTAAAAATTCCAAATCCCCCCTTATTCGGAAATGGGGAGCAACGTGCATAAAGCTCTAATCAATCTTTACTAAGCCCTGGCTAGACACTATGTTAACGATTGATTAGGGGCATATATATGTATACGTATATATATGCAGTACAAAAATTTTTAAATTTTTTCTGTTGTTTGAATGATTGGTAGTTATAGTCAGATGATTTGTAACTAAGCGTGAAGAGTTTATTGAATGCAGGTACACGATGATGCCAAAGAAATAAACATTCATTCATAAACTACAAGCCTACAAGATAAAAAGGAACCTAAACAAAAGTGAGGGCCATTCTCACAACTACATTTCATGGCCAGTGGAAAGCCTAAAAACAAAATACATACAAACGACTACATCCTACTTCTGCTTGGAAGACGGCTTGGACTTTTTCTCCTCCTTCTGCTGTTCCAGCTCCGCCTTGTCAGCATCAGATAGATCTCTCTTCTTTCTTTTTCTTTTGTCAATAAGGGGAGCTGAGGAATCATCAGAAGACTGGGAAGCAAGCTGTTTGGTAATTGATTTGGGTTGGAGTTTTAATACCAACCCAGTTTTGGGATTAAACTCTGAAATAGGAGGCACATTCAGAGGCTCTTGCTCCTCCTTTTTCAAGGCCAGCTGTTTTTCTTGCCTAGCCTTCCTTTCAACCAAGGTTTCCTCATCATCGCCTTTGATTTCTTTGGTAATGTTGAATTCCTCGTCATCATCTTCATGGCGCCCGTCCATACCTTTCAAAGCATCGATGGGCTCAGCATCTTGGGGAACATCAGCACTGGGTGCGAGTATGACCCTCTCCATTGTTGCATCTTCGAGCTGCTTTGGAGCATCAATACTAGCACTCAGCGGGATATCAATCTTCTCTGCCTTTGTCTTCTTCTCAGCATCCTTATCAACTGGCCCGCCACCTGTATCATGAGAAACAAATGTTATTTCGGGAGAGAATACGGTTTGCTCAGTTGATTGTTCGGCAAAACGGCAACAAGTGACGATTACTTTGACGAATTACGGAGAAAATATAGAGATACCTTCCACTGATCCTCCATCCAAGCTAGCAGCAGAAGCTCCAACAACTGGAGGAGTCGGACCTAGAGGAATCAATGGATCATCGGGACTGTATTCCTCAACTTCGGAGGCCTTGGGCTCTGCAGCTGAGCTCGAGCCTTCTTCAATTTTATTTTTGCCCTTGGCCAGAGTTTTCTCCTTATCCATCTCTTCTTGGAGTAGGCGTTTGCCTTTCTCTAAATCCTCGGGTTCGTTATCCTTAAGAATGGTCCGCATCAACTCATTCTCATCAATCTCATCGACTCCTAATCGCCGTTTCTCGCCCTGGACGATTGCATCCCATATGTTGGCTAAAGTGACATGGTAGTACGGGATCTAGGAGATGTTACGGGTCTTGATGACCTGGCCAAGGAAGTCAAACAGCATTTCTTCAAATCCTTCAATATCTTTCTCTCTCTCAAGGAGCTTTTCGTTAGAAGCAGTACCCATTTCAATGGCACTTTCCACATTCTTTTCAGTAAGAACCGCGTGCTTCTCTGCATGCGCGAGTTGATCATTCAGAATCGCCTTCTCTTTTTTGGCCAGAGCTAAACTATCTTTTAAGCTTGCCTTTTCTTTCTCCCAAGCAGCTTTTTCAGCTTCGAAATGATCCTGTGCTGTTTTCAGTTCGGCGTTGGCCATCTTGAGATCTTCCACCTCCTTCTTCAATGACACACGCTCTTTGCTGTTAGAATAGAGCTCATTATGAAAACGTTGCCTGACCTCCTCCAGCTCTGTCTTGTAATTTTTAGCATCTCGTTGAGCCAAGGAAAGCAGAGATTGTGCATCTTCCAAGTCCTTTTCCATTTTCATCCTGGCCCTGTCATTGTTGTCTATCCTTACTTTGGACCTGTGCGCTTCCATTTCTAGCGTTCGGATAGCGTCTGAAAGGTTGACAGCGTGTTTTTTCATCGCCTCATATTGCTTGGCTACATGGTGAACATGTCTGATGACTTCAGTATACCAATTCCCAGGGACTGGTTCCAGAGCTAGAAGGAACATCATCCTCTCGAAGAAGATATCGGGGAATTGTTCTCGTAATTTCTCCAGCTTAGCCTGAGCCTCAGGACCATGGACATAGTCTCGTGCCCTGGGGGCACTCAAACTTTGTTGACTGGAGGGGACGATGTCAGTTTTCTCCTTCTCAGAATCCTTGTTTGGATCCTTGTTCTTATCCTTTGGCTTGTTATGCTTTTTGGATGATCTGCTGTGAGACGGCGTGCTCTTCGGAGGAGTTAAGTCTTTGGGAAGTTGTTTTCCCCCTGTAGGTGGCACTTGATGACTATGGGGCTTTCCAGAGGTTTGTTTTGACGGAGATCTTTGACCACGAAGAATGAGGCTTGTGAGAATCCCGGGACCGGTGGCTGTCTCCCCCTCGGCTACTGCTACGAGCATGCCCATGATCTGAAAGAAGACTTGGGGTTCCCGCACGAAGGGAACGATAAGAATAAGATTGTCTGCGAGTCATCCTTCCTACAAATGAAACAAGCATATGTTAGAATTATGAACAGCAATAGTGTGGAAAGTGCTGTGGTTAATGGTGCATGTGATCTGTGCATCCCATATAATCCCCTAACGGGCCGGGCCCGGAGCTAGGCTCGTCTGTGTAGTTTCTTTTTCTCCAACAGGGGCATTCGCTTCCTCAGAGAAAGGAAAGAATGATCCCCCATCGAAGTCTTCATGAGAGTAAATGGCATCTGGTAGAGGAATCTTGTTCAGTTCCCTTATTATCTGCTCCTCCGTGAAATCATCATGAACGACGGGATCGACCGGCGGTGAATCTCTTAAGGGAGAATGCTCTTTGAGGCCGGAGTTTCTTTAGGCTCGTCAGCCCGGATCTCATCTTACTTATACTTATTCGGATCTTCATCGTCTTGATCAATGAGCGGTGAAGGACTCTTGTGAAGTCGAGTTGTTTCTGTAGCCTGTGAGGTTCCCTCTCCCCCAACCAGGGGCACATATTTATAAGGTTTGCCGTCCTTGCCCAGTCCGAATCTTATATCCAGAAGACGGTGCTTGTGAAGATTCTCGTCGGTGAGACACAGCTTTATTCTCAAGAAATCTGATTCACTTTTGAGAAGACGAGACAATCGGTTTTCATACACCGAGCCTTTTGTCTTGGGGAAATTATGATCTGCACGATGAAAAGAAACATGTCAGCGTCTTGGTTATTTAGTCAAGTCACTAATCTGGAGAATTAAAAATCACTTGCTTTAAGCCATTTTCGTGTGCATCCCACCTGCAGTTTTATGTAAAACCAATCGGCTTTGGGGTCCCCTATGTTGTTGTAACCGTCAGTTACGACCTTCCTGTTGGCCACTGATTCAAAGCAGGAGATATTTGGAGTTTCCTTGGAACGATGCTTAAAAAGGTAATAGAACTTTAAGTCTTTAAAGGTAAGCTCAGTCTACAGAATCTCTGGATACGCAACAGATAGAGTGTATAGATCTTCATAAGCATTGGGGTGGAGCTGCATTAGAGCAATACGCAATCGCCTTAAAGTTTCCATGACGATTGGCGGGAACGCAGGAATAGCGCCTAACATACACATCAATCTACTAATGGTCATGTGCCCAGCTGGGGCAGAATTAGGTCTATCGTCCTTGCCTATAGTTTTGACATCATCCCAAGATATTCCGTGCTTCAAGCATAGTTTCCGAAGCTTGGTGTCATCCAATTTAGAAGCCAGAAAATCATTAAACTTGTCTATGTCCTCAACTCCTGGAAGCTCATCGGGAGCCCGATCGTCCGCCTCTTCGGAGGATGTATCGTCCGAAGACGTTGATTCCGCACCAGAGTCCACTTTGTAGTCAGGATCGGACTTATCCTGATCTGAGGTGGAGGGAAGCACGTTGGGTTCATGATGCGTCGATGTCTCCAGTTCAGTGCCTTTCTCTGGCATCTCAATCATTTGTTTATCTGACATGGCTGTGTTGGCAAATATAATAAATTAGAATACGGCTACCCTTCCCCCCGTGTGTGCAAGTGCCGGTGTGTGCCTGTGCATGCATTAAAGAAAAGCATAGAAGTTAACAAGGTCATCGAGATATTAGTCATTGTTTGCTTCTAAGTTATGCTGCTGACCAGTCCAGAAAGTTCGTCTCAGAGGCTCTAACCTAACTGTCCATTGGTATATTAGAATTAAGTTGCACTGAGTGTTTAACAAGTTCGTTGGATCGTTCATCAATTCGGATCGTGCATCAGGGTTCGGATCGCAGGGAATGAATCTTGGATTAAGGTCCGGATCGCGGAAAATGGATCGTGGGATAGGGATCAGGTCGTGGCATGACTATCGCGATCCACATCTTTCTGTCCTCATTTAAACCAGTGGCCCATTCAATACTGCGACTCGATCCGACCTCCAATGCCTACTCCTCCCGCCTACCATCACCACGATCCAGTGCCTCGCCATCCTCCTTTATCTTCCTCCTCTTTCCTCCTAATCCACGATCCGACCAGACTCCCTCTTCTTCTTCGTCTTCGCTTCTTCTTCATCACCCCTCCTAGCTCCGTCACGCGAACACCTAAACCCATCATTCATCGCTAATACAGCCCCAAACGCCACCAATTCCACCATTTTCCCTTCTCAAATCAGCAGAAAACTCCAGAAAAACGAAAGAGAAATTGTGTGAGAAGGTTTTCAACAAGATTACCTTTCTTAAATTGGAAAAACAAGTAGGTTTCCGGAGATTTAAATAACTAGGGTTTTTTCCTCGATAGAGCTGATGGCGGCGATGAATGAACGAAGAAGAAGGGGAAAAGAGTGAAGAGGGTTCGGGTTTATATAGCTAAACCCGTGACCGTTAGCCTCCCCTTTTTCGTCTTATACGAACCATGGGCTTCTGTGGATCGCGGAGGCAAGCCCATCGGGCCCAGCAAAGAAGAAAAAGGCCGATCCCTGGGTCGACTCGCTACGATGGATGGCCCACCATACTTAAAGCTCACCATGTTCTGAATAGAAGCCCGTTGCGCTTCGTGAATAATCCCGAATGATCACTAAAAAAAAACCCGAGACAAACAGTATGCCCCACGGATCGTGGTATGAATACGCGATCCGAACCGATGGGTCTTGAACAGAAGCGAAAAATCAGAAATCAACAAGCTACAAATTACTACTTTTTACAGTTAGTTATGAGATTCAACAAACAATTTTCAAAGATAAAAATTCAGCAGTACTAGTGAAAATTCGGAAGTTCGCCTAGCAACTTGACAAAAAAGTTTTACAAGCTGCGGAGATAGAAATTATCCGATCAACAAAGAAATGATGAATGATTTATGCTGATATTTATACCAATCAATGAATGCAACTTTCCGAAGTGACACGACATTCCAAACAGGCACGACCGTCTGATTAAATCGCTTCACGAAGAGATGTCGTTATAGTTTCGAAGCATGCTCCATCGTCGATAAAGCATACTCCGAGGGGGGCAAAATGTTGGCTAGCTTTTTGACCAAGCCACCAAGGTTCGCACACAAGATGGAAATGTGAAGTTCAACTCCTCTAGTTCATGAAAAGTCCGATTGTGGCCTAACCTTCCTCTTCGGATTGTGGCGCCATCTCCGTTCGCTACGTCCAAGGACGAACCGACCCGTCCATTGAAGCTCGATCCGATCCCATCACAGAAGGCGTAGTGAAGCTCCTGACCTGTTCAACCACGATCCGAGATGTATGGATCTTGCGACACCTGTCCACAACTGTTATGTTGACCAATTCTTCCTCAAGCCACGATCCGATCCGTTATTCTCGGGATTTGCGCCACGTATGACCGCAATCCGGTCGACATAATCAGCTATAAATACCCCAGAGCTTAGCAATTTTCAGGATTTTTTGGCAGTTTTGAGTATTGATTCCACCATTATTGTCGTATTACTGTTTCTTACCAGTTTTACTGTAACACCCCGTGAATTCTATAACAGTGAAATTCACAAATTAAAGTATAATTAATTTCCAATCAAAGAATTAAGGGAAACGGGATACGCCATTGTGTTCGTCTCGGAAAAATACGCGAAATAGAGTCCGAGTTTTCGAAAATCGGAGTCCGTATGACCCAAATATGGCCCCCGGAAGTTTCAGAATTCAGTTCAAAATTCAAAACAGACGAAAACAGCTCAGAAAAACAAGTTTAAAATTCAAAATCGGGCCCAATTGGCCAGGGCGGGAAAATTCCCGCCTAAGGCACCCAGGTTGACTTGGCAGTCGACCTGGGCTAGAGGTCGACAGGGCTGTCGACACCCGTGTCAACTGCCAAGTCGACACGGAGTCGACTGGGTTGTCGACCTGGCCCTAGAGCCAGGTCGAACCCAGCCCACCCTGGCTGGCCTGGTCTGTGTTTGGTCGATTTTCTGAGCCTTGCCTTGTCACTAGGGCTAGGTGTCAGCTCCTGGTTGGTCTCTCCTTCAGACGAACGGCTATTATTGAATCAAGCTCCATCGACGGTCTAAAACAACTCACAAACATTATAAAAAGGACCTAAGACCTAGCCTAAAACATACTATCTCATTTTAGCCTCAGGCCGCCGCCATTAAACCTAGAGCTCTGAATTAAAAATACAAAGAATAAAATTATAGAAGATAGAGGACGATTCTTGAAGGCTTTAGACAACGAATTTGGGACTATTTGATTTGGGATTTTTATTTGGGTTATTTGCTTCATATTGTAAGTTCTATGTTACTTTTACGGCAAAAACGCTAAAACAATATGGACATGCCATGAATTGAAACCGGATTTATGAACTATTGTTAATCCATTGTTTATATTGTTTATCTTTGAATTATAATTTGGGGATATTGCTATGGCAACGTTGCAAGTTAAACTTGTCATGATTTTGATGTTGTTATGAATCACTTGGGCTTAATTGTTTGGCAAGTTGGACTAATACAGGTCCATGGAATCGCTATGTTTATTGAAATCTTTATGTTGATTAAACCATGCCTATGGTACTAATTAAACCATGGCTATGACTATTGATGGAATTATGCCTGTGATGTTAATATACCCATCATGATTAATGAAAAATTGGGTATTGCTAGGTTATGATGAAAAGTTGGAATTATTATGTTTATAATGTTAGATATGTTAAAAACGCTAAATTGGAATCATTATGTCTACGAGAATTATTATGTTAAAAATGCTAAATTGGAATCATTATGTCTATAATGTTAGTTGAGAATCATTATGTTAAAAATGCTAAATTGGAACCATTATGTTTATAATATTAGTTGAGAATCATTATGTTAAAAACGCTAAATTGGAATCATTATGTCTATAATGTTAGTTGAGAATCATTATGTTAAAAAATGCTAAGTTGGAAACATTTTGTTTATAATGTTAGATGAGAATCATTATGATAAATTGGAATCATTATGTCTATGAGAATTATTATGTTAAAAATGCTAAATTGGAATCCACTATGCCTATTAGGATTACTATGCCTTTAATGTTTCATGTTTATAATAAAATTATTATTATGCCCGCAATGATTATTATGCCTATGATGTAAAGTTGAAATCATCATGTTAAATTAAGTTGGAATCATTACTATGCCAAGTTATCATCATACTAGTATTGCAACCATGTGATATGTTATAGCCTGTTTATTATGCAAGTGATGTTGGAATTGTCACATATGCCTATCACATGTTTGGTGTTATTCCCCTTTATCTCTTGAATTGTTTATGCTTGTGAACGAAGTGCGTTTATATACGTTGGGGATACGATTGGGTAGAATAGGCAAAACTTGAATTAATTATAAGCATAAACTGTGAAAATTTGGCATAAGTAGAACATGAAATATGGCACGAAAACTTGACTTGAACATGCCATAACTTGACTTTAAACATGCCTTAGTTGGGCACGAAGCTGACATATGAACATGATGTGGAAATAGCAAAATCTGATAAGAACATGGGCATGACTTTAGAAAACAAGAAGGTGGCCAACTCGAGGTCGGGTTGAGTTTGTAGTGTAAATCTGCCCGAAACCGCCCGTCAAATCCAGTTGCTACAAACAATAGGATCCAATGTGGGTAGTTGGTCACATCACGCTTGAAACCCGAGGTTGGGTTGAGTTTGTAGCGTAAACCTGCCCGGAACCGCCCGGCAAATCCAGTGGCTACGAACAACAGGATCCAATGTGAGTGGTTCGGTGCATTAACAAATCAATTAATGCCAATTAGGGTTAAGTCATGAATATGAAAAGACAACTTAACCAACTTGAACACGGTTTGTAGGGCTAAGTCATGAACTTGAAAACGACAACACTTAGCCAACTTGACATGACACGTAGGCGGGTTAAGTCGCGAACTGAAATGACATACTTAACCATCTTGACATGACTAGACTAGAAAAGGATTAAGTCACGAATTACATGACTTAATCTGTTAGGCGGGTTAGGTCACGAATTACATGACCTAATCTATTAGACGAAACCCTAGACACGACCCCTTTCAGCAGTAGCCCTCTAGAAGTATCAAGGTACCCTGGGGCTAGGCCAGGTGGGGCACGATTACTGGGCTGATTGTAAGAGGTGAACGACGGCAGTAGGGTACGCCAGTGTAGGTTCGGCGGACTACGATCGTGCACGTATCCGGGGCAGACACTGGGTATCCGTAGATTTATCTGTGCATCTTGAATCGTGTCAGGGGTTGACACCCTAGGGCTGATACACCCGAAGGTGGACCCAGCACTGGTGACTACATTCGTGATTAGCCGTATGACGCGGACACTTGACGAGCTAGAACTTGTAGGGAGCCGATCGACTAGATAATCGCTCCGTAGGACCCCGTACTTGGGTCAGACCCCGTTTTAGGGTCATTTCATGACATTGGGCCGTGAGATTTATTTCGTGATTAATTTGTGATATGGGCTTAGTATACTAGTACAGTCGATGCAACGAATCTCGAACATGTGATGCTTTACTTGACTTGTCTTGACTTATCCTGATCACCTTAGTCTATCTTATTCACCTTGACACCATTCTTAAGTTTAGTTCCAGTTCATACATGACAGGTTGTTTTAACCGTTTCTACACTGAAAGTCACTAGAACTTACTCAGTCTTTATGACTGACCCTTTTCCTTTCGCCTCTTTTTCTTTCATTTCCCCCCCAGGTTCTCAGGGAGGAATAACTAGCTCTTAGCTTGGATATCACTTGCTTTGGCTCAGCATGTACGGTTTGCTATGGCTGCTTCTTTTTACTACACTTGGGGAATAAGCTGTTTTACAGTTTTTAAGTTACTTCTTCTTTGGCTATTATTACAAGATAGTTGTAATGAAGTTACTTGAAATGTTTGTAAAAGACATGGTTTATTTTGGAATGAAATGAAGTTCTGTTTTGCTCAGAAATTCTTCCGCTGTTTACTTAATTATTTATTTATGTTCTGTCTTGTGATAATTCTGTGATGTTATCTCGATAATACCTCTCCAAAACTAGGGCATTCCCTTTGTGAGTGACCTTAGCGGAGGTGGGGTGTTACACTTGGTATCAGAGCAGAATGTTACCAAGACTGGGCAAAAGTTTTGAAAACCTTTTGAATTCTTTTTCAAAACCATTTACAAAGAAGCATTTTCCAAGAAAAAGTTTTTAAAGGCTATTCCCCAAAAGCCATTAGCACTATCCTTTGTTTCCTTGTTTGAATCTCTTTCCCTTTCTTTTCTCCATCTGTAGTCGCAGTAGCTTTACCTGAAGCTAATCTTCTTTCTAGCTTCGTAGAGGGTTTTCCCGTATGATGGAGATAGTTTTCGTGAGGCTTGTTAACATGTTATATAGGATAGGTATGTGTGATAAGGATAAAGATAAGGCGGATGAGTCTTCCGGAGTGATTGAGCCAAGCATCCTTGAAGGTGTAAAAGTGGAAACATTAAGGCGAGTTCTGATTCGTGTCTTAGGAACGGAGATCTAGGAGCTAAGGAATCAAGAAGCCAAGCTAGTTAAAATACAGTGGGGTGAAGCCCTAGAAGACGCAACTTGTAAAATTTAAGAAAAGATAAGCGCGCTATACCTATTTCTTTTTAGGGTACATTCTAGATCTATTTTCCTATAGGTTTACATACATTTCTCTTGCTATCCATGTTTGTTTTGTTATCTCCTCGATCCTATCTTGAGAACCATAAGCAGAATATTTTTGGATGTAAACATGTAGTTGAAACATGTTATGATTGCGAAATGGTTGCAAGTGGTCGCAAGTGGTTGCTCGTGGATGCATGAATACACATTAGGCACTAGATCGGCTCAGACACATTTTCATGTTGCATATGCATGAGTGTTTATTTTGAAAACTTGGTTGTGCTATCATTTGGTTGTTGCATATGATTGAATGTTCGAGCACTCATGTAGAAATTATGAATTATAATAGGAAAAATTTGCATACATATTGGATTCATTTCACTAAACATATTTTGCATTTAGAAGATCAATCAGGCCTGATCATTAGCATTAGCTAAGGAACATATACACACACTTCACATATGATCATAAAGCATTAGAAGTTTTTTTTAAGGACAATGGATGCTCGTGTTTGATGGATGAGTAGATGGATGTTTGGATGTTAGGATGTACATTCTTCCTGAACTTGAAGATTTCGGGGACGAAATACTTTTAAGTGGGGGAGAATGTAACACCCCGTGAATTCTATAACAGTGAAATTCACAAATTAAAGTATAATTAATTTCAAATCAAAGAATTAAGGGAAACAGGATACGACATTGTGTTCATCTCGGAAAAATACGCGAAATAGAGTCCGAGTTTTCGAAAATCGGAGTCCGTATGACCCAGATATGGCCCCCGGAAGTTTCAGAATTCAGTTTAAAATTCAAAACAGACGAAAACAGCTCAGAAAAACAAGTTTAAAATTCAAAATCGGGCCCAATTGGCCAGGGCGGGAAAATTCCCGCCTAAGGCACCCAGGTCGACTTGGCAGTCGACCTGGGCTAGAGGTCGACAGGGCTGTCGACACCCGTGTCGACTGCCAAGTCGACACGGTGTCGACTGGGTTGTCGACTTGGCCCCAGAGCCAGGTCGAACCCAGCCCACCCTAGCTGGCCTGGTCTGTGTTTGGTCGATTTTCTGAGCCTTGCCTTGTCACTAGGGCTAGGTGTCAGCTCCTGGTTGGTCTCTCCTTCAGACGAACGGCTATTATTGAATCAAGCTCCATCGACGGTCTAAAACAACTCACAAACATTATAAAAAGGACCTAAGACCTAGCCTAAAACATACTATCTCATTTTAGCCTCAGGCCGCCGCCATTAAACCTAGAGCTCTGAATTAAAAATACAAAGAATAAAATTATAGAAGATATAGGACGATTCTTGAAGGCTACAACTGGAAGCTACAACAACTACGACGCTTTAGACAACGAATTTGGGACTATTTGATTTGGGATTTTTATTTGGGTTATTTGCTTCATATTGTAAGTTCTATGTTACTTTTACGGCAAAAACGCTAAAACAATATGGACATGCCATGAATTGAAACCGGATTTATGAACTATTGTTAATCCATTGTTTATATTGTTTATCTTTGAATTATAATTTGGGGATATTGCTATGGCAACGTTGCAAGTTAAACTTGTCATGATTTTGATGTTGTTATGAATCACTTGGGCTTAATTGTTTGGCAAGTTGGACTAATACATGTCCATGGAATCGCTATGTTTATTGAAATCTTTATGTTGATTAAACCATGCCTATGGTACTAATTAAACCATGGCTATGACTATTGATGGAATTATGCCTGTGATGTTAATATACCCATCACGATTAATGAAAAATTGGGTATTGCTAGGTTATGATGAAAAGTTGGAATTATTATGTTTATAATGTTAGATATGTTAAAAACGCTAAATTGGAATCATTATGTCTATGAGAATTATTATGTTAAAAATGCTAAATTGGAATCATTATGTCTATAATGTTAGTTGAGAATCATTATGTTAAAAATGCTAAATTGGAACCATTATGTTTATAATGTTAGTCGAGAATCATTATGTTAAAAACGCTAAATTGGAATCATTATGTCTATAATGTTAGTTGAGAATCATTATGTTAAAAAATGCTAAGTTGGAACCATTATGTTTATAATGTTAGATGAGAATCATTATGATAAATTGGAATCATTATGTCTATGAGAATTATTATGTTAAAAATGCTAAATTGGAATCCATTATGCCTATTAGGATTACTATGCCTTTAATGTTTCATGTTTATAATAAAATTATTATTATGCCCGCAATGATTATTATGCCTATGATGTAAAGTTGAAATCATCATGTTAAATTAAGTTGGAATCATTACTATGCCAAGTTATCATCATACTAGTATTGCAACCATGTGATATGTTATAGCCTGTTTATTATGCAAGTGATGTTGGAATTGTCACATATGCCTATCACATGTTTGGTGTTATTCCCCTTTATCTCTTGAATTGTTTATGCTTGTGAACGAAGTGCGTTTATATACGTTGGGGATACGATTGGGTAGAATAGGCAAAACTTGAATTAATTATAAGCATAAACTGTGAAATTTGGAATAAGTAGAACATGAAATATGGCACGAAAACTTGACTTGAACATGCCATAACTTGACTTTAAACATGCCTTAGTTGGGCACGAAGCTGACATATGAACATGATGTGGAAATAGCAAAATCTGATAAGAACATGGGCATGACTTTAGAAAACAAGAAGGTGGCCAACTCGAGGTTGGGTTGAGTTTGTAGTGTAAATCTGCCCGGAACCGCCCGGCAAATCCCGTTGCTACAAACAATAGGATCCAATGTGGGTAGTTGGTCACATCACGCTTGAAACCCGAGGTTGGGTTGAGTTCGTAGCGTAAACCTGCCCGGAACCGCCCGGCAAATCCAGTGGCTACGAACAACAGGATCCAATGTGAGTGGTTCGGTGCATTAACAAATCAATTAATGCCAATTAGGGTTAAGTCATGAACATGAAAAGACAACTTAACCAACTTGAACACGGTTTGTAGGTCTAAGTCATTAACTTGAAAACGACAACACTTAGCCAACTTGACATGACACGTAGGCGGGTTAAGTCGCGAACTGAAATGACATACTTAACCATCTTGACATGACTAGAGTAGAAAAGGATTAAGTCACGAATTACATGACTTAATCTGTTAGGCGGGTTAGGTCACGAATTACATGACCTAATCTATTAGGCGAAACCCTAGACACGACCCCTTTCAGCAGTAACCCTCTAGAAGTATCAAGGTACCCTGGGGCTAGGCCGGGTGGGGCACGATTACTGGGCTGATTGTAAGAGGTGAACGACGGCAGTAAGGTACGCCAGTGTAGGTTCGGCGGACTACGATCGTGCACGTATCCGGGGCAGACACTAGGTATCCGTAGATTTATCTGTGCATCTTGAATCGTGTCAGGGGTTGACACCCTAGGGCTGATACACCCGAAGGTGGACCCAGCACTGGTGACTACATTCGTGATTAGCCGTATGACACGGACACTTGACGAGCTAGAACTTGTAGGGAGCCGATCGACTAGATAATCGCTCTGTAGGACCCCGTACTTGGGTCAGACCCCGTTTTAGGGTCATTTCATGACATTGGGCCGTGGGATTTATTTCGTGATTAATTTGTGATATGGGCTTAGTATACTAGTACAGTCGATGCAACGAATCTCGAACATGTGATGCTTTACTTGACTTATCCGGATCACCTTAGCCTATCTTATTCACCTTGACACCATTCTTAAGTTTAGTTCCAGTTCATACATGACAGGTTGTTTTAACCGTTTCTACACTGAAAGTCACTAGAACTTACTCAGTCTTTATGACTGACCCTTTTCCTTTCGCCTCTTTTTCTTTCATTTCCCCCCCAGGTTCTCAGGGAGGAATAACTAGCTCTTAGCTTGGATATCACTTGCTTTGGCTCAGCATGTACGGTTTGCTATGGCTGCTTCTTTTTACTACACTTGGGGAATAAGCTGTTTTACAGTTTTTAAGTTACTGCTTCTTTGGCTATTATTACAAGACAGTTGTAATGAAGTTACTTGAAATGTTTGTAAAAGACATGGTTTATTTTGGAATGAAATGAAGTTCTGTTTTGCTCAGAAATTCTTCCGCTGTTTACTTAATTATTTATTTATGTTCTGTCTTGTGATAATTCTGTGATGTTATCTCGATAATACCTCTCCAAAACTAGGGCATTCCCTTTGTGAGTGACCTTAGCGGAGGTGGGGTGTTACACTTGGTATTAGAGCAGAAGGTTACCAAGACTGGGCAAAAGTTTTGAAAACCTTTTGAATTCTTTTTCAAAACCATTTACAAAGAAGCATTTTCCAAGAAAAAGTTTTTAAAGGCTATTCCCCAAAAGCCATTAGCACTATCCTTTGTTTCCTTGTTTGAATCTCTTTCCCTTTCTTTTCTCCATCTGTAGTCGCAGTAGCTTTACCTGCGGCTAATCTTCTTTCTAGCTTCGTAGAGGGTTTTCCCGTATGATGGAGATAGTTTTCGTGAGGCTTGTTAACATGTTATATAGGATAGGTATGTGTGATAAGGATAAAGATAAGGCGGATGAGTCTTCCGGAGTGATTGAGCCAAGCATCCTTGAAGGTGTAAAAGTGGAAACATTAAGGCGAGTTCTGATTCGTGTCTTAGGAACGGAGATCTAGGAGCTAAGGAATCAAGAAGCCAAGCTAGTTAAAATACAGTGGGGTGAAGCCCTAGAAGACGCAACTTGTAAAATTTAAGAAAAGATAAGCGCGCTATACCTATTTCTTTTTAGGGTACATTCTAGATCTATTTTCCTATAGGTTTACATACATTTCTCTTGCTATCCATGTTTGTTTTGTTATCTCCTCGATCCTATCTTGAGAACCATAAGCAGAATATTTTTGGATGTAAACATGTAGTTGAAACATGTTATGATTGCGAAATGGTTGCAAGTGGTCGCAAGTGGTTGCTCGTGGATGCATGAATACACATTAGGCACTAGATCGGCTCAGACACATTTTCATGTTGCATATGCATGAGTGTTTATTTTGAAAACTTGGTTGTGCTATCATTTGGTTGTTGCATATGATTGAATGTTCGAGCACTCATGTAGAAATTATGAATTATAATAGGAAAAATTTGCATACATATTGGATTCATTTCACTAAACATATTTTGCATTTAGAAGATCAATCAGGCCTGATCATTAGCATTAGCTAAGGAACATATACACACACTTCGCATATGATCATAAAGCATTAGAAGTTTTTTTTTAAGGACAATGGATGCTCGTGTTTGATGGATGAGTAGATGGATGTTTGGATGTTAGGATGTACATTCTTCCTGAACTTGAAGATTTCGGGGACGAAATCCTTTTAAGTGGGGAAGAATGTAACACCCCGTGAATTCTATAACAGTGAAATTCACAAATTAAAGTATAATTAATTTCAAATCAAAGAAATAAGGGAAACGGGATAGGCCATTGTGTTCATCTCGGAAAAATACGCGAAATAGAGTCCGAGTTTTCGAAAATCGGAGTCCGTATGACCCAGATATGGCCCCCGGAAGTTTCAGAATTCAGTTTAAAATTCAAAACAGACGAAAACAGCTCAGAAAAACAAGTTTAAAATTCAAAATCGGGCCCAATTGGCCAGGGCGGGAAAATTCCCGCCTAAGGCACCCAGGTCGACTTGGCAGTCGACCTGGGCTAGAGGTCGACAGGGCTGTCGACACCCGTGTCGACTGCCAAGTCGACACGATGTCGACTGGGTTGTCGACCTGGCCCCAGAGCCAGGTCGAACCCAGCCCACCCTAGCTGGCCTGGTCTGTGTTTGGTCGATTTTCTGAGCCTTGCCTTGTCACTAGGGCTAGGTGTCAGCTCCTGGTTGGTCTCTCCTTCAGACGAACGGCTATTATTGAATCAAGCTCCATCGACGGTCTAAAACAACTCACAAACATTATAAAAAGGACCTACGACCTAGCCTAAAACATACTATCTCATTTTAGCCTCAGGCCACCGCCATTAAACCTAGAGCTCTGAATTAAAAATACAAAGAATAAAATTATAGAAAATATAGGACGATTCTTGAAGGCTACAAATGGAAGCTACAACAACTACGACGCTTTAGACAACGAATTTGGGACTATTTGATTTGGGATTTTTATTTGGGTTATTTGCTTCATATTGTAAGTTCTATGTTACTTTTTAGGCAAAAACGCTAAAACAATATGGACATGCCATGAATTGAAACCGGATTTATGAACTATTGTTAATCCATTGTTTATATTGTTTATCTTTGAATTATAATTTGGGGATATTGCTATGGCAACGTTGCAAGTTAAACTTGTCATGATTTTGATGTTATTATGAATCACTTGGGCTTAATTGTTTGGCAAGTTGGACTAATACATGTCCATGGAATCGCTATGTTTATTGAAATCTTTATGTTGATTAAACCATGCCTATGGTACTAATTAAACCATGGCTATGACTATTGATGGAATTATGCCTGTGATGTTAATATACCCATCATGATTAATGAAAAATTGGGTATTGCTAGGTTATGATGAAAAGTTGGAATTATTATGTTTATAATGTTAGATATGTTAAAAACGCTAAATTGGAATCATTATGTCTATGAGAATTATTATGTTAAAAAAGCTAAATTGGAATCATTATGTCTATAATGTTAGTTGAGAATCATTATGTTAAAAATGCTAAATTGGAACCATTATGTTTATAATGTTAGTTGAGAATCATTATGTTAAAAACGCTAAATTGGAATCATTATGTCTATAATGTTAGTTGAGAATCATTATGTTAAAAAATGCTAAGTTGGAACCATTATGTTTATAATGTTAGATGAGAATCATTATGATAAATTGGAATCATTATGTCTATGAGAATTATTATGTTAAAAATGCTAAATTGGAATCCACTATGCCTATTAGGATTACTATGCCTTTAATGTTTCATGTTTATAATAAAATTATTATTATGCCCTCAATGATTATTATGCCTATGATGTAAAGTTGAAATCATCATGTTAAATTAAGTTGGAATCATTACTATGCCAAGTTATCATCATACTAGTATTGCAACCATGTGATATGTTATAGCCTGTTTATTATGCAAGTGATGTTGGAATTGTCACATATGCCTATCACATGTTTGGTGTTATTCCCCTTTATCTCTTGAATTGTTTATGCTTGTGAACGAAGTGCGTTTATATACGTTGGGGATACGATTGGGTAGAATAGGCAAAACTTGAATTAATTATAAGCATAAACTGTGAAATTTGGCATAAGTAGAACATGAAATATGGCACGAAAACTTGACTTGAACATGCCATAACTTGACTTTAAACATGCCTTAGTTGGGCACGAAGCTGACATATGAACATGATGTGGAAATAGCAAAATATGATAAGAACATGGGCATGACTTTAGAAAACAAGAAGGTGGCCAACTCGAGGTTAGGTTGACTTTGTAGTGTAAATCTGCCCGGAACCGCCCGGCAAATCCAGTTGCTACAAACAATAGGATCCAATGTGGGTAGTTGGTCACATCATGCTCGAAACCCGAGGTTGGGTTGAGTTCGTAGCGTAAACCTGCCCGGAACCGCCCGGCAAATCCAGTGGCTACGAACAACAGGATCCAATGTGAGTGGTTCGGTACATTAACAAATCAATTAATGCCAATTAGGGTTAAGTCATGAACATGAAAAGACAACTTAACCAACTTGAACACGGTTTGTAGGGCTAAGTCATGAACTTGAAAACGACAACACTTAGCCAACTTGACATGACACGTAGGCGGGTTAAGTCGCGAACTGAAATGACATACTTAACCATCTTGACATGACTAGACTAGAAAAGGATTAAGTCACGAATTACATGACTTAATCTGTTAGGCGGGTTAGGTCACGAATTACATGACCTAATCTATTAGGCGAAACCCTAGACACGACCCCTTTCAGCCGTAACCCTCTAGAAGTATCAAGGTACCCTGGGGCTAGGCCGGGTGGGGCACGATTACTGGGCTGATTGTAAGAGGTGAACGACGGCAGTAGGGTACGCCAGTGTAGGTTCGGCGGACTACGATCGTGCACGTATCCGGGGCAGACACTGGGTATCCGTAGATTTATCTGTGCATCTTGAATCGTGTCAGGGGTTGACACCCTAGGGCTGATACACCCGAAGGTGGACCCAGCACAGGTGACTACATTCGTGATTAGCCGTATGACACGGACACTTGACGAGCTAGAACTTGTAGGGAGCCGATCGATTAGATAATCGCTCCGTAGGACCCCGTACTTGGGTCAGACCCCGTTTTAGGGTCATTTCATGACTTGGGCCGTGGGATTTATTTCGTGATTAATTTGTGATATGGGCTTAGTATACTAGTACAGTCGATGCAACGAATCTCGAACATGTGATGCTTTACTTGACTTGTCTTGACTTATCCTGATCACCTTAGTCTATCTTGTTCACCTTGACACCATTCTTAAGTTTAGTTCCAGTTCATACATGACAGGTTGTTTTAACCGTTTCTACACTGAAAGTCACTAGAACTTACTCAGTCTTTATGAATGAACCTTTTCCTTTCGCCTCTTTTTCTTTCGTTTCCCCCACAGGTTCTCAAGGAGGAATAACTAGCTCTTAGCTTGGATATCACTTGCTTTGGCTCAGCATGTACGGTTTGCTATGGCTGCTTCTTTTTACTACACTTGGGGAATAAGCTGTTTTACAGTTTTTAAGTTACTTCTTCTTTGGCTATTATTACAAGACAGTTGTAATGAAGTTACTTGAAATGTTTGTAAAAGACATGGTTTATTTTGGAATGAAATGAAGTTCTGTTTTGCTCAGAAATTCTTCCGCTGTTTACTTAATTATTTATTTATGTTCTGTCTTGTGATAATTCTGTGATGTTATCTCGATAATACCTCTCCAAAACTAGGGCATTCCCTTTGTGAGTGACCTTAGCGGAGGTGGGGTGTTACATTGACTCCGGTATTACTGAGAGAAATCATAATTGTAAGAGTGAGTTTGAGAGAAACATTGGTTGTACTAGCATTCAAAGTATAATCAATAGCATATAAAAGTGGACGTAGGCTCATTAACGCCGAACCACTATAAACCTTGTGTGTTTTCTGATTTTTCCTCGTTTTTCAGTTATAATTCTCTACGAATCAGAACAATTTGGGTGTTAGAGCCAAATTTTGATATAACAAGAGGCCTGTGTGGCGGTTTGGGGATATTCCTGATGCTCCCCGTACAAAGGAGGTTATGGCGAAATTTTTCGAAAATTTAGGGTGTTAGCCAAATTTTTAAAGAATTAGAAAATTCTTAGAAACTGAAAAGTTAAAGAATGAACGCCAGAATGAAAGTTGAGTTGGTTGATTAAACAACTTTCGGCTTCGTTCCTTTTCGAGGACGAAAAGTTTTAAGTGGGGGAGATTGTAACAACCCGGAAAATCTGAGCCAATTTAAAATTTTTAATTTGGCTATTTTGATGAATTTTGAATATTTAAAATAAAATATTTTAAATAATAGCGACCAAAAATTTGTTTTGATCGAAGTTATAACGAATATATTTATTTTGAAATTAAAACAAGGCCTGAAATGGCGCGGCAGTTCGAAAATTTGAATTCAAACTTTGACTAAATGTACAGGATGCAAAATAAGTCGGATTTCAGCGAAACAAGAAATATTTAAATCTATTTGAGAATATCTTTCTAACGAATCTAAAAGATCAAAATTTCGTAGCAGAAATCAAAAGTTATGGAAAAATCAATTTTTAGAAAGGTCGTTGTGAAATTAATATAGCCCTTGAAAATGGTGATTTTACAAACGACCTCGGAATTCGAGGAAACTACTTTTGTTGGATCCGGGATGTCAAATTATTGCTAAGTTAATTTTTCCAGAATTTTAGAAGTCAATATGTGAGCGTGGCAAAGGAAAATGTGTTTTGGTCGATTTCAGTTAAATCAGGTCGACTAGAAAATGGCCATTTTACAAACGGTCCCAGAGTTCGATGAAATCAGTTTTGTTGGGACCATATCAACAAAACAAAGCCAGACATAATTTTTCTGGAATTTTTAAAAGCAGTATGTGGCCCCGACAAATTAAAATGTACGTTCAAATCAGAAATTGAATGTTTTATATTTTAATTTGAAGAATAACTGAATGTAACAGTCGAATTGGCTTACGAAACATGTCCCATTGTGTTCGGAATGAGGGTAATTAGCTAGAGGCGACAGTCGTTGGGTTTGATTTCGAGTTCGTGTGAGAAAACACTATTTCTGGGAGTTATAAAGATCCCGGCCAATCAGTTTTTTTTATTTTAAATAAAAAAGGGAAAAAGGCAGACACTCTCTCTCCCCGAAGTCGCGCACGGCGGAAATGCTCCAGATCTTCCCGGCTTGATTTCTCCTCCAATTCTCAATGAAATCGCGTGATTCTTGATCCATTCCAAAGCTCTCGATCTCCTCTTCAAATCCATATAAGGAGCAGCAATTATCGTTGAGTAAATCGTGAGAATCACCTCCGGGAAGTCGCCATCTTCACGGCGCTGCCCAGGCCAACTTCGACCACCGAACCCGACCGCTCCACCACGCGCAGGGGCGCCACTTCCCCCCCTTCGACGCTGCATAGCCCGATTCCCTTCAAGCCTCATGGATTTCACAATAATTCAAAACCTAGTTTTGAACCTCAAGTTGAGGTAACGACTGTGTGAATATTAAACAGATTTTGACACTTTTTAGTGTTGCAAATCATGATTTTAAAATAAAAATCATATCTTTTTGCTACTTAACAAAATTCGATGAAACAGGAAATACCGGGACCGTGAGGACGTCTTCTACGTTCTAGAAGAGACCGGATATTTTTCTGAGCCTTCTACAATTTTTGGCAACGCGAAAAGCAATGTGAGATTTCTGAATTATAAACGATATGGAATGACGATGTATAAATTATAAGGTCGATGTATGAGTTATATAAGCGTTGTACACCTCATGTATAAGCGTTGTATAAGTTGTATATGCGATGTATAAGTTATATATGTGTTGTAAAAATAATATATGTGTTGAAATGAAAGTGAAATATACTTATATATAATATATATATACACGCCCCTCGTCCACAGACCATGGACGATATTTATTGGTTTGATTGGTGTGAAAATTGGTTGATAGCGAATGGTTGATTAGAATTGTTTGTGATTGAAAAATATTAGTTTGTGGTTGAAAATAAAATTGGAATTGGTTGTGGAAAAAATTCCTTATGACCTGAAAGATGGTCAGAATATTTAGGTCCTTAGAATACGCCCCTTAGGGAAAGCAGCGATGCTTAAGGTAGCGCGAGGAGCCGTACTTCGCTACGGTGCCGGTTTTAAACCCCCTGCCGTTATGCTGCCGAAATTTCCTGAAATATTCATATATTTGATTTATTTTCATGTGTTGAATTATTTTCATGTGTTGAATAAATTGCTTAGATAATAAAGATCACATTTTTATTATGTATATGAAGTGTGTAAAATATTCGTGTTTTAAATAAATTGTTTTAACAATAAAAATCCCATTTTTATAATATATACGAATGGCTAAAAATCTTTGTTTTTGAAATAAATCGTTTTAACAATAAAAATCACATTTTTACTATTTATCTAAACTGTTAAAAATAGTCATGTTTTGAAATAAATATATGTTGGATAAAAATGTCATTTTTATCACATATATGAAATGAAATGGTTTTTGAAATCGAAGAACGAATTATATTTATATATAAATATAATTAAAATAAATAGAATAGTGAAGCTGTAGTTCATATTTTGAAAACGTGATTTCAAACAATGATACCGGGAGATCCGACCGTCGGATTTTCCCGAAACCGAAACTGTTGGGTTCGCTTTGGAAATATCTTCCCCACGATACCAACTTTGCAAAGATCCAACGATTAGATTTCTAGATATGTGTAATTTAAATTTTAATAAAAACAGCGCCAGAATGAATTATATATATATATAAAAATATAATTAAAATAAAACGAATAACGATGCTGTAGTTCGTGTTTTGAAATCATAACTTTAAATGATGATACTGGGAGATCCGACCGTCGGATTTTCCCAAAACTGAAACCGTTGGGTCTGCCTTGAAAAGATCTTTGCAACGATATAAAATGTGTAAAGATCCAACGGTTAGAATTTCAGATATGTGTAAATCAAATTTGGAGAAAAACAGCGCCACGGCCGCCTTATGGTCTGAAGCGTCGTTTAAATAAAATGGGCTATTTTTAATTAAATAAAAATAGCGAAAATCGTTATAAAATATTATAAACGATATGGAATGAAAATGAACTGAATTTAAATTCTAAATATACGTGAATTATTTGAAAAGGCCGAGTTAAATCTCATTTCAAATAATTAATCGACGATAAGAAGCCGATGATGAAGACGGTGGTCGAAGACCGGAGAGATTCACGTCGTTTGGATGATTACTGATGTCTTGATTGGGAGGCATCCCGAAATATAGATAATTAGTGGTGATCATTCAGATGTACTTGGAAATCGACCGGATATGCGAGGTACTAGGTGCCTCCGGTTTCGTTCAGACCTAGAACGGACATGTAAATGGATGTGTGTCTGATGTTGTATATTGACAACGTGGCATGCTAAGATGCAGTGATCAGGGCTTCTGTTGAAAAGCAAAGTCTTGTGGTTGATGATCAAAGCACCGCCTGCGTGGCATAGCTTTGTGTATAACGTTAATTCGCGAGCTTCACACCCCGGTATGAACCAGAAACGGGAGAAGGACATCAGGGAGGGCATGCGTTCCCTTCTAGCTAGAGGTGGTGTCGGTGCTTAAACTGGCCGACATTTATATTATTTTCACCTGTGTGGTTGTTGCTGTTGCGAGGCGCCTCGGATTTAGAGTCAATGGGCTCATTTACACCCCATAGGGCGGGGAGACGTATTGTCCAGAATTTAAGTTTAATCCACATCGGTGGACCGGCCCTGACGATCCAAAGGTCATTCGAGCTCTGACCTGAGACTCGGGCTAGACAGTCTCGAATCGGTGAGGACTATCTTTTGCCTCGGTTCATGACGGAAATCCAATTTCCAAATACGACATCGTGCGTTTTGATTGTATATATATATATATATATATATATATATATATATATATATATATATATATGGCGACATGATATGGTACCCATGTCGTCTATGATTGATACTTATGATTGAATTTGATTTTGAAACATATAAACACTAGTAATAATATCAAATGACTTTGTTTCATGCGTATCAAGCATATTTGGTCAATATAAGGTAAAACTCTATCCTCCGGTTTGCGTTACATTGTGTGATGAGACTTGAGTCTTATATCGGCTTCATTCTTTATAAAAAGCATTTCGTTGTTTAAAGATTTACCTTATGATTTGCACTGGCAATCACTGGAGTAAACCCGTTCCGCGAAAGTGGCGTGGTCCTATGATTTACCGTATTATTATTGTTTAACCAGTTAAGTAGATTTCTCATACCGGTCCCATGACTGACTCGTAGTTTGTTTCACCTTGCAAACTCGGGTGCCCTTATTTCTACACGGGCATCCTTGTATTCAGGTTTTAGCTGGCTCTTTCTGGATAGCTTTGGAGCTGGAGATGGACTTATCATTCTTCTTTACTGTTCAGACACTTATGTATATTATGTTTGTTTCCGCTGGAGACATTTTATATTATTCTGAAACTGTATTTTGTACTAAGTATGATCCTGTTATACTGTGTAACTCTGATGTTGTTATGTATTCAGTGTATTCTGCTGTTCATTATCTGGTGTAATTCTTTATTTCTGTTCTGCTGTTATTTGTTTATGTGTTATATTCCAAAGATTACCCTCGCCACCGTCGTATGGGGTTTGGGGTCGTCACAGAAGCCGTGGAGCTAAAAGAGAAGCTGATATTGGAACAGAAGTTAAAAGCTAAAGAGGCTGAAGAAAGGAAGAGACGCCAGGCTGAGAAAGACATCAATGTGAAGGGTGAGAATGAGTTAAATTTAAGTCTTATGTGAATGCGTCTACGGTGCCACATTCTAATGGGGTTAAAGTAGAGAAGGTGAAGACGAAGAGGCCGAGTAGTAAAGTTGCAAATAAGTGGTTGGTGGAGCCTGGAAAGTTCTTTAGAGAGAGCAATTTGAAGAAGGGTAACAATGCTGGATTTGCACCAGAGATGGAATTGAAGGTCCCAGTCTGTGAGGATTTAAATGGGAAAGTGGTATTGTTCATTGATGAGATACATTTGGTGCTTGGAGCAGGTAGAACTGAGGGGATTATGGATGCTGCTAAGGAGGAAACGCCTCCATATGCAGATTTGGTCAGTGACGTATACAAACCCCCTTGGAGGAATAAAGCATTTAAGTTTACGGGGGAGTTTTGTTGGATAAACATAAATGCTTTATCAGCGGGAAATGAAAGAGGTGAATGTTTATGTCTTTTAATGAAGAGTCGTTTCTATTTAAGTGAAGTATCATGTCCTTTGAAATGAAGAGTCGTGTCCGTTAAAGTGAAAAGTCGTGTCTGTTCGTGAAGAGTTATGTCCGTTCATCAAAAGTCACGTCTGTTCGTCAAGTGTCATGTCCATTAGTCAAGAGTTGTGTCTGTTCGTGAACGGTCGTGTCTATTGATGAAAAGGTGTCTATTGGAGTTGTAAGGTCATGTAGACCACTATATAAATATGGGTGTGGTCATTTTGTGTGTAAGAGGAAGTGAAAAAGAGAAAAGAAAAGATAAAAAGAGAGAAAGATAAGAAAAAGAAATTGTTGTAAGTGTTGAAAGTTGATTTAGAAAAACAAAAGGTATTTGTGTATCCAACTCCTCCTCGATAACAATTCCTCTTCAAATTCAGTTTCTTCAAATTGGTATCCGAGCCACTCTTCTAAATTCAACAAATTGGTATCAGAGCTTCCGTTTTTTTAAAATCCATCAACAGAAAATTTTCATCGTAAGCATTATTAAAATTTTAAATAGCATGAAGAAATCTAGGAGCACCGATATTTCAGCCTTCTATTCTAATAGTTAACCTTGACATTGATTTCTCAAGTTTCGCTTCTTTCCCTTCTGACGTTGTACATCAAAACAATTTCTTGTCATTCTCTACAGGCTACAGGATAGCCATTATATCTTCAGAATATCACATGTCATATCGATTGTTAACGTAAACCATTAGGGAATGGTTTCTTGATTAGGTATCATAATAGACCATACCCACGACTTACACGTTAAAGCTTCCATCATATCTTTTTTTTTTTTTGACTAAACTACATTATACCATTAATATGCAACATGCTCTTTCATACCGGTATGAAGGACATTTTGAATGACCCACATTCTTTTCTGTGGACATGTAATATATAACATGGTCTAAAAAGGTTCATGCATGTATATTAAAGTATTTTTCTTGAAACATAGCTATGATATATATGCCCATAAAAGGATCATATGTCTTGCCCTTTACTAATTGCCATGAACAACCTCTAAAAGACATCATCATGACGTCTAACTGCAAATTTGAGTACCTCAAATTCTATAGTTGTGACAAACAACTCTTTCAGGAACATTTTTGCTAAATGATTTGAGATGGGTCCCCACTTTGACCATTTGATATTAGTTTCAAACAAAACAAAGTTAGCCCATAATATATAATATGGTAAAAGAGATAGCGTATCTAATTATCTGAATCCCTAGATTTCTATGTAGGAATAGATTTTCAGAATTTTGAATGTCAAATTAACAGAGCCATTTTCCAATCAACACACAAGTAAAATCATTTTATATCCTAAGAGAATACTCAAAACAAAAGAAACATTCATTGATAATGTTTAGAAACCCTGATTAAGTAGCTAAAATTAACAAACATTGTTTTACCTATATCACTTTATGACCGAAGTTTCCTGCCGACTCCATGATGACAGGCGATTAATGATGCTTGCAGGATTAGAGTTCCGTGAACTATTAGGAAGAAGAAGTAACAAATGAAGTCAAAGGCGATTTGATAGACTAATGGACGATTAGGTTACGATGGCTAGTAGAGTAACAAAGAGGGGGGAATCTATTACTTAAACAAGAAAAAGCCAGGCTACATACGTGGCACTCTACTTTCCCAGTATTGTGAAATGACGAATCTTCAACCACCTTTTATTTTTACATCTCTTCAACCCGTTATCTTTTCCCTTTCTACCCAATCTGCAAACAAATCAGTTTCCACTTTTCAACCCATCCGCCCTATTCGGCTATTCCTCTCTTCCTCCCCAAATTAGTCTGTATCTTCACCTTTTCGCCAGATCCCTAAACAAATCTGAATCCCGTTTTCAATCCATCCACCCATCCCTCCCTTCTTCCCCAAATTATTTCCAACTTGGTCTTCTCTTTTTTGCCACACCCGCTGCCAATGTTTCTATCATACCTTATACGATTACTGGTCATCATTTAACACGATCTCTTCCTACCGAACCCTAATCAAAGACATTATAATCAGAAGCACTACCATTCTTCTACATCCGCAGTTCCTACCCTTCTTCCTCAAACGACCATTAACCCTCACCAGCAACCCTCACTTGATCGGCCTTCGACCCCGACTGATATAAATATTTGAACAGTTTGTGATTCCATCCTCAACCTATGGAAGGCAGTTGGTCCCTGAAATTGCATTGACAGGCTCTAACTTCCGTCGTGATTATCAAACCAAAGATTTGCACTCCTCTATCATATACTGTTCCTGTAATTTGTTTGACATTACTATGCTATTTTCTGTTGATGACGGTTGATAAATTAGTGAACTCTTGTAGACCAGTCCCTGAAATTGCACTGGATAGGCTCTAACTTCCATCGTGATCACCAAAACAAAGTTTGCACTCCACTAACTTAATTGTTCCCGTAATTTGTTTGATACACACAAAGAAAGACCAAATTTTCCCTTTTATCTATGCATGTCAAGTTATTTCCAATTTTATGTTGGTTATGATTCATAATATAGTGGATAGCACACTGCCTACCATTCACCCAGTGTTTACTCTTTAGTTGTCAAATGCATGACATGAGGATATCGCATTTGATGTCACTTTAACTGTTATTTATTAAAAAATTACGACACATGATGCATACGAGTTGCATTTCCAACCCTGCTCTATCCTCTATTGAACAAAATTCAGTTTATTTTCATATAAATTGTTAATATCACAATTGATAATTTCACCGTCACTCTGCTTCACACTAGGACACTAAATAGGAGATTTTTGATATGAATTTAACCTAATCTTGCATGTGTCGCAAATATTACATGATATTTTCAAAACATTTGGTAGTTAACTTTTACCATCTGCTTACCCCTTTTTTTCCGAATCATTGGGTAATGATGATTAAATAACATTTGCATATGTTATGCATTCATTGTAAGTTGTAATGTTATGTTATCATGTACTGTTATTCCTATATTCTAACTGTAAGCTAACATAACTTCAAATTTGGTTTGTTTGGTATTACCAAAAAAATTAGTGATTAGATAAGTTACAGCCTAAGATTGATTGCAACCTAATCTTGCATGTGTCACAAATATTACATTAAAGTTGAAGATTCGTTTGTTTTAAACAACACTTTGGTGTTAGATGTGATTATATTTTGGTGACACTTTATATTATATTTTACTCAAACAAGTAATATGTATATGAATTTGGCATAGTGAATCTATTATTTAAACAGGAAAACAGGAACTCCAACATGCTTACTGGCATCCTACGCTCTTCAGCATTTCAAAATAAACAAGCGTTGTGCGTGCTTCGGCTTCTGTGTTTTCATAACCGTTAACACACGTTTTTACCACCGCAACCGCCTTCATCTTTTATACGCAAAGTGGGACTGACTTGATACGGTAACAGATGTTCAATCGTAATCGATATTTCACTATTTTTGCATCTTTTTTTAAACTCATCTTTTGTCATAATTTGTTTGCTTTCAATATCAATTCATTCACTTATTAATGCAAATTTTCAATTTGTTTTTGTTCTTTTCATATTACTTATATGGATTACGTTGCATTTATTATCTACTCAATAGAATGGTGGCATCTTTTAACTAATCATTGACTACATAAATATACGACCTTATATGTTAAATACAAATATAAAAGGAGCATTAGGTGCGCCTAGAAAAACACTTCTATATTATGAAAACACCAGTTACATGTTTTCCTACCCACTTCAAACGTTCTTAATATGCAACGTTGTTTTATTTTAGATTTTCTAATTTCATGAGTGATCCATCCATTTTTTAACCAAAAATGGGTTATTTTTTCCTATAATTAAAATGAGTTATGATTAAACAGTTAATATGCACTCCGAATGCTGTCAGAATATCAACATTATAACATAAATTGGTATTGTTTATATATCGCATTACCATACTATTATTTACATGCACAGGATGATCAATTATAGAAAATCATCATATATACAATAAAATCCTTATACATACACATGTATGTACATATATGCATATATCTATATATGAATGTATGTACACATATGTGTGCGCGTGCATATGTGTGTGTGTGTGTACACACACATATGTGTGTGCGCGCATGCTCGTGTGTTTTTGTGTGTGTGACTGTGTGCGCGCGCGCGAGTGTGTTGTGTGCATGCACGCGCCGACAAACATGAGTATATGTTACAAATAGGCAGTTCAATTATACTTTATCAACTTCCTTTCTACTAGCAAGGAAATTACAAAATGTAATATATGAGATGCAAAACATCTTAAAGACACCAGACCATAGATAACTGTAATAATCAAAAAGGTTTGTCAACATAATTATAAACAAAGGATCCTTTTGTATTCACTCTTATCCTTCACCAAGTATTGAATTCAATTCTTATAGGTTATTTTTTTGCTTGTGCTTATGTTGAATTTTTGGTATTTATTTAAGATAATTATATTTGACTAATGTTGATTTTCTTTGAATAAAAGTTTTATATAAAATAGCCTCAATTAGACGTAGAACACCCTTTGTTCTTCCATCTTTAAATTGCAATGTTTCCGGTTAAGTTACAGATATTATATATATGTAGGATTTATGTTTTCTTCCTGTTAATTTTTGGTCAAAGTTTGGTTTGAAATTTATAATTCACTGCTTTCCTATATTTTCCTGAATCATTTTTGTCCATTTGCAGTTTTTTGATTCGAATATTGCCATTTTTAGTTAAAAGTTCTATTTTTATTTCTAAGATGGAAATCATGTAAGTTTGAAAGCTTTATATCAACACGGAACGTCACACATCTAAGTTGAGTAGATTAACACTAAAATTGATTAAAAAATAAGCAGTAGGCATGTTGCTATTTTCCAAAAAAAATTGCTGTTAGTACACGATAATTTGTTATCCTAACCATTTCAATATTCATAAAATTTGTTATCATATAAATACATGAATGGTACTCCAACTGCTGATCCTGCCATCAGAATTTTATTATTTGAAACTCCAATAAGAACATACAGTGGCAGCATACAGGATCATATTTCAGACAATATGCTAACTTAAACACAAACATTTTTCATAAGAAACAACAGGATAACAATGGCGCTTGTCACATAATAAAATCATGGTAAAAGTTGTGTCATAATTTTTTGTTAGAAAACGGAAAAAATAGAAAAGAGGGAAAAATGCCATCGGATATTACCTAATTTCTGAAGTGGAAATGTCAAAGAAACCTATATTGTATAGCTGGTGATGGAAAAGCGCCACAGTCATCGTTGATAGAGTAAGGTCGAACGACGTCAAACCTAAGACATGATGGAGATACAACATCAAATCCAATTCAAACGCAGTCAAACAGTGGGGCGTGATGATGGAATACGACGGCAGTCCAGCAAAGAAAGATATAAAGGGGACGAGAAGGAAGGGCGAAGCCATTGTGGAGTTGATTCCAACCTCAAGCGGAAAAGGAGATTGGCTGGAGTACAGCGTAAGGACGACAGAAACATAGATTTCGCAGGGTCGTGCTTTTATTCAATGGGAGGAGAAGTCTGATGTTAAGGGGTAGAAGGAGATTATCTTGGAGTGGTTGTACCAAAATAATTTGGTATGGAGGCGTAAGTATTTAGGTATTAGTAGGCAGTAAATGATGCAATGCGATTTTCTGGAATCGAAGGAAAGAAGCGGTGACATTGCAGTTACAGAGAGGAGGAATTAAACGTGGAGTAAAATGGGGTGGGAACGGTTGGATTGGAAATAAAGGGGAAAATGAGACTATGGAAAAGTCAGTATTTTGAAATACTACGAGTTGAGAGGCTCCACAACTAAGCAAGGACATTTTTTTTTTTTTTTTCTATTACTAGGTAGGAATCCGTGCTTCGCACACGGGTAGTTATGTGGCAGTGCTTGTAGTGTAATCAAGGTAGATGTGTGAATTAATAATGTGCTGAACATACATTTTTGCGTAGATGAGATAAATTAACGAAGATGTAATGCATGCTTATTGTATGAAGATATAAACAAATGTGATTCAATTTTAAAGCATTGCATTTCTGCCTTTAATGTTGTATGTAAATGTTGATGCTATTCATATGAAGTTAGGATACATGTTCTTCTACCATTTAGCATACTGACGTATAGTTAAATATAATTCAAGATGGTTTGTAATGTCATTATTTTTTTACGTGGTTAAGAATTTGTAGATAAGAAAATGGTTGAAAAGATTTATGTTACATACAATATGCTGAAGCGGTGAATTCAAGATATCACCCTAGTTTACAAATAAATATAACTGCATAGTGGTATAATGGTATCTATAATCAACTGAAAATGTCACATGTTAGAGCAGTGAATTATGTACTTATTTTGGTATTCCACGTAAAGCAACAATGATAATAAAGATGAAGAAAGACATGTCTTGCCTACTCATTTTGCTTGCATGATCATAGCACGGAAAAAGAGAATTGGTACAAATAACAAAAAAGTAATAGTCCAAGCATGGATACAGAGAATAAAGATCAGTATATCAACTATGATCATGTAAAATGAAAATAAGTATAAAACAAACCAACTAAAGGAAAGAACATATTGAAAAGTACTGAAAAGAAACAATATGCAGTGATTACATACATAGTAATATTCTTTAGTAAAATATGAAATCTAGCAAATAATTGATTTACAACTTTAAAGCCAATCTTTGATGAAAATACCAAATGCTTCTCAGCATTTCCATTGCCTCTGCAATCACAATACTCCACCAGTCATGTTTTTCATTCAAATCTACGTGATCAATGCTCTTCTTGTTCTTCAACGGCCATAAGTTGAAACAAATATCTTTTAAATAAATCACTAACCTGCACTTTAATAAGTCACCATCGCTACAAATAACATTAGCTTGAAATCAAGTGGTCATTATTTTATCATATTTCTTGTTTAAATCAAGCAAAAGTAATGCATGCATGATATGGAAATCCTAGAATGCAAAAGCACAAATCAAAATTTTTAAAAACGTATTATATTCTGACAGAGTACATCCAATATTCAACATAGTGTAAATGAAAAAAAAAATGTTCAAATGAACACATATTTTTATGTTGTTAACATGAAAACGAAAGTATTATTTTGATAGGATTAGCTGTAATATAATTTCAGTAGAGCATCTTCTTAGCTATCAGTTTTGGATGTTGAAAAGGGTGTCTAAACAATTGCTGTCTTATTCCATCCAGTTGGAATTGATGCATAACGAAAGAATAAAATCTTGGCCACAAAAGCAAAAATGAATAAATTGATGACATGTAAAAAAACATAATAAATTATTTAACATCTCAATTAAGTTCCAGATTTTTGTAAAGGACTTGATACAGGTATAATTTAAGGTTGCCATTTTTACATTGTAAAATAGTAAACAATGTGAATGAATGATATAACAATTATATAGAGTGTGAAAATCCTAATCAAGGACAAAAACAGAAATGCTTAACTTTTTAACATGCATATCAATTATTATTGTTTATGTATGATAACTTTGTAAATGATAGTATTAAAATACCAATTACACGGCACAAAATAAGTGAAATATCCAAAGCACCAAAATAGGACACCTTTATCATATTATACCCAAAATTGATATCAAGAAAGTTACCTTTATCACAAATTGGAATACAAAAAAAAAAATAGAAATAAGAAAAGGAAAAGAAAGAAACAATCAACTAAAGTGAATGAATGAAACCAACCACAACATTGTTTCTTCCATATGTACAAACCACCAAATCAATTAAATATTATTATTATTCTAATAAATGTTCGATGATGTACATCCATCTAAGTTGAAAAATAAACTAATTTATAAAACTTATTATAATGTATAAAATACATATTACAAACGCTTGGATATTAAGCTATATATTTATTATTTATGTCATGTTGTACGTGAAGTTAATGATTTTAAACTTGTTGAACGTACAAAAAAAAAATCAAACTGAATTTGCATTGCTTTTGAGTAGGGGTGTTAATCGGGCAGACCGGACAGAGGGGTGTTCGTGTCCTGTCCTATAAGACTTTCGGACGTACACGGACCAGACGAGGAGTTGACTCGGACATTGTTCGTACGAGCCGGACAACGGACGGACAAGGTTTGGACAATAGAAAAACATAGAACATTTTCGAATGGACATATTTTCGTACACATTTTCTTGTCCTAAATGATAATCGTACAGACACGGACCGGACACATTACCCCTTCGGACCGAGTCGTACATCAGACTGTCCTGTCCGTTTAACACCCCTACTTTTGAGATAGAAAGTTATCGGATAATATCCAGATTATAATAAAAGCCAATTTATACAAGATGCAAAAAGGCTTAAATACATGTTTTAAAAGAAACAAAAACAATTTGAACTTCAGTATTTCACAATGTTTAGCGCAAAAAAAAGGTGCATTTCAGGTGGTAACCGTTTCCAGAAATATAATTTACATGCATCAGGAAAAAAAATCCTATATAAATGAAATTAATGCTATTTGCAGAACAATAAAGTTATATGCAAATAACATGCAACTTGCACCATTCAAATGAATAAAGTGACCACTAATTAAAACTTTGATATATCTATTCATTGTTGAATTTCATAATTAATTGATAAATATAGCAACTATCCTTTAATATCTCAATTCCGACAGCTTCATAATTAATCCCAGTAATCTTACCATTTAACAAAATAATTATACGGTTGTTCTTATGTTTAAAATATTGTTAGGAAGACATGCTGAAGTGACCGTTGATTACCTAATTAATGCCATTCTAAATTCATCGCTTAAATTTGTAAATGTTGGACAATAATGTATTACCTTTTTAAATAAGCAAGGGACACAAAATGAATTTGTTAATATATCATTGTTATATTTGTTTGGAATTTCACTGGCCTTTATATTTTGACATACCTTTACATCACTACATGTGTATTTGCCCTAAATTGAAGATTAAAATTATAGATATGCATTATACGCCTTTTGATATATAAAGACTTATCAGTATCAGACATTTTTGTAATGAAAACCTTTTCAAACGTGGAGAATACATGGAAGAAATATTGTAATCGTATAAGAACCATAACATGTATAAAGTTGCACTCACATAAATTTCGGGCTGTCACATTTAGTATTGAAACAAATATACTCCAATTGGCTTAAAAATATTTTTCTATATTATATTAAAGATGCATGCCATAATATAACATACACAAACAATGATTTAATAGTCTATTGATTCTACATATCGAGGAATAATTTTTGTTAATTTTAGCATAAAGAAATAATTTACATTTAATTTGATCCATTTATCTAAACAATTACTATCTTATTCCATCCAATTGGAATTGAGGCATAATGAAAGAATAAAATTTTGGCCACAACAGCCAAAAAGAATAAATTATTGACATGTAAAACATAATACATTATTTAGCATCTCAATTAAGTTCTATTTTTTTTAAAGGACTTGATACACGTAAAATTTAAGGTAGAACTTGATGTGGCATTTGCCATATTTACGTTGTAAACTATTAAACAATGTGAATGAATGATACAACAATTATATAGAGTGTGAAAATCCAAATCGACAACAAAAACAGACATGCTTAGTTTTTTAACACGGAAATCAATTATTATTGTTTATGTATGGTAACTCTGTTTTATTACGTTACCTTAATTGTATTAAAATACCAATTACACGGCACAAAATAAGTGAAATATCCAAAGCACCAAAATAGGACACCTTTGTCATATTATACCCAAAATTGATATCAAGAAAGTTACCTTTATCACAAATTAGAATACACAAAAAATAGAAATAAGAAAAGGAAAAGAAAGAAACAATCAACTAAAGTGAATGAACGAAACCAACCACGACATTGTTTCTTCCATATGTACAGACCACCAAATCAATTAAATATTATTATTATTCTAATAAATGTTCGATGATGTACATCCATCTAAGCTGAAAAATAAACTAATTTATAAAACTTATTATTATGTATAAAATACATATTACAAATGCTCGGATATTAAGCTGTATATTTAATATTTATGTCATGTCGTACGTGAAGTTATTGATTTTAAACTTGTTGAATGTATAAAAAAATTCAAATTGAATTTGCATTGCTTTCGAGATAGAAAGTTATTAGATAATATCCAGATTATAATAAAAGCCAATTTATGGAAAGAGACTTAAATACATGTTTTAAAAGCAAAAAACAAATTGAACTTCAGTATTTCACAATGTCGAGCACAATAAGAAAAGGTACATTTCAGGTGGTAACCATTTCCAGAAATATACTTAACATGCATTAGAAAAGATAAGTTCTTATATAAATGAACTCAATGTTACATGAAAAACAATAAAGTTATATGCAAATAGCATGCAACTTGCACCATTCAAATGAATAAAGTGATCAATAATTAAAACTCTGATATACCTATTCATCTTTCAATTTCATAATTAATTGATAATTATAGCAACTATCCTTTAATATCTCAATGCCAACTGCTTCATAACTAATCCTGGTAACATTACCATTTAACAAAAGAATTATACTGATGTTCTTATGTTTAGAATATTGTTAGGAAGACATGCTGAAGTGACCGTTCATTATCTAATTAATGCCATTCTAAATTAAATCAAACAAAATAAATCAAAATAGAGATAATCGCTACCTTCAAAAGATGGGATATGATTTTCCATTTTGAGTTGAGAAGGTATGAAGTCTCCAGCGAAGAACAAACAGGGCATCCGTTGAAGTGATTGCCACTTTGGCAGCTGTAAACTTTCGGAGTTAAATACGTATAGGATTAAGTAAGAGATGAGTAATGTCGAATGGTTTTGAAAACTGGGGAAAAGTGGATTTTTGTAACACCCCACCTCCGCCAGGGTGGCTCTTACAAGCACTCTGACTTTGGAGTGGCGTTTGAATCAGGTAAACATGCATCATGATGTATCAAGGTAGAACAAGAACATATGTATATATGTAAACAGAGTAAATAAGATAAGTAAAACAGCGGAAGATTTCAAACTATTTCAAAACAAGTTTGGTACAAGATAATGTCAACTTTCCAAATACACAAGTCTAGATAAAAACAACATCACTGAAAAACTGAAATACATAAGTACTATCCCCAAAATAAGTGATAACCATAGCTAGCTTCATGTCAAGACCGTACATGAGCTAAAATCCCACAAGCAAGTGATCAGAAATCCAAGCTAAGCTCCAATATTCCCACCCTGAGAACCGGGGGGGGGGGGGGGAACGGAAGAAAAGAGGCGAAAGGAAAACAGGTCAGTCAAAAAGACTGAGTAAGCCCTACTACAATCAATGTAAACTGATAAAGTTAACTGGCATGAGAAGCAGGGATGAACATAAGGATAACAAGATACTATCATGATGATTAACTAACAAGGTAGATAAAGGTGTCATCGCATAATCAGGTTTAAGGTTTTTGCACCACAGGTGTACTAGCAAACTAACATGACTTGAAATAACAAGTATTGATCCCTTGGCCCAAGCTTTGGCCCAATAACATGAAGTGACCCTAATACGCGGTCCAACCAAACGGTCTAGTCGATCGGCTCCCTATAAGCCTAACTCGTCACGTGTTGGTGTCAATGCGGCCCAAACATAATTGTAGTCAGACTGTGTAGGGTCTCCCGTCGGGTGTATCAAGCCCTAGGGTGTCAACCCCTGGACACCATAAACATAAGTGCACAGTCTCGATCTACTGGTACCCGTGCATGCTTTCCCCGGCTTCGGACTATGTGCACGACCATAGTCCGCCCGGAACTACACCGGCGTACCACTCTGCCGTCGCTTTTGGTCACTTACCTCAAGTCCAGTAATCGTGCCCCCACCCTAGCCTAGTTCCTAGGGTCATAATGATACAAACTTGGGATTACTGCTGGAGTGGACCCCCATTGCTAGGATTTTCTTGTGGGTTAAGTACGGTTTAACCCTCTTGCTAATCATGGATTAACTTGGTTAAGTGTAACGATGAGTTCACGACTTAACCCTGATTAATCTACCAAGCCCAAATTGGTTAAGTATTAAGTGGACCATGACTTAACCCTAATCATGAGGCATTAATTAATTAATGCGCCTTAACCTCTCACATTAGACTTTGTTGCGGTTACTAGTTAAGCCGGTCGGTTCCGGGTAGCTTTACACCACAACTTGGTCTAACCTCGGGTTCAAGGTACAACATGACCAACTTCTCACATTGGGTCCTATTGTTTGTAGCAACTAGTTAAGCCGGTCGGTTCCGGGTAGGTTTACGCTACAAACTCAACCCAACCTCGAGTTGGTTACGCTTATATTTTCTAAGTGTCATGTCCATTATGTTTCCAAAACATATTACAAGTTTTCAAGCATTTGGGTAGACCTAACTTAATAGGTAAATTCCCAATGGGTAGACCTAACTTAATAGGTAAATTCTCAATCTTATGTTTTTATGTCTTTTAAGTTTACCCAACCCCAAACGCAATCCCATCGCTTACATATCGCAATAGCGCATAAAGGATAGAAAGAGGGAACTTGGCAAAATCATGACATAAAGGTGTTGAAGCCACAAGTTTAACATGGTGGCTTATGAAATGTACATATATCCATATACTCGCATATCGCATCATTAGGCCTCAAAAGTATGCATAAAACCAAACTTAGCATATAAGTGATACATGGTGATAAATGACATGTAGAAGTTGCCATAAGTTCGCATTTAGCCTCACATGCAAGTTATCATAAGGGATATGATAACTTACATGTTGCCAAAATGCCACCTTTAGCATAAAGCTTGAAGCTTTATGCTCATAAGCCCAAGATAAGCTTGCATAACATGGTAACATGAACAAAATGATCAACCCAAACTTGCATAACATAACTTGATAAACTTGCATATCAGAACATGGCAAACTTGCATAGCATAACATGGTAAACTTGCATATCATAACATGATAAACTTGCATATCATAACATGGCATACTTGCATAACATAACATGATAAACTTGCATATCATAACATGACAAACTTGCATAGCATAACATGGTAAACTTGCATATCATAACATGGCAAACTTGCATATCATAACATGGCATACTTGCATAACATAACATGATAAACTTGCATATCATAACATGGCAAACTTGCATAGCATAACATGATAGACTTGCATAACACATCATAGTAAACTTGCATATCATAATGATCAAACACAACTTGCATCATTCATTTAACTTTAGAGTTTAAATATGAAAGTAGAAAAGGGCTTACAATGCTTATGAAGACACAAAAATATGACAAAGCCCTTATGCAATCAAATAGACCCAAAATGCAAGCTCTAATAGAAAAACCCTTGAGCCAAAATGATCAAAACCCTTGCTTTATGATGCAAATATAGAAACTTGACTTGAATGCAAGCTAATGACACTCATACAAGCTTGAAAACAATTGTATGCATGGAAAATCTCTCATAGAAATGACTTAGGAATTTTATGAAGAGAGTGGAGGCCATGAGAGGAGTGATTTTGCCATAGTTTAGTTGTAGGGTTGATTAATGATGATTTAGGGCTAGCTTAGGGTCTTATTTATAGATTAGGCAAGTGTTTTAGGCCATTAGATTAAACCCTAGTTCCAATCTCAGCCCTCAAAACCGAATCTGGCCCCCAAACTCAACACAACCCCAAAATGGTGCACCAGGCAAAACTGCCCGGCTGAGCCAAGTCGACAACCAAGTCGACAGGCCTGTCGACTTGGGTCCAACCAAGTCGACTCCCAAGTCGACAGGGCTGTCGACTTGGGTGCTCTGGCGGGAATTTTCCCACCTGGCCCAATCTGCCCTAATTTTCCAAATTCAAACTTGAATTTGAAATCTGTTTTTACTTTGAATTTTTCTGAAAACTTCGTTGGGCCTTAATCGGGTCATACGGACTCCGATTTTCGAAAATTCGAACTCTATTTCGCGTATTTTTCCGAGACGAACGCAATGGCATAGCCCGTTTCCCTTGATTCAGATTTATAAATTAAATTCTGCCTCGATTTATGTTGTAACAGGTTATTGAAAATACGGGTTGTTACATTCTCCCCTCCTTAAAGGATTTCGTCCCCGAAATCTTCAAGTTAGGAAGAACGTATCCTACCATCCAACATCCATCTACTCAAAACATCATCCACGAGCAATCATTGTCCTTACAAGATTCTAAATGTTGTATGAACATATGCAAAGGTGTGTGTATATGTACTTATCTAATGCAAATATCATCAATGCAAATTATGTTAGTGAAATGAATCCATATGTATGCAATTCCTAACATAATGTATAACATCTATATGTGTGCACATAACATACCTCCATATGCAACATCCATGTGATAACACAAAAATTTTCATCCATGAATAAGCATAAACACTCATGCATATGCAATATGAGGAGTGTGTGAGCCGATCTAGTGCCTAACGTGTATAATGCATCCACGAGTAAGAACTTGCAAACACTTGCAACCACTTGCAACCATCAAGCATAACATGTTTCAAACACATGTTTCATCCAAAGGGTTTCTACCTAAGGTTCTCATGACAAGATTAACATGATAAACTAGATAATCAAGACAAACATGGATAGCAAAAGATATGCTACAAAGAGATCGGGAAGATAAGCAGGATATACTCCTTTTGGATTACAAGAAATCCCTTCCTAACCCTGACATGTATTACTAGCCAATAAGTCGTTCCTCCCGAAAAAAATAGGACCGAGAATGGGACCGAGAGGATATACGTAAAATGATAACATGCGAGTAAGTTCCACAGGAGAACAAGGATCAAGGATATACTCATAATAAAAAAGATATGATGCGCGTATCCAGCCTTCAATCTTCTAAGTCACGTTTCCTTGAGCTTAACTCCACTGTGCTTTGACCGTCTTTTACCTCATGATTTCTTAGCTTCTTAATTCTTATTTCCAAATATGAGTTGGAACCCATTTCATTGTCGCCTCTCGTCTTCCTCTTTCACTTACTCTTCTATCATTCTTGGCTTAAACATAACTATGACCTCATGGTTTCATGCAAGCTCTCCAAAATTCACCAGTGAATCCTGGATCTCGTTTACTTACTATAAAGTATTCCACGCAGCAGAACTTTTCTTGAAAATACCAATCCACGTTGCCAATTGCTCTTACCAACGTGATTTTCTATAACTCATGCTTGAACGAAATGAACCATCCGCCTGCGAATGATAGGCCGTACTTAGATTCAGTTGCTTGCCCATGACTTCCCGTAGACTATCCCAAAACTGGTTAGTGAAGATTGAGTCATGGTTACTAACTATCCTTTAGGGAACCTCGTGCAACCGCTTTATTTCTTGAAAGTAAACTGTCGCTAGTTATGATGCAGTCCTTTCGCTCTTTACCGGAGTGAAATGAGCACTCTTCGTGAGTCTACCTACTATGACCCCCATGATCGTATTCTCTTTCCTTGACCTAGGCAGTCCATCCACGAAATCCTTCGTGACGCTTTACTACTTCCATTGCGGGGACCTCCAATGGATATAATAGCCCACCGGGCTTCTATGACTCGGCCTTTAACCTGTTGGCACAACATGCACCTTGGGACAAACTCGGCCACCTCCTCGAGTGATGTGCATCTTCAAGAGCTTTCTTTCTCTCATCGCGTCTTAGCCATCCCTTGTCATCTATAGCGAGGTGACTTACCATCTCGCCTCGAATCAACTTGTCCATGATCTTGACTAACTGCGGGTCTTCTTTCTGTGAAGTCCCTACTTGATCCAGAAGGGTAGGTCTAAGCTCAAGGGACGCTAACTAACTAATTAAATTGAGAGAACTTCTTATTTCAGTTGCATTCCTTGGAGTCTTCCAATCCTGAACTGCACTACCTTAGCGGGATCCACCGCTAAGCCTTGCTTAGATACTATATGCCCAAGGAATCTAACTTCCCTTCTCCAAAAGTGACACTTGGAGAACTTGGCCTTCCACTGATGCGCTCTAAGCGTATCCATCACCTCCACGAGATGCCTTGCATGCTCTTCCTCATCCTTAGAGAAGATCAGAATATCATCTACGAAGACCACGACAAACTTGTTCAAGAACTCCCTGAACACCCTACTCATCAAGTCCACGAAGTAGGCGGGTGCATTAGTCAAACCGAATGGCATGACCAGCCATTCTAAGAATCCATCTGGAGTTCTAAACGCAGTTTTGCCTATACTATCCTCAGGTACTCTGAGCTGATGGAATCTAGTAGCAAGATAAAGAGAAAACAGATGTTCCTACAAGCTGATCAAACAAATCATCGATCCTTGGCAATGGTTGTATATACTCCTTGTTTAACTCACGATAATCAATACAAAGTCGAAGAGAACCATCTGCCTTGGAAGTAAATACTACAGGCGCTCCCCATTCAGATATACTTCGTCTAATGAAGTTCTTCTCAAGCAACTCCTTGACTTGCTTTCTTAACTCTCATCTTGCGGGGCCATGTGCCTAACCGGCCACGAAACTATCTTGGCATTATCAACCAGATAAATGCGGAAATCTATCTCTCGTTTAGGGGTAACCCCCTTCACTTCACCCAAGATATCAGGATATTCTCGGACCACCCTCACCGATTGCAAACTATCGATAGACGAGTTGAGGGATTCAAGATAACACAACATGACGGGACCCATAGGGTTACTAGAAATTTTTAGGGTATTACCGAGGCGAGTCATGAGCCTCTCAACCCTATGCTCAAAAACCAAGAATGGCTCCAAAACTGGACAACCAATCCATGCCCAAAATCAACCCATACCCCATGAAACCGAGAATATAAGCATCACACGAGAACTCTACACTAAAGATAGAGATTTTCAAATCCACGTAGATAATAGACAAATGGGCGGAAACCCCAATTGGATTTGAAACACACACGGGATCATTAACTAGACTAGTACTTAGGTGCAAACTTCCAACTAAACCGGATGAAATAAACTATGCGATGCACCAGAATCAAACAAAGTACGAACAGGAAAATTAGAAATGTAAACAAGACTTTCAACAGAAATACTGCCTCGATCATGAGCTGAAAGAACGATGTTGAGGGGATGAACTCGCCCTCCAGATGGTCTTGCACACCGAGTCTGACCTTGCCCTTGCTTCTTCGGGCAATCTTTGCTGAAATGTCCAAACTCACCACAACGATAGCATTCACCACTCTTCCTTTTCCTCTTCTTACAATCCTTAATAAGATGCCCAACTGAACCGCAATAATGGCACTTTTCCTTTTTGTTATTGCCCTTGTTGTAGTTCCCCTTGTTGCCTTGACTCTTGTTCTTGTTCTTGTTCTGATTGCCTTGACTGCTCTGACCACTTGGATTACCCTGATTTCCTTTCCACTGGGAATCAGTCTTCTTGGCTTGAGTATCATTCATCTTGATCTCTTTCTTGTCACTCCCATTCTCTTCATTGAGTAGGGCCATATTCACCAAACTCTCGAAAGTTGCCCCCAAGGGTATATGAGTCATGGCTAAACCATGTAATGGCTCGTTTAATCCTAGAGCAAAGTATATGGCCTTCTTCTGAGCTGTGTTAACCAAGTCTAAACCGACCCGAGCCAGTTGATTAAACTTATCTATGTATTCCCTAATAGTCATGTCCCCTTGCTTCAGTGATAGGAACCTTAGTCCAAACTTTCCCCGAAAGTCATCCCAAGCCTCAATTGGCCTAGTAGCGGTGGTGACCACCCACCAACGTGCAGCTTCTTCCTTTAGCAACCACACTGCTAATAAACCCTTCTTACGGTCATCTATATCAAAGAAGGCAAAAAGATCTTCAGTTTCTTTCAACCAATTCCTTGCCTCTACATAAGTCTCGGTGCCTTGAAAGTTCTTGCCACCCATCGCCTTAAAGTCTTTGCAAATCTCCGCGAAATCTCCTTGTGGATGCTGAGGGGGAGGAGGAAGAGGAACCTCAGCGACAGGAGGAGGAGGAGGAACATTAACTACCGGAGGAGGAGGAGGAGGAACATCGGCGGGGCCGGCTTCGGTCGCCCTAGCCTCCAAAAGTCTCCTATACCAAACAGGTACGTGTACTCCCTCCGGAATAGCAAAGTTATTGGCCATACTGAAAACGAAGAAAAAGATAATTCAGAATGGAGAAAAACGAAGGAATTTTTGCTAATGGCTTTTTGGGGAATAGCCTTTAAAATAAACTAGACTTTTCTTTGGAAAATACTTTATACTTGGTTTTGAAAATAGTTTTCCAAAAGTTTTAAAAACCTTTTTATTCCTTCTCGTAAACCATATGCTCTGATACCAAATGTAACACCTCACCTCCGCCAGGGTGGCTCTTACAAGCACTCTGACTTTGGAGGGGCGTTTTAATCAGGTAAACATGCATCATGATGTATCAAGGCAGAACAAGAACATATGTATATATGTTAACGGAGTAAATAAGATAAGTAAAACAGCGGAAGATTTCAAACTATTTCAAAACAAGTTTGGTACAACATAATGTCAACTTTCCAAATACACAAGTCTAGATAAAAACAACATCACTGAAAAACTGAAATACATAAGTACTATCCCCAAAATAAGTGATAACCATAGCTAGCTTCATGTCAAGACCGTACATGAGCTAAAATCCCACAAGCAAGTGATCAGAAATCCAAGCTAAGCTCCAATATTCCCACCCTGAGAACCTGGGGGAGGGGGGGGGGGGACGGAAGAAAAGAGGCGAAAGGAAAACAGGTCAGTCAAAAAGACTGAGTAAGCCCTACTACAATCAATGTAAACTGATAAAGTTAACTGGCATGAGAAGCAGGGATGAACATAAGGATAACAACATACTATCATGATGATTAACTAACAAGGTAGATAAAGGTGTCATCGCATAATCAGGTTTAAGGTTTTTGCACCACAGGTGTACTAGCAAACTAGCATGACTTGAAATAACAAGTACTGATCCCTTCGCCCAAGCTTTGGCCCAATAACATGAAGTGACCGTAATACGCGGTCCAACCAAACGGTCTAGTCGATCGGCTCCCTATAAGCTAACTCGTCACGTGTTGGCGTCAATGCGGCCCAAACATAATTGTAGTCAGACTGTGCAGGGTCTCCCGTCGGGTGTATCAAGCCCTAGGGTGTCAACCCCTGGACACCATAAACATAAGTGCACAGTCTCGATCTACTGGTACCCGTGCATGCTTTCCCCGGCTTCGGACTATGTGCACGACCATAGTCCGCCCGGAACTACACCGGCGTACCACTCTGCCGTCACTTTTGGTCACTTACCTCAAGTCCAGTAATCGTGCCCCCACCCTAGCCTAGTTCCTAGGGTCATAATGATACAAACTTGGGATTACTGCTGGAGTGGACCTCCATTGCTAGGATTTTCTAGTGGGTTAAGTACGGTTTAACCCTCTTGCTAATCATGGATTAACTTGGTTAAGTGTAACGATGAGTTCACGACTTAACCCTGATTAATCTACCAAGCCCAAATTGGTTAAGTATTAAGTGGACCATGACTTAACCCTAATCATGAGGCATTAATTAATTAATGCGCCTTAACCTCTCACATTAGACTTTGTTGCGGTTACTAGTTAAGCCGGTCGGTTCCGGGTAGCTTTACACCACAACTTGGTCTAACCTCGGGTTCAAGGTACAACATGACCAACTTCTCACATTGGGTCCTATTGTTTGTAGCAACTAGTTAAGCCGGTCGGTTCCGGGTAGGTTTACGCTACAAACTCAACCCAACCTCGAGTTGGTTACACTTATATTTTCTAACTGTCATGTCCATTATGTTTCCAAACATATTACAAGTTTTCAAGTATTTGGGTAGACCTAACTTAATAGGTAAATTCCCAATGGGTAGACCTAACTTAATAGGTAAGTTCCCAATCTTATGTTTTTATGTCTTTTAAGTTTACCCAACCCCAAACGCAATCCCATCGCTTACATATCGCAATAGCGCATAAAGGATAGAAAGAGGGAACTTGGCATAATAATGACATAAAGGTGTTGAAGCCACAAGTTTAACATGGTGGCATATGAAATGTACATATGTCCATATACTCGCTATTGCATCATTAGGCCTCAAAAGTATGCATAAATCCAAACTTAGCATATAAGTGATACATGGTGATAAATGACATGTACAAGTTGCCATAAGTTCGCATTTAGCCTCACATGCAAGTTATCATAAGGGATATGATAACTTACATGTTGCCAAAATGCCACCTTTAGCATAAAGCTTGAAGCTTTATGCTCATAAGCCCAAGATAAGCTTGCATAACATGGTAACATGAACAAAATGATCAACCCAAACTTGCATAACATAACTTGATAAACTTGCATATCACAACATGACAAACTTGCATAACATAACATGGTAAACTTGCATATCATAACATGATAAACTTGCATATCATAACATGGCATACTTGCATAACATAACATGATAAACTTGCATATCATAACATGGCAAACTTGCATAGCATAACATGGTAAACTTGCATATCATAACATGGCAAACTTGCATATCATAACATGGCATACTTGCATAACATAACATGATAAACTTGCATATCATAACATGGCAAACTTGCATAGCATAACATGATAGACTTGCATAACACATCATAGTAAACTTGCATATCATAATGATCAAACACGACTTGCATCATTCATTTAACTTTAGAGTTTAAATATGAAAGTAGAAAAGGGCTTACATTGCTTATGAAGACACAAAAATATGACAAAGCCCTTATGCAATCAAATAGACCCAAAATGCAAGCTCTAATAGAAAAACCCTTGAGCCAAAATGATCAAAACCCTTGCTTTATGATGCAAATATAGAAACTTGACTTGAATGCAAGCTAATGACACTCATACAAGCTTGAAAACACTTGTATGCATGGAAAATCTCTCATAGAAATGACTTAGGAATTTTATGAAGAGAGTGGAGGCCATGAGAGGAGTGATTTTGCCATAGTTTAGTTGTAGGGTTGATTAATGATGATTTAGGGCTAGCTTAGGGTATTATTTATAGATTAGGCAAGTGTTTTAGGCCATTAGATTAAACCCTAGTTCCAATCTCAGCCCTCAAAACCGAATCTGGCCCCCAAACTCAACACAACCCCAAAATGGTGCACCAGGCAAAACTGCCCGGCTGAGCCAAGTCGACAGCCAAGTCGACAGGGCTGTCGACTTGGGTCCAACCAAGTCGACTCCCAAGTCGACAGGGCTGTCGACTTGGGTGCTCTGGCGGGAATTTTCCCGCCTGGCCCAATCTGCCCTAATTTTCCAAATTCAAACTTGAATTTGAAATCTGTTTTTACTTTGAATTTTTCTGAAAACTTCGTTGGGCCTTAATCGGGTCATACGGACTCCGATTTTCGAAAACTCGGACTCTATTTCGCGTATTTTTCCGAAACGAACGCAATGGCATAGCCTGTTTCCCTTGATTCAGATTTATAAATTAAATTCTGCCTCGATTTATGTTATAACAGGTTATTGAAAATACAGGTTGTTACATTCTCCCCTCCTTAAAAGATTTCGTCCCCGAAATCTTCAAGTTAGGAAGAACGTATCCTACCATCCAACTTCCATCTACTCAAAACATCATCCACGAGCAATCATTGTCCTTACAAGATTCTAAATGTTGTATGAACATATGCAAAGGTGTGTGTATATGTACTTATCTAATGCAAATATCATCAATGCAAATTATGTTAGTGAAATGAATCCATATGTATGCAATTCCTAACATAATGTATAACATCTATATGTGTGCACATAACATACATCCATATGCAACATCCATGTGATAACACAAAAATTTTCATCCATGAATAAGCATAAACACTCATGCATATGCAATATGAGGAGTGTGTGAGCCGATCTAGTGCCTAACGTGTATAATGCATCCACGAGTAACCACTTGCAAACACTTGCAACCACTTGCAACCATCAAGCATAACATGTTTCAAACACATGTTTCATCCAAAGGGTTTCTACCTAAGGTTCTCATGACAAGATTAACATGATAAACTAGATAATCAAGACAAACATGGATAGCAAAAGATATGCTACAAAGAGATCGGGAAGATAAGCAGGATATACTCCTTTTGGATTACAAGAAATCCCTTCCTAACCCTGACATGTATTACTAGCCAATAAGTCGTTCCTCCCGACAAAAATAGGACCGAGAATGGGACCGAGAGGATATACGTAAAAAGATAACATGCGAGTAAGTTCCACAGGAGAACAAGGATCAAGGATATACTCATAATAAAAAAGATATGATGCGCGTATCCAGCCTTCAATCTTCTAAGTCACGTTCCCTTGAGCTTAACTCCACTGTGCTTTGACCGTCGTTTACCTCATGATTTCTTAGCTTCTTAATTCTTATTTCCAAATATGAGTTGGAACACATTTCATTGTCGCCTCTCGTCTTCCGCTTTCACTTACTCTTCTATCATTCTTGGCTTAAACATAACTATGACCTCATGGTTTCATGCAAGCTCTCCAAAATTCACCAGTGAATCCTGGATCTCGTTTACTTACTATAAAGTATTCCACGCAGCAGAACTTTTCTTGAAAATACCAATCCACGTTGCCAATTGCTCTTACCAACGTGATTTTCTATAACTCATGCTTGAACGAAATGAACCATCCGCCTGCGAATGATAGGCCGTACTTAGATTCAGTTGCTTGCCCATGACTTCCCGCAGACTATCCCAAAACTGGTTAGTGAAGATTGAGTCATGGTTACTAACTATCCTTTAGGGAACCTCGTGCAACCGCTTTATTTCTTGAAAGTAAACTGTCGCTAGTTATGATGCAGTCCTTTCGCTCTTTACCGGAGTGAAATGAGCACTCTTCGTGAGTCTACCTACTATGACCTCCATGCTCGTATTCTCTTTCCTTGACCTAGGCAGTCCATCCACGAAATCCTTCGTGACGCTTTACTACTTCCATTGCGGGGACCTCCAATGGATATAATAGCCCACCGGGCTTCGATGACTCGGCCTTTAACCTGTTGGCACAACATGCACCTTGGGACAAACTCGGCCACCTCCTCGAGTGATGTGCATCTTCAAGAGCCTTCTTTCTCTCATCGCGTCTTAGCCATCCCTTGTCATCTATAGCGAGGTGACTTACCATCTCGCCTCGAATCAACTTGTCCATGATCTCGACTAACTGCGGGTCTTCTTTCTGTGAAGTCCCTACTTGATCCAGAAGGGTAGGTCTAAGCTCAAGGGACGCTAACTAACTAATTAAACTGAGAGAACTTCTTATTTCAGTTGCATTCCTTGGAGTCTTCCAATCTTGAACTGCACTACCTTAGCGGGATCCACCGTTAAGCCTTGCTTAGATACTATATGCCCAAGGAATCTAACTTCCCTTCTCCAAAAGTGATACTTGGAGAACTTGGCCTTCCACTGATGCGCTCTAAGCGTATCCATCACCTCCACGAGATGCCTTGCATGCTCTTCCTCATCCTTAGAGAAGACCAGAATATCATCTACGAAGACCACGACAAACTTGTTCAAGAACTCCCTGAACACCCTACTCATCAAGTCCACGAAGTAGGCGGGTGCATTAGTCAAACCGAATGGCATGACCAGCCATTCTAAGAATCCATCTGGAGTTCTGAACGCAGTTTTGCCTATACTATCCTCAGCTACTCTGAGCTGATGGAATCCAGTAGCAAGATCAAGAGAAAACAGATGTTCCTACAAGCTGATCAAACAAATCATCGATCCTTGGCAATGGTTGTCTATACTCCTTGTTTAACTCACGATAATCAACACAAAGTCGAAGAGAACCATCTGCCTTGGTAGTAAATACTACAGGCGCTCCCCATTCAGACATACTTCGTCTAATGAAGTTCTTCTCAAGCAACTCCTTGAATTGCTTTCTTAACTCTCATCTTGCGGGGCCATGTGCCTAACCGGCCACGAAACTATCTTGGCATTATCAACCAGATAAATGCGGAAATCTATCTCTCGTTTAGGGGTAACCCCCTTCACTTCACCCAAGATATCAGGATATTCTCGGACCACCCTCACCGATTGCAAACTATCGATAGACGAGTTGAGGGATTCAAGATAACACAACATGACGGGACCCATAGGGTTACTAGAAATTTTTAGGGTATTACCGAGGCGAGTCATGACCCTCTCAACCCTATGCTCAAAAACCAAGAATGGCTCCAAAACTGGATAACCAATCCATGCCCAAAATCAACCCATACCCCATGAAACCGAGAATATAAGCATCACACGAGAACTCTACACTAAAGATAGAGATTTTCAAATCCACGTAGATAATAGACAAATGGGCGGAAACCCCAATTGGATTTGAAACACACACGGGATCATTAACTAGACTAGTACTTAGGTGCAAACTTCCAACTAAATCGGATGAAATAAACTATGCGATGCACCAGAATCAAACAAAGTACGAACAGGAAAATCAGAAATGTAAACAAGACTTTCAACAGAAATACTACCTCGATCATGAGCTGAAAGAACGATGTTGAGGGGATGAACTCGTCCTCCAGATGGTCTTGCACACTGAGTCTGACCTTGCCTTTGCTTCTTCGGGCAATCTTTGCTGAAATGTCCAAACTCACCACAACGATAGCATTCACCACTCTTCCTTTTCCTCTTCTTACAATCCTTAATAAGATGCCCAACTGAACCGCAATAATGGCACTTTTCCTTTTTGTTATTGCCCTTGTTGTTGTTCCCCTTGTTGCCTTGACTCTTGTTCTTGTCCTTGTTCTGATTGCCATGACTGCTCTGACCACTTGGATTACCCTGATTTCCTTTCCACTGGGAATCAGTCTTCTTGGCTTGAGTATCATTCATCTTGATCTCTTTCTTGTCACTCCTATTCTCTTCATTGAGTAGGGCCATATTCACCAAACTCTCGAAAGTTGCCCCCAAGGGTATATGAGTCATGGCTAAACCATGTAATGGCTCGTTTAATCCTAGAGCAAAGTATAGGGCCTTCTTCTGAACTGTGTTAACCAAGTCTAAACCGACCCAAGCCAGTTGATTAAACTTATCTATGTATTCCCTAATAGTCATGTCCCCTTGCTTCAGTGATAGGAACCTTAGTCCAAACTTTCCCCGAAAGTCATCCCAAGTCTCAATTGGCCTAGTAGCGGTGGTGACCACCCACCAACGTGCAGCTTCTTCCTTTAGCAACCACACTGCTAATAAAAACTTCTTACGGTCATCTATATCAAAGAAGGCAAAAAGATCTTCGGTTTCTTTCAACCAATTCCTTGCCTCTACATAAGTCTCGGTGCCTTGAAAGTTCTTGCCACCCATCGCCTTAAAGTCTTTGCAAATCTCCGCGAAATCCCCTTGTTGATGCTGAGGGGGAGGAGGAAGAGGAACCTCAGCGACAAGAGGAGGAGGAGGAACATTAACTACCGGAGGAGGAGGAGGAACATCGGCTGGGCCGGCTTCGGTCGCCTTAGCCTCCAAAAGTCTCCTATACCAAACAGGTACGTGTACTCCCTCCGGAATAGCAAAGTTATTGGCCATACTGAAAACGAAGAAAAAGATAGATTCAGAATGGAGAAAAACGAAGGAATTTTTGCTAATGGCTTTTTGGGGAATAGCCTTTAAAATAAACTAGACTTTTCTTTGGAAAATACTTTATACTTGGTTTTGAAAATAGTTTTCCAAAAGTTTTAAAAACCTTTTTGATCCTTCTCGTAAACCATATGCTCTGATACCAAATGTAACACCCTACCTCCGCCAGGGTGGCTCTTGCAAGCACTTTGACTTTGGAGGGGCGTTTGAATCAGGTAAACATGCATCATGATGTATCAAGGCAGAACAAGAACATATGTATATATGTAAACAGAGTAAATAAGATAAGTAAAACAGCGGAAGATTTCAAACTATTTCAAAACAAGTTTGGTACAACATAATGTCAATTTTCCAAATACACGAGTCTAGATAAAAACAACATCACTGAAAAACTGAAATACATAAGTACTATCCCCAAAATAAGTGATAACCATAGCTAGCTTCATGTCAAGACCGTACATGAGCTAAAATCCCACAAGCAAGTGATCAGAAATCCAAGCTAAGCTCCAATATTCCCACCCTGAGAACCTGGGGGGGGGGGGGAACGGAAGAAAAGAGGCGAAAGGAAAACAGGTCAGTCAAAAAGACTGAGTAAGCCCTACTACAATCAATGTAAACTGATAAAGTTAACTGGCATGAGAAGCAGGGATGAACATAAGGATAACAACATACTATCATGATGATTAACTAACAAGGTAGATAAAGGTGTCATCGCATAATCAGGTTTAAGGTTTTTGCACCACGGGTTTACTAGCAAACTAACATGACTTGAAATAACAAGTATTGATCCCTTGGCCCAATAACATGAAGTGACCCTAATACGCGGTCCAACCAAACGGTCTAGTCGATCGGCTCCCTATAACCCTAACTCGTCACGTGTTGGTGTCAATGCGGCCCAAACATAATTGTAGTTGGACTGTGCAGGGTCTCCCGTCGGGTGTATCAAGCCCTAGGGTGTCAACCCCTGGACACCATAAACATAAGTGCACAGTCTCGATCTACTGGTACCCGTGCATGCTTTCCCCGGCTTCGGACTATGTGCATGACCATAGTCCGCCCGGAACTACACCGGCGTACCACTCTGCCGTCGCTTTTGGTCACTTACCTCAAGTCCAGTAATCGTGCCCCCACCCTAGCCTAGTTCCTAGGGTCATAATGATACAAACTTGGGATTACTGCTGGAGTGGACCCCCATTGCTAGGATTTTCTAGTGGGTTAAGTACGGTTTAACCCTCTTGCTAATCATGGATTAACTTGGTTAAGTGTAACGATGAGTTCACGACTTAACCCTGATTAATCTACCAAGCCCAAATTGGTTAAGTATTAAGTGGACCATGACTTAACCCTAATCATGAGGCATTAATTAATTAATGCGCCTTAACCTCTCACATTAGAATTTGTTGTGGTTACTAGTTAAGCCGGTCGGTTCCGGGTAGCTTTACACCACAACTTGGTCTAACCTCGGGTTCAAGGTACAACATGACCAACTTCTCACATTGGGTCCTATTGTTTGTAGCAACTAGTTAAGCCGGTCGGTTCCGGGTAGGTTTACGCTACAAACTCAACCCAACCTCGAGTTGGTTACACTTATATTTTCTAAGTGTCATGTCCATTATGTTTCCAAAACATATTACAAGTTTTCAAGCATTTGGGTAGACCTAACTTAATAGGTAAACTCCCAATGGGTAGACCTAACTTAATAGGTAAATTCCCAATCTTTTGTTTTTATGTCTTTTAAGTTTACCCAACCCCAAACGCAATCCCATCGCTTACATATCGCAATAGCGCATAAAGGATAGAAAGAGGGAACTTGGCATAATCATGACATAAAGGTGTTGAAGCCACAAGTTTAACATGGTGGCATATGAAATGTACATAAGTCCATATACTCGCATATTGCATCATTAGGCCTCAAAAGTATGCATTAAACCAAACTTAGCATATAAGTGATACATGGTGATAAATGACATGTACAAGTTGCCATAAGTTCGCATTTAGCCTCACATGCAAGTTATCATAAGGGATATGATAACTTACATGTTGCCAAAATGCCACCTTTAGCATAAAGCTTGAAGCTTTATGCTCATAAGCCCAAGATAAGCTTGCATAACATGGTAACATGAACAAAATGATCAACCCAAACTTGCATAACATAACTTGATAAACTTGCATATCACAACATGGCAAACTTGCATAGCATAACATGGTAAACTTGCATATCATAACATGATAAACTTGCATATCATAACATGGCGTACTTGCATAACATAACATGATAAACTTGCATATCATAACATGGCAAACTTGCATAGCATAACATGATAAACTTGCATATCATAACATGGCAAACTTGCATATCATAACATGGCATACTTGCATAACATAACATGATAAACTTGCATATCATAACATGGCAAACTTGCATAGCTTAACATGATAGACTTGCATAACACATCATAGTAAACTTGCATATCATAATGATCAAACACAACTTGCATCATTCATTTAACTATAGAGTTTAAATATGAAAGTAGAAAAGGGCTTACAATGCTTATGAAGACACAAAAATATGACAAAGCCCTTATGCAATCAAATAGACCCAAAATGCAAGCTCTAATAGAAAAACCCTTGAGCCAAAATGATCAAAACCCTTGCTTTATGATGCAAATGTAGAAACTTGACTTGAATGCAAGCTAATGACACTCATACAAGCTTGAAAACACTTGTATGCATGGAAAATCTCTCATAGAAATGACTTAGGAATTTTATGAAGAGAGTGGAGGCCATGAGAGGAGTGATTTTGCCATAGTTTAGTTGTAGGGTTGATTAATGATGATTTAGGGCTAGCTTAGGGTCTTATTTATAGATTAGGCAAGTGTTTTAGGCCATTAGATTAAACCCTAGTTCCAATCTCAGCCCTCAAAACCGAATCTGGCCCCCAAACTCAACACAACCCCAAAATGGTGCACCAGGCAAAACTGCCCGGCTGAGCCAAGTCGACAGCCAAGTCGACAGGGCTGTCGACTTGGGTCCAACCAAGTCGACTCCCAAGTCGACAGGGCCGTCGACTTGGGTGCTCTGGCGGGAATTTTCCTGCCTGGCCCAATCTGGCCTAATTTTCCAAATTCAAACTTGAATTTGAAATCTGTTTTTTTACTTTGAATTTTTCTGAAAACTTCGTTGGGCCTTAATCGGGTCATACGGACTCCGATTTTCGAAAACTCGGACTCTATTTCGCGTATTTTTCCGAGACGAACGCAATGGCATAGCCCGTTTCCCTTGATTCAGATTTATAAATTAAATTCTGCCTCGATTTATGTTATAACAGGTTATTGAAAATACGGGTTGTTACAATTTTGATTTCAACAAATTAACGGTTGCGGAAAAGAGGGAGTGTAATTGGAGGAAAGTGGAGCGCAATCAGTTTCTTCCTCTACTAATTAATAAAGTAGATCCACTATGCAAGGTCATGGTCCTGTTTTTATGTATAAGTAATAGATATGCATGAGTGCAGACATATAGTTTATAATTTCAGATGATAAACAAATATCATTTATAGTAGATGGCAAAAAGAAGCATTTAGCATGTAGTACCTAACAGAAGCAGTTTTTTTAAGCTGATGCTTCAATTCCTTTTGTCTGCAAATTGAATCTGCACCATAAAGCTGAGTTAGTAACTAAATTGTGTCAAAAAGTCTTCAACTAAAATAATAAAAGTAAATATCGAAATTAAAATTATCCTTTGGGAACTTATCGTAGGTACAAAAATAACAACCAGGAATTTTTTACAAATGTTACGTAAAAGTTAGTTATATTAAAAATCGTACTTAACTTTGGACACTTTATTTAATTTGTAAATAAATGTATCAGCAATATATAATATAGTTCTCATTTGTAGTATACACTTCTCAAGTTTGAAGATTAAACTCGTATTTTTTGCTTTGTAGTACTGCACATAGCTTGTCAAAAATTAAATATATATTTATTTAACATTTTAACTCCATTCTGTAACAGTACCTCTACCAAAACTAAGTGCTAAAATATAATTTAAAAATCTAACATTACAAATTAATTTCATATATGTAGTTTTTTGAAGTATGATCAACAACGGTAGGTTTAATATTATATTTTCTGAGGCGAAAGCAAAATAGAAGGGAAAAGGATACACGATATGGGGAAATTGTTTAACAAATGATTGAAATAGTAGAAAAAGAAGGAAAATGTAAATATTGATTACCTACAAAACTGTATGGATGACCAATAAACGGTTGTTGTCCCTGGATTTTGTTCTCAGAGTCTGGTAAATATTGATTACATCAATGACCAATAAACGGTTGTTGTCCCTAGATTTCGTTCTCAGTCGTTAGTAAAGAGTTTAGGTCATTATCAATCCAAATCACCATTAACTGATTGTGCAGTATGTTGTCAAAGAATATGATCTATGAAATAGAGGAAAGACTATTAGTTTAGGTTGATTTTGGCTTTTTTATGTTTTGTTCCGTTTTACGTTTCCTAAACCATGTACGGTTGACAGGTAGAGCTTGTGTAGAGGGGATATTTTTTTTTAAAGTAGATTGCACTGTTTGGAAATGGTGTGGGATTTGTGATGGCACATAAGAGGTCATGGTAATTTGGTTTGAGGCAGCTCAGAATACTTACGTGGTCTCGTTAAATAGAGATAATATGATGATACCAAAATGGAATCAGTTTAAATTTGGATACATGCTTTTGTTTATGGCCTTAAAGAAATCAACATGGTCACGTTGAAATTTGTAGCACATACTAAAGATGAATTCCATAATAATTTATTAGTAACATCTATAATATCAAGAGGGGGAATCAATTTTTTTTGTCATTATTCATATGTAAAATTATAACATAAAGGATGGAAAACAATATGCATAACAATAGCTACTTAAGTGCGGTGAACCACAATGAAGAAGTTGAACACAGAGACAGTAGTATAACCAAGTACAAATGATAAACTGAGGTTACTCAAGCAACATGGCTGAAATAGGCTGATTTACAGACTAAAATGTGCTCATACCACCAACATCTAGAGTTGAAGAGTTTGATGTTGAAAAATGGGGTGGTATGAGGCAAGTGCAGGGCAAAATGAGAGAAATACACTTACTAAGACTGCAATGTGAGCTAATAGTAAGCAAAGAATGAAATTTCATCCAGATATGATGAGTCTATCTAAGAATCAACAATTCGCTGAAATAATTAAAATATCTATAATTTTGCAGTTAGGAAGCATAGACAAAATAGGGAGAAAGTGGAACTAACGGAGTGAGGAAGCATCGGAACAAAGTGCAAACTTGTGTGAATTAGTGCCCAGCTACTACACGTGCGTACGATCAAATATCCATCAAACTCAGTTTGGTTATAACCATTTCAATTTTTATAATCTTATTTGCTTATAACAATAACAATCGACACATCCATATATGATGATAATTTCAAAAACTTATTATTTAATAGCAAAATAAAATTTTGGGCAAAATTATTTCATTTACCTAACTTTTAAAATAATACCATGTCAAACTACTTTGTTCAAGTGTTTAGAAACACCTGTCGATACACCTGTTCCTTTCTGTATCAACTAGAATTCATAAACCGCTCAACAAATCAATCAACATAATATAAAAACAATTTTGTATCAATTAACAAATACGTGCCCATATATACACACTCAAACTCAATATAGGGTATTACTAACCCCATCTCTATCGAGTTACACCATAGAGCCAAGGTTATTACTTAACCTTCATCTCTGGTACAAAGTGTAACGACCAAATCCATACCATTTGAGTTAACTGAATACAACTCACGTCCAACCCAAATTGCATGAAAATACGAATCATTAATGGAAAGAAGTTAGAGGATGAGAAATAGGAAGATAGAAAATTGGAATAGAAGAAAATCGGTAGAAGATAGAACTGAACAACAACATAAAATCTCACAACAGCAACGGAATAAAATATAATATATAAATAATCACTTTTGAAATACAAACTGTATTTGAACTTACACAAATCATCAAAGTACATTACATATACAACACAGCGGAATAAACTTTATATGTCTAACATTTGAAGCCTCATGCTCCAAGCTCCACCAGAAAAATCTGTAAAACCTAAACTACTTGACTGCTTATAACGGCCCGCCCCGCACTAGTCGGCATTTCCTCCGAAAGTGCACTGTACACATGCCCGACTAGCACGGAACGGTCGCCAAAGAAAAGAAAGACGAGAATGAACTAACGAAGAACCTGTAGAATGTCTCATAGCGCATGGAACAAAATATAATAATAACATAATCTTGACATAAAACAGGCGAGACAGTGCATAATCTGAAAACTAAACTAACATAGCAGCGAAAATCCAAATACAGTTTATGATCCAACATCATTATTACAACTTTAAAATTGTCTCTAAAACAAAAGAAAGCTAAAGCAGAAGATGCACTACTAATGCCGAAGCAGTGACCTTCAACAACACAGGGAGAATATCTATATGTATCATACGTGGAAGCCTCCTGCTCGTCTCCGGATCATCTACTCGTGCATACCACCAAACCTGTCTCTAGTCTGCTCGTGTGAGCACCCAGAGTAATAAGAAGAGACATAAAACTCTGGGTCAGACAAAAAGTCTGGTATGAGCGAGGAGCAGTAAAATAGAACAATAACAAGTATACTAAACCATACCTGAACCTGGACCTGCAACCAAAGAGTTAGCACTACATACCATACAATACTCTAAGGTGCCACTAAACATGGTGTAAAGAATACGGGGGTGGGGGTGTGCATGTCATAATGATAGCAAACAAATCAATCATAACAACCATCCTCACATCTCTCACTCAGTGCATAAAGCATACGATGTCCACCGCTTTGATCACTAGATCCATCGAGGTAGTGATGGAGTTCGACTTGTACAACTATTACTACTACCAAGCTTGCCCCATGGAGTCATTGCTAAATCCTTACAAATGACCCCACTTCATTGGTCCATAACAAAAAAAATACCTAGGCCACTGTGGCCCTGAATCCGTCCACATACCCCTTACTCCATAGAGATCCAAAGTTATGGACATCGACAACCCCTTAACACGCGTCCCGCAGCAAAGCCCAACTCATGAAGTGAACTCATTGATTCCCATCTAGATCCTGAGCTCTAACTTTCATTTGGACTACCTTTGCATCTCGGGTTTTTGGTCATCACCGGGTCGGCTCGGTTCTTCTCCTAGCCTTCGGTTCGGTCGTAATTATCCTTCTCTGGCGGTTCAGTTCGGCCATGTATGATGCTCAAGCTCCAGCTCGAAATACATTACTCAATCTTCACGTTCGGTTCGGGTATATACACCTCGGTTCAGTTCGGAGTCATCGCTTCGGTTCGGTTCGGATATGGTGCTCGGGTCTTCAGTTCGGTCCATCACACCTTGCCTTCGGTTCGGGTCGAGATGTCCAGGCTCCGGTCCGATCCTCCTCCCTATCTCCGATCCGATCCCCTGCTCCTATTCAGTTCGCGTGGCCTTACTTTCTCTTGTGCCAAGCTCCGGTCCGATCCGGTACTCCTCCTCCGATCCGATCCGCAACCCTGTAGTTTTTCCTACAACTTCCAACGACTGTTTATATGCCACTCGACGGCATTTTCGACCATTCTAACTATTCTAAGTAATCACAATTCATACCAAACAGTCATAGCAACATGTATAAATATCCACAAACAGTAAAACAACAATATGATATGTCAAAACGGATCAAACATACCCAAAAACCCATATTTTCCCCTTAAGCATGTTTAAGCAAATCTAACGATAGGATTAGCAAAACTTAACTAAATTAGCCAAATTTTCTAACAGAGGCCTAAAATAATATTTAAGAATTTATGAATATTTTTCTAGATTTTTATGATGCATAATTTCGCTAATTATCACTAATCACCTCTTAATCCCCCAAATTTCGGGATTAGCAAAATTAGTCGAAATTAACCCAAACTCATATCAGAGGCATAAAATGATGTTTTAGAATTTTAGAAATTTTTATAGATTTTTCTGAGTTATAATTTCGCTAATCTTCGCTAATTACCCTAATTAGCCATAATTAGTGAAAAACAAAGCTAATCGCTCACCTTTGCCACAAAGTAATTCTCAAATCTGAAACTTCCCTGATTTAGATCCAATCTCTATGTGTTCCAGCAGCTCTATCCCAATTCTTATGCTAATCCGCCTTAATTTGATGTAGATTAGGCTAATATGTGATTAGAAATGACAAAAAGGTGTTTTGGAGTGTTTTAGAAGTTGGAGGCCATTGCTAGAGCTTAGGGGAGGTTTGTGGCGGCTGAGAAAACTGGAATGAAATGATTTTCCTAACCCTTTCAGCCCTCCCATAACCCTAATCCCGAAATGGGTTATGGGCCAAGCTGCTAATCACCCGGTTAAGCCTAATTATGCTGTTTTCTAACTTCCAAACCTTATTTTAGCCATATCTTCCAAACGGTAAGTCCGTTTGGCTATTATGACCACTCTACGGAAAGGAAAACCATCAAACGGATCTAATGAAAGTGGTTTCAGGTCAAAACTCCTCTCCAGTCAAAAGTTATGGACGAAACAAGATCAACTAGGGGCAAAACGGTCATTTAAAAATCGACAAAAATCATGAACATGGGAAATGACCCCACTAGTCGTTCCCCAAAAGTACATGACCATACGACTTCACTTGAAGAAGAAATAAATATTCTACGATCTTCCGATGCGTAAAATGCGGGTCGTTACACTGCCCGTACAAATTTGGGCGTCTAAGAGTTTAGGGAAAACATAGAAAAATAAACTTTGGGTTAGTCATGGGACTGGTATGAGTAAATGACTTTAAAATAGCCTTATTTAATCATAAGACCATGCCGTAAAACATAGAACGGGCTTTCTCCCTTATGAGAATCCAGAATACTTGGTTTAACTTATCAAAACGTTTTGAAAGAAAAGATAATCGTAAGACCGACCTGCACATAAACACAGATGGTTTTTATCTTACGATAATCCAAAACATCTTTATATCAAAACTCTTCTGGTATTGTAATAATGTCTAAATCAAATAAATAGCAATCCAGCAGAACGCTTACATCTTACGCTCCACATATATAGTATACAATCAAAACCGTGAGCGCTTATTGGATAATGGATTTCCAACTATGACAAGGTATGAAACCACCTTCCGATAGTGTATCTTTAGAGGGGAATACACTAGGTTTAACAAGAACATCTTGCAATCCGGCCACACATGACCGACCAATCATTTCGCTTGAGTGTATCGAATATATTGTCACCAACGGTTAGGTGCGACCCACCATTTCCCGAAAGGGACAGCATAGAAAGAACAAAGAAATGAATAGAATTGCTCTAGATATGTGATAATATACCCTAATTAGGAGCGACCCACTTAGCCATCCTACCTGCCCCATTTTTGTCATTTCCTGGTTGTGAGGCTTGAGGCTGAACTTAACTTTGATAAATAATTTCTTTGCTTACTTTGAATGCCACGGCGTCAATACCGCCAACCAAAAATTGATCACTTCCCCAAAAATATATTACGGGTATAACGCAAGAGAAACGAATTTCTCTGCCACCAACATAAATACGTTGAAGAGATCAATGTACGTGATCAGTTAGGCATGCTCTGTAAGACATTCGTCCATACCAGTTGTACTGGGACTAGACAAATTGAAGGCACTATCCTGTAAATCAATCTTAGGCAATTTCTACCTAGGATTAACAAAATAGCCCTTGCATAAACTCCTCCTTCCCTGGTCTTCAATAATCTTTGACTCGCTGCGTATATATCGAATTGAAGTGGAATTTAGATTCCGGTTTGTTCGAAAACGATAAAGAAAGGGTCCAGATTTGATAGTCGGTTATTTAACTATCAAACATAAAATAAAATAAAATAAATAGGTTTATTTACGTTGGATCTGCTAAGCCTTATTTAAATAATCTTAATTATTTACAATTCACTTATTAACTGTATATATTTATTTAAAAATGTAAGTATTAATTAACTTAGAAAATTCTTATTATCAATCTTACGTGAAACTCTCATTCTTGAATATATGTTTCATAGCTAAAGGCGATATTCAATTCTAACACTCATTCTGAATACAAACTAATACGATTGATCGGGTAATAGTGAAACCGTTCAAGTTAGGGTATTTTAATTACCTCTCTGACCTTGAGTCGAAATCATTCTCATCGTCAAGATTCATAGAAGTTCGATATCCAAAATATTCGACAAAACCATAAATTGGTAAATCCATTTGATTTCCAAACCTTAAAACATTTTTAAAACAACGTTGTTGTTTGAACCATTCATTAAGTTGACTTAACTTCAATATGAAAAACCAAGGAATTTAATAAATGGACTTAATTCCTTTATCTTTGATAATATAATTATCTTTAAAACTAACTTAATTAAAGGATTAATTAAGTTAAAACATCTATCTTGGATAATTTATCCAAATTCAAATTACTATTTAACTGCACAATTAGCATATCAAAAATTATTACTTAAACATTAGTTAACTCCTCATAATTCAATAGTGAAAACGAGCAGTTTAAATGATTCCAACTGAACTTCTCCCTTTTTAAATTAATAATATAATTAATTTAAAATAATCCATCTAATGATTTATTAAGAACAATTTAAATTTAATTACTAAAACTCGAGTTTATTTCTGAGTTACTTTACAGACATTATAACTTAGTAGTTCCAACAGTATAGCAGCTCTTTAACAGACGACATTTAAGTCGTTAACTCAATTTGCATAAACAACCAAGTAAATACATTCAATGTTATCAACTGATAATATAATAACTTAACAACATATATTTCTGATAAAATATGTCAGCTCATACAATAGCAGAATGGTGTTTATTTCTGCTAACAGGGTGTTCAAAAGATTCAGTCAATCCAATTATATATAGTGGAACGGTGTTTATTTCCACTAACAGATCTCAATATATGATATATAATTACAATCAACGTAATTAATTACGATTTAATAATTAATTGAACAATAATTCAGAATGACTGAAATTACACATCATTACCGACCAATGGTTTACACGTTAATTTAGTTCACGACTAGGTTTACGTTCGATAAATTTTAACTGATAATTAGTATTAACAATCACTTTTAATTACTTAATAAATCGATTCATTGAAAATCGAATTGTTTAAACTCGATAACTTACGTCGAGCTATTTACACATGCTATTGATCCACTCAAAAACACCAGCCAAGTTATTTGAACCAGAAATTACCCTTCAAACCAAAAATATTACAACTTTTAATACAAATATTTTCAGTGTTATTCTTATCCTTTAAACCACCTTATAATCCTTTATTTTGTTTTAAATAATAATATTTTCTCCTTCTTTCCGGCTACACGATATACAAATTAATGTTGGTAAGTGGTTCACCCCGGCAGCGCACACTGTCACATGGTCAAATGCTAATGCTGAAAATCATCCAAGAAAGATTGGTATACAAGGATCTGGCCTTTAAGATCTTCCATACCTTCAGGCTGCCGTTAGTGTACAAGCCTGGAGATACGGTGGAAAGTTTGCTGCTGAGCTTGTAAAATGACATAATGTATGAATTTGCTGTTGAGCTTAATGTAAAATGCTTGTAAAATGACATAATGTATGAATACGATGAATTAATATAATCTATATCCTGTTCATCTTCTTATATAGAGGCTCTTTTGTACACTATGCAATGTTTGCTGGTCTCAAGGAAGCAGTAAATACACATAGGTCATTAAACATATAAGAAAGTTGGAAATATGAAAGGAAACATTATGTGCATGAGGCAATACTGATGTGGACAAGAAGGATTCCTGTACACTAAACCCGCCTGCACCCCTCAAAAGCTTCAGGCAATAAAGAAAAATGCCAACCAAACTTCCCCTGCTTCTTTCCTAATTGTATCCTTATTTCTTTCTACTGTTACGTTGTTTCTTCTTTCTTCTGCCTGCGTTCCCTTCTGTTTTTCATTTTTTTTTCTTCTGGAACCAAACTGGCCGAGCCCCATGCACATCTCACAGACTACTCAGTACTATGTCCCTTTTTTTTTTGGTCTTTTTGTTTCTGTCTTTCATGAAATCCATCGATCCTATATGCTATATACTAACTTTAATTTGCAGCACCCTATACTATACATCATGTATGCCATCATAAGTACTAACTCTACTAAGATAAGTAAAAAGACATAACAGCACTGAATTAACTCTGTATTCATTCTGTAAACTAACTAATGACGTGAAAGTAAGCTAATTAAAAACCAAGAAAATTATGATAAGTAAACATGAGGTGAACACTAAAAGTAAAAAACCACATATTTCTTTATTTATAACCATACACGTAAACATGACGCACGCACGCACAACAGTGACAATATATAGCAATTGTAAAATATATGTATCAGTCAGTGTTCATCAGGGTGTAGCCAAATAGGCCATCTTCTTAACGCCTTTTCCGCAGTCTCTGTATTTAGTACCAAGTGGTGCTGAACGAATCTTAAGACTTCCAGGTATATTTTCAACCTTAAATCTAAGCTCGGTTATAAACACTTTTTTTAGGATGCTATCATAGAAGCATTTAATTAACGTAGGCCTCATACTGAGTCCATCAAAAGCAGCCCCTAGATTATCTAGATCAATTAGGCCTCCAGGCGGGAAATTTGTCCTCAATCCGCCATATTTCCTATTTACTTCATCCAGAAGTTTGATCGCGCTCCAAAGTACTCACTCTGACTGAGACCGGACTCATTGCCGTGCTTATTCCACTCATCCTCCCAAAATTTCAGGTATACCTCTGGTACGTCTTTTGACAATTGCGGGTATGACGCCCTTACGCTAAAGAAACTAAGTTTAAGCCTCCTCTTAAGCCAATCTGGAAGCTTCTTGAATTTAAATTCTTGTTTTTTTCCGGTTTTTTCTGGTGCACCCACTGGCCATAGGCCATGTAAGCTGAATTCGCTGGGCAGCTGATGTGGCTCTGCAATACAATTTTGCCCCCTAAAGTAACAGTAAGACACTGGCCATTCTACGGCCAATACGTATTCAGGGAACTCCACTGGTTGTGGAGGAGGTGGAGGTGGGGGTGATATTGTGGTGCCAATGCAACACATCAGCCAAACGAGAGCAAGCTTAATTCTCTCTCTGCTCATTTTTTGTTGTTAGCTATAACTCTTTCAATAGCTGCACACACACATATATATATAATATACATATGACTATGTACATGGCTCGGAGATAAATATTTTACTGACAGTCATCAACCCGATTGTACAAGTTTTAATTACTTTTATGCTTGTAGCAGTTATCTTCTCTACAATTGGCTTGTTGCTTTATAAGTGAAACTAACCCATCCTTCCATCTTTCCCTAATGTCCCAATAAGAACAAAGCATCCAATTGAAAATAGAAATTTAACAAACAACATTGTATTTTTAAACATTTAAATCTAGAAGAAAAAGAAAAATTAGAAATGACATTAATTAAAAATGTAAATATATATAACGTGTTGACCAAGAAAACTTTTAAATGCATTACACTAATTTCCAGGCTATATATATTGAAGTTTAATTAATTAAGCTTTCTTTCTTTCTTTCTTTTTTTTTTTTTTTTTTTTTTTTTTTTCCCCTTTTATAACACCTTGTTAACATGATACAAGGTGGTGTTCGCTCATTAACTGATCCATTATTGACTTTATAGCAAAGCTTTGTGCAAATGTGCCGAATTATACATCTAAGAAGTTAGCCATCAAGTCTATACATGCTTGACAAAACCAGATCAGGTCCAGATCTTAGGAATTTTCACAATTAGACTTCACTCATCCGGCTGGTCCGATTGTATAAGATGTTGCAACATTTTAATTCTAACAGCAATGATTTTGAATTCAATAACATATAGACTAATTGTAACTGAAGAGGCTAATGAATGATGAAGGTGAAAGTAGACTATAAGAAAAAGAAAAAAAAATGCACAAGTATCAAAAGTTAATACATGGTCTTTGCTCTTTTTAATAATTAAGCCAATAACATTTCTCATAGTTTGCCAACACATGCAATTACATCAGCCTCCTTCGTAAATTCATATATAGTCGTCACTCATCAGTTGGACACTTGGATGAAAACTAATACCTTGATATGTATTCCTTTACATCTTTTAAAATAATGTTAATACAGAGTTTGCTTCCGAAGTTTATCATTTAGAAAATATAAATATGTATTTTTTTATAGGAAAAATACTCAAAACTTGGCAAATTATGAGCACGGTATGACTCCGAAATAAGAATCGGTAAGACTCCAAGCAGAACTGAAGTGAAAATATGGTTAAGTACTATGAGATCGACCCGATACTCAGAACTTCAGGATTCAACAACTGATCAGAACCAGCACAATACACTTTGCAAACTATCAATCATCTTCAATATACTGATTCATATCAATCGAAACTTTATCATACCATATAATATTTTACAATGATATCCTTTTGTATGAAACTAGATTACCTACAAAAGCCATACCAAATTCCAAAGACTACAACATTCAAAGCTATGTCCAAGTGAAGTTATCTCCATGTTCTCAGAATGCATTCACTGGCACAAATGAACTAAGTTAATTAATTTCCAGAAATGTTAAACAACAAAAGTTACAAGTATTCAAATTCTGAACAAGACTTGATTGACTTTCCAACAATCTCATCACACAAAAACTAAAAAACAAGCTAGATTAGTCTAATCAAATAATAGCCAAATTGACCACCATCAGGAATCGATACAAACATTGCAAGGTCTTTACTTCCCTCTTCGGTACTAATAACTACAGTATTCCAATTTGCATTCGTCTTTACATATCCTGGATGCACCCAATTTATGTACATCTTTGGATATCTTTTCGCTAATATTCCTGTGTAAGCATTGAGCACTGCGTTTGATATGATATATGCAGGAAGCATCAGCGACCGCCCATTTGCTTCAAGCTTGATTTCTATGAAATCATCGAGAAATCTTTGCAGAACTTTATCAAGTTTTTCTTCATTTACGTTTTCTATGTCATTGAGTTCATTTTTAGTCTTTTCATTCGGTATCCCCTGAAAATGAAACGTGTGTATGTTTAAACGACTGAATGGAAAAAAATATAATGCAACACAATGGTAGTTAGTTGCTATATACCTTGAGTTCAGATTGAGGAGATGATACATTGAATATTCTTTGCTGTAACGTTTGGAAGTTGAAGCGGAGGAAGCATTTCTTCTGTTACTCTTTTAGACCCAAGTAGTTTGTCTCAAGGCACTCAATCTACAGCATCATGCGTTTAATGCAAGACTTCTTGGATCATACTGAATACTTTGTCAAACAGCTACATCAATTTATGAATTAATGACAAAAATCTTGATTCCAATAAAATGTAAAACAATATTATGAAGCATTACCCACATTCCTATAATGATATTAAGGGCCTTCAATTCATTTTCATCCATACAAACTCCTATAACCCCAACATTGTTTATCTGCCAGATGTTTTACAATCGTATAATTATTTATAAGCTTCTTATCCTCTTTATTCCCTATAAAAGTATTATTTGGACCCGTGAACAAAATACAAGGGTATTAAGCGATACAAATAACTTTAACTCTAAAAAAATTGCTTTCTATACCTTAATTTTTTTATTATATGTTAGGATGTAGGGTGAAAAGAAATCAGAATATTTGGTAATAACCCTATAAAAGAGAATAAATGTCATACCATATAGATTTTTTTTCCAAGCTTCCTCTTGACAAGTAATTACACGCTAATACAAAAAAATCATTCTTGTAGCAAAAACTAATGAGTGAAATAATATTTTTGTGACTTAAACGTGGTTATTATTTCGGTTTCTGATACAAACAATATCAATAATATGCCATTATAAAAACTACTAAATTAGAAAGTAAATTCGACTTATAAAACATGCATGTCACACAAAAAACAAGCAACAAACCATGAGAAATTGGATGTGGTATCCATGGGTTTCTTGTCGCGAAATAATCGATAAACTGATGCATACTCCTCATGAAGCATCTCTACCTCTTTTAAAGCTATATTTTCTTTCTAGTGAGTCTTGTTCACCATTAAGAGTCAATTTTTAAAATTTGATGGTGGAAACGTTTTGCTTCTCTTTCAAATACTATTTTGCCATTGCTGTAGCATAACATATTTTAAGCAGCTTTTTTTTTCACAATACCTTGCCACTAATATAGGTGAGGGCCTAACTAAATATACAACATTAATAAATAAAAATGATAAACATGTAAAAGAAGGTATACATTTAGAACAACCCGTTCATGAATCATATACACCCAGTAGAAATATAACTTAAAACATCTGGTTATAATGTATTAAACACTTTAGTCTTCTATTGTTGAGGCATATGAAATCACAAAATAATTTTCACTATACTGGTTTGGTTGCAACATAAAATTGAGATAAATTTATAATACCTGGTAGAGTACATGTATCCAGTTAGCTTACGTTGGACCAGGAATATGCTTCAATATCACATCATATTTTTTAAACTCATAGCACCAAGTTATTATCCCATGGAGAGAACTTGAAGCACAATACAGCTAGATTAATGAATGGTTGATTAGACGGCCAGAACAATCTAAATGAATACAGCATGATCACGTTGGAAATAACTTATGATTGTTACCATCTGTTGGAAATTTGTGTGAATTATTAAAATATTTGAATAAGTGTATGAGTGGCTCCTTAATATGAATAGTCCCACATCATGGGATTATATGAAAGAAGCAAGTATTTATACTTGTTTCTAAGAAGCTTTGATGGGGCCTTGGGGCTCCCAATACATGCTTTGTTGTGAGGAGGGAGCCCATGCATCCTGACCACCACACACGCGCGCGCGACCAACCGACTCGACCCGGCCCGGTTCGGTATTGGGCTTGGGCCTTGGCTATGTGGTGTAGACACTTATATTTTTAGACCAGAAAAACTTGATTTTTTCGAACCGTTTTTTAATTACGGAAAATATTTCTGAACCGAATTTAATTTGAAACGGTAAACCTTTGACCAAGTATTTCGCAGATCCTATTTTCCTCCACTGACCAGTATTTTCAAATAACCTAATCCTCGTCTATATATTATTATCTTCAGATTAGACGAGATACATATATATATTTAAAAAAAAAAAACTGTTTTTCTCTTTTCTCTTCCACCGCCATTGAAATATTCTTACAGAAATTTTTGAGCAGTTAAGTCCGAAAGTGCAAATCTGCACTGATCTGTTTGTGCAAAGCAGATCGGTTATTAATACCAGAGAGGTTGTTTTATCAGAGAGGCGGCGGCGAAAGTACGAGCTGGTTTTGCACCATCGACCAGATCGCCGAATCGTCTTCAAGAAAGCGACCTGGTCCGCGACTCAGCCATTGTTTCCCAACAATTTGAAGACGAATCTCGAAACAATGGCTGGAACCCTAAAATTACATGAACAGTCTCCGTTCAGCCCTAAATCAGAAGGCGCAAATATGACTTACAAAATTTGCTGCTGGTTGTCGATCAACGTTGTCATCGATGGACGCGAAGCTTCGTCGGCTGTACTCAGCGTAAAATAGAAGCGGAAAAAGCACCGAATTGATTTCTCCGCTGCAAAATCGAAGCAAGAGTTGGATGCCTAACATGACAATCTCGTGGCGAAGGTATGTTCATGAGATTTACAATATTTAATTGAAGTTTCAGTGCATGAACGTGTAGCGTGTTTAGTCTATCATGCAAATCACTTTGTAAGAACACGTAAATGAACATTGCACGAAAAAAATATAGCTTAAAGAATGCTTATGTAGACTTTGATTTTCTGACTTAGATCGAGATTGGATTCTAAGTAACTATTAAGATTGACAACGAAAATACTAGATTATAATTAATGTTAGGGATCTAGTGTTGGACTCAAATATTAGATTATTGATATTTTGATCATGGTGTCATTATGAACGAAAATAACTGAGAGATGATTGCCTGTTAATATTGCAATTATGATGACAACGCACTAATGGTCACTCAGAGGACAAATTATATTCTGGGTGCCAATTTAAATGATTCTTTTCACCATGATAATTCTGTTGAATATGTGTATTTAAAATAAATTATTATGAAAATCTATGGCACATATATGCATCTTATAGGAAATGTCTTTGACATTAATAGAACACATATATTATTGGAAAATGTCACTAAAAATTTGACATTAATAGAATGTGTATGTTATTTGATAATGTCATTGAGAATTGACATTAATTGGATGGATAGTTTTTTTTTTTTTTTTTTTTTTTTGCATCAAATAAATTGACATAGTTTATATGCATACAAGTGAAAAGATAGAATATAGAACACCTTTGTTGCATACATGTGATTCACTTTTGTTAGTCTCTGAGTTTATGAATATTTTCCTATGAGAAAATATAAATTCTCAAACATATGAACATCTTTAAAAATAGTAAGCATCAACAACCGACCAGTAAATAACAGAATGGAATCCGCAAGGAAACCATAAATGACAGCAGCAATCAACCCAAATGAATGATTCTGGACAGTTATTCTATAATACAACTATAGAAAACCAGATCATATGACACGAATGTATAGGAACAAGCCAGGCCCTACACCGCAGGCTAACCTGACTGAGAAGCCTCTTATGGCTATGGTTACTGAGATTCGCCTTGTTGGTGAATCAGAGGGTTGGTGGGTAGACATTGGTGTTTCTCGCCATGTTTGCTATGATTGTGATATATTCACAATATACACGGTTGCTGACGATCAGAAAGTGTGTTGTGAGATCTTCGCACCACTTAAGCTGTAGAGACTGGTAATATGAAAAATAAAACATATGATTGGAAAGACATTGATTCTTAAAGATGTGATGCATTTGATATGTTTGAAAACATTCAAAATTGAAATCAAGCAAATAAGAAAATTAAGAGACTACATAGTGATAGAGGAACAAAATACGAATCAAATTCTATTCTGGATTTTTTATGTGATATATTGTACATAAGAGAACTGCACCCTATTCACCTGAAATGAACGATAAAGCTATAAAAAAAAATTAGAATCTTTACCGAATTAGTAATTGTCATTTTTTATTAAATTTTGGTGTAGCATAACATTAGTGGGGGAATATTTTATAGACTGTATGCTATGTTCTGAATAGAATCCCTAAATCCAAGAATAAAATTTTGCATTATGAAATTTTAAAGAAATATAAATACAATATATCATACTTTAGAACTTGGGGTTGTTTAGCATATATTCGCATTCCAGACCCTAAGAGAATAAAATTGGCAAAGAAAATCATACTAATGTGTATTTATAAGCTATGCTGTTAATAGCAAAGCATACCGAATTTATGACCTAAATACACATAATATAATTTGAATCAAATGATGCCAATTTTTATGAAACGAAATTTCCTTTTAATTCAAGGAATAGTGGGGGCACAACAAGTATGCCTATTAGAATAGAACTTAATAAAAGTTCTGAAGTTGAACCTAGAAGAAGTAAAAGAGCGAGAACCGTAAAAGATTTGGTTCAGATTTTTGTGCTTTTACTATAGAGAAGGATCACTTGAACCTCCAAGAGGCCTTATTTTATTTAAAACGCCGATTTTTTGGCGAGAGGCTATAAATGATGAGATGGATTCTCTAGAATCCAATAAGACTTGGCATTTGACAGATTTACCCTCTGGTTGTAAATTTATAGGCTGTAAATAAGTATTTAAAGGAAAATTAAAATCTGATGGCACTGTTAATAAATATAAAGAACGATCAGTAGCTAAAGGTTTTTAATAAAAAGAAAAATATACATTTCTTCGACAATTTCTCACATGTGACTAGAATAACATCCATTCGGGTATTAATTTCACTTCCTTGCATTTATAATTTACTAAGACACCAAATGGATGTTAAAACGTTTTTTTAAACGGTGAATTAGATGAAGAAATTTATATATACCAGCCTGAAGGATTTGTAGTACATGGTTAAGAACATAAAGTATGCAAATTAGATAAATCATTATATGGTTTAAAACAAGAACTTTAACAATGGCATGAAAAATTTGAGAATTTTAATCATTTCACATGGTTTTAAAGCTAATGAAAGTGACAAATGCATTTATTACAAATCTGAGAATGACATTTGCACTATTATGTAGATGACCTTTTCATCTTTGGGTCAAACATTCATGCCATAAATTAAGTCAAATCCTTATTGAGTGCCAATTTTGATATGAAAGATCTAGGTGAGACGAGTGTAATCCTTGGTATTAAAATTACTAGGTCAGAAAAGAGAATTTCTTTGGATCAATCTTATTACATTGAGAAGATACTAAAGAAATACAATTGTTTAGACTGTAAATATGCAAATACTCCATATGATCACAGTGTAAAGTTATTTAAGAACACTGATGAAGGTGTAAGACAGTCTGATTATGCGAGCATCATCGACAATCTTTGATATGCCATTGATTGTACTAGACCCGACATTGCCTATGTCGTGGGATAATTGTGCAGGTTTATTAGTAGATCTAGTATAGAGCACTGACATGCTATTAAAAAGGTCATGAGATACCTTAAACAAACTATGAATCTTGGATTACATTATAAAAAGTTTCCAGTTGTACTTAAGGATATTCTGATGCAGACTGGAATACTTTATCTAATGACTCTATTGCGACCAGTGGCTATATATTTAGCATCGCTGGAAGAACTGTTTCTTGGAAATCTAAGAAACAGAATATCTTGACTCAGTATACTATAGTGACTGAGATAATAACACTAGCCACAGCTAGTGAAGAAGCAGAGAACAAAAGAAATCTGCTAGTTGAGATCCCTATACGGGAAAGATAGACACCAGTGGTGTAATCGATTGTGATAGTTCCGCGGCTATTACAAAAAGTATAGAACCGTTATAACAACGGCAGAAAACGACGTCATAAGCACAATACTGTAAAAGAACATCACATATATAGTGATGAAAGATTTGACGACTATTGAAAGAAAAACAGAACCGATAATACAACGGTAAGAAATGACAGTCGTATGCACAGTATTGTTAGAGAACATCACATATGAGGTGATGATAATTTGGCAGATCCTTTGACGAAAGGACTGACCAGAAAGAAAGTCCTTAATAATTCTAAAAGAATGGGACTACTGCCTGAGATAGTGGAATCACGCACAATGGTAACCCGACCTAAATGACTGGAGATCCCAAGAACTAGGTTCAATGGGTAAAAACAAGTTGTGTAGTGATAGTAGATGAACATGCTAAATTTATATATTAAGAAGCATGTATTCCTGAAGTGACTAGAGGATGAGTTAATAGAAACTCTTAATGAGATCTATACTCTATTTGGAGTGGAGTACCTACCTTCAGGAGTACTCTTGATAGACTCACCTATGTGAATGTGGAAATGTGGCCGTTTCCTATGGAGTTTTGGGCAGAACTTCTAGAGCGTTCACTAAACTGGGATAGACGTGCATGGCCATAAACGCACGGGCTTATTTGATTGCACTATGGAAAAGATTGTGTGTGGTTTGATGTCAGGAATAGAGTTCAAGACTACGTGTCACTCTAGTAAAAACTGAATCTTATTCACTATGCAAAGGTTCAAGTCGGATGACACCTTTGTTTATGCACAGTCTTATGTTTTTTTAGAAACTGCTCGATAATATTTTAAAAATTCAAGTGGGGGATTGTTGGAAATTTGTGTGAATTATTAAAATATTTGAATAAGTGTATGAGTGGCTCCTTAATATGAATAGTCCCACATCATGGGATTATATGAAAGAAGCAAGTATTTATACTTGTTTCTAAGAAGCTTTGATGGGGCCTTGGGGCTCCCAATACATGCTTTGTTGTGAGGAGGGAGCCCATGCATCCTGACCACCACACACGCGCGCGCGACCGACCGACCGACTCGACTCGACCCGGCCCGGCCCGGCCCGGCTCGGTTCGGTTCGGTTCGGTATTGGGCTTGGGCCTTGGCTATGTGGTGTAGACACTTATATTTTTAGACCAGAAAAACTTGATTTTTTCCAACCGTTTTTTAATTACGGAAAATATTTCTGAACCGAATTTAATTTGAAACGGTAAACCTTTGACCAAGTATTTCGCAGATCCTATTTTCCTCCACTGACCAGTATTTTCAAGTAACCTAATCCTCGTCTATATATTATTATCTTCAGATTAGACGAGATACATATATACATTTAAAAAAAAACTGTTTTTCTCTTTTCTCTTCCACCGCCATTAAAATATTCTTACAGAAATTTTGAGCAGTTAAGTCCGAAAGTGCAAATCTGCACTGATCTGTTTGTGCAAAGCAGATCGGTTATTAATACCAGAGAGGCTGTTTTATCCTAGAGGCGGCGGCGAAAGTACGAGCTGGTTTTGCACCATCGACCAGATCGCCGAATCGTCTTCAAGAAAGCGACCTGGTCCGCGACTCAGCCATTGTTTCCCAACACCATCTAATTTTGAAAATAGCAATAATGTGATTATTTACCATTTATTCACGTGATATTGTATCCAAACATTCTTCCTCGATAATCTAGATGACATACCTTTGGGTTTTCCTACCTGTGCAAGTCTTTCAAAAGTAAACATAGGATTTTCCTATCAGTTGAGTGTTTCACAGACAATAATTATTGGATTAAAGTACAGAAGAAAACCTCACAAATCCCATGTGGCTCTAACAATCCCTGTAGCGCTACCACCTTGTCAGAATCTCCCATAAGCTATTTTTAGATAATGAACCAACGTTATGAATACATAGTTGGATAATAATCAAAGAAAGAAGAAGAAAAATTATGAACTAAACATGATATATCTAGCAAGGTTCGAAATTCCGTTTTCCGTTTCCGTTTCGGACACAGATTAGTTTTAAATTTTCGGTTCCGTTCCGCTAATTTCGGTAATTCCACTTTATTTCCGGTTTGATAATTCTGGTTCCTTTTTAAACTGAAAAAGGTTAAATATCCTTGTAAATGTTCAGTACTACCATAAATAATGCCGTATACTTTCAGACAAAATACATGCTTGAATGAAAATATACAAAGTTCATCTATACAACTATTTTATGGAATTTATAAATTTAAGTGGTTCATTCTGCAATTAATTCTACATAAGTTTATAATTCAATGGAGCCCAGTCCACATAAAAACTTAATACTAAAAATAAAGTCCATGTCACGTGCTTTCTACTTCAAGACCTCTTCCATCTTGCCAGGTGCTTTCTAATTCTGTTCGTAATTCGTATGCTTCTTCCTAAACGCAAGTCCATGCCCTAACTTCATAATCCCAAATTTCGAAATTGATGGCTATAAAATCAAATCTCGGAACCAAATGCTCCGCCTCTTCTTTATCTACACTCATTTCATCTTGCTCAACGATTGGGATTTCTTTTTTTTTTTTTTGGCGCAAAATTTTGATGCTATCATCCGGAATCGGAATATTCTTCGAATTCCGTCCCGGCTACTGCCGGAACCGGGCCGAAATGGGCGGAATTCCGGCATGCCGGACGGAATCTCAAACCATGATATCTAGTATGTGTTATCTCTCATCATGTAACCCTATGAATAAGTCATACACCTGCATGTGGTTATCCGGCATTTGGCAATACATCTTGTGGTAAGATAACTAATGCAGAAGTGTAGATGATGCACAATGGCATTAGAATAATATACATTCATCTAAAATTATCATCATGCTTTGCTAGCAAAATAACAAACAATATATAATTTTTTTGCAAGTGGAATACTAAAGTTAATCTGAAATGTCAACGTTGTCAGTAGCAAAATGAGTCTTGAAGTCGGCTACTTTTCAAATGTTCTTATTCCTATTCATTGTGGTAAAGCCTCAAAACAAAAATGCAAAATATCATCTAGCAACATTGGTAATACAGATAAAGTTTTAGATTTGACCTTCAGGGCAATAAATCATTCAAATTTTTACTGGGTACAACTATAACTACACTAATCTTGCTTGTATGAGTACAACGTAGACAATAGAGCATTTCAAGGTGTTGAAACTCCTACACACATCAATTTAGAGCTAATTATATTAAATTGAAAGCACTTACAAAAACAAAAAATAATAATCAAACAACAGATATTAGAGGAAATGAATTTATCGTCAAGAATATTGGACTCAAATTCCTCGACACTATTAGTGATGGATGTAGAAATATTAAATTTTCAACACTGTATGGTCATCATTCAATAACAATTTGGAACAATCCTCCGTGATTAAGTGAAAGCCCTTCAACTATGTACCAGCTCTTCAATTGTTGGAAGTTTTTGAGTTCTTTTTATTGATTTCGGGGGACAATGAAGTTTTCTTCAGCCATGCTCAACGTTTTGTTCAGGAAGAATGATGGTGGAATGATAGTATAAACCAACTATTTAACTAATTTTGACAGAATTGAGATTGAACTTGTTTGATTAACTGTGCCTTTTTGATAAAACAATCACTTTGTTGTAATGAAAAACAATGATTTTAAAATTCTGAATAGATGTCATTGAATAAAAAGGCAATAATTTGATAATAAAAATAGATATGCATAGCCATGAATTATAACCTAAAAATCCTATACTACAAATTTGCTTTTGAACTTGGTATGTGTTGGATTTTATAGTAGGATGTGTAACTGCATTACAATAAAGCCATAATCTAGACTCTGTCAGGGTGTAAAATGCTTCTTTATTCATCGTTGGAATATTTGTAACTTTAGCATTTCACACACACAATAAAATGGGATGCTCATCCAATAATTTGTAATGTTTGATTCTCAAGTCTGGAGTCCTAACTCTGGCTCTCATCATCTTGTATGTCATATTCAAATTTTTACAAAGAAAGGTGGGTTATGCATATGCAAAAGACTATGCATTTATTCACTTGTTTTGCATTATAGACACCCGTAACATAGAGAAATCTGGCCATATAAAAAATCTATTATATATCACTAAAGTAAATGTGGCACGTTAATAAGGGATATATCCATCATACCTAAAGAGGGTGCAGTAGACATTGGCGACAACCACATTATGTTGAGGACAATAGCTTCAACAAGCAGCTCCATTTTTTTTGGTAATGATAACTGCATCGATTGATTCAACAATAGAAGGCATCAATATATTTGAGGATAAATTTTTTTATGTGTAGATCGGTAGCAACCAGAACGGATTTCATCGGATGGAGATGAACGGAAGAAAACGCAGAGAGGAATTTGGTGATGAGAAAGAATCAGAGTTGGATAGATCTGAGGAAGAAAGAAGAATGCAGAGCATGTAGAATCAAAATTCGATAAATCTAGGGAAGAAAGAGAATGCATAAAATGTATCACGTTGTTTCCCGAAAAAAGTTGGCTCAAACAATTTGTTTTTGGCTCTCTTACACTAGGCAAACCTCTAACGGTCAATTTGACAAGATAATGAACCATAGATTCACAAGACTAGATCGTTTTGATGGCACTAACTACACCCATTGGCAAGATAAGATCATGTTTCTGTTGACTACGCTGAAAATTGCTTACGTGCTTGGTAACTTGGAATCGATACCACCACCTACTGAAAAGGACACTTCAGAGATTATTTCCAAGAGAAAGAAGTGCGAAAAATATGAAGTTGTCTGCAAGGTCACATAATTAATATTCTCTCCGATGGTTGTATGATTTATTCACTTCTGTTTAATCATCGAGGAAAATATGGAAAAGTCTAGAGGCCAAGTACAGCAATGAAAAACTTGGCGCAAATTAGATTTTAACTTGCGAATTTTTTGAATTCAAGATGCTTGACAACACGTCGGTTCTAGATCTAGTGCATGAGTTACAAGTTATCTTTAACAAATTAAGGGATGTTAAAATTAACATTCCTGAATCCTTAGAAGTTAGGGCTGTTATGACCAAACTTCCACAATCATAGAGTGATTACAGGAAAAAGCTAATGCATTCCACTGAAGATTTCTTTATGGAGGAGATTCAAAAGCGTATTTGTATTGAAGAAGAGACAAGAATTCATGAAAAAAAGGATATAAGGATCATATTAAAATATAAACACTGTAGCCAATAATCAAAATGACCAAAAGAGTTAGGACTGATTTCGTTTCACCTGATGATGTAGTCCATCTTATCATAGGTGATATGAAAGATATTATATTTGATATAACTTATGTCCTAGATACGGAAGGTAATCTCAAAACTTTTGAAGAAGCAATGGCTCTTAGGGATGCTTCTTTGGAAAGAAGTAATACAAGATGAGATGGATTCAATTCTATCTAATAATACTTGGGAATTAACCGACTTACCTAGCGGATTAAAGCCAACTGGATGTAAATAGGTATTTCATAGAAAATACAATACTGATGGATCAATACAAACATTCAAAGCAAGGTTAGTTGCTAAATGGTTTAGGCAAAAGGAAGGTATTGATTATTTCGATACACATGCTCCTGTTGCAAGATTAACATCCATTAGGATCCTTTTTGCACTTGCTTCTATTCATGGATTGCATGTACGTCAAATGGATGTTAAAAATGCCTCTCTAAATCGAAAGATTGATGAAGAAGTATATACGTAGAATAATCAAATGGTTTTATTATGTCTGGAAATGAAAAAAAAAAAGTTTGCAAATTTGTTAAATCATCATATAGATTGAAACAAGCGCCAAAAAAGTGGCATGAGAAGTCTGAGTCTATGATTTTATCCAATGGTTTCAAACATAATAACGCAGACAAACGTATATATATATATATATATATATATATATATATTCTAAATTCACTAACAGACATGGTATTATAATATGCTTATATATATGTGGGCGATCTTCTAATATTTGGTACAAATATGGAAGGTTTTAATGAGACAAAGAAATATTTGACTTCATGCTTTAAAATGAAAGATTTAAATGAAGTCGACACTATAAGGAATCAAAGTAAAGAAACATAGCAGTGGATATGCATTATGCCAACCTCATTACATTGAAAAGTTGCTTCTTAGATATAAGCACTTAAATGTTAAAGAAGTAAGTAGTCCTTGTGATTCTTCAATTAAACCGTTTGAAAATTCTGAAAGAGCAATAGTTTAACTAGAGTATGCAAGCGTTATTGGAAATCTCATGTATGCAATGCATTGCACTTGTCCGGATATTGCTTTCCCTATGTGTAAACTATCTAGATAAATGCACAAACCAAGCAATTTAAATTGGAAGGCAATATGTAGAGTTCTTGGTTACCTTAAAAGAACCATAAGATATGATTAGGACTTTATTATGGAAATTTCCCAGCAGTTCTGGAGGGATACTCAGGTGCATGTGGTGCAACACCCAAAAATGAAAACAGAGCAACTACTGGATGGATTTTTACTCTTGGAGGAGGTGCTATATCTTGGGCCTTCAAGAAGCAAGCAGTTATAACACATTTTACAATGGAAGCAAAATTTATTGCCTTAGACGCATTGGGAAAGGAGGCTGAATAACAAGAAATTTATTATTAGAAATAGATTTGTGGACACAACCAATGCTAGCCATTTCTGTGTATTGTGATAGTGAAGCTACATTGTCCAGAGCTTATTATAAAATTTATAATGGAAAAAATAGACATATAATTTTAAGGCATGCATATGTCAAAGAATTAATTGCAGATGATATCGTTACTATCATATTTGTAAGATCAAAAGGGAATTTAGCAGACCTATTATCTAAAGGATAACCAAGAGGAATGGTGAAATCTACTAGTAGTACAATGGGTCTAAAGCCATTTTAGTCACCTGCAATAGAAACCAAACCTTGAATTGTCCAAGGTTTAAATGGTAATAACATGTTGCAGAGAAGTGATTGACAAAAATTAAAATGTTTATATTGTTACGTTTTGTGGTGACCATTTGTCCATAGTAATAAGGATGGAAAAGAATGGATACCTATATGAACATAAGAAACAATATTTCAATAAAGTTTGGATATAAATTTATACATGTTCATGAAAAAAGGAGGAAATCAATAACCAATCAACGGTTGTGATATTTTGCAGAAACATGATAACATTCACGTGTTCACATATTTCATTCCATCATACACGAGTTTGGTTTAAGTATTGCTGCCATATATTCCGTTGGAACTTGAATAAATGGGATAAAAAGAAAGTTTAAATTGAAAGGCACTTTCTTATATGCATGAATGTACAATATTACGATATAGTGGGAGATTATTGTGAAGACTGAAATATTATTTGTCCCACACTGTAAAATATTCTTTGCTATACCTATGTATAAGTGGACTTGTTGATAAGGATATTGTGAAATAAGAGAATTGGGCTAAAGGGTTGAGTGAATGTGGCTTGGGCCTATATATATAATGTTAATGTGTCAATGATAGGCATTTGGGCACTTGGGGCACGTAGGCGTGAACGTGGTTACATAAGCGGGTTCCGTTATTGCCAACAATCGTAATTTTTCAATTTAAAAGAGATGTCCATTTAGAATACTGCAACGTTCGTGTCTATTCCCGGTGCCTTTTCGTCTGCTATAAAAGGCCACAGTTCTGCCCAAACCAGACACCCTAATTTTTTCTCTTCTTCTTTTTTGAAACTTCTGTAAACATATACCTTAATATTTATTGTATCTGGAGGAATTTCACCACCAGGCTTACTGCAATTATTGAAGCAGTGGGGGTGAATAATTTCTTAAGGAAACCGTTAAGTGTACATGCCTCAAATACCCTTTCCTGGTTCCTAAGGAAATTTCCCCAACAATCTTAAGGGATTATGATGGCATCTTCCGACTCTACACCCAAAATAATGAACTAGGAATTCACCAAACTAGATCATTTTGATGGCATTAACTACACCGTTGGCTAGACAAGATCATGTTCCTGTTGACTACGCTGAATATTACTTACATGCTTGATGATAACTTAAACCGGTACCGCCACTTACTGGAAAGGACACTTCATAGATTATTTCCAAAAGAAAGAAGTGCGAAGAAGATGAAGTTGTTTGTATAGGTCACATACTTAATACTCTCTCCGATCGATTGTATGATTTATTCACTTCTGTTAAGTCACTGAGAGAAATATGGAAATGTCTAGAGGCCAAGCACATCAATGAAAAACATGGCACATATAAGTTTTTAATTTACTAATTTCTTGAATTTAAGATGCTTGACAACACGTCGATTCTAGGTCAAGTGCATGAGTTACAAGTTATCCTTAACAGATTAAGGGATGTTAAAATTAACATTCCTGAACCCTTACAAGTTGGCGCTGCTACGGCGAAACTTCCGCAATCATGGAATGATTGCAGGAAAAAGATAATGCATCCCACTGAGGATTTCTCATTGGAGCAGATTCAAAACATCTTCGTATTGAAGAAGAGAGTAGAATTCATGAAAAAAAAGATATTTGAATCTGATTCAAATATAAACACTATAGCCAATGACCAAATGGGACAAAAGGAATCTGGAAAGCGAAAGAGGGACGAAAGCGAGAAAAAATCCCAAAAAAAGGGAAAGGATTGTTATTACTATGGAAAACCAGGGCATTTCAAAAGAGACTGCAGATTCTTTAAGAGACAAAAGAAAGAACATGGACATACTTCAAATCAAGGAAAGAAGAGCTCCAATTCTTCTCATAAAGTAAACACGGTTCAACAAGACGAGCCCGAAATTATTGCAATGATATCAAAGTTAAATGTTAATAGTGACAGAATTAAACATGGCCCATAGCACCAAGGATTCTGACTGGTGGTATGATTCTGATGCTACGGTACACGTCTACAAATTCAAATTCTATGAGAAAGTTTCCAATGATAACATAGTACTAATGGTCAACCATAATACATCAAATGTCATTGGAAAGGGAACCATAGAATTAGAATTCATTTCTAGAAAGAAACTTGTGCTTGTGAATGTTTAACATGTCCCAGATATTAAGAGAAACCTTATCTCTGCAAATCTTCTTTGTTGCAAGGGTGTTAAATGCGTCCTTGATGGTAAAAGTCTCATATTTTCAAAAGGAGGAATAATATTTGTTGGAAAAGGATATGTTTGTAACGTGATGTTAGAATTAAGTATCAATAAAGTGAATGGATTTGCTTATGTTCTTGATTCATCTGATTTATGGCATGCTAGATTAGGGCATTTAAACTTTAAATCTTTAAAGTTCATGTCTAAAGAAGGTTTAATTTCATATGAAGATAAAACACAATTTAAATGTGAAACATGTATTGAAGCAAACATATGCAAAATGCCATTTCCCAAATCTGAAAGAAAAACAAAATTACTTGAGTTAATTCATTCCGATATATGTGAATTAAATGGTATATTAGCTAGAGGAGGGAATAGATATTTTATTACTTTTATAAATGATTATTCCAGATATATGTATGTTTACTTGATGAAAACAAAAGATAGGCTTTTGATATGTTTAATGTTTTAAAATCATAGTTGAAAATCAAAAACAAAGAAAAATTAAAAAATTGCATAGTGATAGAGGTGGATAATATTTCTCCATAGAGTTTGTTGGAGAATGGAGTTTTGATGACAACAACCTTATTTCAATTAGCATTATTAATTGATTATAAAATATATACTAATATCTCTATATAGAATATATGTACAAATATATGCAGGATTTGTATATAGGATTAAAAACTGAAGACTGTACAGTGTTAGAGTTTCGAGAGATTCGGGATTCAAATAAGATTCAAGACTCATAAGTAATCAAGATATTAAAAGTGCAAGAAAAATATAGTGATAGAGTCTAGTTTATATGTAAGACTCTGAATAGCACTTTAGTTCAAATTCCCTTTTTTCAAATTCTAATTTTCAGATTTCAAATTCTGATTTCAAGTTATTTTATCTTACTTATGATTTCAAACATATAAGTTTTAAAGTATAATATATAATAGTTTTTGTAACTTTATAAATATGTTTATATAATATATTATTATGATTTCACATAATTTTACACTTTAGAATATTCATTTATATCACTAAGTTTTGATTCAAGAATTTTCAGAACAATATATATAATTAAACACTTAAAAAAGAGTTTTACAAATAAAATGTACATGACATATGTCGACATACATGTATGGGTATGCTGACATACAACTGTCAGATATTCAATTTTGAAAGGAAGTATATTTTCACCATTTGTAACATTCCAAAAACGTTGCAACCATTCAAATCTTATAAATAAGGGTTGATTTCGATATTTTTCATAGTTCTTCTTCTCCATCTTCACCCCTCTTCAATACACCATCAATATTTCATATTTTATTGATTTCTACACTTCTACTTTATCGATTTCTACTCAAATTTTATAGAACTTACTCTTTTCTTATTCTCTATCGTCTACTCTCTGAATTGAAGTGCTATTGAAGAGTTATTGGGCTGTTGTAATCATTTGGGAATTTCTTGGGAAAAGGTGTTTCCCTTACAGCCCTGAAATCAAGGAAAGGGAGTGGAGTAAACCTTGTAGCCGTGAAATCATGGGAGTTTGGAACAGTGTTAACTTGTAGTTGTGAAATCAAGGGGATTGTACTTGGATATTGATAATAATAAAAATCTGCGCAATCCAGCGTTGCATGGGGCTGAATATAGGAGTAATCCGAACTAGTATAAAATTTGATGTGTTCTTTCCTTTTTCTGCATTTTATATTTATCTATTTCTGTGTTTGTGTTTGATTATGTGTCTGTGATCATCTCTGTTGTGTGTGATTCATATAGTAGATCATATAAGTTTAAGAGTTTCATAAATTCTTCGAAAACTCTATTCACTGCTCGTCTAGTGCTTGTTTTGCCTTAAGATCCGCATTTCGCACTCCCTAACAATTGGTGTCAGAGCATAGGTTTTCAAAAAGTTCATAATCTGATTTTTGAAAATATTAAATGGAAACCAACACTAGTAATAATACTTCTTTTGTAGAGGGCCAGTCCACTGTTGGACCATCACTGTTTGATGGTAGTAATTATTCATATTGGGCATGTAGAATGAAAATATATTTACAATCATTAGGTTTAGACACATGGAATAATACACAGACTGAGTATGTTGAACCCACTACCAATTTTTCACAATGGACTAATAAACAAAAGGCAGCTGCAAGAGTAATTCTAATGCCATGAATATGTTGTTATGTTCATTAGATAGAAATGAATTTAATAGAGTGTCAGTTTGTAAATCTGCTTATGAAATATGGAGAACAATACAAGTTAGTCATGAAGAAACCAATAAAGTTAAACAGACAAAGATATCAATGCTAATTAATCAGTTTGAGTTATTTAAAATGGACGAGAATGAAGCTATCTCCGATATGTATTGCAGATTTCAAGAGATAGTGCATTTCATTAATAGCATTGGTAAAGACGTGTTAAGAAGAAGGCCAAGTCAGAAAAATATTGAGGTCACTGACTCCAAAATGGGATCAGAAAACATTGGCAATTGGAGAAGCCAATAATGTCAGTGAAATGAAGACTGAGGAGTTAATCGGGAATTTGATTTCTTTTGAAGTTCAATTACAGAATAAAATTTTAATGATTTTAGGGTTAAATTCCATATAGATCATTCATAATTTTCATTTGATTTGAGTTGTATCCAATAATCACTATTATTGACTTCTCGGTTAAAAGCAACTTTAGGTGATATCAAAACACAAATATCTTCAAATAAAATTATAATGATTTCAGGTCTGAGGACCATCACATCACTGCCACTATGAGAATAACTTATGATACTATAAATTATATTCCATGTAGTTTTCTCATGTTGGCTCAGCCCAATACGCTATTCTTCAATATGTATTTATGTCTTGACATTGATATTACATATATTAATGATCAATGAGATGTGATCATCAGTCAATCAACATACTATTCTTAATGTTTTATTGTTATCCTATATAGACAATAAAACTTGACTAATGATATTTAAGAATTATAATACTTAATATATTATATAATCTCAAGTTCAACTTTTACTCGAACTATATAATTTCGTATTATTATTCTAAGGACTTTTGTTATGTTAATATTTATATTATGCAGTAAATATAACATAATAGAATATATTTTATTCCAAATAAAAAAATAACATCAATAATGTTATTAACCACATCAAATGAATTGCCTCTAGGGCATAAACTCTAACAATCTCACATTTGCGCTAGAGTCAATCATTTATATATCGTATACTCATGGAACTAGTGTGACTATTAAACTTCAGCAGTGACATAGTTTAATTCAGTTGGTCTGCAACATTACAACTTTGTAGATATGTTAAACTACTATTCATGCACCACCAATGTACTTTGAAATTCATCAATGGACATGGTGCCAGTGTCCTTCGCTTCTTCTAGGGTCAAAACAACATATGAGAACCCTCTCAGTTACAGTTCGAAGGATTTTCTCAACGATCTTTGAATCGGGCATGGTTTCTCCATTGCTCCTCAACTTGTTAGCTATCGTCATCACTCTTCCAAAGTACTCAGTGATAGTTTCATCATTCTTGATGGTTAGGATCTCAAACTCTCTCCTTCGTGAGTTAAGAAAAGACTTCTTCACCTTGATATTCCCTCCAAACTTTAGCTTCATTGAGTCCCAAACAATTTTGGATGTGCGCGCACAACTAAGATTTGTTGAAAGAAAAATTGATCAATGGATTGAAAAAGATAATGCTTGACTTGATGATCCTTGGTTCTTTCATCTTCAAGTTGAGCCTGCTCTGCCTCGGTCAGCTTTTGTTATGTCTTTTGGCTCTACAAAACCATTCTCCACATAACTCCGAAGACCCTTTGCCCTAAGCAAGTTCTCCATCCATTCACTCCAATGATCGTAATGACCATCGAAGTGAGGGATCTTCATCATAGTTTTGTCTTCACTCATTCTCACTGTGCTTGATCACTCGAAGACTGCTGCTTCTTTTTCTTCAAGCCCGACGGTGGCTCTGATACCAATGGTTAAAAATCAAGTTTGAGTCAAGAACACAAAACAGTTGGAAGGAATGATCTACTTCTATTGAAATAGCAATTGGCTATATATAGCCTTAAAAGTTAAAACTACCAGAATATGTAAAAATAAAAAAATCCACTTTGCATGTACTACGGCTTACTGGTACAACAAACATGAAATACTTAAATAGCTAACAGACCCTCAAGAATAGGTCTTTTTTCCTATTATTCTAGACTCATGACTTCTTCCAACAGAATGACATTATTTTGTAAGTATTTTATCCTTTTTTAGTTAATTAAATCTTTTAATGTTGGGTTGCTTATGGATCACCTAGACATCTGCAATATTTTGGAATAAAATTTATACCATTCTTGGTCTTGTATAGTTGGAAGTTAAAACTAAATAGTCTATATTACTAAAACAGTTTTCTGTTATATTAATTTCCAATATTAGTACCGTGGATGAAATTGTTATCTTTTCTCAAGTTTATGCTAAAGGCTAGCATGATTTATTCAAAAAGCCGATCCATAGTTAATTGGATATGTTTTTCCCCTTACTCTTTTACTTTGTGAGTTCAGTTTTTGTTATCTGCGTTGATATTAGAGCTTCATATTTTTCTTATAGTTTCTTGCATATTAAATAGCTAGGCTATTTAAATTATCATTTCCATTTGATTGCAAAGCAAAAGACGCCATGTTCATAAATATGCTGATATAGCACAATCTTCTGATGGTAATAATGGTGCAAAGCAAGGTAATTCTGGTGCTGATGTGAATATTTCACAATCTTCTGATGGCAATTCAGGGGCTAAGCAAGATAGAACTCAGATTGTAGATACAGGAGAAGAGCATATATTTGGCGATTTATTTGACGAAGGAAATGCTGCTTCTTCTTCATCTTCTGGTTTGAACAGTTGTGCTTCCTTTTCTGCTTTGTCATGTCCTTCTACTTACAGCTCCAAAGTATCAACGCCTGTTTCCCTTTCAGGGGTGAACTTATGCTCCTCTGCTTCTGTTCAGTTTTCAATTGCAAAGCCTGCTTCAGGGGCTAGGGTATCTAATGTGAATGCTTCTCCTTATTCTCATCTTAAACCTCCCGATCATGTCATTTTGCCTCCTGCTCCTCAACAGAGTGGCATTGCATCTTCATCAAGACTGACTGGCAAATTTTGGTAGGATAAGGATGATAATGTTCCCTCGGGTTCAGCTAAGAATGATAAAGGACGAGGTAAAAAGAAGAAATTTAAGAATCTTGAAGACTTAGATGATGGTATAGAATTTGATATAGATGATGTAATGCCGTCTGGTGGTAATTCTAAATCCAATAAGAGGCATACGAGGAAACATCCACAGTATTGAATCCATACAGTGGGTATTTGAATGATTTGTTCCTGGTGATATATTGATCTTGCAAGAAGTGGATACTGAGTTAATTGCAGCTTGGAATGGTAGAGGCTTTTGAGGCTTTTTGGTAAATAGTAGTAATGAGTTTTTTATGTACTTCATTTGTATACTTGTTATTGTTTTTTCTCATTACTACATGTTATAGTAATTGTACAGTGATAGGATAGTTGGAGTTGTAATTCCTTTACTCTTTGTAATTACTCATGAGTGAATAAATAATAATAATTGCCTTTCAAAATTTAAAATATGCTTACGAACAAAATGGTGTGCAGGATGTTGAAGTGAAAATTCTTGCTGATCAAGATTTACGTGAAGATAAGTTAATGTTGTTTTTGAGGAAGGTACATGTAACTGAGACTTTCTTATGTTAGTTTATATTTCAAAATATTAGCTGCTTCCGTAAATGTGTTCATTTGTTTAACTTGATTATATAGGTATAGCTTATGGATAGTGCCTTTCAGGTTATCATATTCTTCTGCAATATTTGTATGCCCTTTTTATTAATTGTGAATGCTTGTAGGTTTCAATAATGAAACATGTTCACCATCCAAATGTAGTACTATTTATGGGTGCAGTCACAAAGTCTCCACATTTGTCAATAGTAACAGAATATTTACCAAGGTAACTATATGTAAAGAGCAGGATGTTAGATATTCTTTTACTCTTTAATTCATTAAAATTCGTTTGTTATGAGATTATCTTGTTTGGATAATTTATTATAAATTTTGGATGATCACTTTTTATGGCTATAGGGGAAGCCTTTACCATTTTATAAATAAAGCATCCTCTGGAGAACTTTTAGACAAGATGCACAGGTTGCATGTAGCTTTAGATGTGGTTTGCACACATTTTCTTGTATTTCCTTTTATTTTTATTACACTTCAGATATGTTATCTTAGCATAATGAACCCTTGATTAATTTGTAGTTGTAGTAACATACATATCGTTTGAAATGCAGGCCAAAGGTATCAACTATATTTATTGTCTCAATCCACCAACTATTCACTGGGATCTTAAATCTCCAAATCTATTGGTTGACAAGAATTGGTCTGTAAAGGTACCGAGCTGTAAGAACCATAGTTTTCATGACCGGACCGCGGATCAAACCGTGATGACTTGTGGTTTAAGGCTTTGAGGGTCTGACCGGTCGAACCGTCGGAGCCGTGCCTTTTTTACAATTGTTTAAAATCTTCGAACAAACAAATCTAACATGCATAATTTGCTGGAAAAAAGATGCTGCGGAAGAAATGAGTAAAATTTAACTTAATTTGTCCCACATCTTGAGTTTATGGCAGACAGCACGTGTTGCTCTGCTATATAATAACTTAGATAGGCTCTGTTAAAGTATGTGGCAGGCTATCAATGTCTTTCCCATCGAGCTGGGCTTTTGGTTTAAGGCTGAAGTTCGATTTTGTATGCAAAGTTCAAAATATTAATTTCGGTTTTTAAATATAAAGCCGTGGTTTTGGCGGTTTTGGGCTGATTCTTGCCAATTGCGGCTTTGGCTAGTCCGGGCCTTGAAGCCCAACGGCTTGCGGTTAATCGCGGTTGGGCCGAAGGCCCGGTCCGGTCATTAAAACTAGGGTAAGAACCTGATGCATGAAATATGTTATTTACTTATCTAATGTCAGATCTGTGCATATAGGTCTGTGACTTTGGGCTATCCCAGCAAACACATCCATCTCATCTAAATCTGTGGCTGGAACAACAAGTATTTGATTTCTAGTTGTAAATTTTGGTTGATATCATTTCTGTCTTTTCCTCTTGTCAATAATTCTCTACCTTTCGAGGTGGTTCTAATAATATTTGATGGGCTATCTTTGCAGTCCAAATCTTTACATTTGAATAAATGATTTTATTCAAAACACATCAAATTATATATAACAAAATATCTAAGTTCATGGAGGACTATCACGTATGAGAAACCCATCAATCATGGTATCACAAATGACGAATTCTAGAAAGGACTAGGTAACGTTGCGTCGTTGACTCATTGGGCATTATAGTGGATAAACATTTCAAAAACTACTCTATACCAACTGAAATGCCGTAAAAGTTTGGAAAAATAAACTAATATATAGCATTATGTTGTCTACATAGGTCATTGTATTTTATTCTCTTTCAAACCTTTTCTTTCCAGACTGCTTCATCAACATTTGTCACGTTAGGAAGTAAGTTATGCTACTACATCGTTGTTACAAACATCTTTATCACTCTTGCAACTATGCATCAGTTGGTCGGTTAGATCCATCTTTGGAATAATTGCGTCCTCCCTTCGTGGTGTAAAACATGCTTCTTGTGCAATAACAAATGAAATACCTATCACCATATTGTGTCTACGGGTAAAATGTCAACCTCCTATCATAGTTATGATCCCTAAAAAATTTCCTGTTGTGCTACTTGAATTGCACTACCACGATTGCTTTGTTCAGGTGATCTGCTGAACTCTTTGTTCAGGAACTTGTTTTCTTGGGCTGAGTTATTTATATATTGTTTCCTAGTAAATATAATCATTTCAACATATTAGTTAATATAACATATCAACTTATTAGGTTAAACTACACTACAAGGAAATGGAATTTGAAGTTGCATGATGTAGAAGAATAAGAATAAATCATGTTACAGTGGTTGAATCCCTTATTCATATTGATAACCAACTGCACTAGCATGAGGTCAGTTTCTATGGCTAGTACTGCAGCATATAATTGTTGTCACATATGTATTATCTACGTATGGTTATGTAGGTTTTGGTTTTTGTTGTAGCTTATGAAATTTCTATGTTTTACTTACAGACTATATTCAGCTATTTTCGAATTTATCTTCTCTAGAGGAAGCTGTAAAACATTTGTAAAATTCTGAGGTACAACATCTATTTCTTTGATTAAAGTTATGTATTGATTTCTATATTCTTAAATTGGACAACCTCATAGACTATATTAGTTCATTCAGTTCGATTAAGGTAATGAATAGTAATCATTACCTTGATCAATTTCACTACCTACAGCTGGTTGTGAATAAAACTGCATATCAAATATGGGACTTGCATTAACTTGAAATTAAGATTTCCTCCCAGTTGAATTTATTCAAGTTAAAAACAAATTTGAGAAATTTGATAGCTTTTTGGTTTGATTGATTTTAGACTTAATGATTGAATTTGTACATAGTGGCTTGTTGGTGCAAGCTTGTGCAAGCTTGCACAAACAAGTACAAGTGGCTTGCAGGTGCAAGCTCGCACCAGCAACCTTGGAACATATTATTAAAAAAAAACGGTCCAAAAGCAAGTTTGCATGCATATAAAAAAACTAGACAGTGCATATGTTGTCTTTATCATACTGTTGGATGAAACTATATAATTTAGACAGTATAATACGGCGCAAATCTTATTATCGAATGAAGTAAAAATATTTTTATAATCCAAAGTTATTCGGCGGTATATTAAGTTACTTACACACACACAAAGATATATAAATATATATATATATATATATATGTATATATATATATAATTGCTAATGTTTATATTAATTAACTTTTTTCATCCTAGCATTTCACAAGCTTTGTTAAAATTTGGCTTACAAAAGAAAGTATGATTAACTTACATGGAATAATAGCAAGCTTTGTTAAAATTTGGCTTACAAAAGAAAGTATGATTAACTTACAGGGAATAATAGTTCCCTTGTTTCATTATAGATTCAAGTTGTATGCAACAATATTAAATAGTTTTCGTAACTTTGATGCAACTTTCCAATTTCGAATTTAGCATACGAATACTGCAACTTTCCCGTTTCTGTAACTTTCGTGATAGTTTTTTTTGTTTCTTTGGCCAATGCATCTTTTATACTAGTACAATCTTGTATATGCTGACTAACATATGTATGTTTGTGCTTATTTTTGACAGGTGTTGTATGATACTTTTGAGGTTGATAAAAGGTGTCACTCTTTCTCCTTCAAATCGATCGTGCTTGTCATGTTCATAAAAACATTTTTAGTATGTATCCATTTTGGTTTACTATAGTCATGTATTGTTAATTTTTATCATAGATATTCATGTTTAATTCTTCATATATGAAATATTATGGATATATATATATATATATTGTGATTTGGCATATGACTCAATTTGTGTACATACATTAATGTGACAAACGTGGTTTTTGGATTGTTAAAATATTTAGTAGAATTGAAAATCATAAACTTTGAATGTTATAGCAGCAAAAATGTGCAACGGAATTTTTTATAGCATATGCAATGAAAGGAAAAAATTATTATTACAGCTTTGTTATACTATAGCAATATGCCAATGCTATGCAAAATATTTTGCAAGAAGTAAACAGTTTTCATAACAACAAAACGATGCTACAATATATAGCAATGAATTTTCTATAGCGTTTCAACGCATCATAAAAGCTCCATATAAAGATTCCATAGCATGTTCAGATGCTATATTAACATGACATGTCAACATATTATTGCAATCAAATGACATCATAAAAGTTTAATAGCACATTTTGAAATTCTATAGAAAATAAGTTGCACTAATATGGCTCTATTCAAGATGACAACATAAGTACATATTCCATTGCAAGTATTACACACTACAGTATCTTCTAGGTTTTTTACAACATGTTGATCTATGATGTTTACAGAATCGCTATAGAAAATTTTTGTAGCGGTTTTTAAACGCTATAAAATGCTTGTTTCATACAGTGGTGTATATATAAAATGATAAAAAAGAGATGTTTCTCTTATCTTAGAGATTAGTAAGTAGAAGTAATATTTGATCGAGTAAGGGTTGATTTTATTATTTGAATGTACATGTATGTATATGAGTAAGGGCGCATACATGTATGTGAATTTGGAGTAAAGTGAGAATTGAATCATACTGAATTGTAGTTAGATTTAATGTATATTTTCTAATTTATATATCTTTACATTGTTTGATTGCATAAAAGTGGTATTGAATGCAAGTACACTCCATGCATTTCAAGTAATCGTAGCGACCTCTGTTTGCGCTAAGTTGCATAGAAGTCCATCGGATCAAAGTGTTGCTCCAGTGAGTCCGAAATGTGAATTGTTAAGTGTTGTGATTTTGGCTGCAATTAGTTCATATTTTTCACTAAATCCATTTAGAATGATAAGGATTTGTACGATGTCAAAAACTTCATGACGTGCTGCCTCTAATAAATCATATGTTATTTTAGCCTTTGACAGATATTCTCTCATAGTCTTGTTGCCTTTTCTGGTATTCCATAATTTTCATTTGTAATGTATAACTATGGAAACATGTAACACCCGTAATTCTAAAGAACACTGATAAACTAAAGAATACTTAATTAACTATTGGGAATTAAGTAAAACGGATTGCACAATTGCGTTCGTCTTGGAATTTTGCTTAAGATAGACTCCGAGTTTGCGTAAAAAGGACACTATATGAAGAAAATATTAAGGTTTGAAGTTTGTATACATATAAGAAAATTATATATATATATATATATATATATATGTGTGTGTGTGTGTGTGTGTTAAACTGTGACACCCCACGTTCATTAATGTCACTCACAAAGGAAATGCATTAACTTCCATGGAGCGTTTAAGTGTGTATAGAACAGAAACTTAACAACAAGACATATATAAAATAGCACTTTAAAAGTTAAAACTTTATTCATAACAGCGGAAAGCAAATAAGTTGTTTACATAATCCAAAAACAAAAGACTAGAGTCAAGTACATAATATCCATCGTGACAAAATCAGAGTACATAAAATAAAGACATAATCCCACTACTACAAATAGCCATAAAAGAAAAGATAAAGATAATGAAGCTGAGCTTTACTCTCAGCACTCCAAAGCTCTCCAAGAAAGAAATCCAAGCTAAGCTCCGCTATTCCCACCTTGAGGACTTGGGGGGAAAAGGAAGAAAAGAGGTGGAAACAAAACAAGGTCAAACATAAAGTCTGGCAAGTCCAGTAACTTTAACAGTACAATTAAGTAAAGCAACAAGATAAGGAAATAAACTGGATAAATGGAATGACTGCAATATAACAGGTATGACAAGGTAAATAACGTAAGAAAGATTCAACAATGATTTCGCTCCTAACTACTACGATATATACTCTACACCGAACTTAACTTAAAAGATATGATCCCTTTAACCGACCAACACAATTATGGTAATAATAATAATAAATATGGTAGTCCCTCGTGTACCCCTAGCTGCTGTCATAGGTGCCGCCTGCTCCTATCTCCACTAAGTGTACCCACTACCCACCCCTATTCAATCGGCCCCCTAACTTGTAGACACCCGTGCTAGTCCTATAGTAGGGTGTATCACTCCCTAAAGTGGCAACCCGATACGACTAGAAGGCACGGCTTATACCTACACGACGCAACAACGTCTTACCTACCAGCCCGGACCCATGCACGCACATGACCCCGTTGGAATTGCACTGTCACCTCTATCCTTTAATTGACCTCTTACAATCAACCCAAGTAAGCTAGTCCCGTCCTCAACCTAGTTCGAGCTCACTGAGATACTAAATGGGTTACTGGTTGAAACGGGTCCCCACACTTGACACAAGCCTCCCTCCTAAGCTTGGTCCCCACTAGGAATTTCCCACTTAACCCCTTAATATTCCCATGTCAACTACATGTCTAGGTTAAGTGTTCTTTAGTTAATTTTAACGTAATTCTGCAAGACCTCTCACATTAGACACTGTTTGCGGTTACTGGATATGCAGGGTGGTTCCGGGCAGTTTTACACCGCAAACCCATCTAACCTCGTGTCTTTGCCTTATTACGCATGTAGTTCATGCCTTTGACCACTCACATTAGGTAATGTTGTGGTTGCTGGACATGCCGGGCGGTTCCGGGCAGGCTTACACCACAACATACCTAACCTCGTGTCGTAGGCGTTCATTAACCTAAGTTCATACAGATTAGGTTTTCCCTTTTTTTTCCAAATTTGGGTGACAAGTTTCTAATTAGTTTTATACCTATAATCACAAGTTTATAGGTTATGCCAATTTTACACACAAACCCAATTATGCCACAATTACATGTTTTACATGTTGTACCCAAATTTGCCCAACTAACCAACATCAATTTTTATGCCCAATTATCACAATTACCACAAACATAGGCCAAATTACATGTCATAATAATTTTTCCAAACTTTCCCCATCGTTCCCACGTTGTTCGTTCGCATAAATTGACGAAGAATGGTTAGGTCCAAAGGTGGCCTAATCTCATAAAAAGAAAAGGGAAAAAGGTTAGGGAAGAAAGTCAAAACGGCATAAATATGAACATAAACAGGCATGTAACATATGAGCATAACAGGCATGTAACATAGGTGACATATGAACATGATGAAGCATGTGATTGATTTAGGTAAACTTGCAATCTTGGCGAATTACATTACAGACATAGCATATGAACACAATTTATCACTTTATCATGACAACTTTAGATTAATTATCTTGTTAAAATCACATGAACTCACAGATCGTGGTTTAAGAGAAAAAAGAATGATTTTGAGATCTGATTTCTGGCGTTGGAAAGCTATCCGTTGATTTAGGCATTGGTTGTTATTCTCTTTAACGTGAATTAGGTTGATTAATGGTGGAGGCTAGATCACTTTAGGTTTTAGCAGCATGGAGGCGCCATTACTTTGATTAATGAATTAGGGTTTGAGTCTAGGGGTGTTTATATAGAGTTTTAAATTAATGTAAGCCGCTAGATCAACCTAGGACCAATCAAAGCCATCCAAACCTAAGAGAACCAACCAGAACTTGCCACACATGCCCTAATGACTCAGAAAATCGTCACAAACAGCAGCCTGTCGGTTTTCAAATCTAGGCCGAGGGGAGGTCGACCCCCTGGTCGACCTTGGTCCTGGACGGGAATTTGCCCGCCCAGCCTGGGTGTTTGTTTTGAATTTCGAATTTTTAAATTTGAATTCGAGCTAGTTTTTATTTTAAATTCCTGAAACTTCAGAAAGCCATAACTTCTTCATATGGAGTCCAATTCACGCAAACTCGGACTCTATCTCAAGAAGAATTCTGAGACGAACGCAATGGCATAACCCGTTTCCCTTAATTCTCACATTTAAAATTAAGTATACTTTAATTCATGAAATCTTAATGTTATAGAATTACGGGGTGTTACATTCTCCCCTCCTTAAAGGATTTCGTCCCCGAAATCTTCAAGTTATGAAGAATGTATCCTACCCACTAATCATCCATCTACTCAACCATCATCCACAAGCATCCATTGTCCTTAAATGATTTCTAATGCTACATCAACATATGCAAAAGTGTGTGTATAAGTTCCTTATCTAATGCAAAGATCAGGCGGTCCACTGATTCAGTTGACCTCCTTAATGCGAATTATGTCAGTGCCATGAGTCCAACATGTATGCAATAGAACCCTAATGATACATATTATTTCTATATGAATGACCAATCATTCACTCAAATGCAACATCCATATGATAACACATCCATAAAAAAAACACATATATGCAATATGAAGTGACTGAGCCGATCTAAGTGCCTAAAGTGTGTGTATAAATGCATCCACGAGCAACCACTAGCAACCACTTGCATCCACAAAACATAACATGTCTCAAACACATGTTTACAACCATAGGACTTCTACCTAAAGAGCGAAGACATACTCGAGAGGATATCCTAAACTATAGAACAAGTACAAACTAAGAGATAGAAAAAAGAGAAGTTAAGAACATACCCTCAAAAAGGAAAGGGTACAATGTACGAATCTTATCTTCTGTCTCCTAAGTCGCGTCTCCTTGATCATCTCCCCATTGAACTTTAACCAACTTGACCTCTTGGTTGCGTAACTTCTTGTCCTCCGATCCAAGGATGCATGTAGGAGCTCGTCTGACCATGGCATCCCTCTCTACTTCCACTTCTCTAATCATACTCGGCTCTACTACTTCTGCGGTATCATGCAAACACTTCCTCAAATGTGATACGTGAAACACGTCATGCACTCCACTAAGCTTCTCAGGCAACTATACTCTGTAGGCCATCTGTCCAATCCGCTCTATAATGGGGAATGGACCTACGAATCTTGGCGCCAATTTCCCTAATTCTCCAAAGCGAACTACATTCCTCAATGGTGATACTTTGATAAAGAACATATATCCAAACTCGAATTCAAGATCGGTCCTCCTTTTATCAGCATATGACTTTTGCCTATCCTGGGCCGTCTCCATGCGCCTTCGAATTAAGTCTATCTTCTCTGAAGTCTCCCTAACCATGTCTGGCCCAAGCAAAACCTTATCCGTGGACTCATACCAACAAGTCGGTGATTGGCACGGTCGTCCATACAAAGCCTCAAAAGGATCCATGCCAATACTAGTCTGATAGCTATTGTTGTAGGCGAACTCTACCAATGGAATATCCTCTTCCCAAGTCCCTCCAAAGTCCAAGATACATAACCTCAAAAGGCCTTGTAGAATCCAATTCACTCTTTCGGTTTGGCCGTCCGTCTGAGGATGATAAGCGGTGCTTAAGCACAACTGCGTTCCTACCGCCTCTTTCAAGCTCTTCCAAAATATCTAGTGAAAATGGGATCTCGATCACTTACAACACTCCAAGGTATGCCATGCAAACAAACTATCTCTTGGAGATAAACTAAAGCTAACCATGCCGTCGTCCTCTTATTCTTAACGGGAATGAAATGGGCGCTCTTGGTAAGTCTATCTACCACTACCCAAATCCCCGTATTACCCTTCCTTGACCTTGGAAACCCGTCAACAAAATCCATGGAAACGATTTCCCTCTTCCACTGCGGAATCTCTAGAGGATGAAGCAAACCACCAGGCTTCTTTTGCTCAGCTTCAACTTGCTGGCACACTAAGCATCTAGAAACGAACTCAGCCACATCCTACTTCATTCCGGCCCAAAAGAAAACTCGCTTCATGTCCCTATACATCTTGTCACAACCGGGATGTATGGTCATCTTAGAACGATGTGCCTCTTCGAGGATTGCCTTTCTCAAACTCTCATCCTGCGATACGCAAAGCCTTCCATCCCTACGTAACCAACCTCTCTCATTAATAGTATACGTACTAAGATGGATTAAAGACTCCCCTCTTATGAGCTTATCCACTATCTCTATCAATTGTGGGTTATCTCACTGTGCCGTCCTACTTGTTCCACAAGCGAAGGTCGCAACTCTAATGATGCCAAAAGATCGGACACATAGTCAATCGAGGGTCTAAAATCAAAGGTAGAGATGTACTCTAAACTCTGCCTCTCTACGAACAAAGGACTCAAAGTCAACTTCTTCCTACTCAAGGCATCTGCCACAACGTTACCTTTGCCAGGGGTATACGCAATTTCAAAATCGTAGGATGCTAAGAAATTCATCCATCTCTGCTGCCTCAAGTTTAGATCCTTCTGAGAGAACAAGTACTTAAGTGACTTATGGTCTGTATACAACTCAAACCTCTCTCCAAGCAAATAGTGATGCGAAGACTTGAGCGTAAAAACTATGGCAGCTAACTCTAAGTCGTGGGTAGTGTAATTCTTCTCATGGACTTTCAACTGTCTTTCACCATAGCATATCACCTTTCCCTCTTTCATTAACACCGCGCCAAGTCCTATCCCGCAAGCATCGGTATAAATAGTGAATGACTTACTCCCATCTTGCAAGACTAAAACTGGAGCTGTGGTCAAAGCCCTCTTCAACCGTTGGAATGCATCATCACAGTCAACATCCAAAGAAAAGACTAAGTTCTTCTTCGTCAATCCAGTAAGTGCGGCTGATATCTTAGCAAAGTCTTTAATGAACTTTCTATAATAGCCCGCCAAACCAAGGAAACTTCTTACTTCCGTCGCATTCTTAGGAATCTTCCAATCTTGGATTGCCACTACTTTCGCGGGATCCATAACTATCCCTTCTTTAGAGACCACGTGCCCTAAGAACCTCACTTCCTTCCTCCAAAAATGACATTTGGAGAACTTAGCTTTGAGTTGATATGCTCGAAGGGTCTCTAATACTTCCCTAAGATGTAGGACATGCTCTTCCTCGCTCTTAGAAAATATCAAAATATCATCCACGAAGACCACCACGAGATTGTTTAGAAACTCCCTAAACACCCTACTCATCAAGTCTACGAAATACGCGGGTGCATTAGTCAAACCAAAAGGCATGACAAGCCATTCAAAGAAACCATCAGGAGTTCTAAATGCAGTCTTGTCAATACTATCCTCAGCCACCCTCAACTGATGAAATCCAGTAGCTAAGTCCAACTGCGAGAAAACCGAAGCACCAACCAACTAATCAAACAAATCATCTATCCTCGGCAATTGGTGTCTATTCTTCTTAGTGAGTTTATTTAGCTCTCTATAGTCCACACACAATCTAAGTGAACCATCAGCCATCATAGCGAAAACAACTGAAGCACCCCACTCCGCGATACTTCTTCTTATGAACCCCTTCTCAAGCAACTCTTTCATTTGTTTACTAAGCTCCCTACTCTCCCTAAGAGCCATGTGGCGCACCGGCAACGCAACTGGCTTTGCATTGTCCACCAAGTATATACGAAAATCTATCTCACGTTTTGGAGGCAAACCCCTAACCTCCTCAAAGACATCAGAGAACTCACAGACTACTCGGACAGATCGCAAATCATCGATAGAAGCGTATAGAGATTCTAGGTAGCTAAGCATCACCGAACTCATAGGATCGCATGAGATCTCGAGAGTATTACCCAAACTAGAAAATAATCTAACTACTCTCCTTTCACAATCAAGAATGGCACCATATCTGGCTAACAAATCTATTCCTAGAATCAACCCGTAGCCCATGAAACCAAGTACGAAAGCGTTGCATTCGAACTCAACGCCATAAATAAAAATTCTCAATCCTCTACACAACACAGTAAGATGGGCTGTACCCCCAATAGGAATTGAGACACTAACAGGATCCACTACTATACTAGTTTCTAAGTGCAGAGACTCAACAATAGAAGCAGAAATGAACGAATGTGAAGTGCCAGAATCAAACAAAGTACGAACAAGATGATCACTAAGGAAAATTAAGCTTTCAACGGAAATAGTTCTACCTCTCTCTTGTGGGGGTGCCATAAGAGCGTGCACCTGCCTTCCAGAAGTAGATTCTGCCCTCTGCCCTTGCCCTTGCCTTCTTGGACAGTCCTTAATCATATGCCCTTCCTCACCACACTGGAAGCAACCTGTCTTCTTTTTCTTCCTACAATCCTTGCTCAAGTAACCTGGTGTTCCACAATTAAAGCACCTCTTCTTCCCTTGGCCTTTGTTATCCTTACCACCTTTCTTTTGTTGTTGTTGTTAAGCTTTCTTTAGATCCACCTTCTTATCCTGTGCCTTGTTAGCATTGGCACCTTTCTCCTCTTCAATAATCAGTGCCATATCAACCAGATTTTCAAAAGTAGCTCCCATAGGAATGTGGGGCATAGCCAACCCATGCAACGGCTCATTCAGACCTTTAGCAAACCTCAAGGCCTTCTTATGCGGCGTGTTAACCAAATCCATTCGAAACCTAGCCAATTGGTTGAACTTTTTCACATACTCCTTCACCGATAAACTTCCTTGCTTCAATGCCAAGAACCTCTCCATATAAAGACTTTCCTCCGCTTGTGAAAGAAACTTCAGCTCGAACCTTTGCTTAAAATCTTCCCAAGTTTCCACTACACGTCCCCCATTAGTTACTTCCCACCAATAAGAAGCCTCATCCTTCATCAACCACGCAGCCAACTGAACTTTCCTCCCGTCATCTATCTCAAAGATACCAAATAAGTCTTCCACTTCCTTGAGCCAATTTCGAGCCTCAATAAATTTCTCGGTCCCGTTAAATGGTTTCCCGCCCATCGCACGAAAGTCCTTGCATATCTTCGAAAAAGCGTCTACACGAGGAGGAGGAGGAGGAGCGTCTGTTGGGCCTGCGGCCGTAGCCCTTGCCTCCAGATACCTTCGGAACCAAGCTGGTATCTGTACGCCCTCGGGGATTTCGGTTTGATCAGCCATGCTGAAAGGAAAAAGGGAAAGATTCAAAACGGAGATTCGAAAGATAGATATATGGCTATTGGGGATTATGCTTTTCTTAAAAACCCTTTTCTCTAAAAATACTCTCTTTAAGTCATGATTTTGAAAATACTTCTTTCCGAAAATACTTTTGAAAACGTTTATTAAAATCTTTTATCTGTTCTGGTAACCTTCAGCTCTGATACCACGTGTGACACCCCACGTCTTCCATGGAGCGTTTAAGTGTGTATAGAATAGAAACTTAACAACAAGACAGATATAAAATAGTACTTTAAAAGTTAAAACTTTATTCATAACAGCGAAAAGCAAATAAGTTGTTTACATAATCCGAAAACCAAAGACTAGAGTCAAGTACATAATATCCATCTTGACAAAATCAGAGTACATAAAATAAAGACATAATCCCACTACTACAAATAGCCATAAAGGAAAAGATAAAGATAATGAAGCTTAGCTTTACTCTCAGTACTCCAAAGCTCTCCAAGAAAGAAATCCAAGCTAAGCTTCGCTATTCCCACCCTGAGGACCTGGGGGGAAAAGGAAGAAAAGAGGTGGAAATAGAACGAGGTCAGACATAAAGTCTGGCGAGTCCAGTAACTTTAACAATACAATTAAGTAAAGCAACAAGATAAGGAAATAAACTGGATAAATGGAATGACTGTAATATAATAGGTATGACAAGGTAAATAAGGTAAGAAAGATTCAACAATGATTTCGCTCCTAACTACTACGATATATGCTCTGTACCGAACTTAACTTAAAAGATATGATCCCTTTAATTGACCAACACAATTATGGTAATAATAATAAATATGGTAGTCCCTCGTGTACCCCTAGCTGTTGTCATAGGTGTCGCCCGCTCCTATCTCCACTAAGTGTGCGCACTACCCATCCATATTCGATTGGCTCCCTAACTCGTAGATACCCGTGTTGGTCCCACAGTAGGGTGTATCACTCCCTAAAGTGGCAACCTGATACGACTAGAAGGCACGGCTTATACCTACACAATGCAACAGCGTCTTACCTACCATCCCGGACCCATGCACGCACATAACCCCGTTGGACTTGCACTGCCACCGCTATCCTTTAATTGACCTCTTACAATCAACCCAAGTAAGCGTGTCCCGTCCTCGACCTAGTTCGAGCTCACTGAGATACTAAATGGGTTACTGGTTGAAACGGGTCCCCACACTTGACACAAGCCTCCCTCCTAATCTTGGTGCCCACTAGAAATTTCCAACGTAACCCCTCAATATTCCCATGTCAACTACATGTCTAGGTTAAGTGTTCTTTAGTTAATTTTAACCGTAATTCTGCAAGACCTCCCACACTAGACACCGTTTGCGGTTATTGGATATGCCGGGTGGTTCCAGGCTGTTTTACACCGCAGACCCATCTAACCTCGTGTCTTTGCCTTATTACGCATGTAGTTCATGCCTTTGACCTCTCACATTAGGTAATGTTGTGGTTGCTAGACATGCCGGGCGGTTCCGGGCAAGCTTACACCACAACATACCTAACCTTGTGTCGTAGGCGTTCATTAACCTAAGTTCATACAGATTAGATTTTCCCCTTTTTTTCCCAAATTTAGGTGACCAGTTTCTAATCACTTTTATACCTATAATCACAAGTTTATAGGTTATGCCAATTTTACACCCAATTATGCCACAATTACATGTTTTACATGTTGTACCCAAATTTGCCCAACTATGGCCAAAATCAATTTTTATGCCAATTATCACAATTACCACAAACATAGGCCAAATTCCATGTCATAATAATTTTTCCAAACTTTTCCCCATCGTTCCCACGTTGTTCGTTCGCATAAATTGACGAAGAATGGTTAGGTCCAAAGGTGGCCTAACCTCATAAATAGAAAAGGGAAAAAGGAAAGAAAGTCAAAACGGCATAAATCTGAACATAAACAAGCATGTAACATATGAGCATAACAGGTATGTAACATAGGTGACATATGAACATGATGAAGCATGTGATAGGTTTAGGTAAACTTGCAATCTTTGTGAATTACATTACAGGCATAGCATATGAACACAATATATCACTTTATCATGACAACTTTAGATTAATTATCTTGTTAAAATCACATGAACGCACAGATCGTGGTTTAAGAGAGAAAAGAATGATTTTGAGATCTGATTTCTGGTGTTGGAAAGCTATCCGTTGATGTAGGCGTTGGTTGATGTTCTCTTTAACTTGAATTAGGTTTATTAATGGTGGAGGCTAGATCACTTTAGGTTTTAGCAGAATGGAGGCGCCATTACTTTGATTAATGAATTAGGGTTTGAGTCTAGGGGTGTTTATATAGAGTTTTAAATTAATGTAAGCCACCAGGTCAACCTAGGACCAATCAAAGCCATCCAAACCTACGAGAACCAACCAGAACTTGCCACACAAGCCCTAATGGCTCAGAAAATCGTCACAAATAGCAGCCGTCGGTTTTCAAATGAGGGCCGAGGGGAGGTCGACCACCTGGTCGACATGCGTCTTGGGAGGGAAATTTCCCGCCTAGCTGGGATGTTTGTTTTGAATTTCGAATTTTTAAATTTGAATTCGAGCTGGTTTTTATTTTAAATTCCTGAAACTTCTAAAAGCCATAACTTCTTCATACAGAGTCCAATTCACGCAAACTCGGACTCTATCTCAAGCAGAATTCCGAGACGAACGCAATGGCATAACCCGTTTCCCTTAATTCGCACATTTAAAATTAAGTATACTTTAATTCGTGAAATCTTAATGTTATAGAATTATGGGGTGTTACATAAACAGTCCAGAAAATCAAAAAATTAAAGAGCGGGAATAGATGGGAAATCGGCCCATTAGGTGTCGACCCCATGCCCGATGGGTGTCGACCTTGGGGTCGACCCCAGTCAGATCTAAGGCAAATTCTTCGCCTTCACTTGAATGCGTTTCTAAACGAGATTCGTTGACCGTAGGATATAAATAGGACCTTATTTCCATTGTTTTATTCATCAAAAACAATGGAGACAACGAAGTGCTGCCACAAGTCAGATTAAAATTGCTTATTCTTCTGCAACAACGATTTATATGAATTCAAGGATCTCAGCTACAACATCTACGGTCATTTCTCTGTTCTTTAGATCCAGTCCCTGTGAGTTCATGTTATTTTTAGATATAAACATTTAATAAGCAATCTTGACATGTTTATAAGTTTGGATCTAAGCCTATGCCTGTTAGTAACCTAAATTATAAAAAAACAGATCTGCCACTACTTGAACACCTAACTTACTGTTTAGTTCTCATATGCCTATTCCTGATATGCCTATTCTGTTAGTTTGCCTAATCATGTCACCATATGCCTACTCTGTTAATATGCCTATTTCTGTCATTGTGTGACTGTCTTGTTATTATGCCTATTTTTGTTCTCTCCTTCTTTCCTTTTTATTCTTATAACCTAGGCTACCTTTGAGCCTAAGTCAATCGCTAGAATGGCGAGCGCACAAAATTGGAAATGATAAATTGGGGTATAGCTTATGTTGTAAAACATGATTGGGATTTGGAGGGCATAATATATACGTTAATCTAAAACTTTAATTTGGGGCATAACTTGTATCGTCAATCAGACGGGGATTTAGGGAATAAACTTTGATAAACATGAAACTGTTTAATAATGAACATGCCTAAATTTACAGTAATTAGAAACGGTAACCGCACTTAGACACGAGGTTAAATTACACTTGTGGTAGAAGTCTGCCTGGAACCGCCCGGCAAATCCGACGTCCACAAGTGGTTAATCTAATGTGAGGAGTCCAGTGCATAAATTTATACGTAACAGTGCTAAGACACGAGGTTAAGTCCGACTTGTAGTAGAAGTCTGCCCGGACCCACCCAACATATCCAACATCCATAAGTGGTGGACTTAACGTGATAGGTCTAGTGCATTAATAGCCATAAATGGATGAATGACAATAACTTGTCAACCTGTAATACTTAACCTATTTAAATCTATGAGGGTTACATGAACCTGTAAAATTGAGTAGGGATTTAGTAAACTTACTTGAATCAATGAGGGTTAAGTAAATCTTGTTAAATATGTAGGGCCGGGTAATATATGTAAACCAGACAAACTTAACCTATTTTATATGTTGGGGTTATGCAACCTTGTTAAACTGTTAGGCATTACCTATCAAAATCCTAGTAGTGGGGATATAAGCCTAGGGGGAAGCTTGTATCTTCTGTTGTGTGGGACTCGTATCAGTCAGTAAACTATCTTGGTATCAAACGGGGAACCCCGAACTAGGTCGGGGATAGGGAATGCTTACTGAGTTGATTGTAAGAGGTCCATCTAAGTGAGGGTGTTGATGGCACATTCAAACGGAGACATGTGCGCGGATGGGCCCAAATTGCTCGGCGATAATAAGACACTGTGACATCAGTAGGTATTGATGATCCTCTTGAAAAAAAGGGTTGCCACTTTAGGAAGTGATACATCCTATTGTGGGGTCATTGCAGGGTATCTACAGGAGCGGGAGCCAATCGATTAGAGGTAGTAATGAGGGTACATCTAATCTTGTTTGTTTAGGAGCCCGTTATAATCATTGGGGGTAACACTTGTCGTTTCTGTTGGCTACCTATTATTATTGTACAGGGTAAAACCCCTCACTAGAAGTACACCAAGGTCTACCATCCTATTTCTGTCGGGATCATCTTATTTCTGTTATACTAGTATTGGTGCAGATAAAAGTACTTGAGAAGTACAATATATTCTGTTTAGTTTATCCAGTTATACCTGCCTTATGATACTGTTATCTCTCCCATTCAGTTTATATGCTTGTCATGATGCTTTTTTACTTATTTATATGCTAAAAGTAACTGGACTCGCCAAACTTTATGTCTGACTCGTTTTGTTTCCTTTTCTCTCTCTTTCTTCCCTCAGGTTCTCAGGGTGGTAATACTCAGGCTTGATTAGGATTCTCACTTTCATTCTGCTTGGAGCTGCTTAGATGTACCACTCTGATTTCCTATCTTCTCAGATATGGTTATTTTTGGGGACTATGCTTTTTATATACTGCTGTACTATAATGATTTTAGTACAAGATAAAAATTGTAATGGGTTTTCTGTATTTCAGACTAATGATGTAATGGGGTTTTGGACCACTATGTTTTCTTTTTATTAAAAGTTTTAAATTCTGCTATTATTTTATATCTGTCTTGTGATGTTTCTATTTCTGTTTACCTATAGCACTTCACGAAACTTAATGCATTCTGATAAAGAGTGACATTAACGGATGTGTGGTGTCACATTTGGTACCAGAGCTGAAGGTGGATAAAGGATTTCGAAAACTTGTTTTCAAAAAGGTTTTAAAAGAAAGCAATTTAAGAAAAAAAAAGTCTGTTTTGAAAAACATATTCTCCAAAGCCATTTGAAATATCTTTCAATTTATCTGATCGAACCCCTTTTAGCTTTTTCTTTTCAGCATGTCTGGGGAACCTAATATTCCCGAGGGCGTTCAGATACCAGCTTGGTTCCGTAGGTGTTTTGAGGCTACGACACCTGCTAGAGGCCAAACAGACGCCCTCCCCTGGCTACAACTGCTGTTCCTCCTCCTCCTCCTCCTCCTCCTCCTCCACGAGCGGATAATTTCTCCAAGATATGTAAGGACTTCTGTGCTATGGGAGGAAAGCCATTCTGAGGAACCGAGACTTTTATAGAAGCAAGGAATTGGCTCAACGAGTCGGAGGACTTGTTTGGGATTTTTGAGGTTGACGACCGTAGGAAGATTCAGTTAGCCATTTGGCAGCTGAAAGATGAGGCTTCATTCTGGTAGGAAGTAATGCAAGCAGGACGTCCAGTTGAGACTTGGGATGATTTCCGACAGAGATTTGAAATGTAGATTCTTTCTAAAGCCGAGCAAAGTATGCAAATGGAATGGTTTTTGGCGCTTAAGCAAGGAGGCATGTCTGTAAAAGAATATGTTAATAAGTTCAACCAATTGGCGAGGTTTGGTTTGGAGATAATGAATACCGCGCACAAGAAAGCTTTGAGGTTTTCTAGAGGATTGAATGAACCCCTCCATGGGTTGGCTATGTCTCATATTACGATGGGTGTGACTTTTGAGAAGCTCGTTGATATGACATTGATGCACGAAGAAGATAAAGGTGAAAAGAAAGAGACTAAGATTGATGAAACACAAAGCAAGAAAGTGTGGCCCAATAAAAAAAACAAAAGAAGAGCTGAAAGAACGACAAAGCCAGAGAAATGAGGAGATGTCATAATTGTGGATGTGTAGATCATTTGAGCAAAGATTATCAAAAAAGGAAGAATTCTTGTTTCCATTATGGAGAGGTCGGACACCTTATTATGGATTGCTCGAAGAAGCACGGACAGGACCAAAGGGCAGGATCTTCTAGAGGGCAAATGCATGCTCTCGTGGCCGATATACCAGATAGAGGTAGGAAAGTTTCTGTTGAAGGTTTGATTTCTCTTTCCAATCATCCTGTTAGAACTCCTTTTGATTCTGGCGCTTTGCATTCTTTTATATCTGATTCTGTGATTGAGTCTCTGCACCTTAGTACTAGTATGGTTTTGGACTTCGTGGCTGTCTCAAACCCCATTGGAGGGACGACTCATTTGTCTATGATTTCTAGGGGTTTGAGAATATTTGTGTAGGGCATCGAGTTTGAATGCGATGCATATGTGCTTGGTTTCATGGGATATGGTTTTATTTTAGGGATGGATTGGCTAGCCATGTATGGTGCCATTCTGGATTGTGAGAGGAGGGTTATTAGACTTTTGGCTTGCCATGGGAGAACCCTTGAGATTTATTGAGACCCTAAGGGGTCTGTCATGCTTAGTTTCCTAGAGTCACTGGATGCATCTATCGATGATTTATGATCTATACCCGTAGTATGTGAGTATCCTGATGTTTTTGAGGAGGTTCGGGGATTGCCTCCGAGGCACGAGATTGATTTCTGTATATACTTGGTGGACAATGAAAAGCCAGTTGCATTGCCTGTGCGCCATATGGTTCCAAGAGAAAGGAGGGGGCTTAGTAAGCAAGTAGGAGAGCTACTTGAGAAATGGTTTATAAGGAGAAGCATATCTGAATGGGGTGTTCCAGTAGCATTCGCCACTAAGCGGATGGTTCTCTTCGCTTATGCGTGGATTACAGGGAGTTGAATAAGCTCACTAAGAAGAATAGGCACCCACTTCCGAGGATAGATGATCTATTTGACCAGCTTGTTGGTTCATCTATTTCTCCCAGTTAGATTTAGCCACGGGGTTTCATCAGTTGAGCGTGGATGAGGATAGTGCAGACAAGACTTCCTTTAGAACTCCAGATGGTTTCTTCGAATGGCTCGTAATTCCTTTTGGGTTGATGAATGCACCCGCCTATTTCGTTGATCTGATGAGTAGGGTGTTTTGGAAGTTTCTAAATAAGTTCGTCATAGTCATTGTTGATGATATCTTGTTTTATCGAAGAGCGAGGAAGAGCATGCCCTACACTTAAGGGAGGTTTTAAAAACTCTCCGTGCGCACCAGCTTAAGGTGAAATTCCCCAAATGTCATTTTTGGAGAAAGGAAGTGAGATTTCTAGGGCATGTGGTCTCTATGGATAAGATAGCAGTAGATCCTGCGAAAGTAGTTGCAGTTCAAGATTGGCAGATCCCAAAGAGTGCAGCGGAGGGGAGGAGTTTTCTTGGTTTAGAAAATTATTATAGGAAGTTCATTAAAGACTTCGCAAAGATATCGGCCCCACTCACCAGGCTGAAGAAGAAGAATCTGACATTTTCTTGGGGTATAGACTGTGAGGATGCTTTTCAGCGATTGAAGAGGGCTCTGACGACAGCCCCAGTCTTGACTTTGCCTGATGGGAACAAAGTGTTCACAGTATACACTAACGCATGTGGTACAAGGCTTGGTGCAGTTCTGATGCAAGAGGGAAGGGTAGTATGTTATGGAGGCAGACTGTTAAGAGTTCATGAGAAGAACTACCCTAACCATGATTTGGAGTTGGCTGCCATAGTATTCGCGCTTAAGACTTGGTTTCATTATCTACTTGGAGAGAAGTTTGAGTTGTACACTGATCATAAATCTCTCAAGTATTTGTTCTTGCAGAAGGATCTCAATTTGAGACAACAAAGATGGATGGAGTTCCTAGCGTCCTATGACTTTGAGATTGCTTATACACCTGCAAAGGTAATGTGTGGCAGACGCACTGAGTAGGCAGAGGATGATCTTGAGTCCTCTATTTGTAGAGAGGCAGAGCTTGGAGTATATATCGACTTTTGATTTTATACCCTTTACCGAGTTCAGACCGGGTTTGCTGGCATCGTTAGAGGTGCGACCTACTCTATTGATCAGATATCGCAATGAGAGGACCCACAGATAGCATACATCTTAGATAAGCTCAGTAGATGGGAGACTTCTAGTCACCTTAGTAGATATTCCATGGATGATAAAGGGTGGCTGCGATGAGATGGAAGGCTTTGTATTCCCCGAGTTGGGAGACTATTGAAGAGAGTCCTTGAGGATTCCCCTCATTCTAGGATGACTATTCATCCAGGCGATGATAGGATGTACAGAGATATGAAGAGGATTTTCTTTTAGGCTGGGATGAAGAAAGATGTAGAGGAATTTATTTCTCGATGTTTGATTTGCTAGCAAGTCAAGGCTGAGCAAAGGAAGCCCGATGGTTTACTTCATCCTTTGGAAGTCGCACAGTGGAAATGGGAGAGTGTCTCTATTTATTTCATTGATGGTTTGCCTAGACCGAGGAAAGGCAACACCTGTTTTTGTGTTATAGTTGACAGGCTTACTAAGAGCGCTCATTTCATTCCTGTTATGAATAAGAGGATGACATTATGGTTGGCAGCAGTTTATCTTCGTGAGATAGTCTGTCTACATGGAGTACCTTCCAGCATAGTAAGTGATCGTGACCCCATATTCAACAGTGAGTTTTGGAGAAGCTTGCAAGAGGCATTAAGTACACTTTGTGTTTGAGTACCACTTTTCACCCTCAGATCGATGGATCTTTTAAGACTGTGTATCCTAGACTTCGGAGGGACTTGGGAAGAGCATCTTAGTTTGGTAGAATTCTCCTACAACAACAGTTATCAGGCTAGAATTGGCATGGCACCCTTCGAAGCATTGTACGGACGACCCTGTAGATCACCAACTTATTGGTGGGAGTCTACAGAAAGGTTTCTACTTGGACCTGAAATGATTAGGGAAACTTCATAGAAGATTGATCTTATTCGTAGACGCATGAAGACAGCTCAGGACTGGCAGAAGTCCTACACAGATAAGAGAAGAACTGATATTGAATCTGAAGTAGGGGATATAGTTTACATCAAAGTTTCACCTTTGAGGAATGTGGTTCATTTTGGATCTGTAGGGAAATTAGCGCCAAGATTTGTAGGGCCATTTGCCATAACAGATAGGGTTGGTCAAATGGCTTATAGAGTGAAGTTACCAGAGTGAGGCCGGTGTTCATGATGTTTTCCACGTTTCTCATTTACAGAAGTGCATGCATGATGTCGTGGAAGTAGTTGAATCCAGCATACTTGAGGAAGTAGAGGTGGAACGGGAAGTGACAGTTAGACTAGTTCCTACCCATATTCTTGGATCAGAGGTTAAGAAGCTACGCAACCGAGAGGTCAAGTTGATGGAAGTTCAGTGGGAAGATGACCACGAGGATGCAACTTGGGAGACTGAAGACAAGATTCGCGCTTTGTACCTTTTTCTTTTCAAGGGTATGTTCTTAACTTCATTTTTCACATTTTTATTCGTACCTGTTTCTATCATTCAGTATATCCTATCGATCGAATCTTCGACCTTTATGTAGAAATCCCATGGATGCAAACATGTGTTTGAGATAGGTTATGTCTAATGGATGCAAGTGTTCACTAGTGGTTTCCCGTGGATGCATATACACACATTACGCACCAGATCAGCTCAATGTGTAACAACCCGAATTCTGAAAGACCGATTTTTTTTCCAAAATTCCAATCTATCGAAACTTAAGTGGTTGTGCTTTGGTATCCTACAGAAAAGTCAGAGATATAAAATATGTCAGAGCTCAGAAAATATCTCACAGCAGAATGGATAAAATATAATATACTCAAAGTATAGCCGTACCGTATTAATAATACTGCCTAACTAGAATCCAAAGCTATCATGTCTCTGCTATAAATCTAGCCGACGAGTATGTTATTAGGAGGAGGTCAGAACACAAGTTTTGGTGACTGGATTTAAATTATACACTTTGGATAACACTACATATACCATTCAATCATATTTTCTTATTTATCAGGTTACTAGGGTTAACAACACTCAAGGCTAACACACACGTCGCACCTATTTACTTCCCAGTAGGTTAACCTAATACAGTATATATGTAGCTACCTACAATATTAAGGTACATCCCATGGTACCCCACTTGCACCGTCTCCGTCGTAATACCACTGAAATGTATGCAGTCCCTCATCCTATGTCGGAGTGACATACGGACCTCTATATAACAATATTATGCTCTGCATATATCTGTTATTACTATGATTCGCAAACGTACGGACTACTACCTTTGTTTGAATCAAATTTCATACCAGAGTAACGCCCTCAAGTCTACGATACACCACCCAGAGCTGACATGCATGTATCTAGACTATCCCACGTACGTACCCTTAATTGTAGCTCGATGCCTCAACCGCACGTCCTCTAATGTGCACCGAGTTTCATGGCAGGGCGATAGAAGAAACACGAAACTCGGTCGGGAGTTTTTCCATATCTGTACAGGCCCGCCTTTAAGAGCCTCAAAATATAGATATTCCTAGGGTTTGTTTTCCATGGTGGCTATGTCCCCACCTCGGCCCATCCCTCAACTAATAAAGACTACAAGAGCTAAACGAATTTCCCCTAACAAACAATCTAAACATCTAGTTGGCGTCTTCCCTCAACCACCGTACCTCGACAGTGAAAGGTGAATGGTCATTGGTTTTAGCTCTAGTCTTTCCGCATCCCACTGGCTGCCGATGGCGGGTATCCGATGATCTACTATCCTTGTTGGTAGTGACCGTTCGCCTTCCCGTTTAGGCAACCGCCGAATCACCCTAGTGTCACCGCATCACAACATTCTGAATGCAAATCTACTTTTGTAGTCAAGTCCCACCCAACTGGTAGTTACACGCAGACCCAACCTCTGCGAGCATAGCCTAAACATCTGCCACTGCACAGAAGACTACCAGGAGCACCCTACGTATATCAAGAAGCCGCGTGCTTCCCCTTCCAGTCCTTTGGAGCCGACAGAATAATCAGATGAACGTACGCTACCCTCATGCCTTATAACACCACAATGATCTACCCACTTGGGTTATTCATCCTCAAACCTATGGACTAGTCCAAGCGCCTCACTTTAATATGTTGTTAGACCCTGTGTCTAAACATTCTTTTATGCGCTTGCATTACCTTATCAGGTTTCCATTTAACCTGGTTATCTTAACTTTTTATTCAGGTTACCAAGTTCTTCCTAGCCCCTTATATCTCTGAGGGATGGGCCCCTCTTGCCTATTAATTTCAGTCATATAACTTAACCCATTTAAGTTTATTAATAAGCCCACAACATGTTATTCTGTAGAATGTGACCTAAGGTCCACAATCTCTTTTATATTCTTGTTTGATTTCATCATTACAATAACATGTTCTACTTAATATATAATTAAGTATATCTCAATTCACATATTTTCTGTTTAACATGTCAGTCATTATTTGTGATTCAATATAACTTATTTCATAAGTTTTCCTCATTCTTTCTCGTTTAATCATAATTCCATTTTACATTGTTACTACAACTTATCGTTGTTTACTTATTAACTTAGTTCTCCTAACTAAGGTCCATTAATAAGTTTATCTACCTTTTTATTATAACCTATGTTATAATTTCCTCTTGTCCCTAGGACAAGTCTAAACATGTTATTCTTATCAACGGGTTTCAGACTTCCAAGTTTACAGATCACTTAATTTATAATTAAGTACAACTTTTTATATTTAATAAATTTCCCCCTTTTTCTCAACTGGTTTCAGGTTTTTCCCCATTTACTGATTACTTAATTTACAATTAAGTGTCCCTTATCCCATTTCCCCAGTTATCCCATTTCCTTACTAGTTTATTATAACCTAAGTTATAATCTTCACTTGTCCCTAAGACAAGTCTACCTATTATACAACTTTCTCGTTAATTTATTTTATTTATAATAGGTGATTACCATACCCCGTTTAAACCATTTAATGTTGTAAACCATTATTCTTCATCCACTGTAATATATATATATATATATATATATATATATATATATATATATATATATTCCCTAATATATTTAGGAAAACACTTTATGCACCTTATCAGTTTGATAGAAGGAATCAGTGATTTATTTTCATAATGTATTCCCATCTAAATCCATGGTAGCAAGTAATTTCTTCACTTTTCTTACTTTATTTACTGTGGCTTACTTGCAACAACATTCTCAGAAATAGGTCACTTAGGGACATACATCACTTTTCTTTCGCATCACACTAACTCAGTCCATTACATCCCTTCCTTTCTTATTTTCTGAGTTAGACATTTAATTACCATCATTTCCGTTTATTCATATCTTGTTATATATATATAACCTCTCACATTAAGCTTACACTTGTTGATGCTGGATTTGCGGAGCGGGTCCGGGCAGACTTCTACCACAAGTTGACTTAACCTCGTGTCTTAGCACCATTATATGTTTTATTTATGCACTTAGACCCCTCACATTAGGTTTACGACTTGTGGATGTTGGATATGCTGGGCGGTCCGGGCAGACTTCTTCCACAAGTGTAATCTAACCTCGTGTCTAAGCGCGGTTACAGTTTTTTATTTACTGTAAATTTTAGGCATATTATCCTTTTCACATGTTTACTGTATTCTAATTTATTTGTCCTAAAATCATGCCTATATTATGTTGCATGTCCTATTTAATATGTGTTTAATTCTATTTTGACACGTAAACATTTAATCGGGTAATTGTTCAAATCTAACAGGTTAACATGTCATTTACTCAATAATATGCCACAAGTGAATCGTGTAATTATAACAACAGTAGCATTTCCCATATTCTAACAAGTTTGTTTTTCAACATGTAATCATTCCAACACTTTAACTGATTCGACATATGAATCGTTCATATTAACACCTCAACTTATCACATTTCAATTATACAAAATGGGGAATGGTAAACGATAACATAATACTATCGAAAATGCTATAGCTTAAGCCACTTACCTCATACGCTTTCCAAATTCTGGATCTGGTCCAGTTTTATCATCCATGGTTTTTCCCTTAATTTGATTCAAAACCTAATAACCATGGATTGATTATTTTTATTAAAAGAGAGAGGAAAGAAAGAGGAGGAAATTTGAATAGATCGGAGCTAGAAACTTACCTTACTTTGATATGAGATCTGAACACCTACTTACAAACACTCATTCCTTTTCTTCAGATCTGAATTCAGAATTTTTCCTCGACTAATAAATCTTAATTTTCTGAGTAGATTTGAGAAGAGGAAAGAATGGCAGAGCCTCCGCGTAGTCTCAGAAATATGAGGTTTAGGGTTAGCTCTAAAGACTTATTTATAGGTGTATCAGAGAAACCAGGTCCCTTAGATTTTAAAATAAAAATGTCAGAACCGAACACGTCAGGAGAAGATTCCAGATCCGCGGTGGGGTTGACCCCTAGGTCGACCCCCAACGGTCTATTTTCCGTCCAAACTTTCCCGCTCGTGAATTTTGATTTCCAGACTAATTTATTTTATATACATATAAGTTCCTTATATGTATACAAACTTCTAACGCTCATAACTGAAGGAAAAATTGGGATTGATTGGCAGTGGAAGTTAACAAATTTAAACCTAGTTTACAATCGAAACCATAATAGAGATTTAAAATCGTACCTTTCTTCTGATTTCCGAATTAAATTGAAAGGGTTTTAGCTTGAAATCGCTAAATCAAATTCCAGATCTTCTTCGAATCCAGTGCTTGAAATCAAACACCTCTATGGGAGATCCACGAGTATTGCTCTCGAGATTGACGATCAAATCCGAGGGTGAAGGTTTGGTACTAGCCGATTTAGTTTGAAGCGAGATCTAGGGTTTTATTTCGATTAGGTTTTTATGAAAAGGAATGGAGGAATAGTGCGGCCCTCTTATCCTTTTATAAAATAACCTAACGAGATATTTTATCCCTTTATTATCCGTTCAAATGGAACAAGTCAAAACTAATTTTGATTTCCATTTTAAATATTATCTTCACTTGCAACACTTATAAGTGTGACCCTATAGGTTGTTGTAGCGTTGGAAAACATTTAAACAATTAAACCATAAACAGTGAGCGGCATCTAGTAATACATCACTGCTACCCAAGCTACAACAATATTAATGATTCGATATGACCTTTGTAAATGGTGTATCAATATAATTTAATCCTTTTAACCATTATATCCAAGATTAAACTGGAGGCATGGATCGTATCATCCTCTTTATAATTCAATCCGTTTTTCTTGATCAATAAGTAGACTGTTTAGAACAAATCAATATTTGAGCACGGCCATGCATTTCACAGTCTCACTTAATCAAGAGGCCATGGATATCACTACGAATATATCGTAGGGTTAAATTCCATCTAGATCATTCATAATTTATATTCGATTCTAGATATATCCAATAATCACCGTTATCATTACTCTGTTACGAAATAACTTTAGATGATATCAAAATACAAATATCCTCGAATAAAATTATAATGATTTCAGGTCTGAGGACCATTATATCACTATCACTATGAGAACAACTTATGATATTTGTTAATTATATTCCATGCAGTTATCTCACGGTGGGTCAGCCCAATACGATATTCTTCAATACATATTTATATCTTGACTTTAATATCACGTATATTAATGATCAATGAGATGTGATCATCAGTCAATCAATATACTAGTCTCAATGCTTTATTGTTGTCCTATATAAACAATAAAACTTGACTATGGACATTTAAGAATTATAATACTTAATAATTATATAATCTCAAATTCAGTCTTACTCGAAATATATAATTCCGTATTATTATTCTAAGGAGTTCTATTATATTATTATTTATATTACGCAGTAAATACAATATAATAGAATAATATTTTATTCCAAATAAAATAATAACATCAACAGTGTTATCAATCTCATCAAATGAATTGCCTCTAGGGCACAAACTCCAACAATCTCCCACTTGCACTAGTGTCAATCATTTACGTATCGTATACTTATGATACTAGTGTGACTATTAAACTTCTGCTGCGATAGAGTTTAATTCAGTAGGTCTGCAACATTACAACTTTTGTAACTTTGCAGATATGTTTATTTCTTCTGTGAACAACTTCACATAAGAATTATATTTCTTAAAATATATGTTTGGATCGATTATGAGTTTAACGTTTTAGGCCTGAGCAGTAGCCACATTGTTATCGCAATGTAAATCATTGGATCAACAATGAATTAAGTTCAATCATGAGCTTCTTAATCCAAACATTTTCTTTCTTAGAATCAGTACTTATTTCTTGTTTTAAAACTAACATTATTCACAATAATTAATGTGTTATCAATATATAACATTGTAATAATTATGTCACTCCCACTCAATTTCTTGTCTATACAGATTCAATGGTATTTTGTGGTCTCCGAGACATTTCGGATTCTATTTTATTCTTATCGGAATGTTAGAGACTGACTCTCCTTTATAAGGATACCAATTTGAGCAATAAACATTTTATTCTCAGAGGATTTATAGAAATAATATCCATTTACTTCTTTTGGATATTCCACAAAATGGTTATCTGATTTGGGTCCGATCTTATCAGTGGAAGGACGTTTAGCAAATGCCATACATCCCAAATCTGTGCATTTATATATAATAGGACATTTCCTAATCTATATCTTATATGGCGTCTTAAGACTTGTTTTATAAGGATTAATTTAATTGTTCTCAATTTAATTTACTGGAAGATCTATATGACTTATCTTGGTCGTGCCATATCTTATAAGGTGTGATTACTCCTTTCAGACACACCATTTCAACATGGTGTTCTGGGTGGTGTGAGTCATGAAACAATTTCAAACTCATCTGCATTGTCATTAAAAATTATTGGCTTAAATACTCTCTTTCGAGTTGTTCGAAAGGTATTTATATTCTATTAAAATTGGTTTCTAACTTCACTTTGAATTCTTTGAACTTTTCAAAGGATTCTGATATGTATTTCATAAGATATACATATCTATATCTACTAATATCATCAGTAAATATAATGAAGTAATAAACCTACCACTAAATTATGTTGTAACAACCCGGAATTTTGGGGCCAATTTAAAATTTTATTTTAAATAATTTTGTTAAGAAAATGAGTCAGAAATTAAAAATTTTATTTCTAATAAATTATTTTATTAATAATGGCTGAAATATTAAGTTTACAATATTAATTCTATTCTTAACTAAAAAGTCTAAACATAGAGATGGCAATATTACCTTCAGTCTAAATTAGCATGAGATAATGCAAACGTTTTTGAAATATATAACGAATGTTTTCCAACAAAAGTGCAATTAATTGATTTTTGCATTTATGGTAATTTGAAAATAAATTCCAATTCAACAAAAAGATAAGTAGGTGAATAAAAATGATGATGATGTATAAAACATTTGTGCATAGTAATATGAAGAATTTATGTTGATTTTAAGTTATGAAAAAAGTTGGTCTTGTGTATAAGGAGTTTGAATAACACAATATTTTGTTGGTTTTCATGAGAGCATTATGGAAAAAAAAAAGGAAAGAAAGTAAAGGTAAATTTGAAGTTAAAAGAGGAATTTAGTTTTAATTCTAAAAGTAAATAATAATAAATTTTAAAAGATATTTTGTATGAATTCTCTAGAACCATATGTGTGTGTGTGTGTGTGTATATATATATATATATCTAACATAGATATCTGTATAAAAGACAAAACAACATTATTATGTTATAAAGAAAAGAAGGGAAGAAATAATTCACAAGATGCATTAATTCAAATAGGATAATAAATGAAAAGAGAGAAATATATGTTTTGGTTCAATTAGGATAATAAATGTATTCAAAGGTTTTAATGAGAGAAATATAGTTTTATGATTTTACGAACAGAAATATATATATATATATATATATATATATATATATATATTTGTGTGTGTGTGTGTGTGTGTGTATGTATAAAAATATCAAGACAAACAATATGCATGTATGTACTCTTGTTTATCTGTATAATTATATTATAATTTTAGAGAATTAATTATTACTTTTAAAACCCCATTGACATATGAATAATTATATTATAATTTTGTATACGTAAATAAGGTACTGTTATTATAAATTAGGTAAGTGCAAATTATAGATTTGGATTTGAATGTACTTTATTAATGATAGGTATATGTTAAGCTTTTCCATAATAAATGGGGAATAAATGACTGTGATTTTTGAATTGTTAGCAGTAAATTGGAATTAATTGCAGTAATTGTAAAGGTTACAACTGACTTAAATGAGAATTAAGATTGTAATCACGTATTTTATAGGCAAATTAATAGGACAATAAATGTCAAAAGTTTATATATAAAGTAAGTAAATTTGTAATAAAAAGGAAGAAATGGAACATAACATACGGAAAACAGAAATTCAATCTTGTACAATTCTCTTTAATAAATTACCTACCTATTTCCTAACCTTAGACCCACTCTAAACCAAAATCTACGTTCTTTTTTCTTCCTCTCAACAATGGCTGCCTCTTCTCTCCACTCCTTTCTTCCTCCAAATTAAAATCAAAATAAAGACTCTCTTCTATGAAAGAAAAAATTAATTAAAGAAGGGAATTGGGGAATCAACACCAAATTAGAATTGTGCATTGAAACGGATCTACAACAACGACGTCTACCTTTCTAAATCAAATTATTCTTTCTAAGCTTCGCAAGGTGAGATTCTTTAATTAAATTTATTAATTAATTAAATTGTTTAGTTTGCGATGTAAATATGATATGATTACGATTTGTTTGGTCATATTTGGTGATATTTGGTGATGATTGTTCTATGTTTGCATAGTTCGTATAGCCCATATGATTATCATTTTTATATTATCTTATGTCATCACTTTGGTTAAATTTGAATTGACCTAATTATCAATTCAAAATAAAAGGAAATATGATGGTCACCGTTCATATGTTATCGCTTGTGTTGGAATTGGATTGATTTGATTTATCAATTCAAAACAAAAGAAATTTGATTGTCACCATTTATATGTAATCATTTGTGTTAGATTGGATTGATCTAATTGATAGATTCAAAATAAATTAAATTTGATCATCACCTTTATGTTAACACTTTTGGTTTGATTTGAATGGATCTGACATATCCATTCATAATAAAAGAAACATGGCTTGTTATTCATATGTTATCGCTTTTTGTTTTACTTGAATTGATTCAACATAGAAAATAAAGATCGTCTTTTTATTTGGATTGATCTAGAATAATCAATTCAACATAGAAACGTAAACACCATTTTTATTTGTGTTCTAAAACACAAATATATTTTAGAAAAATGAGTAATCACCTTTAAGTTGATTTCTCAAACACATATGTTACATAGGAAAAATAAATATCATTTTTTGTATTCACAAATAGAACGTTAAAATAAAAGGTTAGGAAAGATTAAACTTGAAATTAAAGGTTGATCTTTTATTTACATTTCTTGATATAAATAAAACTAGAAATTAAAAGTTAATATTTTGTTAACATTCTTTATGTAAACAAAAATACAAAAATGTTAATTTACATTGGTTAATTAAAGTTAAAGTTAATTCTTTTGCTTACCTTTTTATGTAAACTAAAATGTTGATTTACATTTGTTTTTTTTTTTACTAAAGGTTAATATTTTGTTTACATTTTTTTTATGTAAACAAAAATGTCAAATTGTCATTTCACATTTGTTTATTAATTAAAAGTAAATCTTTTGTTTACATTTTCTTTATGTAAAAAATGTAAAATGTTAATTCACATCTGTTTATTAATTTAAAGTTAATCTTTTGTTTTCATTTTGTATGTAAACAAAAATGTTAAAATTTACATTTGTTTATTAAATTTAAGGTTAATATTTTGTTTACTTTTTTTTTTGTGTAAACAAAAATGTCGAAATCTAAATTAACATTTGTTAATTAAATAAAAAGTCAATGTTTTGTGCATGATTTTTATGTAAACAAAAATGTCTAAATCAAAATTTACATTTATTAATTATATAAAAGGTTATCTTTTGTTTATGTTTTACAATGTAAACATAAATGATAAAATAGATTTTTTTTTATTAAATAGGAAGATGTAAAAATAAGATTTTACATTAAAATAGAAAAATGTGAAAATAGGAAAATGTACAAAACATTTAAAATAGAATTTATATAAAATAAAAAGGTTATGTTTTGTTTGCATTTTACAATGCGAACAAAAATGTTAAAAATAGAATTGATGCAAAATAAAAAGATTATGTTTTGGTTGCATTTTACAATGCAAACAAAATGTTAACAATAGAATTTATAAAATTAAAAGAGTGTATATTTTGTTTGCATTCTCGATGCGAACAAAAGCGTCAAATTAGAACGTAAAATTTAATAATAGATTTTGTTTTGTTTGCACTTCTCAATGCGAACAAAATAATAAATAGGAAGAAAAAGGATCCACTTTAAATTGTTTAAATAAAAAGTATCATCATTTGTTTGCATCCCTCGACGTAAACAAGATAATAAAGTAAAAGTTTTACATTAACATAAAATGTACATTATAATAAAAGGTTACTCTTAAATAAAATATTATTTATTTGCATTTCTTGTATGCAAATAAATTTAAAGAAAAGGACATTCTTGTTAGAAAATATACATTAGGGTAAAAATAACCATTTTTGTCGAATTAGAATTTACAAATGGAAATTTTCAACAAAGAAAAAGTTATTATTTTTCATTCGTTGTTGAAATAGAGTTGTATGCAATATAAAAAATATTTCAATGTTAAGTTATACTTTGGAACATATGATATTTTAAAGGTTAAATATTTTTAAAATATGAAGTATTTTAAAATAAAATTTTTAGAAAATAATTATAATTATAATTATAATTGTTCTTGGACACGAGGTTAGGTCACGTTTATGGCGGAAGTCTGCCCGGAACCAACCGGCATATCCAGCAGCCATAGATGTTGGGCCTAATGTGAGAGGTCCAAGTACACGAATACAAATTGGGTTTTGACTCGAGGTTAAGCCCAACTGTGGAATAAGTCTGCCCGGACCCAACCGGCATATCCAGCATCCACAAGTTGTAGGTCTAATGTGAGAAGTCTAGCCCATTATAAAACATAAATGGATAATATAACAAATTGGATTATTTAATCCATTGTAAATAGAAACATCATTTTAACCTGAATAAGTTTATTAACTTATATTATCCATTTTATAATGAATATTAAAAGAGTTAATTTCAAAATTAATATTTTGAAAATAATGTTTTAATATGAGAAATGATATTTTGATCAGAATAAATGGTTTATTTATTTTAAAATAAATAAAAGGAATTAAGTAAATAAATAAGAACAAGAAATTAAAACCCTTTATTTACAAATAGTGTAAGTAAGGAAGAAAAAGAAGATGAAACCATTTACTTATATTTAGGTAAATAAATAACAAAAGGATAAGAATATATTTATTTACATTTAGGTAAATAAATAGGAAAAAGAAAAGTAAAAACATTTATTTAGGTAAATAAATAAGAAAAGGAAAATGAAAACATTTATTTATATCTAGGTAAATAAATAAATGATAGGAAAGAATAATTTATTTACATTTAGGGTAAATAAAACCCGAAGATAGGGAAGTATAATTTATTTACATTTAGAGTAAATAAAGCAAATGGTAGAAAAGAATAATTTATTTACATTTAGTCTAAATAAAACAGAGATAATAAAGGTGATATTTTTATTGTCATTTTATATGCGATAAAAAGAGTAGATTTTTATAATTAAAATCGCCAAATGATTTATATATATATATATATATATATATATATATATATATATATATATTATAAACTTAACGACACGCGCGCGGCAGTTCGCATATCGGAAATCGTAACTTTAAATAGTTATACCGAAAGATCCGACCATCGGATTTTCCCAAAACAGGAACCGTTAGGACCGCTTTGGGAAGACCTTTCCAACGATATAAATTTCATCAAAATCCAACGGTTAGATTTCAAGATATGTGTAAATCAAATTTGGATGAAAACAGCGCCAGGGTCGCCCTTTGACTCGAAGCGTCGTTAAATTTATTTAAGCTATTTTTATATAAATAAAAATAGCGATAAATCGTTATTAAATACCATTAACGATATAAAATGGTTTAAAACTATATATATGCGAGAATCATTTGAAAAGTCCAAGTTCAATCTCATTTTAAATGATTATACGACGTTTTAAGTCGAAGATTTAAAGACGATGATTGAAGGCCGACGATCTTCACATCGAATGGGTGTGTTGCTACTGAGACCCATGAGAGGAGTAGCTACCTTGAAAGGGCTTCAGTGGTGGCCGTTCGGACGTAGTATTGATTTGTACGGATTTGGCTTTCGCTCAGACCCAGAGCATAAGTTTGTAAAGGGATTGTATGTCCGACGTTGTATTCCTTTATACTATATTCGTTGATCTCTATTTAATATATATCTGTTGGTGGTTAACACCCTTCTCTGAGACATACGAGCTTAGAGGTTATATATTGGTAGAAATCAATGGTATGGTATGGACTGACAATGTGGCATGCCAAGATGCAAATGATCAAGGCTTTTGTTGAAAAGCAGGCCTTGTGGTTGATGACCAAAGCACGGCCTGTTTAGGCATAGCTTTGTGTATAACGTAACCTCACGAGCCTCACACCCCGGTATGAGTCAAAAACGGGATCAGGACTGCAGGGAGTGCACACGTTTCTTTCTAGCTAGAGTGATGTCAGGGACCTACCAGCGCTGACATTTTACTTATGTGGATGATGGATTTTGAGGTACCTCGGATTTATAGGTTGTTAGTGGCCATATTATAGGTTCAAAGGAACCGGGGAACGTGTGTTCAGGCATAACTAATTCACTCCCATAGGAGTGGACCGGCCCTGAAGATCCAAGGGTTCGCCAGTGTCCGAACCCTGAGGCATTTGCTAGAGTGTCTCGAATCGGAGAGGAGCTTGCCCCTAGCCTCGACTCACGATGGAATCCAAATCTCCAATACGACATTACGGCTTTAGTTGTAAACTTATATTTGGCGACATGATATATGGTACCCATGCCGTCTAGGATTGATACATTATGATTGAAATGTTTTTATTTAAAACATATACACACTAATATCAAATCCGTTTTTATCGTATCAAGCATCTTTTGACCATTATAAGGTAAAACCCTATCCTCTGGTGTGTGTTGCATTGTGTGATGGGACTTGGGTCTTATAATGGTTTCATTTTTCCAAAAAAAAAGCATCGCGTTGTTTAACGATTTACTTTATACATGCACCGGCAATCCATTGGAATAAAACCCGTTCCGCATTAGCGGCGTGGTCCTTGGATTGGCCTTATTGTTATTAGTTAAATTAGTTTAGAATTCTCACACCAGTCCCAAGACTGACTCGTAGTTTGTTTCACTTTGCAAACTCGGGTGCCCTCTTTTCCACACGGGCAGTCGAGTAGCTTTTTGCAGATATCTCTCTCTTTAGCAGGATCCTGGATCGATGCCTAAAGTTGTGTCCAGAGCATAGAAGTCTTCCGCTGTTTAATGTATTTAAATCTATTGTAATTTATCTTCCGCTGTAGTTTACTTTATTTGTACTCTGATATTCTGTACTCTGATGTAACATTATTGTAATGTAATAAAAGTCTTTGTTGTTTGTTCTGATGCTGTTGTATTCCCAAAGTTAACGTACGCGAGTTTTGAACGGTCTTGGTCGATCTTGCGATGGATCGGGTCGGGCAAAACCAGTGTCGTTACAGTTGGTATCAGAGCCCTGGTTAGCTCAAATCTTTGGGGTACAACTCGTTAGAACAGAACAAAAGACTCATCAGAGATTGGATTAGTAATATCCAATAAGAATACTCATTAGAGATAGGATCATAGTATCCTAGAATGAGAAAACTCATTAGAGATGGGGTTAGTAATGCCCTAGAATGAGTTCAGAGTGATAAGTATATAATTAACGTATTTTGATTATATATATAATCCTATTTCAGAAAATAAGATTTTTAAATATATAAAAGTATATATATTCGATAAGTTAGCCAACAAATGAAATAAATAAAAGTAAAATTAAAATTTAGTAAGATAATTAAACAACTTTTACCTTAGTTCCTTTTCGAGGACGAAAAGATTTTTAAGTGGGGGCGATTGTAACAACCCGGAATTTTGGGGCCAATTTAAAATTTTATTTTAAATAATTTTGTTAAGAAAATGAGTTAGAAATTAAAAATTTTATTTTAATAAATTATTTTATTAATAATGGCTGAAATACTAAGTTTACAATATTAATTCTATTCTGAACTTAAAAGTCTAAACATAGAGATGGCAATATTACCTTCAGTCTAAATTAGCATGAGATAATGCAAACGTTTTTGAAATATATAACGAATGTTTTCCAACAAAAGTGCAATTAATTGATTTTTGCATTTATGGTAATTTGAAAATAAATTCCAATTCAACAAAAAGATAAGTAGGTGAGTAAAAATGATGATGATGTATAAAACATTTGTGCATAGTAATATGAAGAATTTATGTTGATTTTAAGTTATGAAAAAAGTTGGTCTTGTGTATAAGGAGTTTGAATAACACAATATTTTGTTGGTTTTCATGAGAGCATTATGGAAAAAAAAAGGAAAGACAGTAAAGCTAAATTTGAAGTTAAAAGAGGAATTTAGTTTTAATTCTAAAAGTAAATAATAATAAATTTTAAAAGATATTTTGTATGAATTCTCTAGAACCATATGTGTGTGTGTGTGTGTATATATATATATATATCTAACATAGATATCTGTATAAAAGACAAAACAACATTATTATGTTATAAAGAAAAGAAGGGAAGAAATAATTCACAAGATGCATTAATTCAAATAGGATAATAAATGAAAAGAGAGAAATATATGTTTTGGTTCAATTAGGATAATAAATGTATTCAAAGGTTTTAATGAGAGAAATATAGTTTTATGATTTTACGAACAGAAATATATATAAATATATATATATATATATATATATATATGTGTGTGTGTGTGTGTGTGTATGTATAAAAATATAAAGACAAACAATATGCATGTATGTACTCTTGTTTATCTGTATAATTATATTATAATTTTAGAGAATTAATTATTACTTTTAAAACCCCATTGACATATGAATAATTATATTATAATTTTCTATACGTAAATAAGGTACTGTTATTATAAATTAGGTAAGTGCAAATTATAGATTTGGATTTGAATGTACTCTATTAATGATAGGTATATGGTAAGGTTTTCCATAATAAATGGGGAATAAATGACTGTGATTTTTGAATTGTTAGCAGTAAATTGGAATTAATTGCAGTAATTGTAAAGGTTACAACTGACTTAAATGAGAATTAAGATTGTAATCACGTATTTTATAGGCAAATTAATAGGACAATAAATGTAACGACCCGCCTTTTTGCCCGATTCTCGCCGGTAATTAAACCAACTTAAACCGTTCATAAAGACGGATAGTTATGGGTACGTACATATTTGAACAAAATAACAAAACTTTTTATTGCACAAAACAATATTACATTAGAGTTACAGGGAATATCAGAGTTACCCATATATACACAGCGGAAGGAAACATATAACTATACTCTCAGCGGGAGAACGAACCACAGCGGAAGCTTCAACTCTATCGTGGACTCCAACTCTAAAAGCTCTCTAAATCCTGCTCCAACGATCCACAACTGCAAAACTAAACTATTGGCTGCCCGTGCGAAAATCATGGGCACCCAGAGTTTAGGTGAAGGAACAATAAACTCTAGGTCAGTCGTGGGACTGGTGTGAGAATTCAAAATAGTTTTAGGATTTATTTTAAAGTTGGGAAATTCACCGGACCACGCCGCTAACGCGGAACGGGTTTACTCCATGTGAATACCCGTGCATATAAATTCGCAATGACTTTGGGGAAAATGAAGCAATCATAAGCTCGTCCCACATCACACAATGCAAGCGCACACCAGATGGGCGAGTTTTATCTTATGACAACCAAATATGCTTTCATACGTAAAATTCTCTTCAATACCATAATATATATATAGTGTGGAAAACATTTCGCAAGTAAATGTATTAATCCTAGACAACATATACCCCATAATATATGTTGCCATATATATATACAATCAAATCGTATGGCTCGCATAAGAAATTTGGGTTTCCAATTTGATGATTCCTGGCAAGAAAGATCAATCAGGGATACAAAACGAAGTGCCTCAACGGCTTTTTCGACCATACACGGACACCGACTACACATCGTCAGGGCAGATCAACGGTTTTCGACCAGACATGGCCCCCCGAACATACCCAACTTCCCCAAGTTCATAAGTGGTTTCCCACTGTTGCGCAACTTCATCATCAATTCATATATAAGTATAAAACCTAACCGCCAGTTTCTCATCAATCCGGGGTGTGAGGTTTGTCTCTGTCACGTCATACACAAAGCAATGCTTCGATAAGCCATTCTTTGATCCTCACTAGATCGTTTCATAACTTGAGTATGCCACATTGACAATTCACGACATATCACTGATTTAAATGAATGCATACCCTCTAAGTTCATATGACTTAGAGACGGGAATAATATATTGCCACAAATCCGATATACATTAACGGAAATCAGTGTTATGCGGTCAATTTCAATGTCAGACACACCATCCATACAAGTCCGTCCTGGGTCTGAACGGAACGAAAGTTCTCCCCATACGTTCGTACTTTCTGCCACTTCGGTACTAGGGGCATCTCTCTACTGTAGCTAGCAGTAAAGAAACCAATCAGCAGACAGCCCGTTCGATTGTGAAGAACCATGGTCTTCATTCATCGATTCCAAGTCCTGAATATGCTTCATGCGTCGTATTATTACTTGGAATGGTTTTCGGACTTAAATCCGATCCCGGTCTTTCCAAGAAATAAGCGTATTCATAAAACAACTGTCATGGATCATACAGGGTTACAAATTCAAATCTTCTTTCCAAATATTGTCGCTTTACTTCAAATTAAGGTTAGATTCAAATTCTCGTAAACTCGTTATCATCTTAACCCTTATTCATTTTCCAAACCTTATATTTCAAAACAATCTTTATTGATTCATCGTTATCTCGAACTACCAAATCTTTTATTTGGATTCAAACTTCCATTAATATTTCAAATATAAGTTTATATAGAATCTAATTGATTTATATTTGATATTGATTCATGACTCAGGCAAACACAATCAGAATTTGGATATGGACATGTTACAATATTTCTGATCATCTTTGTCTGCTCCTATAAATCCATATCGAATATCAGACGACAAATTCCATAAACTCATTCTCTCTTCAATTCAAATCAAATTTCAATTCCATATAATATATTTAGCTTCTTTAAATCAAGTTCTTCATTCTTATTTCAGATATCACATCTTGTTTGCAAAATTCACATTTTCCTATCGACGGGAAAAAATCTCTTGAAATCTTTTTATTCAAAATACCATCACGCTTCTGTTATGCACTCTGAGTTAGCGTATCCAAGTTTCAACTAGTATTGTTTCAAATATTACATAAAAATGTATTTCACATTCTTTGAAACCAAATTCTCAAGTATATATTCTATTTCCAAATCTTCTTGCATACGATGGATTCAATAAATTAACTACTATGTAAGTTCATTTACCAAACGTAACATAGTATTTAGGACAAAATCGAACTTGAGAATTAATTTGTAAAATCCTTTTCAAACAGAATATTATATTGATTCCAATTCCAAATTATTTTTTTCTCGCAATCCATTATCAAGTTAGTCCAATATTACCAAACCTTTATTTCAAATGGAAAAAGGGATCTTTATGCTTTTCAACCCTTGTTTCATTGTTATTTTTTTCAAAAATCAATATCGAATGCCTTTCTCGATTAAATTTCAAAACTTAATTTAAATTTAAATAAGTCGTGAGCAATAGGAATTATTCCCAGAACCCTTTTATTTGAGATTCAAAATTTATATTCATGAATGGTCATTACATGATGTCTATTAATTCAAATACACATTTATTCTAAATTTAACAGTTTCAATTCAAATTTTCAAAGTATATTTTGAATTAACCGTCCGTCCGTCGGATCAGTTAGGGATAGCCAGGGAGAGCAGGAAACTATATTTCCAAACCCAAGCCTAGACACTATCCTCTCTGTCATCCGGAAACGGTATGGTATCAATGCTCGTTATTGATAAAATTAAAATTTCCTACTTTAATTTATAAATCCGTATTTCATATTCTTCTCTGATCTAAATTTGAAACCCAATTCAATAACTCACTAGCATTCGGAGTTATTTTCAAAATACGTCTCATGCGAGTATTGATTCTCAAATTTGATTTACAAATAGTTTAAACTCAACTTTAAACTAATTTGATCTTATTTTATATAAATAAATTTCTTTTAAATGGAAAGAGAACGTGAATCGATAACCCGTATGATTACACAGCTACAGTGTATGGGTGAACTCATGAAATCGGATCAAAACAACAGACACAACTTCATTCATCACAACACAACAATTAAAATAATTAAATAACTGTGCTCAGAGCGTTACAGTCCATAACGCTCAGTGTTTATGGTGTTTCATTCGCATAACATTCATCGAACAACCAGTGACAATCATTCATAACAAGTCATGATCATTAACAAATTATAATTAACACTAATTATAAATAACTGTGACTAATTTAAATAAATTTAAATTAGAATTCTCACCTGAACTGCGCTCCGATATCCATCGTCGAGACCCATATCAACTGAGAACCAGTCTACGAACATTTTTTTCCACGGACACTGCTCTCATTGCGCACACATATTACTCGCATGCAAGCTCCACGGACGACGCACACAACTTCTTTGCAACGGACTTCGGAAATCCACGTACAAACGTACGCTGCTATCGTCGTGTGTACACACTTCTTCTCGCAACAAACAAACTTTACGGAGGCTACTATTCGCACCTTCCTTCTTTATATACACTCAAACACTTTGCTTGATTTTTTTTTATTATTATTATATAAAAAGGGCGGACTGACAGGATTTTCATCCTTCCTTTTTCTTTTAAAATGGGACGGAGTCACGCATGAAGAACTGGGTGGACTTCTTGGTTGCCGATGGGTGCTGACTGAGGGAAGATGGCGGGATTGGGTGGTTGGAAATGAGTAGGAGTCGGGGTAGATGGCTGACAAGGGAGAGAAGGGTGACTGGGACCGTTTTAAGTGGGCGATGGCTGCTGTGTCGGAGGTTAGTGCATTGGGAGGCGGACAGGAAGTGGATGGACGAGCTGATGGTGGTTGTCTTGGGAGTATGAGAGTGGCGGACGTGTGGTGTTGGTTATAGGAGAGGGAGGCCGACAGTTTGAAGTAGCAAGAGTGGAGAGGTGTGGCGTTATGGAGGAGGGGAGCTGAAAGAAAGGAGAGGAGTGCAGTAGAGTGGCCGAACTGTTTTAGCATGAGGTGAAGAAACATGGTGAAGGATGATGTAGAAAGGAAAGTGGGGAGGTACAACGTGTGGAGTAAAAAAGGAGCAAGGTGAAAATAGTGTATATGCAAACAGTGAAGTGTTGCTGAAAATGGTGCGCACGCATTCATTTAACTAGGCAAGCTTAGGGGTGATTTAGTAAATCTGAACTAGGACACATGGCTCATCCATGCAACTCAATTACATGTATTGTTACACGCGTGAGGACACTTGCTCCTATTTATAATATTCATTGTCATGCATTGTTACACATAGGATACACACGTTTTAATTTGATTCCTTCTAATTGCATGTTGGACAAATAATTATGTATTTATTTAATTATAAAATTCTAATTTATAGTAACACTTATGGTAACACATATATATATAAAACCAAAACATTACAATCTAAAGTGATACTACCCATCTTTTAACACATAAAGAAATAAAATTATGAAATTTACTCAAAATAAATCTTTATAAAAATGTATAAACTTATACATTAACATAATATAACTTGAAATAAATTTTCTTACCAAATAGTTGAAATATTTCATTTGAAATGAAATGTTTAAAATTTTTATAAAGGTTTATATCCTTGAATTTAAATATCATTATAAATAAAAATAAGATTAAAACTTCTCCAAAACTTCATGTTATAAAATAAATCATCCTTTACGAAATATACAAATACCATTAGATGTAATCAAATTTAAATAATGTTATCACTTAACAATATTAAGTATAACCATTAAAATAAGTTTATATCACAAGAATAAAATTATTTATTCAAACAAATAAAAAATTTTATATTTAAACCTTAAAAAATAATTCAAAATACATATAGAAAATTCCAAATCAACTTGGTAAAATATTGGGTTGTTACATTCACCCCCCCTTAAGACTTTTCGTCCTCGAAAAGGGAAAAGGTTAAATTTTTAAACTTCTATATAAATTGTAAATCGAACTTTCCTATATGTTTTGGAATAGGTTCTAAACAAACAGATTTAAAATTAAAAGTGGAACCCATATATCATAGTCAATTCAAAATATCATGTTATACAGATCATTCAAGTTAGTATACAAAATGTGCCTATCCCTATGAACTACGTACTTGGGGTAGTCCAAAATACAGTCACCAAAAGTGTACCTATCTATCTGATACTAGTCTCTCAAAAACCGTCCTAGCCCAAAACATCTTAGTGCATCTAGGCACATATGACATACTATACACAAGGTTTAAACTCATCGCGCACAACTCCCTGATGCATCTGATCTGTCGTCGGATGGTCCAGACAAACAAATCTCCTTGGGTTCCTTATTAATGAACCCTTTCTTATCATCAGCCAAAACTCATCATTATACCTAATCTCCTCATCGTCCTCATGTCTTATGATGAATCCATCCTCATCTACTATGAATCCATCTTGCTTATTGCCCATAAATCCGTCTTTATCAGCCTCGTCCAAAGGATGCTCTATATTCTCCATCTCCTTATCAAACTCATCATCTCCCGCCTTTGGTAGCGGGTCATCCTCGAATATAGGCTGCTCTTCATCTGCTACAACATCATCATCATGTAGGGGCTACTCCATAACATCGTCAAATTCAACGTCTCCCACCTCTGGAAGTGGGTCGTCCTCAGCTACAACTACCGACTTCCCTAGCTCATGTAACAACACATCAAACTGCTCAACTATTGTTGGGTCCAAATCTAAGCCGGGGTCCTCTGGTACTAGGACCTGTCCTAATAACTTCTGGTCTCTCTCATCAAGGACCTATTTACATAAAACCTTTAATGTAGCCTTATCCATAACTGGGGAAATCTAAATCTCAAAATGGGATGTTGCCTCAACCCCTATCATTCTATCACTAATCGTCGGGCTTGGGCATACTCACATATCATTATAGGGTCGTCTTGCTGTGAAGTTGGTTCTATTCTTAACATATCAAGATAATGGTCAGAACTACTGTCCATGTCGCTATCAGGGTACTCGGTCTGATTCTCAATTGGGGTGGAATCTGATGAAATCTCAATTTCCCTAATGGTTACTCGAGTTATTGGAAATACATTATTGAATTCTCTATTAATGCTACCCCAAGGACGAAACTAAGCAAGATATTGTCGTATACTTAGCCATTTACTACCCAAAAAAAAAATTAAATTTTAAAGCTTATGGGTCATCCAAATCTACTATTTAAAACTCATCACTAACTTAACCAAAACGATTCAAGTTAAGTGTTTATGTCCAAATTCCTTTTTCCAAAGTTTTCAAAATTCATTAAGGGTTTATTTATCAAATCATATAAATGGTTAAAGGTCCAAATCGGGTCATCCTAATTCCTAACAAACCAATCCAGAAATCATTATTATACAAATTGGTTGATAAACTTTACTTAAGTTTTAATGCAATTCGAACACTTCCAAACTACCATTTAAAGGATTTTATACTGAAGTTATCCAATTTCATTTATACCAAAAAATCTTTATACTTAAGATTTTAAGTTCACAAATTTCATTAAAACACGTTGATTTAAATAAGGAAAGACGCTCTCTCAAACGTAATACTCCGGAATCTCATTCTAGGTCCTAACCCTATCTCTAATGAGATATTGTAACTCTGATGAGTTCTATCTTCTTGTTCAAATATGTCGTACCCTATAGCTTTGTATAAACCAAAGCTCTGATACCATTTGTAACGACCCGCCTTTTTGCCCGATTCTCGCCGGTAATTAAACCAACTTAAACCGTTCATAAAGACGGATAGTTATGGGTACATACATATTTGAACAAAATAACAGAACTTTTTATTGCACAAAACAATATTACATTAGAGTTACAGGGAATATCAGAGTTACCCATATATACACAGCGGAAGGAAACATATAACTATACTCTCAGCGGGAGAACGAACCACAGCGGAAGCTTCAACTCTATCGTGGACTCCAACTCTAAACGATCTCTAAATCCTGCTCCAACGATCCACAACTGCAAAACTAAACTATTGGCTGCCCGTGCGAAAATCATGGGCACCCAAAGTTTAGGTGAAGGAACAATAAACTCTAGGTCAGTCGTGGGACTGGTGTGAGAATTCAAAATAGTTTTAGGATTTATTTTAAAGTTGGGAAATTCACCGAACCAGGCCGCTAACGCGGAACGGGTTTACTCCATGTGAATACCCGTGCATATAAATTCGCAATGACTTTGGGGAAAATGAAGCAATCATAAGCTCGTCCCACATCACACAATGCAAGCGCACACCAGATGGGCGAGTTTTATCTTATGACAACCAAATATGCTTTCATACGTAAAATTCTCTTCAATACCATAATATATATAGTGTGGAAAACATTTCGCAAGTAAATGTATTAATCCTAGACAGCATATACCCCATAATATATGTTGCCATATATATATACAATCAAATCGTATGGCTCGCATAAGAAATTTGGGTTTCCAATTTGATGATTCCTGGCACGAAAGATCAATCAGGGATACAAAACGAAGTGCCTCAACGGCTTTTTCGACCATACGCGGACACCGACTACACATCGTCAGGGCAGATCAACGGTTTTTGACTAGACACGGCCCCCTGAACATACCCAACTTCCCCAAGTTCATAAGTGGTTTCCCACTGTTGCGCAACTTCATCATCAATTCATATATAAGTATAAAACCTAACCGCCAGTTTCTCATCAATCCGGGGTGTGAGGTTTGTCGCTGTCACGTCATACACAAGGCAATGCTTCGATAAGCCATTCTTTGATCCTCACTAGCTCGTTTCATAACTTGAGTATGCCACATTGACAATTCACGACATATCACTGATTTAAATCAATGCATACCCTCTAAGTTCATATGACTTAGAGACGGGAATAATATATTGCCACAAATCCGATATACATTAACGGAAATCAGTGTTATGCGGTCAATTTCAATGTCAGACACACCATCCATACAAGTCCGTCCTAGGTCTGAACGGAACGAAAGTTCTCCCCATACGTTCATACTTTCTGCCACTTCGGTACTAGGGGCATCTCTCTACTGTAGCTAGCAGTAAAGAAACCAATCAGCAGACAGCCCGTTCGATTGTGAAGATCCACGGTCTTCATTCATTGATTCCAAGTCTTGAATATGCTTCATGCGTCGTATTATTACTTGGAATGGTTTTCGGACTTAAATCCGATCCCGGTCTTTCCAAGAAATAAGCGTATTCATAAAACAACTGTCATGGATCACACAAAGTTACAAATTCAAATCACCTTTCCAAATATTGTCACTTTACTTCAAATTAAGGTTAGATTCAAATTCTCGTAAACTCGTTATCATCTTAACCCTTATTCATTTTCCAAACCTTATATTTCAAAACAATCTTTATTGATTCGTCGTTATCTCGAACTACCAAATCTTTTATTTGGATTCAAACTTCCATTAATATTTCAAATATAAGTTTATATAGAATCTAATCGACTTATATTTGACATTGATTCATGACTCAGGCAAACACAATCAGAATTTGGATATGGACATGTTACAATATTTCTGATCGTCTTTGTCTGCTCCTGTAAATCCATATCGAATATCAGACGACAAATTCCATAAACTCATTCTCTCATCAATTCAAATCAAATTTCAATTCCATATAATATATTTAACTTCTTTAAATCAAGTTCTTCATTCTCATTTCAGATATCACATCTTGTTTGCAAAATTCACATTTTCCTATCGACGGGAAAAAATCTCTTGAAATCTTTTTATTCAAAATACCATCACGCTTCTGTTACGCACTCTGAGTTGGCGTATCCAAGTTTCAACTAGTATTGTTTCAAATATTACATAAAAATGTATTTCACATTCTTTGAAACCAAATTCTCAAGTATATATTCTATTTCCAAATCTTCTTGCATACGATGGATTCAATAAATTAACTACTATGTAAGTTCATTTACCAAACGTAACATAGTATTTAGGACAAAATCGAACTTGAGAATTAATTTGTAAAACCCTTTTCAAACAGAATATTATATTGATTCCAATTCCAAATTATTATTTTCTCGCAATCCATTATCAAGTTAGTCCAATATTACCAAACCTTTATTTCAAATGGAAAAAGGGATCTTTATGCTTTTCAACCCTTGTTTCATTGTTTTTTTTCTTCAAAAATCAATATCGAATGCCTTTCTCGATTAAATTTCAAAACTTAATTTAAATTTAAATAAGTCGTGAGTAATAGGAATTATTCCCAAAACCCTTTTATTTGAGATTCAAAATTTATATTCATGAATGGTCATTACATGATGTCTATTAATTCAAATACGCATTTATTCTAAATTTAATAGTTTCAATTCAAATTTTCAAAGTATATTTTGAATTAACCGTCCGTCCGTCGGATCAGTTAGGGATAGCCAGGGAGAGCAGGAAACTATATTTCCAAACCCAAGCCTAGACACTATCCTCTCTGTTATCCTGAAACGGTATGGTATCAATGCTCGTTATTGATAAAATTAAAATTTCCTACTTTAATTTATAAATCCATATTTCATATTCTTCTCTGATCTAAATTTGAAACCCAATTCAATAACTCACTAGCGTTCGGAGTTATTTTCAAAATACGTCTCATGCGAGTATTGATTCTCAAATTTGATTTACAAATAGTTTAAACTCAACTTTAAACTAATTTGATCTTATTTTATATAAATAAATTTCTTTTAAATGGAAAGAGAACGTGAATCGCTAACACGTATGATTACACAGCTACAGTGTATGGGTGAACTCATGAAATCGGATCAAAACAACAGACACAACTTCATTCATCACAACACAACAATTAAAATAATTAAATAACTGTGCTCAGAGCGTTACAGTCCATAACGCTCAGTGTTTATGGTGTTTCATTCGCATAACATTCATCGAACAACCAGTGACAATCATTCATAACAAGTCATGATCATTAACAAATTATAATTAACACTAATTATAAATAACTGTGACTAATTTAAATAAATTTAAATTAGAATTCTCACCTGAACTGCGCTCCGATATCCATCGTCGAGACCCATATCAACTGAGCACCAGTCTACGAACATTTTTTTCCACGGACACCGCTCTCATTGCGCACACATATTACTCGCATGCAAGCTCCACGGACGACGCACACAACTTCTTTGCAACGGACTTCGGAAATCCACGTACAAACGTACGCTGCTATCGTCGTGTGTACACACTTCTTCTTGCAACAAACAAACTTTACGGACGCTACTATTCGCACCTTCCTTCTTTGTATACACTCAAACACTTTGCTTGAATTTTTTTTTTTATTATATAAAAAGGGCGGACTGACAGGATTTTCATACTTCCTTTTTCTTTTAAAATGGGACGGAGTCACGCATGAAGAACTGGGTGGACTTCTTGGTTGCCGATGGGTGCTGACTGAGGGAAGATGGCGGGATTGGGTGGTTGGAAATGAGCAGGAGTCGGGGTAGATGGCTGACAGGGGAGAGAAGGGTGACTGGGACTGTTTTAAGTGGGCGATGGCTGCTGTGTCGGAGGTTAGTGCAGTGGGAGGCGGACGGGAAGTGGATGGACGAGTTGATGGTGGTTGTCTTGGGAGTATGAGAGTGGCGGACGTGTGGTGTTGGTTATAGGAGAGGGAGGCCGACAGTTTGAAGTAGCAAGAGTGGAGAGGTGTGGCGTTATGGAGGAGGGGAGCTGAAAGAAAGGAGAGGAGTGCAGTAGAGTGGCCGAACTGTTTTAGCATGAGGTGAAGAAACATGGTGAAGGATGATGTAGAAAGGAAAGTGGGGAGGTATAGCGTGTGGAGTAAAAAAGGAGCAAGGTGAAAATAGTGTATATGCAAACAGTGAAGTGTTGCTGAAAATGGTGCGCACGCATTCATTTAACTAGGCAAGCTTAGGGGTGATTTAGTAAATCTGAACTAGGACACATGGCTCATCCATGCAACTCAATTACATGTATTGTTACACGCGTGAGGACACTTGCTCCTATTTATAATATTCATTGTCATGCATTGTTACACATAGGATACACACGTTTTAATTTGATTCCTTCTAATTGCATGTTGGACAAATAATTATGTATTTATTTAATTATAAAATTCTAATTTATAGTAACACTTATGGTAACACACATATATATAAAACCAAAACATTACAATCTAAAGTGATACTACCCATCTTTTAACACATAAAGAAATAAAATTATGAAATTTACTCAAAATAAATCTTTATAAAAATGTATAAACTTATACATTAACATAATATAACTTGAAATAAATTTTCTTACCAAATAGTTGAAATATTTCATTTGAAATGAAATGTTTAAATTTTTTATAAAGGTTTATATCCTTGAATTTAAATATCATTATAAATAAAAATAAGATTAAAACTTCTCCAAAACATCATGTTATAAAATAAATCATCCTTTACGAAATATACAAATACCATTAGATGTAATCAAATTTAAATAGTGTTATCACTTAACAATATTAAGCATAACCATTAAAATAAGTTTATATCACAAGAATAAAATTATTTATTCAAACAAATAAAAAGAATTTATATTTAAACCTTAAAAAAAAAATTCAAAATACATATAGAAAATTCCAAATCAACTTGGTAAAATATTGGGTTGTTACAATAAATGTCAAAAGTTTATATATAAAGTAAGTAAATTTGTAATAAAAAGGAAGAAATGGAACATAACATACGGAAAACAGAAATTCAATCTTGTACAATTCTCTTTAATAAATTACCTACCTATTTCCTAACCTTAGACCCACTCTAAACCAAAATCTACGTTCTTTCTTTTTCCTCTCAACAATGGCTGCCTCTTCTCTCCACTCCTTTCTTCCTCCAAATTAAAATCAAAATAAAGACTCTCTTCTATGAAAGAAAAAATTAATTAAAGAAGGGAATTGGGGAATCAACACCAAATTAGAATTATGCATTGAATCGGATCTACAACAACGACGTCTACCTTTCTAAATCAAATTATTCTTTCTAAGCTTTGCAAGGTGAGATTCTTTAATTAAATTTATTAATTAATTAAATTGTTTAGTTTGCGATGTAAATATGATATGATTACGATTTTTTTGGTCATATTTGGTGATATTTGGTGATGATTGTTCTATGTTTGCATAGTTCGTATAGCCCATATGATTATCATTTTTATATTATCTTATGTCATCACTTTGGTTAAATTTGAATTGACCTAATTATCAATTCTAAATAAAAGGAAATATGATGGTCACCGTTCATATGTTATCGCTTGTGTTGGAATTGGATTGATTTGATTTATCAATTCAAAACAAAAGAAATTTGATTGTCACCATTTATATGTAATCATTTGTGTTAGATTGGATTGATCTAATTGATAGATTCAAAATAAATTAAATTTGATCATCACCTTTATGTTAACACTTTTGGTTTGATTTGAATGGATCTGACATATCCATTCATAATAAAAGAAACATGGCTTGTTATTCATATGTTATCGCCTTTTGTTTTACTTGAATTGATTCAACATAGAAAATAAAGATCGTCTTTTTATTTGGATTGATCTAGAATAATCAATTCAACATAGAAACGTAAACACCATTTTTATTTGTGTTCTAAAACACAAATATATTTTAGAAAAATGGGTAATCACCTTTAAGTTGATTTCTCAAACACATATGTTACATAGGAAAAATAAATATCATTTTTTGTATTCACAAATAGAACATTAAAATAAAAGGTTAGGAAAGATTAAACTTGAAATTAAAGGTTGATCTTTTATTTGCATTTCTTGATATAAATAAAACTAGAAATTAAAAGTTAATATTTTGTTTACATTCTTTATGTAAACAAAAATACAAAAATGTTAATTTACATTGGTTAACTAAAGTTAAAGTTAATTCTTTTGCTTACCTTTTTATATAAACTAAAATGTTGATTTACATTTGTTTTTTTTACTAAAGGCTAATATTTTGTTTACATTTTTTTTATGTAAACAAAAATGTCAAATTGTCAATTCACATTTGTTTATTAATTAAAAGTAAACCTTTTGTTTACATTTTCTTTATGTAAAAAAAGTAAAATGTTAATTCACATCTGTTTATTAATTTAAATTTAATCTTTTGTTTTCATTTTGTATGTAAACAAAAATGTTAAAATTTAAAATTCACATTTGTTTATTAAATTTAAGGTTAATATTTTGTTTACTTTTTTTTTGTGTAAACAAAAATGTCGAAATCTAAATTAACATTGGTTAATTAAATAAAAAGTCAATGTTTTGTTCATGATTTTTATGTAAACAAAAATGTCTAAATCAAAATTTACATTTATTAATTATATAAAAGGTTATCTTTTGTTTACGTTTTACAATGTAAACATAAATGATAAAATAGATTTTTTTTATTAAATAGGAAGATGTAAAAATAAGATTTTACATTAAAATAGAAAAATGTGAAAATAGGAAAATGTACAAAACATTTAAAATAGAATTTATATAAAATAAAAAGGTTATGTTTTGTTTGCATTTTACAATGCGAACAAAAATGTTAAAAATAGAAATGACGCAAAATAAAAAGATTATGTTTTGGTTGCATTTTACGATGCAAACAAAATGTTAACAATAGAATTTATAAAAATAAAAGAGTTTATATTTTGTTTGCATTCTCGATGCGAACAAAAGCGTCAAATTAGAATGTAAAATTTAATAATAGATTTTGTTTTGTTTGCACTTCTCAATGCGAACAAAATAATAAATAGGAAGAAAAAGGATCCACTTTAATTGTTTAAATAAAAAGTATCATCATTTGTTTGCATCCCTCGACGTAAACAAGATAATAAAGTAAAAGTTTTACATTAACATAAAATGTACATTATAATAAAAGGTTACTCTTAAATAAAATATTATTTATTTGCATTTCTTGTATGCAAATAAATTTAAAGAAAAGGACATTCTTGTTCGAAAATATACATTAGGATAAAAATAACCATTTTTGTCGAATTAGAATTTACAAATGGAAATTTTCAACAAAGACAAAGTTATTATTTTTCATTCGTTGTTGAAATAGAATTGTATGCAATAGAATATTTCAATGTAAAATTATACTTTGGAACATATGATATTTTAAAGGTTAAATATTTTTAAAATATGAAGTATTTTAAAATAACATTTTTAGAAAATAATTATAATTATAATTATAATTGTTCTTGGACACGAGGTTAGGTCACGTTTATGGCGGAAGTCTGCCTGGAACCAACCGGCATATCCAGCAGCCATAGATGTTGGGCCCAATGTGAGAGGTCCAAGTACACGAATACAAATTGGGTTTTGACTCGAGGTTAAGCCCAACTGTGGAATAAGTCTGTCCGGACCCAACCGGCATATCCAGCATCCACAATTTGTAGGTCTAATGTGAGAAGTCTAGCCCATTATAAAACATAAATGGATAATATAACGAATTGGATTATTTAATCCATTGTAAATGGAAACATCATTTTAACCTGAATAAGTTTATTAACTTATATTATCCATTTTAAAATGAATATTAAAAGAGTTAATTTCAAAATTAATATTTTGAAAATAATGTTTTAATATGAGAAATGATATTTTGATCAGAATAAATGGTTTATTTATTTTAAAATAAATAAAAGGAATTAAGTAAATAAATAAGAACAAGAAATTAAAACCCTTTATTTACAAATAGTGTAAGTAAGGAAGAAAAAGAAGATGAAACCATTTACTTATATTTAGGTAAATAAAGAACAAAAGGATAAGAATATATTTATTTACATTTAGGTAAATAAATAGGAAAAAGAAAAGTAAAAACATTTATTTAGGTAAATAAATAAGAAAAGGAAAATGAAAACATTTATTTATATCTAGGTAAATAAATAAATGATAGGAAAGAATAATTTATTTACATTTAGGGTAAATAAAACCCGAAGATAGGGAAGTATAATTTATTTACATTTAGAGTAAATAAAGCAAATGGTAGAAAAGAATAATTTATTTACATTTAGTGTAAATAAAACAGAGATAATAAAGGTGATATTTTTATCATCATTTTATATGCGATAAAAAGAATAGATTTTTATAATTAAAATCACCAAATGATTTATATATATATATATAAATATAAATTATAAACTTAACGACACGCACGCGGCAGTTCGCGTATCGGAAATCGTAACTTTAAATAGTTATACCGAAAGATCCGACCATCGGATTTTCCCAAAACTGGAACCGTTAGGACCGCTTTGGGAAGACCTTTCCAACGATATAAATTTCGTCAAAATCCAACGGTTAGATTTCAAGATATGTGTAAATCAAATTTGGTTAAAAATAGCGCCAGGGTCGCCCTTTGACCCGAAGCGTCGTTAAATTTATTTAAGCTATTTTTATATAAATAAAAATAGCGATAAATCGTTATTAAATACCGTTAACGATATAAAATGGTTTAAAACTATATATATGCGAGGATCATTTGAAAAGTCCAAGTTCAATCTCATTTCAAATGATTATATGACGTTCTAAGTCGAAGATTTAAAGACGATGATTGAAGGCCGATGATCTTCACATCGAATGGGTGTGTTGCTACTGAGACCCATGAGAGAAGTAGCTACCTTGAAAGGGCTTCAGTAGTGGCCGTTCGGACGTAGTGTTGATTTGTACGGATTTGGCTTTCGCTCAGACCCAGAGCATAAGTTTGTAAAGGGATTGTATGTCTGACGTTGTATTCCTTTATACTATATTCGTTGATCTCTATTTAATATATATTTGTTTGCTGGTTAACACCCTTCTCTGAGACATACGAGCTTAGAGGTTATATATTGGTAGAAATCAATGGTATGGTATGGATTGACAATGTGGCATGCCAAGATGCAAATGATCAAGGCTTTTGTTGAAAAGCAGGCCTTGTGGTTGATGATCAAAGCACGGCCTGTTTAGGCATAGCTTTGTGTATAACGTAACCTCACGAGCCTCACACCCCGATATGAGTCAAAAACGAGATTAGGACTGCAGGGAGTGCACACGTTTCTTTCTAGCTAGAGTGATGTCAGGGACCTACCAGCGCTGACATTTTACTTATGTGGATGATGGATTTTGAGGTACCTCGGATTTATAGGTTGTTAGTGGCCATATTATAGGTTCAAAGGAACCGGGGAACGTGTGTTCAGGCATAAATAATTCACTCCCATAGGAGTGGACCGGCCCTGAAGATCCAAGGGTTCGCCAGCGTCCGAACCCTGAGGCATTTGCTAGAGTGTCTCGAATCGGAGAGGAGCTTGCCCCTAGCCTCGAATCATGATGGAATCCAAATCTCCAATACGACATTACGGCTTTAGTTGTAAACTTATATTTGGCGACATGATATATGGTACCCATGCCATCTAGGATTGATACATTATGATTGAAATGTTTTTATTTAAAACATATACACACTAATATCAAATCCGTTTTTATCGTATCAAGCATCTTTTGACCACTATAAGGTAAAACCCTATCCTCTGGTGTGCGTTGCATTGTGTGATGGGACTTGGGTCTTATAATGGTTTCATTTTTCCAAAAAAAAAAGCATCGCGTTGTTTAACGATTTACTTTATTCATGCACCGGCAATCCATTGGAATAAAACCCGTTCTGCATTAGCGGCGTGGTCCTTGGATTTGCCTTATTGTTATTAGTTAAATTAGTTTAGAATTCTCACACCAGTCCCAAGACTGACTCGTAGTTTGTTTCACTTTGCAAACTCGGGTGCCCTCTTTTCCACACGGGCAGTCGAGTAGCTTTTTGAAGATATCTCTCTCTTTAGCAGGATCCTGGATCGAAGCCTAAAGCTGTGTCCAGAGCATAGAAGTCTTCCGCTATTTAATGTATTTAAATCTGTTGTAATTTATCTTTTGCTGTAGTATACTTTATTTGTACTCTGATATTCTGTACTCTGATGTAACATTATTGTAATGTAATAAAAGTCTTTGTTGTTTGTTCTGATGTTGTTGTATTCCCAAAGTTAACGTACACGAGTTTTGAACGGTCTTGGTCGATCTTGCGATCGATCGGGTCGGGCAAAACCAGTGTCGTTACATATGTATTCATTGCTCCATGTACATCAATATGCATGAGACCCAATACTTATCGCTCAATCACTGTGTCAAGTGAAAGGTGACTTAGCTATTTTCCCTAATAAAAAAGATTTGCATTCTTTATATGATTCAAAATCAAATAATTTCAAAATTCCATGATTATGGAGTTCTGATATGCTTTCTTGTTTATATGGGCTAAATGGTAATGCTAAAGGTATGCTGGATTTTAAATCACTAAATTTAATCCACTTAGTTTTTATGTCAAGTACATAATAGTTAAGGATTTACAAAGATCATTAACTACTTGTGAAATTCCATACGATATTTCATTTAAAATGAATAACAATTGTTCATTTATTACAAATGAAATTCAAACTTGTCTAAACAAGATCTATTATAACATTTATCTTAAGTGGAATTTCATTATAACAATTATTTTATTTATTTAATTAAGCCAGTATTATCAACAAGAATTACCTTCCTATGGATAATCCAGCAACATTTTCTTCATTTCCAATCGTAGGTTCACTTGTTCCTTTTATCAGATTTCTACTTGTTTTTTAACTTCTGTAACTTTACATACATTTATGTAACTCATATCTAGTATCTAATACTAGAGATGTACAAGTAAATTCTTATAACATTTATATTTTATTCGGTTGAAGTCACAACCCAACCTTTCATTTAGGATCTTCTATTTTGTAGAACAATTACGTTTAATTTGTTTGAGTACAATCCTCAAATTTCAATGTCAGTCAAGAAATTTGATTTAATTCAATTTATCCTTCTTAAGGATTAATTTAAATTATCGGAATTATTTATTATTTAATATCTACAATAGATAATAAATAATAACTGATTCTTTAATATTTATTTAATATAAATTTTGACAATCAAAATTGTATACTAACATAAATGTGTAATTTAAACTAAAATATGCTCCCATTCAAATTAACATCCCTTTTATTTATATACATATATCAGTGTGTGTGTGTATATATATATAATGGTGTTCCAAGATCCATATCTAATCATGTTTTAACTCTGCTTTGGCAAATCCCCAAAACACAACCTTTTAGGTAGACATCTTATGTCAATTATATCATACATATAACTCTTGGATCGCATGATGAACATTTTGTTCAATATTATTCATTTGCTCAAATATAGAATAATTCATGTTGTTGTCTCTAAGCCATTATCTTATTATGCAGCTCAGTTAAATCAGACCCAATAATACAGTTCAAGTATCACTTTTACTCCGTCGCATATAACCAAAATAAAAAGATGCACAATGCTTTGGCATTACCTACATCCAGTGATTTTGGACATTGATGAGTGTATTATTGGAAGACGTCACCATGATTTAATGTAACAAAATAATTTGCTTTAAAGGGAATTTATAATTTGTAGTGGAAACAATATTAGAGTTATTTACATATATCAAATATATGTATTTTATATTCATAATATAAATTGAATTTAAATAATATATGTATAAATATGTATATACATATATATACACACACACACACACACATATATATATATATATATATATATATATATATATATATATATATTCAGTAATATATAGGAATCATGCCTATATATCTATTGAACATTTCAAAAAAAACGGTAATCAAAATTCAAAATTTTGCATTGCTATTCAGAAATATAAGCTTGTAAATAGTATTTATGAATAAACTATTTCTAATGCACTGATTGTAACTATTATATATATGCATCAATAAGCAAGTTGATATTACCAACTCTTTCTAGAAATATAGATTCATTTACATATAGAATCAATATATGCAGCCATATATCTATACTAGTGTGAACCCGTGCTACGCACACGGGTTATAGCTATATGCTATTTTTTTTCAACTGTCAGTGAATCTTCATCTTTTTTTTCTTGTAATTGTATTGTTTAACTCAAACTAACATTTTATTTTCAAAGAAGGACCATATGAACGCTAACTTCTATTGACGCATTCTATTATGCATCTTGCCATGCTAACTAATGTTTTAGTCTTTAACACTAATAAAAAATGAATGCAAATATGTGACTGACTAATAAAAAATGAATGCAATTATGTGACTACAGCGTAATACCCATGGGTCAACGTCTATTTATATAAGAAACTACTGAAAGACCATTTGCATCTTGATTTGTGTATGTATTTGGCAGGGTGCCCCACTTTAGAAGATGAAAGTTAAAAAATGGTATAAAAAATGTGCATGGAGGCAAGCAAGGAAAATCAGTGAGATTTGTCAACTGAAATGGAGTATAAGATTTGTCATAATTATTGTGTATGGCTTCAGTTGAGGCAATACAACTATGGTTAAATCCATGCATATCTGGGAAATCAGTAAGTTTCCATATATATGATATCGATTATGATTATAATACCTAGAAAAACATATTATTTTTATCACACATCATCCTTTCTAAATATGCGAAGTCAAATAACTATAGAGGGAAGTTGAGTGTCTTGAGACATATAGCCAAAATATTGCGTGCGCATATTTGTAACATCACCACTTAATATACAGTTAATTTTAAATTCAGATAGCATTCCAAAAAAAAGACTTGATATGAAATGAATTACAACTCAAAGTCATCCAGTTGAGACACGTAACGTAATACAATCAACGCTAACGCACTTCTGAAAGGTTTCTGGTTGAACACACCCTCAGTACAATAATAGGTGGAAGCTTTGATCAGTAAAGAACATCCTAATGAAAAAGGAAAAAAAGTGGCAAGCGATCATGTTGAAACCAAGAAATTTGCAGACTTGCCAATTATTATTGAAAACTGCAGCTTAATTATGCAAGTGTTCAACTGAAATTGTAAAGCAAGGTCTTATAGAAAAGCAAACTGGTAATGTTCATATGGTGATAGCTATGAAGCAAATCAGAAATATTTTTTATGAAAAATATAATAGTGTGTTTGCTTCTGTAGTATATATTCAATCACGTTCAATTCAGCTCAACACAATACTTTTTTTTGATTGCTCATTTAAGGAATATGCAACTGTTAAAAAAACGTAAGACTGGTGTTTAATGAACATATAATTCTCTAAGAGAAAATCAAAAAACTACGGTTGTTTCTAGGAAAGGCAGCAGATCAACAAAATTAAACAAAGAGTAAATTACAATTGATCTTTTGTTTCTTTTTCTTACCAACATTTCGTGGCAGAAAGTGATTTTTTTTTAAATTTTTTTTGATTGCCAGGATTCCTCCAACAACACACATAATTTAAGATACACATTACAAATTTCCAACACGCTTAAACCGATTTGAGTAAGTTGAACATAGCTTTTCTGCATAGCAGGATAATGGCTAATTTCAGAATATATTCAGATCGTGAACTGCATAGGTCATGAAGCACATGCGAAATCTGAAAAAGGGAGGGAATAAATTTAACTACAAATCGGGCATTTAAACATCAAAAGTTTGTTTAGATGATGGTAGTGTTGTACGAATACAATATGAAAAGGAATAAGTAAAGTATCTGTAGTTTTACAATTAGATAGAAAAACAATAATAGGTTGGTAGTCATTAAATTGCCTTCAGGTAGGATATAGCATGAAGTCGATCAGTTCATGAACAATGGTTTTGAAGAAACAATAGCAACGAAATTTGTTGCTATGCGAATAGTTGTTTATGTAGACATGAATACTCAAGGATTTTAGCAACAATATTTGATACAAAACATGGCCAGCCAAGCCTATTTCTAATAAGAAATGGGTATGTTATAAATTACAGGTTAAGTTCTATTTTACAGCATAAATGCAAGAAGCAGAATGAAAAAAATGAAAATTAAATCACATTTATTTTTATACCAGTAGGAAAAGTAGAACATCTAGTGCACAGTGCAGTGCGTACAATAAGAGACTAATTGAAGGCAAAATATACATTCATATTCATACATGTTAAATAAGACTGATGCAGGAAGTCCATTTTCCTAGGCTTAGCGTTTTCCTTTTTCCTCAAATGTTGGATACAACTGAGGCTTGGTTAAGCTGATATTCTTTAACGTCCGAGAAGCACTGAACATAATCAAAATATTGGTTAACTTTTCCTTAAGACAACAATTTTCTGATTCGTAAAACTTAATATATACATACTATAGAATTATGTTTCTAAACAAATCAAGTTTCTAATCATGAACACAACTCTCAAAAAACAAATTCAAATGAAATGAGAATGCCAGTATCATCTAAAGAAAAATAAGTATGAAATATACTAAAATAGTCATTTAACACAGTTTTGCTTAAAAAAAGACACCATGCACTGGTATACAACTGTATCTTGATTTACCAAATGTCGCATTGTGCATCAGCTTGACATTTTAGTATTTTCACATTTGTTGAGGTCTAAGAAGTATATATGTTTGTTACTTGGTTGGTTCAAAAGAGGAATATATGGTATGTATATAAAATAGTACCTTTTTATCCAGTTGTCTACCAAATACATTAATGAATAGGCATAATTAAGTGGTTTAGTAATTGTTTGCAAGGTTTAAAATCACACCTTTATTAAAACTGGTAATTACTGTGTATATTTCATTGCTAATACAACCTTGTCAAATGAAAGGAGGATATTTTGAAGCGAGCTCAAAGTATGAAACGCCTCCCAAATCCATGTTACTTTAAAACGTACTACTCAAAATCTACTTTGCTACTACTACATGTTCACAGTATACCGAATCTGTAGTCAGTAAGAGTATAAAGCTTTAGAAAAACAACCCGAACTTCATAAAATTACAGCCAAAAAACTATAGCATGTGCGCATTGTATGTGTGTTAAGGGTGTAAATCGGTCGGACCGGACCGGACGGAGGTGTGTTCAGTTTCTGTCCTAAAAAAAATCGGACCGAACACGGACCGAACTAAAAAAATTCTCGGACAAATTTCTTTGTCCTAATTCGTGTCCTAAATAAAATCGGTCGGACACGGACATGTTCGGACCAATCAGATTCGGTCGGACATGGCTATTTATATCACATTTTGTACATTTTACTAGATTTTCTCTCAACTATATGTCGAATTACAAGTAATTCGGACGAATTCGGACGAGCTCGGACCGGACATGATTTTTTTCTCGTACAAATTTTGTTGTCCTAACTCGTGTCCTAAATGAAAATCGGACAGACTCGGACGGACGTATTTCGGTCACGGACACGAACGGACGTCGGACATTCGAACAAAATTTACAGCCCTAATGTGTGTGTGTATATATACATATAAGTGTGTGTGTTTTATATGGACATACAGTAAATTTTATTAATTATTGGCTATTGTATACATAGAATCATAATGCTATTTGCCTAAATACTATGTATGAACCGGTGCTACGTGTACGCACCGAAACATAATGTTAGAGAGATACGATATGACGCTTTTATACTATATATTCAACGTAATGTAATGCAAATGAGTACATGATAGATATAAGATAAATCAATGCACAGAAGCTATCACCATTAAAGCAGCAGTCATTATTTGGTAACAAAGTATAAAAAATGCAAATGTTCATTGTATAAAGCAAATGAGTCAATATTTAAGAATATTTGGTAATTAATGATGATTAATGTAAACATTTTCAAATCGTTCAAAGCAATTTAACTTAGAAAAGCGTACAATGTATAGTTTAAAGTCTACACATGCAGTTTTGTTATGTATTGAAACAACAAAAAAGAAATTCATGTAAGTAAACATATGCCTTATTGTTTGTAGTATATGTGCTTGGAAGTTGGCAATCAAGGCAAATAAGAGTCTACTACATATTTGTTTATAAACCCAGATAGTTGAAAATAACATTATTGTTTGTGGACAAATCAATGACAACAGTTATTTTCGTTTGTAAATATTCTTTATAGTACATAAGAAATTGAACTTCAAATGTGCATAAAAATCCATTGTGCTTGAACACCATTCAATATATGGACGTGTTGAGTTCTAAACACAATTAACTGAAGACTGCCAGAAAACCACTATAAATAAGCACATGTGGTTGTCTTCGGTAATGCAACAGCTATAAGGAACATAGGCTGGGTGGGCACAATTTGGTTGCACATGCAGACGAAGTGGGACCTTGTTTTAAAACAAATATAGGATCCTATAAAACAAATATATAACATATTAAAAAGCATATACAAACAATTATAAAGGCAAAAAATAATCATGGGCTTACCTCAATTCATGACTTGTATAATCCCAATATTCATGGTGCTTCTTGCATGACCATGTCTCGACAAATGAGACAATTACTCCACTTCCATTAGGCATTATAAAACGTGCTTCCACCTTCTTTTATAATCTAACGTTCTTCATTGTGAATGCAAACCTTTGATGTTCCTTTATAATCTAACGTTCTTTTGTAACCTAACATTAGATTATAAAAGAAAGTGTTGTTCTCAAAGGCATTATAAAAGAAATTCAAGCATATAAGAAATTGCATCAAGTATTAAGTCATTACGTTAATAGATCAAATGCACATAACTTTATATTCTAAGAAAAAGGTAATATAGTTTGAAGCAGAAATGATCTACATGCAGGATGGTTTAACCATGTTAGTATATGCTCATCCACAATCCCAAAAAGAGCACGAATTTAACAAATGAAGTACTATTAATTAATTTTATCAATGGAAAATTGCTGTGCATTGAAGTTTCAATGCAAATTGTACCACTGAATGTTGTACACTCATCCTAACTCCATAATCCTAAAGGCACTATATTTGTCCATAGCCATATATCCCAAAGGCGAGCATCTCTCGAGTGTGAACTGTGAAGTATTGTCCTTCAACACTTACTTTTTTAATGGACAATCGTACTTCATTTGAAGTCTTAATATAAATTATGCCTTTGAATGGTTTCCAATTTGATAATCATATAGAAACAACAATTTTCCCATAGCTTCATAATCGAAAAAAGAGAGAAACTCCAAAATTCTAAGAAGATGAAAACTCCGGAATTACCAAAAAATGAGTCATAACACTTCAAAGGTGCTACACATGAACACATAACCATTATTTGTTGTATAAACATACATGCAAAGCATAAATAATTGCATAATTCAAAATTCACATGCTTTAAGATCAAAATATCTACTTGCTAAAAATTCGATTGAGTAAAAGCGTCTCTTAGATGAAGAGAATAAAAACAGAACTTTAATGAAGAAACTCATGTTTAATGTAGTTATTTTGACAGAGCTGCTTAATGTATGTTATCATAATTTTTATGAAATTTTTTCCTTGTTGCATATTTTTAAACAATTTTTCCTCATCTTCATACTATAAAAAGATATTATTTACTTTTATATATAATATGGAATACGAACCAAATTATTGGAGTAAACTATAATTAGCTATAGAGAAATTTAGAAAAATAATATGTAAGCGCAACCTTAAGAGAGGTATGTGCAAGAAAGATGAAAGAGGTTGTTCTATAAAATATTAGAGGGGAAGGAGCATGGGGAACATAAAAATAAAATAAAGAAAAATAAAACATAATAGGAAGCGCGCACACATACTGCAGAAAAGAACTAACATGGAAGAATTAAGGAGAGATCAGAAATTTACATGGAACTTTAAAGGTAATGGTAGAAGCAATCAAAGCAAGTCCTACAAATCTTTTAAAATTGAATATGCGACATCTTTAAAATTATTGATCTCAAAAGTTTGAACATGAAGCTTGACTTCGGTCATAGTCAATCTCACTAACTTCTGAAAGAACAATCCTCTCGATGTCCTATCAAAATTATTGAATATAAAATTCCTCCCATGTTTGATAAGTACTACCTTAAAAGAGTTTATATCAGTCGACAAATAAGGGCTAAAAGAACATGATAAAATGATATAACATTAATCATTTTGCTTACCCTAGGGTTCAATGGTGATGTCATGAAAATTTTAGTCTTAGATATTAGACAAAACTCTAACTGGTAGAAGTATTAATTGTGGTTTACACTTCATTTGAAAATTCTCTGAACAATATATGTATTTGATTTAAAATAGGAGTAATAAATGAATATTACACGTACATACCAGAAATTTTCTTAGAAGCATTCTACCAAGTGATGCCATTAAGAAAATCATCTTTGTTTTTGCAAGATAAACCAAGGACAATGTATATGTATTTTTATCTCTGCAAGAAACCAAAATTTCTTAGTAAATTGATATATTTGTAACTGCTTATCTGATATACGTGCAAAAGTTGTAAAGCGTTAATTATTTAGAAAACAAATCTAAATCAATCTAGTATATTGAATATTTATAAAATATGTTAATCATTATAGACATAGTGCTATGAAATAATTTTGGGACACTGATCAATTAACGACACTGAAAGAAATACAGTTTAGAGATGAGAACCAATAAAAAAAATCACCTGAATAAGAGGAACCATTAAGGTAAATTATAGTTCTATAAATAAAATAATGCATTCAGATGTTAGACATGATTTGAAATCCAACAAAATACTTTGAGGAACTTATGGTTGTACCAAAATATAAATAATTGCAACAAAGTTCAACATAGCAATTCTTGAACTCTGTCTAAAAAAAGTAAAAGCGTTCATAAATTTTACAATAGCAGCAGTTGTGGGATTGTTTTTTCAAATGTGGTTTGAAGCCTAGTTTTAAAAAATGAAATGAAGCTGTTGAAATTTTCTAAAAAAGAAGAAATGCTGGTCGTACATCAAATATATAGGCTTCATTATTGAATTACATTTGAGAGATCATACAACAAAATCCTAATTAAAAATTTGCACAGGGCATAAGAGCGAAGTTGAAGGAAAACACAAATACAACTTCATTAATAGGTGATACCTAACATTTACAGTTTGTCCAATTTGTTTTCATGGTATTTTGACAATTCATTATGCATGGATTCTTGTTGAATTATCAGTATAATAGTGCCCACCATGATAATGCACTATATTGTTATTTTTTTGTCATTTACAGTGATTTGTTGTGTTATTATTATCAGTGTATAATCAATAACGTTCCAATTAGCATACATTTCTGAAACCATAAAGAAACTTACAGTTTTATGTAGTTAAACTTGTGAATAAAAATAAATGAAGTGAGCATAAAAGGACAATGACTTGAAAACTAATTAGTTGTTTGAGAAAATAAAATTAATGACAGTAATGAAGTTAGTGTTTCATGTTTCTTAGGTATTGCTGTAAACTAATTAGGCGTCCTGGTTTTTATGAAAATTATTAAGGACGGTGCCAGCGTTCACCATCTTAACAGACAGCCTTTCACCTTCAGTCTCATTTCTGACTATATAGTACTCTTTCAATAAAACAGGTTGACTTTTCTCCGATATCCAAGGTAATATTTGCCTAGTCTTAAACTGATATGTTTGCACTTTGCATGCTGTCAAACTCATTTCGAGTACCCTATCAACTTCATAATACCGGAAGTTAAGATAATCATGTAATCCAACAATCGTTGTCAATGCCCCGAGTTTCATATAATTAAGATCACTTTTAGTCTGTTATACTTATCTAAATTAACTAAACCTCGAATCGTATGGGAAATTCCATCTGTGGGATCAGTTTTCACTTTTGTTCAAATTCACACAACATGAATAATTTTCATCTATCGTAGCCAAATAAATGTTCGAATGAAACTTAGGTTCCCAAAGTGCAAATGAAGTATGACGCAATATTATCTATAAAAAAATGGGAAAATTATCAACATAAAAAAAATAAAGCAACATATTTAAATGAGATCGAATATCATATTGTGAACCAAAAACAAATTATATGGTTGGAGTACATTTTTGTCAACAATCTAACCTAAAGTGAGGTTTCTTTTTATGGATGGACGTTGAAGGTACACGGTATGATTTCTCATGATTGCAAGCATGTGTACTGAAAAGAGATGAGCCCATAATTTATTATCTCTTTCACAATCATTCCTTTAATTTTAAAATAAAGGTGAATCTGCAGTGAGAACAACAAAGCCAATTCAAGGGGAAAGTCATCGAAAGTGCAATAGCTAGCAAATATGTGTGGTCGGAATTACAGAAGAGGGTGTGTAAGTGTGTGAAAATATTGGTTAAATCATGTATAAACAGAAATAATGTACAATGGACTCTACTGCTATCAACAATTTTGATACCAATTACACAATATATTGCGCAATGAGCATCCAACAAAATAACTCTAAAAATTATTCATATTATATAAATATAAGGCAACATGAACCAAATTTGTGGTTAATATGATGGATTGCAAACGAAAAATATATACTTTATGATCACAATATAACTGCTATGTATGTATAAATCATACAGGAAAATAAGAATAAGTAATATTTGATTTCAAGGCCATAATAGAAAAGTCCCCGGAAAAAATTATGCATCAAAGAACTCTCCTAGATTTATGGGTTACTTTAATTTTATCTGCAATAATATCCAACAATGGTTAAAACTCATTTGCACAAAAATTAGAAAAAAAGCACCATTCAAACCCCATATATGTTTTCACACCTATCCGTTCTTTGCATATAATGAGTTCTTTTTATACTGACAAAGATAATTTTCAAAAGCAGGGACGATTTTGTAGTAATCTGACAACCATTTCCACAATTTTAGTAAACTATTTGAAACAGAAGTTGCATCTCTTATGCAAGGCTGTTTATGTTGTGTATACATATCTTCCATTAATATAAATTTTTTAATCGGCATCTAAGTGTAAGAAACTATGCTGCTGAATTTTGATAATTGCAAACTTAATCCCAAAAAAAAAAAAAACTAATAAATTTGAAATCAAAATCCTAGTAATCAACAGAACATGAAGTGCATGACTAAACCAAAACATAGAGAGTATTTATTACCTAATTTGGGGGAGGTTGAATCAAAACAAAGCTTCGTAGGAAAGTTTGAATCCATAGTAGAAATAGCAGAAACCTAAATTTTTGGATGTAGAACATGAAGATCGCCGAATCTACTAACGGATTATACGATTCGAGTTGAAATCGAACAACAACATCACAATCACATATCGCTGTGGATCGACCTGTCAGCTATGTGTTGTATAAGGATATTTCACCGTAGGGCAGAGTGATGGATGTTCAAAGATTGTAAAATTAGAAGTTGGTGGAAACTGATTTAGGGGTATTTTCCAGGGATCGGGAATGAAGACAAATTGGGGCATAACGTTTGAGGTGGAAAGGCTCTTGGGATGGAAATTGGAGACTCTTCAGCTGCAGGATACACGTGTCAGCGCCAGAGCCATTTTCAATAGGAGGCTGAGGATGCCTGTGAGCTGCAGAAACCAGACTCAGCTTTAATTATATAGTATAGATATATAACTCATACATCATATTCAAAACGAAAATTACATTTACTTAGGGTCAGACCCCGTTCTATGTAATAATTCACCATATGGAACCTATAGGTTTACATATATTCACATTAACATTTGTTCCTAGCATATCAATCAGCCAGCATTATCATATAATATTTGCCTCTGATATTATAACATTACAGAACTGTTCTGCAATAATTCGTGTTTGCACATTTCATTAAAGTATTACATACAAGTTCAAAGCTTATATATATATATATATAATATTTACAAATATTGGCTTTTACTCTCTTGTACAATATCAACCAAAAATGCAATGTCTGCTCTTCTGCTTTGGAATCATGCCCTTTTGAGTTGATCCTTTCACTGAGCTGAAACAATTTCAGAAACCATTAATCCTGGATGTTTGAAACAGTTTTTCAATCCATGGTTATAAGCAGAGTTAAACACATCATGTGTATTTTAATATTTTGCATTTATTTATACACACATCAAATGTACACATAACATCTATATGTTTTGAGTCAATGGTCAATGAATTTCAGCTCAATTCTTTACAGTTCAAGATTTTTTTTGTGAACATATTTGAACTGGGCAACAAACATGTGATTAACATTTTAAAAGGAAACCAAATTCATATTTATGTGTAGTATGTTTTAAAGTTAAGGATGAAATATTATCAAGTCATACTTGCTATGAGCAGTCCAACCAAAACTAGAATATAACATATAAAACAATATATATGTGTGTCCTCCACAAGTTTTACCTGCAAATCAAATTTGCAGCGATCTATAATAACAGTATGCATTGGAAGTGCAACATTATTTCTGAAATGTATAAGTATATGGGAATGAACTAAATGTCAGGTCTAGTTTTATGTTATAACAAATAAATCATATCACACATAACATGTTAGATGTGAATATGCAAACATATCTACATATTCAATGTGGTTCAAGAGTTTTATAATCTAGACATAGTTCCAGATTCTATACAGTTACTATATATATAATATATATAATAAATATATTCATATATCATGCGGCTAACTGCAATTTCAATGTATCATATACATCTACTATGTAAATCTTTGTTTACGTATTAGTATGCATAACATTTAGATATGCATAATCATATTTCAAGTTAAGATCATAAACATAATTAGTTTACTTTATGAAATTCTTCAATGATTCAAAATCATTTAGAATATACCTTGAATGTCAATGATACTTATATATTTGATCTAAATCAAATAAATGCATGTAACAGAGTCACGCTCTGCTTTCATAATGTATTCATATCAAAAGTAAAACTTTATAACAAATCTAATATCATCATTTCAGTGTTAATTCCTATTACTGGTTAATAAGCATATCATAAGATGACTAGACGTAATATGGTTTAAGAAATCGGTGTTTATAATGACTTGTCATTATAGATCAATTAATACAGGGTTTTGGAATACAGCAGGATTCCTGTTGTAATCAAGAAAGGAACAACAATTTTCAGCTTATTCAATTTTCAGACTTAACCAACATAATCATGTTATAAAACTATCAAACCCTTTGATAATGTGTTTAGCATTTTAAATATCCAGCAAAGTCTGCAATAACCTATTATACATTAATCCAAGTTTAACTTTATACAGATAACATACATGTTTATAATTATGGATTTTAAAATATCAAGTTACTGTCAAACAGATCTTATATATATTTGTCCTGAAACCAATTTTGTACATTAGAACAAAACATACATAGGTAACAATTAATCAATATGCTTCAGGATATAAAAGGTAAAATAGGTAATACCTGTTCCATTATTAATATCGAATATATATATATAACAACTCGGAAAATCTGAGCCAGTTTAAAATTTTTATTTTGGCAATTTTAACCAATTTTGAATATTTAAAAAGAATTATTTTATATAAAAACGATGGAAAATTTATTATCGATGAAGTTAAAACGAATAAATTTATTTTAATTATATAACGAGCCTGAAATGGCCCTACAGTTCGAAAATTCGATTTCGAATTTCAAATGAATATACAGGATTCGTTTTAAGTCGGAATTGGACGAAACAAGAAATATCTAAATCTGTTTAATCATATCTTTCCAACGAGTGTAAGAAACTGAGATTTCACTTTAGAAATTAAAAGATACGTCCAGTTTAAAATTCAGAAAAGTCGCTGTGGAATTTATATATATTTTAATATATATAAAGGCCTTTAGAAATGGAAATTTTGCAAACGACCTCGGTTTTCGACGAAACCACTTTTGTTGGATCCGGGATGTCAGTTTATTGCTAGGTTTCAAAATTCATAATTTTCTGAATCAATATGTGAGCGTGGCGAAGTTAAACGTGTTTTAACAGTTTCAATTAAATTCGGGTCGACCAGAAAATGGCAATTCTTCAAACGGTCTCAGAATTCGACGAAATTAGTTTTGTTAGGACCGTATCGTCAATACGAAGCTAGAAATAATTTTTCTGGAATTTTTAAGGTTCGTATGTGACCCCAGTAAATTGAAATGTGCGTTCAAAATCAATATATAGATTTATATTTTGATTTTGACGGAAACTGATCGAAACGGTCGAATTGGCCTACGATACATATCCCGTTGTGTTCGGAATAGGGGTAATTAGCTATGGACGACAGTCGTTGGGTTCGGTTTGGAGTTCGAATGGAAAAGTAACTTTATGGATAACTAAATAATTAAATAATAAATAAAAAAAAGGGATTGGTCAACCCCTTATCTTCTCCCCTCCCCCACAGTTATCGTTCATTACCAAACCCGATAAGCAAATAAAAAAAAAGAGGCGCTCAATGATCGATGGACCGCCGCCCATCGCGCTGTCGGAGCTGGCGCAGCCTTCCGGTCCCCCTGCCTCCCGCGCTCTCGCCCCACGCTGGAGCTCCCCCTCGACCTCTTTCTCCTTCAAACTGCCTCCAATCCAAACCCGCCCAATCAACAGGAGCCGCGCCCACCACCAGCCACTGCTCCGGCCATCCGCTGCGGCCAACGCCCCCTTGGCCTCCTCAGCCGCGGGGAAGACCCCCCTTCAACAACTTCGATTTTGGCAAAGTAAGTTTTATAATTTTTAATTTTCATTTTAAAACTGATTTTTCTGCTTATTAAAAACTGATTTTCTTTGCTTACTAAAAACTGATATTTTTTATAGTTATTAAGACTGATTTTATACTTTAAAAGATTTGGTTTTTTTTATACTTTAAAAGATTTGATTTTTATCTTAAGAAAAGAACCAATTTTTATAACGAGGAAGGATTGATTTTTATAGAAGAAAGAATTGATTTTTAAAGGTGAAAAGGCGAGATTTTTAAAGGTGAAAAGGCGAGATTTTTGATATGGAAAAGATTAGATCTTTAATTTAGAAAAGAGTATATTTTTAAAAAAATATAAAAAGGTTTGATTTTTGGTAGATAAAGAAATGATTTTTATTCATAGTTATAGATGATAAAAATATAATTTTTATACTATAGAAAGGCTAAAAATATAATTTTTATTCGAGTGGTAAGTTAGAAATATAATTTTTATAAAAGTATGAATATAAAAATACGATTTTTATATGTGTTGTAGAGAAATAAAAATTCGATTTTGATATGAGTAGCGAAATAAAAATAGAATTTTTATATAGCAGAGATTATAAAAATACGATTTTTATATAGTATAGAGTATAAAAATATAATTTTTATAAGGTAGAGGATATAAAAATGTGATTTTTATATATGTAGTGAACACGCACGACGAAAGTGACAAAGGCGAGCACGGCGAGATCCTCCTACATATGAAGAGTCGTGGAGTTTGGATTAGCTTTGGTGAGAACTCCTCTCTTTAAATTTCTTTTTCGAGTTATAAATATATACTAGGATGCAGACGGTGTTTAGTAGCACCCGACACCCTCGTCCACAGACCATGGACTTGTTTGTTTGGTTGTTTGGTGAATGATTAGAATATTTTGATTTGAATTTTGTTTGTGGTGTGAATAATGAATTTGATTGATGTGTGTATGGCGTGGGCCATCACTAGACCGGGGATAAGGCTAGGCTTTGTCCCGTTTCTAGTATCGTGCCGTTATGCCGCCGAATTTTCTAAAATAAGTTAGAAAAATAAAAAGATCATTTTATTGAATTGGTGAACTGAAATATATTCGTGTATTAAAAAAAATATTTTGGAAGTGAATAAAATAAAATATTCATTTACAAACCAGACGGTTTGTTTATGTACACTGTTTTGACTGATATGGATTGGGACGATAAATTTTACACGTCGCCCAACTGCACAAATAAAATCTGTGTTTGTTGATGTGAAACCCCACACGGGTATTGGGATGTACACTAGTCCCAATAATTAATTGTATGTCGATCGCTAGGTTGACAGACAGTTGTGTTGTGCACTTTGGATGATAGTTGAATATTTATCGTGGCTGTATATACATGTGTTGTATGGAATCCATATAATTAACCTTATATGGTAATTGATTGGGCCTCATTCCAATTTAGAAAATAAAGAATATTGAGAAATATATATATTCATGTGTTGAAAATAAAATATATATTCATGTGTTGAAAATAAAATATATATTCATGTGTTGAAAATAAAATATATATTAATGTGTTGAAAGAAATATATATCCATGTGTGGAAAGAAATATATATTTATGTGTTGAAGTAAAATAAATACTCTTGTGTTGACGGTACTCATTCGTTGAGATTAGTCATGTGTTGAAATAAAATTTACATATTCAAGTGTTGAAGAAAATATTCATTTGTTGAATATAATAAAGAAGTTATTGAAATATATAAAGCCGTGTTGATTAGAGTTGCGCCATTTTGACGCGAGCGATATTTATATCGAATTTATTCGAATATTGAAAAAGAAGTGATTTCAAAATATAACATTTTGAAAATAATATCATTTATATATATATCGATGATGTGGAATATTCAATTTTGATTTAAAATTGAATATGAAGTTGAAATCGTTTTGAAAACGAATTTAAAACGATTTATAAAATACGTTTAGAATTGAAATCCATGAAATATATATAATATATTTATTATATATTAAATGGCCTGAATAGAACGCGTCGCGCCGCGGCAGTTCGTGAATTTCGACCATTGACTTCGAATTGACGTTACGGGAGATCCGACCGTCGGATTATCCTGAAACCGGAACCGTTGGGTTCGTATCGAAAAGAGCTTTCCAATGAATATAAGAAATTTGAAATCTAACGGTTGGATTTGGAGATACGTCCAAATCAAATTTAGAAAAGGTCGTTGTAAGTGCAGTTCGACGACCGTTATTGGAAATCGACTGTACGGGCCTTGATAAAATTATTAAAAATATCTATAATTTGTGTAAAATCAAAATATATGAATTGGAAAGAACTGGGATGAAAAATTCCCTATTTGAAAGAATAAAAATGTGTTTTTATCGAAATGAACTAGTTGTGTAGTAGAATTAAAATCCAATATTTTTAAATAAATAAATTGGATTTGAAGTGGCTTTTAAAAATAATCAGAATTTCCAGTATACGAATTGGAATGGAATTTTGGGTTTACCGTGAACCATGTTTTAAATGACACCGGTTCTTTAACCCAGTTAAAGATTAAAACTAAGTGGAGTTTTAATGAATCTTTAATTAGATTAAAATGATCGAGAATGGAGTATCACCAGTTTTGCTCCAAAGCGATAGTTAAATCTTTAATTAAATTTGAACATGAAATGGTAATTAGTTTTACCGATAACACCGTGGTGTTAGATATGGAGTACTACCAGTTTTGCTCCATGGGATAAATAGGTTGGGATTGGGAAATAAAAATAAATAATTACTTCGGTGTGGTTCGCTAATCCCGTCTAGTTGGAAATGATATTCAAAGAAAGATTAAAGAATAAATTTAAAGGAATTTATCTTTGATAAAATTAATGGGAACCTTTCCCTAAGAATGTGAAATTTAGCAATTAACTGAAGATTAGTTGATATGAATGGTTTCCTGGGTATTGATCTGATGTTGGTTTCGGCCTTCGGGGTTAATATTTGGGAAATTGTTCTCTTACTAATTTACGGTTAGTGACTGATGAATTGGAATGAGGTGTATGTTGTGTTTGTGTAACATTTGTTTATTATATGCGTGAGTTGTTCAGAAAGACCGGGTTCATCCCATTCTGAATAACTGATTCGACGATTGGTCGAAGATGAAGACGGTGGATTTGCGAGGAAAGTGGCCTCCGGTTTCGTTCAGACCCAGAACGAACTTGTGAATGGACTGTGTGTCGGACATTGGATTTTATTCTGTGTGATTGATTTCTATTAAATATATATCTGTTTGGCGGCAGAGAATTTATTCTCTTGCTTAACGCCCTTCTCTGAGACGTACGAGCTTAGAGGTTATATATCGATAGATATCAATCGCATAGCGTGAATTGCCTGTGTGGCACGCGTAAGTGGCATGTGATCAAGGCTTCTGTTGCAAAGCAGAGTCTTGTGGTTGATGATCAGAGCATGGCCTACGTGGCCACGCTTTGTGTATAACGTGGATTCGCGAGCCTCACACCCCGGTATGAACCAGAAACGGGAGAAGGACTCAGGGGGGACATGCGTCTCTTTCTAGTTAGAGGTGGTGTCGGTGCTTAAACTGGCCGACATTTATATTCTTTTCACCTGTGTGGCTGTTGCTGTTGCGAGGCGCCTCGGATATATCGGTCGTTCTCGAACCGATGGAGTCGGTGGGCTCATTTACTCCCCATAGGGCGGGGAGACGTAGTGTTCAGGGTTTTATTTAATCCACATCGAGTGGACCGCCCCTGATGATCCAAAGGCTTGACTGAGTACTTTCCTGAGACTCGGACTAGACAGTCTCGAATTCGGTGAGGATCTTGCCCCTTGCCTCGGTTCATAGATGGAAATCCAATTTCCAATACGTGTGATTCGGTTTTATTTGTAGAGCCTAGTATGGAGACATAGTGGGATGGGGCACTCATGCCGTCAATGATTTATACTTATGATTGAAGTTGTTTTCTTCACTTATAGTGATAATATAAGATGAAATTTTGCGTATCAAGCATTATTTGGCTGTTATAAGGTAAAACCTTATCCTCTGTTTGCGTTGCATTGTGTGATGGGGCCTGGGTCTTATAACAGCTTCATTGTTCTTTATTTAGCATTGCGCTGTTTGTTTAAGCACTGGTATTCTTGGGGTAAAAACTCGTTCCGTGTTATACGGCGTGGTCCCTTGATTTACCGAACTTTAAAAACCAAATTTATAACTGTTTTAGTTCTCACACCAGTCACATGACTGACCTGGAGTTTATTGTTTTAACCTAAACTCTGGGTGCCCTTATTTTCCGCATGGGCAGCTAGTAGTTGGGTTTTGCAGATTTATATTCACAGGACCTGGTTTATAGCTGAAGTGATATTCGGAAAGCTCTGTATCCGTGTATTTCTTCCAATTATGTTTCGTATTATTTTTCCGCTGCAGTATTGTATTTAAATCTCTGATTATCTCTGTTGTGTAATATTTATTCATACTCTATATATTCTTGTATTCTGATGGAATTGTTGTAATAAACAATGAAAAGTTCTTCTGTCTGCGTCCTGATTTGTCTTGTTTTCAAAGTAATCCGCCTTCTTGTTCGGTTTAGGCCGGCCGGGAAGTTTCGGGTCGCTTCATTTGGTATCAGAGATCTGGTTTACAGAGCTCGAGAACAAGGCACATTAGAACCAAACGAAAGAATTCATCAGAAATTGGATTAGTAATATCCAATGGGAATGACTCGTTAGAGATGGGATCAGTAGCATCCTAGAACTAGTCGAAAGAGTGTTATTTTTAAAATAAAAATGAAAACCAATTTTGTTTTGAAAATTTAAAACCATTTTATACGTATTTGTATATTAATTTATTTTGATTTGGACAATCCAATATATAAAGATTTTGCATATATGCCTTGCAAACGTGTATTCGAAGTTTTAATATACTGGGTAGATATAGAATTACACTCTAGTCGCCCGGAGACGATTCTGATGATCGGTGCACCATAATCAGGGTTTGTGTTCGAGTTTCGAAAGTGTGATATCTATATATTTCCTTTAGACTGGTGTGAGAACCAAAACTAGATATGGCTTATTGTTGTGATTTGACATCAAAAACATGATTTTCTATATTTATATCAAAGTTATACGATTGAAAAATTAACCAATTAATTGATTGCTGGTTGTGTTGTTTGATTTTTGTTTGATTAATTAGAATCATTAGCCAAATTGAATCAAATATTGAACTGTATTGAAAATTGTTTGAATATGCATACATGTGCATATATATCTATTGAACAGGTCATAGCAAGGAGGCTAAAGAAGTGGAATAAAATTGTTTGCCCGACAAATAGGTACATGTTTATTGTATTTGTTTGGGTGATGATGATTTTATGAGCCGATTGGCTAGCCGCTTGGCTTTTTCTTTTTCTTTTTATACCACCATTGGATTGGTGAGGGCCATGGGAGGCTGTTTGAAATATCCCAAAGCTCCCGGTGCAGGGGAGGTTATGGCGAAATTTTTCGAAAATTTAGGGTGTTAGCCAAATTTTTGAAAAATTAGAAAGTTCTTAGAAACTGAAAAGTTGAAGAACTTAAGCCGTAATGAAAATAATGGAAGTTGAGTTGATTATAAAACAACTTTCAGCTTCGTTCCTTTTCGAGGACGAAAAGATTTTAAGTGGGGGAGATTGTAACAACCCGGAAAATCTGAGCCAGTTTAAAATTTTTATTTTGGCAATTTTAACCAATTTTTAATATTTAAAAAGAATTATTTTAAATAAAAACTATGGAAAATTTATTATCAACGAAGTTAAAACGAATATATTTATTTTAATTATATAACGAGCCTGAAATGGCCCTGCAGTTCGAAAATTCGATTTCGAATTTCAAATGAATATACAGGATTCGTTCTAAGTCAGAATTGGACGAAACAAGAAATATCTAAATTTGTTTAATCATATCTTTCCAACGAGTGTAAGAAACTGAGATTTCACTTTAGAAATTGAAAAATACATCCAGTTTAAAATTCAGAAAAGTCGCTGTGGAATTTATATATATTTTAATATATATAAAGGCCTTTAGAAATGGAAATATTGCAAACGACCTCGATTTTCGACGAATTCACTTTTGTTGGATCCGGGATATCAGTTTATTGCTAGGTTTCAAAATTCATAATTTTCTGAATCAATATGTGAGCGTGGCGAAGTTAAACGTGTTTTAACAGTTTTAATTAAATTCGGGTCGACCAGAAAATGGCAATTTTTCAAACGGCCTCAGAATTCAACGAAATTAGTTTTGTTAGGACCGTATCGTCAATACGGAGCTAGAAATAATTTTTCTGGAATTTTTAGGGTTCGTATGTGACCCAAGTAAATTGAAATGTGTGTTCAAAATCAATATATAGATTTATATTTTGATTTTGACGGAAACTGATCGAAACGGTCGAATTGGCCTACGATACATATCCCATTGTGTTCGGAATAGGGGTAATTAGCTATGGGCGACAGTCGTTAGGTTCGGTTTGGAGTTCGAATGGAAAAGTAACTTTATGGATAACTAAATAATTAAATAATAAATAAAAAAAGGGATTGGTCAACCCCTTATCTTCTCCCCTCCCCCCAGTTATCGTTCATTACCAAACCCGATAAGCAAATAAAAAAAAAGAGGCGCTCAATGATCGACGGACCGCCGCCCATCGCGCTGTCGGAGCTGGCGCAGCCCTCCGGTCCCCCTGCCTCCCGCGCTCTCGCCCCACACTGGAGCTCCCCCTCGACCTCCTTCTCCTTCAAACTGCCTCCAATACAAACCCGCCCAATCAATAGGAGCCGCGCCCACCACCAGCCACTGCTCCGGCCATCCGCTGTGGCCAGCGCCCCCCTTGGCCTCCTCAGCCGCGGTGAAGACCCCCCCTTCAACAACTTCGATTTTGGCAAAGTAAGTTTTATAATTTTTAATTTTCATTTTAAAACTGATTTTTCTGATTAATTAAAAACTGATTTTCTTTGCTTGCTAAAAAATGATATTTTTTATAGTTATTAAGACTGATTTTATACTTTAAAAGATTTGGTTTTTTTTATACTTTAAAAGATTTGATTTTTATCATAAGAAAAGAACCAATTTTTATAACGAGGAAGGATTGATTTTTATAGAAGAAAGAATTGATTTTTAAAGGTGAAAAGGCGAGATTTTTAAAGGTGAAAAGGCGAGATTTTTAATATGGAAAAGATTAGATCTTTAATTTAGAAAAGAGTATATTTTTAAAAAAATATAAAAAGGTTTGATTTTTGGTAGATAAAGAAATGATTTTTATTCATAGTTATAGATGATAAAAATATAATTTTTATATTACAGAAAGGCTAAAAATATATTTTTTTTCGAGTGGTAAGTTAGAAATATAATTTTTATATAAGTATGAATATAAAAATACGATTTTTATATGTGTTGTAGCGAAATAAAAATTCGATTTTGATATGAGTAGCGAAATAAAAATAGAATTTTTATATAGCAGAGATTATAAAAATATGATTTTTATATAGTATAGAGTATAAAAATATAATTTTTATAAGGTAGAGGATATAAAAATGTGATTTTTATATATGTAGTGAACATGCACGACGAAAGTGACAAAGGCGAGCACGGCGAGATCCTCCTACATATGAAGAGTCGTGGAGTTTGGATTAGCTTTGGTGAGAACTCCTCACTTTAAATTTCCTTTTCTAGTTATAAATATATACTGGGATGCAGACGGTGTTTAGTAGCACCCGACACCCTCATCCACAGACCATGGACTTGTTTGGTTGGTTATTTTGTGATTGATTAGAATATTTTGATTTGAATTTCATTTGTGGTGTGAATAATGAATTTGATTGATGTGTGTATGGCGTGGGCCATCACTAGACCGGGGATAAGGCTAGGCCTTGTCCCGTTTCTAGTATCGTGCCGTTATGCCGCCGAAATTTTCTAAAATAAGTTAGAAAAATAAAAAGATCATTTTATTGAATTGGTGAACTGAAATATATTCATGTGTTGAAAAAAAATATTTTATCGTTAAAAATATAATTTTTAACGTGGAAGTGAATAAAATAAAATATTCATTTACAAACCAGACGGTTTTTTTATGTACACTGTTTTGACTGATATGGATTGGGACGATAAATTTTACACGTCGCCCAACTGCACAAATAAAATCTGTGTTCGTTGATGTGAAACCCCACACGGGTATTGGGATGTACACTAGTCCCAATAATTGATTGTATGTCGATCGCTAGGTTGACAGACAGTTGTGTTGTGCACTTTGGATGATGGTTGAATATTTATCGTGGCTGTATATACATGTGTTGTATGGAATCCATATAATTAACCTTATATGGTAATTGATTGGGCCTTATTCCAATTTAGAAAATAAAAAATATTGAGAAATATATATATTCATGTGTTGAAAATAAAATATATATTCATGTGTTGAAAATAAAATATATATTCGTGTGTTGAAAATAAAATATATATTAATGTGTTGAAAGAAATATATATCCATGTGTGGAAAGAAATATATATTTATGTGTTGAAGTAAAATAAATACTCTTGTGTTGACGGTACTCATTCGTTGAGATTAGTCATGTGTTGAAATAAAATTTACATATTCAAGTGTTGAAGAAAATATTCATTTGTTGAATATAATAAAGAAGTTATTGAAATATATAAAGCCGTGTTGATTAGAGTTGCGCCATTTTGACGCAAGCGATATTTATATCGAAATTATTCGAATATTGAAAAAGAAGTGATTTCAAAATATAACGTTTTGAAAATAATATCATTTATATATATATCGATGATGTGGAATATTCAATTTTGATTTAAAATTGAATATGAAGTTGAAATCGTTTTGAAAACGAATTTAAAACGATTTATAAAATACGTTTAGAAGTGAAATCCATGAAATATATATAATATATTTATTATATATATTAAATGGCCTGAATAGAACGCGCCGCGCCGCGGCAGTTCGTGAATTTCGACCATTGACTTCGAATTGACGTTACGGGAGATCCGACCGTCGGATTATCCTGAAACCGGAACCGTTGGGTTTGTATCGAAAAGAGCTTTCCAATGAATATAAGAAATTTGAAATCTAATGGTTGGATTTGGAGATACGTCCAAATCAAATTTAGAAAAGGTCGCTGTAAGTGCAGTTTGACGACCGTTATTGGAAATCGACTGTACGGGCCTTGATAAAATTATTAAAAATATCTATAATTTGTGTAAAATCAAAATATATGAATTGGAAAGAACTAGGATGAAAAATTCCCTATTTGAAAGGATAAAAATGTGTTTTTATCGAAATGAACTAGTTGTGTAGTAGAATTAAAATCCAATATTTTTAAATAAATAAATTGGATTTGAAGTGGCTTTTAAAAATAATCAGAATTTCTAGTATACGAATTGGAATGGAATTTTGGGTTTACCGTGAACCATGTTTTAAATGACACCGGTTCTTTAACCCAGTTAAAGACTAAAACTAAGTGGAGTTTTAATGAATCTTTAATTAGATTAAAATGATCGAGAATGGAGTATCACCAGTTTTGCTCCAAAGCGATAGTTAAATCTTTAATTAGATTTGAACGTGAAATGGTAATTAGTTTTACCGATAACACCGTGGTGTTAGATATGGAGTACTACCAGTTTTGCTCCATGGGATAAATAGGTTGGGATTGGGAAATAAAAATAAATAATTACTTCGGTGTGGTTCGCTAATCCCGTCTAGTTGGAAATGATATTCAAAGAAAGATTAAAGAATAAATTTAAAGGAATTTATCTTTGATAAAATTAATGGGAACCATTCCCTAAGAATGTGAAATTTAGCAATTAACTGAAGATTAGTTGAGATGAATGGTTTCCTGGGTATTGATCTGATGTTGGTTTCGGCCTTCGGGGTTAATATTTGGGAAATTGTTCTCTTACTAATTTACGGTTAGTGACTGATGAATTGGAATGAGACGTATGTTGTGTTTGTGTAACATTTGTTTATTATATACGTGAGTTGTTTAGAAAGACCGGGTTCATCCCATTCTGAATAACTGATTCGACGATTGGTCGAAGATGAAGACGGTGGATTTGCGAGGAAAGTGGCCTCCGGTTTCGTTTAGACCCAGAACGAACTTGTGAATGGACTGTGTGTCTGACATTGGATTTTATTCTGTGTGATTGATTTCTATTAAATATATATCTGTTTGGCGGCAGAGAATTTATTCTCTTGCTTAACGCCCTTCTCTGAGACGTACGAGCTTAGAGGTTATATATCGATAGATATCAATCGCATAGCGTGAATTGCCTGTGTGGCACGCCTAAGTGGCATGTGATCAAGGCTTCTGTTGCAAAGCAGAGTCTTGTGGTTGATGATCAGAGCATGGCCTACGTGGCCACGCTTTGTGTATAACGTGGATTCGCGAGCCTCACACCCCGGTATGAACCAGAAACGGGAGAAGGACTCAGGGGGGACATGCATCTCTTTCTAGTTAGAGGTGGTGTCGGTGCTTAAACTGGCCGACATTTATATTCTTTTCACCTATGTTGTTGTTGCTGTTGCGAGGCGCCTCGGATATATCAGTCGTTCTCGAACCGATGGAGTCAGTGGGCTCATTTACTCCCCATAGGGCGGGGAGACGTAGTGTTCAGGGTTTTATTTAATCCACATCGAGTGGACCACCCCTGATGATCCAAAGGCTTGACTGAGTACTTGCCTGAGACTCGAACTAGACAGTCTCGAATTCGGTGAGGATCTTGCCCCTTTCCTCGGTTCATAGATGGAAATCCAATTTCCAATACGTGTGATTCGGTTTTATTTGTAGAGCCTAGTCTGGCGACATAGTGGGATGGGGCACTCATGCCGTTTATGATTTATACTTATGATTGAAGTTGTTTTCTTCACTTATAGTGATAATATAAGATGAAATTTCGCATATCAAGCATTATTTGGCTGTTATAAGGTAAAACACTATCCTCTGTTTGCGTTGCATTGTGTGATGGGACCTGGGTCTTATAACAGCTTCATTGTTCTTTATTTAGCATTGCGCTGTTTGTTTAAGCACTGCTATTCTTGGGGTAAAAACCCGTTCCGTGTTATACGGCGTGGTCCCTTGATTTACCGAACTTTAAAAACCAAATTTATAACTGTTTTAGTTCTCACACCAGGCACATGACTGACCTGGAGTTTATTGTTTTAACCTAAACTCTGGGTGCCCTTATTTTCCGCATGGGCAGCTAGTAGTTGGGTTTTGCAGATTTATATTCACAGGACCTGGTTTATAGCTGAAGTGATATTCGGAAAGCTCTGTATCCGTGTATTTCTTCCAGTTATGTTTCGTATTATTTTTCCGCTGCAGTATTGTATTTAAATCTCTGATTATCTATGTTGTGTAATATTTATTCATACTCTGTATATTCTTGTATTCTGATGGAATTGTTGTAATAAACAATGAAAAGTTCTTCTGTCTGCGTCCTGATTTGTCTTGTTTTCAAAGTAATCCGCCTTCTTGTTCGGTTTAGGCCGGCCGGGAAGTTTCGGGTCGCTTCAATATATATATATATATATATATATATATACACACACAAACATGTATATTATCCTATCAGATCATTTCATATCCATGTATAACACTGTAATTACTCATTATTACATTGTTAAAATAACACAAACAAACATATTTGTACTTACAGGATATGTTTCATTTTTGATGAATCATATTCATCAATAAATCTCATCTGATATGTGATAAGCACTGATTACAGTTTATATATATATATATATATTTATGTATATATATAGGAGGTTGATAAAGGACATATACTATATATATACACCATATATCAAAATGATCACTTTTAAAGATTTAAACAAGATTTTAAATCCAAAAGATTGCATACAACATATGCAGCAATATGCATATAAAATGAAATTTACAAAACAGATTTGAGGTATATAATCATTAGTTTATCTAGATACAAAAGATAATCATATAAACAAATTCCAGTAGGCTATTTTAAACCTGTTTCGAAAACAGTTCATCATATGTACTCATATCTGAAATAAAAACAAGATTAATCAGATCAAATCTGATATGTTAACATCAGTTAACTTGTATACATGTCACTGTAATATTAAACAGAATAAATCAGATCATGTTTGATATGTTTATATCTGTTTTGCTTGGCTCACATAATCAGATCTAGTCTGATTAAACCATGACTTGTTTTCTATGTTTGATCATCACATGTTTTCATATATGTCAAACATATAATGGTTTCCTACATGGCAGCAAAGAAGTATATATATGTATATGTGTGTATATATATATATATTCCAGATATGAATAAATTATGGCAATTTCCTATATTGTCATTTAACACTATCTGAATAGATAACAAGCAGTATCACTTACAAGAGAATATATATAATAGTCTTATTCTTGTGAATTAGGTTATAGAAACAATTTTCTACCAATCATATAATCTGAAGGTAATATACATGTACAAGTGAATCTGAATTCATAAGAATTTGAAACTAAGGTGAGTTTGATGCTCAGTTCGGATTATTACAGATTATCCAATGTTAATATGGATGAATTACCATGTCACATATACAAAGAAAAAGATTATCCATAATTACAGATATGTAGTTCAATAACTAGGATTGTTACAGAGTGATAAGTAACAATTTTAGGAGTTAAACAAATTATTATATCCAAACACATACTGATGTGTAAACTGTGTGTCATTTTAATCTCATTCATGGAATCCAACAGAGCACAATTAAATGCATATAGTAGATATGATTCGAAATCAATCTGTTATACATATTAAAATCTCCATAACAATTACAGAATAGAAACAACACTTGATTTCCTTTTAAGACAGATACAAAATATAGGCTAAACCAAATTATACTTACATAAGAAATGGAATTTCAGACATTCATAACTGAATTAATATCTTATACTAATTCAGATTCAGCCAGATGAACAAGACTGAATTCTGTTTATCACAAAACAATTTCAGTTGAATGTTTATAAAATTCCAGATCTCATCTTTTCGATGTTCCTAACATCGATTAGTATGTTACAGTAATAATTTCAAGGCCTAACCAATATTTGAATCGATGTAAACCTTGCTCTGATACCATTGAAGGAAAAATTGGGATCGATTGGCAGTGGAAGTTAACAAATTTAAACCTAGTTTACAATCGAAACCATAATAGAGATTTAAAATGGTACCTTTCTTCTGATTTCCGAATTAAATTGAAAGGGTTTTAGCTTGAAATTGCTGAATCAAATTCCAGATCTTCTTCGAATCGAGTGCTGGAAATCAAACACCTCTATAGGAGATCCACAAGTATTGCTCTCGAGATTGACGATCAAATCCGAGGGTGAAGGTTCGGTACTAGCCGATTTAGTTTGAAGCAAGATCCAGGGTTTTATTTCAATTAGGTTTTTCTGAAAAGGAATGGAGGAATAGTGCGGCCCTCTTATCCTTTTATAAAATAACCTAACGAGATATTTTATCCCCTATTATCCGTTCAAATGGAACAAGTCAAAACTAATTTTGATTTCCATTTTAAATATTATCTTCACTTGCAACACTTATAAGTGTGACCCTATAGGTTGTTGTAGCGTGGGCAACGATTTAAACAATTAAACCGTAAACAGTGAGCGACATCTAGTAATACATCACTGCTACCCAAGCTACAACAATATCCATGATTCGATATGACCTTTGTGAATGGTGTATCAATATAATTTAATCCTTTTAACCATTATATCCAAGATTAAACTGGAGGCATGGAACGTATCATCCTCTTTATAATTCAATCTGTTTTTCTTGATCAATAAGTAGACTGTTTAGAACAAATCAATAATTGAGCACGGCCATGCATTTCACAGTCTCACTTAATCAAGAGGCCCATGGATATCACTACGAATATATCGTAGGGTTAAATTCCATATAGATCATTCATAATTTATATTCGATTCTAGATATATCCAATAATCACCGTTATCATTAATCTATTACGAAATAACTTTAGATGATATCAAAATACAAATATCCTCGAATAAAATTATAATGATTTCGGGTCTAAGGACCATTATATCACTATCACTATGAGAACAACTTATGATGCTTGTTAATTATATTCCATGTATTTATCTCACGGTGGGTCAGCCCAATACGATATTCTCTAGTACGTATTTATATCTTGACTTTAATATCACGTATATTAATGATCAATGAGATGTGATCATCAGTCAGTCAATATACTAGTCTCAATGCTTTATTGTTCTCGTATATAAACAATAAAACTTGACTAGGGACATTTAAGAATTATAATACTTAATAATTATATAATCTCAAATTCAGTCTTACTCGAAATATATAATTCCGTATTATTATTCTAAGGAGTTCTATTATATTATTATTTATATTACGCAGTAAATACAATATAATAGAATAATATTTTATTCCAAATAAAATAATAACATCAACAGTGTTATCAATCTCATCAAATGAATTGCCTCTAGGGCACGAACTCCAACAATAACTTCCTCATACGTTATCCGTTTTATGCAAACCAGGTGTCTATTTTGACCAAAATTTCGAGACGGACACAATGTCGCAGTTCGTTTTACTTAATTCTGAATTTTTAATTAAGTTACCTTTATTTTACTATCTTAAAAATGCGGGGTGTTAAATTCTCCCACCCTTAGGAAATTTCATCCTCGAAATTTGATAAGGGTAAAATCAAATGACCTCTCGCATAATATCCATCCATCATGTGTGCACCCAATTTTTTGCAAAATTGTGCATTTGTGCGAAGAGAAATACATCATAATAATGCATGTATGCCTAAGCGGTACCTCCTATGTGTATGCAAATTTTCAAAAATTCTTTTTAAAATATGATGCTCACATCCTAAATATATTGGCAGTTCTATATGAATGCGATATTTTTAAAGTCAAAATACATTTTCATCCAAATTTTCCCGCACTCTTGCTGAGTAAATGCGTAATTCATCCAATTCCTGCATCCAAAATCCTACCAACCAACTTTATTTTTCGAATTTCAGAAAAATCTAATTTCCTAAATTCGATTTCTTATGTTACAAAAAGGTAGAAAACGGAAAATTTCACATCTTCTGTTTTTCTTTTATGTACCTTTTTCCAACCGTACTTAGATTTTATGTAACTATTTATAAAGATTCTCTATTTTCCTATCCAAGCACAGCCCACATAAGAAATTTTTTCTTTTATTACTGATTTTCTTTTTTCCATCTTATTTTGAAATTTTTTATCTTTACCCATCTTTTCTCATAATTTATTATGTTTGTTGATTTACTGAATTTGTTGTTTCCTTTTTAGTTGTGTCATTTCTCTTTTCTTAGCGTATTTAATCATCGGATCTAACTTTAGTTCTTAAATAAGCCTTTTAGTCTTTCAACTAACACAGGAAAACAGACACCCTACAAAGCTACCACTAAGGGCCAAGAATCTCTGGACTATGTCCCCCTCAGACAAAAAAGTCCAAACCATGGGATCCACGATAGGTTTAGGTGTTACCCTAACTACCCAATAGGAATAGAACGATCCCAACAGAAATGCAATAACGGGTTGTACCCCTAACCTGAAAATTAGCAACATGATCTAAACACTTACTTGCCATTTATACTATCTAGTAGTCACCACTAGTCCTAGATGTGCACCAATAATTACTTCAAGCAACACCCTAGGCTTTTCAATGCTTACGCATTTCACGGGAACTTACCATTTTTCCAAGATAATACTCGCTATTTACTTCATAACCTCAAAACTTTCCCGTTTTCCCTAGGCTCTAATCCTTACCTACTCCATCCTTTTTAAAAAACTTTTTGGCCTTTTCATTTAATTTTTTCTTCCTAAAAATTAAAAGTGTCAAAACTTTATTTTCCTCATGAAAACTTACTTTTGCCAAACCATAAAACATGTCATAAAAAAAATGTAAATCATTTTTTTTCAAATCACAGAACTGGAGTAGATAAGGACAAATATTTCTTAATCGGGTTTATAACTCATTCTTGCCTATAAGGTCAATTCGGTTTCTTACTACAAAGTGTGAACATCCTCTTTATTCTTAATTTCTACAACTCATTTTGTCCACCCAACAAAAATTTCTTTTTGAAAACATATTATCAAAAATGATTGTTAAAAGAATAGAGATTTCAAAGATTTCTTTATTAAAAATTCTTGTTTGAAATATAACAAGAAAATTAGCGAGCTATACATGCTCTATAATATGCATCTTTTACTGAGAGAATTTTACTTTAGACAAAGTTTTCACAAGAAATCACTATTTACAAAATATACCTCATTTTACTTTAAAACTCAATATGTATACTTTACATATTTAAAACTATAACTTTTAAGATTAATATTGAAAACACCATAAACCATTTTCCCGAATTTTTTACAATTTCAAGTTCTTAAAAGTTAACAATGGGGTTAGACTCAAAGCGGGTTTCTAATTTTCTAGGCTTTCCTAGATATTTCCCAAGGTCAATTCTCTCAACTATATATATTCCTAATTCATTTTTCTTTGTTTAACCTTTTCCAATTTATAAGGTTTTACTGCCAAACCCACTAACCCAAAATACTAATCATATGGGATTCACCTTCCTTCCATACAAAGTGCATTGTACACCTCCCACACAAAATACTTAAGGGTCTCAGATTTCCATATTCATTCCTTTAGTGTACAAATCAAACATCCCATTTCTTACCATATTATACTCTTTCTATTTAGCGGGTTCCTCTATGGATCTAGGTATATATATAGTATATTTATATTTTTAAAAATACAAATACGTTCACTCACTATTTATACCGGAATCCTAAACCTAAGCTCTAATACCAGATGTAACAAACCGAATTCCGATAGACCGAGTTTTTTTTTTGAAAATTCCATTCTATCGAAACTCAAGTTGTTGTGCTCTAGTATCCTGCAGAAAAGACAAAGACATAAAATATGTCAGAGCTCAGAAAATATCTCACAGCGGAATGGATAAAATATAATATACACAAAGTATAGCCTTACCGTATTAATAGTACCGCCTAACCAATATCCAAAGCTATCATATCTCTGCTACAAATCCAACCTGTGAGTATGTTTTGAGGAGGGGGTCAGAACACAAGTTCTGGTGACTGGATTTAAATTATACACTTTGGATAACACTACATATACCGTTCAATCATATTTTCTTATTTATTAGGTTACTAGGGTTAACAACACTCAAGGCTAACACACACGTCGCACCTATTTACTTCTCAGTAGGTTAACCTAATATAGTATATATGTAGCTACCCCCAATATTAAGGTACACCCCATGGTACCCCACTTGCACGATCTCCGTTGTAATACCACTGAAATGTATGCAGTCCCTCATCCTATGTCGGAGTGACGTACGGACCTCTATATAACAATATTACGTTTCGCATATATCTGTTATTACTATGCTTCGCAAACGTACGGACTGCCACCTTTGTTCGAATCAGATTCCATACCACAGTAATGCCCTCAAGTCTACGATACACCACCCAGAGCAGACATGCATGTATCTAAACTGTCCCACGTACGTACCCTTAATTGTAGCTCGATGCCTCAACCGCACGTCCTTTAATGTGCACCGAGTTCCATGGCAGTGCGATACAAGAAACACAGAACTCGGTCGGGAGCTTTTCCATATCTGTATAGGCCCGCCTTTAAGAGCCTCAAAATATAGATATTCCCTGGGTTTGTTTTCCATGGTGGGTTTGGCCCCACCTCGGCCCCTCCCTCATCTAATAAAGACTACAAGAGTTAAACGAGTTGCCCCTAACAAACAACCTAAACATCCAATTGGCGTCTTCCCTCAACCATCGTACCTCGATAATGAAAGGTGAATGGTCTGTTGGTTTTAGCTCTAGTCTTTCTGCATCCCACTTATTGCAGATGACGGGTATCCGACGATCTACTATCCTTGTTAGTCGTGACCCTTCGCCTTTCCGTTGAGGCAACCATCGAATCACCCTGGTGTCACCGCGTCATAGCATTCTGACTGCAAAGCTACTTTTGCAATCAAGGCCCACCCACCTGGTAGTTACGCGCAGAACCAACCTCTGCGAGCACAGCCTAAACATCTGTCACCGCATAGAGGACTACCAGGAGCACCTTACGTATCTCAGGAAGTCGCGTGCTTCCCCTTCTAGTTCTTTAGGATCGATAGAATAATCAGATGATCATATGCTCCTCTCGTGCTTTATAAGAGCACGATGATCTACCTCGTTGGGTTATTCATCCTTAAACGTGCGGACTGGTCCTAGCGCCTCACTTTAATATGTTGTTGGACCCTATGTCTAAATATTCTTTTACGTGCTTGCTTTACCTTATCAGGTTTCCATTTAGCCTGGTTATCTTAATTTTTTATTTAGGTTACCAAGTTCTTCCTAACTCCTTATATCTCTGAGGAAGGGGCCCCTCTTGCCTATTAATTTCAATCATATAACTTAACTCATTAGGTTTATTAATAAGCCTGCAACATGTTATTCTGTAGATTGTGACCCAATGTAACACCCGGTATTTTGACAACATTAAAAGAGGGTAAATTAAATAATAATTAATTTAATATTTAGAATTAAGGGAAACGGACTATGCCATTGCGTCCTTCTTGAAATTCTGGTCAAGATAGACATTTGGTTTGCGAAAAACATGTATGAAGAAGTTATGAGAGTTTGAAGTTTGTATACGCGTAGAAGGATTATATATATATCAGTTCAAACTTATCCAGAAATCAAAAAAATAGTTTAAAAAACAAAATTCAAAGAGTGAAAAAATTCTCGCTCTAAGGGAGTCGACCCCTTAAGGGAGGTTTCAACCCATAGGTCGACCCCTCAAGGGGGGTGTCGACACCAGGGTCGACCCCCTAGGGTTGAGGTGGCAGTCGATTTCTGGGGGCTGGCAGCTATAAATAAAGGTCCATTTCTCCTGTTTTCTTACACTAAAATCATTAGAGGACAAATGCTGTCGGTGCCTGGACTGTGTCAAATCCTTTTTCTACAATCAAATTTAGAGATCCAAGTGTAGATCTGAGATTCATCAAATGCTTTTCTTCTTCTACCTTTCCAGATCCAAACGCTGTGAGTTTCAAGTTGCTTTTAGATTTAAAAAAATAGATAGTAAACATGATAGGACTATAAGTTGGATTTGTGCACGTTACTCCCTGAATTATATCAGATCTATTGAAATTGATGAATCTATGACATTCTGAATTTGTTATTTCTTGGATCTCAATCTTTATCATATCGGATCTATTGTAACTTGTGGACCTATGACATTCTAACATAACTACGATATGGATCTTAACCTTTATTATGTCAGATCTACTTTTGATTATAGATCTAATTTACTATTTAGATCTTGTACCTATCATGACTGCGGCTAATTTGGAAATGTCGTTAGGTGGACATCTTAATTATCACCTAGATCTTATCATGCCTATATTGTCACTAGTGCCACTATATGTTCATGCCAAAAATCTGTCTTTTTATGTGGCCCATGTTAGTATATTCGTCTTTGTTCTATTCGCTCTATTTTTTTCCCTTTTTATTTTATATCCTGGTTACTTTCGAGCCTAGGAATGCCGCTAAAATAAGCGAATGCGTGTTAAATGAGGAATGAGGTAAATTATTGAAATTGGGCATAACCTGAAATTGGAAGTTTAGGCATGACTTGAATAAATATGCGAATATTAATTTGGCATAACATGAATAATGTTTATATCAATTTGGACATATAATCCATTATGAACATAATTGGGAAAATGGGGCATGAAACCTATAAATAGGGTTATTGTTGTGATATGGCATCAAAAATGGATTTTTAGTATATATAACAATTTCTGTGTTTGAAACGATAATCCACTAATCGATTGCTGATTGTGCTGTTTGATTATTGGTTTGATCAATTAAAATTTTGAACCATTAAGCCAAATTAAATCAAATTTTGAACTGAAGAGAAATTTGATTGAAATCACATGCATATTCATGTATATACATTGAACAGGTCATAGCAGGGAAGCTAAGCAGAGGAATAAAATTGTATGCCCGACAAATAGGTACATGTTTACTGATTTATTGGGTTTGGATGATTTTATGAGCCGGCTGACTAGCCGCTTGGTGTTTTGTTTTTCTTTTTGAGATGAGAGGGCCTGTGTGGTGGTTTGGGGATTTTCCCGATGCTCCCCGTACAAAGGAGGTTATGGCGAAATTTTTCGAAAATTTAGGGTGTTAGCCAAATTTTTGAAAAATTAGAAAATTTTTAGAAACTGAAAAGTTGAAGAATGAACGCCAGAGTGAAAGTTGAGTTGATTAGTTAAACAACTTTCAGCTCTGTTCCTTTTCGAGGACGAATAGATTTTAGGTGGGGGAGATTGTAACAACCCGGAAAATCAGAACCAATTTAAATTTTTTATTTTGGTAATTTTAATGGATTTTGAATATTTAAAATGATTTATTTTAAATAATAATGACTAAAAATTTATTTTTGATGAAGTTAAAACGTATAAATTTATTTTAATTATAAATCGAGTCTGAAATGGCATGATAGTTTAAAATTTCGATTTCTAATTTCAAATGAATATACAGAACTCAATATAAGTCAGAATTGGTCGAAACAAGAAATATTTGAATCTAATGAACAATATCTTTCTAACGGATGTAAGAAACAGAGATTTCGTTTTATAAATTGAAAGTTACGTCCAGTTTAAAATTCATAATAGTCGCTGTGGAATTTATATATATTTTAAATAATATAAAGCCCTTAAAAATAGCCATTTTGCAAACGACCTCCGTTTTCGATGAAAGTACTTTTGTTGGATTCGGGATGTCAAGTTATTGCTAGATTCCAATTTTCATAATTTTTGGGATCAATATGTGAGCATGGCAAAAGAAAACTTGTTTTATCCATTTCAATCAATTTGGATCGACCAGAAAATGGCCATTTTTCAAACGGTCACCAAATACGACGAAATTAGTTTTGTTAGGACCGTATCGTCTAAACATAGCCAGATTTATTTTTCTAGAATTTTTGGAGTCCGTATATAGCCACAATAAATTGAAATGTACGTTAAAATTAAATATATATTGATTTATATTGTAATTTAAATGAAAACTAATCGATACAGCCGAATGGCTTATGATACATATCCCATTTTGTTTGGAATGAGGGTAATTAGCTAGGGATGGCAGTCGGTGGCTTTGATTTTGAGTTCGAATTAAAATCTAACTTTTTGGAGAATAAAACAAAAAAAATTAAAATATATATTTCCCCCATCTCCCTCTTCTCTCTCCCTGTCAGTTCTTTTTAAAATAAAAAAATGAAATCCCTAACAGATCAAGCGCCCCCACCCCCCGCCTCATCGCCGATGGCGAACTTCACCCCCCACCTCGTCGGAGCGCCACCGCCAGGGAGCGATGCCGCCCTCCCCCTTCTCCCTCTTCTCTCCTTCCTCTCTCCCCCTTCTAACCTAGAAAACCGCCGCAGACCACCCTGACCCACCGACCGCCTCCTACGCCGCCCCTGCTACCTCCTCCACCTCCAGCGAAGCAACAGGCCTCCCCCTCTTCTAATAATTCAAATGTAAGTTTTTACTATTTTATTTAGTTGTTGATTTTATTTATTTAAATGTAATTAGTTTAAAGGTAATAAAAATTGGATTTTTAACAATAAAGATGTGATTTTTCTAAATAAATAAAAACATGATTTTTTAAATGTAGAAAGATTAGATTTTTAAAATAGAAATGAATACATTTTTTTATAGAAAGTTTTGATTTTTAATCATAAAAAGAGTTGATTTTTAAATACAAAAAGAGTTGATTTTTAAACATAAAAAGCTTTGATTTTTAATTGGAAAAGATGAGATTTTTATTTACATAAAGGTGATATTTTTATTCATATAAAAATACGATTTTTAGTCGAGTAAAAATATAATTTTTAGTTTTGTAAAAATTTGATTTTTATTTTGTTTAAGTAGCGATAAAAATTTGGTTTTTATTGTTTGAATGGCGATATAAAAATATAATTTTTATAATGTTGTAGCGAAATAAAAATTCGGTTTTTTTATATGATAGCCAAATAAAAATATGATCTTTATAATATAAACATCAGTATAAAAATATAACTTTTATATGGAAGGTAGCATTATGAAAGTATAATTTTTATAATGAAGTAGCATTAATAAAAATACGATTTTTATTATATAAGTAGCGTAATAAAAATTTGATTTTTATACACGTAGTAGCATTGTTAAAAATCTGATTTTGAAATACAAATGTGTGAAACAGACTGCGTTGGAAGCACGGTGAAGAATGCTACGCATTGGAAATAAATCCGAACCGTTTAGAAATAAAGAATGGAGGAGTGGATCCCAAAAGTGAGAACTTCTCACTTAATTTATTTTCTAGTTAAAAATATATACTAGGATGCAGACGATGCTTAGTAGCACCCGACCCCTTTGTTTGAAACCATGTTTGTTTGGTCATGTGGTTGATTGGATTATTTGTTTGAATTTGGTTGTTTAGGTGAAATGAATTGATTAGAATTGGTATGTACATGGCGCGAGCCATTAATAGGCGAGGGATAAGGCTAGACCTTATTCTGGTTCTAGTATCACGCCGTTATGCTGTCGAAATTTTCTTAAAATATTATAACAATAAAAATATAATTTTATTGAATGTATGAACTAAATAAAATATTCATGTGTTGAAATAAATACTTTATAGTTAAAATATAATTTTAAACGTGTATATGAATAAAATAAATATTCATTTACAAATCGAATGATTTGTTTATGTACACCCATTTGACTGATATTGATTGGGACGATAAATTTTACACATCACCCAACTACACAAATAAAATCTGTGTTTGTTGATTGAAACTCCACACGGGTGTTGAGATGATATTTGAGGTACTATAATCCCAATTATTTAGTTGTAATTCAGAAATAATCAAAAATATTGGAAATCACAATATTCTGTGAATGGGGTCGTCCCTTAGATTTAATTCAGCTTAGAGTTGAATTATTTTGACGAATATATTCAATCGACGACAGTTTGAACGTATAATTATATTATAATTAAAATCGAGCTCGAAATGACACTACAGTTCGTAAATTGGCGATTCGAACTTCAACTGAATGTACATGAATCGTTTTAAGCCGGATTTCAATGAAACAAGAAACGTGTGGAGCTGGTTGGGTATATCTTTCTAGTGGAAGAGAAAAATCGGGATTTCATCGTGTAGATTTTGAGTTATGTCCAAATCAAATTTCAGAAAAGTCGCTGTGAAATTCCTTTATAATTCGTAACGCTTTATATACGTTATAAAAGGGTTTTTCAATGTAAAACTGAACATCGAGGTAATCGAGAATCTGAAATATCAAACTGTATATTCTGATATGATATTCTGGAGCTGTACGATATCATATGTGAAGATATACGATAATATAAATTTATTTATGTTTAATTTAATTATATTTATATATTTAAATGGGTCATCCAGAGCTTTAAAAATAGCCGGTTTTGCAAACGAAGTCGGAATTCGATGAAACCAGTTTTGTTGGATACGCAATGTCAAATAGTTGTTAGATTTCCGGTTTCGTGATTTTTAGAGTCACTGTGTGGTCGTACGGATTTTTAGAGTGTAAAACAATCAGTATTTTGATGGTTAAAAATACGCTGTGTGAGCATACGAAGTCGGAATTCGACGAAACCAGTTTCGTTGGGACCGTAAAGTCGAACTCTAGCTACATGTCCAGTTTTGTGATTTTTAGGTATCATGTGTGATCACACGGATTTTTAGAAGGACAAAACGAATATAAAATGAATATATAAATGAGCATATACCGGGAATATTCCCTTTTTAAAAATATCTAGATATTTTCCTACATTATAAATACCCCCTTCCTTCCTTAAGACCTAGTCCTCACAAGAAAATGCGCTGTTACTCAAAAATAAAATACACAGCAAAGTTCTTCCTTAGAAAATCAAAGGAAAATTCAAATAAACTTCTACAAACCGTAACTAAGCCATCTTTGAAACCTCTGGTGAATTTTCTTCAAGTCAATGCCCACTTTACTAAGTGCGACGTCGATGCTGGGATTGGGAAAAATACTGTAGAATTATGTTTGGGGTTCGATTCGTATATAGGGGGTTTGAGCACGGTTAAGGATGAGGGTTGAGTTGGTTGCGGAAAACCGCACTCGTATACCCGGTTTGAGCATGTTCGATGGTTTTTCTGGTAAAGAGGGTGTACTGTTCATCGGCTGGAAGATGATGTTGTCCCTGATAATTCAGTTCGAAGGAGGTGAAACTGGTATGGTTTGAAAGGGAAATCGAAGTGAAGTCTATTGGTGGTTTCGGTTGGGTGAAGTTTGATGTTGAAGTCGTGCAGAGGAAGGGTGTTTGAGTTTCTGAAATTCGAAGTATTGAGGAGATGTGTTCGGTAGTTCAACCTTTTGGGGAAGGAGGAGCAAACGGTTATGGGATTTAAGAGGAATGGATGTGCCGTGGTGTGATGGTGAGGCCCAAGTTTTATATTAAAGGTTTATTTCTAATAAAAAATATATACACAACTTGTTTTTATCATAATGTATGCATACGATGTCAGATTAACGAACGGTCGGATCCGACAGGATCGTATGGATGAGAGCTACACATTGGAACTGATTGGAAGTCCATCCAAGCTCGTTACAATTTATGGTGAAATAAATTGTCCAACTGAGTCAAATAACGCAAACCGATTATTTAACGGTCAACGCGTCAATGTGAGTAAAACTCACCAACTCTGAACAGTTCTGTTTTTACAACGTATTCTTAGAACTGTTAAAAATTGTATGTTTGATTGTGTGTTGATTGTTTGATTGTACTGCTAGTCAATTAGTGGAAATTTTATATATATAGACAAATATATATATATATATATATATATAGATCGTTAAATTTTAAAGTGATGTTGATTATATTGTTTAACATCTATGATGCAGGGAAACAGGTCGGAGGAATCCAACTGGATTCCTCAACATTTATTTTACTGTGATTTATATATTGTGATATATAATATGATATATAATCTGACGTTGATTATGTGTGTTGGACGATATTTATCGTTGTTATATGGTGTGTCAAATACCATAAGAAATACCAGAATGTGGAAAATGGATTTTCAAAGTATATTTTGAAAATAATTTATTTATATAAAATCAATGGATTTTATATTATAAAAGAAAAAGGATTTTGAATAGAAGGAATTTATTTGTTAATCAAATATATAGGAGATATATTCATAATGAAATATAAAAGGAATTATTTATTTAGGGAATAAATAAAGAGATAAAAGGAATTATTTATTTAGGGAATAAATAAAGAGATAAAAGAAATTATTTATTTAGGGAATAAATAAAGAGTTAAAAAGGGATTATTTATTTAGGAAATAAATAGAATTACAAAGGAGACTTTATTTAGAAAATAAACAGAGATGAAAAGGAAACCGTTATAAAAGGGAAACCATTTTTCAAGTGAAGAACCGTTACTAAAAAGTAAATCTTTAAAAATGAATAAACGTTGTAAAAAGGAAATCTTTATAAAGAGAATAAAGTTAGTTAAATTGAATATGGCATTCGAAAGGAGTTAAATCGAATATGGCATTCGAAAGGAGTTAAATCCAATATGGCATTCGAAAGGAGTTAAATCGAATATGGCATTCGAAGGGAGTTATCGATTTGTTAAATCGAAAGGAGTTATCGATTGTAGTTTAATCGAAAGAAGTTATCGATTTGTTAAATCGAAAGGAGTTATCGATTGTAGTTTAATCGAAGGAAGTTATTGATTATAGTTTAATCGAAAGGAGTTATCGATTAGTTAAATCGAAAGGAGTTTTCGAATTTAGTTATTCGAAAAGGAGTTATCGATTTGTTAAATCGAAAGGGAAGGTTATCGAATATTGTTTATTCGAGAGGAGATTATCGAATTTAGTTTATTCGAAGGAGTTATCGATTATTAGTTAATCGAAGTGAGTTATAGAATATTAGTTAGATTAAAGGAGTTAATTGAATATAGTTTATTCGATGGAGTTAATCGATTAGGGTTAATCCAAATGAGTTGATCGAATATAGTTTATTCGAAGTAGAGTAGTCGAATATTGGTTATTCGAAGTGAGTTAATCGAATATTGGTTATTCGAAAAGGGGAGTTATCAAATCGAATAGATTAAAGGAGTTAATCGAATATAGTTTATTCGAATAGAGTAAAGGAGTTAATCGAATATAGTTTATTTGACAGGAGTTAAGTGAATTGGTTAGATTAATCAAAGTGAATTGGTTAGATTAATCAAAGTGAATTGGTTAGATAAATCAAAGTGAATTGGTTAGATTAATCAAAGTGAATTAGTTAAGTTAAACTAAGTGAATTAGTTAAGTGAATTGGTTAAGTTAACCAAAGTGAATTAGACGAGTTAATCAAAGTGATTAGTTCAGCTAATCGAGATAAGGAAATTAAGTTAGGTTAATCGAGTTGAATTAGTCAGTCGAGTTAATCAATTGAGTTAGTCAAACCAAGTAAAACCAGTTAGAGTTAATCAATTAAGGTTGACCAGTTAGAGTTGATCGGTTAGAATTTACCCGTTAGAGTTAATCAATCAGAGTTAATCAAATAGGGTTAAGTAAAATTAGAACTGACTAGAGATTGGTAAATTGAATGGTTTTCTAAGTGTCTATCTGATGTTGGTTTCGGCCTTCGGGATTTATACTTAGGGGATTGTTCTCATACTAGTTTACAGTCAGGGGCTGATAGTTGGGGAAGAATAGGGATTTGTAAATAAGCAGATGGAAATGTTTTTCAGTGTTAATAACGCATATTTTCTAAACATAGAAAATGAGGGAATATATATATATATATATATATATATATATGAATGATGATTGATCGATAGAATTTCCATTTGGAAATAATATCGTTGTTTGCACACTTGTTTTTCTTTGATAGTTAACTCACAGACTATCGAAGTTTTGACCATTTTAACGTTGTTAATATGGAGAGACCGGTTGGATTATTATCCAAAGAACCACTCTGTATTGGCATAAGTGTTGCGAATCATATATGCCAAAGATAATTGAAGACGGAGTAAAGTGCAAGGACTGTTGTATAAGTCTTAGATAACAGTGACTAAGATGGATATACTGAATAGTGCCTTCGGTTTGTCCAGTCCCAGGACAACTTGTATGGACGAAGGTCTGACAGAGTATATCCAATGAATCGCGTAAGTTGATCGTTTCAAACGTATTTACGTTGGTGGCGGAGGAATTCGTTTCTCTTAGCTTTATACCCGTGGTATTTTTGGATAAGTCAATTTGTGATTTGATGGGTATGACGATGTGACATTCTAAGTGAATGAAGATGTGGCGTGTAAAAGATAAGCGTAGCTTCTAGCCTCACATCCGGTAAATGACAGAAATCGGGCGGGCAGCATGGCTAAGTCGGTCGCACCGAAGTAGGGTGTATAATCACCTATCTAGAGAATATTCATTTGTTTCTTAAATCTATCAATGCTGTTCCATATATATAGGGGAACGGTTGCTGATCCCAACCGTTGGTGATATACATTCGATACACTCAAGCAAAATGAGTGGTCGGTCATGTGTGGCTGAGTTACAAGATGTTCTTGTTGAACTCCAGTGTATCATTCCTAGAGTACACTGATCGGAAGGTGGTTCCATATCTTGTCATAGTTGGAAATCCATTACCCAATACGTGCTTGCGGTTTTGCTTGTATGCTATATATGTAGAACGTGAGATGAAAGCGTTTCTGCTAGATGATTATTATATTGTGGTTGATAGACATTATTGTAATATCAAAAGGTTTTGATATAAAGATATATTGGATTCTCATAAGGGAAAAACCCGTTCCGTTCTGCGGCGTGGTCTTATGAGATATCGTTTACTTGTTCATATACCTATTTAAACTGTTTTACTCACACTAGTCCCATGACTGACCCGGAGTTTACTTTGTTGTTTTCCCTAAACTCTTGGGTGCCTAATTTGTACGGGCAGTCAAGTAGTCAGGAATTTATAGATATACTTGGAGAGCTTGGAGCAGGAGGCTTCAAGATCATATAGCTATAGTTTATTTCCGCTGTGTCTAAGTGCTGTATTCTGATAAGTGCTATTGTATACATAACTGTTATATTTCAAAGTTATGTTATCTATTATATGTTATTCGTTCCGCTGTGAGGTTCGTGTTACTCTGATGTTGTGTTCTTCTTCTTCTATTCTAAGTTTCTATCTTATCTATTCTCACCCTCTAATTTCTTTCATTAATTACCAAGATTTTTCGATGTTTTGGTTATCGACATCGAGCTTATGTCGATAACCAAAGTCGCTCAAAATCCGGGTCGTTACATTAGTGGTATGTCCATCGTTTGGTTGACAGGCTATTGTAAGCATTAAATATTTATATTTAATGCTTATGTAGTGTAGAATGCACTCTGGATGATGGTTGATGTTTATCATTGTGGTTATATACATGTGTTTTATGAAATCCATATAAATAATATTATATGGTAATTGACTATGTCTGATTCCAATTCAAAACTGAAAATATTTTAAAATAATGAATATTTTAGAATAATGAATATTTTAAAATAATATTCAGAAAAGAATCAAAATACGGTTTTGATGTCCGATTTGGGATGGACACGAAAATATTGAAATATATAAAGCCGTGTTGATTAGATTAACGCCACTTTGAGGTGAATGATATTTATATCGATTTTATTCATTTTTATAATGAATATCGAAAAGAAAGTAATTTCAAAATCTAATATTTTGAAAATATTATCATTTATATATTAATGATATGGAATATTCAATTTTGATTTAAAATTGAATATGAAGTTGAAATCGTTTTCAAAACGATTTATAAAATACGTTTTGAATTGAAATCGACGAAATATATATAATATATATATTTTATATATTAAATGGTCTGAATAGAATACGCTGCGCTGCAATCGTTCGCGAATTTCGACCATTGACTTCGAGTTGACGTTACGGGAGATCCGACCGTCAGATTCTCCTGAAACCGGGACCGTTGGGTTTGTATCGAAAAGAGCTTTCCAAGAATATAATAGATTTGAAATCTAACAGTTGGATTTGGAATTATGTTCAAATCAAATTTGGAAAAGGTTGTTGTACGTGCAGTTCGAAGACCGTTCATGGAAATCGACTCAACGGGCCTTGATAAAATTATTAAAAATATTAATAATTTGTGTAAAGTCATAATAAATGATTTGGAAAGAATTGGGATGAAAAATTCCATATTTGAAAAGATAAAAATATATTTTTACCGAAATGAACTAGTTATGAACTAGAATTATAATCTAATATTTTTAAATAAATAAATTGGATTTGAAATGGTTTTAAAAATAACCGGAATTTTCAATATATGAATTGAAATGGATTTGAATCGAAATTATCTTCGGAGTATCTCGATATTGGATTCCGTAATTATATAGACATTATGGAGGAATTTGGAAGATATATATATCGTTATTCCAATACGATATTTGTTGATTTCAGAATTTGATATTGAATATAAGCCGATATGTTTTCTATTCAGAGCCTTGTATTTAATATCAAATGGGATTTTAGGTTTGTCATGAACGGTGTCTTCGCTAACACTATTCTTAAACCCAGTTGAGAAAAGATTAAATCTTTTTATTAAGATTTAACGAAGTTTACCAATTAATTAATATTTAATTGGAATTGAATTGAATTGAATTTTGGCTTTGTCACGAATGGTATCTTTAAAAATATTGTTCTTAAACCCAATGGAGTAAGAAAATTAGAAACTATTTGGAGATTGGCTAAGTTGAATGGTTTCCTGGGTATTGATCTGATGTTGGTTTCGGCCTTCGGGATTAATACTTAGGGAATTGTTCTCTTACTAATTTACAATTAGAGACTGATGGAATGGTGCCTTCAGTAACACTGTTCTTGAACCCCGTCTGAAAATAATAAATCTTTTAATTAAGATTATTAGAATTTCCAGTTATATTTAGTAATTTGAATAAAATGTAATGTGATTTTGGGTTTATCGTGAAATGTATTTTAAATGACATTGGTTCTTTAACCCAGTTAAAGATAGGATATGATTTCCCAAGTTATATAATCATTAATAATGATTTTTGGCAAGGTTAAAACTAAGTGGAGTTTTAATGAATCTTTAATTAGATCGAAATGATCGAGAATGGAGTATCACTAGTTTTGCTCCAACCGATAGTTAAATCTTTAACCAGATTTGAATGTGAAATGGTAATTAATATTTACCGATAATACCGTAGTGTTAGACATGGAGTATTACCGTTTTTCTCTATGGGATAAATAGGTTGGGATTGGGAAATAAAATAAATGATTACTTCGGTGTGGTTCGCTAATCCCGACTAGTTTGGAAAACCTTAATATGGTTTGAAATGATATCCAAAGGAAGATTAAAGAATAAATTTAAAAGAATTTATCTTTGATAAAATTAATGGGAACCTTTCCGAAAGAATAAGAATATTGGAATAAAGGAATATTCTGGATTGGAATGAGGCGCATGTTGTGTTTGTGTAACACTTGTTTATTATATACGCAAGTTATTCGGAAAGGCCGGGTTTATACCCATTCTGAATAACTGTTACGACGATATGTCAATAATGAAGACGGTGGTTGAAGACCGGAGGCCTTCACATCGTTTGGATGATTACTGATGTCTTGATTAGGCTGTACACCCAAGACGAGTTAATAAGTGGTGATCGTTCAGACATACTTGGAGATCGACGGATATGCGAGGGCCTCTCTCTTGTATTGGACATATGTAACACCCCACCTCCGCCAGTGTAACTCTCGCAAGCACACTAACTTTGGAGGGGCGTTAAACGAGGTAAACATGCATGCAGACATCACAAGACAGAACATATAAGTAAACAGAGTAAATAAAGCAGCGGATAAAACTAGCATTTCAAAACCATAGTCAAGTTACATCAAAGTACTTGGTCATTATTTTCCAATAAACAAAGTCTAGAAACATAAACTGAAAACCGGAAATAACATAAAGTAAAAACTATCCCCAAGTAGATGGTAAAAGCCATAGCGAGCTCAAGACCAAACCGTACATGAGCTATCCAGAAAAGCAGCTAAAGATCCGAGCTAAGTGCTAGTGTTCCCACCCTGAGAACCTGGGGGGGAAAGGAAGAAAAGAAGCGAAAGAAAACGGGTCAGTCAAAAAGACTGGTAAGTCCTACCTACTATTAGTATAAAAACTAATAAAGTTAACTGGACATGAGGAACAGAGACGAACATAAGGATGTAACTAAACTGGCATAGTGAAAAGTTAACAAGATAGATCAAGTGTGGCATCGCATATACAAGGTTAAGTGTTGCACCAAGTGTACTAGTATTCTAACCCATGTCAAGTATAAACAAGAAATGATCCCTTGGCCCAAGAGGCCCAATATCATGAGATGACCTAAATCAAGGTCCAACTACACGGTCTAGTCGATCGGCTCCCTATAAGCCTAACTCGTCAAGTGTCGGTGTCATACGGCCCAATCACGAAATGTAGTCAAACTGTGCTAGGTCCACGCTAGGGTGTATCAGGCCCTAGGGTGCCAACCACGGACACAAATCAAGCACACACAGTCTAATCCTACTGGTGCCCGTGTCTGCTTCTTCAACTCCGGACTATGTGCACGACCATAGTCCGTCTGAACCTACACCGGCGAACCTACACAGCCGTCGTTTTGGTCGCTTACATGTCAGCCCAGTAATCGTGCCCCACCCTAGCCTAGTCCTAGGGTATCATGATACAATCAAGAGGGTTACTGCTGAAAAGGACCACACAACTAGGGTTTCCCAACGGGTTAAATGTAGTTAACCCGATCCAATCAAGCATCGAGTTGGTTAAGTGTATCCAAGGTTCATGACTTAACCCTACCAACCCATCGTGTTCAAGTGGTTAAGTATTCAAGTAGTCCATGACTTAACCCTATCATGTGGCATTAATTAATTTAATGCACCCAACCTCTCACATTAGACCTTGTTGTGGTTACTAGTTAAGCCAGGCGGGTCCGGGTAGATTTACACCACAACCTAGTCTAAGCTCGGGTTTCAAGTGCGACATGACTAACTACTCACATTGGGTCTTATTGTTTGTAGCCACTAGTTAAGCCGGTCGGTTCCGGGTAGATTTATGCTACAAACTCAACCCAACCTCGAGTTGGCCATTCTCATGTTTTCTAGAAGTCATGTCCAAGTTCATGTTTCAAGCATAATCACATGTCATACTTCATGTCATAATTTCAAGTCATGTTTCATGTTATTTTAGTTTACCCATAACGTAACCCCATCGCATGTGAGTTTGCATCAACACAAATAGATCAAAAAGAGTAACATAATGATATGATAAGTTGGGCATAAAGTGATAAGACTTGGCCACAAGTTAAACATGGTGGCATATGAGGCAAAATGTTTTCATAAACTTGCATATTACATTATAAGCCTCAAAACATGCATGATATCAAAACTTAGCAAATAGGTGATACATGGTCATAGATGACATAAGATGATGGCTAGTGATTCGCATATAACATCATATGCATGTTAACATAAAGGTTATGAGAGTTTCTATGTTGCTTTATGCAACATTCCCAAACAAAGCTCATAGCTTTCAATCCACAAAGTCAAGGTGATAGCTTTACTAGCATACATAGAACAAACCTATGCATAAAATGATAGGTTCAAAGCACAAATCATACTTAGGCCCAAACTCAAACTTGCAACATGTCATATTTAACTTCATAGTTTAAATCTAAGAGTAGAATAGGGCTTACTATGCTATGAAGACTTATACAATAAAATAAGATTGAGACGAAGCCACTAGCAACTCTAAAAACCCCTAAATAATAAGCTCCAATAAAAAAACCTTGAGAAATATGAGGAAGATGCTTGCTTTGATGAAGAAAGATTGAACTTTGGCCTTGAATCAAACTTAGAAACTCTCAAACAAGCTTAGAAACTCTCATATGCATGAAGATGGAGATTATGACAAGAGGGTGGAGGCCATGATTAGAAATTTTGGCAAACTTCGTTGTAGGATTGATTTATGAGGGATTAGGGTAGATGTTAGGATCTTTTTATAGAAGATTAGGTTAGTTTTAGCCATAGGATTAACCCTAAATCAAATCTGAACCATCAAATTACGTCACTAGCCAACAAAACAGGGTTCAGGAGTCAAAGCAGGTGCACCAGGCCAACCTGGCTGACCAGGGAAGTCGACCCCCAGGTCGACCCCCAAGCCGACTCCCAGGTCGACCTGGTCTGGGGCAGGTCGACCAGGGCTGGGCGGGAATATTCCCGCCCAGTCTGTTTGGGCTGAATTTCAAATCTGTTTCGAAATTTGAAGTTTCTGAAAACTTCTTCGGGGCTTAACTGGGTCATACAAACTCCGATTTACAAAATTTAGGACTCTATTTCGCGTATTTTTACGAGACGAACGCAATGGCATAGCCCATTTCCCTTTATTCAGATTTTAACATTTAATTCTGCCTTGATTTAAGTTATAACGTGTTATTCAAAATACGGGTTGTCACATTCTCCTCTCCTTAAAGGATTTCGTCCCCGAAACCTCTAAGTTAGGAAGAACGTATCCTACCATCCAACATCCATCTACTCAAAACATCATCCACGAGCAGTCATTTTCCTTAAAAGATTCTAAATGCTGTATGACCATATGCAAAGGTGTGTGTATATGTACTTATCTAATGCGAAAATCAGGCGGTTACTGATTCAGTAAACCTCCTTAATGCACAGTATGTTAGTGAAATGAGTCCATATGTATGCAAATTCCTAACATAATTCATAATATCTATATGAGTGCACATATCATTCATCCATATGCAACATCCACATGATAGCATAGCAAGTTCCATCCATGAATAAGTATAAGCACTCATGCATATGCAATATGAAAGTGTGTGAGCCGATCTTAGTGCCTAATGTGTATCATGCATCCATGAGTATCCACTTGCAAACATTTGCAACCACTTGCAACCATCAAGCATAACATGTTTCAAATACATGTTTCATCCAAAGGGTTTCTACCTAAGGTTCTCATGACAAGATTAACAAATTAACAAGATAAACATGGATAGCAAAATAAAGATAGGAAAAGAGATCGAGAATGTACCCTCAAAAAGAAATGGATAAAGCCCACGCATCTTCTCTTCGGTTTCCCAAGTTGCGTCCTCTTCGGCTTCACTCCACTGAACCTTTACTAACTTGACTTCTCGATTCCTTAGCTTCTTGATCTCCGTTCCCAAGATACGAATCGTAGCTTTCCTCAAGGTTGCCTCTTTCTCCACCTCCACGTCTTCAAGAATGCTAGGCTCAACCACTTCGGCTGACTTATGTAGGCACTTTCGGAGATGCGAGACATGAAAAACATTGTGCACTCCGGCCAGCTTCTCGGGGAATTCCAACTTATAAGCCATCTTCCCAATCCTCTCTATGATAGGGAAGGGTCCTACGAACCTTGATGCCAGCTTCCCAACTGCTCCAAAACGAACCACATTACGTAAAGGACAAACCTTCACGAAAACCATATCTCCAACTTCGAATTCCAAATCTGTCCTTCGCTTATCAGCATAGGATTTCTGTCTGTCTTGGGCCGCCTTCATCCGTCTTCGAATCAACTCTACCCTCTCGGATGTGTCCCTAATCATGTCGGGCCCAAGTATAAGCTCATCCGTCGTCTCCCACCAACATGTTGGTGACTTGCAAGGTCTCCCATACAAAGCCTCGAATGGTGCCATCCCTATGCTTCCATGGTAGCTGTTATTAAAAGAAAACTCCACGAAAGGAAGATGATCTTCCCAAGTACCACCAAAGACCAGAATATACAGCCTCAACAGATCTTCCAGTACCCTATTCACCCTTTCCGTCTGACCATCTGTCTATGGGTGATAGGCCGTACTTAGATTCAATCTCGTACCCATCACTTCTTGCAAACTATTCCAGAACTGGCTAGTGAAGATTGGGTCACAGTCGCTAACTATGCTAGAAGGAACTCTATGCAATCGCACTATCTCTCGAAGATAAACAGATGCTAGCCATGATGCGGTCCTCTTGTTCTTTACTGGGATGAAATGAGCACTCTTCGTAAGTCTGTCAACTATGAACCATATGCTCGTATTCCCTTTCCTTGACCTAGGCAATCCATCCACAAAATCCATAGAAATACTTTCCCACTTCCATTGCGGGACCTCCAACAGATGTAATAGCCCACTGGGTTTCCTCGACTCGGCTTTCACATGTTGGCACACCATGCACTTTGAAGCATACTCAGCCACATCCTTCTTCATTCCGGCCCAAAAGAAAATGCGCTTCATATCCTTGTACATCTTATCCCCTCCAGGATGTATAGTCATCTTTGAGTGATGCGCCTCTTCAAGAACTTTATTCACTAAGTCTCCCACTTGTGGAACATATAGTCTTCCATCACGCCTTAGCCAACCCTTGTCATCAATAATATATCTAGCAAGGTTACTAGACGTCTCACCACGAATCAACTTGTCCATGATCTCGACTATCTGTGGGTCTTCCTTCTGCGAAGTCCCTACTTGATCAAGAAGTGTAGGTCTAAGCTCAAGAGATGCTAACGAACCAGTCATCAACTCAATAGCAAGTGCAAAATCAAAGGTTGCTAAGAACTCTAGATTCTTCATCTCAACAAACAAAGGGCTCAAAGTCAACCTTTTCCTACTTAGCGCATCTGCCACAACATTACCCTTACTAGGGGTATAAGCTATATCAAAGTCATAAGATGCCAAGAATTCCATCCATCTCTGTTGCCTTAGATTTAGATCCTTTTGCGAAAAGAGGTACTTCAGAGACTTGTGATCAGTATACAACTCGAACCTCTCACCTAGAAGATAATGGCGCCACGATTTAAGTGCAAAGACGATCGCCGCCAACTCCAAATCATGGGTGGGATGTTCTTCTCATGAACTTTAAGTTGCCTACCTCCATAACATATGACTCTTCCTTCTTGCATCAAAACAGCGCCTAATCCCGTGCCACAAGCATCGGTGTATACGGTAAACATCTTACCCCCATCAGGTAATGCCAAAACCGGAGCTGTGGTGAGGGCTCTCTTAAGCCTTTGAAAAGCAAGCTCACACTCTATGTCCTATGCAAAGACTAAGTTCTTCTTCGTCAACTTGGTAAGAGGAGCTGAAATCTTAGTAAAGTCCTTGATGAACTTCCTATAATAGCCTGCCAGACCGAGAAAGCTTCTTACTTCGGTTGCATTCTTAGGAGTCTTCCAATCTTGAACCGCAACCACTTTCGCGGGGTCCACAGCTATGCCTTGCTTAGAAACTATATGTCCAAGAAACCGAACTTCCTTTCTCCAAAAATGGCATTTGGAGAACTTGGCTTTCAACTGATGAGCTCTAAGCGTATCCATCACTTCCTTGAGATGTCTAGCATGTTCTTCCTCGTCTTTTGAGAAGATCAGAATATCATCCACGAAGACGACCACAAACTTGTTAAGGAACTCCCTGAACACCCTACTCATCAAATCCACGAAGTAGGCGGGTGCATTAGTCAAACCGAATGGCATGACAAGCCACTCAAGGAATCCATCTGGAGTCCTAAACGCAGTCTTGTCAATACTATCCTCAGCCACTCTAAGCTGATGGAATCCGGTGGCTAGATCGAGTTGAGAGAAAATAGAAGCACCAAAAAGCTGGTCAAAAAGATCATCAATTCTCGGTAGCGGGTGCCTATTCTTCTTTGTCAGCTTGTTTAACTCACGATAATCAACGCATAGACAAAGCGAACCATTCGCCTTAGTAGCGAATACCACAGGAGCACCCAATTCAAAAATGCTTCGCCTAATGAAATTCTTCTCAAGCAACTCCTTGATTTGCTTACTAAGCTCTTTTCTCTCTCGCGGGGCCATGTGCCTAACGGGCAATGAAACTGGCTTGGCATTATCAACACGATAAATGCGGAAATCTATCTCTTGTTTAGGGGGTAACCCCTTAACCTCATCAAAGACATCAGGATATTCTCGAACCACCTCTACAGATTGCAAATCATCGATGGACGAGTCAAGAGATTCAAGATAGCATAACATGACGGGATCCATAGGGTTAAATGAAATTTCTAGGGTATTACCGAGGCGAGACATGAGCTTCACTACCCTATGCTCACAATCAAGAATGGCTCCATAACGGGACAACCAATCCATGCCAAAAATCAACCCATATCCCAAAAACCCGAGAACATAAGCATTACACATGAATTCTACGGTCAAGATAGAGATTTTCAAATCCACACAAATCATAGATAAATGGGCGGAACCCCCAATTAGATTTGAAACACTGACGGGATCCTCAACTAGACTAGTACTTAGGTGCAACTTTTCAACAAGATCAGAAGAAATAAAACTATGCGATGCGCCAGAATCAAACAAAGTGCGAACAGGAAAATCAGAAATGTAAACAAGGCTTCCTACAGAAATACTACCTCGATCAAGAACTGGAGCAGTGTTGAGAGCATGCACTTGCCTCCAGAAGATCCAGCACGCTGAGTCTGTCCTTGCCCTTGTCCTTGCTTCTTAGGGCAATCCTTGCTAAGATGTCTAGTTTCTCCACAGAGAAAGCACTCGCCCAACTTCCTCTTCTTCTTCCTACAGTCTTTGGCCAAGTGTCCAGCGATCCCACAGTAGTTGCACTTCCTTGTCTCTCTTGTCTTGTTGTTGTTGTTGCCCTTGTTGTTCTTGTTGTTCTGGTTGCTCTGATTGCTCTAATTTCCTCCCCACTTGGAGTCTCCCTTCTTGGTTTGAGTCTCATTAGCCTTGACTTCTTTCTTGCTACTCTTATCATCCCCTTGAAGCAATGCCGTATCCACTAAGCTCTCAAAAGTGGCCCCCATGGGTATATGAGACATGGCCAAACCTTGCAATGGCTCATTCAATCCTCGAGCAAAGCGTAGATCCTTCTTCTGAGCTGTGTTAACCATGTCTAAACCAAATCGAGCAAGCTGGTTGAACTTATTCACATACTCCTTGACAGTCATGTCCCCTTGCTTCAAAGATATAAACTTCTCCATTTGCAAATTCTCTTCAGTAGAAGATAGAAACTTCATCACAAATCTTCCCCTAAAGTCATCCCAAGTCTCAACGGGCCTAGTAGCGGTGGTGACTTCCCACCAATAAGCAGCTTCCTCTTTCAATAGCCAAACTGCCAACAAAACTTTCCTTTGATCTTCTATACGAAAGATAGCAAAAAGGTCTTCAGTTTCCTTCAACCAATTCCTTGCCTCAAAAAAAGTCTCTGTCCCAACGAAATTCTTGCCACCCATCGCCTCAAAGTCCTTGCAAATCTTCGTGAAATCCGCTTGTGGATGTTGAGGGGGAGGAGGAACCTCAGCTACAGGAGGAGGAGGAGGAAAGTCTGCAGGGCCTGCACCATTGGCCCTAGCCTCTGAGAACCTACGGAACCATCCGGGTATGGGTACCCCCTCGGGAAGGTTAAGTTCGGCCATGCTGAAAAAGGAAAAGGAAAAGATAGATTCAGAACGAGAAACAAAGGATAGTGCTAATGGCTTTTGGGGAATAGCCTTTTAAAATAAACTAGACTTTTCTTTGGAAAAATACTTCTTAGTAATTGGTTTTGAAAATAGTTTATCAAAAGGTTTAAAACTTTTCTTTAAAAACTTCTGCTCAATCTCGTAAACCTTATGCTCTGATACCAAATGTAACACCCCACCTCCGCCAGTGTAAATCTCGCAAGCACACTAACTTTGGAGGGGCGTTTAACGAGGTAAACATGCATGCAGATATCACAAGATAGAACATATAAGTAAACAGACTAAATAAAGCAACGGATAAAACTAGCATTTCAAAACCATAGTCAAGTTACATCAAAGTACTTGGTCATTATTTTCCAACAAACAAAGTCTAGAAACATAAACTGAAAACTGGAAATAACATAAAGTAAAAACTATCCCCAAGTAGATGGTAAAAGCCATAGCGAGCTCAAGACCAAATCGTACATGAGCTATCCAGAAAAGCAGCTAAAGATCCGAGCTAAGTGCTAGTGTTCCCACCCTGAGAACCAGGGGGGAAACGGAAGAAAAGAAGCGAAAGAAAACGGGTCAGTCAAAAAGACTGGTAAGTCCTACCTACTATTAGTATAAAAACTAATAAAGTTAACTGGACATGTGAAACAAAGATGAACATAAGGATGTAACTAAACTGGCATAGTGAAAAGTTAACAAGATAGATCAAGTGTGGCATCGCATATACAAGGTTAAGTGTTGCACCAAGTGTACTAGTATTCTAACCCATGTCAAGTATAAACAAGAAATGATCCCTTGGCCCAAGAGGCCCAATATCATGAGATGACCTAAATCAAGGTCCAACTACACGGTCTAGTCGATCGGCTCCCTATAAGCCTAACTCGTCAAGTGTCGGTGTCATACGGCCCAATCACGAAATGTAGTCAAACTATGCTAGGTCCACCCTAGGGTGTATCAGGCCCTAGGGTGCCAACCACGGACACAAATCAAGCACGAACAGTCTAATCCTGCTTGTGCCCGTGTCTGCTTCTTTAACTCCGGACTATGTGCACGACCATAGTCCGTTTGAACCTACACCGGCGCACCTACACAGCCGTCGTTTTGTTCGCTTACATGTCAGCCCAGTAATCGTGACCCACCCTAGCCTAGTCCTATGGTATCATGATACAATCAAGAGGGTTACTGCTAAAAAGGACCACGCAACTAGGGTTTCCCAACGGGTTAAATGTAGTTAACCCGATCCAATCAAGCATCAAGTTGGTTAAGTGTATCCAAGGTTCATGACTTAACCCTACCAACCCATCGTGTTCAAGTGGTTAAGTATTCAAGTAGTCCATGACTTAACCCTATCATGTGGCATTAATTAATTTAATGCACCCAACCTCTCACATTAGACCTTGTTGTGGTTACTAGTTAAGCCGGGCGGTTCCGGGTAGATTTACATCACAACCTAGTCTAACCTCGGGTTTCAAGTGCGACATGACCAACTACTCACATTGGGTCTTATTGTTTGTAGCCACTAGTTAAGCCGGTCGGTTCCGGGTAGATTTATGCTACAAACTCAACCCAACCTCGAGTTGGCCATTCTCATGTTTTCTAGAAGTCATGTCCAAGTTCATGTTTCAAGCATAATCACATGTCATACTTCATGTCATAATTTCAAGTCATGTTTCATGTTATTTTAGTTTACCCATAACATAACCCCATCGCATGTGAGTTCACATCAACACAAATAGATCAAAAAGAATAACATAATGATATGATAAGTTGGGCATAAAGTGATAAGACTTGGCCACAAGTTAAACATGGTGGCATATGAGGCAAAATGTGTTCATAAACTTGCATATTACATTATAAGCCTCAAAGCATGCATGATATCAAAACTTAGCAAATAGGTGATACATGGTCATAGATGGCATAAGATGATGGCTAGTGATTCACATATAACATCATATGCATGTTAACATAAAGGTTATGAGAGTTTCTATGTTGCTTTATGCAACATTCCCAAACAAAGCTCATAGCTTTCAATCCACAAAGTCAAGGTGATAGCTTTACTAGCATAGATAAAACAAACCTATGCATAACATGATAGGTTCAAAGCACAAATCATACTTAGGCTCAAACTCAAACTTGCAACATGTCATATTTAACTTCATAGTTTAAATCTAAGAGTAGAATAGGGCTTACTATGCTATGAAGAATTATACAATAAAATAAGATTGAGACGAAGCCACTAGCAACTCTAAAAAACCCCATATAATAAGCTCCAATCAAAAACCCTTGAGAAATATGAGGAAGATGCTTGCTTTGATGAAGAAAGATTGAACTTTGGCCTTGAATCAAACTTAGAAACTCTCAAACAAGCTTAGAAACTCTCATATGCATGAAAATGGAGATTATGACAAGAGGGTGGAGGCCATGATTAGAAATTTTGGCATAACTTCGTTGTAGGATTGATTTATGAGGGATTAGGGTAGGTGTTAGGGTCTTTTTATAGAAGATTAGGTTAGTTTTAGCCATAGGATTAACCCTAAATCAAATCTGAACCATCACATTACGTCACTAGCCAACAAAACAGGGTTCAGGAGTCAAAGCAGGTGCACCAGGCCAACCTGACCGACCAAGGAAGTCGACCCCCAGGTCGACCCCCGGGTCGACTCCCAGGTCGACCTGGTCTGGGGCAGGTCGACCCTAGGGTCGACCCCCCAGTCGACCTGGGCTGGGCGGGAATTTTCCCGCCCAATCTGTTTGGGCTGAATTTCAAATCTGTTTCGAAATTTGAATTTTCTGAAAACTTCTTCGGGCCTTAACTGGGTCATACGCACTCCGATTTACAAAATTTCGGACTCTATTTCGCCTATTTTTCCGAGACGAACGCAATGGCATAGCCCGTTTCCCTTGATTCAGATTTTAACAATTAATTCTGCCTTGATTTATGTTATAACGTGTTATTCAAAATACGGGTTGTCACAACATATGAGACGAGGAATAAGGTGCCTCCAGTTTCGTTCAGACCCACAACGAACTTGTAAGTGGACTGTGTATATGACATTGGACTTTATTCTGTGTTGATTGATCTCTATTAAATATTCATCTGTTTAGTGGAAGAGAATTTATTCTCTTGCTTAACACCCTTCTCTGAGACGTACGAGCTCAGAGGTTGTATATCGATAGACATCAGTCGCATGGCGTGAATTGCCTGTGTAGTAGGCTGAGATGCAGTGATCAAGGCTTTTGTTGAAAAGCAGAGTCTTGTGGTTGATGATCAAAGCACATCTTTAATATAGCACCGATTTGTGTATAGCGTTGATTTGCGAGCCTCACACCTCGGTATGGGTCAAAAACGGGATAAGGGACCCAAGGAGGACATGACGTTTCTTTCTAGCTATGGGTGGCGTCAGCGTTTACAAGCCCTGACATTTATATTATTTTTACCAATGTGGTTGCTGGAATGCGAGGCGCCTCTGATATATCGGTTACTATGGAGCCGACAGATAGATCCTATAGGACCGGGAAACGTGTGTTCAGGAATAACTAATCCTCAAACGTAAGGGAGGACCGGCCTTAGAGAATCCAAGAGTCTACTGTATGAGATCCTTAGGCATTTTCTAGAGTGTCTCGAAGCCGGCAAGGAGTACATCCCTTGCCTCGACTCTTGACAGAAATCCAATTTCCAATACGTGACATTCGGTTTTATTTGTAGAGCCTAGTACGGCGACATAGTGGGATGGGGCACTATGCCATCTATGATTGATACATTTATATTTGAAGTTGTTTTCATACACTTTACACTATAATAGTATCAAAATGATTTGTTTTAAACGTACCAAGCATGTTTAGCTATTATAAGGTAAAACTCTATCCTCCGGCTTGCATTGCATTGTGTTATGGGACCTGAGTCTTACAATAGCTTCATTTTTTTCAAAAAGAATTGCGCTGTTTGTTTTATGCACTGACATTCTTGGGAGGAAACCCGTTCCGTGTTATACGATGTGGTCCCTTGATTTACCTTATTTATAAAGTAAAGTTTTAAATAACTGTTTTAGTTCTCACACTAGTCACATGACTGACCTGGAGTTTATTATTTTAACATAAACTTTGGGTGCTCCTATTTTCCACACGGGAAGCTAGTAGTTGGGTTTTTGCAGATTTATTTTCACAGGATCCTGGTTTGCAGCTAGAATGATATCCGGAAAGCTCTGTATCCGTGTATCTCTTTCATTTGCGTTTTGTATTATTTTCCGTTGAATTGTAATTTGTAAATCTCTGATATTTTTCTGATGTATAATATTTATTCATACTCTGTATATTCTTGTACTCTAATGTAAATTGTTGTAATAAGCAATGAAATGTTCTTTTGTTTGCGTTCTGATTTGTCGTATTCTCAACTCAATCCGGGTTTTCCTTAACGGGGAAGTTTGGGTCGTCTCACCAATGGTGCGACCTCTATTGCCTAATTATCAATATTTTTCTGATTAATATTTATTTTCTCATATTTCTCAATTAACTAATTCGTTAATTAATTATTGTTTGTTAAAAATATAGGTTGTTACATTCTCCCATCCTTGAAGGATTTCACTCCTGAAATCTCTAAGGCTGGAAAAATGTTATGAATGTTGTCAATCATTATCTCCGCCCATCTACTCAACCATCAACCACTGGCATCCATTCTCCTTAGAATTTCAAATGCTTTGTATGAATATATGCAAAGGTGTCATGTATATGTCCTTAAGCTAATACGAAAATCAGGTGGTCTACTGATTCGGTTCATCTCCTTAATGCAAGTTATGTCTATGCCATGCATCCAATGTGTATGGAAGAGAGTCCTAATGATACATATAAAATTCTATATGTGTGCAACATCCATTCACCAAAATGCAACATCCAAGTGATGATTCAATTATTATTTTCACCGTTATTGAAAATAAATTAAAATGCACATACATCCAAATGCAATATGTAAGTGTCCTAGTTCGGTCGATCCCTAATCTAGTGCATAGTGTGTGTATATTCATCCACTGGCAAACACTTGCATCCACTTGCAACCATAAAATATAACATGTCTCAAGCACATGTTTCAACCATATTGTATCATTTCTAGATTCAATTCCTAAGATCTACACTTCCCAAGGATATACTAGGAGGAAATCCCTAATCAAAGGAATAAGTTACTGATAGAATATTAAAAGGAAAGTTCATGTCAAAAGAATACGGGTAAGAAACTGGAATCCCTCGGTGTAGTTCTTTCATCTCAATCATCCTAGTTACTATAGGAAGAACTATCTCAAGTGAACTTAATCTAAAAGCTTACCTTAAGCTTACAAGTAAAGTTACATTTTTTCCTTTTCCCACCTTCCAATTTCTAGCCTTTACTTTACCCATCTTGTGTTCCTTAGTTCATTCCACTTATATTGTCCAACCCCATAAAAACTTTTCCACCTCCCCACTTTATGTATAATTTTCCAAAACCTTACTTAAAAAATCTTAATAAGGAAAAATTTTAGTTATAAAAATTTCTTTTTGAACATATAAACATAGTTGCTTTTATGAAATTCCCAAATACAAATTTCATATCAAAATACATTAGTCCTTCAAAATTCTCGTTTCTTAAAACTTTATACATATGGGGTTTCGACTCAAAGTGGTTCCACAAGTTTCCGCAAAACAACTCCTTGTTACATTCTTGCCTTATCCATTTGAAATTTCTATAGTGTCTTTATTCACTTATCCTTTAACTAAACTTGTTGCTTTCCTCAATTATGTTGTTATATAAAGGTTTAGTCGGAACTCCAAAAATTCCACCTCTTTTGTCCAAATGACAAAATCTTGATAAGCATCCAATCTCAATAATGTATCTTAAAAAATGGTGAAATCATATCCAATCTTAAGATAAAACCTCCGGTTAAATTTTTTGGGCTTATAAAATATTCCCAATTATATTACATGAATCCTTAAACTTCCCAAAAGCCAAAAATTGTTAACTACATATTCGATATATTTTCCTTGTCTTAAATCCCCAATTCCTAATAACGAAACAACTAACCAATAACCAATGGTTACTGAAAAATCAAACTTCTCTCATAGTAGAAAATGGTTCCTCTTTTATAACAAACTAATGGTAGTTAATCCGAGATAACCACCCTTACAGCTTTTCTTACCAATGTTACTTTAATAGAATTGGTGTTAAAGCATTAATCCTAAAAAGAGTTTCTCATCTTAGACCAACATGTCACCAAAGCTGACTTTACCAATTGTCCTACTACACAAGTCAATAACTGTAACACCCTGCGAATTATATAACTGTGAAATTTACAAATTAAAGTATAATTAATTTCAAATCAAAGAACTAAGGGAAACGGGATACGCCATTGCGTTCGTCTCGGAAAAATACGCGAAATAGAGTCCGAGTTTTCGAAAAACGGAGTCCGTATGAAGAAGATATGGCCTTCGGAAGTTCAAACAGAATAAAATAAGCTCAGAAAACAAAAATGGGGCCCAATGGGTCAGGGCGGAAAAAGTCCCGCCTGACGCACCCAGGTCGACTGGGCTGTCGACCTGGTCTAACCAGGTCGACAGGCCTGTCGACAGGGCTGTCGACAGGGGTATCGACCTGGTCCAGACCAGGTCGAGCCCAGTCTAACCTGGCTGGCCTATTCTATGTTGGTCGATTTTCTGTGGTCTGCTTTGTCATTAGGGCTAGGTGGCAAGCTCTAATTGGTCTCTCCTTAGGATGAATGGCTATGATCAATCCAGGCAACATTAATGGCTCTAATCAATTCATAAACCCTATAAAAAGGACACTAGACTAAACCCTAATCTATTCATTCATAAATAAAAACAAAGCCGCCATGTTGCTGAGGAGCGTCTAGGAGTAGCCACCAAATTGGAGAGAAGATTAGGAGGAGAATTCTAAAGCCTAAGGCAATTCAAGCAAATCAAATCAAACCGCATCTTCTTATTCCTAAATTAGAGAATTCGCCGCAACCATTGTAAGTAGAGTATTACTTTGGTATGAACAAATGATTGTGTAGATATGTATACTTGATTTGTGGCGATAAAGTAATTCATATTTGTGCGTTGGAATATTGTATACGTTTGGATATTCTTGAATTATGTTATTCATGTTATAAAGAACTACATGCGGTAGTTCTATGCAAGTATACGTTTGGAATATTTCGCAAATTATGTAATCCATGTTGAAGCTACATGTATGTAGTTGATTTAAATTCATGCAAGTTTGGGGTTTTGCTACTATGCCATCATGATGTATATTTTTGTGCATACATCATTTTGTAAGTAATTGGAACAAGTTTGGTTGTTATAGTTCATATGAAACTATGTTGGAATTTTGACACCATAATCTATGTATTAAGTCATGCTAGAAAACCTATTTGCAAACTTATGAATATGACTAGGCTATGATTGATAATTTGCATAATTGAAATTGTTAACAAGAATTATATGATGACATATGTGGTACATGGCTAGGTTAGATTCAAAAATCCCTTTTTTTTGCAAGTTTACATGACTAAAGTAAAAATCATGATTTCGTGTTAGAAATATTTATGCCATGGTTATGTGAACAAATACTTATGCCATGCTTATGTTTGACATTATGCCATGCTTATGTTTGCCATTATGCCATGCTTATGTTAGAAATATTTATGCCATGCTTATGTTTGACATTATGCCTAATTAAAAACATAGGTCCATGTTGTAGTTATGACTATGTGCCAATAATGATACCCAATTTAGATTCTTATCTCAACTACAAGTTCACATGCTTGGATTCATGTCACCTATGCTTTATGACCAAAGTATATGTCGCTACTATGCAAGCACACCAGTTTCTATTTTGTATTTCCAACATCATATTGCAAGTTCATGCGCTCACATTCCCCTCTTTGTGTATGTAATCACGCTTTAAGCATCCCCTTTTCGCATGGCTAGGTTGGGCTTTAAAAGGCTAAGCCCAACATATATATAATAAACGGACGTGTAAAACGGGGGAAAATAACGTTGGGTTAAAAATTACTAATGAATGAAAATATAAAATAGAAGGGCCCAAGTTCAAGTATGGGTTGGGCCCATGATTGGTGTAACCTTTACACCATTAACTTAATAATGGGCCGCAAATATTTACATATAAGAAAATAAAGAAGAAAGACAAAATATGTAGAACATACGATGTGTTTAACCCGAGGTTGGATTGAGTTGTGATGTAAACCTGCCCGGAACCGCCCGGCTGTCCAGTAGTCACAACAATACCTATCCAATGTGGGAGGTTAAACATGGAGCCCAATAAGGACCCGAGGTTAGACTGAGTTGTGGCGTAAGACTGCCCGGAACCAACCGGCAACAGGCAGCCACAACAATACCTGTCTAATGTGAGAGGTCAGGGCCTTAATAAGACAATTAAGGCTGAGTCAGGACTGTTAGGATTAAGTGAACTAAAGACTTAATCAAAATGGAACATGCTAAACTAAACGGACTGGTGGGGGTTAGGTTAGAAAACACTTAACCAACTTAGCATGTTGGCTAGAGATAGAAAACCTAGTAACGGGGGACCCTTTTCAGCAGTAACCCTAGAAGGTGTATCAGGATACCCTGAAACTAGGCAGGGTGGGGCACGATTACTGGGCTGATTGTAAGAGGTCAAATCGACGGCGGTGGTGTAGCAGTGTAGGTTCTAACGGGGTGCGGGCGTGCACACACTCCGGCGCAGAAAAATAAGGCACTGGACACCAGTAGCATACCTGTTCACTCTAAGGTTGTGTCGGGCCACCACTATGGGACTTGATACACCCCATGGTGGGACCAGCATAGGTAACTACAACATCGGGGGCCGTAAGACACATGTAACTATGCGAGTAGGAGCCGATCATCATTGAATGGATCACATCACCCTGATTATGGGGTGCCAGTTGGAAACTAGTTTATATGGGTTCAGAGATTAACATGGGGTACGATAGTATATTCGACCCTAGACAACTTAACCAAGTTATAACGCATGCCCACTTCTTGTTTATACTTATCATACCCAGTTCTTTATTCATAGACAAAATAGTACTAGACTTACTCAGGCTTTATGTCTGACTCTACTTTTCTTTCGTCTTCTTTTCTTCCGTTTCCCCCCCCCCCCCCCAGGTCCACAGGGAGGGAACACAGCAGCTTGACCAACCTTAACATCCAGCTTGAAGAAGAGAAATGTATTGCTTGGACTTTCCTGTTTTGAACTATGGCTTTGGACAATCCACTATGGGGCTTTTGCAGTTTATCTATGTTTTATTTATGCTTCTTTAAAAGATGTAATCAAGACAGATTATGAAAGTGTTATGTTATGTTTTTGGAAAGGATGTTGTTGTAACACGTATTTGACTTTATGAAATAAAGTTTGTTGTTTTTCCGCTGTTTACAAATATGAGTTCTTATATCTGTCTTGTATATCTGTGACTTATACTTATAAACCTCCACCAAAATTAGGGCATTCCCTTTGAGAGTGACCCTAATGGAGGTGGGGTGTTACACTTGGTATCAGAGCATAGGTTTACCAGATAAGATAAAAAGTTTTGAAAAATTATTTTCAAAAAGGAAATTTAAAGAAGCATTTTTAAAAGGAAAATATTATTTTATTTTAAAAAAGGCAAAGTCCACTCCCCCAAAGCCATAGGTACTATCTCTTATCCTTCGTTTTGAATCTATCCTTTTTGTTTCAGCATGTCCGAAGATCTTAACTTGCCGGAAGGGGTGCCAATACCTGGTTGGTTTAGACGGTTCTTAGAAGCAAGAGCCACTCAGCCAGGTCCTACCGTTCCTCCTCCCCCAGCTGCCGGAAATCATCCAGCTGCAGCGGCACCTTTTCCTCCACCTCCTCCTCGGGGAAACACTTTTGCTAAGATATGTAAAGATTTTAAGGCTATGGGAGGAAGGGATTTCCATGGAACTGAGTCCTTCGTGGCAGCTAGAAATTGGCTGAAAGAGACGGAGGACCTATTCATCATCTTTGAGGTAGAAGATAGACAGACTTTAAGAAGGGTGGGAAAGGCAACAAAGAGAAGAGGAAGTGTAATTTCTGTGTCAAAGTGGGACACTTAGTAAAGGACTGCCGGAAAAAGAAGGCCAAGGAGAATGGTGGGTGCTTTTCTTGCGGTGAGACGGGCCACAGGGCTAAGGACTGCCCAAAGAAACGAGGACAGGGGCAGAGGGCTGGATCCACCCCAGGGGCACAGGTTCATGTGCTAGAAGCGCCACCTTTGCAACAGCGAGGTATAAATACTTCTGTAGAAAGTGTAGTTTATCTTTATGATCACCCCGTTCGCACTTTATTTGATTCTGGCGCATCACACTCCTTTATCTCGTCTGCTTTAGTAGAATCTCTGCACCTAAAAACTAGTATGGTAGAGGACCCCTTAATTGTTTCAAACCCAATTGGGGGCCCAACTCATTTGTCTATGATCTGTGTGGGATTGAAAATTTCTATTCTAAGTGTAGAATTTCAATGTAGTGCCTTTGTTTTGGGCTTTTCGGGTTATGGTTTGATTTTGGGTATGGATTGGCTATCTAGTAATGGGGCCATCCTTGATTGTGAGAAAAGGGTTGTTAGGCTCCTAACCCAGCTCGGTAATACTTTGGAAATTTCTTGTAATCCCTCGTATGTGGTTATGCTTAGTTATCTTGAATCGCTAGATGCCTCTGTTGAAAATTTGCAATCAGTTAGAGTGGTCCGGGAATATCCGGATGTCTTCGAAGAGGTGAAGGGCTTGCCTCCGAAGCGGGAAATAGATTTCCGCATATATCTTGTAGATAATGCAAAGCCCGTTGCGTTGCCCGTTAGACATATGGCTCCACGAGAAAGGAAGGAGCTCAGTAAACAGATTAAAGAGCTTCTAGAAAAGGGGTTCATTAGGAGAAGCATTTCAGAATGGGGCGCTCCAGTGGTGTTCGCTACAAAGGCGGATGGTTCACTCCGTCTATGTGTTGACTATAGGGAGCTCAACAAGCTAACGAAAAAGAATAGGCACCCTCTCCCTAGAATTGACAATTTGTTTGACCAGCTTGTAGGAGCGTCTGTTTTCTCCCAGCTCGATTTAGCAACCGGTTTTCATCAGCTAAGGGTGGCTGAAGATAGCATCGATAAAACGGCGTTTAGAACCCCAGACGGCTTCTTTGAATGGCTTGTCATGCCTTTCGGCTTGACAAATGCACCTGCTTACTTCGTGGACCTGATGAGTAGGGTATTTAGAGATTTCCTCAACAAATTCGTAGTGGTCTTCGTAGATGATATCCTTATCTTCTCAAGGAGTGAAGAGGAACATGCTCAGCACTTAAGGGCAATCATGGAAACTTTGCGAGTCCATCAACTAAAAGCCAAGTTCTCCAAATGCCACTTTTGGAGGGAAGAGGTGAGGTTCCTTGGGCACATAGTTTCCAAACAAGGGTTAGCAGTGGACCCTGCTAAGGTAGTGGCGGTACAGGATTGGAAGACACCAAGGAATGCAACTGAGGTCCAAAGCTTTCTAGGACTAGCGGGTTTCTATCGAAAGTTTATAAGGGATTTTGCGAAAATTTCAGCTCCACTCACGAAGTTGACCAAGAAGAATCTAGTGTTCAATTGGGATTTGGATTGCGAGTTTGCTTTCCAACGACTGAAAAGGGCTCTCACAACAGCCCCAGTTTTGACGCTGCCAGATGGGAGCAAGATGTTCACTGTTTATACGGATGCATATGGGACAGGGCTAGGCGTCGTCTTAATGCAAGAAGGAAGGGTAGTAGCTTATGGCGGGAGGCAGTTGAAGGTGCACGAAAAGAACTACCCAACCCACGATCTTGAGTTAGCCGCCATCGTCTTTGCACTCAAGTCTTGGCGACACTATCTCCTAGGTGAGAAGTTCGAACTATACACTGACCATAAATCGTTGAAATATCTTTTCTCGCAGAAAGATCTTAATTTGAGGCAACAAAGATGGATGGAGTTTCTTGCCTCGTACGATTTCGAAATCTCCTATACTCCGGGCAAAGGCAACGTAGTGGCAGACGCGTTGAGCCGAAAGAAATTGACCCTAAGCCCATTTTTTGTTGAAAGACAAAGCCTAGAGTTTATAGCCAGCTTCGACTTTAGGCCTTCCTCCGATTTCGTACCAGGCTTGCTAGCATCTCTCGAAGTGCGCCCAGCTTTAATGGATTCAGTAGGGACAGCACAACGCGAAGACCCTCAGCTTGTGGAAATAATTGATAAGCTAATTAGGGGTGAGACTTCAAGTCACCTCAAAAGATACTCCATCGACGATAAGGGTTTGCTAAGGCGAGACGGAAGACTATGCGTCCCACAGACAAAAGATTTAATAAAGAAGGTTCTCGAGGAAGCACATCACTCCAAGATGACGATACACCCAGGCGGAGATAAAATGTACAAAGACATAAAGAGGACTTTCTTCTGGAACGGCATGAAAAAGGACGTGGCAGAGTTCGTTTCTAAGTGTATGGTGTGTTAACAGGTTAAGGCGGAACAGAAAAAGCCCGGCGGACTGCTACATCCTCTAGAGGTCCCGCAGTGGAAGTGGGATAGCATCTCAATGGACTTCATCGATGGGCTGCCTAGGTCTAGGAGAGGCAACACTAGCATTTGGGTAATAGTGGATAGGCTTACTAAAAGCGCCCACTTTTTACCTGTCAAAAGTAAGAGAACTGCCTCATCCCTAGCATCACTTTACCTTAAGGAAATCGTTCGACTCCATGGAATACCATCTAGCATTGTTAGTGACCGAGACCCCATCTTCACCAGTGAGTTTTGGCGGAGTCTGCAAGAAGCAGTAGGAACGCAGTTATGCTTAAGCACAGCCTATCATCCCCAAACCGACGGCCAAACAGAGAGAGTGAACAGAGTTTTGGAAGACCTCTTAAGGCTATGCGTCCTTGACTTCGGAGGGGCATGGGAAGACCACCTTCCTTTGGTGGAATTCGCCTACAACAACAGCTATCAAGCAACCATCGGAATGGCGCCCTTCGAAGCTTTATATGGAAGACCGTGCCGATCGCCCACTTGTTGGTGGGAATCCACGGATAAGCCAATACTTGGACCAGATATGATCCGAGAGACCTCAGAGAAAGTAGACTTAATACGAAGAAGGATGAAGACGGCCCAAGACAGACAAAAGTCCTACGCCGACAAAAGGAGAACCGACCTTGAATTTGAGGTTGGAGACAGAGTTTTTCTCAAGGTATCACCGCTAAGAAACGTTGTTCGTTTTGGAACCACAGGAAAGCTAGCACCAAGGTTCGTAGGGCCATTCCCTATCATCGAGAAAATTGGGAAAATGGCCTATAGATTAGAGCTACCCGAGAAGTTGGCTGGAGTCCACAACGTTTTTCACGTGTCACATCTCCGAAAATGTCTACATGAGTCTGCTGAAGTGGTAGAGCCAAATATCCTCGAAGAAGCCGAAGTGGAACGCGAAGCAACCATAAGAAAAGTTCCAACACGCATATTAGGAACGGAAGTGAAGAAGCTACGCAACCGTGAAGTCAAGCTCGTCAAAGTTCAGTGGAGCGACGCCGAGGGAGACGCGACTTGGGAAACTGAAGCTAGAATCCGTACAGCCTACCCTTTTCTGTTCGAGGGTACATCCTTGATCTTTCCTTTTCCTTAAGTTGCACTTTTATCTATCTTTTTAGGTATATTTCCTCGACCTTATCTTTTAGGTAGAAACCCTTTGGATGGAAACATGTAATTGAAACATGTTATGTATGATGGTTGCAAGTGGTTGCAAGTGATTGCTAGTGGTTGCTCGTGGTTGCATATACACACACAATCTAGGTTTTAGATTGGCTCAATCACTTCATATTGCATATGCATATATGTTTGCATTCATATGTGGTTGAACTTTAATGTGTTGTCATGTGGATGTTGCATTTGTATTGAATGATTGTGCACTCATGTAGAATCAAGAATAGGAAGATTTGCATACATAATGGATTCATGGCACTTACATAATTCGCATTAAGGAGGTCAACTGAATCAGTAGACCGCCTGATTTTGCATTAGATAAGTACATGTACACACACACTTCGCATATGATCATGAAGCATTAGAAGTCTTTTAAGGACAATGGATGCTCGTGTTTGATGGATGAGTAGATGGATGATTGGATGTTAGGATATACATTCCTCTTAACTTGAAGATTTCGGGGACGAAATCCTTTTAAGTGGGGGAGAATGTAACACCCCGCGAATTATATAACTGTGAAATTTACAAATTAAATTATAATTAATTTCAAATCAAAGAACTAAGGGAAACGGGATACGCCATTGCGTTCGTCTCGGAAAAATACGCGAAATAGAGTCCGAGTTTTCGAAAAACGGAGTCCGTATGAAGAAGATATGACCTTCGGAAGTTCAAACAGAATAAAATAAGCTCAGAAAACAAAAATGGGGCCCAATGGGCCAGGGCGGAAAAAGTCCCGCCTGACGCACCCAGGTCGACTGGGCTGTCGACCTGGTCTAACCAGGTCGACAGGGCTGTCGACAGGGGTATCGACCTGGTCCAGACCAGGTCGAGCCCAGTCTAACCTGGCTGGCTTATTCTATGTTGGTCGATTTTCTGTGGTCTGCTTTGTCATTAGGGCTAGGTGGCAAGCTCTAATTGGTCTCTCCTTAGGATGAATGGCTATGATCAATCCAGGCAACATTAATGGCTCTAATCAATTCATAAACCCTATAAAAAGGACCCTAGACTAAACCCTAATCTATTCATTCATAAATAAAAACAAAGCCGCCATGTTGCTGAGGAGCGTCTAGGAGTTGCCACCAAATTGGAGAGAAGATTAGGAGGAGAATTCTAAAGCCTAAGGCAATTCAAGCAAATCAAATCAAACCGCATCTTCTTATTCCTAAATTAGAGAATTCGCCGCAACCATTGTAAGTAGAATATTACTTTGGTATGAACAAATGATTGTGTAGATATGTATACTTGATTTGTGGCGATAAAGTAATTCATATTTGTGCGTTGGAATATTGTATACGTTTGGATATTCTTGAATTATGTTATTCATGTTATAAAGAACTACATGCGGTAGTTCTATGCAAGTATACGTTTGGAATATTTCGCAAATTATGTAATCCATGTTGAAGCTACATGTATGTAGTTGATTTAAATTCATGCAAGTTTGGGGTTTTGCTACTATGCCATCATGATGTATATTTTTGTGCATACATCATTTTGTAAGTAATTGAAACAAGTTTGGTTGTTATAGTTCATATGAAACTATGTTGGAATTTTGACACCATAATCTATGTATTAAGTCATGCTAGAAAACCTATTTGCAAACTTATGAATATGACTAGGCTATGATTGATAATTTGCATAATTGAAATTGTTAACAAGAATTATATGATGACATATGTGGTACATGGCTAGGTTAGATTCAAAAATCCCTTTTTTTGCAAGTTTACATGACTAAAGTAAAAATCATGATTTCGTGTTAGAAATATTTATGCCATGGTTATGTGAACAAATACTTATGTCATGCTTATGTTTGACATTATGCCATGCTTATGTTTGCCATTATGCCATGCTTATGTTAGAAATATTTATGCCATGCTTATGTTTGACATTATGCCTTATTAAAAACATAGGTCCATGTTGTAGTTATGACTATGTGCCAATAATGATACCCAATTTAGATTCTTATCTCAACTACAAGTTCACATGCTTGGATTCATGTCACCTATGCTTTATGACCAAAGTATATGTCGCTACTATGCAAGCACACCAGTTTCTATTTTGTATTTCCAACGTCATATTGCAAGTTCATGCGCTCACATTCCCCTCTTTGTGTATGTAATCACGCTTTAAGCCTCCCCTTTTCGCATGGCTAGGTTGGGCCTTAAAAGGCTAAGCCCAACATATATATAATAAACGGACGTGTAAAACGGGGGAAAATAACGTTGGGTTAAAAATTACTAATGAATGAAAATATAAAATAGAAGGGCCCAAGTTCAAGTATGGGTTGGGCCCATGATTGGTGTAACCTTTACACCATTAACTTAATAATGGGCCGCAAATATTTACATATAAGAAAATAAAGAAGAAAGACAAAATATGTAGAACATACGATGTGTTTAACCCGAGGTTGGATTGAGTTGTGATGTAAACCTGCCCGGAACCGCCCGGCTGTCCAGTAGTCACAACAATACCTATCCAATGTGGGAGGTTAAACATGGAGCCCAATAAGGACCCGAGGTTAGACTGAGTTGTGGCGTAAGACTGCCCGGAACCAACCGGCAACAGGCAGCCACAACAATACCTGTCTAATGTGAGAGGTCAGGGCCTTAATAAGACAATTAAGGCTGAGTCAGGACTATTAGGATTAAGTGAACTAAAGACTTAATCAAAATGGAACATGCTAAACTAAACGGACTGGTGGGGGTTAGGTTAGAAAACACTTAACCAACTTAGCATGTTGGCTAGAGATAGAAAACCTAGTAACGGGGGACCCTTTTCAGCAGTAACCCTAGAAGGTGTATCAGGATACCCTGAAACTAGGCAGGGTGGGGCACGATTACTGGGCTGATTGTAAGAGGTCAAATCGACGACGGTGGTGTAGCAGTGTAGGTTCTAACGGGGTGCGGGCGTGCACACACTCCGGCGCAGAAAAATAAGGCACTGGACACCAGTAGCATACCTGTGCACTCTAAGGTTGTGTCGGGCCGCCACTATGGGACTTGATACACCCCATGGTGGGACCAGCATAGGTAACTACAACATCGGGGGCCGTAAGACACATGTAACTATGCGAGTAGGAGCCGATCATCATTGAATGGATCACATCACCCTGATTATGGGGTGCCAGTTGGAAACTAGTTTATATGGGTTCAGAGATTAACATGGGGTACGATAGTATATTCGACCCTAGACAACTTAACCAAGTTATAACGCATGCCCACTTCTTGTTTATACTTATCATACCCAGTTCTTTATTCATAGACAAAATAGTACTAGACTTACTCAGGCTTTATGTCTGACTCTACTTTTCTTTCGTCTTCTTTTCTTCCGTTCCCCCCGCCCCCCCCCCCCCCCCAGGTCCACAGGGAGGGAACACAGCAGCTTGACCAACCTTAACATCCAGCTTGAAGAAGAGAAATGTATTGCTTGGACTTTCCTGTTTTGAACTATGGCTTTGGACAATCCACTATGGGGCTTTTGCAGTTTATCTATGTTTTATTTATGCTTCTTTAAAAGATGTAATCAAGACAGATTATGAAAGTGTTATGTTATGTTTTTGGAAAGGATGTTGTTGTAACACGTATTTGACTTTATGAAATAAAGTTTGTTGTTTTTCCGCTGTTTACAAATATGAGTTCTTATATCTGTCTTGTATATCTGTGACTTATACTTATAAACCTCCACCAAAATTAGGGCATTCCCTTTGAGAGTGACCCTAACGGAGGTGGGGTGTTACAATAACTAGGCTTAGGTACAAACTAGCCAAAAAGTTATAGTAACTAGTTCAAAAATTCTTTGGATGTACTGCAAACAACATTTGCTCCGATATTTCCTTTTCCACTACTCAGAATTTGTTGGAAATCACAAGTAGGGAAATCTAATCATAGGGGGAAATCCGTATCTTAGTTCTTTACAAAAGATCATCAACACAAGTCGAGGAGAAATGTTCCTTTCCATAAAATTCAATTTTGATTATTGTTAAACCAAAGGAACTATCCATCTTTGAAATAAAGACGAATGACACTTCTAATCGAAGGATGCTTCACTCATTAATAGTTTAAAAGAAATTCCCTATTTGGATTTTACCAAAAATCTTTTCAATACAACCGAGGTCCAACTACTTCCTCAAAATACATGCGGAAAATTCCAGCATAAGGGCCACACTATTCTTTTCAAAAGATAGGGTTTAAGGAGTAAAATATTCCAATCCAACTACCTTTCATCAGTCAACACTTAGGTTTTCCTACAATACGTATCCCCAAGGAAAATCACTTTCCTTCCGATATCAGTGATGGCTCATTATACATATAGCTTGTCTAAACTCCAAACCAATCCATTGACAGCATGATCTCTAGCGAGAAAAGATTTCATTCATAACCATGAAACTCAATTCTTACTTATACCCACAAAACCATGTTTTTATCTAAAATGCTACAACTTTAGCTTTGTCACAAATAAAGATCGGGAAATCAATCTCTCCCTCTCCTAGAGATAATCTTTCACTTACCATATTCAAAATATGTAGCACAAAGAGAACTCAATCGATACTGCCTAGACATGCACCAAGGGGAATAGGAATATCAATATGACTGACCCTTCGAGACGCAAAAAGTCTCAAAAATTAGTCCATGGCATAACCTAGCTCGACCAATTTCTTCTTGCAGTCAAAATAGCCCCAGTTGGATAACTAATCCATCCACCAAATTTTCCTACTTCACAACCTTAGAATATAAGCACCTCAATCAAAATCTACTATTAGTGCATAAATCGGGGATAACCAATTATATGGTTGATCTATCTATGCCCAAAACCAACCCATACCCGGATATGCCCCAAACATCTTGTAAATCAAGATTTCTAGCTTTAACCCCGACACGCCATAGATAATCAAGCCGATCTTCATACGGGGTTCAGAAACTACTACTGGGCCTAAGTGCAAAACAGTCAACTGGTGTTATTATCACACCGCCGATGATTTACTATATATGTAAAGGACAACTTTGTTAGGCTTGCAATACAGATGCTCCACATGACTTTACTCAACGTAGCCAACCAAAACATCAAAGGGAAAATGGAAAAAATATTCCTATACCGAAAAGGGAAACTAGAAAGAACTAAAGATAGATAACATTCTTTTACCAACCCTCGCCTTCAACCATTCCTCGATCACTTTTGATCAACACCTTTCCTCATATCCTTTCACTACGCCATAGATGACATACTAAAATGAAAATCCAAGGTATTGCCAGCTAAAATGTTGCCACAACTATGCTGATTTTTGTCTACTGCAGCACACTCTTCAATGTGTTAGCATAGACATCAAATTGTGTTGAGTAGCTACAGTTATATACTTATAAGTTTAATTTGCCATGTCATCGATCTGCATTTATAAAAAGATGCATATCTATTTGTCAATTTACCTTTTAAAAACAACATCTTTAGTTCACACCTCACAAATCCGTTATAATCCTCCTCCACCAATAGGAAATCAACTTACGTTACTCATTCCATTACTCTTTCTCAACTTCTCAGAACTGTTCGTTCTCACCCCCAAATTTTCAATTCCTAATTTTCATTCACCTACTTCTTCCACTCTAACCCTCTCTGTGTCCACCACTTATTCCAGCTAGTCCTCGACTCCAACTCCAAACGCACCTACTTTTCCCCTTCTCCATCATCAAACGGCAGTCAATCCAAGAAGAAAGGTGCTAGCTTTTTATCCCGTGTTTCTCACATATGTTTCTGTTGCTTTTTTGATCACTTTAATTAGCCTATTGAGAAATTGAAATTATTATCACCATGAGTATAATTAGTGTTGGGTAATTAACAATTCTTGTGTAATGGCGCGTTTTGTAAGGTATAATAATTAAGTTATTTAATTATTTAAATAACGAATATTTTAAATAAAAGATAGTTGAACGTATAATTATAATATAATTAAAACCGAGCGCGTAACGACACGGCAGTTCGCTATTTGGCGATTTGAACTTCAACTGAGTATACAGGGTTCGTTTTAAATCGGATTTCTATTAAATAAGAAACATGTGGAGCTGGTGGAGTATATCTTTCTAGTGGAAGAGAAAAATCGGGATTTCGTCGTGTAGATTTTGAGATACGTCCAAATCAAATTTCAGAAAAGTCGCTGTGGAATTCCTTTATAATTCGCAACGCTTTATATACGTTATAAAAGGGTTTTTCAATGTAAACTGAAATATCGATTCAATCAGGACTTGGTATATCGAATATATAATTACCCTGGAGCTGTACGAAATCATATGTGAAGATATACGATAATATTAATTTATTTATATTTAATTTAATAATATTTAAATATATTTATATATTTAAAAGGGTCATCCAGAGCTTTAAAAATACACTGTGTGAGCATACGAAGTCAGAATTCGACGAAACCAGTTTTATTGGATCCGCAATATCAAATAGTTGTTAGATTTCCAGTTTCGTGGTTTTTAGAGTCACTGTGTGACCGCACGGATTTTTAGAGTGAGAAATAGTCAGTATTTTGACGGTTAAAAATACGCTGTGTGGGCATACGGAGTCGGAATTCGACGAAACCAGTTTCGTTGGGATCGTAATGTCAAATTCTATCAACATGTCAGTTTTCATGATTTTTAGGCGTCATATGTGTTCGCAGTGATTTTTAGAAGCCAGATACAAGGAGAGAATCGATATAAATAAATATAAAAACTAAATTAAAAATATCCCCCATTTTTCTTTGATCCACAGAAGGCCACGCAGCCTGTATTTCCAACCACAAGTGCCACCAACCGAAAACAAGCTATATAACCTAAAGGAACGAACACAGCAAGAGATTTTCCATCCTCAAAATCAAATTAAAATCTTACACTTGATATAAAAATCCGAATCTTATACGATGTGAATCCTCATCACTTTCTGGCCATTTCTATGCAAGCTTTGTAGCATGCGATCGTGTTTTCCAGAGCGTCAAGGTTGCTCAGTCAACCTAAGGTTGCTAATTGCGGGAAAGTGAAGCACGTATTCACCAAATCGAGTTCAGATTTGGGTTCCAGGTTCGAAGTGGAGAAGCTCGACAAATTTGGAGGGGTTTCGGTTGTATTTGGGTTCGATACCTGTACGAGATGGGGGGGCGACGGATTCTCGTCGGAGGGGTCGAAGTCGAAGCGGGTAGGACAGGGAGGTGCAGATTTTTGTGGTAAGTACGATGGTGGAGGCGACGCTCATAACGGACGTCCGAGGTGAAAGCCATGGATGGTCAAAACGTGGGTCAACGTGGGAGCATGAGTAGCGATTGTCTGGAGCTCAAAATTTGGGGAAGAAAGTGTTATTCGGTGTGGATTTTAAATCATGGTATGGGCCGGATTCTAAGGGTGAGGCCCGTTTATATTTAACTTAGTTAATTTTAATATACATAGTACGATAATTTGAAAAACCCATAACTTTGTGATACTATATCAGAACCACAAACCGTCAGTCGCGTTGGGATCGTATGGACGAGCACTCCACAATGGAACTGATCGCGGGTCAATTGGAGTCCGTCACAATTTATAGCAAAATAAATTGTCCAGCTGAATAAAGAGATGGTTATCGTCATTGACGATTATCGTCAAATGTGAGTAAAACTCACCAACTCTATACAGTTCTATTTTTACAACACGTTCTTAGAACTGTTAATTATCTGTTGTTTGACTGTGTGTTGACTGTTTGATTGAACTGCTAGTCAGTTAGTAGAAATTATATATATATATATATATAAATATATATATATATAAACTGTTAAATATTTATATGTTGATTTTGCTTAACAAAATATTATACTGGTGTTGTCTAACATCTGTGGTGCAAGGAAACAGGTTGGAGGAATCCAACTGGATTCCTCAACAATTATTTATCTGTGATTTATATATTCTGATAGATAATGCGATATATATAATCTGTTGTTGATTATGTGTTGGACGATATTTATCATTGATATGTGGTATGCTAAATACCATCAAAAATACCAGAATATAGACAGGAGATTTTCAAAGTAAAATTTGAAATATAATTTAATTATATAAAATCACTGGATTTTATATACATAAAAGAGAAAGGGTTTTGAATATAAAAAGGGATTATATTTGCAAAACAAATATAAAGGATTATATTTGTAAATCAGATAAAAAGGATTTTTTTGGATAATTAAGAATAAAAGAATTATATTTGTAAATCATAATTCAAAGGAGTTATAATTGATAATCAAATATAAAGTAGTTATATTTGTAAATCAAATATAATTGAGTTATATTTGTAAATCAAATATAAGGGAGTTTTATTTGTAAATCAATTATAAATGAGAATTTTTGTCAAACAAATATAAAGGAAATATATTTGTGAAAACAAATATAAAAGAATATATTTGTGAAAAAAAATATAAAGGATATATATTTGTAAATAAAACCAAAGGAAAATATTTGTCAAATATATAGGAAGAGAAATATTTGAAAACCCTTTATTAATAAAGAGTTAAAAAGATGACATTTATTTAGGGATTAAATAAATAGAATCAAAGGACATATTTATTTGTTAGAATAAATAGAATCAAAGGACATATTTAATTGTTAAAATAAATAGAATCAAAGGACATATTTGTTTGTTAAATAAATAGAATTAAACCAAAGGGATAATTATTGTTAAGTAAATAGAGTTAACTCAACAGAATATTTATTTGTTAAATAAATAGAATTTAAACCAAGGGAAGTATAAAGAAAGTAAATTAGTAAGTTAAACTAAGTGAATTAGTTGAGTTAAACTAAGTGAATTGGTTAAGAAAATCGAGTTAAGATAATCGAGTTGGATTGTCGAGTTAAGATAATCAAGTGGGATTGTCGAAGTTAAGTAATCGAGATCAAGTTAAGTCATCGAGATTAAGTAATCGAGGTTAAGTTATCCAGTGAGTTATCGAGATTAAGTTATCGAGATTAGTTAACAAAGTTAATCGAATCGAGTTAGTCGAGTCGAGTTAAGATGATCGAGTTAAGCTCGTCAAGTCGAGTAAATCGAATATTGGTTATTCGAGGTGAGTAAATCAAATCTAGTTATTTAAGATGAGTTAATCGAATATTATTTATTCGAATAGAGTTAGAGGAGTTAACCGAATATAGTTTATTTGAATAGAGTTGGAGGAGTAAATCGAATATAGCTTATTCGAACAGCATTGGAAGAGTTAATCCAAAGGAGTTAGTCGAGGTTAGTTAATCCAAAGGAGTTATTCGAAGGAGTTAGTCGAAGAGTTAATCCAAAGGAGTTAGTCGGAGAGTTAATCCAAAGGAGTCATTCGAAGTTAGTTAATCCAAAGGAGTTAGTCGAAGAGTTAATCCAAAGGAGTTAGTTGAAGAGTTAATCCAAAGGAGTTAATCGAATATAGTTATTCGAATAGAGTTGGAGGAGTTATTCGAATATATTTTATTTGAATAGAGCTCGAGGAGTTAATCGGATATAGTTTATTCGAATAGTATTAGAGGAGTTATCGAATAGAGTTTATTCGACAGGAGTTAAGTGAATAAGGTTAATCAATGGAGTTAATCGAATAGGGTCAGTTCAATTGAGTTAAATTGAAAGGAGTTAAAAGAGTATAGTTATTCGAAAGGCTGGTTAAGTGAATGTAGTAATTCAAGGAAATGGAAATGTTTTCCAGTGTTAAATAAACATATTTTCTAAATCTAGAAAATAGCAAATGTTGAATATAGGGAAACAGGAGATAAGTGAGTTAAAGAGATTAATGTTAAATGATGTTGGTTCGATATAATTTCCATCTATTGTTGGTTGCACACTTGTTTTTCTTTGATAGTTAACTCACAGACTATCGAAGTTTTGACCATTTTAACGTTGTTAATATGGAGAGACCGGTTGGATTATTATCCAAAGAACCACTCTGTATTGGCATAGGCATTGCGAATCATATATGCCAAGGATAATTGAAGATGGAGTAAAAGTGCAAGGGCTGTTGTATAAGTCTTAGATAACAGTGACTAAGATGGATATACTGAATAATGCCTTCGGTTTGTCCAGTCCCAGGACAACGTATATGGAAGAAGGTCTGACAGAGTATATCCAATGGATCGCGTAAGTTGATCTGTTCAAACGTATTCACGTTTGGTGGCGGAGGAATTCGTTTCTCTTAGCTGTATACCCGTGTTATTTTTGGACAAGTCAATTTGTGATTTGGAGGGTATGACGATGTGACATTCTAAGTAAATGAAGATGGATGTCTGGCAGAGTATTTCCAGAAAAGTCACGTACCTTGATTTCTTCGACCGTACCAAGAGTGGAAGCGGAGAAGGAAACTTATCTTAGCTAACACATAATGTATGGTTGTAGACGTCAAATTAGTGATCTCAATGGATCTGACAATGTGGCATTCGAAGTGAATCTGATGTGATGATAAAGCGTAGCTTCTAGCCTCACACCAGGAAGTAACAAAAGTTGGGCTAGGCAGCATGGCTAGTTGGGTCATCCCCAAGCAGGATGTATTGTCACCGATCTAGAGAAAATCCATATTTATACTTCTTTTTGATTCTGTATCTTCGGATGACGGTTTGATAGCCTATAACCGTGGTGGCAATATATTCGCGACACTCAAGCTAAATGAGTGAGCGGTCATGTGTGGCCGGGTATCAAGACGTTCTTGTTGAACCTGCAGTGTATACCCTCTAGAGTACACTGATCAAAAGGTGCTCCCATACCTTGTCTGTTGGAATCCATTCTCCGATAAATGCCCTGCGGTTTATGATTTTATACTATGTATGTAGAACGTGAGATGCAAGCGTTTCTGCTAGATTTATATCTATTTGTACTTAGACATTATTATAATATCACAATGATATTGCTTGTCAAAGTTGTTCAGATATTCAGAAGGAAAAACCCGTTCCGTATTCACGGCGTGGTCTTATGAGATACCCTATACTGGTTTTAAACTATTTTACTCATACCAGTCCCATGACTGACCCGGAGTTTACTTTGTTGTTTTCCCTAAACTCTTGGGTGCCTAAATTTGTACGGGCAGTCAAGTAGTCGGGATTTGCAGATATACTTGGAGAGCTTGGAGCAGGAGGCTTCAAGATCATTTAGCTATAGTTATTTTCGCTGTGTTGTAAGTGCTGTACTCTGATAAGTGCTATTGTATACATAACTTTTGTATTTCAAAGTTATGTTATATATTATATGTTATTCGTTCCGTTGCGAGATTCGTGTTACTCTGATGATGTAAGTTCTTCTTTTCTTCTTCTATTCTAAATTTCTATCTTATCTATTCTCACCCTCTAATTTCTTTCACTAACAACCAGGATTTTTCGATGTTTGGTTAGTCGTCGTCGTGTTTATAGCGATAACCAAAGTCGCGAAAATCCGGGCCGTTACAGTTGGTATCAGAGCTTAAGTTAAGAATTACTTGGCTCTGTGGCGTGACTCGGTAGAGATAGGGTTACTAATACCCTAGATTGAGTTTGAGTGTATATACACGAGTGCGTATTTGTAATTGATATAAAATGGTTTTATATTGTGGAGATTCATTGGCTGAGTTGTTTATGAGTTCTGGTCGATCAGTTTGATCCACTGTATCGGTAGGAGTAAATAAACACTTGAATACGATGGGTCGTCACGATATGTTTTGAAAAAGGGAAAGTGAATTTAACATTACCCAAAGTATATTTTGATATATATATATATATATCAAAATTTTAATATATTAGATATATTGGTTGTCATTATAATCGAGAAAGATTACAAATTAAATGGTTATATATATAACCAATCAGAATTCCTATAAGTAAAATACGTGGAATCAGTTGAATTAAAATCTGAAATTTAAATCAGAATTTGGGATTAAAATAAGGAAATTTTAAGTTCCTGGGAGATTTTGAAAATGTTTTTCAATTTGAAATAAATATAGTATCTAACTCACCTGGATGACTGGAAAATAATTCTGAGGATGGATCGATACATCGTCGGTGTGATTTTCGAGTTTCTAAGTGGCGGATTACTACCAAGGGTTTTGTTTTCGAATTGTGTTGAGAAAACAAGTTGTTTAGAAATTCCAAGGTTTTGAATTAGTGTTAGGATTTGAAATTGATTTGAAATAAACCCAGGAATTTTGAATTCTGGAATTAAAAATTTAACTTATGAAGTTAAATGGATTAAAATATTGAAATTGGGTAAATAAATTTGAATTAAGCTTAGACAATGTTAAATATAATATAGGATTATATTGGAATGATATCGATTAAGTTGATGGATGATATAATAATTTGGAAATCAGGAATGTAACGATGGTTTGAAATTGAATTAGACTCGGGTATAAACGAATGGTTGGATTTATGGATAAAAACAGATTGGAGAATTTGTTGAGATGACCTTGGGTATATGTTGGGTTGATAACAGGTGAAAGTTATGAAGTTAATATGCCCGACAAAAAGGTACAAGTTTATTTTTGATATAAGCATGAGATTTATGAGCCGATTTGGCAAGCCACTTGGCGGTTTGATTTTCTTTTGGGTTGGAGAAGGCCTAGAGAGGCGAGTTGTGGTTTTACCAATAGGGCTGTACAAAGGAGGTTATGGCGAAATTTTCCGAAAATTTAAAGGTGTTAGAAAATTTTCAGAATTTTTGAAAATTTTAGTTAGTCGGAATGGATTAATATTTAGTCGATGTTTATTGGTTCAGTTGGAATCAGTAATAAGGGGTAAACAAATCTTAGGAGTTCCACTAGATAGGATCGTCCTCTAGCTTAGCAATTTCGAGGACGAAATTATTTTAAGGGGGGAAGCCTGTAATGGCGCGTTTTGTAAGGTATAATAATTAAGTTATTTAATTATTTAAATAACGAATATTTTAAATAAACGATAGTTGAACGTATAATTATAATATAATTAAAACCGAGCGCGTAACGACACGGCAGTTCGCTGTTTGGCGATTTGAACTTCAGCTGAGTATACAGGGTTCGTTTTAAATCAGATTTCTATGAAACAAGAAACATGTGGAGCTGGTGGAGTATATCTTTCTAGTGGAAGAGAAAAATCGGGATTTCGTCGTGTAGATTTTGAGATACGTCCAAATCAAATTTCAGAAAAGTCGCTGTGGAATTCCTTTATAATTCGCAACGCTTTATATACGTTATAAAAGGGTTTTTCAATGTAAATTGAAATATCGATTCAATCAGGACTTGGTATATCGAATATATAATTACCCTGGAGCTGTATGATATCATATGTGATGATATACGATAATATTAATTTATTTATATTTAATTTAATAATATTTAAATATATTTATATATTTAAAAGGGTCATCCAGAGCTTTAAAAATACACTGTGTGAGCATACGAAGTCAGAATTCGACGAAACCAGTTTTATTGGATCCGCAATATCAAATAGTTGTTAGATTTCCAGTTTCGTGATTTTTAGAGTCACTGTGTGACCGCACGGAATTTTAGAGTGAGAAATAGTCAGTATTTTGACGGTTAAAAATACGCTGTATGGGCATACGGAGTCGGAATTCGACGAACCCAGTTTCGTTGGGACCGTAATGTCAAATTCTATCAGCATGTCAGTTTTCATGATTTTTAGGCGTCATATGTGTTCGCAGTGATTTTTAGAAGCCAGATACAAGGAGAGAATCGATATAAATAAATATAAAAACTAAATTAAAAATATCCCCCATTTTTCTTTGATCCACAGAAGGCCACGCAGCCTGTATTTCCAACCACAAGTGCCACCAACCGAAAACAAGCTATATAACCTAAAGGAACGAACATAGCAAGAGATTTTCCATCCTCAAAATCAAATTAAAATCTTACACTTGATATAAAAATCCGAATCTTATACGATGTGAATCCTCATCACTTTCTGGCCATTTCTATGCAAGCTTTGTAGCCTGCGATCGTGTTTTCCAGAGCGTCAAGGTTGCTCAGTCAACCTAAGGTTGCTAATTGCGGGAAAGTGAAGCACGTATTCACCAAATCGAGTTCAGATTTGGGTTCCAGGTTCGAAGTGGAGAAGCTCGACAAATTTGGAGGGGTTTCGGTTGTATTTGGGTTCGATACCTGTACGAGATGGGGGGGCGACGGATGCTCGTCGGAGGGGTCGAAGTCGAAGCGGGTAGGACAGGGAGGTGCGGATTTTTGTGGTGAGTACGATGGTGGAGGCGACGCTCATAACGGACGTCCGAGGTGAAAGCCATGGATGGTCAAAACGTGGGAGCATGAGGAGCGATTGTCTGGAGCTCAAAATTTGGGGAAGAAAGTGTTATTCGGTGTGGATTTTAAATCATGGTATGGGCCGGATTCTAAGGGTGAGGCCCGTTTATATTTAACTTAGTTAATTTTAATATACATAGTACGATAATTTGAAAAACCCATAACTTTGTGATACTATATCAGAATCACAAACCGTCAGTCGCGTTGGGATCGTATGGATGAGCACTCCACAATGGAACTGACCGCAGGTCAATTGGAGTCCGTCACAATTTATAGCAAAATAAATTGTCCAACTGAATAAAGAGATGGTTATCGTCATTGACGATGATCGTCAAATGTGAGTAAAACTCACCAACTCTATACAGTTCTATTTTTACAACGTGTTCTTAAAACTGTTAATTATATGTTGTTTGACTGTGTGTTGACTGTTTGATTGAACTGCTAGTCAGTTAGTAGAAATTATATATATATCTGTATATATATATATATATATATGTATGTATATCTATATAAACTGTTAAATATTTATATGTTGATTTTGCTTAACAGAATATTATACTGGTGTTGTCTAACATCTGTGGTGCAGGGAAACAGGTTGGAGGAATCCAACTGGATTCCTCAACAATTATTTATCTATGATTTATATATTCTGATAGATAATGCGATATATATAATCTGTTGTTGACTATGTGTTGGACGATATTTATCGTTGATATGTGGTATGTTAAATACCATCAAAAATACCAGAATATAGACAGGAGATTTTCAAAGTAAAATTTGAAATATAATTTAATTATATAAAATCACTGGATTTTATATACGTAAAAGAGAAAGGGTTTTGAATATAAAAAGGGATTATATTTGCAAAACAAATATAAAGGATTATATTTGTAAATCAGATAAAAAGGATTTTTTTGGATAATTAAGAATAAAAGAATTATATTTGTAAATCATAATTCAAAGGAGTTATAATTAATAATCAAATATAAAGGAGTTATATTTGTATATCAAATATAATTGAGTTATATTTGTAAATCAAATATAAGGGAGTTTTATTTGTAAATCAATTATAAAAGAGAATTTTTGTCAAACAAATATAAAGGAAATATATTTGTGAAAACAAATATAAAAGAATATATTTGTGAAAACAAATATAAAGGATATATATTTGTAAATAAAACCAAAGGAAAATATTTGTCAAATATATAGGAAGAGAAATATTTGAAAACCCTTTATTAATAAAGAGTTAAAAAGATGACATTTATTTAGGGATTAAATAAATAGAATCAAAGGACATATTTATTTGTTAGAATAAATAGAATCAAAGGACATATTTAATTGTTAGAATAAATAGAATCAAAGGACATATTTATTTGTTAAATAAATAGAATTAAACCAAAGGGATAATTATTGTTTAGTAAATAGAGTTAACTCAACCGAATATTTATTTGTTAAATAAATAGAATTTAAACCAAGGGAAGTACAAAGAAAGTAAATTAGTAAGTTAAACTAAGTGAATTAGTTGAGTTAAACTAAGTGAATTGGTTAAGAAAATCGAGTTAAGATAATCGAGTTGGATTGTCGAGTTAAGATATCAAGTGGGATTGTCGAGGTTAAGTAATCGAGATCAAGTTAAGTCATCGAGATTAAGTTATCGAGGTTAAGTTATCCAGTGAGTTATCGAGATTAAGTTATCGAGATTAGGTTGCCAAGTTAAGTTAACAAAGTTAATCGAATCGAGTTAGTCGAGTCGAGTTAAGATGATCAAGTTATGAAACACCCCACCTCCGTTAGGGTCACTCTCAAAGGGAATGCCCTAATTTTGGTGGAGGTTTATAAGTACAAGTCACAGATATACAAGACAGATATAAGAACACATATTTGTAAACAGCGGAAGAACAACAAACTTTTATTTCATAAAGTCAAATACGTGTTACAACAACATCCTTTCCTTTAACATAACATAACACTTTCATAATCTGTCTTGAGTACATTATTTAAAGAAGCATAAATAAAACGTAGATAAACTGCAAAAGCCCCATAGTGGATTGTCCAAAGCCATAGTTCAAAACAGGAAAGTCCAAGCAATACATTTCTCTTCTTCAAGCTGGATGTTGAGGTAGGTCAAGCTGCTGTGTTCCCTCCCTGAGGACCTGGGGGGGGGGGAAACGGAAGAAAGAAGACGAAAGAAAAATAGAGTCAGACATAAAGCCTGAGTAAGTCTAGTACTACTTTGTCTATGAATAAAGAACTGGGTATGATAAGTAAAACAGGAAGTGGGCAAACACTATGAACTTGGTTAAGTTACCTAGGGTCGAATATACTATCGTACCCCATGTTAATCTCTGAACCCATATAAACTAGTTTCCAATTTGCACCCCCTAATCAGGGTGATGTGATCCATTCTATGATGATCGGCTCCTACTCGCATAGTTACATGTGTCTTACGGCCCCCGATGTCTGTAGTTACCTATGCTGGTCCCACCATGGGGTGTATCAAGTCCCATAGTGGCAACCCGACACAACCTTAGAGTGCAAAGGTATGCTACGGGTGTCCAGTGCTTTATTTTTCTGCGCCGGAGTGCGTGCACGCCCGCACACCGTTAGAACCTACACTGCTACACCACCGCCGTCGATTTGACCTCTTACAATCAGCCCAGTAATCGTGCCCCACCTTGCCTAGTTTCAGGGTATCCTGATACACCTTCTAGGGTTACTGCTGAAAAGGGTCCCCCGTTACTAGGTTTTCTATCTCTAGCCAACATGCTAAGTTGGTTAAGTGTTTCCTAACCTAACCCCACCAGTCCGTTTAGTTTAGCATGTTCCATTTTGATTAAGTCTTTAGTTCACTTAATCCTAACAATCCTGGCTCAGCCTTAATTGTCTTATTAAGGCCCTGACCTCTCACATTAGACAGGTATTGTTGTGGCTGCCTGTTGCCGGTTGGTTCCGGGCAGTCTTACGCCACAACTCAGTCTAACCTCGGGTCCTTGCTGGGCTCCATGTTTAACCTCCCATATTGGATAGGTATTGTTGTGACTACTGGACAGCCGGGCGGTTCCGGGCAGGTTTACATCACAACTCAATCCAACCTCGGGTTAAACACATCGTCTTTTCTACATTTACATATCTTGTCATTCTTCTTTATTTATATGTAAATATTTGTGGCCCATTATTATGTTAATGGTGTAAAGGTTACACCAACCATGGGCCCAACCCATACTTGAACTTGGGCCCTTCTATTTCATATTTTCATTCATTAATTAATTTTTAACCCAACGTTATTTTCCCCCGTTTTACACGTCCGTTTATATATATTGGGCTTAGCCTTTTAAAGCCCAATTTAGCCATGCGAAAAGGGGAGGCTTATGGCGTATACACAAAGAGGGGGAAAGTGAGCGCATGAACTTGCATATGACGTTGGAAAATACATAATAGAAATTGGTGTACTTGCATAGTGGTAACATAGGTGACATGAATCAAAGCATGTGAACTTGCATAGGTTTAACTACAACATGAACCTATATTCTTATTTAGGCATAATGTCAAGCATAAGCATGGCATAAATACTGCTAGCATAAACATGGCATAATGTCAAACATAAGCATGGCATAAATACTGCTAGCATAAACATGGCATAATGTCAAACATAAGCATGGCATAAATACTTCTAGCATAAACATGGCATAGTTCAACTTAATCATGATTTAAGTCTAATCACATAACGATGGTATAAACATACTTATGCATAAATATTCCTAAACATGGTGTTTGCTTTAAACTTGCAAAAAGGGATTTTTGAGTCTAACCTAGCCATGTCTCACATATGTCATCATATAATTCTTTCAAACAAGATGAATTCCAATTATGCCAAATATCATTCATAGCCTAGCCATATTCATAAGTTTGCAAAAGCATGTCTTAATACATGGATTATGGTGTCAAAATTCCAACATAGATTCATATGAACTATAACAACCAAACTTGTCTCAATTGCTTGCAAAACGATTTATGCACAAAATATACATCATGACAACATAATAACAAAGCCCCAAACTTGCATGAATTTCAATTAACTACATACATGTAGCTTCAACATAGATTACACAATTTGCGCAATATTCAAAACGTATATTTGCATAGAACTACCGCATGTAGTTCTTTATAATGAATAACATAATTTTGCACAAATATGAATTACTTCCATTGCCACAATTCAAGCAAACACATCAACACAGTTGTTTATTAATACCAAAGTAATACTCTACTTACAATGGTTGCGGCGAATTCTCTAATTAAGAGACACGATTCCTTTGTTGAATTGATTAGCTTTAGGTTGTTTTGAATTGCTTTAGGCCTTAGAACTTTCTCCCTAATCCTCTCTTTAGTTGGCGGCTATTCTTTGTCGTTCCTCAGCAACATGGCGGCTATAATCTTATTTTGAATGAATAGATTAGGGTTTAGTCTAGGGTTGTTTATATAGAGGTTAAGAATTGATTAGGACCCTTGATGTTGCTAGGATAGATCATAGCCATTCATTAGGAAGAGAGACCAATAAAAACCCGCCACCTAGCCCTAATGACAAAGCAGACCACAGAAATTCGACCACACACCGACCTGGCCAGCCAGGTTGACTGGGCTCGACCAGGTCGATACCCCTGTCGACAGGGCTGTCGACAGCCCTGTCGACATGGGTAGCCCAGGTCGACAGCCCAGTCGACCTGGGTGGCCCAGGCGGGTGTTCTTCCACCCTGGCCCAATGGGCCCCACTTTAATTCTGTTTGAATTTTAAATTTAATTCAAAAACTTCCGAAGGCCATATCTTCTTCATACGGACTCCGTTTTTCGAAAACTCGGACTCTATTTCGCGTATTTTTCCGAGACGAACGCAATGGCGTATCCCGTTTCCCCTAGTTATTTGATTTCAGATTAATTATACTTTAATTTGTTAATTTCACAGTTATAGAATTTGCGGGGTGTTACATTCTCCCCCACTTAAAAGGATTTCGTCCCCGAAATCTTCAAGTTAGGAGGAATGTATATCCTAACATCCAATCATCCATCTACTCATCCATCAAACACGAGCATCCATTATCCTTAAAAGACTTCTAATGCTTCATGATCATATGCGAAGTGTGTGTGTACATGTACTTATCTAATGCAAAATCAGGCGGTCTACTGATTCAGTTGACCTCCTTAATGCGAATTATGTAAGTGCCATGAATCCATTATGTATGCAAATTTTCCTATTCATGATTCTACATGAGTGCACAATCATTCAATACAAATGCAACATCCATATGACAACACATTAAAGTTCAACCATATACGAATACAAACATATATGCATATGCAATATGAAGTGATTGAGCCGATCTAAAACCTAGATTGTGTGTGTATATGCAACCACGAGCAACCACTAGCAATCACTTGCAACCATTCATACATAACATGTTTCAACTACATGTTTTCATCCAAAGGTTTTCTACCTAAAAGATACGGTCGAGGAAATATACCTAAAAGGATAGATAAAAACGCAACTTAAGGAAAAAGAAAGATCAAGGATGTACCCTCGAACAGAAAAGGGTAGGCAGTACGTATTCTAGCTTCAGTTTCCCAAGTCGCGTCTCCCTCGGCGTCGCTCCACTGAACTTTGACGAGCTTGACTTCGCGGTTGCGTAGCTTCTTCACTTCCGTTCCTAATATGCGGGTTGGAACTCTCCTTATGGTTGCTTCGCGTTCCACTTCGGCCTCTTCGAGGATGTTTGGCTCTACCACTTCAGCTGACTCATGCAGACATTTTCGGAGATGAGAAACGTGAAAAATGTTGTGGACTCCGGCCAACTTCTCGGGTAGCTCTAATCTATAGGCCATTTTCCCAATCTTCTCGATAATAGGGAAAGGCCCTACGAATCTTGGCGCTAGCTTTCCTGTGGTTCCAAAACGAACAACGTTCCTTAGCGGTGATACCTTGAGAAAAACTCTGTCTCCAACTTCGAATTCAAGGTCGGTCCTTCTCTTGTCGGCATAGGACTTTTGTCTGTCTTGGGCCGTCTTCATCCTTCTTCGTATTAAGTCCACTTTCTCTGAAGTCTCTCGGATCATGTCTGGTCCAAGTATGAGCTTATCCGTGGACTACCACCAACAAGTGGGTGATCGGCACGGTCTTCCATATAAAGCTTCGAAGGGCGCCATTCCTATGGTTGCTTGATAGCTGTTGTTGTAGGCAAATTCCACCAAAGGAAGGTGGTCTTCCCATGTCCCTCCGAAGTCGAGGACGCATAGCCTTAAGAGGTCTTCCAAAACTCTGTTCACTCTCTCTGTTTGGCCGTCGGTTTGGGGATGATAGGCTGTGCTTAAGCATAACTGCGTTCCTACTGCTTCTTGCAGACTCCGCCAAAACTCACTGGTGAAGATGGGGTCTCGGTCACTAACAATGCTAGATGGTATTCCATGGAGTCGCACGATTTCCTTGAGGTAAAGTGATGCTAGGGATGAGGCAGTTCTCTTACTCTTGACAGGTAAAAAGTGGGCGCTTTTAGTAAGCCTATCCACTATTACCCAAATGCTAGTGTTGCCTCTCCTAGACCTAGGCAGCCCATCGATGAAGTCCATTGAGATGCTATCCCACTTCCACTGCGGGACCTCTAGAGGATGTAGTAGTCCGCCAGGCTTTTTCTGTTCCGCCTTAACCTGTTGGCACACCATGCACTTAGAAACGAACTCTGCCACGTCCTTTTTCATGCCGTTCCAGAAGAAAGTCCTTTTTATGTCTTTGTACATTTTATCTCCGCCTGGGTGTATCGTCATCTTGGAGTGATGTACTTCCTCTAGAACCTTCTTTATTAAATCATTCGTCTGTGGGACGCATAGTCTTCCATCTCGCCTTAGAACACCCTTACCGTCGATGGAGTATCTGTTGAGGTGACTTGAAGTCTCACCCCTAATTAGCCTATCAACTATTTCCACAAGCTGAGGGTCTTCGCGTTGTGCTGTCCCTACTGAATCCACTAAAGTTGGGCGCACTTCGAGAGATGCTAGCAAGCCTGGTACGAAATCAGAGGAGGGCCTAAAGTCGAAGCTGGCTATAAACTCTAGGCTTTGTCTTTCAACAAACAACGGGCTTAGGGTCAATTTCTTTCGGCTCAACGCGTCTGCCACTACGTTGCCTTTGCCCGGGGTGTAGGAGATTTCGAAATCGTACGAGGCAAGAAACTCCATCCATCTTTGTTGCCTCAAGTTAAGATCCTTCTGCGAGAAAAGATATTTCAATGATTTATGGTCAGTGTAAAGTTCGAACTTCTCACCTAGGAGATAGTGTCGCCAAGACTTGAGTGCAAAGACGATGGCGGCTAACTCAAGATCGTGGGTTGGGTAGTTCTTTTCGTGCACCTTCAACTGCCTTCCGCCATAAGCTAGTACCCTTCCTTCTTGCATTAAGACGGCGCCTAGCCCTGTCCCACATGCGTCCGTATAAACAGTGAACATCTTGCTCCCATCTGGCAGCGTCAAAACTGGGGCTGTTGTGAGAGCCCTTTTTAGTCGTTGGAAAGCAAACTCGCAATCCAAGTTCCAATTGAACGCTAGGTTCTTCTTGGTTAATTTCGTGAGCGGAGCTGAGATTTTCGCAAAATCCCTTATGAATTTTCGATAGAAACCTGCTAGTCCTAGAAAGCTTCGAACCTCAGTTGCATTCCTTGGTGTCTTCCAATCCTGTACCGCCACTACCTTAGCAGGGTCCACTGCTAACCCTTGTTTGGATACTATGTGCCCAAGGAACCTCACCTCTTCTCTCCAAAAGTGGCATTTGGAGAATTTGGCTTTTAGTTGATGGACTCGCAAAGTTTCCATGATTGCCCTTAAGTGCTGAGCATGTTCCTCTTCACTCTTTGAGAAGATAAGGATATCATCTACGAAGACCACTACGAATTTGTTGAGGAAATCTCTAAATACCCTACTCATTAGGTCCACGAAGTACGCAGGTGCATTTGTCAAGCCGAAAGGCATGACAAGCCATTCAAAGAAGCCGTCTGGGGTTCTGTAAGCCGTTTTATCAATGCTATCTTCAGCCACCCTAAGCTGATGAAAACCGGTTGCTAAATCGAGTTGGGAGAAAACAGACGCTCCTACAAGCTGGTCAAACAAATCGTCAATTCTAGGGAGAGGGTGCCTATTCTTTTTCGTTAGCTTGTTGAGCTCCCTATAGTCAACACATAGACGGAGTGAACCATCCGCCTTTGTAGCGAACACCACTGGAGCGCCCCATTCTGAAATGCTCCTCCTAATGAACCTCTTTTCTAGAAGCTCTTTAATCTGTTTACTGAGCTCTTTCCTTTCTCGTGGAGCCATATGTCTAACGGGCAACGCAACGGGCTTTGCATTATCTACCAGATATATGCGGAAGTCTATTTCCCGCTTCGGAGGTAAGCCCTTCACCTCTTCAAAGACATCCGGATATTCCCGGACCACTCTAACTGAATGCAAATTTTCAACAGAGGCATCTAGCGATTCAAGATAACTAAGCATAACCGCATACGAGGGATTACAAGAAATTTCCAAAGTATTACCGAGCTGGGTTAGGAGCCTAACAACCCTTTTTTCACAGTCTAGGATGGCCCCATTACTGGATAGCCAATCCATACCCAAAATCAAACCATACCCCGAAAAGCCCAAAACAAAGGCACTACATTGAAATTCAACACTTAGAATAGAAATTTTCAAATCCAAACAGATCATAGACAAATGAGCTGGGCCCCCAATTGGGTTTGAAACAATTAAGGGGTCCTCTACCATACTAGTTTTTAGGTGCAGAGATTCTACTAAAGCAGACGAGATAAAGGAGTGTGATGCGCCGGAATCAAATAAAGTGCGAACGGGGTGATCATAAAGATAAATTACGCTTTCTACAAAAGTATTTATACCTCGCTGTTGCAATGGTGGCGCTTCTAGCACATGAACCTGTGCCCCTGGGGTGGATCCAGTGCCCTGCCCCTGTCCTCGTTTCCTTGGGCAGTCCTTAGCCCTGTGGCCTGTCTGACCGCATGAAAAGCACCCACCATTCTCCTTGGCCTTCTTTTTCCGGCAGTCCTTTACTAAGTGCCCCACTTTGCCACAGAAATTGCACTTCCTCTTCTCTTTGTTGCCTTTCCCGCCTTTCTTAAAGTCTGTCTTCTTGGGCTGCAAACCCTCTTTCTTCTTGCCCTTATCCTCTTCATTCAGCAATGCCATTTGCACCAATCTTTCATACGTGGCTCCCATAGGTATATGGGTCATGGCCAAACTGTGTAATGGCTCATTCAACCCTTTGACGAAACGGAGAGCCTTCTTGTGCGGGGTGTTGACTAGGTCAAGCCCAAACCTAGCCAGCTCATCGAACTGATTCACATACTCCCTGACTGTCTTGTCCCCTTGCTTAAGAAATAAAAATTTTTCCAACTGCAAACTTCTTTCTGCATCTGAGAGAAATTTGGTCTCAAACCTTGCCCTAAAGTCCTCCCATGTCTCCACTGGTCTTTCAGCATTAGTGACTTCCCACCAGTAGGAAGCCTCGCCCTTCAATAGCCATACCGCCAATTGTACTTTTTGTCTATCCTCTACCTCAAAGATGATGAATAGGTCCTCCGTTTCTTTCAGCCAATTCCTAGCTGCTATGAAGGACTCAGTTCCATGGAAATCCCTTCCTCCCATAGCTTTAAAATCTTTACATATCTTAGCAAAAGTGTTTCCTCGAGGAGGAGGTGGAGGAAAAGGTGCTGCTGCAGCTGGATGGTTTCCTTCCGCTGGGGGAGGAGGAATGGTAGGACCTGGCTGAGTGGCCCTTGCTTCTAAGAACCGTCTAAACCAACCAGGTATGGGTACGCCTTCAGGCAAGTTAAGTTCTTGGGACATGCTGGAACAAAAAAGGATAGATTCAAAACGAAGGATAAGAGATAATACCTATGGCTTTGGGGAGTGGACTTTGCCTTTTTAGAATAAAATAATATTTTTCTTTTTAAAAATGCTTCTTTAAATTTCCTTTTTGAAAATAATTTTTCAAAACTTTTTATCTTATCTGGTAAACCTATGCTCTGATACCAAGTGAAACACCCCACCTCCGTTAGGGTCACTCTCAAAGGGAATGCCCTAATTTTGGTGGAGGTTTATAAGTACAAGTCACAGATATACAAGACAGATATAAGAACACATATTTGTAAACAGCGGAAGAACAACAAACTTTTATTTCATAAAGTCAAATACGTGTTACAACAACATCCTTTCCTTTAACATAACATAACACTTTCATAATCTGTCTTGAGTACATTATTTAAAGAAGCATAAATAAAACGTAGATAAACTGCAAAAGCCCCATAGTGGATTGTCCAAAGCCATAGTTCAAAACAGGAAAGTCCAAGCAATACATTTCTCTTCTTCAAGCTGGATGTTGAGGTAGGTCAAGCTGCTGTGTTCCCTCCCTGAGGACCTGGGGGGGGGGGGGGAAACGGAAGAAAGAAGACGAAAGAAAAATAGAGTCAGACATAAAGCCTGAGTAAGTCTAGTACTACTTTGTCTATGAATAAAGAACTGGGTATGATAAGTAAAACAGGAAGTGGGCAAACACTATGAACTTGGTTAAGTTACCTAGGGTCGAATATACTATCGTACCCCATGTTAATCTCTGAACCCATATAAACTAGTTTCCAATTTGCACCCCCTAATCAGGGTGATGTGATCCATTCTATGATGATCGGCTCCTACTCGCATAGTTACATGTGTCTTACGGCCCCCGATGTCTGTAGTTACCTATGCTGGTCCCACCATGGGGTGTATCAAGTCCCATAGTGGCAACCCGACACAACCTTAGAGTGCAAAGGTATGCTACGGGTGTCCAGTGCTTTATTTTTCTGCGCCGGAGTGCGTGCACGCCCGCACACCGTTAGAACCTACACTGCTACACCACCGCCGTCGATTTGACCTCTTACAATCAGCCCAGTAATCGTGCCCCACCCTGCCTAGTTTCAGGGTATCCTAATACACCTTCTAGGGTTACTGCTGAAAAGGGTCCCCCGTTACTAGGTTTTCTATCTCTAGCCAGCATGCTAAGTTGGTTAAGTGTTTCCTAACCTAACCCCACCAGTCCGTTTAGTTTAGCATGTTCCATTTTGATTAAGTCTTTAGTTCACTTAATCCTAACAATCCTGGCTCAGCCTTAATTGTCTTATTAAGGCCCTGACCTCTCACATTAGACAGGTATTGTTGTGGCTGCCTGTTGCCGGTTGGTTCCGGGCAGTCTTACGCCACAACTCAGTCTAACCTCGGGTCCTTGCTGGGCTCCATGTTTAACCTCCCACATTGGATAGGTATTGTTGTGACTACTGGACAGCCGGGCGGTTCCGGGCAGGTTTACATCACAACTCAATCCAACCTCGGGTTAAACACATCGTCTTTTCTACATTTACATATCTTGTCATTCTTCTTTATTTATATGTAAATATTTGCGGCCCATTATTATGTTAATGGTGTAAAGGTTACACCAACCATGGGCCCAACCCATACTTGAACTTGGGCCCTTCTATTTCATATTTTCATTCATTAATTAATTTTTAACCCAACGTTATTTTCCCCCGTTTTACATGTCCGTTTATATATATTGGGCTTAGCCTTTTAAAGCCCAATTTAGCCATGCGAAAAGGGGAGGCTTATGGCGTATACACAAAGAGGGGGAAAGTGAGCGCATGAACTTGCATATGACGTTGGAAAATACATAATAGAAATTGGTGTACTTGCATAGTGGTAACATAGGTGACATGAATCAAAGCATGTGAACTTGCATAGGTTTAACTACAACATGAACCTATATTCTTATTTAGGCATAATGTCAAGCATAAGCATGGCATAAATACTGCTAGCATAAACATGGCATAATGTCAAACATAAGCATGGCATAAATACTGCTAGCATAAACATGGCATAATGTCAAACATAAGCATGGCATAAATACTTCTAGAATAAACATGGCATAGTTCAACTTAATCATGATTTAAGTCTAATCACATAACGATGGTATAAACATACTTATGCATAAATATTCCTAAACATGGTGTTTGCTTTAAACTTGCAAAAAGGGATTTTTGAGTCTAACCTAGCCATGTCTCACATATGTCATCATATAATTCTTTCAAACAAGATGAATTCCAATTATGCCAAATATCATTCATAGCCTAGTCATATTCATAAGTTTGCAAAAGCATGTCTTAATACATGGATTATGGTGTCAAAATTCCAACATAGATTCATATGAACTATAACAACCAAACTTGTCTCAATTGCTTGCAAAACGATTTATGCACAAAATATACATCATGACAACATAATAACAAAGCCCCAAACTTGCATGAATTTCAATTAACTACATACATGTAGCTTCAACATAGATTACACAATTTGCGCAATATTCCAAACGTATATTTGCATAGAACTACCGCATGTAGTTCTTTATAATGAATAACATAATTTTGCACAAATATGAATTACTTCCATTGCCACAATTCAAGCATACACATCAACACAGTTGTTTATTAATACCAAAGTAATACTCTACTTACAATGGTTGCGGCGAATTCTCTAATTAAGAGACACGATTCCTTTGTTGAATTGATTAGCTTTAGGTTGCTTTGAATTGCTTTAGGCCTTAGAACTTTCTCCCTAATCCTCTCTTTAGTTGGCGGCTATTCTTTGTCGTTCCTCAGCAACATGGCGGCTATAATCTTATTTTGAATGAATAGATTAGGGTTTAGTCTAGGGTTGTTTATATAGAGGTTAGGAATTGATTAGGACCCTTGATGTTGCTAGGATAGATCATAGACATTCATTAGGAAGAGAGACCAATAAAAACCCGCCACCTAGCCCTAATGACAAAGCAGACCACAGAAATTCGACCACACACCGACCTGGCCAGCCAGGTTGACTGGGCTCGACCAGGTCGATACCCCTGTCGACAGGGCTGTCGACAGCCCTGTCGACATGGGTAGCCCAGGTCGACAGCCCAGTCGACCTGGGTGGCCCAGGAGGGTGTTCTTCCACCCTGGCCCAATGGGCCCCACTTTAATTCTGTTTGAATTTTAAATTTAATTCAAAAACTTCCGAAGGCCATATCTTCTTCATACGGACTCCGTTTTTCGAAAACTCGGACTCTATTTCGCGTATTTTTCCGAGACGAACGCAATGGCGTATCCCGTTTCCCCTAGTTCTTTGATTTCAGATTAATTATACTTTAATTTGTTAATTTCATAGTTATAGAATTTGCGGGGTGTTACAAGTTAAGCTCGTTAAGTCGAGTAAATCGAATATTAGTTATTCGAGGTGAGTAAATCAAATCTAGTTATTTAAGATGAGTTAATCGAATATAGTTTATTCGAATAGAGTTAGAGGAGTTAATCGAATATAGTTTATTTGAATAGAGTTGGAGGAGTAAATCGAATATAGCTTATTCGAACAGCATTGGAAGAGTTAATCCAAAGGAGTTAGTCGAGGTTAGTTAATCCAAAGGAGTTATTCGAAGTTAGTTAATCCGAAGGAGTTAGTCAAAGAGTTAATCCAAAGGAGTTAGTTGGAGAGTTAATCCAAAGGAGTTATTCGAAGTTAGTTAATCCAAAGGAGTTAGTCGAAGAGTTAATCCAAAGGAGTTAGTTGAAGAGTTAATCCAAAGGAGTTAATCGAATATAGTTATTCGAATAGAGTTGGAGGAGTTAATCGAATATAGTTTATTTGAATAGAGCTCGAGGAGTTAATCGGATATAGTTTATTCGAATAGTATTAGAGGAGTTATCGAATATAGTTTATTCGACAGGAGTTAAGTGAATAAGGTTAATCAATAGAGTTAATCGAATAGGGTCAGTTCAATTGAGTTAAATTGAAAGGAGTTAAAAGAGTATAGTTATTCGAAAGGATGGTTAAGTGAATGTAGTAATTCAAGGAAATGGAAATGTTTTCCAGTGTTAAATAAACATATTTTCTAAATCTAGAAAATAGCAAATGTTGAATATAGGGAAACAGGAGATAAGTGAGTTAAAGAGATTAATGTTAAATGATGTTTGTTCGATATAATTTCCATCTGGAAATAATATCGTTGGTTGCACACTTGTTTTTCTTTGATAGTTAACTCACAGACTATCGAAGTTTTGACCATTTTAACGTTGTTAATATGGAGAGACCAGTTGGATTATTATCCAAAGAACCACTCTGTATTGGCATACGCATTGCGAATCATATATGCCAAGGATAATTGAAGATGGAGTAAAAGTGCAAGGGCTGTTGTATAAGTCTTAGATAACAGTGACTAAGATGGATATACTGAATAGTGCCTTCGGTTTGTCCAGTCCCAGGACAACGTATATGGAAGAAGGTCTGACAGAGTATATTCAATGGATCGCGTAAGTTGATCTGTTCAAACGTATTCACGTTTGGTGGCGGAGGAATTCGTTTCTCTTAGCTGTATACCCGTGTTATTTTTGGACAAGTCAATTTGTGATTTGGCGGGTATGACGATGTGACATTCTAAGTAAATGAAGATGGATGTCTGGCAGAGTATTTCCAAAAAAGTCACGTACCTTGATTTCTTCGACCGTACCAAGAGTGGAAGCGGAGAAGGAAACTTCTCTTAGCTAACACATAATGTATGGTTGTAGACGACAAATTAGTGATCTCGATGGATCTGACAATGTGGCATTCGAAGTGAATCTGATGTGATGATAAAGCGAAGCTTCTAGCCTCACACCAGGAAGTAAAAAAAGTTGGGCTAGGCAGCATGGCTAGTTGGGTCATCCCCAAGCAGGGTGTATTGTCACCGATCTAGAGAAAATCCATATTTATACTTCTTTTTGATTCTGTATCTTCGGATGACGGTTTGATGGCCTATAACCGTGGTGGCAATATATTCGCGACACTCAAGCTAAATGAGTGAGCGGTCATGTGTAGCCGGGTTGCAAGACGTTTTTGTTGAACCTGCAGTGTATACCCTCTAGAGTACACTGATCAAAAGGTGCTCCCATACCTTGTCTGTTGGAATCCATTCTCCGATAAACGCCCTGCGGTTTATGATTTTATACTATGTATGTAGAACGTGAGATGCAAGCGTTTCTGCTAGATTTATATCTATTTGTACTTAAACATTATTATAATATCACAATGATATTGCTTGTCAAAGTTGTTCAGATATTCAGAAGGAAAAACCCGTTCCGTATTCACGGCGTGGTCTTATGAGATACCCTATACCTGTTTTAAACTATTTTACTCATACCAGTCCCATGACTGACCCGGAGTTTACTTTGTTGTTTTCCCTAAACTCTTGGGTGCCTAAATTTGTATGGGCAGTCAAGTAGTCGGGATTTACAGATATACTTGGAGAGCTTGGAGCAGGAGGCTTCAAGATCATTTAGCTATAGTTATTTTCGTTGTGTTGTAAGTGTTGTACTCTGATAAGTGCTATTGTATACATAACTGTTGTATTTCAAAGTTATGTTATATATTATATGTTATTCGTTCCGCTGCGAGATTCGTGTTACTCTGATGATGTAAGTTCTTCTTTTCTTCTTCTATTCTAAATTTCTATCTTATCTATTCTCACCCTCTAATTTCTTTCACTAACAACCAGGATTTTTCGATGTTTGGTTAGTCGTCGTTGTGTTTATAGCGATAACCAAAGTCGCGAAAATCCGGGCCATTACATCTTGTCAGTTATTTTTAATGAATCCACACTTTTTTCAGTTTGAAGTTGTATACAATTAGTTTATGTTATTTGTGGTTCTTTTGCATGGTTATTCGCTGGAATGTTCTTTGTGCAGCTATTGAGTTGTTAATCAATTTAATAACATAGAACTTTCCTAGTGAAGTATGGTTGTGAACAATTAGACCATCGACCTTATATGAGTTGCATGTTCTAAACAACTGCTCAGGTTTCCTAGGTTGTTGTTGTCGGTGATGATTGAGACAAGATACTACTAGCTTTTTTTAATAAGATATACTATGGTTTATGAAAATGGTTTCATAAGCATGCTTGCATATACATGATACTATTCATTTCTTAAGTATTTTCATGTTTTTCATATACATGACTTTTCACCCAGTTCCCAATCAGAAATTTCTTAAGAAACCTGTTGTACATTGATGTGTGCATCACCATTGACATAATTGTATGCCAGTTAACCATGCATTGTTTAAGTAATGCTTGGATATGCTTCAAAGGCCATACAATGATATATCTGCACTCATGGATAAATAAACTGCTAATGGATGATTGTTTCTTCATGACATGCTTCTAAAATTTTATGTGAGCTTTGTTTTGGGGTATGTGTGTATAAGACTGTCAAATAAATATACTCACACAAGTACTAAATGCATGAAATACATGCCTGAAAGTCTACCGCATGAAATTTATGGTATGGAATATATACATGATCATTTGCAGTTTGTGATATTACTGAAACAATTTGCAGTTTGTGATATCACTTCAATTCTTCCTTCAATTCGATTTCAATGACCATTCAATCAATTACTACTTTAAATTCATCAACAACGGCTAGAAGAAAGAACTGTCACCACAAAATCCCAGTGAAGATGAGGACTGTGATGGTAGGGTTAAATGCGGGGAAGTAGTTTTTTGGTTGCTCCATGTGGTCGGTAAGTATAAATTAGGTTTTTTGTTGCTTTGTCAATTATCATATCTTTCAGTGAGGTTTTAGTCGAGAATTTAAGATATGTGCAAAATGGCAATTGTGGGTATTTTATGTGGCATGCCGAAGTGTGTGAAATCAATAGCATTGCGAAATTGGATGATACTGCTGTTAAATTGATGGAAAAAGAAAAGACTATATCACAACTACTCGTGGAAAGGAAGAAAATTGAAGAAAAGTTGTTAAAGAAAAAGCAAAAGCAAAAGAGGGCAAAGCCGATGAATTCATGGCAGATATGAAGGAAGAGTTGGACCTAGTGCACATTAAATGTGGAAAAAACGAGGAAGGAGAAAAATTCTTTGCAACAGCTTTAGTTATGTCCTGGATCATGTTTGGAGTTCTTTTGTGTGTTGCTATGGAAATGTTTGGACAGTTTTCCAGGTAAAATTTTAAGTTTTGTCACATTGTATATTATTGACAATTTTTGTCACATTGCAGATTAGTGATAATTTTTGCCACATTGCCCATTAAACCTAAAGTGTCGATTAGTGATAATTTTATCCACATTGTAACTGTCTAATTGTTTACTCAGTATCGTTTGTGCTTTGAACAAATTGGGTCATTACATCAATTTGCAAATGAGGCATGCATGCCAAAAACTCAGGTATGCAACTGAAATGTAACTGAAATGCAAATGAAATGCAACTCAGTTATGCAAATGAAATGCAACTCAGTTATGCAAATGAAATGCAAATAAAACTCAGTTATGTAACTCATTTATGCAACTGAAATGCAAATGAAACTCACTTTATGCTGAAATATAAATGAACTGAGGCATGTAGTTGAAGGAGGCAGTGATGAGATTATTCAAGAACTTGTTACTAAAAGCACTGGAGGTACTTAAGGCAGTAGAAGCATTGAATGCATTGGAGCCTCGTGCTATATTTTGAAACTGTTTTAGTTTTTGATGTAAACATGAATTTAGTACTGGCTGTGTTTTTAACAGAAATGTCTATAAAATTGAATTTAGTGGCTATTTTTTTCATTTTGTAGTTGACTAAGTAGTACTTCTATTGCTGGTTAATTTGAAATAAAAAGTTCTTTGTCAATTTCAGTGTGATGTTATGTTGCAGTATGTTATGTAATGTTGCCATAGCTATGATATAATGTTGCAGTATGTGATGTTAAATGTTGTTATGGCTACGATATAGTGTTGCCATTGGATGTAAAAGTGTTTCCACAGATTAATGCATATGGGCCCCATAATAGGATTCCGTGAACCTAGGCTACAGATTTTAGTAGGGATTCCATGAACTCAGGTTGTAGATTTTAGTGGGCCCCACCTTTTTGTAAATTTAGTACCTGTGGTAAAACCTGTACCGATGTTGCCTTAGGATCGCAAAGATATTGCCTTTGACTCTAAGGCAACGCAGAAAAACGCAACACCAAGTAAATGTCACCCCAGATAATTTTTGGCCTATAGAAACATTTTTTGGCACTTCATACATCACTTCTCTGGTGTTGTAGTATGAAATCTATAGCGTAGTGTTTCAACATTAATATACTCATATTGATCTTTTACTTGCCATCCTTAATTTACCTTTTTAGGAAGTTCTTCTTATTCCTAATTGATTTGTTACTGAAAATGTTTATAAAAAAAATTCACAGTATAAGACAATCTATATACAAAAACCCGTAATTGCAAGATATTTCTTCTTGATTATCTTTAAGTTAACAAGTAGTGCACAATATGGTTAAACCCCTATTTTACATTGATCCATTCATTCTTGCAATGAGGTTTCTATATTAATTTTAAGCCGAACTATTGAAATACATCCATTTTTCTTAACTAATCAATGTAGGTTATTTTTAACTTTTAAAATATCCTTTTATCACTAAACTAATAAAGTTGTTCCATCCAAGATAACCCTTTTTAATATTTGTCAACCAGCAAGTTTCTTTGTAACATCGACCTTTCCCAACTACTGAGCTAAACGGGTTTGTCCACTAATCAAATTTTCAACATATGAAGAAAAACTTAGATTGGTCGCTTTATAACTCATCTAAAAAAAGATAAAGATTTAGAATTCGATAGAGTCAAATGAAGTTCGTAATTAACTAGGGGGATATTTTTTATATTCAAAAGTAATTGTTGGTTTCCAAAAAATGTGTTTTCTTTTAAAAAAAACTTTAGTAATCTTGGTAACCTTAGGCTCTCATACCAAATGCAATACCTCACATTCCTTAATGTCACCCATATGAGGATTTCATCAAGGAAATATGGATCATTGTAGGTATAAATCCATAAAACATTACAGAGACTAAGATTTCACTAGCCATAAAATAAATAATTTACAGCGGAAGAAGTCGATTTCATTTCTAATACAAAAACGATCTTTATTTAAATTAACAAAATAGTTACAAAATGTTATGTCTCAAAATCTCATTCAAAACAACATCAAAGTACAAAATAATACTATCCCCCAAAAAGTCAAAAAGATTAAACCTAACCTTGGAAAGAAAAAAAGAAAAATCCATCTTTGGTAGACATCCTTCATGATAGAATCAACAAAGAAATACGAACTAAACATTTCCTCCCCGTAAGCCCGAGGGGAAGAAAAGATAAAGGAAGAAAGGAAATGGGTCAGACATAAAGTCTGGTGAGATTCTATGATTACTAGCACGACTTCAAAGTTAAGGAAAAATAGATAAATAATAGTTCTACTATAACAACCCGAAATCCCCCGATCTCTAAAGAGACGAGAAACATCGGATTGCTTTGAGAACATGGCAATCAGAACACAAACAGAAGAAAACTTCATTGTTATTACAACAACTGCATCAAAGTACAAGAATATAACAAAGTATGAATAAATAATATACATCAAAAAATATCAGGGATTAAAATATATTACATAGCAGTAGAAAAATAATAAATAACACAACTGAAAGAAATATACGGATACAAAGCTTTCCGAATATAGATCCAGTTGTAAATCAAGGATCTTGTGAAAAGAAGTCTGCAAAAGCAAAACTACTAGCTGCCCATATGGAAAATAGGGGCACCTAGAGTTTAGGAAAACAATAAACTCCAGGTTAGTCATGGGACTCGTGTGAGAACTAAAATAGTTATTTAAAACTTTACTTTAAAATAGAGTAAATCTAAGGACCACACCTTATAACACGGAACGGGTTTAACCCCAAGAATAATAGTGCATATAACAAACAACGCAATGATAATTAAAGTAAATGAAGCTATTATAAAACCCAGGTCCCATCACATAATGCAACGCAAGTGGGAGGATAGAGTTTTACCTTATAATAGCCAAAAAATGCTTGGTATGTTTAAAACAAATCATTTGATACTATTATAAGTATATAGTGCCAAAAATCGCTTCAAATATAAATGTATCAATCATAGACGACATGGTTACCATATATCATGTCACCATACTAGGCTCTACAATTAAAATCACACAATGTCGTATTGGAAATGGGACTCCATCTATGAGTCGAGGTCAGGGATGGCTCCTCACTGATTCGAGAAACTCTAGCAATTGCCTCAGGATCACACCTACGGGAAACCCTTGGATCTTCAGGGCCGGTCCTCTCTTACTTTTGAGGATTGGTTATTCCTGAACACACGTTTCACGGTCCTATTGGACCTATCCATCCGCCCCGTAGTGACCGATATATCTGAGGCGCCTCGCTAACCATCATCCATATAGGTAAAAATATAAATGTCTGGGCTCTAGACCATGACACCACCCATAGCCAGAAAGAAACATTGTGCACTCCCTGTAGTCACGATCCCATTTTTGACTCATACCGGGTGTGAGGCTCGCGAATTAACGCTATACACAAAGCTATGCTATTTAAAGCCATTCTTTGATCATCAACCACAAGACTCTGTTTTTCAACAGAAGCCTTGATCACTACATCTTTGCATGCCACACTGACAATACATAACCTCTAAGCTCATACGTCTCAGAGAAGGGTGTTAAGCAAGAGAGTAAATTTTCCACCGCCAAATAGATATATATTTAATAGAAATCAATCACACAGAATGAAATCCAATGTCAGACACACATCCATTTACAAGTCCGTTCTGGGTCTGAACGAAACCGGAGGCACCTTATTCCTCGTCCCATATGCCCAATATAGGAGAGAGGTCCTCGCATATCACGTCGATCTCTAAGCACGTCTGGACGATCACCACTTATTACCTTGTCCTGGGTGTACAGCCCAATCAAGACATCAATAATCATCTAAACGATGTGAATATCTCCGGTCTTCAACCACCATCTTCATCATCGACTTATCATCGAATCAATTATTCAGAATGGGTATAAACCCAGTCTTTCCGAATAACTCCCGTATCTCATAAACAAGTGCTACAGACACAACATACGCCTCATTCCAATCAACAGTATTCTTTTATTCAAATATTCTTTTCACAATTTAAACCAAATTAAGGTTTTCCAAACTAGTTGGGAATAGCGAACCTTACCGAAGCAATCATTTATTTTGTTTCCCAATCCCAACCTATTCATCCAATGGAGAAAAACTGGTAATGCTCCATATCTAACTCCATGGTGCTATCGGTAAAATTAATTACCATTTCACGTTCAAATCTTATTAAAGATTTAACTATCGCCTGGATTAAAACTGGTGATACTCCATTCTCGATCATTTCCCAAATTTGATAATTTAAATTATCACATTCACATTTCATTCTAATTAAGGACTAATTAAAACTTCACTTAGTTTTAATCTTCCAAATCATTATCTAATGATTATTTAACTTTGGAAACCCAAGCATGTCACATCGACAATCTACACCGTACCACTGATTTCTACCAATATATAACCTCTAAGCTCATACGTCTCAGAGAAGGGTGTTAAGCAAGAGAATAAAATTCTCCACCTCCAAACAGATATATATATATATATATATATATATATATATATATTAAGCACAGATCAATAGTATAGTTCGAAATACAATGTTAGACATGTAATCCTATCTTTAACTAGGTTAAAGAACCAATGTCATTTAAAACATAGTTCATGACAAACCCAAAATCACATTCCATTAACTATGGAATCTTCACGGAAAATAGATCAATATATAATCTATATCAATTTCCGTATTCGACTAATAATACAAATGGAATAACGGTAAAGCCTTTTAAATTCCATATATAGTAACAGTCTTCCTCCACGGAAGCTCACTTCGATTATTACCAAATCGAATTCCATTCAATTCCAATTTAATATATTAAATTGGAAAACTTCTTTGGAAATTTTCCATTAAATCATAATAAATTTTTTATATATTCCAAATCACATTTTCACTGTTAATTGGATTAAAGAACTAATGTCGTTAAAAACACAGTTCACAATAAACCCAATTCACATTCCATTTTATTCCAATTACTAAATATAACTGGAAACTCTAATAATCTTAATTAAAAGATTTATTCCTTTCACATGGGGTTTAAGAATAGTGTTACTGAAAACACCATTCACGACAAACCCAAAATCCAATTCGATATTAAATATAAGGCTCTAAATAGAAATTATATCCTCTTACATTCAATATCAAATTCTGAAACTAATACATATCGTATGGTTAATAACGATATATATCTATCTTCCAAATTCCTCCACAATATCCGTATAGTCACGGAATCCAATATCGAAATATCCCGAAGATGATTTCTATTCAAATCCATTCCAATTCATATGTTGGAAAATTCCGGTTAGATTAAAACCATTCACAAATCCAATTTATTCATTTAAAAACGTTGGATTATCTTTCCAGTTAATAACTAGTTCATTTTGATAAAAATATATTTTAATCTTTACAAACATGGAATTTTCATCCAAATTCTTTCCAAATCATTTATTATGATTTTACTCAAATTATTAATATATTTAATAATATTATCAAGGCTTGTATAGTCGGTTTCCAATAACGGCCACCGAACTGCATCCATAGTGACCTTTTCCAAATTTGATTTGGACATAATTCCAAACGATTTGGACATAATTCTAATAACGGCCACCGAACAACAGTCTGTCAACCAAACGATTTACATACAACTAAACAATTGGGATAAGTGGAGTTTCTATCAACAAACACTGATTTTATTTGTGCAGTTGGGCAATGTATAAAATTTATCATCCCAATCAATATCAGTTAAATAGGTGTACATAAACAAATAATCCGATTTGTAAACGAATATTTATTTTCATTTCAGGAGAATTTCATGCCATTCATATATACGTTAAAAATTATAATTTTAACAATAAAAATATTTATTTGAACACTTGACTATTTTATATAGTTCATTTATTCAATAAAAATGATATTTTTATTGTTCAGACATTTTATTCAACCAATGAATATTTTATATAGTTTATTTCAGAAAATTTCGGCATTATAACGATGCGATATTAGATCCGGAATAATGTCTAGCATTATCCCTCTCCTGATACTGGCTCGCGCCATGCACAATTACCAATCACAATCAATGTACCACAATACAATCAATAACCACAATACAGCCAATTTTCCTATAATACAATCCAAACAAACAAACAACCATGGTTTGTACAAATAAATAGTGTCAGAAGCTACTAAGCCCCATCTGCAACCTAAGATATATTTAACTGCAAAATAATTTGAGTGAGAAGGTGTTGTCACCTTGGGACCCACTCCGCCGTTATTTTCTAATGCTCTGATTTGCTGTTCTGGTTCTAGAATTTGCAAACAAGCTCCAATCTTCACACGGTCTTTTTTTAGCTTAAACGCCCCATTCTAGACAACTTTTGCCTAATGGACTTTTTTCCGAAAATGCTCCATTTCACCGGAAATCGCGAAAAGACAGTATTTGGACAGCAGATTTTGGACGTGTTTTCTGAACAACTCCGCAATCCAAAATATGACTTTCATATATTCAAATCGAAGAGAAAATCGTGATCTTCAACTTTGGCATTGTGAATTTTTAGCCAGAAGCGCACGGTTGGAGAGATATGGGTAGTGGAAGCTTAGGGTTTTGTTTGGAAACACTGAAAATTACAAAAATTTGATTTTTGAATAAAGGGGGATCCATGAACAGAGGTGGGGTGGGGGAAGGCGGCGCTGGGGGCTACAGGCCAGGGGTGCGACGGTGGGCCAATGGTGGCTAGGATTTGGACGGGGTGGAGGTTTTAGAGGATTGGGGCTTGGGGGCGCGGTTTCTCGAACGGAGGAAGGGGAGGCAGAGGAGGAGGGGGCCGACGTGGGTGCAGGCGGAGATGGGGAGGCGGCGACGGCGCTGAAGTGGGGGCGATGGGAACGACGGACGACGGGCTAGGTTTTTTTTTATCTATTTCGTTTTCGGGTTTGAAAGATAATTGGGGTGGTTGACCAGGTATGGAGAGATAAATGGCTTTGACCCATTTTATAATTTATTATTTTTAATTATAAAAACTAACTTTTTTATTCGAGCCCCAAACCGAACTCAACGACTATCGCCCTAGACAAATGCCCCCATTTCTAACACAATGGGATATGTCCCGCAAGCGATTTGACTGTTTCGATCGGTTTTCATCAAAATTAACATATAAATTAATACAACGTTCAAAATTGATTTCAACGTACTTTTTAATTTACTGGGGTCACTGACTCCAAAAATTCTAGAAAAATAAATATAGCTATATTTTGATGATATAGTCCTAACAAAACTAATTTCGTTGAATTTGGAGACCGTTTGTAAAATGGCCTTTTTTCCAGTCAATTAAATTCAAACTGAATTTACCAAACACGTTTAAATTCACCACGCTCACATATTAATTCCAAAAATTATGAAACTTGGAATCTAGCAATAATTTTACATTTCAGATCCAACAAAATTGGGTTCGTCCAAAACGGAGGTAGTTTGGAAAATGGCCATTTTAAAGGGGTTTATATTATATAAAAATTATATAAATTCCATAGCCACTATTTCAAATTTTAAAATGGAAATTAATTTAAATTTATATTATGAAATCTCAGTTTCTTACATTCGTTAGGAAGATATAATTAAGTAGATTCCAAGGCTTTTGGTTTTACTGAAATCCGATTTATATTGAATTCTGTACATTCATTTAAAATTAAAAATCGAATTTTCCAACTACCGTGCAATTTCAAACCCTATTTATAATTAATATAAATTTATATGTTCTAATTCTATTCAAAATAAATTTCTGATCATTATTATTTAAAATAAATCATTTTAAATATTCAAAATCTATTAAAGTAGCTAAAATAAATTTTTTAAAGTAGTTTTGAAAATCTGGCTTGTTACAATCTCCCCCACTTAAAATCTTTTCGTCCTCGAAAAGGAGCTGAAAGTTGTTTAACGGAACAACTCAACTTTCATTCTGGCTTTCATTCTTCAACTTTTCAATTTCTAAGAATTTTCAAATTTCTCGAAAATTTGGCTAACACCCTAAATTTTCGAAAAATTTCGCCATAATCTCCTTTGTACGGGGAGACCTTGAAAGCCGCAACTTGCCTCACAGAGCCCTAATCATTCCAAAAGAATAAGAAAAATCCAAGCGGGTTGCCAATCGGCTCATAAAATCATCTAACCCATTGAATATAGTAAACATGTACCTATTTGTCGGGCATACAATTTTATTCCTCTTCTTAGCTTCCATGCTATGACCTGTTCATTATTTATTCATGCACATATATGCAATTGCAATCAGTTTTCAAATCAGTTCAATATTTGATTCGATTTGGCTAAATTTTACCTTTCCCTTATCATATTGGTTTTATTAGTGGAATTAATAATCATCCATCACAACCAGCAATCAATTAGTTGATTAACTTTTCAATCATATATCTTTAGTATATTCAAAAATCATATTTTTAGTGCCAAATCACAATAATAAACCCTATCTTGTTTTGGTTCTCACACCAGTCAATTGGAAATATGTAAACATCCCACTTTCGAGAGTCGAACATAAATATTGATGATGTGGCCGCATCACCGGAATTATCCCCGGGCGACTAGAGTGTGATTCTATATCTATCCCGTATATTTGAGACTTCAAATTTACCTTCATGACGCATATATGCAAAATCTTCATATACTAGATAGTCCAAATTCAATCTAAAATAAGTATTCAAATATGAATAATAGATATAAAATTTCAAAATTATATTCATTTTCATTTTTAATAAATAATACTCTTCGAACTCATTCTATGGTATTACTAACCCTATCTCTAACTAGACATTCTCATTGGATATCGCTAATACTATCTCTGATGAATTCTTTCGTTCGGTTCTAATGTGTCTTGTTCTCGAGCGTTGTAAACCAAAGCTTTGTTACCAAACTATAACGACCACAAATCCCCCGATCTCCGAAGAGACGAGAAACAACGGATTGCTTTGAGAACACGACAATCAGAACACAAATAGAAGAACACTTCATCATTATTACGACAATTGCATCAGAGTAAAAGAATATAACAAAGTATGAATAAATAATATACATCAGAAAATATCAGGGATCAAAATACATTACATAACAGCGGAAAAATAATACATAACACAACTGAAAGAAATAAACGGATACAAATCTATCTGAATATAGATCCAGCTGTAAATCCAGGATCCCGTGAAAAGAAATCTGCAAAACCAAAGCTACTAGTTGCCCGTATGGAAAATAGGGGCACCCAGAGTTTAGGTTAAAACAATAAACTCCAGGTCAGTCATGGGACTGATGTGAGAACTAAAACAATTATTTAAAACTTTACTTTAAAATAGAGTAAATCAAGGGACCACGCCGTATAACACGGAACGGGTTTAACCCCAAGAATAACAGTGCATATAACAAGCAACGCAATGCTAATTAAAGAAAATGAAGCTATTATAAGACTCAGGTCCTATCATGCAATGCAACGCAAACCAGAGGAAAGAGTTTTACCTTATAATAGCCAAAGAATGCGTGGTATGTTTAAAACAAATCATTTGATAATATTATAAGTACATATGCAAAAAATTGCTTCAAATATAAATGTATCAATCATAGACGGCGTGGGTACCATATATCCTGTCGCCATACTAGGCTCTACAACTAAAATCGCACAATGTCGTATTGGAAATGGGATTCCATCTATGAGTCGAGGCCAGGGATGGCTCCTCACCAATTCGAGACACTCTAGCAAATGCCTCAGGATCACACCTATGGGCAACCCTTGGATCTTCAGGGTCAGTCCTATCTTACTTTTGAGGATTGGTTATTCCTGAACACACGTTTCCCAGTCCTATCGGACCAATCCATCCGCCCCGTAGTGACCGATATATCCGAGGCGCCTCGCTATCCATCATCCATATGGGTAAAAATATAAAAGTCTGGGCTCCATAACATGACACCACCCATAGCTAGAAAGAAACGTGGTGCACTACCTGTAGTCACGATCCCGTTTTTGACTCATACCGGGTGTGAGGCTTGCGAATTAACGCTATACACAAAGCTATGCTATTTAAAGCCGTGCTTTAACCATCAACCACAAGTCTCTGCTTTTCAACAGAAGCCTTGATCACTGCATCTCTGCATGCCACACTGACGATCCACGCCATACAACTGATGTCTATCAATACATAACCTCTAAGCTCGTACGTCTCAGAGAAGGGCGTCAAGAGAATAAATTCTCCGTCGCCAAATAGATATATATTTAATAGAAATTAATCACATAGAATGAAATCCAATGTCAGACAGACAGACATTTACAAGTCCGTTCGGGGTTTGAACGGAACCGGAGGCACCTTATTCCTCATCCCATATGTCCAATACAGGAGATAGGTCCTCGCATATCACGTGATCTCCAAGTACGTTTGGACGATCATCACTTATTACCTTGTCCTGGGTGTACAGCTGTAACACCCCACGTCCATTAATGTCACTCACAAAGGGAATGCATTAACTTTCATGGAGTATTATTGGTGTATAGAACAGAATATAACAAGAAAGATACATATATTAGTACTTGAAACAACTTTTATTGCAGCGGAGAAATAGTTTGATTACAACATCATTGTAACACCCCGTAGTTTTATAACATTAAAATTCACAAATTAAAGTATACTTAATTTTTAGAAAAGAATTAAGTGAAATGGGTTGCGTAGAGAAATATATATTTATATTGATATATATAAAAATTTGATTAAAAATTAAATAAATAAATATGCAAAAAAGTTCAAAACAGCGAATTAGGGGGGGAATAACCGAACCGGCCCATTTTTGAGGTCGACCCGAGCCCCGCTGGCTCGACTAGGGGTTAATCCAGGGTGTTTGGCTGTCAACCCGTGGGCCGATTCGCTCAAATGAAGATTTTTCATTTGATTGGTTCTCATGGTTCAGAGTTAATCTAATGGTACAAAATAACTCCCTACACCTATATATACACCCTAAGACCTAACCCTAAATCAAATAAAAATTAGATCAATGGCCGTCATGTCGTCACTCCAAAACCTAGAAGTAGCCGCCGCCAATTAGAAGAAGAATAAAGCTAATCTATTCAATCCAACAGCAAATTCAACTACAACAAAGGAATGCTAATAAATTTCAGAGCTTCATTGAATGGTGAGTTCGATCACTTTAACAAAATAATTGCTAAATTAATTATGATGTGATATACGTTGGATTATAAGTTGTGGTTGTGAATCTAATTCATATGTTCAATCAAATATATTAACTTGATTCATATTATATGATGTTATGCAAGCTTTATATATGATGTTATGCAAGATTAATATATTATGCAAGTTAATATGATTATGCAAGTTTCATGTATGATGTTATGCAAGATTAATATGATTATGCAAGTTAATATGATTATGCAAGTTTCATATATGATGTTATGCAAGTTAATATGATTATGCAAGTTTCATGTATGAAGTTATGCAAGATTAATATGAGTATGCAAGTTAATATGATATTGCAAGTTGTACATATAATGTTATGCAAATTAATAGGATCACGCAAGTTGTATGCGAGTTATATGATGTTATGTAAGTTTGGATCTAAAATATATGCTAGTAGTTCATGATGTTAACTTGTGTCAATGAATCCCTTTTTATAATCCAATCACCTAGGTTTATAACATCAGTTTTTATGCGAATATGGATGTGGAACATATGCTAGTTCGTATAAGTATTATGTTCATATGCAAGTTTAAGTGATAATTGGATTCACATATATACAAGTTCACACCTTTAAAGTTTAGATCCATATTCAAGTTGACATTTTTATGTTGAAACTATGACATGCATAGCTATGCAAGTTTACACCTTTATGCGGATCCATAGTTTACTCAGGTTAACACCTTTTATTGGATCCATAGTTATGCAAGATGACACCTTTATGTTTAGGTTGACGACATACATAGTTTATGTAAGTTTGTGATAATTACCTAGGCTAGTTGGGTGTAAAACTATGTTCATGCATGCAAGTTCACACCTTTTAGATCTATGATTTTGGATCCTTGATAATACAAAGACTATGCAAGTATGTTGTAATTCTTAATTGCAAGTTAGATGCCAATTTAGATCTATTATTGTGTGTATGTGACTTTGTGACGTTTATTCCCTTTTTTTTAGTATTAGACTATTTGCTAGTCTAATATGTATATGTCATGTAAGCGAACGGATGACGGGGGTACGATGGGGATAATAGTGGATACACACATATTGTGAATTTGGCATGTAATGGCCTAAAAAGGCATGTAATAAATTTTAAGGAATAAAATTAATTAGTGATGAAATTGGTATAATTTATATACCATAAATAGATGAGCATAATTTAGGTGATAAATTATGGACATAAATAAATATGGAAATTTGAGTAGGGAAAGTAATTCAAATTTGGGGAAAATTAATTATGTATAATTAATTGTCGAAGACACGAGGTTGGACTCATTTGTGGTGTAAGACTGCCCGGACCCGCCCGGCAAATCCAGCAGCCACAAATGGTAGCCCAATGTGAGAGGTCAAAGGCCCAAACTAAATGCGTAACAATTGTATGGACACGAGGTTAGGCTTGTTTGTGGTGTAAGACTGCCTGGACCCGCCCGGCAAATCCAGCAGCCACAAATGCCAGTCTAATGTGAGAGGTCCTACAGGGGTTACGGTAGTAATAAATTAAGAAACACTTAACCAAAGTAAAACATGTGGTGGGACATGGGGGTTAAGTGGGTGCCTTAGGTGGCATGAGGAAATATGATTAGTAACACTTAACCAAAGTAAATATGTAAGTGGGACATAGGGGTTAAGTGGGTGCCTTGGGTGGCATGTGGAATTACTAATAGAAACCCTTAACCAAATTTAAAACATGTAAGTGGACATGAAGGGGGTTAAGTGGTTGCCTTGGGTGGCATGTGGAATTACTAATAGAAACCCTTAACCAAATTTAAAACATGTAAGTGGACATGAAGGGGGTTAAGTGGGATGTACTAGAGGGAACCAAGCCTAGGTGGAAAGCTTGTGTCAAGCATGGGGGGGCCTTTTCAGTCCAGTATCCCATTAAGTATCTTTGTGAGCTCGACCCAAGTCGAGGACGGGACACGCCAACTGGGTCTGATTGTTAGAGGCCAAAACGGGTTAGTGGTGGCAACGCAAGTCTAACGGGGTCACGTGCGTGCGTGGGTCCGGGCTGGTAGGTAAAACGTTGTTGCATCGTGTAGGTATAAGCCGTGCATTCCTTGCGTGGTATAAGGTTGCCATATTGGGGAGTGATACACCCCACTGTGGGACCTGCACGGGTATCTACGACTTAGGGAGCCGATCGAATGGGGAAGGGTAGTGGGTACACCTAGTGGAGATAGGAGCAGACGGCACCTATGTATTCAGCTAGGGGTACACGAAGCTACCATTATTAATTAATTATTAAGGGGGTACACCTAGTGGAGATAGGAGCAGATGGCACCTATGACGTCAGCTAGGAGTACATGGAATTACCATTATTAAGGGGGTACATCTAGTGGGAATAGGTACACGCTGGTTACCTATGATAGCAACTTGAGACATACGGTCAAACATGGAGGATAGTGGGTACATCTAGTAGTACATGAAGCTATCATCATTCTATTTAGCCAAGAGGGATCAAATTTCTAGAGTGACTAGTAGGGGTGCAGTTAGTGTTAGTACAGTACCGTACGGTACAGTACGGTAGAGTATAGTAATTATCCTATATTGATTAGGAAGCGCCATTAACGTTATCTCTATTTCTCTTGATTGCCTTGCCATGCCCATGTGGTTCACACAGTCATTGCCTTATTCTCCAGCTTATATCTTATCATATTGCTTTAATAATTATGTTGTTAGAGTTATCGGACTCGCCAGACTTTATGTTTGACCCCCTTTGTTTCCACCTCTTTTCTTCCTTTCCCCCACCCCAGGTTCTCTGGGTGGGCTTAGTACTAGTGGAGCCTGATTTGGATCTCTTTTGGGAGCACTTGGACTTGGATTACTGAAGTAAAGTTCAGCCTATCTCTTTCATGGATATTTATGTTGGGATTATGCTTTTTATATTATGCACTCTGATTTTGTCAAGATGGATATTATGTACTTGACTCTAGTCTTTGGGTTTTTGGTGATGTAACCAAACATACTTATCTTCCGTTGCAATAAATAAAGTTTTAAATTTTCAAGTACTATTTTATATCTGTCTTGTTGTGATTTTCTGTTCTATATTCACTTAAAATGCTCCATAGAAGTTAATGCATTCCCTTTGTGAGTGACATTAATGGACGTGGGGTGTTACACGTGGTATCAGAGCTGAAGGTTACCAGAACAGATAAGATATTTTGAAAAACTATTTTTCAAAAGCAATTTTATAAAGAATACTTTCAAAAATATGTTTGTAGAAGAGTATTTTTGAAAGAAAGGTTTATTTTAAGAACATAATCCCCAAGAGCCATATATCCTTCCTTCGACTCTCCGTTTTGAATCTCTTCCTCTTTCTCTTTTTGAATCCCCCCCTCCGCGTATAGATGCTTTTACTAAGATAAATATGGACTTCCGTACGAAGGACGGAAAATCACTTCAAGGGACTTAGACGTTTGTCGGGCTAGAAGTTAGTCCAAGGAAGTGGAGGGCTTGTTGGTACCTTTAAAGTAGACGATGGGAGGAAGGTTCAAATAGCTGTTTGGTTAACAAAGTACAAAACCTCATCTTGGTGGGAGGTCACCAATGGAGAATGTGAAGAAGAAGACTAGTTGTTTTGGAGAAATAAGGACACCTTAGGATTGTCCAAAGAGGCAAGGACAAAGTACAGGATCTTCTGGAGGGTAGTTGTATTCCCTGACGGCTGGTATACCTGATGGGGGTAGGACAGTCTAGGTTGAAATTTGGTTTTCTTTATCATCCTGTTTGAACTTTATTTGATTCTGGCGCTTCATACTCGTTAGTATCTGCTTCGTTAGTTGAAACACTGCACCTAAATACTAGTCTAGTTAAGGATCCCATCCTAGTCTCAAATCATGTTGGTGGTTCGGCTCATCCTTCAATGGTTTGTCGGGATTTGAGAGTGTCTATCTTGGGCGTTGGATTTGAGTGCAACGCCTTCGTCCTTGGTTTCACGGGCTATAGTTTGATTCTAGGGGTAGATTGGCTAGCCAGGCGAGGTGCCATCCTAGATTGTGAAAGGAGGGTAGTTAGACTATTGATTCGTTATGACCCTCATATTTCTTGTGACCCTAGGGGTTCAGTGATGCTTAGCTGCCTAGAATCTTCTGACGCATCCAACGATGATTGGGAGTCTGTTTGTGTGGTCCGTGAGTATGGAGACGTCTTTTATAAAGTGCGGGGTTTACCCAGAGACGCGAAATAAGTTTTCGTATATGCTTAATAGATTAAGCAAAGCCAGTTATGTGATCAGCAGTGGTTTTGGAGCAAGACTGGCAAGGACAGCCAGAGTCGGTCAAGTGCTCAATTGGTTGGCCATTTTACTAGTATCATCTCACGTAGGTCGTCTAAATTCGGAGGAGGTATCCCTTGGGTGTTTGTCTGATATTGGTTTAGGCCTTTGGGGCTTGCACTTGGGGGATGTCGAGTTCGACTAGAATGGTTTGCGTGAGAGATGGATAGTTGTGATGATTTTTCATGGGATGATATCCTGGTTTTCTCTGGAAGCGGAGTAGAGCATGCCCTAAATCTTAGGGAAGTCTCTAGGGAAGGGTGATGTGTTATGGTGGAAGACTATCGAAAGTCCATGAGAGGAATTACCCTACCCACGACTTAGGATTGGCTGCCATAGTTTTTGCGCTCAAGTCTTGGCGGGAAGTTTGAGTTTCTTACAGACCATAAATCGCTAAAGTATTTTCTCTCTCAGAATGATCTGAACTTGAGGCAGCAAAGGTGGATGGAATTCTTGGCGTCCTACGATTTCGAGATAGCATATACCCCTGACAAGGGTAACGTTGTGGTGGATGCCTTAAGTAGAAAAGGATTGACATTGAGTCCTTTGTCTGTTGAGAGGGGTAGCTTAGAGTTTATCTCTACCTTTGACTTTAGACCATCCATTGATTTTGTACTTGGTTCGCTAGCGTCCTTTGAGGTTATACCCATGCTTTTGGGACGGATTGGAGAGGCACAGTGAGATGACCCACAGTTGGTTGAGTTAGTAGAGAGGCTCATAAGAGGGGAGTCATCAAGCCATCTTAGTAGGTATACCCTAGATGTTAAGGGTTTGTTGCGTAGGGACGGTAGACGTTGTATACCACGGGACGAGAATTTGAGGAAGGCTATTTGTGATGATGCACATCGTTCAAAGATGACCACTTGTCCCAGTGGGGACAAGATGAAAAAGGACATGAAGTGAGTTTTCTTTTGGGTCGGTATGAAGAGGGATGTGGCCGAATATTTCGCTAGATGTTCGGAGTGCCAACAAGTAAAAGCGGAGTAAAGGAAACCTGATGGGTTGCCAAGATCGAGAAAGGGTAATACGGGGATTTGGGCCATGGTAGACAAACTTACTAAGAGCGCCCATTTCATTCCCGTAAAGAGTAAGAGGACCGCTCTATGGTTGGCTTCCATTCGAGAGGTAGTTCGATTGCACGGTGTTCCATCCAGTATAGTAAACGACCGAGACTCTATCTTTACTAGCGAATTTTGGAAGAGCTTGCAACAGGCGGTAAGGACTCAGTTGTGTTTGAGCACCGCATCTCATCCACAGACGGATGGCCAGACCGAGAGGGTGAATCATATTCTTGAGGACCTTTTGAGGTTATGTGTCTTAGACTTTGGAGGTACATGGGAAGAGAATCTTCCTTTGGTGGAGTTTGCATATAATATCAGCTTTCAATCTTGCATTGGCATGGCACCTTTTGAGGCTCTTTATGGACGACCTTGTCATTCACCAACATGTTGGTGGGAATCTACGGATAAGATCTTGCTAGGGCCCGATATGATTAGGGAGACCTCGGAGAAAGTTGACTTGATTCGAAGAAGGATGAAAACGGTGCAAGATAGGCAAAAGTCATATGCCGATAAAAGGAGGACCGAGCTTGAGTTCAGTGTTGGTTAAGGAATGTTGTTCACTTTGGATCAAGAGGGAAGTTAGCGCCAATGTTCGTAGGGCCATTTCCTATTAAGGAGAGAATTGGACAGATGGCATATAGAGTGGAATTGCCCGAAAGACTTAGTGGTGTACACGATGTGTTCCATGTTTCACATTTGAGGAAGTGTTTACGTGATATGGCGGAATTGGTGGGGCCGAGCACGCTCAAAGAAGTGGAAGTAGAGCGAGATGCCACGATCAGGCGAGCTCCTACATGCATTCTTGGATCGGAGATTAAGAAGTTGAGGAACCGACAGGTCAAATTAGTCAAAGTACAATGGGGAGAAGATCAAGGAGATGCTACTTGGGAGACGGAAGAGAAGAATCGTTCATTATACCCTTTCCTTTTCAAGGGTATGTCTTTTAAATTTCTCCTTTATCGCTTAGCTTGTACATGTTCTATCATTAGTATATCCTTTCATTTAAGTCTTTGACCTTTAGTTAAGAGAAATCCTATGGTTGTAAACATGTGTTTGAGACATGTTATGTTTGGTGGATGCAAGTGTTTGCTAGTGGTTGCTCGTGGATGCATATACACACACATTAGGTACTAGCTCGGCTCAATCACTTTCATAATTGCATATAAACAATATGTGCATATTTAATTGATGGATGTATCATGGTTGTTTTTCACATGGATGTTGCATTAAAGTTGAATGGTTGTGCACGCATATAGAATTAATATGTATCATTAGGGATCTTTTTCGTACATATTGGATGCATGATACTATCAAGAATTGCATTATGGAGGTCGACTGAATTAATAGACCGCCTAATTTTGCATTAGATATGGACATATACACACACTGTGCATATAAACATTAAAGCATTAGAAGTCTTTTAAGGACAATGGATGCTGGTGTTTGATGGTTGAGTAGATGGACGATTAGATGGTAGGATATACATTCTTCTTGACTTGGAGATTTCGGGGACGAAATCCTTTAAGGAGGGGAGAATGTAACACCCCTTAGTTTTATAACATTAAAATTCACAAATTAAAGTATACTTAATTTTTAGAAAAGAATTAAGTGAAATGGGTTGCGCAGAGAAATATATATATATATATATATATATTTATAAATTAATTAAAAATTAAATAAATAAATATGCAAAAAAGTTCAAAACGGCGAATTGGGAGGGGGAATAACCGAACCGACCCATTTTTGAGGTCGACCCGAGCCCCACTGGCTCGACTAGGGGTTAATCCAGGGTGTTTGGCTGTCAACCCGTGGGCCGATTCGCTCAAATGCAGATTTTTCATTTGATTGGTTCTCATGGTTCATGGTTAATCTAATGGTCCAAAATAACTCCCTACACCTATATATACACCCTAAGACCTAACCCTAAATCAAATAAAAATTAGATCAATGGCCGTCATGCCGTCACTCCAAAACCTAGAAGTAGTCGCCGCCAATTAGAAGAAGAATACAGCTAATCTATTCAATCCAACAGCAAATTCAACTACAACAAAGGAATGCTAATAAATTTCAGAGCTTCATTGAATGGTGAGTTCGATCACTTTTACAAACTAATTGCTAAATTAATTATGATGTGATATACGTTGGATTATAAGTTGTGGTTGGGAATCTAATTCATATGTTTAATCATATATATTAACTTGATTCATATTATATGATGTTATGCAAGCATTATATATGATGTTATGCAAGATTAATATGTTATGCAAGTTTCATGTATGATGTTATGCAAGATTAATATGATTATGCAAGTTAATATGATTATGCAAGTTTCATATAAGATGTTATGCAAGTTAATATGATTATGCAAGTTTCATGTATGATGTTATGCAAGATTAATATGATTATGCAAGTTAATATGATATTGCAAGTTGTACATATGATGTTATGCAAATTAATAGGATCACGCAAGTTGTATGCGAGTTATATGATGTTATGTAAGTTTGGATCTAAAATATATGCTAGTAGTTCATGATGTTAACTTGTGGCAATGAATCCCTTTTTATAATCCAATCCCCTAGGTTTATAACATCAGTTTTTATGCGAATATGGATGTGGAACATATGCTAGTTCGTATAAGTATTATGTTCATATGCAAGTTTAAGTGATAATTGGATTCACATATATACAAGTTCACACCTTTAAAGTTTAGATCCATATTCAAGTTGACATTTTTATGTTGAAACTATGACATGCATAGTTATGTAAGTTTACACCTTTATGCGGATCCATAGTTTACTCAGGTTAACACCATTTATTGGATGCATAGTTATGCAAGATGACACCTTTATGTTTAGGTTGGCGACATACATAGTTTATGTAAGTTTGTGATAAATACCTAGGCTAGTTGGGTGTAAAACTATGTTCATACATGCAAGTTCACACCTTTTAGATCTATGATTTTGGATCCTTGATAATACAAAGACTATGCAAGTATGTTGTAATTCTTAATTGCAAGTTAGATGCCAATTTAGATCTATTATTGTGTGTATGTGACTTTGTGACGTTTATTCCCTTTTTTTTTAAGTATTAGACTATTTGCTAGTCTAATATGTATATGTCATGTAAGCGAACGAATGACGGGGGTACGATGGGGATAATAGTGGATACACACGTATTGTGAATTTGGCATGTAATGGCCTAAAAAGGCACGTAATAAATTTTAAGGAATAAAATTAATTAGTGATGAAATTGGTATAATTTATATACCATAAATAGATGAGCATAATTTAGGTGATAAATTATGGACATAAATAAATATGGAAATTTGAATAAGGAAAGTAATTCAAATTTAGGGAAAATTAATTATGTATTATTAATTGCCTAAGACACGAGGTTGGACTCATTTGTGGTGTAAGACTGCCCTGACCCACCCGGCAAATCCAGCAGCCACAAATGGTAGCCCAATGTGAGAGGTCAACGGCCCAAACTAAATGCGTAACAATTGTATGGACACGAGGTTTGGCTCGTTTGTGGTGTAAGACTGCCCGGACCCGCCCGGCAAATCCAGCAGCCACAAATGCCAGCCTAATGTGAGAGGTCCTACAGGGGTTACGGTAGTAATAAATTAAGAAACACTTAACCAAAGTAAAACATATGGTGGGACATGGGGGTTAAGTGGGTGCCTTGGGTGGCATGAGGAAATACGATTAGTAACACTTAACCAAAGTAAATATGTAAGTGGGACATAGGGGTTAAGTGGGTGCCTTGGGTAGCATGTGGAATTACTAATAGAAACCCTTAACCAAATTTAAAACATGTAAGTGGATATGAAGGGAGTTAAGTGGGATGTACTAGAGGGAACCAAGCCTAGGTGGAAAGCTTGTGTCAAGCATGGGGGGCCCCTTTTCAGTCCAGTAGCCCATTAAGTATCTTTGTGAGCTCGACCCAAGTCGAGGACGGGACACGCCTACTGGGTCTGATTGTTAGAGGCCAAAACGGGTTAGCGGTGGCAACGCAAGTCCAACGGGGTCACGTGCGTGCATGGGTCCGGGCTGGTAGGTAAGACGTTGTTGCATCGTGTAGGTATAAGCCGTGCATTCCTTGCATGGTATAAGGTTGCCATATTGGGGAGTGATACACCCCACTGTAGGACCTGCACGGGTATCTACGAGTTAGGGAGCCGATCGAATGGGGCAGGGTAGTGGTACACCTAGTGGAGATAGGAGCAGACGACACCTATGTAGTCAGCTAGGAGTACATGAAGCTACCATTATTAATTAATTATTAAAGGGGTACACCTAGTGGACATAGGAGCAGACGACACCAATGACGTCAGCTAGGAGTACGTGGAAATACCATTATTAAGGGGGTACATCTAGTGGGGATAGGTACACGTTGGGTACCTATGATAGCAACTAGAGATATACGGTCAAACATGGAGGATAGTGGGTAAATCTAGTAGTACATGAAGCTATCATCATTCTATTTAGCCAAGAGGGATCAAATTTCTAGAGTGACTAGTAGGGGTGCAGTTAGTGTTAGTACAATACAGTACGGTACAGTACGGTAGAGTATAGTAATTATCATATATTGATTAGGAAGCGCCATTAATGTTATCTCTGTTTCTCTTGATTGCCTTGCCATGCCCATGTGGTTCACACAGTCATTGCCTTATTCTCCAACTTATATCTTATCATATTGCTTTAATAATTATGTTGTTAGAGTTATCGGACTCGCCAGACTTTATGTCTGACCCCCTTTGTTTCCACCTCTTTTCTTCCTTCCCCCCCTGGTTCTCAGGGTGGGCTTAGTACTAGTGGAGCCTGATTTGGATCTCTTTTGGGAGCACTTGGATTTGGATTGCTGAAGTAAAGTTCATCCTATCTCTTTCATGGCTATTTATGTTGGGATTATGCTTTTTATATTATGTACTCTGATTTTGTCAAGATGGATATTATGTACTTGACTCTAGTCTTTGGGTTTTTTGTGATGTAACCAAACATACTTATCTTCCGTTGCAATAAATAAAGTTTTAAATTTTCAAGTACTATTTTATATCTGTCTTGTTGTGATTTTCTGTTCTATATTCACTTAAAATGCTCCATAGAAGTTAATGCATTCCCTTTGTGAGTGACATTAATGGACGTGGTGTGTTACAATCATCAAAAAAACCAACAACAAAACCTAGTAGACTTAATATCCATCTTGACAAATTGTTTCCTGAGTACAAAAGTTAAAAGCATACCCCAACATAAGTAGCCATAAAAGAGATAAGATGAACTTTACTTTCAGCAATCCAAGCACTTCCAAAAAAAGAGAGAAAGAGATCCAAATCAAGCTCCACTTGCATTAGTCCCACCCTGAGAACCTGAGGGGGGGGGGAAGAAAAGAGGTGAAAACAAAGGGGGTCAGACATAAAGTCTGGCGAGTCCAATAACTTTAACAATATAATTATTAAAGTAATTAGGATAAGGCATAAACTGGTAAATAAGGAAAGACTGTGAAACAAATGGGCATGACAAAGCAAACAAGAGAAATAATATAACGTTAACTGCGCTCCTAATCACTATAGGATAATTACTGTACTGCACCAACACTAGTCACCGTAAAGGTTGATCCCGCCTACTGAACATAGTAACCATAATAGTAGTTTCGTGTACTCCTAGTTGTCTTCATAGGTGCCGCCTGCCCCTATCTCCTCTTGTTGTACCCACTACCCCCATGCGATCGGCTCCCTAACTCGTAGATACCCATGTTGGTCCCACAATGGGGTGTATCACTCCGCAAAGTGGCAACCCAATACCACTAAAGATGCACGGCTTATACCTACACGATGCAACAACGTCTTATCTTCCAGCCCGGGCCCACGCACGCACATGATCCTGTTGGACTTGCGTTGCCACCGCTAACCCGTTTTGACCTCTTACTATCAAACTCAGTAAGTGTGTCCCGTCCTCGGCCTAGCTCGAGCTCACAAAGATACTTAATGGGTTACTGGTTTGAAAAGGGTCCCCATACTTGACACAACTTTCCACATATGCTTGGTCTCCACTAGGATTTCCCTCTTAACCCCTTCTTATTCATGTCTTCTTACATGTTTCAATTTGGTTGAGTGTTTCTAATCGAATTTCACATGCCACCCATGTAACTCACTTAACCCCCATGTCCCACCACATGTTCATCTTGGTTAAGTGTTACTTAATTCATTATAACTGTAACCTTGTAAGACCTCCCACATTAGACAACCGTTTGTGGTTGCTGGGTTTGCCAGGCGGGTTCGGGCAGTCTTATACTACAAACGAGCCTAACCTCGTGTCTTTACAATTGTTACGCATTTAATTTGTGCCCTTGACCTCTCACATTAGACTACCGTTTGTGGTTGTTGGATTTGTCGAGCGGGTCCGGGCAGTCTTATACCACAACGAGTCTAACCTCGTGCCTTAGGCGTTTATTACTACACAAAATCATTTAACCCCAATTTGAATTAATATCCCTTTGTCAATTCACAATATTCCTTTAATTATATGCCTTTAAGGCCATTTTATGCCAATTCACAATATGTATATTCAATATTATCCCATTGCCCCCACGTCGTTCGTTCACTTAACATGAAATATATATTAGACTCTCAAATAGTCTAACTCATAAAAAAAAGAAACATCACAACTTGCATAACACATAAAATAGATCTAACTTGCAAATAAGAATTATAACATAAATTTGCATAGCCAATAACTTGCATAGGCAATAGACATATAGAACATAAATTTGCATAAACTATGTACTTTCATGGATCTAAACATAGATCTAAACATGAAAATGTGAACTTGCATGTATGAAAATGGTTTCCACCTAAACTTGCATAGGCAACGGTTATATAGAACATTAATTTGCATAAACTATGTACTGCCATGGATCTAAACATAGATCTAAACATAAAGGTGTGAACTTGCATATGAATTTAAACATGTAAACTACTATCACATGTTTTACATATAAACTCGCATATATATATATATATACTTGATTCACATATAAACTTTTGTATAATTCGCATACAAACTTACATATGATTCTCATACAAACTAGCATATGATTTACATCCATACTTGCTATAAACAGATGTCATAAAATGAATCAAGTTAAACATATGTGATTGGGCATATGAAATGGATCCACTAACACAAGTTAACAAAAACTGGCATATGAATCAACATCATGAATCTATGTACATAAGACAACAACTAGCGTATGTTCACAAAATAGACAATATCACATCGGTCAATGATTCAACAGGCATAATCTTATAACCCAAATTATAACTCATCATAATTAATTTATTAATTATTTTGTGAAAGAAATTGTACTCACAAAGACAAGTTAGAGAAGAGAATAATTCGTTCGTCGTTTGTATTAGAATTCTGACTTGCAACTCCTAAGCTGTAAGGAGAAGAAGAAGAACTATTCCAGCAGCATCATAACGGCCAAGGGATTAATTTAGTTTAGTTTAGAGCTTGAGTCTATACGTGCTTATATAGAGTTTTAGATTAATATAAGCCATTAGATCAACACAGGAGCAATCAGAACCATCCAAATAACCACCTAAGCCCTAATGACTCAGCAACAGGTCAGAATTCGTCATATTTCAGATCTGCCCGAGGGGGACAGGTCGACCCCCTGGTCGACCTGGCCTTGGGCAGGAAAAATCCTGCCCAGCCCGCTTCTGCTTTTGATTTCGAATTTTGAGTTTCTGAAACTGAGATGTTTGAATTTTATTTAAATTTCTGAAACTTCTGAAGGCCATAACGTCTTCATACGGAGTCTATTTCACGCAACCTCGGACACTATCTCAAGCAAAATTCTGAGATGAACGCAATGGCGTAACCTGTTTCCATTAATTCTCACATTTAAAATTAAATATTATTTAGTTCGTTACTTTAAGATTTTTTGAAAATACGGGGTGTCACATTCTCCCCTCCTTAAAGGATTTCGTCCCCGAAATCTTCAAGTCAAGAAGAATGTATATCCTACCATCCAATCGTCCATCTACTCAACCATCAAACACAGGCATCCATTTTCCTTAAAAAGGCTTCTAATGCTTTCATGATCATATACATAGTATGTGTACATGTCCTTATCTAATGCAAAATCAGGCGGTCTACTGATTCAGTTGACCTCCTTAATGCAAATTATGTCAGTGTCATGAGTCTATTATGTATGCAATTATTCCTACTCATAATTCTACATGAGTGCACAATCATTCATAAAAATGTAATGTCCATATGATAACACATCAAGTTTCAATCCATATACAAATACTTATCTGCATATGCAATATGAAAGTGACTGAGCCGATTAGTGCCTAATGTGTGTGTGTATGCATCCACGAGCAACCACTTGCAACCATCAATCATAACACGTTTCAAATACATGTTTACATTCATTGGTTTCTACCTAAGGATAAGGAATATAACCGAGGAGATATACTAAAAAGGTAGATACAAGCATGCATAAACTTAAGGAGAAAGAGATCAAAGATGTACCCTCAAAGAAGAAAAGGGTAGGCTGTGCGTATTTTGGCCTCAGTCTCCCAAGTCGCGTCTTCCTCGGCGTCGCTCCATTGAACTTTAACAAGCTTGACTTCACGGTTGCGTAGCTTTTTGATTTCTGTCCCCAAGATATGAGTTGGAACTCTCCTCACAATTGCTTCTCGTTCCACTTCTACTTCCTCTAGTATGCTTGGCTCCACTACTTCCGCAGGCTCATGTAAGCACTTTCGTAGTTGAGAAACATGAAAAATATTATGAACTCCAGCCAGTCTTTTGGGCAGCTCTACTCTATAAGACATCGTCCCAATCCTTTCAATGATAGTAAATGGTCCTACAAATCTTGGTGCCAACTTTCCTACGGACCCAAAGCGAATGACATTTCTCAAAGGAGATACTTTAAGGAACACCCTGTCTCCAACCTCAAACTCAAGGTCGGTCCTTCTTTTGTCTGCGTAGGACTTCTGTCTATCTTGGGCAGTCTTCATTCTTCTTCGTATCAAGTCCACTTTCTCTGAAGTTTCTCTAATCATGTCTGGCCCAAGTATGAGTTTATTTGTAGACTCCCACCAACAAGTTGGTGATCGGCATGGTCTTCTATATAAAGCTTCGAAGGGTGCCATGCCTATGGTAGCTTGGTAGCTATTGTTGTAAGTGAATTCCACCAAAGGAAGATGATCCTCCCATGTTCCTTCAAAGTCAAGAATGCACAGTCTTAAAAGATCTTCTAGTACTCTTTTCACCCTTTCCGTCTGACCATTAGTTTGAGGGTAATAGGCCATGCTTAAGCATAGTTTTTTTTGTACCTACAGCCTCTTGAAGACTCTTCCAAAACTCGCTCCTAAAGATAGGGTCTCGATCACTCACTATGCTGGAGGGTATCCCATGGAGTCGAACTATCTCTTTAAGATAAGTGGATGCTAACGATGAGGCAGTCCTCCTACTCTTGACAGGTATAAAGTGAGCGCTTTTTGTGAGCCTGTCCATTATTATCCAAATACTGGTATTGCCCCTTCTTGACCTAGGCAACCCATCAACAAAGTCCATCGAAATACTATCCCTTTTCCACTGTGGGACGTCTAGAGGATGAAGCAAACCACCAGGCTTCTTCTGCTCCGCCTTGACTTGCTAGCATATCATGCACTTAGAAACGAATTCAGCTACATCCCTCTTCATGCTATTCCAAAAGAAAACCCTTTTAATGTCTTTATACATCTTGTCCCCACCTGGGTGTATGGTCAACTTGGAATGGTGTGCTTCTTCGAGAACCGTCTTCACCAAATCCCTCGCTTGTAGGACGCATAGTCTTCCATCCCATCTCAACCAACCCTTTTCATCGATGGAATATCTATTGAGGTGACTAGAAGTCTCACCCCTAATTAACTTATCTATCACACCAGCTAGCCGAGGGTCTTCACGTTGCGCGGTTCCTATTGAGTCCAATAAAGTAGGCCGCACCTCTAGCATTGCCAACAAACCAGGTACAAGTCAGCGGAGGGTCTAAAGTCAAAGTTTGCTATGAACTCCAAGCTTTGCCTTTCTACAAAGAGAGCGCTTAAGGTCAGCTTCTTTCTACTCAAGGTGTCTGCTTACATTGCCTTTGCCAGGGGTATAGGAGATCTCAAAATCGTATGAGGCAAGAAACTCCATCCATCTTTGTTGTCTTAGATTGAGGTCTTTCTATGAGAAAAGTTACTTCAATGATTTATGGTCAGTATACAATTCAAACTTCTCACCTAGGAGATAATGGCGCCAAGACTTAAGCGCAAAAACGATGGCAGCCAACTCTAGATCATGGGTTGGGTAGTTTTTCTCATGTACTTTCAACTATCTTCCACCATAAGCTACTACCGTCCCTTCTTGCATCAAGATAGCGCCTAATCCCGTACCGCATGCATCCGCGTATACGGTAAACATCTTGCTCCCATCAGGCAATGTCAGGACCGGGGCTGTTGTTAGAGCCCTCTTCAAACGTTGGAAAGCAATATCGCAATCCAAATCCCAAGTGAAAGTTAGGTTCTTCTTCGTTAACCTTGTAAGTGGAGCTGAGATTTTCGCAAAGTCTTTGATGAACTTTCGATAAAAGCCCGCTAGCCCGAGAAAGCTTCGGACTTCGGCTGCATTCAATGGAACCTTCCAATCTTGTAAAGCAACTACTTTCGCGAGGTCCACTGCTATCCCCTCTTTGGACAACACATGTCCAAGAAATCTTACTTCTTCCCTCTAGAAGGGGCATTTGGAGAATTTGGCTTTCAGCTGATGTGCACGAAGAGTATCCATGACTTCCTTTAAATGTAGAGCATGCTCTTCCTCACTCTTCGAGAATATCAAAATGTCGTCTACGAAGACCACCATAAACTTATTAAGGAACTCCCTGAACACCCTACTCATCAAATCAACGAAGTAAGCGGGTGCGTTTGTCAAGCTGAAAGGCATGACAAGCCATTCGAAGAAACCATCAGGGGTTCTGAATGTGGTCTTATCAATGCTGTCTTCAGCCACTCTTAGCTGATGAAACCCGGTAGCCAGATCTAGTTGGGAGAAAACTGATGCACCTACAAGCTGATCGAACAAATCATCTATTCTTTGAAGTGGGTGCCTATTCTTCTTGGTCAGCTTGTTTAGCTCCCTATAATCAACGCACAGGCGAAGTGAACCATCCGCTTTGGTGGCGAACACTACTGGAGCACCCCATTCAGAAATACTCCGCCTTATAAACCCCTTTTCTAGCATCTCTTTAACTTGCTTACTGAGCTCTTTTCTCTTCCTTGGAGCCATGTGTCTAACAGGTAAAGCAACGGGTTTTGCGTTATCAATGAGGTATATGCGGAAGTCTATCTTCCGCTTTGGAGGTAAGCCCTTCACCTCTTCAAACACATCCGAGTATTCACGGACTACTCTAACAGACTGCAAGTTCTCAACAGACGCATCAAGAGATTCTAGATAACTAAGCATAACAGAGTTCATGGGATTACAAGAGATTTCGAGAGTGTTACCGAGGCGAGTCATGAGTCTAACCACTCTCATTTCACAATTGAGGACGACACCATTACTGGATAGCCAGTCCATGCCTAGAATCAACCCATAGCCCGTGAAGCCCAAAACAAAAGCATCACATCTAAACCCAACGCTTAGAATAGAAATTTTCAAATCCAAACAAATCATTGACAAATAAGCTGAGCCCCCAATTGGATTTGAAACAACTAAGGGATCCTCTACTATACTGGTGTCTAGGTGCAGAGATTCAACTAAAGCAGTAGATATAAAAGAGTGTGATGTGCTAGAATCAAAGAGTGCATGAACAGGATGATCAAAAAGATAATCTAAACTCTCAACAGAAATAGTTCTACCTCGTTCTTGCAGAGGTGCTATGAGAGCTTGAACCTGCCCTCTTGCCTGCCCTGGTGCCATGAGAGCCTGAACCTGTCCTCCAGTAGTAGACCCTGCCCTCTTCCCCTTCCTCGGGCAGTCTTTAATCAGATGTCCTGCCTCACCACAGTGGAAACAGCCAGTCTTCTTTTTCTTCCTACAGTCCTTGCACAGATGGCCTGGTGTCCCATAATTAAAGCACCTTCTCTTTCCTTTGCCATTGTTATCTTTTTAACCTTTCTTGTTTTGTTGTTGTGATTTCTTTTGATCCCCTTTCTTCTCCGGTGCCTTATTAGCATTAGCGCCCTTTTCCTCTTCATGCACAAGCGCCATGTCAACCAGTTTCTCAAAGGTAGCCCCCATAGGAATGTGGGTCATAGCCAACCCGTGTAGCGGCTTATTCAAACCTTTAATAAACCTCAGGGCCTTCTTTTCAGGTATGTTCCCCAAGTCTAAGCCAAACCTCGCCAACTGATTGAACTTGTTGACGTACTCCTTATTGATAAACTTCCCCACTTCAATGCCAATAATCTCTCCATGTATAAATTCTCTTCTGCTCGTGAGAGAAATTTCATCTCAAACCTACGCCTGAAATCCATCCATGTCTCCACTGGACGCTCTCCATTCGTGACCTCCCACCAAAACGAGGCTTCGTCCTTCATTAACCAAGTAGCTAATTGGACCTTCCTTCCATCTCCTACCTCGAAGATACCAAACAAATCTTCCACCTCCTTAAGCCAATTTCGAACTTCAACAAACGTCTCTGACCCGTGAAAAGATTTCCTGCCCATTGCCCGAAAGTCCTTGCATATCTTCGCAAAAGTATCAACGTGTGGAGGGGGAGGAGGAGGAGCGCCTACAGCTGGGGAGGGGGGTGAAACGTCTGCTGGGCCTGCCTTATTTGCCCTAGCCTCTAGGTACCTTCTGAACCAGCCAGGTACCGGTACGCCCTCTGGAAGGTTAAGATCCCCAGACATGCTAAAACGAAAAAGGAAAGATTCAAAACAAAGAATCGAAGGAAAGATATATGGCTATTAGGGGTTATGTTTTTAAAATAAACTTTTCTCTTGAAAATACTCTCCTTAAAACATATTTTTGAAAGTATTTCTTTATAAAATGCTTTTGAAAAACAGTTTTTCAAAATCTCTTATCTGTTTTGGTAACCTTCAGCTCGGATACCACGTGTAACACCCCACGTCCATTAATGTCACTCACAAAGGGAATGCATTAACTTTCATGGAGTATTATTGGTGTATAGAACAGAATATAACAAGACAGATACATATGTTAGTACTTGAAAAACTTAAAATAACTTTTATTTCAGCGAAGAAATAGTTTGATTACAACATCATCAAAATAACCAACAATAAAACCAAGTACACTTAATATCCATCTTGACAAATCGTTTCCTGAGTACATAAAGTAAAAAAGCATAACCCCAACATAAGTAGTCATAAAAGAGATAAACTGAACTTTACTTTCAACAATCCAAGCACTTCCAAAAAAGGCAGAAAGAGATCCAAATCAAGCTCCACTAGCACTAGTCCCACCCTGAGAACCTGGGGGGTAAGGAAGAAAAGAGGCGAAAACAAAGGAGGTCAGACATAAAGTCTGGCGAGTCCAATAACTTTAATAATATAATTATTAAAGTAATTAGGATAAGGCATAAACTGGTAAATAAGGAAAGACTGTGAAACAAATGGGCATGACAAAGAAAATAAGAGAAATAAGATAACATTAACTGCGCTCCTAATCACTATAGGATAATTACTATACTGCACCAACACCAGTCACCCTAAAGGTTGATCTCGCCTACTGAACATAGTAACCATAATAGTAGTTTCGTGTACCCCTAGCTGTCTTCATAAGTGCCGCCTGCCCCTATCTCCACTAGTTGTACCCACTACCCCCATACGATCGACTCCCTAACTCGTAGATACCCATTCTGTTCCCACAGTGGGGGTGTATCACTCTCCAAATTGGCAACCCAATACCACTAAAGATGCACGACTTATACCTACATGATGCAACAACATCTTATCTACCAACCCGGGCCCACGCACGCACATGATCCCGTTGGACTTGCGTTGCCACCGCTAACCTGTTTTGACCTCTTACAATCAAACTCAGTAAGCGTGTCCCGTCCTCGACCTAGCTTGAGCTCACAAAGATACTTAATGGGTTACTGGTTTGAAAAGGGTCCCCATACTTGACACAACTTTCCACTTATGCTTGGTCCCCACTAGGATTTCCCTCTTAATCCCTTCTTATTCATGTCTTCTTACATGTTTCAATTTGGTTAAGTGTTTCTAATCGAATTTCACATGCCACCCATGTAACCCACTTAACCCCCATGTCCCACCACATGTTCATCTTAGTTAAGTGTTACTTAATTCATTATAACTGTAACCTTGTAAGACCTCCTACATTAGACTATCGTTTGTGGTTGTTGGGTTTGCCGGGAGGGTCCAGGTAGTCTTATACCACAAACGAGCCTAACCTCGTGTCTTTACAATTGTTACACATTTAATTTGTGCCCTTGACCTCTCACATTAGACTACCGTTTGTGGTTGCTGGATTTGACGGGCGGGCCCAGGAAGTCTTATACCACAAACGAGTCTAACCTCGTGCCTTAGGCGTTTATTACTGCACAAAATCATTTAACCCCAATTTGAATTAATATCCCTATTCAAATTTTCAATAAATTCCAAATTAACCTATGTCCATAATTGTCATTTAAATTATGTCCATAATTTTCAGATATACAAATTATACCAATTAATGTCTCAAATTAATTATATGCCTTTAAGGCCATTTTATGCCAATTTACAATATGTATATTCAATATTATCCCATTGTCCCCATGTCGTTCGTTCACTTAACGTGAAATATATACTAGACTCTCAAATAGTCTAACTCATAAAAAAAAGAAACATCACAACTTGCATAACACATAAAATAGATCTAACTTGCAAATAAGAATTATAACATAAATTTGCATAGCCAATAACTTGCATAGGCAATAGACATATAGAACATAAATTTGCATAAACTATGTACTGTCATGGATCTAAACATAGATCCAAACATGAAAATGTGAACTTGCATGTATGAATATGGTTTCCACCTAAACTTGCATAGGCAATGGTCATATAGAACATAAATTTGCATAAACTATGTACTGCCATGTATCTAAATATAGATCTAAACATAAAGGTGTGAACTTGCATATGAATTCAAACATGTAAACTACTATCACATGTTTTACATATAAACTCGCATATATATATATATATATATATATATATATATATATATACACACTTGATTCACATATAAACTTGTGTATAATTCGCATACAAACTTGCATATGATTCTCATACAAAATAGCATATGATTTACATCCATACTTGCATATAAACTGATGTCATAAAATGAATCAAGTTAAATATATGTGATTGGGCATATGAAATGGATCCACTAACACAAGTTAACAAAAACTGGCATATGAACCAACATCATGAATCTATGTACATAAGACAACAACTAGCGTATGTTCACAAAGTAGACAATATTACATCGGTCAATGATTCAACATGCATAATCTTATAACCCAAATTATAACTCATCATAATTAATTTATTAATTATTTTGTGAAAGAAATTGTACTCACAAAGACATGTTAGAGAAGAGAACAATTCGGTCGTCATTTGTGTTAGAATTCTGACTTGCAATTCCTAAGCTTTAAGGAGAAGAAGAAGAACTATTCTAGCAGCAACATGGCGACCAAGGGATTAATTAAGTTTAGGTTTAGAGCTTGAGTCTATACGTGCTTATATAGAATTTTAGGTTAATATAAGCCATTAGATCAACACAGGAGCAATCAAAACCATCAAAACAGCCACCTAAGCCCTAATGACTCAGCAACAGGTCGGAATTCATCATATTTCAGATCTGCCCGAGGGGGGTAGGTCGACCCCTAGGTCGACCTGTATAGGGGGGTCGACCCCCTGGTCGACCTGGCCTTGGTCGGGAAAAATCCCGCCCAGCCCACTTCTGCTTCGATTTCAAATTTTGAATTTCTGAACTGAGCTGTTTGAATTTTATTTAAATTTCTGAAACTTCTGAAGGTCATAACTTCTTCATACGGAGTCCAATTCACGCAAACTCAGACTCTATCTCAAGCAAAATTCCGAGACGAACGCAATAGAATAACCTGTTTCCCTTAATTCTCACATCTAAAATTAAGTATTCTTTAATTCGTTACTTTAACGTTTACAGAAAATACGGGGTGTTACAACAGCCAAATCAAGACATTAGTAATCATCTAAATGATGTGAAGATCTTCGATCTTTAACCACCATCTTTGTCATCGACTTATCGTCGAATCATTTATTTAGAATGGGTGTAAACCTAATCTCTGCGAATAACTCGCGTATCTCATAAATAAGTGCTACACAAACACAACATACGCCTCATTCCAATCCAGAATATACTTTTATTCAAATGTTATTTTCATAATTTAAACCAATTTAAGGTTTTCAAAACTAGTCGGGATTAGCGAATCTTACCAAAGCAATCAGTTATTTTATTTCCCTATCCCAACCTATTCATCCCATGGAGCAAAATTGGTAATACTTCATATCTAACACCACGGTTTTATCGGTAAAATTAATTACCATTTCATGTTCAAATCTAATTAAAGTTTTAACTATCGCCTAGAGTAAAACTGGTGATACTCCATTCTCGATCATTTTCCAAATTTAATAATTTAAATTATCACATTCACATTTCCTCTAATGGAAGACTCATTAAAACTTCATTTAGTTTTAATCTTCCAAATCATTATCTAATGATTATTTAACTTTGGAAACCTAAACATGTCACATCGACAATCTACACAGTACCACTGATTTTTGCCAATATATAACCTCTAAGCTCATACGTCTTGGAGAAGGGTGTCAAGAAAGAGAATAAATTCTCCACCACGAAACAGATATATATTTAGCAGAGATCAATAATACAGTTCGAAATACAATGTTAGGCATGTAATCCTGTCTTTAACTGGGTTAAAGAACTAATGTCATTTAAAACACAGTTCACGATAAACCCAAAATACATTCCATTAACTATGGAATCTTCACGGAAAACAGATCAATATATAATCGATATCAATTTCCGCATCCGACTAATAATATAAATGGAATAACGGCAAAGCCTTTTAAATTCCATATACAGTAACAGTCTTCCTCCACAGAAGCTCACTTCGATTATTAACTAATCGAATTCCATTCAATTCCAATTTAATATATGAAATTAGAAAACTTTACTTTGGAAAATTTCTATTAAATCTTAATAAAAATTTAGATAATCCAAATCACATTTTCACTGTTAATTGGGTTAAAGAACTAATGTCGTTAAAAAACAATTCACAATAAACCCACTTCACATTCCATTTTATTCCAGTTACTAAATATAATTGTAAACTCTAATAATCTTAATTAAAAAATTTATTCCTTTCACAAGGGGTTAAAGAACAGTGTTACTGAAGACACCATTCATGATAAACCCAAAACCCAATTTGATATTAAATATAAGGCTCTAAACAGAAATTATATCTACTTACATTCAATATCAAATTCTGAAACCAACAAATATCGTATGGGAAATAACGATATATATATATATATATATATATATATATATATTCCAAATTCCTCCACAATATCCATATAGTCACGGAATCCAATATCGAAATACCCCAAAGATGATTTCTATTTAAATCCATTCAATTCATACGTTGAAAAATTCGGGTTAGATTAAAACAATTCACAAATCCAATTTATTCATTTAAAAACTTGGATTATCTTTCAAGTTAATAAATAGTCCATTTTGATAAAAATATATTTTTATCTTGACAAACGTGGAATTTTTCATCCAATTTCTTTCCGAATCATTTATTATGATTTTACACAAATTATTAATATTTTTAATAATTTTATTAAAGCCCGTACAGTCGGTTTCCAATAACGGCCACCGAACTGCATCCATAGCGACCTTTTCCAAATTTGATTTGAACATAATTCCAAATCCAACCGTTAGATTTCAAATCCCTTATATTCATTGGAGAGCTCTTTCCGATACGAACCCAACGGTTCTGGTTTTAGAGAATCTGACAATCGGATCTCCCGTAATGTCAATTCGAAGTCAATGGTCGAAATTCGCGAACGGTCGCTGTGCATCGCATTCTATTCAAGTCATTAATACATATAATATATATTTCGTTCAAAACGTATTTTATAAATTCATTTTAAAAACGATTCCCACTTTCATTTCAAAATTGAATACTCCTTATCATTATAATATTTAAATGATAATATTTTCAAAATATCAGATTTTGAAATCATTTCCTTTTCGATATCCATTATAAAAATGAATAAAATCGATATAAAAATCGGTCACGTTAAAATGGCGCATAACTAATCAACACGGTTTCACATATTTCAATATTTTCATGTCCATTTAAAATCGGACATCAAAATTCACATTTTAGTCCTTTACTGAATATTATTTTAAAATATTCGTTATTTTAAAAAAAAAATCCTGAATTAGAATCAGACCCAATCAATTACCATATAATGTTATTTATATGGATTTCATACAACACATGTATACAACAACAATGATAAACAATCAGCCATCATCTATAGTGCATTACACAACTGCATAAACATTAAATATAAATAATTAACGCTTGCAGCAGTCTGTCAACCAAACGATTTACATACAACTAAACAATTGGGATAAGTGTATGTTAAATATCATCCCAATACCCGTGTGGAGTTTCTATCAACAAACACTGATTTTATTTGTGCAGTTGGGCAATGTATAAAATTTATCATCCCAATCAATATCAGTTAAATAGGTGTACATAAACAAATCATCCGATTTGTAAATGAATATTTATTTTCATTTCAGGAGAATTTTATGCCATTCATATATACGTTAAAAATTATATTTTTAACGATAAAAATATTTATTTCAACACTTGATTATTTTATACATTTCATTTATTCAATAAAAATGATATTTTTATTGTTCAAATATTTTATTCAACAATTGAATATTTTATATAGTTTATTTTAGAAAATTTTGGCATTATAATGGCGCGATATTAGAACCGGAATAATGTCTAGTATTATCCCTCTCGTAATACTGGCTCGCGCCAGATATAATTACCAGTCACAATCAATATACCACAATACAATCAATAACCACAATACAGTCAATTTTCCCATAATAAATCCAAACAAACAAATAACCATGGTTTGTACAAACAAATAGTGTCTGGAGCTACTGATTCCCGTCTGCATCCTAGAATATATTTAACTGTAAAATAATTTATGTGAGAAGGTGTTCTCACCTTGGGATCCACTCCGCCGTTATTTTATAACGCTATGATTTGTTGTTCTAGTTCCAGAATTTGCAAACAAGCTCCAATCTTCACACGGTCTTTTCTGTAAGCTTAAACTCGCCATTCTGGACAACTTTTGCCTAATGGACTTCTTCCAGAAAATGCTCCATTTCGCCGAAAATCGCGAAAAGACAGTATTTGGACAGTAGATTTTGTACGCATTTTTTGAAAAACTCTACAATCCAAAATATGACTTTCATATACTCAAATCGAAGAGAGAATCGTGGTCTTCGACTTTGGCATTGTGGAGTTTTGGCCATAAGCGCACGGTTGGAGAGATATGGGAAGTAGAAGCTCAGGGTGATATTTGCAAACACTGAAAATTATAAAATTTTGAGTTTTAAACAAAGGGGGACCCACGGTCAGAGGTGGGGGTGGGGGAAGGCTGCGCTGGGGGCTGCAGGCCCGGGGGTGCGGCGGTGGGCCAGTGGTGGCTAGGGTTTGGATGGGGCAGCGGTTTTAGTGGTTTGGGGCTTGGGGGCGCGATTTCTCAAACGGAGGAAGGGGAGGTGGAGGAGAAGGAAGGGGGCCGACGTGGGTGCAGGCGGAGGTGGGGAGGCGGCGGCGCCGCCGAAGGGGGGGCGACGGGAACGACAGGTGATAGGGTTATGGTTTTTTTTATTTCATTTTCGGGTTTGACCGATAAATGGGGGGTTGACCGGGTATGGAGAGATAAAGGGCTTTGACCCATTTTATAATTTATAATTTTTAATTCAAAAAAGTAACTTTTTAATTCGAACTCCAAATCAAACCCAACGACTGTCGCCCTTAGCTAAATACCCCCATTTCGGACACAATGGGATATGTCCTGCAAGCCGATTGGACTATTACGATTAGTTTTCATCAAAATTAAAATATAAATTAATATAGCATTCAAAATTGATTTCAACGTACATTTTAATTTACCGGGGCCAGATATTGACTCCAAAATTTATAGAAATATAAATCTAGCTATGGTTTGATGATATGGTCCTAACAAAACTAATTTCATCGAATTTGGAGGACGTTTGTAAAATGGCCTTTTTTCCAGTCAATTAAATTCAAACTGAATTTACCAAACACGTTTAAATTCACCTCGCTCACATATTAATTCCAAAAATTATGAAATTTGGAATCTAGTAGTAACTTGACTTTCCGGATCCAACAAAAGTGGTTTCATCAAAAATGGAGGTCGTTTGCAAAATGGCCATTTTTAAGGGATTTATATTATATAAAATATATATAAATTCCATAGCGAATATTTCAAATTTTAAACTGGACATAAATTTCAATTTATATTATGAAATGTCAGTTTCTTACAATCATTTGGAAGATATAATTAAATAGATTCCAACGTTTCTGGTTGTACCGAAATCCGATTTATATTGAATTATGTACATTCATTTGAAATTAAGAATCGAATTTTCAAACTACCGCGTTATTTCAAACTCTATTTATGATTAATATAAATTTATATGTTTTAATTCTATTCAAAATAAATTTCTAGTCATTACTATTTAAAATAAATCATTTTAAATATTCAAAATCCATTAAAATAGCTAAAATAAAAATTTTAAATTGGTTCTGAAAATCCGGGTTGTTACATCTACTATCATAAAAGGGTAATTGTTTGTGCACACCATAAAATGAACAATTACCGATATATATGAATTAGCAAAAAGGACAGACTATTCTTATCTAAGACAAGGATGATAATAACGACAATATTAACATTGATTGACTGTTTTGCACTTCTACAACTTCAAACCGAAATAAATAATTAGGAACGAATTTATTAATACTACCCATCGACCAGCTTCCCAAATGTGAACAATTTGTGCCAACTATGGAATTTAGGGTTATCAATTCTCGAACTCATCAACTAAAAGGACAAAACACTAATCATATGCGTTACAACATCTTATCTTCCCCATTCGGAACAATACATGCTCATTGCTCCGTCAGAACACGCTCGTGCCCATCTCATTTGAACCACATACTATCCAGTTTAGTAAAGCGTACCCCAGCCTCTACTTAGTGCGAGACTACGTGATAACAAGGGACACAGACTGATATAGGTTCCCAAACAAAAATGCAAATGACACAAGTCACCCCTAGACTTGGTCCCCATTTTATAACTAGGATTTCTATTAGCCTCTTATATCCCACTGGAACGGAACCCCTTTAGCTTATTAATCTCACAATTTTAACATAACATGTTTAAATTCATTAATAAGCCCAATATAACCACATGTTATATTTCTAGGTTGTAATTAACATTTCTAGTCAAATGTAATCGTTTATACAACCCTTCCCCATGTCACTTAATGTCTCATTAAGTTTAATCTATTCCAATTTACATGTTTCTCAATTACATGTTACATAATGTCCAATTAAGTGTATTTTATTCCAACTCACATATTTTCTAATTACATGTACATAAATTCTAATTAAGTACAACTTATTCCAAATCATAAAATAGAACATTCTTCCATTTTAATTTACCCAAATTTACAGTCCAATTCACTCTGGGTCACTCATGAGACTGGTGTAAATAAACTCCAACCATTTGGTTTAACTTTTTAAAATCCTTTTTAAAGAAAGAATAATCGTAAGACTGATCCATACATAAACACGGATGGTTTTTACCTTACAGTTACCTAAAACTTTTTGTTAAAATCAATATTATTCTGATATTATAATAAAGTTTAAATCAAATAAATAACAATCTAATGGAACGCTTGCTCTCAGCTCCACATATGTAATATACAATCAAAAGCGTGAGCGCTTATTAGGCAATGGATTTCCAACTATGACAAGGTATGGAACCACCTTCCGTAGTGTATCTCTAGAGGGGAATACACTGGGTTCAACAAGAACATCTTGCAACCCAACCACACATGACCGACCACTCATTTCTCTTGAGTGTATTGCATGTATATCACCAACAGTTGGGATAAGCAACCGTTTCTGAAAGGGACAACATCGATAGATTAAAGAAGGAAATGAATTTTTCCCTAGATAGGTGATAATAAACCCTAATTGGGAGCTACTTTCTTTGCCATGATGTCTGCCTGATTTTTGTCATTTCCCGGTTGTTGAGGTCTGAGGCTACAATTACTTACTTTTCATTGATAGCACAATCACTTTGAATGCCACATTGTCAGATCCATTAATCATTAATTGATTTTCACAAATATATTTTGGATATTATTCTAAGAGAATAAATTCTCCGCCACCAAATGTATATTTGTACATACCAACTTATGCGATCATTGGAAATATTCTATCAGACATTCGTCCATACACGTTCGTTTTGCGACTGAACAAAAGTGAAGGCACAATTTCCATTAATCCAACTTAGGCAATTTCTACGTAGGATTAACAAAAAAAATCCTTGCACTTTACTCTGTCTTCGATTGTCTTCATATAATCAGATTCATAACGCTACTGCCAATACGTGGTGGTTCTTGGATAATAATCCCACTGGCCTCTCCATATTGACATGATGTTGGCCAATACTTCAATAGTCGGTTATTTAACTATCGAAGAAAAACAAACATTCATCCAAAGCATCAAACAATCACTGGGCCCCTTAATTAATATTCATTAATTAAATTTATCATTTTCCAATCTCTCTTCAATATCTTTACCTAGATATTTCTCCAAATCTGTTTAGCTTCTCATGATTCTTTGAAAAAAAACATTTCTATCTTTCATAACTATTTATTTTCTATATTCCAAAAACTATCGCCTTTTTAACATCGTAACACATTTCCATTTCTTATTCACACATCACTATTTTTCCCCATTCACCAGTCCGTGACCGTAAACTAGTTAGAGAACGGTTTCCAAAGTATCAACCCCGAAGGCCAAAACCAACATCAGATCGATACTTAGAAATACATTCAACTCAACTAATCTCTAGTCAATTTCTAATTCCCTTAACTTCATTTCTTAACTTCTTCTCAACGTATTCATTTCAATCTACAGAACGTTTGCTTTCAAACCATCTTTCACTTTAAAATGTGTATCCGTTTCTCCTTCCAATCTCCTAAGATTCAATTTTATAAATTCCCTTCCTTTCTTATAAAATTCCATTATACGTTTATTTGCTTATTAAATTTCATTTATAATTGATAAGTCGATTTCTAGTTATCTAAATTTGTTAAATTTTTCCATCTCCTTAATTTTCGGAAAATTTCGCCAACATCTCCTTTGTACGGGTCACTCGGTACAACTATAAATCGCCTTTTTAGGCCCTTTCCATTTGAAAAGAAAATCAAAAAGCAAAGCCGACTTTCTGATTCGGCACATAAGAACTCATATTGAATTAAATACGTACCTCTTTGTCGGGCATTTCATTTTATATCTCTTCATACAGTTCATTCCAAACCTGCTTCACATATCTAACCATTCCCAATTTATTCCAACTCAACCCAATTGTTTTAACTCAATTCGCTAATTGATTCTCTAATAAGCTCTTTTGTCTATTTCACTTTTTATTAGAACAATTCATGTCATATATATTTTACTTTTCTTATAAACTGATTGTAATCAATTTTCAACTCAAGTTTCATATTCGATTTAAAATATGAATTCACTAATCCAATTCAGTTATTCCAAAGTCAAAATCGATCCAAAACTCGATTAACTTATTATTCTTTTACTTAGGTAATTCTTTTCAATAATAAATACCTGATTTTGTTTCAAAAATCAATCCATTTACTTTACTTGAGTTCATATTTATTTTATAACTCAAGTCTGAATCTTTCTAATGGAAATCTATTTTTTATTAACTTAAAGTTCTTCAATTTTAATTATTTAATCGCAATAATTTATAGACAATTATACCATTGTTTTTTTGGAAATTAGATTTTGACATAACTCAAAATCTATAAGATGAAATCCAGATTTTTCTTAACCATTAGAAAAATATTATTCAATCGATCGTGACTATTCTTATTTCAAAGATTTCCGACTTAAATTAAGTTATATATACTCAATTGAAGTTCGAAACATCTAATTACGAACTATTGCGTTCAGCGAGTTCATTTTAATTATATTTGAATATAAACGTTTGAACTTCGTTTATTAATTCAACTCCATTCAAATATATTTTAATATATATTAAACCAATTTTCCCAATCCAACTTATTTCTGAGTATCACTAATCATTGATTATTTCAAAATTTAGTTATAAATTTATTTATAATTCAACTTCTGTAATGAATTCCAATTCCCTTTAAAATAAATTATTTTATAAAATTAGATATAATCGATTTCCAGTTATAAAATCCCTTTGATTTATTTCGCTTCAGTTTATATTTCGGATTTCGGAATAAAATCCGCCATTCCCTCTTCGAAATGTTTTCCATTCCCTTTTAAATTCATACTTGAATTTAAAATTCTAAATCATCTAATGATAATTTATTTCACTAGATTTATAAATATCATTTATAAATTCAACTTTCTTGTTTTATATATTAAAATAAGTTTCATTTCAAAATCTATTTGAAACTCAATTCCTTTTATGTTCCAAATTCCGGAATAAAAACCGTCGTTCCCTTTTCGAAATGATTTCAAATTCTATTTTTAAGTTCATACTTGAATTTAAAATTCCAAATTATCTCATGATAATTAATTCACTACATTTTTAAACATCATTTTTAAATTTACTTGTTTTATGTATTCAAACAAGTTCCATTTCAAAATTTATTTAAAACCAATATCTTATTTTATAATATTTATTTATTACAACTTCTATATATATATAATTATAGAATCTATTTTTCATATTGAATTTCAGTTTCTATCTAACATAGTTCAAATATCCTTTCTAGAAATTATTTGTTTTATAAATCCGACATAATCGAATTCCAATCGTAAATCCATATGTATTTATTTTAATTCAATTTACATTCCGAACATCGGAATAGGTTTCATCGCTTCTTTTGAAACTAATTTCATGTCCCCTTTTTAAATTCACATTTGAATTTACACTCCCCAAATTATCCAATGATAATTTTTTTCACATCATTTATAAACATCGTTTATAAATTCATTTCAATTCCCCGCATTATCCAATGAAAATTATTCCATTTAATTTATAAACACCATTTAGAAATTCATTTCAATTTCTTGCATTTTCCAATGAAAATTTTCCATTTAATTTATAAACACCATTTATAAATTCACTACTTGTTTTTATTTTCAAAACAAGTTAATATTTCCTAGCCTATTCGAAATTCAAATTATATTTTATAAAAATAGATTTTCCTTTTTTAATCTCAAAATTCTTTTTCACGATAATTTTATATATCAATATTTAGGGCCAGTGATATTTAAACATCCAAAACAGCCAATTATCAATCACAGATTTTCTAACACATCATATATGACAATATATATGGGAAAAAACAATAATAAATTTTTAGGAATTTAATTGGATCCCTCCAACGTTTTTTTTCTACATCCATAAATGTTAGCCATCATAAATAATACTCATCCTGCTTCAAGGAAGGATATCGCGGTATAGAAGGTCATCCACTATATATATATATATATATATATATATATATATATATATATATAGTGGGGCGTTTAGGGTCATCCGCTAACGATACTGCGGGAATCCGCTAATGGTACTATAGGAAATATCCAACCACCAATATATATATATATATACATATATATATACATATATATATATGATATCCATAACCACCAAGCCTATATGACTAATATATAGCCACAATAATATTTCAATGCATCCAAACAACCAATAAACAACATATAACATTATATTAAATAAAATCCAGAGACAGAGTTTAATCACCTTGATTTTGTTTACGCTCCATTACAGTTTTAATTTAAATCGAGTGATATTTGATTCAAATTAAATTTCCCAAGCTGACTTTGATTGATCCTAAAAATTCCCAAACGAATTTCATTTCCCGCTGCGATTCCAACTCGACTTGCATTAGTATTTTGGACCTTGTACAAATTGCATACAGTAATTTAAATGTGCGTATTATATAAGCCATGTATTTTTTCTTTACAAAAAAATCGAATTTTGTATTTAATTAAAAAAAATCTTATACATGTTGACGCCAAAATTTATCGCCAACACCCAGGGTTCTTCATTATTTAAGAATATGGTTTCACGTAATGAAAACAAGTGCGAAAGAGTAGAAAATCAGTAAATAACACTTAGGATTTATAGTGGTTTGGTCCCATGTGGGGCCTACGTCCACTTTGGAAGAGCTGCCGATATTTTATTGACAACAATGAATTACAAGAGATGAGCCTCTTCTAGGCATTTGATTGCAAGCATTTCCATATAATTTGAAATCATAGTCATCATATGTGATTGTATGGAAAAAGTAGATTTTGTCCTTCTTCTTCCTTAAAGTGAAGATGCCATTAGAGAGGTCCCTTGGAGCTGTAGGGAGGTCTCAAATCAGCAATTTTCCAACCCTTATAACAGATGGGCTTAGGGGTACTTATAGTGGAATGGTTTGTGGGAGTAGGTAGGATTTGGGGACCACTCAGCAGAAAATCGCATCACAAGCTCGCACGCCCCAGAAAATCGCATCACATTGGAGTGGTTAGGGGGAAACTTGCATCCCTTTCTAGGACACATTGTAGGGGCACTGCATCCCTCTGGATGCGATGTGAGGTGCGAAGGCATGACGCGATGTGAGTCACTACGGGGTGATGCATGCTGGGGTGTGAGGCGAGTGAGTGAGTGAGGCAATTGAGGCGAGCTAGACATGCGAGTGAGGTGAGTCAGGCGAGCGAGTGAGGCGAGGCAAGTGAGTAAAGTGAGGCGAGCGAGTGAGGCAAGGCAAATGAGGCGAGTGGGTGAGGTGAGTGAGGCGAGGTGAGTAAGGCGAGTTGGCCTTTCGTGAAGTAGTGAAGCTATTGCTTGCTCGCCCTATTCTCGGCTTGAATCTTCAACAATATGGCAACACTTCGAGCTCTTCTGTCGCGTGATGTATTGAGTCGAGTGGGTCTTGCATGCCTTTTGGTAACCGGACAATAATATCAGTTAACATTTGCCCCCCAAAGTACATCTTGCCTTTGCAAGACGTGCTTTTTGTTGAAGAGAAAACTGGGATGAAGCGTGAAGCTTTACATTTGTTGAGTATGCTGATGTGCTTGTTTCATGCGTAGTCGTCTGCTCCCTATCTTATTCATGAAATTATGATGTTAGCGGTTGACTCTCATTTATGACTTAAAGTAAACGAGTGGTCGTCGACATGTTTTCGCGCTCACGCTCACATATCTTCATATGGTTTTACGTGATGCGATCACGGTTTTAAATTAAAGCGTCGGACATGAGGTCAGGATAGAAGTAGGCACGTATACAAAGACGTACATGTGCATGTACATATACATATACATGTACGTAAATATCTATGTACATACGTAAATATGTATATATACATACTATACATGTGTGTATATATATATGTATGTATATTCACATATATATATATATATATATATATATTTCTTATTATTTCTTATTTTTATTTTACATCGCATCTTGGTGTTGATGCGATATATTGCATCCCTGAATGATGTGACGCATCGCATCCCGGTGGGATGCGGTGGATCACATCTCGGTAGGATGCGATGAATCACATCCCGGTGGGATGTGATGGATCGTATCCCTGTGGGAAGCGATTAATCGCATCCAGCCGGGATGATGCGATGGATCGCATCACTAATGGGTTGCGAGGCAAGGAAGAGTGGTTCGAGGCCCAAATCCGCCCCTTCCTCTATATAAGCCGGAGCCCTCTCATCCTCTAACACTTTTTTCACCTTCATTTCTCACCTCAAATCTGCTGCCTTTATTTGATGTACTTTAATGGAGGAAGAGGAAAATCATGCGGAGTGGGAGAAGAATAGAAGGAGGGAGGAGGCACGTCGCCTCCATTGTTGTATGGGGGTTCGCGTCACGCGATGCGTGGTTATCACACCAAATTTGATGCGTATTCGCATCCGATTGATGCGAATTCACATCACTTCGATGATGCGCGGCCCCATAACTGGTTGGATGCGGCTCACATCCAAGCGGTACAAATTCGTATTACTTGAGAGATGCGAGGTCATCGCACTAGATTGGATGCGGATTCGAATTCGAGTGATGTGAATTCGCATCACTTCGGTGATGCGAGGCCCCGTATCAAGTTGGATGTGGATTCGCATCACTTCGGTGATGCGAGGCCCCGTATCAATTTGGATGTGGATTCGCATCCGAGTGATGTGATTTTGCATCACTTCGGTGATGTGAGGACTCACGTCCAGTTGGATGCGGATTCACGTCCAAGTGATACGATCTAGAGTTACTTTGGTGTTGCGGTTACCTTTTCCAACTGGAGGATGTGAGGGCCTCCAGCCTTGCGTTGTTTTCGCAACTAGTTGTGAATGGGCGGGGACAGGACTTGGCACATAGGTTTTAGAGAATACAGCTTGGACTGAGGACAAGAACTTTGGACTGTTGGACCCTAATTTACTTCCCAATCCAAATCACAATTTGGTCGCAACTCAACGCGAGTCTAGGGACTTTGATCGATAATGACGATAGTTACTTCGCTAAAAGGCAGTGATCGTTGCCATGTTCCGATTCTATTTTGATTGTAACTGCATTTTCACCGCACTACACTGCACGTTTGCTCGTTAGTTCATACACACATGAGGGGTGTAGGTTTTATATACGATGTCTAATGCAACTATATTGGAGTATAGCTAGGAATAGAGACACGATCCAAAACACAACAACAATCGGAAGCTAAAGCTTCTCAGCACTCAACATCCCAGTAAGGTTCAACTAGTAGCACTAGTCCTAGGGACAGCAAGCTTGAGACTTCTTCAGAGTTAGTCACTTCCCGGTCTATAGATTCACCGAAGGCACCTGACCGTGATTTACAGCAAATGGCCGAGCGTTCAACTGATCCGTCGACGCCAGAAGGTGTTACTGCGGTTGAGAGAGGTCTGAGGAGAACGTAGATATTGTGTCAAGCGACGTACCTGAGGCTCCTGATACAGTGGTAGGCGCCGTTATTGTTGACAGTCCGCTAGACTTGGGATGTTCGAGTTTGGACGAGCCTTCCCTGAGATGCATTCCGCAAGATTAGGCATACCATGGACCCATGTTCGAGTTCTCGAGGAGGGAGATCGGCTGTGTGCCCCGCCAGAAGGGTACACAGAATAAAATAAGCATATGTGTATTGTGGGGTATGTGCTCCCGTCTTGTGACTTTATTCGTGACATGCTGAGTTATTTCTGCTTAGTGCCTATACAGCTCCATCCCAACGGATATGCATTCCTCCTCGGTACCTGTCATTTGTTTAGAGAGTACCTGAATGAGGAATCTATCAGAGAGGAGATACGGTTCTTTTTTCAGATCAGGGGAAGGCCCAAGACCTCACCTTCCCTTTACTTTCTAGAAAGAAAACACAATGCTCGGTTCATTAAAGGGTCCTGGACTAGACTCGGGTTATTTAAGTCTGATTGGTTCTTCGTTTGCTGTCCTCCGGGCTTCGCGAGACGGCCGCTGGAGGGAAGTAAGTATTTATGTTTTCTCTAGTTTGTTGTTGGTCGAATTATGAACTTGATGTTGACATCGATTTCCTGTAATAGGAATCCTGCCAACGCCGAAGGGCGATGAATACCAGGGACGTGTAGCGGGTTTGAAGGCTATTCCGAAGGATGTTCGCTCAACAGAGAACATTTTGGATGAGGTGGCCCTTCGTCGAACAGGCCTGCTCCCGCGAAACCTGAGGATATTCTCGACGGCCACTTCAGTGAAGGAGGGCGAAGATCTTGAGAAAGGGAAAGGTCATAAGCGTAAGGATCCTCCTACCGTGACTAAATGTCCCAAGGCTACAAAGATTCAAGAGGGTACTTACTCACGTCGAGGAGTCATCCACTCCCATCCCGCCTACGAATGTTAAGGCTGGAGCGGGAGCATCGGCGAGGCCGGTTCCCCCAATAAATGCTGCTGGGACCGCCGCTTCGTTGGAGAGAGCGGATCAGTTTAATGGATTGGATAACTTTCTAATAGAAATTCCACCATCTTGGCCTAGTGGCACAAGTTCTAGAAGCTTTACTTTACCTGCTAGGGGGATAACTCCTCCAAGTGGATCCCTATCTGGTCTGTGGAGAGCGTACTTTAGGTCATACGCTCATAAACACTGCATAACACCGCATTTTCTTATGTGTATCAAGTGTTCTGGCATGATCTTTGATTCGCTTTGTGCAGGTGATATGGCTCACGGAGGTGGCAATGATAGGCATCGAGGCAATGGATTAGAGGGAAGGAGACCACAAAAGAGCTCAATTTTGAGCAATTTTAAGAAAAGGGCCAGACTTCCTCAGTCCTCTTGTTCTCATGGCCGTGATGGTGATCACCGATATCAACAACACTCATAATCTCCACCGCCACTTAGATCATCGGGGGAAGATTCAAGGCTTGAGACTGCGAGCACCCGACCGCAGGTTCCGACGCTCCCTCTCCCTACCCCTTAAGTGCGGCGCATTCATAGATATACCAGTTGTGACAACCCCAAACTTCCACAAGTGAAAGCAGGAGAAATCATTTTTGGAATACAACATAAATACAATAAAACAGAACACAGATACAATATAGCAAAGGAGATTCATAGAGTAATAACATTATAGCAGCGGAAAAATATAATGTCATCAATCACAGAAAATCCACAGTCACAGAAAACTAAGATTATTACAACAAGTTTGCAGAAAAGAAATAAGTTTGATGTCTAAAAAGAAAAGAAAAGATGCCAATAGAAACAAAAAGTCTTCAAGCTCCAAGTCATCACCTCTTCTCCCAAGCAGAATCCAAGAGAGAGAAAATAAGCAGATTCAAAGAAAAGCTCCAAGCAAAGAATGAACCTGTCTACTTGGCTGCCCGTGTAGAAGAGAGGGCACCCAAGTTTGCAAAAAGGTGAAACAAACTATGGGTCAGTCGTGGGACTGGTGTGAGAATTCTTAAATAACTTATACTAATAAGGCAAATCCAAAAACCACGCCGCTAACGCGGAACGGGTTGTACCAATGGATTGCCGTGCATAACTATAGTGTCAATACAGATAAGTAAAACGTAACAAAACGCAATGTCTTTTGAAAAATGGAACCACCATAAGACTCAGGTCCCATCACACAATGCAACGCACACCAAGAGGATAGAGTTTTACCTTATGGTGGTTAAACATGCTAAATACGCCAAATACGAAACTAATACTATTATTAGGGTGTATATGTTTTAAAACAATTCAAAGCAATGTATTAATCCTAGGAAGCATAGGTACCATATATTATGCCTCCAATACTAGTAATACAATCAAATCCGTCGGGGTCGTATTGGAAATTTGGGTTTCCATCATGAGTCCAGGCTAGGGAGGACTCCTTACCGATTCGAGACACTCTAGTTAATGCCCCAGGATTACCCGCAGTTAACCCTTGGAAATGGCAGAGCCGGTCCTCACATACAGCTTAGAGGATTAGTTATTCCTAAGTACACGTTCCCCGGTCCTATAGGACCTATCCGAGGCGCCTCATTTCATCATCCTCCAAAAATAAAATGACTACTAACTAGAAAGAAACGTGCTACTTTCCCTGCGTTCCCTTCCCCCTTTTTAGACTCTACCGGTTTGTGGGGCTCGTGAAGTCATGTTCTTCATACCACAAGGTTCTGCTTTTCAACAAGAAACCCTGATCATTGCATCTTAGTATGCCACACCGTCACTCCATACCGTACTATTGATCGTCCGTCACTATATAAACGGGTGTTAAGTAGAGAATAAATTCTCTACCACCAATCGTTTATATATTAACTGAATATCAACAACATAATATTTTGTGGGGTACGATGTCAGACACACTATCCATTTATACTCATGCTCTAGGTCTGAACTAGGGTCAAACCCATGAAATCAACACGTACGTTTGGGCAATTATCCCGACCCTTGAATTGGGATCAAACCAATTCAGAGTCTTGATCGTTGTCCATTCGAGGGGAGATTTACGGTCTTCATACGCCGTCTTCATACTTGAATTCTTGAAATCGTACGATCATTTGGAATGGGATTAACCCGGTCTTTCCAAATAATCTCGCATTCATATATTTTGAGAAAAACATATTTCATATCGTTATTCTATTTTATAACGATTAATTCTTGCCTTAATTATTTAATATAATTAATTTCCTTATTTAACGACGCTTCAGGTCAAAGGCGACCTTGGCGCTGTTTTTCAATCAATTTTGTTTTTCACTTTCCTCAAAATCTAACCGTTGGATTTTAGCGTAGCATATATCGTTGGAAAGATTTTTCCAAGACGGTCCTAACGGTTTCAGTTTAGGGAAAATCCGACGGTCGGATCTTCCGGTATATTCGTTTAAAAGTTCGATTTCAAAACACGAACTACTGCGCTCGATTCGTTATATTATAATTATATATATATAAATATATATAAATAATTCGTTTAGTTTATCGTCCCTACGTGCAGCTTACATTTCTCTTAACTTTCACCTTTCTACTTACCTGACAATGTAGTTTAGGATTAGACGATAATTCTTCCCTTTTTAATTCATTATTATTTATTTTATACTTTATAATTTTCATTTAAGAATGTAAATTATAATGTGCCATCCCATTCATTTCTTTATATATTTCTTTTCCAATTTCATTATGAATAATGAACACTTTCCTATGGTGTAAGTTCCCTTTTACCTACATTATAAATAATGTTAATGTTTCAATACAGTTCCTTACCTTTCATTTAACATTATAAATAATGTTATTCTTACATACGTTTCATTTCTTTTATTTAACATTATAAATAATGTTAAACCTTACCTACAGTTTCATTTCTTTTATATAACATTATAAATAATGTTAATTCTTCCTACGGAGTGAATTCTCTTTTTATATACATTATAAAATGATGTTAATACCATACGGTATAAATTCTTATGTGTTAACATTAAAATTAAATGTTAACTTGACATACGATGAAATTTTCTCTTATATTAACATTAAAAATAATGTTAACTACATACAGTGTTATTTTCTTTTTAACATTAACATTAAAATGTTAATATCATACAATGGTGTTATTCTTATAATATAATGCATAAATAAAATGTAATCTCTTTCCTACAGTTAATCCTCTTTAAATTACCATTATAACTAATGTCGATTTCCCATGCATTGTAAATTACTTATTTTTAACATTAAAAATAGGGTTAATGTACTCTTCCTACGATAGAAATACTCTTTCTATTAACATTTAAAAAAATGTTACATTTACATACAATAAATGTTAATGAACCATATAGTGAGTTTTTCTCTTTTATTTTCCATTCCATTAACATTAGAAATAAATGGTAATGAATCATACAATGCATTTTCTATATTTTTAATATAGACAAAAATGTTAAATTATCATATGGTGAAATTTTCTATATAACATTAACAAAAATTTTCCATTCAACATACGGTGAAAATTTTCTATAATTCTAATATTAACACAAATGAATGTTAATCTCATACGGTTCATTTTCTTAGTACATAACATTAAAAATAATGTTAATGAATCATACGGTGACCTTTTCATATTTAACAAAATAAGTATCAATCAATCATACGGTAAATATTTTCATTTTTTACAAAATGCTATTTTATCATACGATGCAAATTTATACTTTTATAACATGCCCAAAAATGTTATTTAACATACAATGCAAACTTATATTTTTATAACATGACCAAAAATGTTATTTAACATACACTGCAAACTTATATTTTTATAACATTAAATAAAAATGACAAAAATACCATTCACATACAATGCATTCTTATATGTTAAACATTAAATGAAAATGACAAAAATACTATTCACATACAATGCATTCTTATATGTTAAACATTAAATAAAAATGACAAAAATACTTTTATCTTGACATTAAAATAATGCTAAATCATCCCTTCTTTTTATATAACAAAAATGAATGTTAATTTAATATGCATTCATTTCATTTTTAATTAACATAAAAAAAATAAATGTTAATTTAACCTACAATACATTTTCCTTTTTATTAACATTAACAGTAAATGTTAATTTTACATGCCTTACATTTCATATTTATTAACATTAAAAATAAATGTTAATTTTTCATGAAATGAAAATTCTTTTATTTCTTAACACTTAAACAAAAATGTTATTTTACTTACAATGCATTTTCTATTAACATAACCAAAATGCTAGTTTACATAAAATGCAAATTTACATATTTTTAACATGACAAAACGCTGGTTTAACATACAGTGCATTTTTATATTAATAACATGACAAAAATGCTAATTTAACATACAGTGTATTTTCTATGTAACATTAACAAAAATGTTATTGAATCATACGGTGTATATTTTCATATTTTAACATAATAAAAAGTTATATTATCATACGAAGTCATTTTCTATATTAATATGTACAAAATGTCACTCTAACATACAATGAACAAATTCAACATTTTCTATTTTAGTATATTAAAATGTTAATTATCATAGAATGAACATTTTCAACATTTTCCACAAATGTCATTATCATAAGGTGACCGTTCTTTATATTAACATTAAATAAAAATGACCAAAAATACTTATTCACATACAATGCATCCTTATATGTTAAACATTAAATAAAAATGACCAAAATTACTTATTCACATACAATGCATTCTTATATGTTGAACATTAAATAAAAATGACAAAAATAGTTCATTTCATACGGTAACATATTCAATTTTATACATACCAAATGTCATTGAACATACAATGAATAATTTTCTATTTTTAAACATTGACAAAAATGCCAATGAACATACCATGAATAATTTTCTATTTTAAACATTGGCAAAAATGCCAATGAACATACCATGAATAATTTTCTATTAAATATTGAACAAATTTGTTCATTAACATAGTCAATTCTATTTACCTATGAACATGAAATCAAGGGATCTAATATTAGCCATTTAATCATATAACAAGGCATCACCAAATCATAACCAACAACATATCAGAATCATATTATAATCGCATCATATACTGAATAGTTTATTTTAATGTAAAATTTTTAAATAAAGGATTCTCACCTTGCTTGGATAATAAATATAATAAATCCAAATTAATTTTCAAAAGGCTCCAATCGGTCTCAGCAAATACTACTCGTCCTCACGGTCATGTCGGATCTGAAATTTTCAGAATCGGTGTTCAAACGAATAAGTTATCAATGTTTTTTAATTAACCAGACCTTTAACAACTGTTTCTGCCACGCTTAAAAGCGTTACAATTTCTGAAATTAAAATTACCTTAAGAACTCAGTTTTGTTCAAAACTTCAATCTCGATTTTCTCTTGATTTACTGAATGAAATTGAGCGACGTTTGTTGGAAAAGGACCAGGAAGGAGGGGGCTTTGCTCGCCGGGAAGATGGTGGCGTTCGGTGGTGCCAGGCGGGGCCCACGTGCGTGCGACGGCGGCGGTTTCTCGGGCTCGGGGCGGGCGGCACGGGTCACGAGGAAGGCTGGGATTTGTCGGAGAACGTAGAGCTCGGAGAGAGCTTCGAAACGGTATATGGATCTCCGATTCGCGCTCAACGACTGTCGAACTTAATTATGCCGATACGATCACAACAAAATTCGTTTCATTCAATTCTGAGACTTTTTGAAAAATGGCTATTTTCAGGGCGAATATATTTAATATTAAAAATACATTTTTAAACAAATATTTTCTGAAACTCGAAACATATAAGTGTTTACTATTTTTCAATGCAGAAACGTCATTCTGAAACCAATGAAAGTGGTTTTGAGTTCAAATTCCTACATATGTGAAAAGTAGCATTTTTGTCCTATGCAAATTACCCACCGACCTTTCTAAAAATTGAATTAGCCATAACTTTTGATTTCCGCTATGAAATTTCGATTTTTTGGATTCGTTGGAAAGATATTTTTAAATAGATTCTAATATTTTTGGTTTTACTAAAATCCGTTAAATTTTGCATCCTGTATGGTTAGTCAAAGTTCAAGTTTGACTTTTCAAACTACCGCGCCATTTCTAGCTCTTTTATATTTAAAATTAATTTATTCATTCTAACTTCGATTTGAACCAAATTTGTGATCCTTATTTTTTAAATAGATTATTTTAAATATCAAAACTCATTTAAAATCACTTAAAATAAATTTTAACTTGGCCCCAAAATTCAGGGTCGTTACAGTCTCCCCCACTTAAAAACTTTTCGTCCCCGAAAAGGAAAAAGAAAAATAGAAGAGGAAAAGAGGAAGAATAAACACAGAGAATGTTTTTAACAGAGATGGTACCGTCTATAACATCAGGCTTTCTACCGAAGAAGTTGGTCCTTTCGCTCCTTCGTAAACATGTGCCAATTGAGCATCGCCACTTCACTTAGTCTTCTTCGAATGCACGATCAAGGGAAGAGTCAAAACAACTGAAATGGTGATCCTAAGAGATAGAAAAGATCGAAGGATGAATGAAAAGATGACGATAAAGTGACTGGCTATTATGTATCTCATGAACTGTTCGCCATAGAATATAGTGATTCTATGTAAACGAATTATTATAGATATGTTGTACTCCGCTTTGTAAACCAAAGCTCTGATACCAACTGTGACAACCCCAAACTTCCACAAGTGAAAGCAGGAGAAATCATTTTTGGAATACAACATAAATACAATAAAACAGAACACAGATACAATATAGCAAAGGAGATTCATAGAGTAATAACATTATAGCAGCGGAAAAATATAATGTCATCAATCACAGAAAATCCACAGTCACAGAAAACTAAGATTATTACAACAAGTTTGCAGAAAAGAAATAAGTTTGATGTCTAAAAAGAAAAGAAAAGAAAAGATGCCAATAGAAACAAAAAGTCTTCAAGCTCCAAGTCATCACCTCTTCTCCCAAGCAGAATCCAAGAGAGAGAAAATAAGCAGCTTCAAAGAAAAGCTCCAAGCAAAGAATGAACCTGTCTACTTGGCTGCCCATGTAGAAGAGAGGGCACCCAAGTTTGCAAAAAGGTGAAACAAACTATGGGTCAGTCGTGGGACTGGTGTGAGAATTCTTAAATAACTTATACTAATAAGGCAAATCCAAAGACCACGCCGCTAACGCGGAACGGGTTGTACCAATGGATTGCCGTGCATAACTATAGTGTCAATACAGATAAGTAAAACGTAACAAAACGCAATGTCTTTTGAAAAATGGAACCACCATAAGACTCAGGTCCCATCACACAATGCAACGCACACCAAGAGGATAGAGTTTTACCTTATGGTGGTTAAACATGCTAAATACGCCAAATACGAAACTAATACTATTATTAGGGTGTATATGTTTTAAAACAATTCAAAGCAATGTATTAATCCTAGGAAGCATAGGTACCATATATTATGCCTCCAATACTAGTAATACAATCAAATCCGTCGGGGTCGTATTGGAAATTTGGGTTTCCATCATGAGTCCAGGCTAGGGAGGACTCCTTACCGATTCGAGACACTCTAGTTAATGCCCCAGGATTACCCGCAGTTAACCCTTGGAAATGGCAGGGCCGGTCCTCACATACAGCTTAGAGGATTAGTTATTCCTAAGTACACGTTCCCCGGTCCTATAGGACCTATCCGAGGCGCCTCATTTCATCATCCTCCAAAAATAAAATGACTACTAACTAGAAAGAAACGTGCTACTTTCCCTGCATTCCCTTCCCCCTTTTTAGACTCTACCGGTTTGTGAGGCTCGTGAAGTCATGTTCTTCATACCACAAGGTTCTGCTTTTCAACAAGAAACCCTGATCATTGCATCTTAGTATGCCACACCGTCACTCCATACCGTACTATTGAACGTCCGTCACTATATAAACGGGTGTTAAGTAGAGAATAAATTCTCTACCACCAATCGTTTATATATTAACTGAATATCAACAACATAATATTTTGTGGGGTACGATGTCAGACACACTATCCATTTATACTCATGCTCTAGGTCTGAACTAGGGTCAAACCCGTGAAATCAACACGTACGTTTGGGCAATTATCCCGACCCTTGAATTGGGATCAAACCAATTCAGAGTCTTGATCGTTGTCCATTCGAGGGGAGATTTACGGTCTTCATACGCCGTCTTCATACTTGAATTCTTGAAATCGTACGATCATTTGGAATGGGGATTAACCCGGTCTTTCCAAATAATCTCGCATTCATATATTTTGAGAAAAACATATTTCATATCGTTATTCTATTTTATAACGATTAATTCTTGCCTTAATTATTTAATATAATTAATTTCCTTATTTAACGACGCTTCAGGTCAAAGGCGACCTTGGCGCTGTTTTTCAATCAATTTTGTTTTTCACTTTCCTCAAAATCTAACCGTTGGATTTTAGCGTAGCATATATCGTTGGAAAGATTTTTCCAAGACGGTCCTAACGGTTTCAGTTTAGGGAAAATCCGACGGTCGGATCTTCCGGTATATTCGTTTAAAAGTTCGATTTCAAAACACGAACTACTGCGCTCGATTCGTTATATTATAATTATATATATATATATAAATATATATAAATAATTCGTTTAGTTTATCGTCCCTACGTGCAGCTTAAATTTCTCTTAACTTTCACCTTTCTGCTTACCTGAAAATGTAGTTTAGGATTAGACGATAATTCTTCCCTTTTTAATTCATTATTATTTATTTTATACTTTATAATTTTCATTTAAGAATGTAAATTATAATGTGCCATCCCATTCATTTCTTTATATATTTCTTTTCCAATTTCATTATGAATAATGAACACTTTCCTATGGTGTAAGTTCCCTTTTACCTACATTATAAATAATGTTAATGTTTCAATACAGTTCCTTACCTTTCATTTAACATTATAAATAATGTTATTCTTACATACGTTTCATTTCTTTTATTTAACATTATAAATAATGTTAAACCTTACATACAGTTTCATTTCTTTTATATAACATTATAAATAATGTTAATTCTTCCTACGGAGTGAATTCTCTTTTTATATACATTATAAAATGATGTTAATACCATACGGTATAAATTCTTATGTGTTAACATTAAAATTAAATGTTAACTTGACATACGATGAAATTTTCTCTTATATTAACATTAAAAATAATGTTAACTACATACAGTGTTATTTTCTTTTTAACATTAACATTAAAATGTTAATATCATACAATGGTGTTATTCTTATAATATAATGCATAAATAAAATGTAATCTCTTTCCTACAGTTAATCCTCTTTAAATTACCATTAAAACTAATGTCGATTTCCCATGCATTGTAAATTACTTATTTTTAACATTAAAAATAGGGTTAATGTACTCTTCCTACGATAGAAATACTCTTTCTATTAACATTTAAAAAAATGTTACATTTACATACAATAAATGTTAATGAACCATATAGTGAGTTTTTCTCTTTTATTTTCCATTCCATTAACATTAGAAATAAATGGTAATGAATCATACAATGCATTTTCTATATTTTTAGTATAGACAAAAATGTTAAATTATCATATGGTGAAATTTTCTATGTAACATTAACAAAAAATTTCCATTCAACATACGGTGAAAATTTTCTATAATTCTAATATTAACACAAATGAATGTTAATCTCATACGGTTCATTTTCTTAGTACATAACATTAAAAATAATGTTAATGAATCATACGGTGACCTTTTCATATTTAACAAAATAAGTATCAATCAATCATACGGTAAATATTTTCATTTTTTACAAAATGTTATTTTATCATACGATGCAAATTTATACTTTTATAACATGCCCAAAAATGTTATTTAACATACAATGCAAACTTATATTTTTATAACATGACCAAAAATGTTATTTAACATACACTGCAAACTTATATTTTTATAACATTAAATAAAAATGACAAAAATACCATTCACATACAATGCATTCTTATATGTTAAACATTAAATGAAAATGACAAAAATACTATTCACATACAATGCATCCTTATATGTTAAACATTAAATAAAAATGACCAAAATACTTATTCACATACAATGCATTCTTATATGTTAAACATTAAATGAAAATGACAAAAATACTATTCACATACAATGCATTCTTATATGTTAAACATTAAATAAAAATGACAAAAATACTTTTATCTTGACATTAAAATAATGCTAAATCATCCCTTCTTTTTATATAACAAAAATGAATGTTAATTTAATATGCATTCATTTCATTTTTAATTAACATAAAAAAATAAATGTTAATTTAACCTACAATACATTTTCCTTTTTATTAACATTAACAATAAATGTTAATTTTACATGCCTTACATTTCATATTTATTAACATTAAAAATAAATGTTAATTTTTCATGAAATGAAAATTCTTTTATTTCATAACACTTAAACAAAAATGTTATTTTACTTACAATGCATTTTCTATTAACATAACCAAAATGCTAGTTTACATAAAATGCAAATTTACATATTTTTAACATGACAAAACGCTGGTTTAACATACAGTGCATTTTTATATTAATAACATGACAAAAATGCTAATTTAACATACAGTGTATTTTCTATGTAACATTAACAAAAATGTTATTGAATCATACGGTGTATATTTTCATATTTTAACATAATAAAAAGTTATATTATCATACGAAGTCATTTTCTATATTAATATGTACAAAATGTCACTCTAACATACAATGAACAAATTCAACATTTTCTATTTTAGTATATTAAAATGTTAATTATCATACAATGAACATTTTCAACATTTTCCACAAATGTCATTATCATAAGGTGACCGTTCTTTATATTAACATTAAATAAAAATGACCAAAAATACTTATTCACATACAATGCATCCTTATATGTTAAACATTAAATAAAAATGACCAAAAATACTTATTCACATACAATGCATTCTTATATGTTAAACATTAAATAAAAATGACAAAAATAGTTCATTTCATACGGTGACATATTCAATTTTATACATACCAAATGTCATTGAACATACAATGAATAATTTTCTATTTTTAAACATTGACAAAAATGCCAATGAACATACCATGAATAATTTTCTATTTTAAACATTGGCAAAAATGCCAATGAACATACCATGAATAATTTTCTATTAAATATTGAACAAATTTGTTCATTAACATAGTCAATTCTATTTACCTATGAACATGAAATCAAGGGATCTAATATAAGCCATTTAATCATATAACAAGGCATCACCAAATCATAACCAACAACAGATCAGAATCATATTATAATCGCATCATATACTGAATAGTTTATTTTAATGTAAAATTTTTAAATAAAGGATTCTCACCTTGCTTGGATAATAAATATAATAAATCCAAATTAATTTTCAGAAGGCTCCAATCGGTCTCAGCAAATACTACTCGTCCTCACGGTCATGTCGGATCTGAAATTTTCAGAATCGGTGTTCAAACGAATAAGTTATCAATGTTTTTTAATTAACCAGACCTTTAACAACTGTTTCTGCCACGCTTAAAAGCGTTACAATTTCTGAAATTAAAATTACCTTAAGAACTCAGTTTTGTTCAAAACTTCAATCTCGATTTTCTCTTGATTTACTGAATGAAATTGAGCGACGTTTGTTGGAAAAGGACCAGGAAGGAGGGGGCTTTGCTCGCCGGGAAGATGGTGGCGTTCGGTGGTGCCAGGCGGGGCCCACGTGCGTGCGACGGCGGCGGTTTCTCGGGCTCGGGGCGGGCGGCACGGGTCACGAGGAAGGCTGGGATTTGTCGGAGAACGTAGAGCTCGGAGAGAGCTTCGAAACGGTATATGGATCTCCGATTCGCGCTCAACGACTGTCGAACTTAATTATGCCGATACGATCACAACAAAATTCGTTTCATTCAATTCTGAGACTTTTTGAAAAATGGCTATTTTCAGGGCGAATATATTTAATATTAAAAATACATTTTTAAACAAATATTTTCTGAAACTCGAAACATATAAGTGTTTACTGTTTTTCAATGCAGAAACGTCATTCTAAAACCAATGGAAGTGGTTTTGAGTTCAAATTCCTACATATGTGAAAAGTAGCATTTTTGTCCTATGCAAATTACCCACCGACCTTTCTAAAGATTGAATTAGCCATAACTTTTGATTTCCGCTATGAAATTTCGATTTTTCGGATTCGTTGGAAAGATATTTTTAAATAGATTCTAATATTTTTGGTTTTACTAAAATCCGTTAAATTTGCATCCTGTATGGTTAGTCAAAGTTCAAGTTTGACTTTTCAAACTACCGCGCCATTTCTAGCTCTTTTATATTTAAAATTAATTTATTCATTCTAACTTCGATTTGAACCAAATTTGTGATCCTTATTTTTTAAAATATATTATTTTAAATATCAAAACTCATTTAAAATCACTTAAAATAAATTTTAACTTGGCCCCAAAATTCAGGGTCGTTACACCAGTCATGTTGTCCATCCGATGGGCTACGATCCATCGAGGACGAGCACGTCAAGAGGAGTACCGGATGTCCCACAGTTGAGCAATGAGTAGCAGATTGCCCACTTGAAAAGGCAATTCCCCAAGTATTACTTTGATGAGTTGATGTTTGTACTGGATATTAGTCTGACTCCTCAGGAATACACCTCTCTTGTATGGAAGAAAGTGTACCATGCTTGTCGCAATGTCGCAGAGTTCAATAGGTATGCTGGGCACCACTCGGACTTATTCGGGCCAAGAACGTGGAGATTCATACTCGTGGTCTGACCACCAAAGCTGAGCAGACAACTGTCTGAAACTAGGAAAAAGAGATAGGTGAGACTTATCCTTATGCCATAGGCGCATTTTGTTCCCGTAGTATCCCATTTTAGAGCTAATTTTTGTTGTTGACACAGTGGACTCGAAGGAGGCGCACAATAGGCTGAAGAGGGAGGTGGAGCATACTGCTTCGAGTTTCAATGATACACTAACCGAGCTTACAACTGAGAATACGACCCTTAAGAGAGATAAAGCTGAACTGGAAAGGACAAAGAAATGGTTTCTCAACTCCAGGAGGAGAACGAAGTTCAGAGGAGGGTGAACGAGAGATTGAGTGCTGAAAACACAGAAACTCAGAGGATGACGCAGGAGATTGTTGATTTGAAGAGGAAAGCTAAGGAGGCTAAGAGAGATAAGGAAAAAGCCAATGAGATGGCTCAAGATACATTAAGCCAACTGGATGGAGTAAGGGTCGAGCACAAGAGAGAGGTAGAGGGTCTCCGAATTGCAGTGGAAGATGTCACGGTCTAGGCCAAACAGGATTTGGAGCCTTGATATGTATGTTAAAGTTATCAAGTACCGCGACCTTTCATGGACTGATGATTTACTGGCTAAGGCGTGGGACAAGCTACTGATAGTTGAGGCCAACAAACAGGGGACGACTACTATAGATGATATCAATTTCAGGTTTCATCATTTAAACGAGGCAGAACGCCTGAAGCTTCAGGAGGGAAGGCAGCTGTTGAGGAATGATGCTGCGATGGAGCGGGATGCCGCAAAAGGTAAAAACCATGGACACTGAAAGTTTGGTGGCGGCCCATGAGTTTGGTGGAGGTAGCTCCTCTCAAAATCCAGCTAGACCGCCTTCCCCAATAACTGGCTCGCAAGTTTTATCCCCCGTCATACCTAATACAACCCTGATTGGCCGGGGTTAGGAATTGAGAGTTTGACCCAGACAACTGGTGAGGTCTTTGTGCCTGTCGGAGCCGCGCCTCAGGTGTCAGTAGTTAAAGTCATGTCTTCCTTAAGTGCATAAAGGTGCAAGTGCACGAGAATTGAGTCGATTGATTAACCTTTTCTTCGATGTGCAGGGCCCTTTGGAACAGGAATTACTATAAGCTTGGACCCGACACAATTTGGACAGCCTGAGGTCGAAATGGGAGGTTTCGGGGGTCAGTTTGGCAAGGAAATTGGAGGGGAAATCACGTTTACTGCGGAGGAGTTGGAATACTTTGGCTCCTTTGTGGGAAGAGATGGCCGGGAGGGTCAAGTAATTAGGTCCGCCGAAATGGGCGAGCATACAATATGCGGAATGTTCGAAGAGCAACAAGTTGGGCAGCACGCCAAAACTAAGGAGAAAGCGTAGAAAGGTGGCTGACGAGTTAGACTGGCAAACAGCTTTGGTGGATGTTAGGAAGAAGGCCGAACAAGGCGTTGTGGCCAAAGTCCAAAGGGAGAAGGAGGCCGCGGCGAAGACCAGGCAGATTTAAAGGAAGAAGGCTGCAGAGATGTACAAAAAGCTACAGAAAGCAGAGGCCAGAAAAATTAGGACCAGGAAGACAGGTCAGCAAAAGGTGGTACCGAAGTCCGGGTCTCAAGAGGAGGAGGGCGCATTGTCAATAATTTCACTTTTAACCGCAGTTGTTCCTCCACCTTTGAGGTGTTAGTACAAAATTCGGTATTAATATCTCAAGGTACGCTTAGAACTTTACAGATATGATCAACACAAGATTAAAAGTAAAAAGTGTGGAGAAACTAAAGTGAAGGCAAGTTTTAGAGTGGTTCGGCCTGAAGCTTGACCTACGTCCACTATGAAGGTAACTTTCATTATCATATCAATGTTTACAAGACATGAAATCTCTCTTTGTACATTCATCTTCTCTTATTACAAGTAAATCTCGCTTAGATCTATGCAAATCAGAGGAAGGATGGATGGATTTGTCTAAATGTAAGGAACATGAAGGAGGATCTTCAATCTCTTGGCCACTTAGATGATCTCGAAGGAAGCCATGGCCGATTAGATGGTAGAACTTCGAATGGAGATAACGTATGAAGGTAGGATTGCTTAGGAATGACAGTAGGAAGGATCCGACAGTACTTCGTGGTCGCAAGGAATTGACCCCTAAAAATGCGGAAGCTATGGCCTAATTATATGGGAGGTTGAATGAAGAAATGGGCTGAAATCCATATATTCAGGTTCCTAGTCGAGCGTGCAGTATTTACAGAAATGCCACTATGCTAGCTGTTTCCAGTTTTCAAGACCGATTGCCCAGATGAATGCACGACCGACCAGTAAGTGTGCGATCGACCAGGGAGTGTGCAACCAACTGGGAATCAGCATAAGTACTTCTATGCTCGACAGGTAGTTAGTGTCTGAATGATGTAGTGGTGTTCAACCAGGGAATGAACGATCGACCAGGGTTGTAGTGTGCGAGCGGGCAGAGGATGTACAAGCAACCTCTTGGTATCATGGATTACTTGCCCATGAGACATGCACGACCGACCAGGCAGTACGAGCGAACGACCAGGAGAAATAATGAGCGACCGACCCTAGTGTTTGAGCATCAGTCTGAAGCTTGTCGTATGTTATTAAATGAACTACCATGTGATTGGACCATGTGCGAGCGACATGTACATCGTGCGAACGACTAGTGAATCATGCTCTGAGCGATTGACCCCTATGTTTGTTTAGATTCAATCTATCAGTATGCGTGTAATTTGTATGGATAAACATTTACCCCTCGAAATTTGTAATTTTAGTTTTCAAAGATTACAGGCTCCGAAATATAGCACGATTTGATAAAGTAATTTTAGTTTTTCATGGAACAGTCACATTTGTTAGAGCATGGGTCAGACCCTTATATTTTACCCCTGGTCGGTCGCACATGAGCACAAATCAGGTCTGCACGAACGACCAGGTCGCACACATCATTTATGGGTTGAGCGAGCCCATTGGGTTGGGCATGTCCATTCGTCTTCCTCTTTTTATATTGGCGTTTGATCTTCATTTCCGCACCTTATTCATTTTATTGAAGGAAAGCACGTTAATGGTGGTTGTATCCTCTTAAGAATCTTGCACTGAATTCTAGTTTCTTTGATTGATTTTAGCATCGTTGATCACTTTGGAGTTTCATATTCATCAGCAAATCCGCTGTAAAATCCTTTTGAGCCTACCAATACAACTTCTTCTAGATTTGAAGAAACGTTGGAAATTAATCCAGCTGCAAAAGCCCACTATCCTCAAGTCGAATCGAAATAAACACCATAGATATGAAGCGTTGTGATTTTACACAGGTAATTAGAATTTTACTGAATTGGATTTGTAATGCTTGCGGTTTCAGATCGAGTTAGTACTGAATGACTTTTTGGATTTGTAATGGTCAGGAATTCGAGAATAGATTGGATTGGATTTGGTTTGAGGTTGTGTATGATTGTTTTAGGAAATCGAATCACACAAGATCCCTTGAATCTCTTATTTGTATTGAATGCACATTAGTTGCTCGACAAAATGTTTGAGACACGAAACCTTGTAATCGTAAATTTGTTTGAATAATTCATGACATAGATCACCATATTTATTCATGATAAACTTGTGCCTTTGTTTCTGATGTTAACATATGCCTTGACCTGCTTTGATGTTGTATCAATACTTTAGTATTTGGCACAAAGTTTGCATGCTGAACGGTCTCCACAAAATTCAGATTGTAACCAATGCTTTTGATTCTCTTTTCCTATGTGCAAAGTTTTATTTGAATTCTGGCACTTTAACAGCTTGGAAGCTTTTAATCTTACAGTCCCCTAACACACTTTCTTGAACACTTTGGTCGCTCATGCTCGACCTTGCATGAATTGTTCCTGTTCGACCCCAATATGGGGTCTATGACGCACGACCTTGCCCTGGTCGGTCATGCGCGACCAGGAATGGATAGAGCACGCACGACCAGGCCAGAATGTTTTACGCACGACCAGATTTGTTTTGACCATGCACGACCAGGATTGGATTGAGCATGCACGACTAGGCCATAATCCTTCATGTACGACCAGGCATGGGTCGTGCTTGACCGACCAGGTCTTGATTGTTCATGCTCGAGCTAATTTGATTGCATGTTTGCATCTCTTGGAGGCTTTCTTGCATTAAGGCCTCTATTTATTATCGAATTTTTATTGCAATGCTTAACTTGTAGTGGCTAACATATCTACATGTTCTTGTGTTCATAATTTTGCTATTGATCGCTCTCATCAACAGCAGGTTAGTTAAGAATAAATATGCAGGGTAAGTTATCATTTTAGCTCGAATGGCATATTTGTACAGGATTGCTTTTATTCACTTATAGTTAGGTTAAACATTTTCTGCACAAATATGTTCATTCCAGAGTTAACCGTCAATGATGCCCGGATTTAGTAAACCAATGCATACTAATCATGAAATCTAAAACACTCCACCTCCGTTAGGGTCACTCACAAAGGGAATGCCCTAATTTTGGTGGAGGTTTATAAGTATAAGTCACAGATAAACACAAGACAGATATAAACACATATATTTTAAACAGCGGAAAACAACAGACTTTTATTTCATCAAATACGTGTTCATACAAAACATTTCCATAATTGTCTCATAACACTTCCCAAAACATTACATTCTCATAACTATCTTGATTTTTAAAGAAGCATAAAATATAAATAAAGTAGCAAAAATACCCATAGTGATATCCAGAGCCATTATCCAAGCAAAAGGGATCCAAACCATACATCTACTATCTTGAAGCTTGCAAAGAGTCTGACTAAGCTGGGTTGTTTCCTCCCTGTGGACCTGGGGGAGGGGGGAACGAAAGAGAAGAAGACGAAAAGAAAATAGAGTCAGACATAAAGCTTGAGTAAATCTAGTGATTCTTCAGTATGTGAATAAGAAAAGGGCATGATAGATATAAACTGAAATAGGATAGTATCATAACTAAGGGAGTGTAGTCCAGAATCGAATATACTATCGTACCCACACTATATCTCTGCATCAACTAGAATTATTCTAACTGGAACCCCATGCTGAGGGTGAAGTGATCCTTTTTGTTTTTCTAAAGATCGGCTCCTACTCGCACATGTGTCATACGGCTCCCCCAAGAATTGTAGATACCTATGCTGGTCCCACCATGGGGTGTATCAAGGCCATTGGTGGCGGCCCCGACACAATTTCTAGAAGACATAGGTTATACTACTGGTGCCACCCAGTGCCCTGTTTGTCTGCTCCGGAGTGTGTGCACACCCGCACCCTGTTAGAATCCACACTGTGCACCCACCGCTGCCGTTATTTGACCGCTTACAATCAGCCCAGTAATCGTGCCCCACCCTGCCTAGTTTCAGGGTACCATGATACCTAAATTGGGTTACTGCTGAAACGGGTCCCTCGTTACTAGGGTTTTCTAGTCAAACATGTTAAGTGGTTAAGTGTCTATATATACCCAACCTCACCCATCAATACTTGTTAACATGTTGAATTTGGTTAAGTGTTTTTAGTTGACTTAACCCTACCATCTGTCCTTAGCCTTTTAAAGCACCGACCACTCACATTAGACAGATATCACTACGGTTACTGGATGTGCCGGTTGGTTGCGGGCTGGGTTACACCGTAGCTCAGTCTAACCTCGGGTCCTTATTGGGCTCAATGTTTAACCATCCACATTGGATAGGTATTGTTGTGACTACTGGACAGCCGGGCGGGTCCAGGCAGGTTTACGTCACAACTCAATCCAACCTCGGGTTAAACATATTGTATTCTCTAAATTTACATATTTTATTACTTCTCAATTTTTATATGTAAATGTCATGTCCTTTATTTTTGGGTATAACAATTCATACCGCTAAAATGTCACAACCGTTGGCATGCGCCAAACATGCCAACATATATATTTTTATCATGTTCTACACCCAACTCTACTACCCCCGTTTGTACGTTCGAAATGTTATAACTAATGTTGGGCTCGACATAATTCAGCCCAACTTTATAAACGTGAGAAAAGGGGAAATCAAGAACATGTAATATTTTGCAATACATAAAGGTGTGTAGCGCATGAACTTGCAATTTAGCGATTCAATTAACATAAACATTGGATCATGTGAACTTGCATTCAAATAGGCATATAACTAAATGGGTGACACATGAAATGGCATAACTTTGGATTTGCCTAGATGTGAGTTTAAACATATGTAACTAGGCATAATGTCAAACACCAAACTAGCATGTTACATGTTCATAAAATGTCCACTTTTTTGACATAATTCAAAGGTGTAAACTATCTTCAAATTACGAAGCCTATTTTAACATGAAACTTGCATAGTTTATGTATCCCAAACGATGCTTAACATAGATCCATTTATACTTACAATGAACATGAGACATATACATAGGTATTTGGATCATGGAGGAAAATCTAGAACATGTTTACATAAGTCTTAATTCAGACTTAAAGGATGTACATAATCCATGCTATCACATAAACATAAAGGGATCAAATTCCAGTTTTTGCCACAAACTTGCAAGTGCTATTACTTTCATATACAAATGTCCAATAGACTTGGATAAATAAATTCATGCCACAAATATCAATTCACAAATCATGACAAAATCATTACAATACACAGAATTTACATCAATATTAAATAACACAATTCTATTTTCATTTACATCGAATCACATCACAGTTTTTATTCATATTCTGAAAGATCACTATACTTACAACGAGTGATGAATTCTTGTTTTCTGATTTCTGTATTCTGATTTGGAGATGCTCTCCTTTGGGTAGCAAAGTTGTGTTGATTAATTGGATTAAGCTTTAGTTTCTTCTTAGTTTGATTCGTCTCCCTCTTGGTGGCTACGCTCAACTCCTTCCCGGCAGCATGACGACTCCAATCTTATTTTTTTATGTGAATTTTAGTTGAGTCTTAGGGTGTATATATAGAGTTTTCAAACTGTTTTGAGTCATCAAATGAAGACAGGAGGAATCTAGACCATACAAAGTCCAATAGAGCCAATCAAGAGATGACACGTAAGCTGAATGACACAGCGAGCCATAGAAATTCGAGCCAGAGCCAAACCAAGCCAGTCAGGCTGACCAGGCAGGTCGACCTGCAGGTCGACACCCAGGTCGACTCTATGGTCGACCTGGGGGTGACCAGGTCTACTGCATGGTCGACCCTAGGGTCGACCTAGTCATTGGGCGAGAATTTTCCCGCCCAACCCAGTTTGAGTTAAATTTTCGAATTTCGAATTCGAACTGAGCTGTTTTGAATTTTAAATTTTATTCTGAAGCTTCCGAAGGTCATAACTCCATACGGAGTCCAATTCACGCAAACTCGGACTCTATCTCAACCAGAATTCCGAGACGAATGCAATGGCGTAAGCTATTTCCCTTAATTCTTTCATTTAGATTTAATTATACTTTAATTTATGAATCTTAATGTTATAGAATATATGGGGTGTTACATTCTCCCCCTCTTAAAAAGGATTTCGTCCCCGAAATCTTCAAGTTAGGAAGAATGTATATCCTATCATCCAATCGTCCATCTACTCAACCAACAAACACAGGCATCCATTGTCCTTAAGACTTCTAATATTTTATGATCATATGCATAGTGTGTGTACATGCCCTTATCTAATGCAGAAATCAGGAGGTCCACTGGTTCAGTTGACCTCCTTAATGCGAATCATGTAAGTGTCATGAATCCATTATGTATGCAAAATTTTCCTACTCATAATTCTATATGAGTGCACAACTATCCATACAAATGCGTCAACCATATGACAGCATACAAAATTTCAACCACATATAAATGAGAATACATATATGCATATGCAATATGAAGTGACTGAGCTGATCTAAAACCTAGGATGTGTGTGTATATGCATCCACGAGCAACCACTAGCAATCACTAGCAACCATTTGCAGCCATCATCCATAACATGTTTTCAGATACATGTTTGCATCCATTGTTTTCTACCTAAGGAGTTAGGGAAAGGACCGAGGAGATATACCTAAAAAGATAGATAAAGCATAACTTAAGGAAAAAGAGAGATCAAAGATGTACCCTCAAAAAGAAAAGGGTAGGCAGCGCGTATTCTGTCCTCAGTTTCCCAAGTCGTTTCTTCCTCAACGTCGCTTCACTGAACTTTGACGAGCTTGACTTCGCGGTTGCGTAGCTTTTTCACTTCAGTCCCTAAGACGCGTGTTGGAACTCTCCTCACAGTTGCTTCACGTTCCACTTCGACTTCTTCTAGAATGCTAGGCTCCACTATTTTAGCAGACTCGTGTAAACACTTCCGGAGGTGAGAAACATGAAAGACGTTGTGAACTCCGGCCAGTCTCTCAGGAAGCTCAAATCTATAGGTCAGCTTCCCAACCTTCTCGATGATAGGAAATGGTCCTACAAATCTCGGTGCTAGCTTTCCTGTGGATCCAAAGCGAACGACGCTCCTTAAAGGACATACCTTAAGGAAAACTCTGTCCCCAACCTCAAACTCAAGGTCGGTTCTTCTCTTGTCTGCATAGGATTTCTGTCTATCTTGGGTTGTCTTCATCCTTCTTCGTATCAAGTCCACTTTTTCTGAAGTCTCTCTAATCATGTCTGGTCCAAGAATAACCTTATCTGTAGACTCCCACCAACAAGTTATTGATTTGCACGGTCTTCCATACAAGGCTTCGAAGGGTGCCATGCTTATGGTAGCTTGGAAGCTATTGTTGTAGGCAAATTCCACTAAAGGAAGGTGATCCTCCCATGTCCCGCCAAAGTCAAGAACGCAAAGTCTTAAAAGATCCTCTAAAACTCTATTCACCCTTTCCGTCTGGCCATCGGTCTGGGAGTGATAGGCTGTGCTCAAACATAACTGTGTGCCTACATCTTCTCGTAGACTTCGCCAAAACTCGCTTGTGAAGATAGGGTCTCAGTCACTAACAATGCTGGAGGGTATCCCATGGAGTCGAACTATCTCCTTAAGGTAAAGAGACGCTAGAGATGAGGCAGTCCTTCTACTCTTGACAGGTAAAAAGTGGGCACTTTTTGTAAGCCTATCCACCATTACCCAAATGCTAGTATTGCCCCTTCATGACCTAGGAAGCCCATCAACGAAGTCCATTGAAATGCTATCCCACTTCCACTGTGGGACCTCTAGGGGATGAAGTAGTCCTCCAGGCTTTTTCTGTTCCGCTTTGACCTGTTGGCATACCATACACTTAGAAACGAAATCTGCCATGTCCTTCTTCATGCCGTTCCAAAAGAAAACTCTTTTCATGTCCTTGTACATTTTGTCTCCACCTGGGTGTATTGTCATCTTGGAACGATGTGCTTCCTCGAGAACCTGCTTTACCAACTCCCTTGCTTGTGGGACGCATAGTCTTCCATCGCGTCTCAGCTAGCCTTTATCATCGATAGAGTATCTACTGAGGTGACTATAAGTCTCACACCTAATTAGTTTATCAACCACTTCAACTAGCTGAGGGTCTTCACATTGTGCAGTCCCTATTGTATCCAAAAGAGTAGGGCGCACTTCCAGAGATGCTAACAAACTTGGTATGAAATCAGAGGAGGGCCTAAAGTTAAAACTGGCTATATACTCTAGGCTTTGCCTTTCTACAAAGAGTGGGCTTAGGGTCTGCTTCTTTCTACTCAAGGCGTCTGCTACTACATTGCCCTTGCCCGGAGTATAGGAAATCTCAAAGTCATACGAGGCAACAAACTCCATCCATCTTTATTGCCTCAAATTAAGATCTTTTTGCGAGAAAAGATACTTCAACGATTTATGGTCAGTGTGAAGTTCGAACTTCTCACCTAGGAGATAATGGCACCAAGACTTAAGTGCAAAGACGATGGCGGCTAACTCAAGATTGTGGGTTGGGTAGTTCTTTTCATGAACTTTCAATTGCCTTCCACCATAAGCTACTACCCTCCTTTCTTGCATCAAAACAGCGCCTAGCCATGTCCCACATGCATCCGTGTAAACTGTGAACATCTTGCTTCCATTTGGCAGAGTCAGAACCGGGGCTGTTGTAAGAGCCCTTTTTAGGAGTTGGAAAGCCAACTCACAATCCAAGTCCTAAGTGAACACTAGATTCTTCTTTGTCAGCCTTGTGAGTGGAGCTGAGAATTTTGCAAAATCCCTTATGAACTTTCGGTAGAAACCTGCTAGACCAAGAAAACTTCGGACTTCGGTTGCGTTCCTTGGTGCCTTCCAGTCTTGCACCGCAACTACTTTCGCGGGGTCCACGGCCAACCCTTCTTTGGACACTACATGCACAAGAAACCTTACTTCTTCCCTCCAAAAGTGGCATTTGGAAAATTTTGGCTTTAGTTGATGTGCTCGAAGAGTATCCATGATTTCTTTCAGATGTTGAGCATGCTCTTCCTCATCCTTTGAAAAGATCAAGATATCGTCTACGAAGACAACCACAAATTTGTTGAGGAATTCTCTGAACACTCTGCTCATTAGGTCTACGAAATAAGCGGGTGCGTTTGTCAAGCCGAAAGGCATGACAAGCCACTCGAAGAAACCGTGTTGGGTTCTGAATGCCGTTTTATCAATGCTATCTTCAGCTACTCTTAGCTGATGGAACCCAATTGCCAGATCAAGTTGGGAGAAAACCGACGCACCTACAAACTGATCAAACAAATCGTCGATTCGGGGTAGAGGGTGCCTATTTTTCTTGGTCAATTTGTTTAACTCCCTATAGTCAACACAGTGGCGAAGCGAACCGTCCGCTTTGGTTGCGAACACCACTGGAGCACCCCATTCCGAAATGCTCCGTCTAATGAACCCCTTCACGAGAAGTTCTTTAACCTGCTTACTAAGCTCCTTTCTCTCCTTTGGGGCCATGTTTCTGACAGGTAAAGCTACGGGCTTTGCATTATCCACAAGATATATGCAGAAGTCTATTTCCCGCTTCGGAGGTAAGCCTTTCACCTCCTCGAAGAAATCCGGATATTCTCGGACTACTCTAACCGACTGCAAATTCTCAACAGAAGCATCAAGCAACTCTAGATAACTAAGCATAACAGCATTCAAGGGATTACAAGAAATTTCTGGAGTGTTACCAAGCCGAGTCAAGAGTCTAACTACTCTTTTCTCACAATCAAGAATGGCACCATTATTGGATAACCAGTCCATGCCTAAGATCAAACCGTATCCCGAGAAGCCCAAAACAAAGGCATTACAACTAAACTCAATGCTGAGAATAGAGATTTTCAAACCCAAACAAACCATTAACAAATAAGCGGAGCCCCTAATTGGATTTGAAACTACTAAGGGATCCTCAACCATACTAGTGTCTACATGCAGAGATTCTACTAAAGTAGATGAAATAAAGGAGTGTGATGCACCAGAGTCAAAAAGTGTGCGAACTGGATGATCATAAAGATAGACTACACTTTCTACAGAAATATTACTACCTCGTTCCTGTAGAGGTGCCACTAGTGCATGAACTTGACCCCCTGAAGTGGATCAAGCTTTCTGTCCCTGCCCTCTATTCTTTAGGCAGTCCTCAGCTTGGTGCCCGGTCTCTTCGCAATGGAAGCAACCACCCATCTTTGCCTTCTTCTTCCGGCAGTCTTTCTCTATATGTCCAACTATGCCACAGAAATTGCACTTTCTTCTCTCATGGGACTTTTTGTTCTTCCCTCTTTTCTTGAAGTCCGTCTTCTTGGCTTGTAAACCTTCTTTCTTTTCTTCCACCTTAGTCTCTTTCTTGCCGCGGTCTTCCTCGTGTAGCAACGCCATGTCCACCAAGCTTTCATAAGTTGCTCCCGTGGATACATGGGTCATAGCAAGGCTGTGTAGAGGCTCATTCAGACCTCTGACGAAGCAAAGCACCTTCTTGTGTTGGGTATTTACTAAGTCCAGCCCAAATCTGGCCAACTGATTAAACTGATTGACATACTCCCTAATCGTCATGCTTCCCTGTTTAAGAGCTAGGAACTTCTCCATTTGCAGGGTTCTTTCAGCGTGGGAGAGGAATTTCAACTCAAAACTTATCCTAAAATCTTCCCATGTTTCTACTGGCCTCTGAGCATTAGTGACCTCCCACCAATAGGGAGCTTCATCTTTGAGCAACCACACTGCTAGCTGTATCTTTTGCCTGTCATCAACTCCGAAGATGACAAACAGATCCTCGGTCTCCTTTAGCCAGTTTCTTGCTCCTACAAAGGGTTCTATCCCATGAAAGTCTTTTCCACCCATACCCTTGAAGTCTCTACATGTTTGGGCAAAAGCATTTCCAAGAGGAGGAGGAGGAGGAACCGGTGCCACTGGGGGAGGATGGATATCTGCCGGGCCCGCGCCATTGGCCCTAGCTTTTAAGTACCTCCTAAACCAGCCGGGTATCGGTACTCCCTCAGGAAGGTTAAGGTCTCCAGACATGCTGAAACAGAAAGGAAAGATTCAAAACGAAGGATAGAGAGAGATATTACACATGGCTTTGGGGGATTATGCCTTTTAAAATATAACACTTTTTCTTTAAAAATGCTTCTTTAAACTTTCTTTTGAAAACAATTTCAAAAACTTTTATCTTATCTGGTAAACCTATGCTCTGATACCAAGTGAAACACCCCACCTCCGTTAGGGTCACTCACAAAGGGAATGCCCTAATTTTGGTGGAGGTTTATAAGTATAAGTCACAGATAAACAAAAGACAGATATAAACACATATATTTTAAACAGCGGAAAACAACAGACTTTTATTTCATCAAATACGTGTTCATACAAAACATTTCCATAATTGTCTCATAACACTTCCCAAAACATTACATTCTCATAACTATCTTGATTTTTAAAGAAGCATAAAATATAAATAAAGTAGCAAAAATACCCATAGTGATATCCAGAGCCATGATCCAAGCAAAAGGGATCCAAACCATACATCTATTGCCTTGAAGCTTGCAAAGAGTCTGACTAACCTGGGTTGTTTCCTCCGTGTGGACCTGGGGGAGGGGGGAACGAAAGAGAAGAACATGAAAAGAAAATAGAGTCAGACATAAAGCCTGAGTAAATCTAGTGATTCTTCAGTATGTGAATAAGAAAAGGGCATGATAGATATAAACTGAAATAGGATAGTATCATAACTAAGGGAGTGTAGTCCAGAATCGAATATACTATCGTACCCACACTATATCTCTGCATCAACTAGAATTATTCTAACTGGCACCCCATGCTGAGGGTGAAGTGATCCTTTTTGTTTTTCTAAAGATCGGCTCCTACTCGCACATGTGTCATACGGCTCCCCCAAGAATTGTAGATACCTATGTTGGTCCCACCATGGGGTGTATCAAGACCATTGGTGGCGGCCCCGACACAATTTCTAGAAGACATGGGTTATACTACTGGTGCCACCCAGTGCCCTGTTTGTCTGCTCCGGAGTGTGTGCACGCCCGCACCCCGTTAGAATCCACACTGTGCACCCACCGCTGCCGTTATTTGACCGCTTACAATCAGCCCAGTAATCGTGCCCCACCCTGCCTAGTTTCAGGGTACCATGATACCTAAATTGGGTTACTGCTGAAACGGGTCCCTCGTTACTAGGGTTTTCTAGTCAAACATGTTAAGTGGTTAAGTGTCTATATATACCTAACCTCACCCATCAATACTTGTTAACATGTTGAATTTGGTTAAGTGTTTTTAGTTGACTTAACCCTACCATCTGTCCTTAGCCTTTTAAAGCACCGACCACTCACATTAGACAGATATCACTACGGTTACTGGATGTGCCGGTTGGTTGCGGGCTGGGTTACACCGTAGCTCAGTCTAACCTCGGTCCTTATTGGGCTCAATGTTTAACCATCCACATTGGATAGGTATTGTTGGGACTACTGGACAGCCGGGCGGGTCCAAGCAGGTTTACGTCACAACTCAATCCAACCTCGGGTTAAACATATTGTATTCTTTAAATTTACATATTTTATTACTTCTCAATTTTTATATGTAAATGTCATGTCCTTTATTTTTGGGTATAACAATTCATACCGCTAAAATGTCACAACCGTTGGCATGCGCCAAACATGCCAATATATATATTTTTATCATGTTTTACACCCAACTCTATTACCCCCGTTTGTACGTTCGAAATGTTATAACTAATGTTGGGCTCGACACAATTCAGCCCAACTTTATAAACGTGAGAAAAGGGGAAATCAAGAACATGTATTATTTTGCAATACATAAAGGTGTGTAGCGCATGAACTTGCAATTTAGCGATTCAATTAACATAAACATTGGATCATGTGAACTTGCATTCAAATAGGCATATAACTAAATGGGTGACACATGAAATGGCATAACTTTGGATTTGCCTAGATGTGAGTTTAAACATATGTGACTAGGCATAATGTCAAACACCAAACTAGCATGTTACATGTTCATAAAATGTCCACTTTTTTGACATAATTCAAAGGTGTAAACTATCTTCAAATTACGAAGCCTATTTTAACATGAAACTTGCATAGTTTATGTATCCCAAACGATGCTTAACATAGATCCATTTATACTTACAATGAACATGAGACATATACATAGGTTTTTGGATCATGGAGGAAAATCTAGAACATGTTTACATAAGTCTTAATTCAGACTTAAAGGATGTATATAATCCATGCTATCACATAAACATAAAGGGATCAAATTCCAGTTTTTGCCACAAACTTGCAAGTGCTATTACTTTCATATACAAATGTCCAATAGACTTGGATAAATAAATTCATGCCACAAATATCAAATCACAAATCATGACAAAATCATTACAATACACAGAATTTACATCAATATTAAATAACACAATTCTATTTTCATTTACATCGAATCACATCACAGTTTTTATTCATATTCTGAAAGATCACTATACTTACAACGAGTGATGAATTCTTGTTTTCTGATTTCTGTATTCTGATTTGGAGATGCTCTCCTTTGGGTAGCAAAGTTGTGTTGATTAATTGGATTAAGCTTCAGTTTCTTCTTAGTTTGATTCGTCTCCCTCTTGATGGCTACGCTCAACTCCTTCCCGGCAGCATGACGACTCCAATCTTATTTTTTTATGTGAATTTTAGTTGAGTCTTAGGGTGTATATATAGAGTTTTCAAACTGTTTTGAGTCGTCAGATGAAGACAAGAGGAATCTAGACCATACAAAGTCCAATAGAGCCAATCAAGAGATGACACGTAAGCTGAATGACACAGCGTGCCATAGAAATTCGAGCCAGAGCCAAACCAAGCCAGTCAGGCTGACCAGGCAGGTCGACCTACAGGTCGACACCCAGGTCGACTCTATGGTCGACCTGGGGGTGACCAGGTCTACTGCATGGTCGACCCTAGGGTCGACCTGGTCACTAGGCGAGAATTTTCCCGCCCAACCCAGTTTGAGTTAAATTTTCGAATTTCGAATTCGAACTGAGCTGTTTTGAATTTTAAATTTTATTCTGAAGCTTCCGAAGGTCATAACTCCTTATACGGAGTCCAATTCACGCAAACTCGGACTCTATCTCAACCAGAATTCCGAGACGAATGCAATGGCATAAGCAATTTCTCTTAATTCTTTCATTTAGATTTAATTATACTTTAATTTATGAATCTTAATGTTATAGAATATACAGGGTGTTACATTCTCCCCCACTTAAAAAGGATTTCGTCCCCGAAATCTTCAAGTTAGGAAGAATGTATATCCTATCATCCAATCGTCCATCTACTCAACCAACAAACACAGGCATCCATTGTCCTTAAGACTTCTAATATTTTATGATCATATGCATAGTGTGTGTACATGCCCTTATCTAATGCAGAAATCAGGCGGTCCACTGGTTCAGTTGACCTCCTTAATGCGAATCATGTAAGTGTCATGAATCCATTATGTATGCAAAATTTTCCTACTCATAATTCTATATGAGTGCACAACTATCCATACAAATGCGACAACCATATGACAGCATACAAAATTTCAACCACATATAAATGAGAATACATATATGCATATGCAATATGAAGTGACTGAGCTGATCTAAAACCTAGGATGTGTGTGTATATGCATCCACGAGCAACCACTAGCAATCACTAGCAACCATTTGCAGCCATCATCCATAACATGTTTTCAGATACATGTTTGCATCCATTGTTTTCTACCTAAGGAATTAGGGAAAGGACCGAGGAGATATACCTAAAAAGATAGATAAAGCATAACTTAAGGAAAAAGAGAGATCAAAGATGTACCCTCAAAAAGAAAAGAGTAGGCAGCGCGTATTCTGTCCTCAGTTTCCCAAGTCGCATCTTCCTCAACGTCGCTCCACTGAACTTTGACGAGCTTGACTTCGCGGTTGCGTAGCTTTTTCACTTCAGTCCCTAAGACGCGTGTTGGAACTCTCCTCACAGTTGCTTCACGTTCCACTTCGGCTTCTTCTAGAATGCTAGGCTCCACTATTTTAGCAGACTCGTGTAAGCACTTCCGGAGGTGAGAAACATGAAAGATGTTGTGAACTCCGGCCAGTCTCTCGAGCAGCTCTAATCTATAGGTCAGCTTCCCAACCTTCTCGATGATAGGAAATGGTCCTACAAATCTCGGTGCTAGCTTTCCTGTGGATCCAAAGCGAACGACGCTCCTTAAAGGACATACCTTAAGGAAAACTCTGTCCCCAACCTCAAACTCAAGGTTGGTCCTTCTCTTGTCTGCATAGGATTTCTGTCTACCTTGGGCTGTCTTCATCCTTCTTCGTATCAAGTCCACTTTTTCTGAAGTCTCTCTAATCATGTCTGGTCCAAGAATAACCTTATCTGTAGACTCCCACCAACAAGTTGGTGATTTGCACGGTCTTCCATACAAGGCTTCGAAGGGTGCCATGCTTATGGTAGCTTGGGAGCTATTGTTGTACGCAAATTCCACTAAAGGAAGGTGATCCTCCCATGTCCCTCCAAAGTCAAGAACGCAAAGTCTTAAAAGATCCTCTAAAACTCTATTCACCCTTTCCGTCTGGCCATCGGTCTGGGGGTGATAGGCTGTGCTCAAACATAACTGTGTGCCTACATCTTCTAGTAGACTTCGCCAAAACTCGCTTGTGAAGATAGGGTCTCGGTCACTAACAATGCTGGAGGGCATCCCGTGGAGTCGAACTATCTCCTTAAGGTAAAGAGACGCTAGAGATGAGGCAGTCCTTCTAATCTTGACAGGTAAAAAGTGGGAACTTTTTGTAAGCCTATCCACTATTACCCAAATGCTAGTATTTCCCCTTCATGACCTAGGCAGCCCATCAACGAAGTCCATTGAAATGCTATCCCACTTCCACTGTGGGACCTCTAGGGGATGAAGTAGTCCTCCAGGCTTTTTCTGTTCCGCTTTGACCTGTTGGCATACCATGCACTTAGAAACGAAATCTGCCATGTCCTTCTTCATGCCGTTCCAAAAGAAAACTCTTTTCATGTCCTTGTACATTTTGTCTCCACCTGGGTGTATTGTCATCTTGGAACGATGTGCTTCCTCGAGAACCTGCTTTACCAACTCCCTTGCTTGTGGGACGCATAGTCTTCCATCGCGCCTCAGTCAGCCTTTATCATCGATAGAGTATCTACTGAGGTGATTATAAGTCTCACCCCTAATTAGTTTATCAACCACTTCAACTAGCTGAGGGTCTTCACATTGTGCAGTCCCTATTGTATGCAAAAGAGTAGGGCGCACTTCCAGAGATGCTAACAAACATGGAATGAAATCAGAGGAGGGCCTAAAGTTAAAACTGGCTATATACTCTAGGCTTTGGCTTTCTACAAAGAGTGGGCTTAGGGTCAGCTTCTTTCTACTCAAGGCGTCTGCTACTACATTGCCCTTGACCGGAGTATAGGAAATCTCAAAGTCATACGAGGCAACAAACTCCATCCATCTTTGTTGCCTCAAATTAAGATCTTTTTGCGAGAAAAGATACTTCAACGATTTATGGTCAGTGTGAAGTTCGAACTTCTCACCTAGGAGATAATGGCGCCAAGACTTAAGTGCAAAGACGATGGCGGCTAACTCAAGATTGTGGGTTGGGTAGTTCTTTTCATGAACTTTCAATTGCCTTCCACCATAAGCTACTACCCTCCTTTCTTGCATCAAAACAGCGCCTAGCCATGTCCCACATGCATCCGTGTAAAATGTGAACATCTTGCTTCCATTTGGCAGAGTCAGAACCGGGGCTGTTGTAAGAGCCCTTTTTAGGAGTTGGAAAGCCAACTCGCAATCCAAGTCCTAAGTGAACACTAGATTCTTCTTTGTCAGCCTTGTGAGTGGAGCTGAGATTTTTGCAAAATCCCTTATGAACTTTCGGTAGAAACCTGCTAGACCTAGAAAACTTCGGACTTCGGTTGCGTTCCTTGGTGCCTTCCAGTCTTGCACCGCAACTACTTTTGCGGGGTCCACGGCCAACCCTTCTTTGGACACTACATGCACAAGAAACCTTACTTCTTCCCTCCAAAAGTGGTATTTGGAAAATTTTACCTTTAGTTGATGTGCTCGGAGAGTATCCATGATTTCTTTCAGATGTTGAGCATGCTCTTCCTCATCCTTTGAAAAGATCAAGATATCGTCTACGAAGACAACCACAAATTTGTTGAGGAATTCTCTGAACACTCTGCTCATTAGGTCTACGAAATAAGCGGGTGCGTTTGTCAAGCCGAAAGGCATGACAAGCCACTCGAAGAAACCATGTTGGGTTCTGAATGCCGTTTTATCAATGCTATCTTCAGCTACTCTTAGCTGATGGAACCCAATTGCCAGATCAAGTTGGGAGAAAACTGACGCACCTACAAACTGATCAAACAAATCGTCGATTCGGGGTAGAGGGTGCCTATTTTTCTTGGTCAATTTGTTTAACTCCCTATAGTCAACACAGTGGCGAAGCGAACCGTCTGCTTTGGTTGCGAACACCACTGGAGCACCCCATTCCGAAATGCTCCGTCTAATGAACCCCTTCTCGAGAAGTTCTTTAACCTGCTTACTAAGCTCCTTTCTCTCCTTTGGGGCCATGTTTCTGACAGGTAAAGCTACGGGCTTTGCATTATCCACAAGATATATGCAGAAGTCTATTTCCCGCTTCGGAGGTAAGCCTTTCACCTCCTCGAAGACATCCGGATATTCTCGGACTACTCTAACCGACTGCAAATTCTCAACAGAAGCATCAAGCGACTCTAGATAACTAAGCATAACAGCATTCAAGGGATTACAAGAAATTTCTGGAGTGTTACCAAGCCGAGTCAAGAGTATAACTACTCTTTTCTCACAATCAAGAATGGCACCATTACCGGATAACCAGTCCATGCCTAAGATCAAACCGTATCCCGAAAAGCCCAAAACAAAGGCATTACAACTAAACTCAATGCTGAGAATAGAGATTTTCAAACCCAAACAAACCATTAACAAATAAGCGGAGCCCCTAATTGGACTTGAAACTACTAAGGGATCCTCAACCATACTAGTGTCTAGATGCAGAGATTCTACTAAAGTAGATGAAATAAAGGAGTGTGATGCACCAGAGTCAAAAAGTGTGCGAACTGGATGATCATAAAGATAGACTACACTTTCTACAGAAATATTACTACCTCGTTCCTGTAGAGGTGCCACTAGTGCATGAACTTGACCCCTTGAAGTGGATCAAGCTTTCTGTCCCTGCCCTCTCTTCTTTGGGCGGTCCTTAGCTTGGTGCCCAGTCTCTCCGCAATGGAAGCAACCACCCATCTTTGCCTTCTTCTTCCGGCAGTCTTTCTCTATATGTCCAACTATGCCACAGAAATTGCACTTTCTTCTCTCATGGGACTTTTTGTTCTTCTCTCCTTTCTTGAAGTCCGTCTTCTTGGCCTGTAAACCTTCTTTCTTTTCTTCCACCTTAGTCTCTTTCTTGCCGTGGTCTTCCTCGTGTAGCAACGCCATGTCCACCAAGCTTTCATAAGTTGCTCCCGTGGATACATGGGTCATAGCAAGGCTGTGTAGAGGCTCATTCAGACCTCTGATGAAGCAAAGCGCCTTCTTGTGTTGGGTAATTACTAAGTCCAGCCCAAATCTGGCCAACTGATTAAACTGATTGACGTACTCCCTAATCGTCATGCTTCCCTGTTTAAGAGCTAGGAACTTCTCCATTTGCAGGGTTCTTTCAGCGTGGGAGAGGAATTTCAACTCAAACCTTATCCTGAAATCTTCCCATGTTTCTACTGGCCTCTGAGCATTAGTGACCTCCCACCAATAGGGAGCTTCATCTTTGAGTAACCACACTGCTAGCTGTATCTTTTGCCTGTCATCAACTCCGAAGTTGACAAACAGATCCTCGGTCTCCTTTAGCCAGTTTCTTGCTCCTACAAAGGGTTCTATCCCATGAAAGTCTTTTCCACCCATACCCTTGAAGTCTCTACATGTTTGGGCAAAAGCATTTCCAAGAGGAGGAGGAGGAGGAACCGGTGCCACTGGGGGAGGATGGATATCTGCCGAGCCCGCGCCATTGGCCCTAGCTACTCCTTCTGGAAGGTTAAGGTCTCCAGACATGCTGAAACAGAAAGGAAAGATTCAAAATGAAGGATAGAGAGAGATATTACACATGGCTTTGGGGGATTATGCCTTTTAAAATATAACACTTTTTCTTTAAAAATGCTTCTTTAAACTTTCTTTTGAAAACAATTTCAAAAACTTTTATCTTATCTGGTAAACCTATGCTCTGATACCAAGTGAAACACCCCACCTCCGTTAGGGTCACTCACAAAGGGAATGCCCTAATTTTGGTGGAGGTTTATAAGTATAAGTCACAGATAAACACAAGACAGATATAAACACATATATTTTAAACAGCGGAAAACAACAGACTTTTATTTCATCAAATACGTGTTCATACAAAACATTTCCATAATTGTCTCATAACACTTCCCAAAACATTACATTCTCATAACTATCTTGATTTTTAAAGAAGCATAAAATATAAATAAAGTAGCAAAAATACCCATAGTGATATCCAGAGCCATGATCCAAGCAAAAGGGATCCAAACCATACATCTACTGTCTTGAAGCTTGCAAAGAGTCTGACTAAGCTGGGTTGTTTCCTCCCTATGGACCTGGGGGGGGGGACGAAAGAGAAGAAGATGAAAAGAAAATAGAGTTAGACATAAAGCCTGAGTAAATCTAGTGATTCTTCAGTATGTGAATAAGAAAAGGGCATGATAGATATAAACTGAAATAGGATAGTATCATAACTAAGGGAGTGTAGTCCAGAATCGAATATACTATCGTACCCACACTATATCTCTGCATCAACTAGAATTATTCTAACTGGCACCCCATGCTGAGGGTGAAGTGATCCTTTTTGTTTTTCTAAAGATCGGCTCCTACTCGCACATGTGTCATACGGCTCCCCCAAGAATTGTAGATACCCATGCTGGTCCCACCATGGGGTGTATCAAGACCATTGGTGGCGGCCCCAACACAATTTCTAGAAGACATAGGTTATACTAGTGGTGCCACCCAGTGCCCTGTTTGTCTGCTCCGGAGTGTGTGTACGCTCGCACCCCGTTAGAACCCACACTGTGCACCCACCGCTGCCGTTATTTGACCGCTTACAATCAGCCCAGTAATCGTGCCCCACCCTGCCTAGTTTCAGGGTACCATGATACCTAAATTGGGTTAGTGCTGAAACGGGTCCCTCGTTACTAGGGTTTTCTAGTCAAACATGTTAAGTGGACAAGTGTTTGTATATACCTAACCTCACCCATCAATACTTGTTAACATGTTGAATTTGGTTAATTGTTTTCAGTTGACTTAACCCTACCATCTGTCCTCATCCTTTTAGAGCACCGACCACTCGCATTAGACAGATATCGCTATGGTTACTGGATGTGCCGGTTGGTTCTGGGCAAGTTTACACTGTAGCTCAGTCTAACCTCGGGTCCTTATTGGGCTCAATGTTTAACCACCCACATTGGATAGGTATTGTTGTGACTACTGGACAGCCGGGCGGGTCCGGGCAGGTTTACGTCACAACTCAATCCAACCTTGGGTTAAACATATCGTATTTTCTAAATCTACATATTTTATTACTTCTCAATTTTTATATGTAAATGTCATGTCCTTTATTTTTGGGTATAACAATTCATACCGCTAAAATGTCATAGCCGTTGGCATGCGCCAAACATGCCAACATATATATTTTTATTATGTTTTACACCCAACGCTATTACCCCCGTTTGTACGTTCAAAATGTTATAACTAATGTTGGGCTCGACACAATTCAGCCCAACTTTATAAATGTGAGAAAAGGGGAAATCAAGAACATGTAATATTTTACATTAAATAAAGGTGTGTAGCGTATGAACTTGCAATTTAGCGATTCAATTAACATAAACATTGGATCATGTGAACTTGCATTCAAATAGGCATATAACTAAATGGGTGACACATGAAATGGCATAACTTTGGATTTGCCTAGATGTCAGTTTAAACATATGTAACCTGGCATAATATCAAACACCAAACTAACATGTTACATGTTCATAAAATGTCCACTTTTTTGACATAATTCAAAGGTGTAAACTATCTTCAAATTACGAAGCCTATTTTAACATGAAACTTGCATAGTTTATGTAACCCAAACGATGCTTAACATAGATCCAATTATACTTACAATGAACATGAGACATATACATAGGTTTTTGGCTCATGGAGGAAAATTTAGAACATGTTTACATAAGTGTTAATTCAGACTTAAAGGATGTATATAATCCATGCTATCACATAAACATAAAGGGATCAAATTCCAGTTTTTACCACAAACTTGCAACCGCTATTACTTTCATATACAAATGTCCAATAGACTTGCATAAATAAATTCATGCCACAAATATCAATACACAAATCATGACAGAATCATTACAATATACAGAATTTACATCAATATTAACTAACAAAATTCTATTTTCATTTACATCGAATCACATCTCAGTTTTTATTCATATTCTGAAAGATAACTATACTTACAACGAGTGACGAATTCTGGTTTTCTGATTTCTGTATTCTGATTTGGAGATGCTCTCCTTTGGGTAGCAAAGTTGTGTTGATTAATTGGATTAAGCTTTAGTTTCTTCTTAGTTTGACTTGTCTCCCTCTTGAAGGTTACGCTCAACTCCTTCCCGGCAGCATGACGACTCCAATCTTATTTTTTTTATGTGAATTTTAGTTGAATCTTAGGGTGTATATATAGAGTTTTCAAACTGTTTTGAGTCGTCAGATGAAGACAGGAGGAATCTAGACCATACAAAGTCCAACAGAGCCAATCAAGAGATGACATGTTAGCTGAATGACACAGCGAGCCACAGAAATTCGAGCCAGAGCTAAACCAAGCCAGTCAGGCCGACCAGGCAGGTCGACCTGCAGTTCGACACCCAGGTCGACTCTATGGTCGACCTAGGGGTGACCAGGTCGACTGCATGGTCAACCCTAGGGTCGACCTGGTCACTGGGCGGGAACTTTCCTGCCCAGCCCAGTTTGAGTTAAATTTTCGAATTTGGAATTCGAACTGAGCTGTTTTGAATTTAAAATTTTATTCTGAAACTTCCGAAGGTCATAACTCCTTCATATGGAGTCCGATTCGCGCAAACTCAGACTCTATCTCAACCAGATTTCCGAGACGAACACAATGGCATAAGCCATTTCCCTTAATTCTTTCAGTTAGAATTAATTATACTTTAATTTATGAATCTTAATGTTATAGAATATACGGGGTGTTACAAAATCCGAGCCTCGTATTTGCGATAACTCATATAATTATGTATGTTATTCCCCTTTGGGTTAGGAATCGCATATCTGCGATTTATTTTCAGACATAACTATTTGTGTAGAGATGGTACCTAAACATCAGTCTCGTCAAAATCCTGAAGAAGCAGCTATGTCTAGTAAGGATGGAAGTTCTGTCTAGGTGACTGATACCACATCAACTATTGTCCCCGAAGCAAACATTAGTCAGGATTTCCCCCAACCCCGACCTCTTGATAGGGTACCTTCCGATAGTCATAAAACAGCACTCCCTTTTGGTTCATATAAGCAGATGTGTGTTTGGTTTGGATTCTCGGAAGATGAAATTAAATTTTCGGGAAAGGATGATTTGCCTGACCAACCACCCACCGGGTATGTTATAGTCAATCGCCATATGATTTTAAGTGGAGCAGTCCCCACTTTCAATCCTCATTTGGAATCGAATCTATGGCGCTTGGCTATTGCCCCATACCAATTGCATCCCAATATCTATTTTATTATAATGGGACTTTACGTACTTTTTATGAGAGTCAAACAACGAGCGCCTACATTTCAAGGTATTTTTTCTTTATATGCCTTTAAAAGAAGGAAAATAGATCGTCCCTCTTTTATCTTTGTTGAAGGCAAGTATTCCAGAATTATTACCGGCTTAGTAGAAAGTGTTAGGGGATTCCCGGATCAATACTTTTATGTTTGATGCCCCGTTAACTTTTATGGCCGATGGATGGAAGGAGGTAATCACTCTTGCTTGAGGTTCTCTATTTTCTTTTTAAACATTGATTTTAAATTCCTTCTTTACTTTACAGAAATTCCTTTTGATCAAGGCGTTGTTCTTGATCAAACCCTTCTTGATTCTTTGAAAGCTGTCGATGAGACCGAGAGAAGCAGACAGTTCTTGCTTACGGAAAGATTCCTCCGCCAGTATCAATTACTTTACCCCTCACGGTCTATTGAACAAACCCACCTAATAAGAAAAGGGTTACTGGCAAATCTTCCGCTAAAAAGGCTTCTTTGAAGAAATGTTCAGATCATGGAAGTAGTAACAAAACTTTGTCAAAATCTCTGTTACCTTCAATTGTTGGAGAAGACATCCTTCATTTGAAGGTAAGGAAATTGAGGAAGGCAGAACTTTTGTAAGGGATGAAACAATCTCTGAGAAAGTTATCGAGAATCCCATTGCCCCAGTTACTCAAGAAGAGGGTTCTACGGGAACCTTCAGGAGCTTAGGTGATCTGGACACTGCTAAAGATCTTAGTTAGGGTGACACCATGACTTCTGACCCTGCAATTCTAGCCACAAAGTCTAGTGCAGAAAAAGCTTGGGAACTTGCTCAATTGCGTGGGAAAACACTTGATTTAGACACTCCTCTTGAAATTGGTTCGTTACTGGGCGTGCATTAGAAAATATAGACGCCATAAGCTCTTTATGTTTTCCATAAATCTTATAGTTTATATATATATATATATCAACTTAAGTGCTAAAACTCTCCTTTGCCCCCCTTTTTCCTGATGCAGGAACGAGGCACTCGTTATCAGACAGCTTCTTTCAACAGACTAGTTCTGTTAACCCACATAGTTTTTTACAGTCACGTCTTTCCCATCACTTGAAGCATTCTCAATAATCTTTAGATCCTCAACCTCAGCACACTTCCGAGCTTTCATTGACTAGACATCGGAGGAAGTGAAAGCATGATCATGTATCCAACATAGGTGATAAGGACAGGGAGCAGCACCAGAAGAAGGGAGAGAGGAAGAGCAGAGGTGATAAGGACAAGGAGCAGCACCAGAAGAAGGGAGAGAGGAAGAGAAGCAGAGACAAACGAGGCAAGGATGAAATTCTGAAACGTCATAAGCCAACTGAGATTTCAGATCCTGATATCCTCATTCCTCCTGAACAACCCTTTACTACTTCTCAATCCATTGTCCCGACTTCTACTCAGATCTAGATGATCCTTGACAGGTCTCCCTATAAACTTCCGCCTGGAAATTTGAAACTTAAGGATCGATTTGGAGGTTGGGATCTAAGAGGAATGTTATTCGACTTGGATTCACACCTGAATGATAAGAGGGATGCTGTGATGAGCTGGGCACTATAAAGAGCTGCATGCTTACCCAACTCGATACTATCAAGAGTCAACTTGAAATGCGGTTAGATATGGTCATAAGAAAAACCAAAAAATGATTTGAAGCATGAAACAAATTTGGCTATGAGTTTCAAATGTTGAACACCTGACATCTTGAGTATATTGAAACTTTGGAAAATGACAAGGCTGAAATGGTCCATGTGATCAATTCCCAAGGGTCTGAAATTGCATCTTTAGTAGATAGAAATACTAGGGTAAATAGCTTAGAAGCCTAAAATGAGAAGCTTAAAAGAGAGTTTGAGGTTGCTAGAAAACAAGTTCAAGAAGCTCAATCTACCAAAGAATTTTCTGAATCTCAATTGGCTTTGGAAAAGCAAGCTTCGGCTTCTTATCAACAGGAAAAGGCAGTTCTTGAAGACAAGATTATTTCCCAGAGCAAAGGTCTTAAAGTTCTGGAAGAAGATAAAACCAAACTGACTAGTTCTCTTGAACAGGCTAGGGTTAAAGTTGACGACACTTTGTTCCAATTTTATGTTTATAGCGTCATGAGTCATGGAAGATTATGCTATTTGAAAGACGACTTTCCATGAACTCTGGCTCTAGTTTGGGAACAAGTGCTTATATACTCTAAAGGTGCATAAAATAATGTTCTTCAGGAGACTCTCCTAGAAGAAGAAGAACGCGAGGCTTTGGCTAAAGGCATGAAGGTACTGATGGATGAGCGAGCTCAATCCTTTGGCGAGAAAATCCCAGATGCTACGGCTATCCATGCTCCATCCAGCCTTGCCAATGTTGAGATTTCAAGTTCTCAGACTCCTCCTATGGACCCTCTGGTTGTCCATACTGACAAGAATGTTACTGAAGTTCATCCTACTGAGGAGCATATTGTCCAGGAAGATACAATTAAGTAGTGTGCAGGGAATAGTGAAGAAAACGATAACACCTCTTTTGAATGTAAATGATTATGAAGTTGAGCTCATAAACCCGCAAGCCCCAGGTAAAACTGATATTCATCAAACCATACCAAATTTGTATTATCTTATTTCTTCACCCGGGTTTGCCAAATTTCGTGCTCACTATTCCTTTGTGCTAGGTTTGCCTTCGTTGCCTCTTTTTCCTACTGTGCCACCACCGTTCAAGCTGCTACTGTCGATTCGATCTTAATGTCAACTAGCATAAGCCCGCATATCACTTCTCCCCTAGGTGATACATCATTACTTACTGCATCTGACCTAGAAGCTATTGGTTATTATTATAGTAATGATGAGGACGAGGTTAGGGATACTAAGGCTCTGTCTACTTTAAAACATAGGACGAAGCATGCTGTGAGTAAGCCGAGAATTATCAACCTATCTTCTCCTGAAAGTCCTTGAGCGGACAAAGAAGCGAAAGATAGAAGCAAGGCAGCCGATAAGCCTCCCCTTTCCTCTATCAAACAATCTTTACAGTCTAGCGATGGGAGGAAAAAGAAGTAGTATTTGTGATTTTAGTGCTTTTATTTCAATCTGTTTCCCTTCTTGTGGTACATTTAGACTGGTTGTATATGCGAGTGTCGGTCCTCGCTTACTACTTTATGCCTATGTTGTGACATCCGTCCACAGCCCCCGTACTATACAAGAGGAATAATGCGCTAAAAGGTGTGTCAGGCAGCTATGGACGATCATCAGGGTATGGTAGATAAATGAAACCTGTCGTAAACTCACAGCGTAAGGATAAAATATAATAGAATATATACAACAGGTAGTGATAGTGAAGCAGAAAACAGTAAACTTTCATGACAACTAGAAAGTATTTCCCATACGCGTGGATAACAACAATAATGTTTGTACGATTTTCCTCACTACAACACTCAGAGAAATAACAAAGAGTGGAAACAAATACTAGATAGTAATAAATTGGTATGTGAGCCTCCTGCTCGCCATCTATCAACATCATCGTCCTCACTAAAGCAATACATGCCACTTGTTACTCAGTCTACCCATCCACAACCGGATGAACATCCCAAGGTAATAAGAGAAACCATAAAACCTTGAGTCAGACAACAGTCTTAGTGAGGAATAAAACAGCTAACAAACTTCATCAATAAAGTATATGAGAATGGGTAAATAATCAACTAATCTACCCAGCTTCAGAGAAGAACTCTCAATTTCCTTCCTGTAACAACCTATAGTTCTATAACATTAAGATTCCACGAATTAAAGTGTACTTAATTTTAAATGTGAGAATTAAGGGAAAGGGGTTACGCCATTGCGTTCGTCTCCAAATTCTGCTTGAGATAGAGTCCGAGTTTGCGTGAATCGGACTCCGTATGTAGAAGTTACGGCTTTTAGAAGTTTCAGGAATTTAAAATAAAACCAGCTCGAATTCAAAAATTCGAAATTCAAAATAAATGCCAGGGCTGGGCGGGAAATTTCCCGCCCAGGACCCAGGTCGACTAGGGAGTCGACCTCGGTCGACATAGGTCGACCAGGGGGTCGACCTGGGGGTCGACCCCTCCTCGGCCCAGATTTGAAAACTGACTGGCTGCTGCTTGTGATGATTTTCTGAGTCATTAGGGCTTGTGTGGCAAGTTCTGGTTGGTTCTCTTAGGTTTGGATGGCTTTGATTGGTCCTAGGTTGATCTGGCGGCTTACAATAATTTAAAACTCTATATAAACACCCCTAGACTCAAATCCTAATTCATTAATCAAAGTAATGGCGCCTCCATGCTGCTAAAATCTAAAGTGATCTAGCCTCCACCATTAATCAACTTAATTCAAGTTAAAGAGAACAACAACCAACGCCTACATCAACGGATAGCTTTCCAACGCCAGAAATTAGATCTCAGAATCTTTCTTTTCTCTTTTAAACCATGATCTGTGAGTTCACGTTATTTTAACAAGATAACTTATCTAAAGTTATCATGATAAAGTGATAAATTGTGTTTATATGCTATGCCTGTAATGTAATTCACCAAGATTGCAAGTTTACCTAAACCTATCACAAGCTTCATCATTTTCATATGTCACCTATGTTACATGCCTGTTATGCTCATATGTTACATGCCTGTTTGTGTTCAGATTTGTGCCGTTTTGACTTTCTTCCCTCTCCTTTTTCCCTTTTCTTTTTATGAGGTTAGGCCACCTTTGGATCTAACCATTCTTCGTCAATTTATGCGAACGAACAACGTGGGAACGATGGGGAAAAGTTTGGGAAAATTATTATGACATGTAATTTGGCCTATGTTTGTGGTAATTGTGATAATTGGGCATAAAAATTGATGTTGGCCATAGTTGGGAAAATTTGGGTATAACATGTAAAACATGTAATTGTGGCATAATTGGGTTTGGGTGTAAATTTGGCATAACCTATAAACTTGTGATTATAGGTATAAAAGTGATTAGAAACTTGTCACCTAAATTTGGGAAAAAGGGGAAAACCTAATCTGTATGAACTTAGGTTAATGAACGCCTACGATACGAGGTTAGGTATGTTGTTGTGCAAGCCTGCCCGGAACCGCCCGGCATGTCCAGCAACCACAACATTACCTAATGTGAGAGGTCAAAGGCTTGAACTAAAAGCGTAATAAGGCAAAGACATGAGGTTAGATGGGTTTGCGGTGTAAAACTTCCCGGAACCACCCGGCATATCCAGTAACCATAAACGGTGTCTAATGTGAGAGGTCTTGAAGAATTACGATTAAAATTAACTAAAGAACACTTAACCTAGACATGTGGTTGACATGGGAATATTGAGGGGTTAAGTGGGAAATTCCTAGTAGGGACCAAGCTTAGGAGGGAGGCATGTGTCAAGTGTGGGGACTCGTTTCAACCAGTAACCCATTTAGTATCCCAGTGATCTCGCACTAGGTCGAGGACGGGACATGCTTACTTGGGTTGATTGTAAGAGGTCAATTAAAGGATAGCGGTGGCAGTGAAAGTCCAACGGGGTCATATGCGTGCATGAGTACAAGCTGGTGGGTAAGACGTTGTTGCATCATGTAGGTATAAGCCGTGCCTTCTAGTCGTATCGGGTTGCCACTTTAGGGAATGATACACCCTACTGTGGGACCATCATGGGTATCTACGAGTTAGGAAGCCGATCGAATGGGCCTGGGTAGTGGGAACACCTAGTGGAGATAGGAGTAGGCGGCACCTATGACAGCAGCTAGGGGTACACGAGGGACTACCATATTTCTTACCTTATTTACCTTGTCATACCTGTTATATTACAGTCATTCAATTTATCCAGTTTATTTCCTTATCTTGTTGCTTTACTTAATTGTATTATTAAAGTTACTGGACTCGCCAGACTTTATGTCTGACCTCGTTTTGTTTCCACCTATTTTCTTCCTTCCCCCCAGGTCCTCAGGGTGGGAATAGCGGAGCTTAGCTTGGATTTCTTTCTTGGAGAGCTTTGGAGTGCTGAGAGTAAAGCTCGGCTTCATTATCTTTATCTTTTCTTTATGGCAATTTGTAGTAGTGGGATTATGTCTTTATTTTATGTACTCTGGTTTTGTCAAGATGGATATTATGTACTTGACTCTAGTCTTTGGTTTTTGGATTATGTAAACAACTTAATTGCTTTCCGCTGTTATGAATAAAGTTCTAACTTTTAAAGTTCTGTTTTATATCTGTCTTGTTGTTAAGTTTCTGTACTATACACACTTAAACGCTCCATGGAAGTTAATCCATTCCCTTTGTGAGTGACATTAATGGACGTGGGGTGTCACATTCCCAATTACATGACAATGATAGCCTTTACAATCCATACACCCAAGTACTACAAATAGCCATGACTCGGACTCGGTCTAAACACCAGAGTAGTGGAACAAAGAATCCCCTGTGGTAGAGCACCCCGTCTGGAATGATGTAACGTAATGATTTTCAGGTGAGTGCTCGTCTGTCTTTGCGACGTTCGGGGGGGATTCCATGCTGTAAGTAGTTCTTGATTAGCATCATCCATGACTCGGACTTAGTCTTCATCTTTGCAACTGAATCAGTCTGCATCTGATCGATGCTCGAAGAGTCGAGTACTTCGACGGGTGCAAGCCCCATAAGCTATGCATCCTCGAAGCTTGCCAGTTTGGATAAGGAGTGAGCCTTTTCATTTTGTCCATGAGGGATGTATGTGATGAGGTACTAGTCGAAGTTGGTGAGGACTTCGCGGACCCGAGCGAGGTAGGTAGCGAGTCATGCCCTCTGGCTTGATACTGTCCCAGAACCTGACGCATGACGAGAAGCGAGTCCGTGAATATTCGGATCACTTTGATGTCGAGTTCAATTGCAATCTTAAGTCTGACTATCAAGGGTTCGTACTCGGCATCATTGTTGGTAGCAAGAAAATCGAGCTTCAGAGCATAGAATATTGTGTGTTCTTCGGGAGTGATGATGTAGTGACCCGGAAATTTGCGACCTTGATTATCCGATATACAACACATATCGAACATCAAGAGAGGGAAATACCAGATGGTTTATGAAAGAAATTAGAGGGTGAGGATAGATAAGATAGAAACTTAGAATAGAAGAAGAAGAAGAAGAAGAAGAACACAATATCAGAGTAACACGAATCTCGCAGCGGAACGAATAACATATAATATATATAACATAACTTTGAAAAATAACTCTGTACTTGAATATGCATCATTATCAAAGTACATCACTTACAACACAGCGGAAATAACTATAGCTATATAATCCTGAAGCCTCCTGCTCCAAGCTCTTCCAGTATATCTGTAAATTCCTGACTACTTGACTGCCCGTACAAAATTGGGCACCCAAGTGTTTAGGGAAAACAAAACAAAATAAACTCCGGGTCAGTCATTGGACTGGTATGAGTAAAACAGTTTGAGCCATTACACGAATCTCATAAGACCACACCGTATAACGGAACGGGTTTTTCCCTTATGAGAATCCAAAATATCTTTATATAAAAAAACCTTTTGATATTATAATAATGTCTATCAACCACAATATAATAATCATCTAGCAGAAACGCTTCCATGTCACGTTCTACATATATAGTATACAATCAAAACCGCAAGCACGTATTGGGTAATGGATTTCCAACTATGACAAGGTATGGAACCACCTTTCGCTAGTGTACTTCTAGAGAGGAAGACACTGGGTTCAACAAGAACATCTTGCAACCCGGCCACACATGACCGACCACTCATTTTGCTTGACTGTATTGAATGTATATCACCAACGGTTGGGATCAGCAACCGTTTCTCGAATGGGACAGCATCGACAATAGATTTTTAGAAGTAAATGAAACTCTAGATCAGGTGACTATACACCCTAATAGGTGCGACCTACATAGCCATGTTGCCTGCCCGATTTCTGTCATTTACCGGATGTGAGGCTAGAAGCTACGCTTATCTTTTTACATATCATATCTTCATTCACTTAGAATGACACATCGTCATACCCGCCAAATCACAAATTGACTTATCCAAAAATATCACGGGTATAAAGCTAAGAGAAACGAATTCCTCCGCCACCAACGTAAATACGTTTGAAACAATCAACTTACGTGATCTACTAGATATACTCTGTCAGACCTTTGTCCATACAAGTTGTCCTAGGACTAGACAACCCGAAGGCACTATTTAGAATATCCATCTTAGGCAATGTTATCTAAGATTTATACAATAGCCCTTACATTTTACTCCGTCTTCAATTAACTTTGGCATATATGATTCGCAACGCTTATGCCAATACAGAGTGGTTCTTTGGATAATAATCCAACCGGTCTCTATATATTAACAACGTTAAAATGGTCAAAAACTTTGATAGTCTGTGATTTAACTATTAAAGAAAAACAAGTATGCAAACAACGATATTATTTCTAGATGGAAATTATATCGATCAATCATCATTCATATATATATATATATATATATATCCTCATTTTCTGTGTTTAGAAAATGTACGTTATTAACACTGGAAAACATTTCCATGGCTTAATTACGTATCACTATTCTTCCACAACTATCAGTCCCTGTTTGTAAACTAGTATAAGAACAATTCCCTAAGTATTAATCCCGAAGGCCGAAACCAACATCAGATAGACACTTAGAAAACCATTCAATTTACTAATCTCTAGTCTGTTTCTAATTTTGCATAACTTTATTTGATTTACTCTATTTCGAATTACTAATATTCGATAAACTCTATTTCGAATAACTTTATATTCAATTAACTCTAATCGACTAATTCTAACTCGATTTATTTCCTTTATACAATCCATTACGTTTCTAACACTTAAGTCTTATTTAAAATTTCCCTTTTATAACTCAATTTATTTCGTAAATAAATAATTCCTTTTATAACCTTTATTTGTAAATGTTTTACAAATATTTCTCTTCCTATATTTGTCTATTTATTTTCTAAATAAATAATCCTCTTATACTTCTATTTATTTTCTAAATAAATATTCCATTTTAATTCTATTTATTTAACAAATAAATAATTCTTTTCTATCTTTCTATTTTACTTGTAAATGTTATACAAATATTTCTCTTTTTATTTTATTTGTAAATGGTTTACAAATATTTCTTTTTTTCTATTTGTCTGACAAATATTTTCCTTTATATTTGTTTTTACAAATATATTTCCTTTATATTTGTGTTACAAATATTTTACCTTTATATTTGTTTTACAAATATTTCTCCTTTTCAACTCTTTGATTTTATAATTATTTCCCTTTATAAAATCCTTTTCCTTTTATATATAAAATCCATTGATTTTGTATAATAATTTATTTTCAAAATATACTTTGAAAATCCCCTTTTTACCTCCCAATATTTTTCACGGTATTTAAAATACCAAATCACAATGATCGATATCATTGAAACACACATCATCATCAACACATTTTATATCACATCATATATTACAATATATGAAAATAGTAAAATAAATGTTGAGGAACCCAGTTGGGTCCCTCCAACCTGTTTCCCTGCATCACAAATGTTAAACAGAATAATATACATCAATTTCATTACAACATGAAATATACTGATACATAATCCATATTTGATTGTCGATATATATATATATATATATATATATATATATATATATATATATATATATATATAACTTATATCTATGTTTTCAATCAAATCTATTTAACAGTCCAAACGATCAATACACAGAAATCAATCAGCATTTATCAAAATAAAGTATAGTTTATAAAAATATAAACTGAACAGAGTTAGTGAGTTTTACTCGCATTGGACGATCATCGTTAATAACGATAACCATCGCTTGATTCAGATGGACAATTTATTTCGCTATAAATTGTAACGGGCTCGGATTCACTTCTAGTCAGTTCCATTGTGTTGCTCCCGTCCATACGATCCCAACGGATCGTGTTTCGCTGAATTTGAATAACGTATGAGTAACTTATGAATTTCACAAGCTAATATACTAATTTAAATAGAATTAACTATATCTATTTAAATCATGGGCCTTAACTTTCTCTCTTGAGCCCAACACCCCACCCGTATAAACCCAGCCTGCTCCATCATTTTCCTCTTCTTCTTCCGTTCAGCAAACCCACGAAACTGCTTCTCCTTATCCTCTTTTCTTCGATCCATTCTGCCACTACACTCCATGAAATCCAAAAGTGAAATAAAAGTTTCCACCTCCATTCAACTCTCTCCAATCCTACACCAGACTAGAAGAACTCGGCTTCATCCTACAGGTCGCGATACCTCTCAATCACCACAGTGACCTGCGTCACTTTTGAAAACCGAAATCCATAAATGGTTTAAGGTAGGTGTGGTTTTTCAGTAACAAGTTCAAATTCACTAACGATTTGAGCTAAAACACACTAATTCTTGATCGAACTCCAACCCTAGCTCGCAATATCACTTCCGCAGTATACCAACAATGACGTCGAACCATATCAAAACGAGTTAGAATTGAAGCTGGAGGCCAAACAAAGGCAGTGATACACGTTTTGGGTTTTATAGAGATTTATATGATTTTCCTTGGTTTTTTAGACAACCACGTTTCTTGTTTGGAGACCAAAGAAAATGGCCGGTGAGGAAGGGGAAATCGTGGCGTGCATTGTACCTTTAGTTAACGCATTATTTAGGGTAAAAAGAAATGTTTTTATCCAATTTTATTTTATATTTTTAATCGATTTGTGTTTGTACTTGTCCATTAAAAATTCCTGTGACCTCATACGATACCTAAAAATCATGAAAATCGACATGCATATTCAGTTCGACATAACGGTCCCAACGAAACTAGTTTCGACGAATTCCGACTTCGTTTGCTCACACAGCGTATTTTTAACCGTCAGAATATCGACTGTTTTTCACTTTAAAAATCGGTACGGCCACACAGTGACTCTAAAAATCACGGAACTTGGAATCTAACAATAATTTAATATTGCGGATCCAACAAAATTGGTTTCGTCGAAAACCGAGGTCGTTTGCAAAACTAGCTATTTTTAAAGCTCTGAATGACCCATTTAAATATATAAATATATTTAAATATAATTAAATTAAATATTTATAAATGAATATTACCATATATATTCACAGTGGAATACCATACAGCTCCAGAATAATCCTATATGGATTTCTAACTCGATATTTCATCATCAGAGTTATATCGATATTCGATTTATATTGAAAATCCTTTTATAACGTAAATAAAGCGTTGCAAATTATAAAGGAATTCCACAGCGACTTTTCTAAAATTTGATTTGGACGTAAATCAAAATCTACACGACGAAATCCCGATTTTTCTCTTCCATTAGAAAAATAAACTGTAGAGCCATTTCAAGCTCGATTTTAATTATAATATAATTATACGTTCAAATTGTCATTTATATAATATATATTCGTTATTCAAATTCAATTCTAAACTGAATTATATATTTTGAATTGCCCCATTCACACCATTTCGCCATTTCAGCCAATTCTGATTATTTCAGAATTAAATATATTATTTAATTATTATATTAGTTAAATTATTCAAAGTTATTTAATTCAACGACCATTAAATCCTCTTAATCACCTTTTAAATAATTAAATAAATTAATTATATATCGTAGAAAAATGTGGGTCATTACATTCTTCCCCACTTAAAATAATTTCGTCCTCGATATTGCTAAGGTAGAAAATAAACCCTATCGACCGGTTAGAACTAATTTGTTCACTTTTTAAATTCAGTTTCAACTGAACCAATTTAAATTCAATTAAATTATTAATTAATTCTTATCAACGAAAAGTTTCAAAAATCCTGAAAATTTTCTAACACCTTAACTTTTTGAAAAATTTCACCAGCACCTCCTTTGTACTAGTCAATAGGTCAAACTCCAACTCACCTCTCTGGGCCATCTCCAACCCAAAAGAAAATCAAACAGCCAAGCGGCTTGCCAATTCGGCTCATAAATCTTATATCTAATAGAAATATAAACTTGTACCTTTTTGTCAGCATATCATTATATCCTTTCCACCTGTTATCAATTCAGTAGATACAAGGGTCATCCCAATCAAATTCCAATCTTTCTTTATCCACAAATCCAACCATTCGCTTTTACCTAAGTCGAATTCAATTTCAAATCAAAGTTCCATTTTTGATTTTTCAAATTCTTAACTCATCAATCCAATACCATTTCAGATTCTATCTCACAATTCAAAAATCTGATTCTACTTGATATCGTATCCAATTCAATTTGGTTTTTATTTTAAAACAGTCTCTTCCTTTTAAGTTTTAAACACCTTGGATTTTCTTAAAATCAAACAATCCTTTTCGAATTTCAAACAACTTGTTTCTCTCAAAACATTTCAAAACTAAAATTTTGGTAGTAATCCGTCACTTAGAAACTCGAAAATGAACAACGATGATGCACCATCGGAATTTATTTCCCAGCGATCAAAGTAAGTTCAATACTATATCACTTTTAAACACTTCCATTTCGAAATCATTTCAATATATCCTTCACGATGTTGTAAACAAATTTAAAACCTCCCAGGATTTTAAAATTCTCATATGTTCAATCCAGATTTAATTGCAGACACTAATCTGAATTTCCCATTTTTAATTTCAATTCTGACTTAAATTTCAGATTTAAATCATTCGTAACACTTATACGAATTCTGATTGGTTATCTACATAACCGTTTAATTTTATAATCTTACCCGATTATAATAACAACCAACACATTTTAATATTTCCAATATATATACTTGGGTAAAATTATTTCATTTACCCTCTTTCAAAACATACCATGTCGGTTTATCGTATTCAAGTGTTTAGAAACTCCTACCGATACAGTGGATCAAACTGATCGACTAGAATTCACAAACAACTCAACCAATAAATATCCACAATATAAAACAAATTTTTATATCAAATAACAAATACGCGCTCATATGTATACACTCAAACTCAAACTAGGGCATTACTAACCCTATCCCTACCGAGTCACGCCACAGAGCTAAGGTAATTCACTTAACCTTAAGCTCTGATACCAAATGTAATGACCCGGAAATTTGCGACCTTGATTATCCGATATACAACACGTATCGAACATCAAGAGTCGGAAATACCAGATGGTTTATGAAAGAAATTAGAGGGTGAGGATAGATAAGATAGAAACTTAGAATTGAAGAAGAAGAAGAACACAACATCAGATTAACACGAATCTCACAGCGGAACGAATAACATATAATATATATAACATAACTTTGAAATATAAATCTGTATTTGAATATACATCATTATCAAAGTACAGCACTTACAATACAGCGGAAATAACTGTAGCTATATAATCCTGAAGCCTCCTGCTCCAGGCTCTTCCAGTATATCTGTAAATTCCTGACTACTTGACTGCCGTACAAAATTGGACACCCAAGAGTTTAGGGAAAACAAAACAAAATAAACTCCGGGTCAGTCATGGGACTGGTATGAGTAAAACAGTTTAAAACAGTTTGAGCCATTACACGATATCTCATAAGACCACGCCATATAACGGAACGGGTTTTTCCCTTATGAGAATCCAAAATATCTTTATATCAAAAAAACCTTTTGATATTATAATAATGTCTATCAACCACAATATAATAATCATCTAGCAGAAACGCTTCCATCCCACGTTCTACATATATAGTGTATAATCAAAACCGCAAGCACGTATTGGGTAATGGATTTCCAACTATGACAAGGTATTGAACCACCTTTCGCTAGTGTACCTCTAGAGAGGAATACACTGGGTTCAACAAGAACATCTTGCAACCCGGCCACACATGACCGACCACTCATTTCGCTTGAGTGTATCGAATGTATATCACCAATGGTTGGGATCAGCAACCGTTTCCCGAATGGGACAGCATCGACAATAGATTTTTAGAAGTAAATGAAACTCTAGATCAGGTGATTATACACACTAATAGGTGCGACCTACATAGCCATGCTGCCTGCCCGACAGTCATTTACCAGATATGAGGCTAGAAGCTATGCTTTTCTTTTTACATATCATATCTTCATTCACTTAGAATGCCACATCGTCATACCCGCCAAATCACAAATTGACTTATCCAAAAATATCTCGGGTATAAAGCTAAGAGAAACGAATTCCTCTACCACCAACGTAAATACGTTTGAAACGATCAACTTACGTGATCTACCAGATATACTCTGTCAGACCTTCGTCCATACAAACTCTCCTGGGACTGGACAAACTGAAGGCACTATTCAGTATATCCATCTTAGGCACTGTTATCTAAGATTTATACAACAGCCCTTACATTTTACTCCTTCTTCAATTAACTTTGGCATATATGATTCGCAACGCTTATGCCAATACAGAGTGGTTCTTTGGATAATGATCCAACCGGTCTATCCATATTAACAACATTAAAATGGTCAAAAACTTTGATAGTCTGTGATTTAACTAACAAAGAAAAACAAGTGTGCAAACAACGATATGATTTCCAGATGGAATTTATATCGATCAATCATCATTCATCTATATATAGATATATATATTTCCTCATTTTCTATGTTTAGAAAATGTACGTTATTAACACTGGAAAACATTTCCATGGCTTAATTACGTATCACTATTCTTCCACAACTATCAGTCCCTATTTGTAAACTAGTATAAGAACAATTCCCTAAGTACTAATCCCGAAGGCCGAAACCAACATCAGATAGACACTTAGAAAACCATTCAATTTACTAATCTCTAGTCAGTTTCTAATTATGCTTAACTTTATTTGATTTACTCTATTTCGAATAACTAATATTTGATAAACTCTGTTTCGAATAACTTTATATTCAATTAACTCTAATGGACTAATTCTAACTCGATTTATTTCCTTTATACAATCCATTACGTTTCTAACACTTAAGTCTTATTTAAAATTTCCCTTTTATAACTCTATTTATTTCGTAAATAAATAATTCCTTTTATAACCTTTATTTGTAAATGTTTTACAAATATTTCTCTTCCTATATTTGTCTATTTATTTTCTAAATAAATAATCCTCTTATACTTCTATTTATTTTCTAAATAAGTATTCCATTTTAATTCTATTTATTTAACAAATAAATAATTCTTTACTATCTTTCTATTTTATTTGTAAATGGTATACAAATATTTCTCTTTTTATTTTATTTGTAAATGGTTTACAAATATTTCTTTTTTTCTATTTGTCTGATAAATATTTTCCTTTATATTTGTTTTTACAAATATATTTCCTTTATATTTGTTTTGCAAATATTTCTCCTTTTCAACTCTTTGATTTTATAATTATTTCCCTTTATAAAATCCTTTTCCTTTTATATATAAAATCCATTGATTTTATATAATAATTTATTTTCAAAATATACTTTGAAAATCCCCTTTTTACCTCCTAGTATTTTTCACGTTATTTAAAATACCAAATCACAATGATCGATATCATTGAAACACACATCATCATCAACAGATTTTATATCACATCATATATTACAATATATGAAAATAGTAAAATAAATGTTGAGGAACCCAGTTGGGTCCCTCCAACCTGTTTCCCTGCATCACAGATGTTAAACAGAATAATATACATCAATTTCATTACAACATGAAATATACCGATACACAATCCATATTTGATTGTCGATATATATATAACTTATATGTACGTTTTCAATCAAATCTATTTAACAGTCCAAACGATCAATACACAGAAATCATTCAACAGTTATCAAAATAAAGTATAGTTTATAAAAATATAAACGGAACAGAGTTTGTGAGTTTTACTCACATTGGACGATCATCGTTAATAACGATAACCATCGCTTGATTCAGACGGACAATTTATTTCGCTATAAATTGTAACGGGCTCGGATTCACTTCCAGTCAGTTCCATTGTGTTGCTCCCGTCCATACGATCCCAACGGATCTTGTTTCGCTGAATTTGAATAACGTATGAGCAACTTATGAATTTCACAAGCTAATATACTAATTTAAATAGAATTAACTATATCTATTTAAATCATGGGTCTTAACTTTCTCCCTTGATCCCAACACCCCACCCGTATAAGCCTAGCCTGCTCCATCATTTTCCTCTTCTTCCTCCGTTCAGCAAACCCACGAAACCGCTCCTCCTTATCCTCTTTTCTTCGATCCATTCTGCCACTACACTCCATGAAATCCAAAAGTGAAATAAATGTTTCCACCTCCATTCAACTCTCTCCAATCCTACACCAGACTGGAAGAACTCGGCTTCATCCTACAGGTCACGATACCTCTCAATCACCACAGTGACCTGCGTCACTTTTGAAAATCGAAATCCACAAATGGTTTAAGATAGGTGCGGTTTTCAGTAACAAGCTCAAATTCACTAACGATTTGAGCTAAAACCCACTAATTCTTGATCAAACTCCAACCCTAGCTCGCAATATCACTTCCGCAGCATACCAACAATGACGTCGAACCATATCAAAACAAGTTAGAATTGAAGCTGGAGGCCAAACAAAGGCAGTGATACACGTTTTGGGTTTTATAGAGATTAATATGATTTACCTTGGTTTTTAGACAACCACGTTTCTTGTTTGGAAACCAAAGAAAATGGCCGGTGAGGAAGGGGAAATCTTGGCGTGCATTGTACCTTTTGTTAAGGCATTATTTAGGTAAAAAGAAATGTTTTTGTCCAATTTTATTTTATATTTTTAATCAATTTGTGTTTGTACTTGTCCATTAAAAATTCCTGTGACCTCATACGATACCTAAAAATCATGAAAATTGGCATGCATATTCAGTTCGACATTACGGTCCCAACAAAACTGGTTTCTTCGATTTCCGACTCCGTTTGCTCACACAGCGTATTTTTAACCGTTAGAATATCGACTGTTTTTCACTTTAAAAATCGGTACGGCCACGAAGTGACTCTAAAAATCACGGAACTTGGAATCTAACAATAATTGAATATTGCGGATCCAACAAAATTGGTTTCGTCGAAAACCGAGGTCATTTGCAAAACTGGCTATTTTTAAAGCTCTGAATGACCCATTTAAATATATAAATATAATTAAATATAATTAAATTAAATATTTATAAATAAATATTATCGTATATATTCACAGTGGAATACCATACAGCTCTAGAATAATCCTATATGGATTTCTAACTCGATATTTCATCATCAGAGTTATATCGATATTCGATTTATATTGAAAATCCTTTTATAACGTAAATAAAGCATTGCAAATTATAAAGGAATTCCACAGCGACTTTTCTAAAATTTGATTTGGACGTAAATCAAAATCTGCACGATGAAATCCCGATTTTTCTCTTCCATTAGAAAAATATACTTCACCAGCTCCTAACGTTTCTTGTTTCACAGAAATAAGGCTTAAAACGAATCCTGTACATTCAGTTGAAGTTCAAATCGCCAAATTACGAACTGCAGCGCCATTTCAAGCTCGATTTTAATTATAATATAATTATTCGTTCAAACTGTCGTTTATATAATATATATTCGTTATTCAAATTCAATTCTAAACTGAATTATATATTTTGAATTGCCCCATTCACACCATATCGCCATTTCAGCCAATTCTGATTATTTCAGAATTAAATACATTATTCAATTATTATATTAATTAAATTATTCAAAGTTATTTAATTCAACGACCATTAAATCCTCTTAACCACCTTTTAAATAATTAAATAAATTAATTATATATCGCAGAAGAATGCGGGTCATTACAGATATGCACGACTCTGACACTGGAACACTGGTCATTGGAGGATCCATCCACATAGTGTTTCCATTGGGGTTTTGGAGTTTTGGGGTCCTCCGGATGAGGGTCTTCCGGAATGGTAAACTCCACGATGAAGTTGGCGAGGACTTATTCGAGGATAGCCCGACAAGGGATGAAAGTGATATCGAACTGGCTTAGCTCAATGTTCCACTTTAGAAGTTGCCCAGATGCCTCAGGTCGCTGCAGGACCTGTCGTAGCGGCTGGTCGGTGAAAACTTTAATGGGATGAGACTGGAAGTAGGGTCGAAGCTTCCAGGAAGAGATCAACAGGTTGTAGGCCAACTTCTCAAGCTTAAGATATTTCTTTTCTGCCCCAGTCAACCTCTTGCTGATGTAGTAAACGGGTTGCTAGACACGATCTTCAATGCGCACGAGTGCCGAGCTAATTTCCTGCAAAGAGACAGCCAAATAAATGTATAAGTCTTCATGATCCATGGGTTTGGATAGAATAGGTGGTCGCTCTAAGTGATTCAGGAGGTCCTGGAATGCAGCGATGCACTCCGGTTTCCATATGAAACGGCGCTTCCCTTTTCTGAGCAAGTCGAAAAAGGGAATGCACTTGTCGGTTGTTTTTGAGATGAATTGACTTAAAGCGGCGACCTTTCCATTTAAACTCTAAACGTCTTTGATGCTCCGAGGATCCAGGATGTCCAGAATAGTTTTGATCTTATCTGGATTGACTTCGATGCCTTACGAATGGACAATGAAACCTAAGAATTTTCCCGATGCAATGCCAAAAGAGCATTTCAAGGGATTAAGCTTCATGCCATATCGGCGAAGGACATCGAACATTTCGGAGAGGCCACGGACGTGGCCATTCGATATCTTCGATTTCACGAGTATATCATCCACATATACCTCTATGGATCTCCCAGACTGGTTCTTAAAAATGAAGTTTACCAGTCGTTGGTATGTAGATCCCGCGTTCCTCAGACTAAAGGCATGACAAGATAACAGTAGAGTACGAGTTCAGTGATGAAAGAAGTGTGATCCTGGTTTGGAAGGCACATCGGAATCCGATTATAGTCAGAGTAGGCATCCATGAAGGACAGGAGCAGTTAACCGGCGGTTAAATCGACAAGTTGGTCGATTGTAGGGAGTGGAAAACTATCTTTAGGGCATGCCTTGTTCAAGTCGGAGAAATCGACACACGTTCGCCACTTTCCGTTTTCTTTCTTGTCCAAGACTAGATTTGAGACACATTCAGGGTAATAGGCTTCTCGGAAAAAACCATTGTCGAGTAACCTATCAACCTCTTCTTTGAGCGAAGTTAACCTTTCTGTTCCCAAAATTCGACGTTTCTGTTTTATTGGGCATTTCCAGGGGTTGATGGCGAGCCTATGGCGCGATACCACACATATCGGAGTGTGTCTAAGAAAACACATCGAGGTTGGCCCTTAACAATTCTAGGAGATCTTCCTTTATTGCGGGGTGAAGTTGCGATCCAACTTTTAAGATCTTTGTCGGGTCGTCATGGCTGATCGGAACATCCACCGTTGGCTCTAGCGGGGTAGCCCTTTCGGAATCAGGCTATTCGTCCTCCCTTGGATCAAGATCATGGAAAGAAAGCAGTGGCGCTTGCGTCAGGACTCAAATGCTTTTGATTGATATGCGGAGTCAGTCTTAGCGCAAGAAGGTGGGGGCACGTTCTCCCCCTTGTCCTTGTTGTGCGCGTTCCTCCACTCTACGATGTAGCAATATCTAGTAGTGGCTTAGTCGCCTTTGATGGTACCAATACCATTCTCTATTAGGAATTTCATCAGTAGAGACCATATGGATAGGCATACCCGGAATTTTGTGAGGAAAGGTCGTTCCAAGAAGGCAATGTATGGAGAGACAGCGTCAATGATGACAAAGTTGAGGAAACGGACCTGATTCTGGTCCCCTTCTCCAAATTTTATGGGAAGGTCTCCATGCCGAGGTGGTTGGTGGATCCTTTGAAACCGTGGATCGTGGCATGGCAGGGCTTCAAGTCTTTATCCTCTAATTTCATTTGATCGTAGGTCCCCTTGAATATGATATTGGTCGAGCTTCCTGAATCAATAAGGATCCTTCGGACGAAAGCTGGGCCAACTTGAGCAGAAATGACAAGGGGATCTTTGGTTAGGATCTCGATTCGCATGGGTTCACTCTCTCGGTAGACGATATTATCCTACATTGTCTTCTAGAGTTTAGCGGGGATTTATTCATCCGAGATGGAACAAGCCTCAATAGTGGCATGCTTGATAGAGTTGGTGTATTCTTCCATTTTTTGGAAGTTTTCATGCATGGGGTGAGACCCCCCGTAGATAGTGTTAATCGCGATGCCACATGACCTTTGAATGGACAGTCCAGGGGACGCTTTAGCAGAAGCCGGAAGAGAGTGCGTCGAAGGTCTCGTAGGCTCCTCAGGATGAGCAGGATCTTGAACATACATCTCTAGGAGTTTCTCCCAGATGTGTTTCTCAATTGCATCCCTGAGATGGTGGCAACCGCTGGTATTGTACCCATACATGTCATGGAACCTGCAGTATTGTCGTGGTTCTTCTCATAGTCTGTCAATCCCCTCATGTTGGGCTTCTTTTATTGGAGCATATTGCAGATTTCTAGGTAGATGGTCTTCATATCTCGACTCAATGGAGTGTAGTTTCTATAATTTGGATATTGGTCGTGCATCTTAGGGTATGGAGGAGTCTGATTGTTGTTGTGGCCGCTTTGTTTGCCGCTATTCGGCTTTTCCTTGTAGGGGATCACTCCTTTGCCCTTATCGGAGGATTTTCCGACCTGTTTTCTTCGACATTATCATTGACAATGCCTGTGTGTGGTTTGTTGGAGTGATTGACCCGTTAAGCCCTATTGCGTCTTGCGTTCTCTTTGCACAAGAACTGCCAAGCCTTTTCTTCGAAGGCATCAAGATTCTTAGGCTGTTTCCTATTGATCCAGGACCCGAATTTAGAAGTTGGGAGAACGCCTTTTGCTTGCTGGAAAGGTATGGTACGAGGCTCAGAGTCATCGACCTCAGCAAGAGTCGTATTGAATCGCGAGAGGTATGTAACACCCCGATACTTCATAACTTGTAATAAGAGATAATTAAAGAATAATTAATTTTTAAAAGAAGAATTGGGTGAAACGGGTTATGCCATTGCGTTCGTCTCAGAATACTACTTGATATAGAGTCCGAGTTTGCATAAAACGGATGACGTATGAAAGAGTTACAAACGATAGAGGTTGGGCAGAAAATTCAGAAAATGGACCAGCATGTACCGGCGCACTTAGGAAGTGCGCTAGAACAAAAATGCACTGGCGCACCTGGGAAGTGCGCCCATGCCGAGGGCAGAAAACTGCAGAATTCTGGAGAGTTCTATGGCGACGAGTCTTGCAAGGATTGGCCGGATGACATGTCTATTGAGCTGTAAGGTTCTGATGGTCCCTAAGCTAATCTAAAGGTCCTAATTAACTCATACACCTATATTATCACATCTAAACCTAAACCCTAATTCATTAATCAAAGTAATGGCACCTCCATGTTGCCCAACCCTAAATTAAACTAGCTGCCTCAAAAGTAAATCAAAGACAACAATCAAACGCCTACATCAACGGATAGCTTATCAACTCCAGAAATCAGATCTGAGAATCGTTCTTTTCTCTCTTAAACCACGATCTGTGAGTTCATGTAATTTTAACAAGATAATTAATCTACATGATAGAGTGATAAATTGTGTTCATATGGTATGCCTGTAATGTGATTCACCAAGTTTGCAAGTTTACCTAAACCTATCATATGCTTAATCATGTTCATATGCCACCTATGTTACATGCCTGTTATGTGTTCATATGTTACATGCCTGTTTATGTTCAGTTTAATGTCGTTTTGATTCTCCTCTCTCTCCTTTTTTCCTTATTCTTTTTATGAGGTTAGGCCACCTTTGGACCTAACCATTCTTCGTCAAGTTATGCGAACGAACAACGTGGGAACAATGGGGAAAAGTTTGGGAAAATTATTATGACACGTAATTTGGCCTATGTTTGTGGTAATTGTGATAATTGGGCATGAAATTGATGTTGGCCATAGTTGGGCAAATTTGGGTGCAACTTGTAAAACATGTAATTGTGGCATAAGTGGGTTTGGGTGTAAAATTGGCGTAACCTATAAACTTGTGATTATAGGCATAAAAGTGATCAGAAACTTGTCGCCTAAATTTGGGGTAAATGGGATAACCTAATTTGTATGAACTTAGGTTAATAAAAGCCTACGACACGAGGTTAGGTATGTTTATGGTGTAAGACTGCCCGGAACCACCCGGCATATCCAGCAACCATAAACATTACCTAATGTGAGAGGTCAAAGGCATGGCTAAATGCGTAATAAGGCAAAGACACGAGGTTAGACGGGTTTGCGGTGTAAAACTGCCCGGAACCACCTAGCATATCCAGTAACCGCAAAACGGTGTCTATTGTGAGAGGTCTTGCAGGATTACGGTTAAAAATTAACTAAAGAACACTTAACCTAGACATGTAGTTGACATGGGAATATTGAGGGGTTAAGTGGGAAATTCCTAGTGGGGACCAAGCTTAGGAGGGAAGCTTGTGTCAAATGTGGGGACCCGTTTCAACCAGTAACCCATTTAGTATCTCAGTGAGCTCGAACTAGGTCGAGGATGAGACACGCTTACTTGGGTTGATTGTAAGAGGTCAAATAAAGGATAGCGGTGGCAGTGAAAGTCCAATGGGGTCATATGCGTGCATGGGTCCGGGCTGGTAGGTAAGACGTTGTTGCATCGTGTAGGTATAAGTCGTGCCTTCTAGTCTTATCGGGTTGCCACTTTAGGGAGTGATACACCCTACTGTGGGACCAGCACGGGTATCTACGAGTTAGGGAGTCGATCGAATGGGGCTGGGTAGTGGGTACACTTAGTGGAGATAGGAGCAGGCGGCACCTATGACAGCAGCTAGGGGTACACGAGAAACTACCATATTTATTATTGTCATAATTGTGTTAGTCGTTTAGAGGGATCATATCTTTTAAGTAAAGTTCGGTGCCGAGCATATATCGTGGTAGTTAGGAGCGCAATCATTGTTGAATCTTTATTACCTTATTTACCTTGTTATACCTGTTATGTTATAGTCATTCCATTTATCCAGTTTATTTCCTTATCCTGTTGCTTTACTCAATTGTATTGTTAAAATTACTGGACTCGCCAGACTTTATGTCTGACCTCGTTTTGTTTCCACCTCTTTTCTTCCTCCCCCCCCCCCCCAAGGTTCTCAGGGTGGGAATCGTGGAGCTTAGTTTGGATTTCTTTCTTAGAGAGCTTTGGAGTGCTGAGAGTAAAGCTCAACTTCATTATCTTTATCTTTTCCTTTATGGCTATTTGTAGTAGTGGGATTATGTCTTTATTTTATGTACTCTGATTTTGTCAAGACGGATATTATGTACTTGACTCTAGTCTTTGGTTTTTGGATTATGTAAACAACTTATTTGCTTTCCGCTGTTATGAATAAAGTTTTAACTTTTAAAGTACTATTTTATATCTGTCTTATTGTTAAGTTTCTATTCTATACACACTTAAACGCTCCATGGAAGTTAATGCGTTCCCTTTGTAAGTGACATTAATGGACGTGGGATGTCACAAGGTAGCTATTGAGCAACTCCACAGGTCCTTGGTAGAGATTAGAAAGAGTTAGTGCATACTTCGGAGTCGGGACATGCAATGCTTGACCAACTCCATGGCCAGTTAGCCAAAGTTATTGACCGAATGGAGAGGAATATGGGAAAACAAAAGTAATGTCGTTCTTGATATGAATACAGGGAAGCATTTGCACTTAACCACGTCGGTGGCCCGGCTGGAGTCCATCTGCCATTCATAGCGGTTTAGGAAGTCACACAGATCAGTTGTACCATCGTAGGATGCCTTCTGTGGAATGTTGAAACGTTAAGGCCACTCGGCTTCATGTACGATCCTAGTGAAGGGGTTACGCCTCAGGTGGGTTTCCCACGAGTCGTTGGCGTTTCCCTGCATATCTCTCATGATCCTTTGGACCATGTCGGGGAGATATGATGGATGTACATCTTCTGGTAGGACCCACCAGTTTTGGCGAAACTCGGGAGTTCTGTTTCGTGGTTGTATTATGTGGTGTACATCTAGATCATCCTCTTCCACATCGTCGACATCGATTGTATGGTTCCAGTATGGTGGGTGAGAGTGAGCGGGATAACGTTCATTTTGATCTAGAGGGACTTTAGCTTACTGAGCTGCTGAGAGCATGTGTGCCAAGTCCTGAGTGGCGACAGTTGGGTTCTGCCAGGGAAGGGGGATTACTTGGACCTGGTTCATCATTGATGACCAGTCGGGATCGATCATGATGGTGCTGGGCCCCGCTATAAGTAATGGTGATTCTGTCACCGTTCCTGTTTCCGTTGCCATTGTTATGACCATTAGTGTGAGCATTGGCGTGGACAACGTTATTGACGAGGTTAAACATTCTCCTTTGATGTAGGTCCCTTGATTTAGAAGAAGAAGTTTCTGAGATAGTGCAACACGGTCGGGCATTGTTCTAAGTAAGCTGAAGTCGAGCGATGGTGCGCTGACTTTCTTGGAGTTGGAGCATCAGGTAAATTTTGTTTTTCAATGCTTGGTTGAGTTCAATAGCCGTGTTTTCATACTTCTTTTTCAACACGCAAAGCTGCGCTTGAGTTACAGGGGCATCGGGGTCCGTAGGAGGAAGCATGTCCATTTTAGCTGGAATATCCGCTGGTTGGGGTCGCTGAGATGTCTCATCTTTGGCTTCAGTGGAGGAGCCGACCAATGTCTTCTTTGTTTGCTTCACCATCGTAAGTGGACTTAGCGGCATGATAAAGAAGGAACCTAAAGCGCGTTGGAGTTGAGATGGTAATGTGTAACAAAGAAGCGAGTCTTAGGTTCTCAGTGAAAGCACCAGAATGTTGACACCAAAAATTGTCGCCAACACCCAAGGTTCTTAATTACTTAAGAATATGGTTTCGCGTAAGGAAAACAAGGGCAGAAGAGTAGAAAAGCAGTAAATAAGACTTAGGATTTATTGTGGTTCGGTCCCATATTGGGCCTATGTCCACTTTGGAAGAGCTGCTGATATTTTATTGACAACAATGAATTTCAAGTGATGAGCCTCTTTTAGGCATTTGATTACAAGAATTTCCATGTAATTTGAAGTCATAGTCATCATATGTGATTATATGGAAAAACTAGATTTTGTCCTTCTTCTTCCTCAAAGTGAAGATGTCATTAGAGATATCCCTTGGAGCTCCAGGGAGGTCTCAAATCAGCAATTTTCCAACCATTGTAACAAATGGGATTGGGGGTATTTATAGTGGAGTGGTTAGGTGGGAGTAGGTAGGATTTGGGACCACTTGGCAGAAAATCGCTTAACAAGCTCGCACGCCCCAGAAAATTGCATCACATTGGAGATATTAGGGGGGAAACTCGCATCCTTTCTAGTACGCGTTGTGGGGGCACCGCATCCATCTAGATGCAATAGCATCGCATCCAGAGGGATGCGGCGCTATCGCATCCCTCTGGATACGATGGCATCATATCACGATGGATGTGATACCATCGTAAACATTTGGATGCGATGTGAGGTGCGTAGGCATGACACGATGCGAGGCAGTACGAGGTGAGGTGAGTGAGTGAGGTGAGTGAGTAAGGAGAGGCGAGTGAGGCGAGTTAGCCTTTCGTGAAGTAGTGAAGCTATTGCTTGCTCGCCCTCTTCTCGGCTTGAATCTTCAACAATTTGGCAACACTTCGAGCACTTCTACCGCGTGACGTGTTGAGACGAGTGGGTCTTTTGTGCCTTTGGGAATTGAAAAAAATACCGGTTAATAATATCTTAATCCCTTTTCCATGCCATATCCAGTTTTTAGCTAAAACAAACCCCTCTCCATAGTCAAGACCTTCAAACATTACCCTATCACCATCCAGGTAACTCCACTGACAGCTCAACCTTCATTCGGTCATCACCCAGCACTTTAAACAAGACTGAACTCCCTTACTCATTATAACAAACCTCCTCCTACATGTATATGACCGATGCCTTCCCCCTGACATTGATAACTCGTTGTTTCAACCACCTAGGCCGTCTACTAACCCCTTCACTATCACTAATACCACTGTTCCGTAATCCCCTTTAAACACAAAGTTTCACTGTCTCTTAAAAATCACGTCACCCACCTCTGGCATTTCCAGTTAAAAAAAAAATCAACATCGGTCTCCCATATACTCCACTTGAATCGATTATAATTCGCAACCCTAGCGAGACTGGGAAACTTTGGTTTCCAGTAAGTAAAATCACATCAAGCCAGTATCTTCCATCGTGCGTATGCTCGAGCCCTAGTTCGCGTCCTCTCCTATTCGAATTCTAGATTTAAGATAGGTTCAATTCCCTTTTTTTAGTTTGATTTTGTTAACGATATATTCCGTCAACACCTGGATTATACTATATAGAACATGGCTTCAAGGAATTCAAAGTGACCGTGACCCAAGGTTACCGAAGGATATCTGTAGATCAGCATTATTAAACTAAGTTTTTCCTTTCTTTAAGCATCGAAATCACGGTGGAGTTCCAAAATAACTTGATGGAGGTTTATTCAGCCGAAAATAACTAAGGTCTCATGAGATCAATGACTTTCTAGGCCGCGAATACAATGATACATATTGTGATAAGAAGAAAACAGGCCAACGCATCTTCATCTTTGGGAAAGAGATCACTGCAATGCTTATTAACTCAGATGATCATTTCGCATCGGATCAGCCTAAAGGTCCTTGGATGCGTAAAGAACCAAGTTATAAGCCTGTGGATAAATTCCTTTTCGGGATCAAAAAGCGTTAGGCTCGTTATGAGAACGCTGGTCAACGTGCGAAACTCTCAAAATGAAAGGAGAAGGTCTTTGAATTTCTAGGAAGTCCTTGTTCATATATGAAGATATCGTGATCAACTTTCCCATATGAAAAGTGAGTGTTAACTCCCTGTTTCATCATAACAACACAACAAGATTATCAAATTGTGAGATATTTAAGCCCAGGAATTCTCCATTCATAAATTGTAGATGTATTACAAGAGTTGAAGAAAATCCTTAATCCGCTTTGGGGAATTAGGATTTTCTCTTTTTAAGAAGAAAGAACAAGATTGAAAATGAAAGATTCACTCATCTCTATGTGGCCCTTAGGGTCCTATTTATAGAGAATCTGGGGCCTCTTTCGCTGTTGGGCTATTGGGCCTGCATAGGCCTTTGTCATCCGCTTTTTCCTTTGTCTCGGGCGTTTGGCTTCCAGCCATCTTTGGAGTGCTAATTATAGTTTCTGAGGTGGGGATCCCAGTCAATTGGGGGTTCTTTGGGATAAATATGGGCTTATCGATGTGGTGGCCTTTGGATTGTGTTTGAACCCTTGGTAACAGCTTCCGAGTGTAGGCTCTCGGACGTAAGCTTTCGGATGTAGGCTTCCGGCTTTATCGTGAATACTTAGAGGAGCCAGCCCTCATGATGTACGTAGATAATGGCCGGTTCGAAACCGTTGTTGGTTTCTCGACTAGGTTGATTAGTATGGGTAGCCTGTATCTCCGCTGGGGTCCCGGTTGGCATTTTGGTGGAGCTTTGGGATAGTCTGATTTTTCGGAAGGTGGCTTCCGGTGATGTTTTTGTTACTTGTGAAAGTAGCCCTTCTCCATTCATGCAGTCGATATTTCAGAGGTTTTCTCTAGATAATATTTGTGTACTGGCCTGATATCCTTCCCTTTCTGATTTGTTAGTGTTAAGAAGGTTAATTCTGATAGCCCTCTTGATTTTCGATAAGCGAAGCCTATGCCCTCCTCTTTCTTGGTTTCTGCCTTAGGTTACCTTTCGTCATAGAACTTTCCTTCGGTTGACCCTGTCGGATAGACCATGCCGGATGAACCCTACCGAATGGACTTCGCTGGCATTATGTAGGCTTTAAACTCCTTTCTTCCTAAGGGGTGTCGGTTTATGCTGCTCTGGAATCATTCTCTCCGTGCTTATATTCATCCAATACCCCTACACCATCAGCCTATGCTAAGGGTAATTTTGTTAGTAACATTTGCCCCTCCCCCCTTATTGAAGGGGTGTCTTCGACTTTCCACGTCAAGCTTCTCTTTCCAAACTCTTTTCTATTCATTTTTCAATTGTTTCTTAATGCGAGATTATGTCATGAAACCTAGTAAAGAGATCCTCTTTCAGCGTTTGTGGAGAAATGAACCGACCCAGACTCGGATATTGATATAAATAGAAGACTAGAAACTTCTTCCAGTATTTGTGAAGGGCTTAATCGACCCAGATTAGGGTATTTGAAGATTGAAGACCTGGAATTCTTTCCGGTATTAATGAAGATCCGAATCAATCCAAATTCGGGTATTAGAAGACTGAAGGTCGGGAACCCTTTCCAGTATTAGTGAAGAGCCGTATCAACCCAGATTCGGATATTTGAAGATTAACGATCGAGAACCTCTTCCGGTATTAACGAAGAGCTAAATCAACCCAGATTCGGGTATTTGAAGATTGAAAACCAGGAACCCCTTCCGGTATTAAAACACAGAGCCAAATCAACCCAGATTCGGGTGTTTGAAGACCGGGAACCCCTTCCGCTATTAATGAAGAGCCGAATCAACCCAGATTCAGGTATATGAAGATTGAAGACCGAGAACCCCTTCTTGTATTGAAGCGCCGAATCAACCCAGATTCGGGTATTTAGAGATTGAAAATCGGGAACCCCTTCTGGTATTATTGAAGAGTCGACTCAACCCAGATTTGGGTATTTGAAGAATGAAGACCGGGAACCCCTTCCGGTATTAATGAAGAGCCGAATAAATCCAGATTCGAATATTTGAAGATTGAAGACCGAGAACCTCTTCAAGTATTAAAGAAGAGCCGAGTCAACCTAGATTCAGGTATTTGGAGATTGAAGACTGGAAATCCCTTCCGGTGTTAATGAAGAGGCGAATCAATCCAGATTCGGGTATTTGAAGATTGAAGACCGAAAACCCCTTCCGGTATTAATGAAGAGACGAATCAATGCACATGTGGGTATTTGAAGATTGAAGACCAGGAACCCATTCTGGTATTAATGTTGTTGGCATCCCCCTCGGATTTGATTCGTGAAGGAGAGTTTGTACGTGCTTCCTGAGCCACTCTCTGGGCTTTCGATGTCAAAGCAGAGAATGTACGTGCTTTTGTTGGCCACTCTCTAGGCCTGTACGTTCGGTGCGCTTGGCTATCTTATCCACAAGCAGGGCCCAAGGACTTACCCGTCCTCCCTCCAGGAGGCGCCTTATCCTGACCATCGTGGATAGTGACAAGGTCTTAGAAACTTAGACGGGGCCATTGTAGACATAGAACTAAGGTTTACTCTTTTGATGTTCTATACTGACCATCGTAGGTATTGATAGAGGCTTACACGCCACCTCCCTCATAGGGGTGTCCTACCGTGACCATCGTAGGTGGTGATAGGGGTTGGCGTTCCCGTCTACGGGTAACGCGGAACATAAGCAGAGGTAGGATGTGCTTTTCTGCGAGCAGAGGTAGGACGTGCTTAGTCTAGCAAAGGAAGGGCGTACTCTTCTGCGAGCATAGGTTCAGGACGTGCTAATTTTAGATGCATTGCCACGACCATTGCTCGTGCGAAATGGTGGCTTACATTTTTGATGTTTTAACCTAGCCCCCTCTGATTTGGCCATGAAGAAAGACTAACACACCATCCCCCTCCGGGGGATACCATGTCTCGATGACAAGGGATTTGATCCTTTTTTCAACTTGACCTCTTTTGGGTCTCTTTTAAGCCATATGAAGGGTTTCCGTTGCCCTTAGTTACGTGATCATCTTTGGAGGAAAGACTTTTCTCTTATTCCTTTACCGTTGAGAAATATGGCCTTAAATGTTTCGAGTTCCATGTTCTCGGAACAAGATCCCCGTTGGGCCTGCTCAGTCGATATGTTCCGAGTATAACTTCTTGATGGATGACCAAAGGTCCTTCCCAATTCGGGCCCAGGGGGGCAACTATTGGGTCCTTTATGTTAGCCATCACCCTTCGTAAAACTAGCTCTTTTTTTGTGAAGGTTCTACTCCTGACCCTTGAGTTGATATTCAGTTGTTCTGATTGCAGCCTCATCTCTTAATCCTTGTATTAAGTCTAGGGATTCTTTTCTTAACTCTTGGTTGGGGCTGAATGCATATGCTATTCTTCTATGAGATGGGATCTCAACCTCAACCGGAAGCATAGCTTCGCATCCATATGTTAAGGAAAAAGGGGTATGTACCTTTGCTGTCTTAGCAGAGGTTCTATACGCCCAAAGCACTAACGACAACTCTTCTGCCTAACTTCCTTTAGCTTGGTTTAGGCCCTTTTTGAGAATTGTCTTTATGGTTTTGTTGGCAACTTCCACAGATTCGTTAGCTTTCGGATGGGCTACCGAGGAGAAACTTTTGATGATTCCAATTTTCTCACAAAAACCGAGTGAATTCTTCGCTCTTGAATAGTGTTCCATTATCTGATATGATTTTGTGAGGGATTCCAAAGAGGGTAACAATATTCTTTATTACGAACCTTAACACTTTTTTGGACGTGATTATCAGAAGGGGTTCTGCCTCTACCCACTTGGTGAAGTAGTCAATGGAAACTACAACATATTTAGCTCCACCTTTGGAGATTGGTAGGGGTTCGATTAAATTTATTCCCGATACGTCGAATGGCCAGGGGCTCGATATAGTGGTTATTTCGCTAGGTGGAAGCCGAGGCACTTTAGAGTACTTTTCACACTTATCACATTTCTTGATGTATTTAGCTGCTTAATTAACCATTCATGGCCAATAATAACCCTTTTGCATGACCCTTTTTGCTAGCTTAATTCCATTAGAGTGATCTCTACACCATTCCTCATGAGCTTCTTCCAACAGGCCAAGACCATATTCGGAACTTACACATCTTAAGTAAGGAAGCAAATGTCCCTTTTTATAGAGTACATTGTCTGTAATCACAAATGTAGGAGCTTGGTGATTTATCCTTCTCGTGTTTTGCTTATTAAGGGGTAAGATCCTATTTAGGAGGTAATCTACTATGGGAGTCATCCATGTAACTTCGGGGTGGCGACTCGTTTTAATTAAGGGGGGTTCCTCATTGGAGTTTTCCTCTTTGTTTCCTTCGTCCTCCCTTCTCAAGGCTTAGGACCTAGTTAAGACTAGTAATTCTTTCCCTGTTTCCGACACTTCATGCTCAATACTAGGCTTTTCCTGATAACCTACAGGAACTACTCGAGTTTCAGGGGGCCTCGGGAACTGGTTAGTTTGGCTAGTGAATTCGCTTGGGTATTCTCCCCGTGGGGTATTTGGTGAACTGAGAAATCCTCAAACTGGGAAAGCATCTTTAACACCCTTTTCACATATAGGATTAACCGTGCATCCCTATTCTGATAGGTTTTCTCTATTTGGTTTACCATTAGTTGTGAATTACTAAAGATTTATATTCGTGGTAACTTCAATTGTAGTCTCAAGTTTAAGCCGACTATCATCGACTCATACTCGGCTACGTTGTTAGTTGCCGGGAACCCTAACTTCATGGCGTAGTGCAAGCGGGGTCCGTTAGGGGTAATTATAATATATGTTACTACCAAAATCAACATTGAAGAAAAGCCAGCAGTGAAGGGGTATCGGATAAACAAAAGCCCACGGAAGGCTCAGTAGAAAGTGGAGCCAAACAATGAGGAGGGAGAGAGCAAAAGGACATGATTCGAAAGATCGCATCAACAGTAGCCTTTTCCTTTTCAGCCCCCCTTTTAAAGAAAAAGGGGTTGTGAAGGACTAGAAAGTTTAATCGACAGGAGCCCTTCGCCAAAGTCATTCCAACAAGACCCTATCGACAGCATCGGCTCGACGAAAGGGTCCGAGTAAAGAACCACTCTGGTCAAGAACCAAAGAGAATCAGAAGCAACAAACTAGATAGACGAAACCGAAAGGCGAAAGCACTAAAGGCACTAAACCGAAGGGGCACAAAGACTACTTGGAACCAGCTCCCGAAGCACCTACTGCATGGATACCAAGAGGATGAAGTTGCAAATGATAAGAGGGACATTAGAAACCATCCCCTTGAAAATCCAGACTACCACAAAAGCCCCGTCGAAAGGCTAACCGAGACCCAATCGAGTACACAGGCTATCCGTACTAATTCCCTTAGTACCGAAACCCGTGGCGGTTTCAAAGTGGTAGACATCAACATACACCACGAGGATAAATTCCTCTAAGTATTCGCGATAAAGCCGGAAGCCTACACCCTAAAACTCGTAACCGCAAGCCTGCACTCAGAAGTCACTACAGAGATTTCGATAACGCCCAAGGACTATAACCAATGCGCCAAAGGCAACCGAAGGCCAAGCACCCGAAGCTGAGAGTAAAGCGACCGGCAAGGATCCCTGCGCGTCCACTAACCCATCAGCGGGAAGAGCCCCAAGCCCCTATAAATAAGACCCTGGAAGTCACTTAAGGGGGGACTTACTTTTTTTTCTTACTTTTTGATCCTCAGTAATAACTTAGAAAAGAACATCAATGGATGATTATTCCTGAGAACCTCAATGTATTTCCATTAAAAGCTTGATGAAAGGATGTCATCTTGTAAGAAAACTACATTGTAAGTATGTACTTCTATTTCTTTAATTGTGATAATCAAGTTCATTACCCATCCTGCAAAGAAAGTCGAGCTTGTCCCCATTTCGCCCCAGAGCGACGCTTAAATCTTATTCGCCAAGTTCAAATTCGATATGGTGAACATCATTGAGCCTGCATCTTCGAGCCTTAGCCTCCTCATCCCCACCAAAGTCAACCAGAGCGGAGGATTGATACCTCTTATTTCCCCTTAAGATCTGTCCCAGTTCACCAATTTCCGGTGTTGACGAAAAACATCGTTAACATTTTGGCGCTAGAAGAAGGACCCTGAACCTCTGACCTTGTGGTTAACAACCACATACCTACCTGCGACCGTTCCATCCTGAATTAAAATCTTGAGAACCTTCAAGGAATTCCCATCAATTACTGATAAATTTCCTACAGCTAAGGCAAACATCAACGAGCCATGGGCAATTGAAAGATCCAAGTTAGAAAACCTCCACATCCAAGAGAAAGAGGTAAACATAGAGCCTTACGACCCTGACCGATTGAGCATTAACCCCTTCCATGTAGGGTTGACTTCGATTTTTGCCCTTTGCAAACCCTTAGCTGAGAAATATAATCCCTTCCTCCTCACTAAGAGAACCATTCTCGCAAAGGCTAGAGAAAACATGATGGAACATGTGACACCCCACGTCCATTAATGTCACTCACAAAGGGAATGCATTAACTTCTATGGAGCATTTTAGTGTGTATAGAACAGAAACTTAACAACAAGACAGATATAAAACAGTACTTGAAAATTTAAAACTTTATTTCATTGCAGCGGTAAATACATAAGTCTGATTACATCATCAAAAACCAAGGAAAGTACATAATATCCATCTTGTCTAAATCAGAGTACAAAAATGAAAGGCATAACCCCAACATAAAGATAAACAGCCATAAATGAGATAGGCTGAACTTTTACTTCAGCGATCCAAGCAACTTCTAAAAGCAAGAGATACAGTTGTCCAAATCAAGCTCCATTATTGCAGCTCCACCCTGACCACCTTGGGGGGAAAGGAAGAAAAGAGGTGGAAACAAAGGGGGTCAGACATTAAGTCTAGCGAGTGTGATAACTTCAACAATATAATTATCAAAATAACTAGGCTAAGGCATAAGCTGGAAAAATAAGGAAATGACTGTGAACCATCGGGTATGGCCGAGCAATCAAGAGAAACAAAGATAACATTGTTTGCGCTTCCTAATCAATGCAGGATAATTACTATATTCTACTGTACGGTACCGTACTGTACTGTACTAGCTCTAACTGCACCCCTACTAGTCACTTTAGAAATTTGATCCTCTTGGCTAAATAGAATGATGATAGCTTCGTGTACTACTAGATGTACCCACTATCCTCCTTGTTTGACTGTATATCTCTAGTTGCTATCATAGGTACCCAACGTGTACCTATCCCCACTAGACGTACCCCCTTAATAATGGTAATCACACGTAATCCTAGCTGACGTCATAGGTGTCGTCTGCTCCTATATCCACTAGGTGTACCCCCTTAATAATTAATTAATAATGGTAGCTTCGTGTACCCCTAGCTGACAACATAGGTGTTGTCTGCCCTATCTCCATTAGGTGTACCCATTACCCTGCCCCATTCGATCGGGTCCCTAACTCGTAGATACCCGTGCAGGTCCCATAGTGGGGTGTATCACTCCCCAATATGGCAACCTTATACCGCGCAAGGAATGCACGGCTTATACCTACACAATGCAACAACGTCTTACCTACCATCCTGGGCCCACGCACGCACATGACGCCGTTGGACTTGCGTTGCCACCACTAACCCGTTTTGGCCACTAACAATCAGGCCTAGTAGGCGTGTCCCGTCCTCGACTTGGGTCGAGCTCATAAAGATACTTAATGGGCTACTGTTCTGAAAAGGGCCCCCCACTAAGCTTCCCACCTAGGCTTGGTGCCCTCTAGTACATCCCACTTAACCCCTTCATGTCCACTTACATGTCTAAATTTGGTTAAGTGCATTTCCTCATGCCACCCAAGGCACCCACCTAACCCCCATGTCCCAATTACATGTTTATATTGGTTAAGTGTTACTAATCGTATTTTCCACATGCCACCCAAGGCACCCACTTAACCCCCCATGTCCCACCACATGTTTACTTTGGTTAAGTGTTTCTTAATTTATTACTACCGCAACCCTTGCGGAACCTCTCACATTAGGCTGGCATTTGTGGCTGCTGGATTTGCCGGGCAGGTCCGGGCAGTCTTACACCTCAAACGAGCCTAACCTCGTGTCCACACAACCGTTACACATTTAGTTTGGGCCTTTGACCTCTCACATTGGGCTACCATTTGTGACTGCTGGATTTGTCGGGCGGGTCCGGGCAGTCTTACATCACAAATGAGTCCAACCTCGTGTCTTAGGAAATTAATTATACATAGTTAATTTTCCCCAAATTTGATTTACTTTCCCTATTCAAATTTCCATATTTATTTATGTCCATAATTTATCACCTAAATTATGCTCATCAATTTATGGTATATAAATTATACCAATTTCATCACTAGTTAATTTTATTTCTTAAAATTAATTACATGCCTTTTTAGGCCATTACATGTCAAATTCACAATATGTGTGTATTCACTATTATCCCCATCGTACCCTCGTCATTCGTTCGCTTAACATGATATATACATATTAGACTAGCAAATAGTCTAATACTTAAAAAGGGAATAACCATCACAAAGTCACACACACACACACAATAATAGATCTAATTTGCATCTAACTTGCAATTAAGAATTACAACATACTTGCATAGTCTTTGTATTATCAAGGGTCTAAAATCATAAATCTAAAAGGTGTGAACTTGCATGTATGAACATAGCTTTACACCCAACTAGCCTAGGTAATTATCACAAATTTACATAAACTATGTATGTCGTCAACCTAAACATAAAGGTGTCATCTTGCATAACTATGGATCCAATAAAAGGTGTTAACCTGAGTAAACTATGGATCCACATAAAGGTGTAAACTTGCATAACTATGCATGTCATAGTTTCAACATAAAAATGTCAACTTGAATATGGATCTAAACATTAAAGGTGTGAACTTGTATATATGTGAATCCAATTATCACATAAACTTGCATATGAACATAATACTTATACGAACTAGCATATGTTCCACATCCATATCCGCATAAAAACTGATGTTATAAACATAGGTGATTGGCATATAAAAAAAAGGATTCATTGACACAAGTTAACATCATGAACTACTAGCATATATTTTAGATCCAAACATAACATCATATATGAAACTTGCATAATCATATTAACTTGCATAACATCATATATGAAACTTGCATAATCATATTAACTTGCATAACATCATATATGAAACTTGCATAATCTTATTAACTTGCATAACAGCATATATGAAACCTGCATAATCATATTAACTTGCATAACATCATATATGAAACTTGCATAATCTTATTAACTTGCATAACATCATATATGAAAATTGCATAATCTTATTAACTTGCATAACATCATATATGAAACTCATTATGAATTGATTGTTCATAAGTCAATAATTAACATATAATTACAAAATAACATCACAGCTTTACAACATATGTAATAACATCACAGATTTACAATATAGATAATAACATATCGGTTAATGATTCACAACATAACCATATGATCCCAAATCATAACTCAACCAAATTAAATTGTTAATTGTCTTATTAAAGAAATCGAACTCACAAAAAGGAAGATCTTGCGTTCTGAAATCTGATTTCTGAAATTGATTTAGCTTGCCTTTGTAGTAGATTCGTTATTGTTTAGATTAGAGTTAAATAGAACTGAATTGATTAGCTTTGATTTCCTCTAGTTGGTGGCGGCTGCTCTAGGTCTCAAGACGACATCATGACGGCCATGATTCAGATTTTTATTTGATTTAGGGGTTGAGTCTACTAGTTTTTATATAGAGTTTAGGATTAATTTAGGCCATTAGATTTAACCTAGAATAACTACAACCATTCAGTCAAGCTAGAGTTATCTTTATTGACTCAGCAATGAGTCAGAAATGACTCAGCAATGAGTCAATATGGATCAGATTGCACTAGAAAGATGTGCAGGCTTTTTGCTCTACATGGGCGCACTTGGCAGGTGCGCCAGTGCATTTTTGTACTGGCGCACTTCACAAGTGCGCCAGTGCATTCCAATCAACATCCGATTTTTCTGGTCAACTTCGTTCGTCCATATCTTTCTCATATGACATCTGTTTCTCACGAACTCGGACTCTATCTCAACCAGAATTCCGAGACGAACGCAATGGTACAACCCGTTGCCCTTAATTCTTATCTTAAAAATTAAGTATTATTAAATTTGTTAATTTAATATTCTCAGAAAATACGGGGTGTTACAGAACAAAGCATAGAGAATGTCCCTAACCCCTAACCAACGTAAAATCTAAAAAAGATGTACCCCCATATCGAAGAGCAATAAAGAGGAAATGCAAAGATAATGAAGAAATAACAAAACTAAGTGCTAAAAAGACCAAAATGCAACGGCAGAAAAAGGATTTCGAATCAAGTTTACCGAAAAGTTATAAGCTCACTGTATCAGTTGAGGGTATCAACTTCCTGACAAGGCATGAGTTAAACTTCTAGCCATCGCCCAAGAAGAAGCCTAAAAACGAAGCTAAAAGAGGTGGACCGTATTGCTACTACCATATGGTAAATGGACACGAGACCAGCCACTGCAGAGGACAGGAGGGAATGATCATTAGGTTTTTGAACCAAGGAAAATTACAAAATTATGTAAGGAAGGTGTAAGCAATTATGCCACCAAGATCCTACTAAAATTGAGAGAGAAGAATTATTCCCTGTAGGCAAAATGTCCAAGGAAGGGTCAGACCACAAATGGATAAAGTGAAGAAAAACCCTTGTCAGCACTAAAACAGTCCGGGCAAGGCATCCCCCGGAGGGGGATGGTGTGTTAGTCTTTCTCCATACACAAATCAGAGGGGCAAGGTTAAAGCATCGAAAGCATAAGCCACCGTTTTATACCAGAAATGGTCGTGACGGTGCATCTAAAAATTAGCACGCCCTGCCTCTGCTCGTAGAAGAGTACGCCCTGCCTCTGCTCGAACTAAGCACGTCCTACCTCTGCTCGCAGAAGAGCACATCCTACCTCTGATTATGTTCCGCGTTACCCGTGGAAGGGAACACAAACCCGTATCATTGCCTACGATGGTTAGGATAGGGAACCCTCGGAGGGGGTGGCGTATAAGCCTCTATCAGTGCCTACGATGGCCCGTGTAGAGCGTCAAAAGAGTAAACCTTAGTTTTGTGCCTCCGACGGCCCCGCCTAAGTTTCTAAGCACTTATCATCGTCTATGATGGTCAGAATAAGGCGCCTCCTAGAGGGAGGTCGGGTAAGTCCTTGGGCCCTGCTTGTGGATAAGCTAGCCAAGCGCACCGGACGCACAGGCCCAGAGAGTGGCCAGCAAAGCACGTACATCCTCTGCTTTGACAACGAAACCCAAGGGGTGGCTCAGGAAGCACGTACACCCTCTGCTTCCTAAATCGAATCCAAAAGGAGATACTCGCTCTAATTAATAACCGGAGGAGGTTCCGGTTCGCTAAACTAATACCCGAAACTGGGTCGATTTAGCGCTCTAATTAATAACCGGAGGAGTTTCCAGTTCTCTAAACTATTACCCAAATCTGGGTCGATTCGCCACTCTAATTAATAACCGGAGGAGGTTCCAATTCTCTAAACTAATACCCGAATCAGGGTTGACTCGGCACTCTAATTAATAACCAGAGGAGCCCGGTTCTCTAAACTAATACCCGAATCTGGGTCGATTCGACGCTCTAATTAATAACCGGAGGATGTTCCGGTTCTCTAAACTAATACCTAAATCAGGTTCGATTCGGAGCTCTATTAATACTGGAGGAGGTTCCGGTTTTCTATACTATCACCCGAATTTAGACGGATCCGACTCTATACAAATACCGGAGGAAGTTCCAGTCGACTATTATGGACACCCGAACCTGGGATTGATTCGGTGAGTCACGAATATCGGAAGGAGGCCCCAACCGTCGGGATGACTATCTGAAGAGACATCCGTAGGATGCCCACGGAAGAAGACCCACAAAATTCGGGAACAAACGAAAATCCCATTACGTGTTAGGTACAAAGAAAAGAAAGGTTATGCTTTTTCATACTTAAAGAAAACCTCTTAAATCATTCATCATGCAAGTATCTCATAGTCATGTCTTATACCGACAATTATTTACATATTAAAAATTATCACTGTGAGAGTTTATTCATCAAAGAGATTACATAGTCGACACCTTTATCATAAAGCAAATTATGTGTTGCCATCACAAAACATCATTTAACATCTAGGTCCTCTCCATCCTCGGATAAAGGGGGGTTGATAGTATGACGTAGTGCCACACCTAATAGCTTGTTAAGTCTTCGAACTTTTCTGCTTATCTCGTCTAAGTGATCGGAAGGTTGCGGTTGGAGTCTCAAAGCTCTATTGAAAGCTCTACACGTCGCCCTAAGAGATTTGTTTTCTTTTTCCAAATCAAAAATGCTCATGCGAAAATCATGATTTTCTTCTTGCAAATGTCTGATCTGATCGGCATACCTGACGACGAGGTCGTGAGAATTCTTTATTAGTTTAGTGTTATAGATTCCTTTCATCTCAGCTACCACTCTTTTACACCACTTAGAAATAACTGTTTCCTTTAGACCCCATGGAGGGTTATTCAAGTAATAAATTTTTTGAGGAGCGGAGGTTTTATAGGCGGTCGTGCCGCCAGGGGATGAAGTCCCCGTCATTATTGGGATGTTCTCATAACAATATTCCCATGTCTCGCACTTTGTGGTAACATTGTTTAAATTGATCTCCAAGTCGATGACACGTTGAAGAAGGATCTGTAGCTCGGCTTCGAACTCGACGGAGGGTTTAGTCTTTATGTACGTCCTCAACACCAGAATGGTTCTATCCTTCTCTTCCAACTACCTTTTCAAAGTATTTATCCTCCCGGTTAAATGTTTGATGGATAATTCCTGATGAAAAAGCTTCCTCTTATGAGATATAGGAGTCACCTCTCTTTCCGGCAGCGTTCCACCCCGGGGGGGAAGACCTCGCGCTGATTAACCTGCCCACAAACATACAAAAACTGATTACAACTTTACTTTCTTTTATGTTCCAAAAGACATATCCCTTTCTCCTCCTTACACACCATTACACGGGCTAAACCCAGGACCTACCAACTATAACATATGTGCAGAAAGGCGGATTATAAATACATCACTATTTCGTAGCCTACTGTTTACATAGCACCTTTGCATGTTTAATCCTAAATTTCCTTAACATAGCTTCATGATCCCCTCTCCACAAGTTCGAGAAGAGCTGAGGAAACATGATATAAGCACACTCAATTTCCTCGAGGAAAATATGAATAGGCATCATGTGCAACTCTTTTCTCCACCTACAAGCTGTGCGTAATGCTTCCTTATAGTAAGTTAAACTCTGTCATAATGTGAATAACCACATTAGCCCTCGCTGACAACAAAAAGGGGGTCCATACTGGCATTGCATATATCACAGAATCAAACACATATATAAGTATATCGTTTGACCAGTATAGAAATAGTTCGGACTCTGTCACCTAACTCTGCTTAAAGCAGGAAAACGGTTTCTTTTATCTATTATCACTAAGGGAAAATTTCAAAGTCAAACATCCAGAAAACAAAAAGAGAAGGGGTATACGCATCCAAGGAAAAAGCTATACCCGAAGAGAGGGAGCTCCATGATCAACGATTCCTCTCTTCCCCGGAAGGCCAGAAGATTCATCCTCCCTGGTTAAGGGCAATTCTAAATCACAAACAATGCACCCGCCTGGACGGTCATCAGCTTTAGGACCGATACCCCCTTTCTCTCCATCACTGCCCAAGGAAGCAGGAATTACCCTTACTTCGCCTGAATTACCTGAGAGGCTGTCGATGTAAAAGAGGTCCTCAGCTGCAGGGTCACCCCTCCGCAATGCCTCCACTCCTTCCTTACCCGACTCGATCCTTTTCATAACCTGATCCTAGATGAAGGAAGTAATGGAGGAAGTTCGGAGCTCAGAAAGATTCTGAAGATTGTTAGAAAAAAGGTGAAATAAGGCATCTTCGTAACAATAGATTTAATCCGTGGGAGATGGATTGCAAGAAATCAGAAATCCTATCTTGGGCTGCATAAATGATCTGGACGGCACGAGAGAGTTCTTCATCTTTCTTCCGAAGCTCATCAACATGAGAAACCACATCCTCCGCCATCTGGTGCTCTAAAGCTGAAAACCTTTCAGGACTTACATCCCTAGCCTGCCTCTCCTTCTCCAAGGTCAACTCAACATGTTCCAAGGAAGCCTTCAACCTCTCACATTCTTCACTCAAAACTGCATTGACCTCCCGAAGCCGAGTAATTTCAATAGTGGAGGAAGAAGGAATAGGCTTGAATACATGCCATCTCTTAATAGCTGTAAAAGTACAAACTCCCGGCATAAAGTTTCGATAGCCAGAAAACCCAAGAATGAAAGGAAAAGCGTTAAGCTGTTGAGCAACCAGGTGTCGATAAAAATCCATCGTGTCGGGAGAAGCAGAATGTAACAAAATATCATAAAATTCAGGTCCAGCGAGAATGAGTTTCACAAGATCAGAAAAATCAGACGAAACATCAAAAGGCCTCGAAGAACCGACAGTCTAAGAAGCAGAAGTATACGGTGTTGTGCGTATACCCATTCTGGATGTACTTGAAGGAAAAAAATGGGAAGTCACCAATTCTTGCTTCCGCGCCAAAGACATCCCCGGGAAGTGTGAAGGTAGGAGCATTGGGCTTCAATCTCTTAGTTAGTGGATCGGCAGGAAAGTCAACTAGCATCCTGAGAGCAGTTGCGGTAGCCCAATTCAACACATCGACAGAAGTTTGGGCCTCCGCAACCGGAACCCCTAGCCAAAAGAAAGGTCAAAGCATGAAACAGTGGTATCGAGAGAAGATTTCCATGAAAAAGCTATTGAATCAACAGAACATACCTAGGGATAATGGGGCAGAAGGAGTGAGCGCTTTTGAACCCGCCAGTAAATGATTAGTATCGGGGAGACAGACTGGCGGACTCCCCCAATATCCTTTGACCATGAGGAAGTAGATTATAAAAATACAGCTTATCTTTGTTTAACAGAGTGGAACGGCTCGGCGGCGTCTCAAGCAATTCCAAGATGAGTTCACCCATGCGAAATTCGCTCTCTGTTAGATGTGTCCCCATAGAAGCAAAACCTGAAAGAAGAGAATTAGAGGTGCATCGCGAACAAGAAGATAATCACCTACGAAAGGTTAAAGAAGCTTACTACAATCAGCAACTTGGCCGGAAAGCCCGACAGGACATTTAAAGAAGAAGAATTGGTCTTCCAAAGGCATAACCTTGCCCGCACCATCATTGAAAACATTCCGTAAAGGGGAAACGCAGAGTAAGGGAAGGCCCTCCTCCTTTGAAAAGCGCACCAAGTGACGAACAAGATTCAGCATAAGAGAAACTTGACCCAGTTCCAGGGCAAGAACTTCCAAACATAAGAGTAACATATAAACGCTCGGAGAAAGCTGGATTGGCGCAATTCCCAAATCCTGGAAAAGTCGAAGTATGAAGGGTGGAAAAGGAAAGAAGCCCCCGTGCCAGACATGAATGCCTGAGTATGCAAAATATCCCTCAGGAGGATGCATGATGTCATAATAATCAGCAGCAGGAACAGCCTCCACATCGTCCATTCCAAAACTGGCAAGAATGGAATCAACATCATCCTGAGAAGTTACCAGCGATTTCCTTAAAAAAAGATTTTCTCCTCCAATAAGGGCCGTAAGCATTGTCGAATGACAATCCGATACTCATCTTGTCAGACATGACACTGCCAGGTGATATAAAAGGCGAAGAAGAAGCGGTGGTAACTGTGCAAGGATATCGACTCAAATCTATGCCTCATAAACAAGAACCAATCAACGTACCCCTGCCAAGGAAGATTAAAAGGCCCAGATATGACACTTTAGGGGGTAATCGGGAGTTTGATTTGAAAATTCAAAAATACCCCTTCACCTGGGGGGCAAATGTTACTACCAAAATCAACATTGAATAAAATCCAACAGCGAAGGGGTATCGGATAACCAAAAGCCCGCGGAAGGCTCAGTAGAAAGTGGAGCCAAATAATGAGGAGGGAGGGAGAAGGAAGACATGATTTGAAATATCGCATCAATCGTAGCCTTTTCCTTTTCAGCCCCCCTTTTAAAGAAAAAGGGGTTGTGAAGGACTAGAAAGTTAAATTGACAGGAACCCTTCGCCAAAGTCATTCCAACAAGACCCTATCGACATCATCGGCTTAACGAAAGGGTCCGAGTAAAGAACCACTTTGGTCAAGAACCAAAGAGAATCAGAAGCAACAAATCAGACAGGCGAAACCCAAAGGCGAAAACACTAAGGCACTAAACCGAAGGGGGCACAAAGACTACCTGGAACCAACTCCTGAAGCACCTACTGCATGGATACCAAGAGGATGAAGTTGCAAATGACAGGAGCAACATCAGAAACCATCCCCTTAAAAATCCAGACTACTACAAAAGCCCCGTCGGAAGGCTAACCGAGACCTAATCGGGTACACAGGCTATGTGTATTAATTCCCTTAGTACCGAAACCCGTGGCGGTTTCAAACCGGAAGACATCAACATACACCACAAGGAAAAATTTCTCTAAGTATTCACGATAAAGCCGGAAGTCTACACCCCAAAACTCGTACCCGCAAGCCTACACTCAGGAGTCACTATAGAGATTTCGGTATCGCCCAAGGACTATGACCAATGTGCCAAAGGCAACCGAAGGCCAAGCACCCGAAGCTAAGAGTAAAGCGACCGGCAGGTATCCATGCGGGTCCACTAACCCCTCGGGGAGAGCCCCAAGCCCCTATAAATAAGACCTGGGAGGTCACTTAAGGAGGGACATACTTTTTTTCCTTCTTACTTTTTGATCCTCAGTAATAACTTAGAAAAGAACACCAGTGGAGGATTCTTCTTGAGAACCTCAATGTATTTCCATTAAAAGCTTGATGAAAGGATGTCGTCTTATAAGAAAACTACATTGTAAGTGTGTACTTCCATTTCTTTAATTGTGATAATCAAGTTCATTACCCATCCTACAGAGAAAGTCGAGTTTGTCCCCATTCGCCCATAAGCGACGCTTAAATCTTATTCACCGAGTTCAGATTCAATCCGGTGTACCTCAGTGAGCCTGCTTATTCGAGCCTTAGCCTCCACATCCCCGCCAAAGTCAATCAGAGCAGAGGATCGATACCTTATATTTCCCCTTAAGATTTGTCCCTGCTCACCCATTTCCGGTGTTGACGAAAAACATCGTTAACAATATACCCTGCCCCTGCCCTCTGTTCGTTAGAGGCTCCATCTACAAAAAGTTGCCATTTGGCCTTTAAGTCATTTTCCTTAACTGATTGCTCTGAAATGAAGCATGTGCACTCATTCACGAAGTCTGCGAGCGCTTGTCCTTTAATTGCCGCCCAAGGGTGGAACTCAATTTCGTTTTGGTTAAGCTCGATACCCTATTTGATTAACTTTCCTGAGTTTTCCGGTTTACTGAACACTTGCTTGAGCGGGAAACTATTTAAGACCCTAACAGGATGAGCTTGGAAGTATGCTCTGAGTTTTCGTGTGATAAGTATTAGGAAATACACTAATTTCTCTAGCATAGGGTATCGGGTTTCTGCATCCTTTATCCTTCGGCTAACGTAGTAAATGGGGAACTGAGTCCCGTTACTCTTTCTTATTAGAACTGAGCTTACCGCATATTCTGAAACAACCATATATAGGTATACATCTTCTCCCTTCTTACGACTGGATAAAATAGGAGGCGTTCCCATGTAAACCTTCAATTCTTGGAATTCCCTCCTACATTCTTCAATTCATTCGAAATTCTTCTTTTTCTTTATAACATCGAAGAAATGGACACACTTGTTGTTGGCTTTGGAAATGAACCTGCTAAGGGCTGCTACTTTTCCGTTCAGGCTAATGACCTCATTGCTTGTCCTAGGTTCTTCCATGTCTCTTATGGCTTGGATTTGCTCAGGGCTGGCCTCGATCCCCTGTTCACTTACCACATATCCCAAGAACTTTCCAGATTGAACTCCAAAAGAACACTTTGGCGGTTTCAATTTCATTTGGTAACTTCTTCAGACATTGAACATTTCCTCCAGTCCTCTAGGTGGTTTTCTGTCTTGGTGGACTTCACTAGGATATCATCCATATATACTTCCATATTGCACTCTATTTTTTCTTGGAACATCCTGTTTACCAGTCTTTGGTATGTTGCCCCCGCGTTCTTCAACCCAAAAGGCATCACTTTATACCAAAATGTTCCCCAGTCGGCGATAAAGCTTGTATGCTCCTCGTCGGGTTTATGCATCAAAATTTGATTGTACCTTGAGTATGCATCCATAAGGGATAGTATCTTGTGACCACTCGTGGCAACGACTAACTAGTCAATCCGCGGAAGGGGATAGCAGTCTTTTGGGTAAGCCTTATTTAAATCCGTGTAATCAACACACATTCTCCACTTCCCATTGGACTTCTTCACTAGCACAGGATTGGCTAACCATTTCGGGTATAGGACTTCCTGGATAAACCCGTTAGTTTCTAATCTCTTGACTTCCTCCTTCAAAGCTTCTAACTAGTCTCTATTGTCTTTTCTTCTGCCGAATCAAGAGCATCGAAGGGTCAATGTTTAAGGCGTTACTCATGATAGAAGACTGATTCTGATCATGTCTGAATGTGTCCAAGCAAGAACATCCTTGTTGAGTTGTAGGAACTGTATTAGGTCGCTCCTAAGGTGCTCCATCGGCCTCTTCCCTTTGTTTACGACCTTTGATTTATCCTATGAATCAACATTTACCTCCTTCACGTCTTCTATTGGTTTTATTCTCTCAATTTCTCCTCTAGGATCTAAGTCCGTGATGATTTTCACTTCCTCAGTCAGATTTACATCATCGGATCTCTTCCTCTTTCTTTTCAGAGAAATGTACCTACCATTCGCACGTTCATTAGCCTTATTAATTTTTATTTTAGTTTCGAATGTGGGATGTGAGAATCCCTTATCCGAAGGTGTAAAAATAGTAGAAGAATCGAAGTACGAAGAACACTCCCTTTTATATTTGTCGATCGTTGCGAAATACATTTCGTGGGAGCTAAATTGTTCTTCCCTGATGGTACCCCATCCTTGCTTGGTTAGGAATTTCAACATGAGATACTTTGAAGAAACGAAGGCGTCCATCTCCTCCAAAGCCAGTCGTCCAAAGAAGGCGTTATAATACGATGGTTGATCGATCACAACGAAGAGAATTTTGAAGGTCCTGTGAAGCGGAGACAGTCCAACTTGAACCAGAAGGTTGATTTGCCCCTACCGGAGTCGACCCCTTGTTGTTGAAGCCGAAGATTGGTTCATTGCTTGGCTCTAACTTTTTCTCAGAAATTCCCATATAATCAAAAGCGTGCTTGAAGATAACATTGACAACACTCCTAGTATCCAGAAGGATTTTGGAAATGACCGAGAGCCCAATTTGCGCCGTTATCATAAGGGGATCATTATATGGGTAGTAGGGCCCCTTCTTCATTTCTTCCGGAGAGACCACCAGGTTGTGCATCTTGAGAGCATAACATGCGTTCTTCAACGATGGTTCTTCTTGAATGGAGAAGATTCCCTCCATGGCTTCCTTCATGTACTGACTCCTGGATCTCGGATAGTTTTCAACAGGGTGTGGCCCTTCGACAATCACATTGATTCGATTTATGGGCGGATCCAAGTCTAGGTTACCTTCTTTCATAGTAGGCCTTATCGCATTTACCGAAACCTTCTGTTGTCCATTTGTATGCTGAGCAGATTGTCTTGTTTAGAACAAATTATTTCAAATGCCCCTCTCGGATTAGCTTCTGAATAATCCCGTCCAATACCTTGCATTCGTCAGTCATATGTCCGTTGGTTTTGTGGAATTCACAATACTTGCCGCTGGAATAAGATTTGGGGAAATTTTTGGCTTAGAACGAGATGGGGAAGTTACTAACTCTTTCTCCTGCGACAACATACACAAACGAGATGGGCTTGTTTAGAGCAACCGAGTTGGTGTTAGAATCTTCCCACATCGATCTCTTTTGATTTCCTTCCGGGGGCTTTCGTCCAAAGTTCGGCCTTCCTCCTTCCCTTCGAGGCCTGAACTTCCTCTTCATGAAGTACAATTCATCCATGAAAATAAACTTGTCGGCTTGGAAATGAAAGTCTTTACAGCCGTGAATATATAACTTCTTCCAGAAGGGGGTGTTTTCGATTAACCTTGGGTGTACGACAATCAACTTATTACGGTCATTCATACCCTTGGCCTTCAGAGCCTCGATGTTGAATCTCTTAAGATAATATCCCAGTGACTCCCCTTGTCTCTGTTTGATGTTAGCAATGACTGCGTAGTCAACTGTCGGATCCTTGCAGATGTGCGCAAAATTTGTAGGATAATTGTTTCCATGAGTAAATTGTGTTTTCCCTATAGTGGCGATACCACTTCGTCGTTGCCCCTTGAAAGGTAACTGGGAAAAAGCGGCATCTGACGGCTCTAGAAGCGTTGTAGAGATCCATCTGGCTGTCGAAAACCATTAGATGATCGTCAGGGTCAATTGTCCTAAGATACTTTATGGTTTGAACCTTCGCTCTCGATGGTATTATGGTGTTCAAAATTTCATCGATGAACGAAGCTACTCTTCCGTTGTCATTAACCTTGTCATCTTGGGTCCTCTTCCCCTTGCTTCCCAACAAGTCGTTGACGATCTTCTGGATGAGGTCTTTGATGTAAGCTTCTGTGTCGTCGTAGTTTACTCTCTTGGGATCATATCCTTCGGAGGTGGAACTCTCAGACTGTTCCTGCTCGCATTGATTCCCTTGATGGTCTATTCTCGTCAGATGGGACTAATTCTTCTTGGAAGAAGTCTCCTTAAGCTTCTCCTTTTCTTCTGAATGCTAAATGGGACCCTTTCTTTTCGGAGATTCATTCGTCTCTCTCTGACTAGATCTGGTGAGCCTTAAGGACTTTTTCGCCTAGACAGCATTGACTTGAGCCTGCATTTCTTAGAGTTTCTTCTCCTAGACCAGGATTCTTGCGACATTATCTTCCATGGTGTTTGAGTTTGGTGGTTGTTGTGGATTGGATGTGGCTCCTCTTTTGTTATCGTCTGGTTTGAGCTTTAGATCCACATTTCCTTCAACGGTTGTATTAGGATCCAATTCCTTCTTTTGTTCCTCCAATCTTTTCGATTTCATCTTTCCTGCGATGGAGCAATAAATTCACCAAATTAATTTTGACAAATTAACCATAAAGGAGGAGGTTCAAGCCCTCCTTCTAGCGCCAAAATGTTAATGATATTTTCTGTCAACACCCGGATTATACTATATAGAACATGGGTTCAAGGAATTTAAAGTGATCGTGACCCAGAGTTGTCGAAGGATATCCGGAGATCAACGTTATTAAACTAAGTTTTTCCTTTCCTTAAGCATCGGAATCACGGTGGAGTTCCGAAATAACTCGAAGGAGCTTTACTCAGCCGGACATAACTAAGGTCTCACGAGATCAATGACTTCCTAGGCCGCGAATACAATGATACATATTGTGATAAGAAGAAAATAGGACAACGCTTCTTCATCTTCGTGAAAGAGATCACTGTATTGCTTATTAACTCAGATGATTATTTCGCATCGGATCGGCCTGAAGGGCCTTGGATGCGTAACGAACCAAGTTATAAGCTTGTGGATAAATTCCGTTTCGGGATCAAAAGGCGTCAGGCTCGTTATGAAAACGTTGATCAACATGCGAAACTCTCAAAATGAAAGGAGAAGGACTTCGAATTTCTAGGAAATCCTTCTTCTTACATGAAGATATCGTGATCAACTTTCCCGTACGAAAGGTTAGTGTTAACTGCATGTTTCATCATAATAGCACAAAAAGATTATCAAATCGCGAGATATTTAAGCCCTAGAATTCTCCATTCATAAATTGTAGATGTATTACAAGAGTTGTAACACCCCGCCTCCGCTAGGGTCACTCGCAAAGGAATGCACTAGCTTTAGAGGGGCATTATTGGTAAACATGCACAGAAATATCACAAGACAGAACATATAAAATAGCGGAAGTAAAATCGAACTTTCATAAATTCATTAATAAGTAAGGTCTAAAGCCTTTTACATCAGAGTACATCAAAACCTGTCTTGCAATAATAAAGAAGCATAAAGACATTTTCATAAATTATTCCCCAAGTAAAAACAGTAAAGTAGCCACAACCAAGAAAAGTCCAAGCCATCCATGATGACCTTCAAGCAGAAGAAGTCTGAACTAACCAACAGTATTTCCTCCCTGTAACCTGGGGGGGAAACGAAAGAAAAGAGGCGAAACAAAACGGGTCAGTCAAAAAGACTGAGTAAGCCCTATCTACTATTAGTATAAAAACTAGTAAAGTTAACTGACATGAGAAACTGAGATGAACATAAGCATGATAACAAGATAGATAAGCTAAATCAAAATAACAGGATGAACTACTGAACTCAGATAAACTAGGGTGCCGTGATAAACTACGGTGTGAAGATAAAACAAGGTATCACATTGTCAGGTTTCTATCAAGTATAATATCCCAAGATATCTATCGCGTATAACGTCCCATGGCATCTATCCTGTATATCCGCTCTGCACCTACCGTACTAGTACCCGAACTGTATTACGTGTTATCCGTGAATGACCCTTACTCAAAAGTCGTGTAATGGTCCATGTCAACCTAATATGCCGCATATATAGGTTACTCAACTCATATGTTTCTTTCCATGTATAAGTTCAGTCCTTTGCCGTAGGCTGTACGGGCTATCCCATGTAAACGGTTTATCCTTGAAGTTGTTTTAGACTGCAACCCTTGATCTAGTTGTGTTTCCTTACCATGAACTATCGCGCGTCCACTTAGGATTTATGCCACCTAGGACCGCTAGGGATTCTGCTACCTAATGAACGTTTCCGTGTCTCGGTTTGGGTTTTGGCCACCTAGGACCACTAGGGATTACGCCACCCGTCAACCGCGCCCTTGATCCCACGTATGTATCGTGAATCGTTTTCCATGTCTAGATGCACATGTTCCCCAATGTGCCATCCGAGTTCCGTGCCAGGGCAAATCAAGAAATACGGAACTCGGTCGGGAGCTTTAAATCGTCTGCCGATGCAGATATCAAGGTCTGTTTTTGTACCCGTGGCTATGGTCCCACATGACCCCTCCCTCAACTACTGAAAGGCAATCCAAGAAAAATCATGTATAAGAACCACTCCCCGGCCCCACTATAGCCCACTTTCCTACGGGCCAACCTCACCCATGACTCGATAGCAAGCACATGGTCTGTTGGGGGTTCCCTGCCATTCCGCATGTACACGATTGACTAAAGATGGTAGGTAGTCGGCGATGTGCTATCCAGGGCAAAAACAAGAATCGTCGACTCCACGCTAATCCATCCCAGTCTTTAGGTTGCTCGCATAGCAACCAAGGCATACTCTTGGTCCTTCTAACGCAGACCTTAACCTCTCATGGGCCTAGTATAATTACCTGGCAGCCCACAGAGGGATCCCAAGAGTATCCTCACGTCCCCCGAAGCTTCCACTTCGGCACCCAGTGCGCTGGAGCTTTTATCCAAGTCAGATAACTTGCTCCCCCTCGTATACTAAGCGATGACCTACCGTATCAAGTTACTCATCGTTTTGAGAATTAGTCCTATGTCCTTAGCTTAGAATTATTACTTAGTTACCCTTAACTAAGGTTTACCACTTAGCTTCCTTTCCCGTTATCCTTGATTAACCACGGTTTTCTACCTAGTTCTTCTAGCTAGGGTTTGTCTATTGGGTTAAGTGTTATCATTCAAGTCCATGACTTAACCCGCCCACGAATCACGTCAAAGATTGGCTAAGTATTTAAGTTCAAGACTTAGTCCCACAAGTTGGTTAAGTGTACCCAGAGGCTCATGACTTAACCCTATCAAGTCAAATTGGTCAAGTACTAGCTTACCTTAATCCTATCGGATTATCTTGCTAGATCGATTAAGCATAGATTATCTTAATCCCATCAAATTATCGAGTCGGATTGGTTAAGTATAGGTTGGCTTAACCCCATCCTCTAATCGTACTACAATGGTTATGTATATTCTAAAAAGGTCTTGTGACTTAACCTTATCAGGTCCGCGTATTAGATTGGTTAAGTGTAAGTTACTTAACCCCATCAAATCATCATGTATAATTGGTTAAGTATAAGTTGCTTAACCCCATTAAATTACCACGTTAAGTTGGTTAAGTATTGGTTACTTAACCTCATTGAATTACCGAGTTTAAATTGGTTAAGTGTTTAACTTAACCCCATCGAATTACCGTGTTTAGATTAGTTAAGTGTGGATTACTTAACCCCATCTAATTACCGTGTCGGATTAGTTAGGTGCAAATTACTTAACCCCATCCCCTAATCATCTTGTATGGTTAAGTGTCATTAAGAAAACTTACTTAACCTTGCCAAATTATCATGTTGGATTGATTAAGTGTTGGTTAACTTAATCCCCGTCCACTAGTCGTATAAAAATGGTTAAGCGTCATTAGGCAAATCAAATCACTTAACCTACCCAACCTTGTCATGTTTTGTTAAGTATCATTAGCCTAACCAATTTACTTAACCCATTTACCCATGTCATATTTGGTTAAGAGTCATTAATCAAATTAACTTAACCCTATCATGTGGCATTAATTACTTAATGCACCCCAACCTCTCACATTAGACTTTGTTGTGGTTACTAGTTAAGCCGGTCGGTTCCGGGTAGCTTTACACCACAACTTGGTCTAACCTCGGGTTCAAGCACAACATGACCAACTTCTCACATTGGGTCCTATTGTTTGCAACTACTTGTTAGGTCGGTCGGTTCCGGGTAGTTTTACGTTGCAAACTCAACCCAACCTCGAGTTGGCCACTTTCATGTTTAGTCTAGTGTCATGTTCATAGTCAAGTTTTCAAGCAATTGGGTAGACCTAACTTAATAGGTAAATTCCCAATGGGTAGACCTAACTTAATAGGTAAATTCCCAAGCTTATGTTTTTATGCATACTTACATGTCAACTTCCATGTTATACTTCAAGTCATGTTTTCAAGTATAAACACATGTCATATTTTAACGTTACATGTTGTCATGTTTATACCCATTTACCCAAGTCATATTCATGTCATTATGTTTCCCCATAATGTGACCCCAACGCTTTTTAAACTAGCATATACGTTCGCAACAACGTGATGGATTAAAAGAAGAGACTTGGCAAAGGAATGACAAAAATGGGTATTAAGCCACAAGTTAATCATGGTGGCAAATGAGGCACAAATGTGTTCATTAGCTTGCATGTTACATTCTTAAGCCTCAAAAACATGCATCAACCCAAACTTGGTACATAAGCGAATCATGGTGACAAAAGACATGGAATGATGGCTAGAAACTCGCATATATCATCATATAAGGATTATGACTTCATATGCAAGTTGACATAATGATTATGAAGATTCTCATGTTGCATAATGCAACATTTCAACATAAAGGTTGTGGCTTTTAGCTCATAAGATCAAGATAATGACTTCATAAACTTGCATAACATGATAGCATGCATCATTCTAATTAATCAAACCCAAACTTTCAACATGAACATTTAACTTCATAGTTAATATCTAAGAGTAGGGAAGGGCTTACAATGCTTATGTGGACTCAAATGAGTATAGCAAATGTAAGAAACCCCTTATGCAACAAATTAAAACCCCAAAATGCAAGCAAACTTGATCAAGACTCCTCCTTTATGATGCCAATAGAGAAACAAGACTTTAATGCAAGCTAAAGAGGATCATACAAGCCTAAATACACTTGTATGCATGGAAATCTCTTAGAAATTTGATTTAGGAATTTATGAAGAGAGTGGAGGCCATGAGAGGATTGATTTTGCCATAGTTTAGTTGCATGAATGAATAATGAGGATTTAGGATAGGTTAGGGTCTTATTTATAGATTAGGCAAGTGTTTTAGGCCATAGGATTAAACCTAGATTCAATCCAAGCCATCAAAGCATGTCTTGGGGAAGAAGTCAAGTGTAGGAACCATCTAGGGCCTTTAGATTAAAGATGAACCATGAGAACCATCCAAATGCAAAATCTGCATTTGAGCGAATCGGCCCACGGGTTGACAGCCAAACACCCTGGATTAACCCCTAGTCGACCCAGCGAGCTCGGGTCGACCTCAAAAATCAGCCGGTTCGGTTATTCCCCTCTCCCAATTCGCTGTTTTGAACATTTTTGCATATTTGTTTATTTAATTTTAAATTATATATATATATATATCAATATATATATATTTCTCTGCGTAACCCATTTCACTTAATTATGTATACGTTAATTTGGGAATTTTTCGTGAAACTTCGCGAGGCCATATCTTGGTCATACGGACTCCGATTTTCGAAAACTCGGACTCTATTTCGCGTATTTTTCCGAGACAAACGCAATGGCATAGCCCGTTTCCCTTGATTCAGATTTTACAGTTTAATTCTGCCTCCATTTATGTTATAACAGGTTATTGAAAATACGGGTTGTTACATTCTCCCCACCTTTTAGGATTTCGTCCCTGAAATCTCCAAGTTAGGAAGAACATATCCTACCATCCATCATCCATCTACTCAAAACATCATCCACAAGCAACCATTGTCCTTAGATTATTTCTAATGCTGTATGAATATATGCAAAACGTGTGTGTACATGTTCCTTAGCTAATGCTAATGATCAGGCCTGAATAATCTTTCTAATGCAAAATATGTATAGTGCCATGAATCCAACATGTATGCAAATAGTCCTAGTCATATAGATACTATATGCGTGCACAATCATTCATTCATATGCAACAACCGCATGATAATACATTCGATTTCATCCATAAACAAGTATAAATACTCGTGCATATGCAATATGAAATGTGACCGAGTCGAGCTAGTATCTAATGTGTATTCGCGCATCCACGAGCAACCACTTGCAACCATATCAATCATAACATGTTTCAAATACATGTTTACATCCATAGGGTTCTACCTAGGATTCCCTGGAATAGGGTCGAGAAGAAAAACAAGACAAACTCCTTACGGGGTTTGTAACAGAAAATAGGACCGAGAGGATGTCCACAAAAGATAGCCTACAAGTAAGCTCTACAGAAAACAGGGATCAAGGATATACTACCAAAAGAGATATCATGCGCGTATATAGTCTTTGACCATCAGAGTCGTATTTCCTCGAGCTTAATTCCATTGTGCCTTGACCGTCTTTTAACTTCGCGATTTCGTAGCTTCCTATTTCCTGTTTCCATAACATGAGCTGGAACTCATTTCTTCGTCGCCTCTCGTTCCACTTGCACACTTGGCGCAAACATGACTGCGTACTCATGATCTCATGCAAGCTTTCCAAAATTCACTAGTGAATCTCGAACCTCGTACCACAAGGTATTCCACGTAGAAGAACTTTCTCTTGAAATTAAACAGATGCCAACCAGGTTATCAAGCGCACTTACTAGGGTGATTTCTTTAACCCACGCACAAGTGAAGTAAACCATCCGTCTTATCGGCGAACACCACTCGATCGGGCTTCAAATTTCCAATAAAGGCATCAAGGGATTCTAAGTAACTAGTCATGACAGAACCTCAAAAAGGTTACACGATACTTCGAGGGTATTACCAAGGCTAGTCAAAAGGTCTAACTACCCTCCTATCAAAACCGAGAGTGGCATCCCCTACTGTATAACCACTTCATCCCTAGAATCCATCCATGGCTTATAAACATAAGCATTATTTCCAAACTCAACACTTGGCATAGACATTCTCAAATCCAAACAAGTCATGTATAAATGGACTGATTCTCCAATAGGACTTTGAGACAAAAATGGGATTCTCTATTACGCTAGTACTTAAGGTGCAGAGACTCAACTATCAAAGCAGACTTAAATGATACGAACAACGAAGTCCTAACGGGATGATAGAGAAGAAAAGCTAAACCTTTAACAAGATCGTTACCCTCCTTCCGAGGTACTCTAGAAATGAGAGCATACTACTGCCCTCCCGATGATCTTGTCCTTGTCCCATAATACTTAACTATCCGCCCCGTTTTACCATGCCAAAGGTACTCTCTCGTCATGGGTTTCATTGTTCATCTTTCTCCCTCCTTTGAGGACTAAGCCATACCAACAAGTTGCTCATCCTTAAGCTCGTATCCTTTATCCTTCTTTCTCACGATCCTTTCTTATAACGCGGCCACTGGTCTCTCGAGAACCACCTCCATTGTATGGAAAGCACTTTCGTAGGTAGAAAAGACTAGTCGCAGTTAAAACTACTGTGACTACAGATGGAGGAAAGAAAGGAAAAGAGACTCAATTAAGGAAACAAGGATAGTGCTAATGGCCTTTGGGGAATAGCCTTTTTCTTTTAAAAGAAAATTTTCTTGAAAAATGCTTCTTTGTAAACGGTTTTTTTCAAATAGTTTTCAGAAGGTCTTTAAAAACTTTTGCCCAGTCTGGTAACCTTCTGCTCTGATACCACGTGTAACACCCCGCCTCCGCTAGGGTCACTCGCAAAGGAATGCACTAGCTTTAGAGGGGCATTATTGGTAAACATGCACAGAAATATCACAAGACAGAACATATAAAATAGCGGAAGTAAAATCGAACTTTCATAAATTCATTAATAAGTAAGGTCTAAAGCCTTTTACATCAGAGTACATCAAAACCTGTCTTGCAATAATAAAGAAGCATAAAGACATTTTCATAAATTATTCCCCAAGTAAAAACAGTAAAGTAGCCACAACCAAGAAAAGTCCAAGCCATCCATGATGACCTTCAAGCAGAAGAAGTCTGAACTAACCAACAGTATTTCCTCCCTGTAACCTGGGGGGAGGGGGGGAAACGGAAGAAAAGAGGCGAAGCAAAACGGGTCAGTCAAAAAGACTGAGTAAGCCCTATCTACTATTAGTATAAAAACTAGTAAAGTTAACTGACATGAGAAACTGAGATGAACATAAGCATGATAACAAGATAGATAAGCTAAATCAAAATAACAGGATGAACTACTGAACTCAGATAAACTAGGGTGTCGTGATAAACTACGGTGTCAAGATAAAACAAGGTATCACATTGTCAGGTTTCTATCAAGTATAATATCCCAAGATATCTATCGCGTATAACGTCCCATGGCATCTATCCTGTATATCCGCTCTGCACCTACCGTACTAGTACCCGAACTGTATTACGTGTTATCCGTGAATGACCCTTACTCAAAAGTCGTGTAATGGTCCATGTCAACCTAATATGCCGCATATATAGGTTACTCAACTCATATGTTTCTTTCCATGTATAAGTTCAGTCCTTTGCCGAAGGCTGTACGGGCTTTCCCATGTAAACGGTTTATCCTTGAAGTTGTTTTGGACTGCAACCCTTGATCTAGTTGTGTTTCCTTACCATGAACTATCGCGCGTCCACTTAGGATTTATGCCACCTAGGACCGCTAGGGATTCTGCTACCTAATGAACGTTTCCGTGTCTCGGTTTGGGTTTTGGCCACCTAGGACCACTAGGGATTACGCCACCCGTCAACCGCGCCCTTGATCCCACGTATGTATCGTGAATCGTTTTCCATGTCTAGATGCACATGTTCCCCAATGTGCCATCCGAGTTCCGTGCCAGGGCAAATCAAGAAATACGGAACTCGGTCGGGAGCTTTAAATCGTCTGCCGATGCAGATATCAAGGTCTGTTTTTGTACCCGTGGCTATGGTCCCACGTGACCCCTCCCTCAACTACTGAAAGGCAATCCAAGAAAAATCATGTATAAGAACCACTCCCCGGCCCCACTATAGCCCACTTTCCTACGGGCCAACCTCACCCATGACTCGATAGCAAGCACATGGTCTGTTGGGGGTTCCCTGCCTTTCCGCACGTACTCGATTGACTAAAGATGGTAGGTAGTCGGCGATGTGCTATCCAGGGCAAAAACAAGAATCGTCGACTCCACGCTAATCCATCCCAGTCTTTAGGTTGCTCGCATAGCAACCAAGGCATACTCTTGGTCCTTCTAACGCAGACCTTAACCTCTCATGGGCCTAGTATAATTACCTGGCAGCCCACAGAGGGATCCCAAGAATATCCTCACGTCCCCCGAAGCTTCCACTTCGGCACCCAGTGCGCTGGAGCTTTTATCCAAGTCAGATAACTTGCTCCCCCTCGTATACTAAGCGATGACCTACCGTATCAGGTTACTCATTGTTTTGAGAATTAGTCCTATGTCCTTAGCTAAGAATTATTACTTAGTTACCCTTAACTAAGGTTTACCACTTAGCTTCCTTTCCCGTTATCCTTGATTAACCACGGTTTTCTACCTAGTTCTTCTAGCTAGGGTTTGTCTATTGGGTTAAGTGTTATCATTCAAGTCCATGACTTAACCCGCCCATGAATCACATCAAAGATTGGCTAAGTATTTAAGTTCAAGACTTAGTCCCACAAGTTGGTTAAGTGTACCCAGAGGCTCATGACTTAACCCTATCAAGTCAAATTGGTCAAGTACTAGCTTACCTTGATCCTATCGGATTATCTTGCTAGATCGATTAAGCATAGATTATCTTAATCCCATCAAATTATCGAGTCGGATTGGTTAAGTATAGGTTGGCTTAACCCCATCCTCTAATCGTACTACAATGGTTAAGTATATTCTAAAAAGGTCTTGTGACTTAACCTTATCAGGTCCGCGTATTAGATTGGTTAAGTGTAAGTTACTTAACCCCATCAAATCATCATGTATAATTGGTTAGGTATAAGTTGCTTAACCCCATTAAATTACCACGTTAAGTTGGTTAAGTATTGGTTACTTAACCTCATTGAATTACCGAGTTTAAATTGGTTAAGTATTTAACTTAACCCCATCGAATTACCGTGTTTAGATTAGTTAAGTGTGGATTACTTAACCCCATCTAATTACCGTGTCGGATTAGTTAGGTGCAAATTACTTAACCCCATCCCCTAATCATCTTGTATGGTTAAGTGTCATTAAGAAAACTTACTTAACCTTGCCAAATTATCATGTTGGATTGATTAAGTGTTGGTTAACTTAATCCCCGTCCACTAGTCGTATAAAAATGGTTAAGCGTCATTAGGCAAATCAAATCACTTAACCTACCCAACCTTGTCATGTTTTGTTAAGTATCATTAGCCTAACCAATTTACTTAACCCATTTACCCATGTCATATTTGGTTAAGAGTCATTAATCAAATTAACTTAACCCTATCATGTGGCATTAATTACTTAATGCACCCCAACCTCTCACATTAGACTTTGTTGTGGTTACTAGTTAAGCCGGTCGGTTCCGGGTAGCTTTACACCACAACTTGGTCTAACCTCAGGTTCAAGCACAACATGACCAACTTCTCACATTGGGTCCTATTGTTTGCAACTACTAGTTAGGTCGGTCGGTTCCGGGTAGTTTTACGTTGCAAACTCAACCCAACCTCGAGTTGGCCACTTTCATGTTTAGTCTAGTGTCATGTTCATAGTCAAGTTTTCAAGAAATTGGGTAGACCTAACTTAATAGGTAAATTCCCAATGGGTAGACCTAACTTAATAGGTAAATTCCCAAGCTTATGTTTTTATGCATACTTACATGTCAACTTCCATGTTATACTTCAAGTCATGTTTTCAAGTATAAACACATGTCATATTTTAACGTTACATGTTGTCATGTTTATACCATGTCATTATGTTTCCCCATAATGTGACCCCAACGCTTTTTAAACTAGCATATACGTTCTCAACAACGTGATGGATTAAAAGAAGAGACTTGGCAAAGGAATGACAAAAATGGGTATTAAGCCACAAGTTAATCATGGTGGCAAATGAGGCAAAAATGTGTTCATTAGCTTGCATGTTACATTCTTAAGCCTCAAAAACATGCATCAACCCAAACTTGGTACATAAGCGAATCATGGTGACAAAAGACATGGAATGATGGCTAGAAACTCGCATATATCATCATATAAGGATTATGACTTCATATGCAAGTTGACATAATGATTATGAAGATTCTCATGTTGCATAATGCAACATTTCAACATAAAGGTTGTGGCTTTTAGCTCATAAGATCAAGATAATGACTTCATAAACTTGCATAACATGATAGCATGCATCATTCTAATTAATCAAACCCAAACTTTCAACATGAACATTTAACTTCATAGTTAATATCTAAGAGTAGGGAAGGGCTTACAATGCTTATGTGGACTCAAATGAGTATAGCAAATGTAAGAAACCCCTTATGCAACAAATTAAAACCCCAAAATGCAAGCAAACTTGATCAAGACTCCTCCTTTATGATGCCAATAGAGAAACAAGACTTTAATGCAAGCTAAAGAGGATCATACAAGCCTAAATACACTTGTATGCATGGAAATCTCTTAGAAATTTGATTTAGGAATTTATGAAGAGAGTGGAGGCCATGAGAGGATTGATTTTGCCATAGTTTAGTTGCATGAATGAATAATGAGGATTTAGGATAGGTTAGGGTCTTATTTATAGATTAGGCAAGTGTTTTAGGCCATAGGATTAAACCTAGATTCAATCCAAGCCATCAAAGCATGTCTTGGGGAAGAAGTCAAGTGTAGGAACCATCTAGGGCCTTTAGATTAAAGATGAACCATGAGAACCATCCAAATGCAAAATCTGCATTTGAGCGAATCGGCCCACGGGTTGACAGCCAAACACCCTGGATTAACCCCTAGTCGACCCAGCGAGCTCGGGCCGACCTCAAAAATCGGCCGGTTCGGTTATTCCCCACTCCCAATTCGCTGTTTTGAACATTTTTGCATATTTATTTATTTAATTTTCAATTATATATATATATATATCAATATATATATATTTCTCTGCGCAACCCATTTCACTTAATTAAGTATACTTTAATTTGGGAATTTTTCGTGAAACTTCGCGAGGCCATATCTTGGTCATACGGACTCCGATTTTCGAAAACTCGGACTCTATTTCGCGTATTTTTCCGAGACAAACGCAATGGCATAGCCCGTTTCCCTTGATTCAGATTTTACAGTTTAATTCTGCCTCCATTTATGTTATAACAGGTTATTGAAAATACGGGTTGTTACAAGATTGAAGAAAATCCTTAATCCACTTTGGGGAATTAAGATTTGCTCTTTTTAAGAAGAAAGAACAAGATTGAAAATGAAAGACTCGTTCATCTCTATGTGGCTCTTAGCTAGGGTTATATTTTTAGAGAATCCGGGGCTCCTTCCGCTGTTGGGCTATTGGGCCTACATGGGCCTTTGTCGGCTGCTTCTTCCTTGGCCTTGGGCGTTTGGCTTTCGGCCGTCTTTGAAGAGCTAATTATAGTTTTCGAGGTGGAGGTCCCAGTCAATTGGGGCTTCTTTGGGATAAATATGGGCTTGTCGATGTGGTGGTCTTCGGATGGTATTTGAAGCCTTGGTAACAGCTTTTGAGCGTAGGCTCTCGGACATAAGCTTTTGGATGTAGGCTTCCGGCTTTATCGTGAATACTTAGAGGTGCCTGCCCTCATGATGTACATAGATAATTGCCGGTCCGAAATGGTTATTGGTTTCTGTACCAGGTAGATTAGTACGGGTAGCCTGTATCTCAGCTTGGGTCCCGGTTAGCATTTTGGTGGAGCTTTTGGTATAGTCTGGTTTTTCGGAAGGTGGCTTCCGATGATGTTTCTGTTACTTGTGAATGTAGCCCTTCATTATTCATGTAGTCGATATTTCAGAGGCTGGCTCTGGATAATCTTTATGTACTGGCCCGATATCCTTCCCATTCTGATGTGTCAGTGTTAAGCAGGTTAATTCTGATAGGCCTCCTGGGTTTCGATGAGCGGAGCCTATGCCCTCCTCTTACTTGATTTCTGCCTTACATTACCTTTTGTAACACCCCACCTCCGTTAAGGTCACCCTCAAAGGGAATGCCTTAACTTCGGTGGAGCATTTTAAGGTACAAGATACTAATAAATTACAAGACAGATAATTAAAGCAGCGGAAAAGAAACCAACTTCATTCCATAAATACTTGTTCAATACAACATTTCAACAAATAGTTTCAATCTTCCAAATTATTACATCTGCCTTGAAAACATAAAGAAGCAATACTGAAAATAAAATGACATAAACCCCCAACATGTCTTTGACCATAGCCATAGCTCAAAAAGGAAAGTCCAAGCCTTACATCTATGGTCTTCAAGCTTTGATTTGATCCGGCCAAACAGAAGTGTTCCCTCCATGCGGACCTGGGGGGAAACGGAAGAAAAGAGGCGAAAGGAAAATGGGTCAGACATAAGTCTGGTAAGCCCATTTATTTAAAGCATGTAAACAAGTAAAAGACTATGACATGAATAAACTGAACTTAGAACGATACCATAAGGATAGGGTAGTCCTAAAACAAGATAAGGTTAGACTTAACTAGATTTGGCTGTCGCACCCACTTTTACTTCTCTGCACCCACTAAGAACGTGTTTAACTAGCAATGTATGTTCATGATAAAGTGATCCCATTCATGTATTGATCGGCTCCTACTTGCATTCATGTATTCTCGGTGTCATGCCGCCCAACGTGATTATAAAGTACTTGTGCTGGTTCCATTATAGGGTGTATCAAGTCCTACAATGGCAACCCTTGACACGATTCTAGATGCACAACTGTACGCCTGGTGCCCAGTGCCTGCTTTTTCCACTCCGGAGCCCGTGCATGCCCGTACTCCGTCCGAACCTACACTGACACACCTAACCGCCGCCCTTTTGACCGCTTATATTCAGCCCAATAATCGTGCCCCACCCTGCCTAGTTCAGGGTACCTTGATACGTTCATGCGGGTTACTGCTGAAACGGATCCCCATTACCAGGGTTTTTCTAGTCAACATGTTAAATTGGTTAAGTGTTCTTGACTTGACTTAACCCCTATCAATCTTGTCTTGTTCACAAATTGATTTGGCTAAGTGTTTTCTAAATTACTTAACCCCACCAATCTTGTCTTGTTCACATGTTAAGTTGGCTAAGTGTTTTCTTATTTACTTAACCTCACCACTCTTGTCTTGTTAAGTTGGTTAAGTGTTTCCTTAATTAGTTAACCTCACCATTTCTAGCTTGATTTTTCATGAGCTTTAACTAATTAATTAATTAAAGCACCAACCACTCACATTAGACAGGTATTATTATGGTTACTGGATGTGCCGGTCGGTTCCGGGCAGGTTTACACCACAACTAAGTCTAACCTCGAGCTTTTCTGGGCTTGATGCACTAACGTCTCACATTAGACAGGTATTGTTGTGGTTACTGGATGTGCCGGTCGATTCCCAGCAGGTTATACACCACAACTCAGTCTAACCTCGGGTTAGCCATATTCGTCTTTTCTAGATTTACATTTTTATATATGCAAATTTCTACAAGTACTTCATGTCACATGTTTTAATTCAAGACTAATGGTATATAAATTATACCATTCATGGCCTTAACCAATTACATGGTTTTGGGCCCACCTACATATTTACATGTTTTGCTTTAATAATTACCCCCAACGTTACCCCCGTTTGTTCGTTCACATTAATCACATAAAGACATTGGGCCCGCTAATTGGCCCAATCTATACATGAGAGATAAAGGAGGGATCATGCATAACATAGGTTCGATCAACATATATCATGTAATTTGGCATAAACATCAGTTATAGACTAGCATGTGACATAATCATGACATGTCCAATTCCAAAACATGTATAATTATAACATTAACATATAGGTGTAAACTAGATCTAATAAGGTGAACTTGCATAAATTCACTTCACAAACTTGCATATAAATATTGGATCTAGTTTAGGATCTAACATGTAACTTGCATATGACATATATATATATATATATATATATATAGATCGTAACTTGGATCTATCATAAATTATATAACTTGCATTAATCATGTGAACCTAAATGGATCTTGACATGGATCCAATCATAAAGTTTGTAACTTGCATATGGACGTATGAACATAGGCATGTGGATCTAACATAAAACTTGCAACTTACATATGAACATGTGGATCTAACATCAAACTTGCAATTTACATATGAACATATGGATCTACATAAATCTTGCAACTTGCATATGAACATATGGATCTAATCATGTATCATAAGGATCTAACATAAAACTTAGGAACATGTACATGTAGATCTTGACTTGGATCTAATATAAAACTTACAACTTGCATAAAAACATATACATGTAGATCTTTACATGAAACACATAACTTGCATATGACATTGATAGTTTAAAATAGATCCAATACCAAATCCAATAATCCACAATCATTCCAATTCATGATAAAATCATCACAATAAATCGATATGAATTAACATGGTATAGTTCTAATTTCACTTTATATCAAATCACGTCTTAGATTTATTTACGTATAAAAAGATAACTGCGCTTACAACGAACGAAGGTCTTGATTTATGGATTCAGAATTCTAGAGTTGAAATGCTCGCCTTTGATGTAGACAATCGTTGTTTTGATTTAGTTTGGTTCGTCTCTATGTTAGCTTCAAGTGGCGGCTACTCTAGGTTGTCTAATGGCAGCATGACGGCTCTAGGTTCAATTTTTAATATGATTTAGGGGTTAGGTATTAGGTTGCTTTTATAGAGATTAGATTGAATAGGAGCCATCAGATCATCTCAGAATAAATCAAGACCATTAAGACAAGATAGAGTTATCTAGAACAGCCAACTCAGCCCCTAATGACTCAGCAGTGAGTCATAATTCGTCTTTTCTAAATTCACATATTTTCTATATATATGTCTATATGTAAATTAATCTTAATTTAATCATGCCATAATTATTCTTTTAATTATGCTCACAATAAATGGTATACCAAATATACCATTTCATGAACCAATCTATTCTTTAATTATGCTGGCTATAAATGGTATACCAAATATACCATTTCATGAACCAATCTATGCCATGAAATTTTTATGTTTTCCCTTGATTCTCGCATTTATAATCAAGTATTCTTTAATTTGTTATTACAACGTTAATAGAAAATTCGGGGTGTTACATTCTCCCCTCCTTTAAGGATTTCGTCTCCTAAATCTTTAAGTCCAGAAGAACGTATATCTTACCATCCAATCGTCCATCTACTCAACCATCAAACACAGGCGTCCATTATCCTTAAAAGACTTCTAATGCTTCATGATCATATGCATAGTGTGTGTACATGTCCTTACCTAATGCAAAATCAGGCGGTCTACTGATTCAGTCGACCTCCTTAATGCAGATTATGTCAGTGCCATGAGTCCATTATGTATGCAATTTTCCTATCCAAAATTTCTACATGAGTGCACAATTATTCATACAAATGCAACATCCATATGGTAACACATCAAGTTTCAATCCATATACAAATACATATATGCATATGCAATATGAAAGTGACTGATCCGATCTAATTCCTAACGTGTGTGTATATGCATCCACGAGCAACCACTAGCAACCACTTGCAACTATCAACCATAACATGTTTCAATTACATGTTTTCATCCAAATGGGTTTCTACCTAAGGATAAAGGATAGCATCGAGAAGATATACTCAAAAGGATAGGTACAAGCATAAACTTAAGGAAAAAGAGATCAAGGATGTACCCTCAAAAAGAAAAGGTTAGACTGTGCATATTCTTTCCTCAGTTTCCCAAGTTGCGTCTTCCTCAGCGTCGCTCCATTGAACCTTGACAAGATTGACTTCACGGTTGCATCGCTTTTTGACTTCTGTACCAAAGATACGAGTTGGAACTCTCCTTACAGTTGCTTCTCGTTCAACTTCTACTTCCTCTAACATGCTTGGTTTCACCACTTCCACAGGCTCATGTAAGCACTTTCGCAGGTGAGAGACATGAAAGACATTATGAACTCCAGCCAATCTTTCGGGCAGCTGTACTCTGTAGGCCACCGTCCCAATTCTTTCTATGATAGGAAACGGTCATATGAATCTAGGTGCCAATTTCCCTTTGGATCCAAAGCGAACAACATTCCTCGAAGGAGATACTTTAAGGAATACTCGGTCTCCAACCTCAAACTCAAGGTCGGTCCTTCTTTTATCTGCATAGGACTTCTGTCTATCTTGAGCAGCCTTCATTCATCTTCTTATTAGGTCCACCTTTCCTGAGGTTTCCCTAATCATGTTTGGCCCAAGTATAAGCTTATCTGTGGATTCCCACCAACAGGTTGGTGATCGACATGGTCTCCCGTATAAGGCTTCGAAGGGTGCCATGCCTATTGTAGCTTGGTACTATTATTGTAAGCGAACTCCACCAAAGGAAGATGATCCTCTCATGTACCTCCAAAGTCAAGAATGCACAGTCTCAAGAGATCTTCTAGTACTCTGTTCACCCTTTCCATCTGACCATCGATTTGTGGGTGATAGGTCGTGCTTAAGCATAGCTATGTGCCCACAACCTCTTGCAAACTCCTCCAGAACTCGCTAGTAAAGATAGGGTCTCGATCACTCACAATGCTGGAGGGTATCCCATGGAGTCGAACTATCTCTTTAAGATATATGGATGCGAGAGATGAGGCAGTCCTTCTACTTTTGACAGGTATAAAGTGAGCGCTTTTAGTAAGCCTGTACACTATTACCCAAATGCTGGTATTGCCCCTTCTTGACCTAGGCAACCCATCTATAAAGTCCATCGAGATGCTATCCCATTTCCACTGTGGGACCTCTAGAGGATGGAGCAGACCACCAGGCTTCTTCCGCTCCGCCTTGACTTGTTGGCATATTAAACACTTAGAAATAAATTCAGATATGTCTTTCTTCATGCCATTCCAAAAGAAAACTCTTTTGATGTCTTTATACATTTTGTCTCCGCCTGGGTGTATGGTCAGGTTGGAATGGTGTGCCTCTTCTAGAACCGTCTTTACCAAACCCCTTGATTGTGGGACACATAGTCTTCCATCTCGTCTCAACCAGCCCTTGGCATCAATGGAGTATCTATTGAGGTGACTAGAAGTCTCACCCCTAATTAACTTGTCCATCACATCGGCTAGCTGAGTTGCGCGGCTTCGATTGAGTCTAATAGAGTTGGCTGCACTTCTAACGTTGCTAGCAAGCCAGGTACAAAGTCCGAGGAGGGTATAAAATTAAAGCTTGCTATGAACTCCAAGCTTTTCCTTTCCACAAAGAGAGGGCTTAAAGTCAGCTTCTTTCTACTCAAGGCGTCTGCCACTACATTTCCCTTACCAGGGGTATAGGCAATCTCAAAATCATATGAGGTGAGAAATTCCATCCACCTTTGCTGCCTCAAATTAAGGTCTTCCTGAGAGAAAAGGTATTTTAATTATTTATGATCAGTAAATAATTTGAACCTTTCTCCTAGCAGATAATGATGCCATGATTTAAGGGCGAAAACGATGGCAGCTAGTTCTAAATCATGAGTTGGGTAATTCTTCTCATGAACCTTCAACTGCCTTCCTCCATAGCAAACTACTTTGCCTTCTTGCATTAGGACAACGCCCAATCCTTCTCTGCACGCATCTGTGTATATTGTAAACATCTTGCTTCCATCAGGCAATGTCAGAACTGGGGCTGTTGTCAGAGCCCTTTTTAAACAGTGGAAAGCAATGTCGCAATCCAAATCCCAAGCAAAAGCCAAGTTCTTCTTTGTCAATCTTGTCAGCGGAGATGAGATCTTCGCAAAGTCCTTAATGAACTTTCAATAATAGTCCGCCAGCCCGAGAAAGCTTCGGACTTCGGTTGCATTTCGTGGAATCTTCCAATTTTGCACCGCGACTTCTTTTGCGGGGTCCACGGCTATCCCCTCTTTGGACACCACATGTCCAAGAAACCTTACTTCTTCTCTCCAAAAGTGGCATTTGGAGAATTTTTCTTTCAGCTGATGTGCTCGAAGAGTATCTAACACTTCCTTTAAATGCACAGCATGTTCTTCCTCGCTTTTTGAGAAGATTAAGATGTCGTCTACGAAGACCACTACAAATTTATTGAGGAATTCCCGGAACACCCTGCTCATCAAGTCTACAAAATAGGCAGGTGCGTTTGTCAAGCCGAAAGGCATGACAAGCCACTCGAAGAATCCATTCGGCGTCCTAAATGCGGACTTGTCAATGCTATCCTCAGCCACTCTTAGCTGATGAAACCCAGAAGCCAAATCTAGTTGGGAGAAAACGGATGCACCTACGAGTTGATCAAACAGATCGTCAATTCTTGGGAGGGGGTGCCTATTCTTCTTAGTCAGCTTGTTCAACTCCCTATAATCTACACATAGGCGGAGTGAATCATCAGCTTTGGTCGTAAATAATATTGGAGCACCCCATTCAGAAATACTCCGTCTTATGAACCCCTTTTCAAGCAGCTCTTTAATTTGCTTGCTGAGCTCCTTTCTCTCCCTTGGGGCCATGTGCCTAACGGGTAAAGCAACGGGCTTTGCATTATCAACAAGGTATATGTGGAAGTCTATCTCCCGCTTCGTAGATAAGCCCTTCACCTCTTCAAACACATCTGAGTATTCACGGACTACTCTAACGGACTGCAAATTCTCAACAGACGCATCAAGTGATTCAAGATAACTAAGCACGACAGAGTTCATGGGATTACAAGAGATTTCGAGAGTGTTACCGAGGCGAGTCATGAGTCTAACCACTCTCTTTTCACAATCAAGGATGGCACCATTACTGGATAGCCAGTCCATGCCTAGAATCAGCCCATAGCCCGTGAAGCCCAAAACAAAAGCATTACATTCAAACCCAACACTTAGAATAGAGATTTCCAAATCCAAACAAACCATTGACAAATAAACTGAGCCCCTAATTGAATTTGAAACAATCAAGGGATCCTCTACTATATGGGTTTCTAGGTGCAGAGATTTAACTAAAGAAGTAGATATAAAAGAGTGCGATGCGCCAGAATCAAAGAGAGTACGAACAGGATTATCAAACAGATAAACTAAACTCTCAACAGAAATATGACTAACTCGTTCCTACAGAGGTGCTACGAGAGCATGAACCTGCCCTAAAGAAGAAGCTCCGGTTCTCTGTCCTTGCCCTTGCCTTTTGGGGCAGTCCTTAGCCAAGTGTCATGTTTCCCGCAATGGAAACAAGTGCCCAACTTCCTGATTTTCTTTCTGCAGCCCCTAGCCAAATGTCTAGGTATGCCACAGTAATTGCACTTCAGCTTCTTACGAGATTTATTACCCTTCCCGCCTTTCTTGGGGTCCACTTTCTTGTTTTGAGATCCCTCTCCTTTCTAATTTTGAGACTCTTCCTTGTTCACCTCCTTCTTTCCATCTTTGTTCTCTTCTTGCAACAGAGCCATGTCCACCAGCCTTTCATAAGTTGCTCCCATAGGTATATGGGACATTGCCAGGCCTTGCAGTGGCTTATTCAGTCCTTTGGCAAAACGGAGAGCCTTCTTGTGTGGAGTGTTGACTAACTCCAGTCCAAATCTGGCAAGCTGATTGTATTTATTGACATATTCTTTGACTGATAGGTTGCCCTGCGTAAGTGATAGGAACGTCTCCATTTGCAGACTTTGCTCAGCTTGTGAGAGGAGCTTCATTTCAAATCTCACCTTGAAGTCCTCCCAAGTCTCTATCGGTCTTTCAGCATTAGTGACCTCCCACTAGAAGGAGGCCTCATCTTTGAGCAACCACACCACCAACTGTAGTTTCTGCCTCTCATCTGCTTCAAAGATAATGAATAAGTCTTCAGTTTCTTTGAGCCAGTTTCTGGCTTCTACGAAAGATTCACTACCCTTGAAGTCTTTTCCACCCATGGATCTAAAATCTCTACAGATCTTTGAGAAAGCATTTCCTCTCGGAGGAGGAGGAGGAGCAGCAGCTGGGGGAGGCGGAGGAACGCCTGCTGGGCCTACTTCATTGGCCCTAGCTTCAAGGTACCTTCTAAACCAACCAGGCACCGGCACACCCTCAGGTAGGTTAAAGTCCCCAGACATGCTGAAACAAAAGGAAAGATTCAAAATGAAGGATAGAAAGATAGTTCATACGGCTTTGGGGATTATGCCTTTTTAAATTTAAAACAACACTTTTCTTTGAAAATGCTTCTTTATGACTTCTTTTTGAAAAATAGTTTCAAAATTTTTATCTAATCTGGTAACCTTTAGCTCTGATAGTGTAACACCCCACCTCCGTTAAGGTCACTCTCAAAGGGAATGCCTTAACTTCGGTGGAGCATTTTAAGGTACAAGATACTAATAAATTACAAGATAGATAATTAAAGCAGCGGATAATTAAAGCAGTGGAAAAGAAACTAACTTCATTCCATAAATACTTGTTCAATACAACATTTCAACAAACAGTTTCAATCTTCCAAATTATTACATCTGTAATGAAAACATAAAGAAACAATACTGAAAACAAAATGACATAAACCCCCAACATGTCTTTGACCATAGCCATAGCTCAAAAAGGAAAGTCAAAGCCTTACATCTACGGTCTTCAAGCTTTGATTTGATCTGCTCAAACAGAAGCTGGTCAAACAGAAGTGTTCCCTCCCTGCGGACCTAGGGGAACGGAAGAAAAGAGGCAAAAGGAAAATGGGTCAGACATAAGTCTGGTAAGCCTAGTTATTTAATAGCATGTAAACAAGTAAAAGACTTTGACATGAATAAACTGAACTTAGAATGATACCAAAAGGATAGGGTAGTCCTAAAACAAGATAAGGTAAGACTTAACTAGATTTGGCTGTCGCACCCACTTTTACTTCTCTACACCCACTAAGAACGTGTTTAACTAGCAATGTATGTTCGTGATAAAGTGATCTCATTCATGTATTAATCGGCTCCTACTCGCATTCATGTATTATTGGTGTCATGCGGCCCCACATGATTATAAAGTACTTGTGTTGGTTCCATTATAGGGTGTATCAAGTCCTATAATAGCAACCCCTGACATGATTCTAGATGCATAATTGTACGCCTGGTGCCAAGTGCCTGCTTTCTCCACTCTGGAGCCCGTGCACGCCCGTACTCCGTCGGAACCTACACTGACGCACCTAACCGCCGCCCTTTTGACCGCTTATATTCAGCCCAGTAATCGTGCCCCACCCTGCCTTGGTCAGGGTACCTTGATAAGTTCATGCGGGTTACTGCTGAAACGGGTCCCCGTTACTAGGGTTTTCTAGTCAACATGTTAAATTGGTTAAGTGTTCTTGACTTGACTTAACCCCTATCAATCTTGTCTTGTTCACATGTTGATTTGGCTAAGTGTTTTCTAAATTACTTAACCCCACCAATCTTGTCTTGTTCACATGTTAAGTTGGTTAAGTGTTTTCTTAATTACTTAACCTCACCACTCTTGTCTTGTTAAGTCGGTTAAGTGTTTCCTTAATTACTTAACCTCACCATTTCTAGCTTGATTGTTTATGAGCTTTAACTAATTAATTAATTAAAGCACCAACCACTCACATTATACAGGTATTGTTGTGGTTACTGGATGTGCCAGTCGGTTCCAGGCAGGTTTACACCACAACTCAGTCTAACCTCGGGCTTTTCTGGGCTTAATGCACTAACCTCTCACATTAGACATGTATTGTTGTGGTTACTGGATGTGCCGGTCGGTTCCGGGCAGGTTTACACCACAACTCAGTCTAACCTCGAGTTAGGCATATTCGTCTTTTCTAGATTTACATTTTTATATATGCAAATTTCAACAAGTATTTCATGTCACATGTTTTAATTCAAGACTAATGGTATATAAATTATACCATTCATGGCCTCAACCAATTACATAGTTTTGGGTCCACCTACATATTTACATGTTTTGATTTAATAATTACCCCCAACGTTACCCACGTTTATTCGTTCACATTAATCACATAAAGACATTGGGCCCGCTAATTGGCCCAATCTATAAACGAGAGATAAAGGAGGGAACATGCATAACATAGGTTCAATCAACATATATCATGTAATTTGGCATAAACATCAGTTATAGTAGCATGTGACATAATCATGTCATGTCCAATTCCAAAACATGTATAATTATAACATTAACATATAGGTGTAAACTAGATCTAATAAGGTGAACTTGCATAAATTCACTTCACAAACTTGCATATAAATATTTGATCTAGTTTAGGATCTAACATGTAACTTGCATATGACATGTATATATATATATATATATATATATATATAATTAGATCGTAACTTGGATCTATCATAAATTATATAACTTGCATTAATCATGTGAACCTAAATGGATCTTAACATGGATCCAATCATAAAGTTTGTAATTTGCATATGGACATATGAACATAGGCATGTGGATCTAACATAAAACTTGCAACTTACATATGAACATGTGGATCTAACATCAAACTTGCAATTTACATATGAACATATGGATCTACATAAAACTTGCAACTAGCATATGAACATATGGATGTAATCATGTAGCATAAGGATCTAACATAAAACTTAGGAACATGTACATGTAGATCTTGACTTGGATCTAATATAAAACTTACAACTTGCATAAAAACATATACATGTAGATCTTTACATGAAACACATAACTTGCATATGATATTGATAGTTTCAAATAGATCCAATACCAAATCCAATAATCCACAATCATTCCAATTCATGATAAAATCATCACAATAAATCGATATGAATTAACATGGTATAATTCTAATTTCACTTTATATCAAATCACGTCTTAGATTTATTTACGTCTAAGATAACTGCGCTTACAACGAACGAAGGTCTTGATTTCTGTATTCTGAATTCTGGAGTTGAAATGCTCGCCTTTGATGTAAACAATCGTTGTTTTGATTTAGTTTGGTTCGTCTCTATGTTAGCTTCAAGTGGTGTCTACTCTAGGTTGTCTAATGGCAGCATGACGGCTCTAGGTTCAATTTTTAATATGATTTAGGGGTTAGGTATTAGGTTGCTTTTATAGAGATTAGATTGAATAGGAGCCGTCAGATCATCTCAGAATAAATCAAGACCATTAAGACAAGATAGAGTTATCTAGAACAGCCAACTCAGCCCCTAATGACTCAGCAGTGAGTCATAATTCGTCCTTTCTAAATTCACATATTTACTATATATGTCTATATGTAAACTAATCTTAATTTAATCATGCCATAATTATTCTTTTAATTATGCTCACAATAAATGGTATACCAAATATACCATGTCATGAACCAATCTATTCTTTTAATTATGCTGACAATAAATGGTATACCAAATATACCATTTCATGAACCAATCTATGCCATGAAATTTTTATGTTTTCCCTTGATTCTCTCATTTATAATCAAGTATTCTTTAATTTGTTATTACAACATTAATAGAAAATTCGGGGTGTTACACCTTTCGTCATAGAACTCCCCTTCAACTAGACCTCATCGAATAGACCATGCCGGATGAACCCTGTCTGATGTACTTCGCTTGCATTCTGTAGGCTTTGAACTCCTTTCTTCCTAAGGGGTGCTGGTTTATGTTGTTCTCGGATCATTCTCTCCTTGCTTATATTCAGTCGATACCCCTTCACCATCAGCCTATGCTAAGGGTAATTTTGGTAGTAACAGATTTGAACAAAGAACGGCCATTTTTGTTTCATACTGAAGCTTTCGTTTTTCTTTTAGTAAAGGGAGAAAAAAGATACGGAAATGAGAAAAGGTGGGGATCGGCTTCGAAGGATACAAACTTGGATTGGCCTTTTTTCATTATTTTGAAGCTTTGATTTGTAGGATGAACGAAATTGAAAGGAGTAAAAGAGAGGGTGTGTGCGATTTTATAGGAGAACAACAGCTTAGGCATTAAGGAATTTAGTCTGCATATGGTACATTTTTAGGAGATAGGTTAGGGTAGGCTAAGTACAATGTTTTTAAATGCGATTTGATTTGATTGGATTTCAAATTAATGCGATTTGAAATAAAGAGATGTTTTATTTTATTTAAATAGATTTTGATTTGATTTTGATCTTATCCAGTGACAAATATATTCAGGGTTCATAACTCGAAATCACGAAGCCATATTTTAACGCAACGACCGACTTTCCAATGTTATAAAGTTATTCTGAACTCAACGGAATACATTCTGAAACTTAATTCGAACGTATATATAAAATGACCATATTAAATCGATATAATATATTTTAAATTCAAAAACAATTTATTCCTCGATAATATATTATTATTACTATTATTATCGTTTATATTCAAATAAAAATTTATATTGATCATCTGAATCGTTTCGATCCAGTTTTATCTTCGAATTCAATTATATTTTGTTTTCGTATACGATTATTGTATATATTTGAATTTAAACCATAATTGATTATTAATCAATAAATTCCATATAAAATCCATTTATATTATCAACTCAACACTTAAAATAAATTTAAGTGTTTAAAATTAATTGATCAAAAATCTGGGTCGTCACAAAGCTAAATGAGTACTAACAAGTTAAGAGAATGATTATGGAATACTAAATCAATAATCCAATAATATTTAGTGTTGGATTTTGCAAGAACAAAAAATGGATAAATATCCTTAATAAGTCTAGAAACGTTAAAGGTGCATCGTAGAAACACAGACTTACCTATATAATTATGGAAATCAGGTCGTTTCTAAGGAAAATAAGACGGGTGCGGGTTGTGGGTCGTGGATCCGGATCCAATAGCAATATTTTTTGATCGAATTTAAGAATGGTATCCGATCAAATTTCAGCCTGTTACGGACCTGAAATTAAATTTGAATGAAAATGGAAAATAACATAGTTTTTGATCCGTTTTAAATGAACAGACGTGCCTGTTTACAATGCTTTTTAGCCGTTGCAAAATGAAGGAATGCGTTGTTTAAAATTGGAACGGGAATGGCCATTCCAAACGGTCATGATGCTCGATGAACTATCCCTTCCCTGCGCCACTATAAATAGGAACACCCGAAATTTGTTTCAGCTTAACAAAGCTATAATCTTTTCTATTTAGGAAAAAAAAAAACAGGCTGGTAATGTTTGCGTAGGTAAATGACTCTCCTTACAGGACATTTCAAGTAGGACAACATTGTAACAAAATAACAAACTCATTAAGAGAAATCATCACCAATGCCATTAAAAGGGACCCCTATTTCTATTTGCAGAATTATTACATTAATGGAGTACATCAGCAAACCTGATACAGGTGCATTGATATTGTAACGACCCAACTTTCGAACACCTCGGAAGTTGTATCATTATATAAGAAAAGAAATAGATAGAAGAATAGAACTAAGAAAAACATCAGAATCTCACAGCGGAACTTAGGACAATATATTAATAACCCAAAATATTACATATTAAAAAGTCACGTACATTTAAAGTACTGGATACATAGGGATACAGGTTACATCGATTTCATAATAATCAGTCGTAATACTAACTTGCATAATGATAGTACATAACATCATAACTGAGCCAACATTCAGATAATTATACATAACATAAGATAGATAAGCTAACGCTCCAGGGTCTACCATCCTGCTACTCCAAAGTTACCTTAAAACCTGGATCACTGGTCTACTCATAATAAATATTATGAGTACCCAAGAGTTTAAGGAAAACACATAAAATAAACTCCGGGTCAGTCATGGACTAGTATGAGTAAACGATTTATAAACAAGTTTTAATAAATCACAATGATTCATAAGACCACGCCGTGAATACGGAATGGTTTTTTTTTACCTTATGAGATCAAAACAGTTTGCATATTTAAACAAGATATTATGATAATGTCTAGGGTTTCCACAAGTAATTTATAATCTAGTAGAATGTTTGCATCTCACATTCTACTTAATAATATATGAAAAAAACCGCTTGGCGCTTAGGGACAATGGATTTCCAACTATGACAAGGTATGGAACCACCTTTCGATCAGTGTACTCTAGAAATGATACACCGGAGTTCAACAAGAACATCTTGCAACTCGGCCACACATGACTGACCATTCATTTCTCTTGAGTGTATCGAATATATTATCACCGACGGTTGGGCCACATAACCGTTATCCGAAGATACAGAAACGAAAGAAGTAACAATAATGAATATTCTCTAGATGGTGACAATATACACTAATGGATGCGACCCACATAGCCATGCTGCCTGCCCGATTTTTGTCATTTCGGGTTGTGAAGCTTGAGGCTAAACTGACCTTGACACTCTTTTGATTTACTTTGAATCCCACATTATCAAGACCTACCAATCACTAATTGACTTTCCCAAAAATATATTATGAGTATAAAGTAAGAGAAACGAATTTCTCTACCACTGCATAACTACGTTTGAAAAGATCAATGTACATGATTAGTTAGGAATATTCTGTCAGACATTCGTCCATACAAGTTGTCCTGGGACTGGACAAACCGAAGGCATTATTCAGTACATCCATCCTAGGCAATCCTTACCTAGGATTTATACAACAGCCCTTGCACTTTACTCCGTCTTCAATTTCTTCAGCATATTTGATTCGTCACGCTTATGCCAATATAGAGTGGTTCTTTGGATAATAATCCAACCGGTCTCTCCATGTTAACAACATTAAAAATGGTCAAAAACTTTGATAGTCGGTGATTTAACTATCAAATGAAAACACGTGTGCAAACAACAATCTTATTTCCAATTGGAATTTCTATTGATCAATCATTTTCTTATGTATATATATTCATATTTCCTTATTTTCTATGCCTAGAAAATATATGTTATTGACACTGGAAAACATTCCCATAGCTTATTTACGTATCACTATTCTTTCACATCAATCAGTCTCTGGCTGTAACTAGTATGCGAACAACTTCCAAAGTATAAACCCCGAAGGCCGAAACCAACATCAGATCGATACTCCGAAAATCATCCACTTACTAATCCTAGTCAGTTTCTAATTTTAGTAATTTCATTCGAATTCCTATTTCAAAAATTCACATTCCTTTAATATTTTTATTTCGAAAAATATTAGTTTAACTCCCTTATTCAATATCATGTTATACCGTGTGCGAAGCACGGGCTTAAAACCTTTCTCATGTAAAATCTTCTTTTATAAAACCCGGAGTTAGAACATTTGGATCTAATATCGACCATTAATCCTTTCTCTTGATCAAATCTTATTTTATTTATCATTTGACTCGATCTAATAAAATAATCATTAACCTAATTTCAGATTAAATAATCTACACCTCGATTTCTATTTAAAAAAATGTCCGACGATAAGTTATATAAATTATCCCTAATTTATATAATTAATTTGAAGTCTTTATTTAATTAATTAATTAATTTATTATTAAATAAACTAAATAAATAAATCTCAAAATATTTTTCCTAACTTTTTATTTTCCAAAAAATTTGTCTTTTTGGATCAGCTCAAAATTGGTGATCCGCGTGGATGGATCACTCGTTTTTGAGTGATCAGACATTTTCCAGATTCTGTGATCTGGCCATGTTAGATCACTCAAAAACTGGTGATCCGCATGGACGGATCACCCTTTTTCCAATGGTCTGGCCGTTTCCAGGCCTGGTGATCTAGCAAAGCAGGTCACCTCAAAATTCGGTGATCTACTCGGCCGAATCACCTATTTTTCGTGATCTGGCACTTGCTAGATTCATTGATCTGGCAAGTGCCAGATCACTCATAATATAGTGATCCACCCGGTGGATCACTAAAAAACGTGGGAATCGCTTTGCTAACTCTCGTCAAAAATACCCCGATCAACTAATCTCCCCCCAGCCATCACCTCAGGCCATCAGACCCCTGGAACCTCCCACCACTCCTCGACCATGACCCCCGCCATCATTCGCCACTGGTGCGGCGCCCTCCCTCGCCTAAGGCGAGGTGCAGTTCGAACACGAAATCGAGACAGTCAACACGAGCCCAACACCCAAAAACCTATTCAAACTCCAAATCTATACGTTATAAAAATCCTGATGTATTTTTCCCATGTTCTCGAGATCATCACGCCCCTGTATGCTCGAGTATACGATCGGTTATCGGGTAGATCGACCCAAATCAGTTATTTTACCATTTTTGACAAAAACTGTTTTTCTCTCGATCCCCTTATCTAAAAATCGTGATGTTTGATTTAAAAATAATGTTTATGAATTCTGCATCCTTCTATATGCCTGAGATTCAAAATCGTGGTGGTCGAAAATCTTGCTTTGAATCTCCCTTACAGTATATATATATATATATATATATATATATATATATATATATATATCTACAGTGAATATATCTGAACCTATGATTAAATGCTACTCGATTTATGTTGTTTATATACTCGAATGGATTACTAGCATGAAGGGCGAGTGACTGATCTTCAACCCAGCTACGAGAGATGGCATTGAACAGTACTTGTGTTTACACAGTTTTCATTTTAACAGATCAAATGTTTTGCAGTATATACCTTCCGATGCCCCTTAAACTAATCAATGAACTTCATGCATTTATTCGCAAGAACATACAACAATACAGAGTTTTAACAGTGTTTTAACATGGGTGCTCAAGACATTGGTGAGCATGTAATACAGTCATACAGCAGTGAACTTAAATCATTAACATACATGCATTCAAACTTGGTATAACAGCATGTAAAAGGTAAGTGTTTATGAAGTTTCAGCAGCCAAACATGCAGTTTACTATAGCAGTAAAACAATCCAAATAAACATGGCATTCACAAGCACTTGTAAGCATGAACAAAGGTGGATTTAGTGAGTGTTTACTCACCGTTAAAATGGCAGGTTAACGGTGTGTTTTAATTTCCAGCTTCCTTCTTCCTTTTCTCGAGTTTATGTGCAGTAAAATGGAAGAAAGGCTCACATATATATAGGCTAATATATAATGTATTATATTGGTTTTCCTTTATCATTAATTTACTAAATCCTATATCTTCTAACATCATATATTTGTGCAGATATTTGCAGCTTAGAATGTTCATATGAAAGCTACATCTTGGTTTGGCATTTCATGCTCACGGCATTGTTGGAGAAAGGATGGCCATAAACTTGGTTTTCACATGATGACAAAGGCCTTAAATGCTTGTCCATCTTCTAGATGATCCTATAAAATATGTTAAAGTTTCTATGGCTGTGAACTCATGTATGGATTTGCTTGGCCTCTACAATTACACCTATTACATGTATTAAATCATAAACCTAATATGGAGTATATTGTGGTATTATATGCCTGCGCAAAGATAGAAACAAATCATAACAAATCTCCAATTACTTAAGTATAAATTCATTAAGTAAATTGCCCCTTTCACTTGTGTACCTTACACTTAGCTATGAAGGATCCTCCATAAATGGGCTTGGGTTTGGGATGGGTGCAACACCCCGTAATTTTTTAACATTAAAATCCACAAATTAGAGTATACTTAATTTTTAGAAAAGAATTAAGTGAAATGGGTTGCACAGAGAAATATATATATATATATATATATATTGATATATGCATAAAAAAATTAAAAATCAAATAAATAAATATGCAAAAAAGTTCAAAAACAGCGAATTGGGAGGGGGAATAACCGAACCGGCCCAATTTTAAGGTCGACCCGAGCCCTGCTGGGTCGACTAGTGGTTAATCCAGGGTGTTTGGCTGTCAACCCGTGGGCCGATTCGCTCAAATGCAGATTTTGCATCTGATTGGTTCTCATGGTTCAGGGTTAATCTAATGGTCCTAAATAACTTCCTACACCTATATATACACCCTAAGACCTAACCCTAAATCAAATTAAATTAGATCAATGGTCGTCATGCCGTCACTCCAAAACCTAGAAGTAGCCGCCGCCAATTAGAAGAAGAATAAAGCTAATCTATTCAATTTAATAACAACTACAACAGCAAATTCGACTACAACAAAGGAATGCTAATAAATTTCAGAGCTTCATTGAATGGTGAGTTCGATCACTCTAACAAAATAATTTCTAAATTAATAATGATGTGATATACGTTGGATTATAAGTTGTGGTTGTGGATCTAATTCATATGTTTAACCATGTAAGTTAACCTGATTCATATTATATGATGTTATGCAAGTTTTATATATGATGTTATGCAAGTTTCATATATGATGTTATGCAAGTTAATATGATTATGCAAGTTTCATATATGATGTTATGCAAGTTAATATGATTATGCAAGTTTCATATATGATGTTATGCAAGTTAATATGATTATGCAAGTTTCATGTATGATGTTATGCAAGTTAATATGATTATGCAAGTTTCATGTATGATGTTATGCAAGTTAATATGATTATGCAAGTTTCATATATGATGTTATGCAAGTTAATATGATTATGCAAGTTGTATATATGATGTTATGCAAGTTGTACATATGATGTTATGCAAGTTGTATATATATAATGTTATGCAAGTTAACAGGATCACGAAAGTTGTATGCGAATTATATGATGTTATGTAAGTTTGGATCTAAAATATATGCTAGTAGTTCATGATGTTAACTTGTGTCAATGAATCCCTTTTTATATGCCAATCACCTATGTTTATAACATCAGTTTTTATGTGAATATGGATGTGGAACATATGCTAGTTTGTATAAGTATTATGTTCATATGCAAGTTTAAGTGATAATTGGATTCACATATATACAAGTTCACACCTTTAAAGTTTAGATCCATATTCAAGTTGACATTTTTATGTTGAAACTATTACATGCATAGTTATGCAAGTTTATACCTTTATGTGGATCCATAGTTTACGCAAGTTAACACCTTTATGATTAGATCCATAGCTCTGCAAGATGACACCTTTATGTTTAGGTTGACGACATACATAGTTTATGTAAATTTGTGATAATTACCTAGGCTAGTTGGGTGTAAAACTATGTTCATACATGCAAGTTCACACCTTTTAGATCTATGATTTTAGACCCTTGATATTACAAAGACTATGCAAGTATGTTGTAATTCTTAATTGCAAGTTAGATGCAAATTAGATCTATTATTGTGTGTATGTGACTTTGTGATGTTTATTCCCTTTCAAGTATTAGTCTATTTGCTAGTCTAATATGTATATGTCATGTTAAGTGAACGAATGACGGGGGTACGATGGGGAGAATAGTGAATACACCATATTGTGAATTTGGCATGTAATGGCCTAAAAAGGCATGTAATTAATTTTAAGAAATAAAATTAATTAGTGATGAAATTGGTATAATTTATATACCATAAATAGATGAGCATAATTTAGGTGATAAATTATGGACATAAATAAATATGGAAATTTGAATAGGGAAAGTAATTCAAATTTGGGTAAAATTAATTATGTATAATTAATGGCCTAAGACACGAGGTTGGACTCATTTGTGATGTAAGACTGCCCGGACCTGCCCAGCAAATCCAGCAGTCACAAATGGTAGCCCAATGTGAGAGGTCAAAGGCCCAAACTAAATGCGTAACGGTTGTGTGGACACGAGGTTAGGCTCGTTTGTGGTGTAAGACTGCCCGGACCCGGCTGGCAAATCCAGCAGCCACAAATGCCAGCCTAATGTGAGGGGTCCCACAAGGGTTATGGTAGTAATAAATTAAGAAACACTTAACCAAAGTAAACATGTGGTGGGACACGGGGGGTTAAGTGGGTGCCTTGGGTGGGATGTGGAAAATACGATTTGTAACACTTAACCAATATAAACATGTAAGTGGGACATGGGGGTTAGGTGGGTGCCTTGGGTGGCATGAGGAAATGAACTTAACCAAATTTAGGCATGTAAGTGGACATGAAGGGGTGAAGTGGGATGTACTAGAGGGGACCAAGCCTAGGTGGGAAGCTTGGTGGGGGCCCATTTCAGACCAGTAGCCCATTAAGTATCTTTGTGAGCTCGACCCAAGTTGAGGACGGGACACGCCTACTGGGCCTGATTGTTAGAGGCCAAAACGGGTTAGCGGTGGCAACACAAGTCCAACGGGGTCATGTGCGTGCGTGGGCCCGGGCTGGTAGGTAAGACGTTTTTGCATCGTGTAGGTATAAGCCGTGCATTCCTTTCGTGGTATAAGGTTGCCATATTGGGGAGTGATACACCCCACTGTGGGACCTGCACGGGTATCTACGAGTTAGGGAGCCGGTCGATTGGGGCAGGGTAGTGGGTACACCTAGTGGAGATAGGAGTAGACGACACCTATGTAGTCAGCTAGGGGTACACGAAGCTACCATTATTAATTAATTATTAAGGGGGTACACTTAGTGGAGATAGGAGCAGACGTCACCTATGACGTCAACTAGGAGTACGTGGAATTACCATTATCAAGGGGGTACGTCTAGTGGGGATAGGTACACGTTGGGTACCTATGATAGCAACTAGAGATATACAGTCAAACATGGAGGATAGTGGGTACATCTAGTAGTACACGAAGCTATCATCATTCTATTTAGCGAAGAGGGATCAAATTTCTAGAGTAACTAGTAGGGGTGCAGTTAGTGTTAGTACAGTACAGTACGGTACAGTACGGTAGAGTATAGTAATTATCCTATATTGATTAGGAAGCGCCATTAACGTTATCTCTATTTCTCTTGATTGCCTTACCATACCCATGTGGTTCACACAGTCATTACCTTATTCTCCAGCTTATATCTTATCATATTGCTTTAATAATTATGTTGTTAGAGTTATCGGACTCGCCAGACTTTATGTCTGACCCCCTTTGTTTCCACCTCTTTTCTTCCTCTCCCCCCACCCCCCACCCCCCCAGGTTCTCAGGGTGGGCTTAGTACTAATGGAGCTTGATTTTGATCTCTTTTGGGAGCACTTGGATTTGGATTGCTGAAGTAAAGTTCAACCTATCATTTTTCTTTATGGCTATTGGTAGTAGTGGGATTATGTCTTTACTTTATGTACTCTGATTTTATCAAGATGGATATTATGTACTTGACTCTAGTTATGGTTTTGATGATGTACTCAAACATATTTACCTTCTGCTGCAATAAATGATGTTTTTTATTTTCAAGTACTGCTTTATATCTGTCTTGTTGTGATTTCTTGTTCTATATTCACTTACAATGCTCCATGGAAGTTAATGCATTCCCTTTGTGAGTGACATTAATGGACGTGGGGTGTTACAATGGGTACGGGTGCATTATCATGTGCAGGTTATGAGCTAAAAATCACAGCAGTCCAATTTGTTTCAATGCGCAGAAATGGGTTGGGTCTTTGGCCTTCCAAGTTGATGGGTTTATCAATGGGTTTTAGCTAGCACATGCAAGTCTTTATGAGTATTGTTCTATCCATTTATTTCTTTAGTTTTTGTTGCAGAATCCCTTGCGCAACATGCTTGTATTTATGCATTAAAATGGTTGTGTTATATTCCCTTTAAAACACTTCATTGCCTTGCATTTGTTTGCATGATTTGATCTAGTTTCTTGCGCAAAGGAATTGGTTCAAGTGTATGTTAAAAATGGTCGAATGCACTTGGTCTAGGTAGCTTAGAATAGGTGTAAACTAATACATGTGTTCTCTAGTTCACTAGCTATTTGATTTGTTACTTAAAACAAATAAAATCTCCAGTTAAAGATTTGCAACACTTTTGCTATGGTGGATTTGTATTGCTTTAGCTATGGTTCCTTTAGTAACGCTTGGCTACAACGCTTTACTAGTGCTGTTGTTACTTAGTTTAGTTACACCTACGTTATTTAATTTAGCTGCACTTTTGATCATCGTAAATAAATCTTACTTACCTGTTATGGCCTTTATAAATGAATTAACAACATAATGGGTTAATTTATTAATGTATCGTTCATTTTTTAGTTTTTTTACAAAGTTTTGTTTTCGTTCAGAATTCTGGGTCATTACATCCTTAAAAAAAATTCGTCCTCGAAATTGTAATTAAAGTGTAAATTCAGGTTATAATTAAAGTTATAACCTTATATCCATAAATAATCAACACACATCAGCCAATTGTTATTTATCACAGTTATTTCCATAACTAAAACATCTGTTACTACTGTTAGAAAACATTTCTATTAGTGCATTACTATTTCTCAACATTCATTAGTTTCTAACCGTAGATTGGTAATCGAATAACCCTCTAAGGATTTACCCCGAAGACCGAGATCAACATCAGATAAATACTCAAAAAATTATTCAACTAAACCAATTTCCCGTTAGGTTCATATTTCTTAACTTCATCTTATCTCAAAAATATCCTGGTTACCTTCGAAAAATCAATTCCAAATCTTAAAATCCGAACTTTATTATAAAAAGAATAAGGTACCTCCCGTAACTCCTTCCATCTCCACATCCTCAGAGGTAGATGGCATATCCATTAAGGCAAAGACTGTTGGTTGCGTTCCTTTCTTCATAAGTGGGCAATCGTAAATCATATGTCCAAGCTGATGACACTTATAGCATAAATATTGTCGGACAGAAGCATTATCCAATTCCTGTGGCTCCTGCTGAGGTTGTTGTGGCTTTTCTGCTGCTGGTTTCTTACAGAACCTAGCAATGTGACCCTTCTGTTATCCATCTGATCGACCCAAGTGAATATGGGTCGATTTTAAGCGTTTTGAAAAAGGGATCGGTCCTGTCGTTGTTAAAAGGGAGCGGTCGTAGCGCAAGATGCTTGGTCGTCCTAAAGCTGGTCGTTTCAATTGAAGAAAGTCTTTGTTTGCTTCCAGATACAGAAAACTGGTCGTTTCAAAGCTGGTCGCTCTAAAAAGCAGAAGGAATCCGGTCATTCCAAATAAAAGACGACGGCGCTTTATTCTTCCGAGCTTCCTAATCGGTTCTCTTGGCATCCTGGTTGATCCGCCCCGCATATAAGCCTTCTGGTCGTCTTACTGCATCCTGGTCGCTTTTCTTTCCAATAAAGTTCCCTGATCGGTCGGAATGAATGAAAGAACGTGACAGCTGGAAACAACTGGTGACAACTGGCAGTGGCATTTTCGTAAATACCGAAAATACCGACTAGACCCCTGCATACAATATTTCAGCCATTTCTCCGCCTATAAATAGGACCCTACCTCTATCATTTTGGGGGGACTTTTCGGGAACTACGAGGAGGTGATGTCTAATTGCTTTCGGGATTTCTCCAAGCATTTCTACATCTCTTCTCTATCATCGATCACAAATCTATGGAGCATTGGAGCATGTGAGCATAGCTTTCATGGAGGAACAAGCATAAGCACTCTTCACTCTACTTCATTTCTTCTTGATCATCTAAGGAGCTTTTATCCATGGCTTTCATGGAGGGATTGGCATAAAATACGTCAAGCTTTCATCCATTCTTTCAATCGGTTGTAAAGATAAATGCATGTCAAAGAAACTTGTATGAATGCATAATGGAGCAAATATTGTAATCTTGTGGCTACTAATGAAATCCAATCTTCAAAGTGGACGTAGGCTCGAGTAAAAGTCGAACCACTATAAAATTCTTGTCTTCTTTCTTTATTTTAGTATTTTGATGCTTTTGAATGTTAGATATGGCCTCACACAACTCTAAAGGTTTTCTAACGCCCCGCCTCTGGAAAGGTGACGTGCTTTCTAAGCATCTCGCCTCCGATTAGGTAACGTGTTTAGAAATTCCATTTTGGTTGTTATACCAATTTTCGGTATCAACACCTTCTCTTTACAGTTGTGGCATATGGTGTTCCTGAAACGCTCCTTAGCTTTCTCACCTATCTCCCATTTGCCCTTCCGGTTCGGATTAAGTTTCCTCTTCAAAGGATTCTCCCCACTGGCTTCTCCGGTTTGTGCCTTTGCTATTGGCTTCTTCGTATCAAGTGCTTCATAATGGATTGCCATGTCTACTAAGTCAACAAACGTGCTTTTCAGATGCCCAATAATCTTCACTTGCAAATATCCTTCAAACCTGCTATGAACATCTCGTTTTTCTTACGCGGGGTATTGATTAGTTCTGGGCCAAAGCAAGAGAGTGCATTGAACTTATTTTCGTACTCTGCTATTGACATGTTTCCCTGCTACAGATCGATGAAATCTCGGTACGTCCTAGTCTTTCCAGCTGCAGGTAAAAATTGGGCCTCAAATTCCTCTTTGAACCTTCCCCAGGAATAATCATTCTCAGAAACGTTCGCAGTCTGTGCGTCCCACCAGATTGCCGCAGTTCCTTGTAGTTGCCATGAAGCCAAAAGTCGTTTCTGTTCATCATTCAAATTCTGCCCTTTGAAAATTCTTTCACACGATCTTAGCATTGCTTGGACTTCGATGAAAGAATCTGTTCCTTTGAAAACTTTCCCTCTCAGTGTTTGATATTCCTTACAGATCGTTGCAAAGTTTGACCTGCGATGAACTGGTGCAACTGGTATAACTGGTGCAACTTCTACCACGGTTTCTACCGGAATCTGAGTAGTGCTACGACCATTGGTAGTGGTGGTTCCACTAGCTCGACCTCTTTGTGCATGGGTAGTCATACTTACTAACCTGAATGTAACAGGTTGACATCAAAACTCGATCGGATATTAAGATACCTAATCTATATAAAACTTAAGTCGATCTATCCTAAGTATGTATATTATATATATAATAACATCCAAATTTAAAATACGTTCTCTCAACACTCACCCAAAGCCTAGGTATACGGTAACCTAAGCTCTGATACCAACTGTAACGACCCAACTTTCGAACACCTCGGAAGTCGTATCATTATATAAGAAAAGAAATAAATAGAAGAATAGAACTAAGAATAACATTAGAACCTCACAACGGAACTTGGGACAATATATTAATAACCCAAAATATTACATATTAAAAAGTCACGTACATTTAAAGTACTGGATACATAGGGATACAGGTTACATCGATTACATAATAATCCGTTGCAATACTAACTTGCATAATGATAGTACATAACATCATAACTGAACCAACATTCGGATAATTATACATAACATAAGATAGATAAGCCAACGCTCCAAGGTCTGCCATCCACTACACCAAATGCTTAGATTTGAAACACGTGGTTTTTTAATACTGAAACGGTTACTATGTGTTTCTAGATCTAAAATGGTGGTCCAGTGTTTCGTTTCTTAATTAAGTGTTTCCATATTTATTCCATCATTATTTAAAATAGATAAATAGATATTTAACTCTTAAGGGAACCTGTAGACTTATTATCCCTCAACCGCTACCACAAACTAAAACAAAACTGTTCCCCCATTTTTAAATCCAGCCACTTCTCTCCTAATTAGACGTCTCCCATTTGATCTTGCTTCTCTCCTAATTTTTCGTTCTTAGTTGTCGCTTCTTCTCTTAACTGATTTTTGATCTTTGCTTTGCGAATTTTATCAAAGGCAGGTACTGCATCGTTTATTTCTACTTTTATCGGATCTGGATGCTTCGAGATATTCAGGTTTCCTCACTTCAATCCGCGTTGTTTTAGCTGGATTTTTATTTTTTATCTTTTAAATTAGAAACATATCGTTCGTTTTGATTTTGATTTGCGGTTTTGATTTTCAGATCTGGATCGAAATCAAAACATATACGATGGTATTTCCATTATGAAAGTACAGTGAAGGTACCAATGATTTAGGGAAGAAATCAGAAAAGATATACGAAGAAATTCATGATCTAAATCAAATCTCCGGTTTGTTTTGTATTTGTTAATTTTATTTTTTCATGATTGTTTGAAACATTTGTAAGTCAGCTGTGTTTCTTATCAGTTGCTAATCAAACTATGAATTTTGCTATAGTCTGAGCTATAACGTACACTTGCATAATACTCATAATTAAAGTGTAGATTGAGACAGTCTGTATACCATTGTTACAAAACTACACATATTTGTTTTAGTCCATATTTGGTAGACTGTCTACCGGTTAATGCTTTGAATAAGCTTAGGTTTCCAAAACCAGTTATCTGCATCTCCGTGATATATGTTTGCATAGAGAGAAAGCATCTACGCGGCAGTCTGGTCATGCTCGGCAGCATGCATGTATGTTGTCCCCATCCCTCCCCTTCCCTTCTTTATATCATCATCATCCCCATCCTCGTTTTGCATCAATAAACCAAAACCGTTCTTCCAAAAACCGAAAAGAAATGAAAGTTCACAATATGTCATCCTCTTATGTCCAACCTTACATCCTCATCTTCGCGGCGCTTGCATTTATCTCCATCTCGTCGGCCTTCACCTGTGGCCTCACCAGCCGTAAAGTCGGAGGCCGCACGCCGGTCTCAAACGTGGAATCCAACCGTCAGATCCAAGAACTGGGAAAATACTGCATAGAAGAGTACACCAAGGGTCAAAAGAGATTTATATAGGCAGGACGACCAGCCCCTTCATCAAAAACCGACCCCTCAAGTTAATTCCAGAATCGACCCCTGAGAACTGCGTCCAAGACCGACCCTTAATTGAAGCGGATCGATCCACTAATGTTTCGAAGCCCACAGTTTTTATAAAAACTATGAAACTTCGAGGGGCAAAATGTTATCCATCTGATCGACCCAAGTGAATATGGGTCGGTTTTAAGCGTTTTGAAAAAGGGATCGGTCCTTTCGTTGTTAAAAGGGAGCGGTCGTAGCGCAAGACGCCTGGTCATCCTAAAGCTGGTCGTTTCAGTCGAAGAAAGTCTTTGTTTGCTTCCAGATACAGAAAACTGGTCGTTTCAAAGCTGGTCGCTCTAAAAAGCAGAAGGAATCTGGTCGTTCCAAATAAAAGACGACGGCGCTTTATTCTTCCGAGCTTCCTAATCGGTCCGCTTGGCATCCTGGTTGATCCGCCCCGCATATAAGCCTTCTGGTCGTCTTACTGCATCCTGGTCGCTTTTCTTTCCAATAAAGTTCCCTGATCGGTCGGAATGAATGAAAGAACGTGACAGCTGGAAACAACTGGTGACAACTGGCAGTGGCATTTTCGTAAATACCGAAAATACCGACCAGACACCTGCATACAAGATTTCAGCCATTTCTCCGCCTATAAATAGGACCCTACCTCCATCATTTTGGGGGGACTTTTCGGGAACTAGGAGGAGGTGCTGTCTAATTGCTTTCGGGATTTCTCCAAGCATTTCTACATCTCTTCTCTATCATCGATCATAAATCTATGGAGCATTGGAGCATGTGGAGCATAGCTTTCATGGAGGAACAAGCATAAGCACTCTTCACACTACTTCATTTATTCTTGATCATCTAAGGAGCTTTTATCCATGGCTTTCATGGAGGGATTGGCATAAAATACGTCAAGCTTTCATCCATTCTTTCAATCGGTTGTAAAGATAAATGCATGTCAAAGAAGCTTGTATGAATGCATAATGGAGCAAATATTGTAATCTTGTGGCTACTAATGAAATCCAATCTTCAAAGTGGACGTAGGCTCGAATAAGAGTCGAACCACTATAAAATTCTTGTCTTCTTTCTTTATTTTGGTATTTTGATGCTTTTGAATGTTAGATATGGCCTCACACAACTCTAAAGGTTTTCTAACGCCCCGCCTCTGAAAAGGTGACGTGCTTTCTAAGCATCTCGCCTCTGATTAGGTAACGTGTTTAGAAATTCCATTTTGGTTGTTATACCAATTTTCGGTATCAACAATTAGGCGCCCACCGTGGGGCCAGATCTACTTTCTGGCATCAAGTATACTACGAAGATCTTGAGATCTTGAAGCTAAGCCTTAAAATAGCTCGCTCCAGCTTGCGATTTGGACCTTCTGACGGATTTTCTGCAAAGTTCAAATTGCTTTCTGAAATAATGCCGCCAAAAGCAAATAAGGAAGCTAGAATTAGAATCTCTAATGGAGAAAATCGGGATGAGACCCCCGTGGCTAACCGATTTGAAGTGGGAGAGACATCTAATGGAGGTGTGAATGTCACAAGAGGCGAGCTTGATCAGGCTGTCGCTGGATTGACGCAACAGCTAGAGATAGCTAACAAAGCCATGTTGACAAAACTTGATTCTCTCTTTGCTCTTCAGGCCGCTACGGCAAAGGTGGCCTCTAAGCCCATTCGTGCAGAGGATGCTGGTTCTTCTTCTTCTAGTCCAAATCGGGAAAAATCTTTTCAAGAAATCTCCGATCCAGATCAAGGAAAGCATGAGGTTTCGAAGCAAGCTGATCGGAACCGCACTGCAGGGATCAATTCTCATCAAGCGGCCAATTCTGCCAAAGGGGCACTTTCCAACCAAGAAAGACCAGGGACCCTAAGTCTCAACCGCGATGGTTTTCTCAGGCAAGCCTCCGGTCAAGACAAAGGTGTCCGCCCCGCAGATAGCCTCCCTGAGAAGGAACGCCTCAAGAAAATGGTCCAACAGCTTATGAAGGAAAGCCAATCTCGAAACAATAGTGAGGCTGAATGGGAATTCGCACCGTCCAAAACCCCCCTCACTGAAAGGATTAAAAAGACAGCTTTCCCACGCAAATTCAAACCTCCTTCAATCCAAGCTTATAACGGGACAGGCGACCCCAATGTGTTCTTGTTTCGATATGATCAGCACATGGATGGGGCACACGCATCTGACGAACTTAAGTGCTTGTACTTCCCGGTGTATTTGGAAGGGGTTGCGTCATTATGGTTCACAAGGTTGCCTCCCCGATCTATTGATGACTTTGCCACATTGGCAAGATGCTTCCGAGACCATTTCCACCTCCAAACAACAAAGGTCAGAGATATCATGTCCCTCAATGAACTAGAACAAGCTCCTGGTGAAACGATAAGGTCTTTCTTGAATCGTTTTAATGCTGCTGCTGCAGAAGTAGGGACCCAAGAGCCAAGGCTAATTTTAATGGCCTTAAAGGGGGCATTGATAAGCTGTCTGAATTCGGAAGGTGGCTAAAAAGAAAGAAACCTGAGATGCTAGAGAAATTTTATGACAAAGCCTAGGAATACATGTGTCTTGAAGATGATCCTATCTATTCCGCTGGCAATGTCAAACCTAAGGTGGTCCCGGAAAGAAAGGAAGCTCCCAAAAAGAATAGTCAAGAAAATTTTGGGGAAGGTCAAAAGAGAGGAAGCAGTAATGATGCTAGAAATGATAATGATTCCAAGAAACGGCGCTTCTTCAAGCCAACGGATTTTACTTCGTTGAATGATACAATCGAGCACATATATATGGCAACGAAGGATGCTGAGGGCTATCCAAGCCCAAAGCCAGTAAAGGTGTCTGAGGAAGCTGCGAACTCAGGGAGGTTCTTTCGATTTCACAATCGACCGGGACACGACACTAATGAATGTCGACACCTAAAGAATTTGATTGAAGAATTGATAAGGCAAAATCGTCTCCAAGAGTACGTAAAGCGGTCAACAGATGCCGAGCCTACTCAGGGGCAGCAGACTCGTCCGACTCAAGATGGAAGAACACCTGCAAGTGACTCCCGACCAATAATCAATACGATTAGTGGTGGTCCTCATCCTGCAAGGGATGTTTGGAAGGATATGATCAGCTATACTAATGAACCAAGAAGCATTCTAAAAGGAGACGGTTTTGAGGTTTGCGGAAATTCTCTTCGTCGAAAAATGCCTAAAACATCCTGTGAAGATGTTATCTTTCGGAATCGGGATTCCAACGGAATGTTGGTTCCAACTGTTGACCCAATGGTGATCACCATTGGCTTGGGTCCAGCAATAGTAAAGAAGGTGTTGATTGATAACGGAGCATCCGTGAACGTCCTGTTTTACAGTACTTTCTCTAAAACAGGTCTATCCATGGATAATGTGCGAGCTAGCAAAGATAAAATACACGGGTTCACTGGCGTACCGACTCAGCCAATCGGTGTGATTGATCTCCTTGTAGAGCTAGGAGAGGGAAAGAGGCAAGTCTCCATGATACAATCTTTCGTTATAATTGACTCACCTTTAGGGTATAATGCATTCTTGGGGAGGCCAGCACTTGCCGACTTCAGGATAACTCTTGCTCCTTGGTGCCTGATGATGAAGTTCCCAACCACAGATGGGGTGGGAGTTATCAAAGGGGATCCTCAGGAATCGAGAGAATGCTATATGGCAGAACTGACTGAAGCTCGGAAATACAAAATTCAGAAGGATGCGGAGACTCCTCTCTGCATCCATGAAACTCCTCTATAGCAATTAAAAGACCTCGCCTGCGCAGGAGCATATAACGACATACATGAGTGTTTGGCCCCAATTGGGAAGGGCCGTTTATTGTCAATCAAAAGCTTCTGGACAACACCTATAAACTTAAAACTACAGATGGAGTAGAACTCCCAAGGGCCTGGAGCAGTGATTACCTTCGTCGTTATTTCAAATGATTTTCTAGCTCATGTTCTTTTGTATTTTTCTATGAATACAGTAAATACTTTGTATGAAATTACATGAGTATGAATCCAGCAGCACTTCTGATTCTGTCTAAGCTTTATATTCGCGTGTCTTTGATCACATATCCAAAAGATGCACAGCTATGGATACAGGACACGATACCTCCATCATCCTGCTTTCCGACATAAAACTCGCCGTAGCTTTACTGAAGAAATATGGTCCAAAAGCAGGCGCAATCTTAACCCAAACCCTCTTCGAAGATTCTCAGTCGAATAATAAACTGAGTTTTCTCCAAGGGTGCTCGGTCAAATAACCCAAAGTCAGACAAAATCTGATCGCGTTATAACCGAGTTTCTTAGCCTAAACCCTCTCCGAGGATTCTCAGTCGAATAATAAACTGAGTTTTCTCCAGGGGTGCCCGGTCAAATAACCCAAAGTCAGACAAAATCTGATCGCGTTATAACCGAGTTTCTTAGCCCAAACCCTCTCCGAGGATTCTCAGTCGAATAATAAACTGAGTTTTCTCCAGGGATGCCCGGTCAAATAACCCAAAGTCAGACAAAATCTGATCGCGTTATAACCGAGTTTCTTAACCCAAACCCTCTCCGAGGATTCTCAGTCGAATAATAAACTGAGTTTTCTCCAGGGGTGCTCGGTCAAATAACCCAAAGTCAGACAAAATCTGATCGCGTTATAACCGAGTTTCTTAACCCAAACCCTCTCCGAGGATTCTCAGTCGAATAATAAATTGAGTCTTCTCCAGGGGTGCTCAGTCAATAAATCAAAGTCAGATAAAACTTGACTACGATATTACTGAGTCCTTGACAAGGAAAACCTTCAAAAGACATTCAAACGTCTCCCGAATATCTAACGCATTAGGACGCAAAGGATGGAAAATTTCAAACAAAGCATGCAAAGTTCGTATAAAAACATCCAAATATCCACCTTCGATATATAAAGGATGAAACAACCCATTGGTACGGGGGCATATCACATATCACGACACAAAGCAAAAAGCAGCTCCTTGATTTCTCGCATACCAAAGGATCATCTCAACCATTTACAAGTAAACGAGCAAAATAGGCAAAGTGTGGTGAGCAAACATGATGTATAACCCAGAATATGCATAAGAAAGTAAGGACAAGGCTTAGAATGCGGAAACACAAAGCATCACCACACCACATTCAAACACAGAATCAAGTCACAACATTATTGAGTGCAAATGGTTCAAGTCATAAGCGAGGGCCGGCACCCGCATATACATCCGGTCTGAATGAAAGATTGATAAATGCAAAGCAAGAATCCAAGGTACTATTTCTTTGGGTCTCCAGATCTCAATGAAGGACCCCTAAGAGTTGGCGAATCAACGGTCTTCTTCTTCTTGACAGCACGCTTATGATGTTTCCGCTTAGAAGGAGAAGCATCCTCTTTACCTGAATCAGCAATGATGTCATCAATAGTTGCCTCAGAATCATGCTCTTCTTCCTCACGAAGCTTACTAATATCTCGGTCTAGGGTTTCGATAGCATCAATTCTCTCCTCCTGCGAACCTGGTTGGGAGGATGTTAGTCCTTTGGAAACACCAGCAAGTAAGCCTGTATTGAATAAAGGCAAGTCAGTTTCAACGGCATCCATCACCATAGCAGTATACCCGCCAACAGGAGGTGATGGTGAAAGCGAATTCGTTGCATAATTATAGCAACTCATGAGCTTAGAATACTCCAAAGAAGCAAAAAAGTAATCTAAATCTAGTATCACTTCATCCATATCATCTCTACCTGGAGCAGGAGGATGTGTGCTGATTTCATAATCATCGAGGTTTACTGTTTCCTCCAAGTCACTGTTTCCTCCAGCTGCAGAGGGAGGAACGACAACATCTGCATAGAATATAGGGCTTGAGATTATGGCACCATCAGTTAATTTGGTGAAAGTATCCTCAATAAATATACCTGAAGACTTGACCCCAGATGATTCCCCCCGATGGATCCCAAGAGAATTTCTGCCCTCAGCTAAGGCCTCTCGATCATCTTCATCCAGCAACTCGAGTTGGAGCTGGTAGTCATCAGAATCCTCGTAACGCTTCAAAACCTCCTCCCAAACACGAGCAAGCGTATCTCCATAGCCTTCTCCTAGGAAGCGGAGGCTTCCCCCATACATAACACTGCAGACATAGAATTCTAGGAAGGTTGCTTCATCTTCTTCCTTAATTCTGCGGGCCTGGTTCAGAGATTCTTGCTTTTCTTTTTCTAAGGAGGAGGACTTGGCAGTTTCGACTTCAAGCTTATCGCGAAGAGAGGCGATTTCAGATTCAAGAACAGATACAGTCCTTCTGCTCAAAGCCAGCTGAGCTTCAGCCTCTTCTTGTGCTTTTACAGCATCGTCAGCCCGCTTATTAAGCTCGACCTCTGTATTCTTGGCATCTTCGAGCTCCTTGCGAAGCTTTTCAATCTTGGATTCTAGCTCGTTAACCCTGGAACCCCGCACTAAAACAGAAATTTTTGTATCCTGAGCTTTCACAACTTGGATAAGTTGAGCCTTTTCTTCTTCAAGGGTTTTAATGCTTTCAATCCGTTTGGTGTTAAGATTCTGAAAATCATAACAAAATTGTTCCCATGCTTTGAGGCGCTGATCAACGGTTTTGCCAATATCATCCAGGATTCCCCGACCTTTCGCCACCATCTCTGTCATGTCCCGTCTATCTTTGGGATGGACATCCACATCAAAGTTCAAACCCCTCAAATCCCAATCACCAAATCTATGGCTAAGAGGGGGGCTAGGGCATCCAAGTTCCCTTTCCACATCAAGTATCTCATGCGGCCTCGACATGATAGCTTGAAGCTCGGCCTGGGTTGGGTAAGGAGGAACGTATCCTGGGGCACGCTTCTGGGGGATCTCCGTAAGAGGGTCATCTCCACTCCTTCGTCTTCTCCTTTGAGGCTCCCCCCTTTTCTGTCTTGCCTCCTCCTCCGCCGATTGTTCATAATCATCAAGCCAGGCTCTTTGCTCTGGAAGCTGTTCATAAGAAGGATGAGAAGAAGTGGGATGTTGGCCGTGTGATTTTTGGGGTTGAGGAGGAGCTTGCTTAATCTTTTTCTTCGGCCGAGCAAGTATATCAGAACTTTGCCTCCTTTTCCGGAAATCGTCAATGAATGATGACTTCATTCCTAAAAAGAAAAATAATAATGAGTTCATTTAGCACTTGAGGACATGGAAGAAAAGCAAGATATAGAGTAAGAAGTTAAAAAGTGCAACTCTGAAAGCAAGCTTAGTCCTAAAAGCAAAAAAAAAAAACATGCCTAATAAGCCTGTGTTAGACTCCGATCCTAAGTTTATTCTCGTATCTGGAACTGGTCCAGAAATCTCCGGAATGTTGGGATCAGATTGAACATTAGGAACTGCGAAACCTGAAACAGGGGTATCATCTTTGCTAAGGTATCGCACGGACTCTAGATCAGGAAGTTCGCCAAAAGTACCCACGGAGTCTCTATCTTGAGTACTTGCCATAGTCGGATCCTCAAGAACATCTCCAATGTTCTGTTCAACATTTAAGGTAGTTTCTCCTGCCGCGAGTTGCTTACCCTCACGTTGAACAAGTTCTTCCTCAAAATTTGAGGGAGGCTGATCCCCTGTAGTTTTCTCCGGGATTTCCGGGATGACAGTTTGTTCTTCAGAAACGACCTCTGTGGTTCTCTCCGAAATCGTCAAGATATCGGCCTGCTTTTTAGGAGAATCTTTATGTTCCTTAAGGGCACTCGAAGGTTTTTTACTACCACTACCACTGCCGGCTTGTGCACATTTTGTCAAGTACTTCTTGGCCGTTCTTTTCGCCGTCAGGGTACGGGATGGGGGAAGCAGCTTGTATTGTCGAAGGAATTCTTCGCAAATTAAAAACTGTCTACTTCTTTCAGTTTCGCTCACGGATAATAATGATTCCAGCAGAGGTTCGTTAATGTCCGTGTCTTGATCAGAAGGAGTCTCTGTGAGAAAAATTAAAATCAATACATGATCATCAGAGGTAAAATAGAATTCCTATGAACATTTACCTCCTTCGGCCCATCGACCGAAAAAGTTGTTGGGACATCACACATAGAAAAATTGGTCAGGAAATCCTTTGATACTCTCAAATAAGCCAGTTATAACCCTGGATCTCCTGCTTTCCATGAAGATAAAGGAGGGACGCTCCTTTCGTCTCTTAAAAGAGTATAACGAGCATATATCCTTGAAGGTAGGCTCGCGCTTTAAAACTCTCATAAACAACACATATAAGCATGTAACAATAAAGTAGCCATTGGGAGCCAGTTGGTAAGGAGCGATAGCCAAATTTTTCAGAATCATTTCTAAGTAAGGATTGAAGGGAGGGATCGCTCCACTCTGTAACATCCCCTTACAAATTGTTACGTATCCAACAGGGGGGCGATCAGATAAATTGTCTCTTTCTGGGAATTTGACTTCATCTTCGGAAAGACTAAATTGTTTGCATATTCTATGATACGCATCAACGTCAAGTTTTGACACACAACTATCAGCAGGTGTGTGAGAAAGACATCGAACGATTGGGAAGTTCTGATCAACATTCATCTCGGTGGTGGCAACAGAAGAAGTTTCAATATTTTGATCAAAGGTCCCAGCTTCTCTAGTTGGAGAGGTTCCCTCAACAAAATGGCGAGATTTTCGTCTGCTTGTCGTTTCTACACAAACAAGTATGTTGGAAAAACAAACTACAGGAATATTAATAAAGCTCAAAAACAAGGTCGGCGTTGGCTGGTTAAAACACTTGGTCGTTCTAAAATGGCATCTGGACGCCCTAAACTACAAAAGCCTTAATCACACCGGGCCAACCATTACTTGGTCGGGAAAATCCCCTCAAGGCAAAACAAAGCTAGAAATCCTTGATCGCTCAAAAACTGGTCGAGACCTGGTCGCTCAAAATTGGAAAAGCGCCTGGTCGCTCTAAAAACAGCCAGGCCCCGGTCGCTCAAAACTGGCAAAGCGTCTGATCGCTCCAAGCCAGTCAAGCTCCGGTCGCTCAAAGCTGATAGAGCACCTGGTCGCTCCAAGCCAGTCGAGCCCCGGTCGCTCAAGACTGAAAAAGTACCTGATCGTTCCAAGCCAGTCAAAACCTTATCTCGTAAAATTAGCCTCTTCTGGATCGGTAAAAACATCCTAAGGCTGGTCATTATAAAGATAATTTGAAATCAGTTTCAACCTGGACGGTCGAGGTTAAAATCCACCTGGGTCGGTCCTGTCAGATAAAGTTGATTCAAGCCAAACTATCCTGGTCGGCCAAAAAGAGGGCTGCTCGTCTAAAACCGATCACCCAGTTGGTCTAAAAACGACCAAGTTGTTTGCATAAAGGAAAAGAAGCATGATTTTTTGTTGAAAATACATGGCGATTCAAGTAAAAATCATACGTGTTCGGATCATTCAGACATGTACACAAGCATATCGCGATCAATATCACAACAAAAGAAAAACATGAGTGTTCCCATTTCAAAATCATCACTTACCAATTCAAATTGGATGCTACTTTTCTAGTAAACATTTCAATACACACAGGGATTCGAGTTCACAAATTCAATTATAGGTTGCAATTGTACATCCAAGACTGGCTTGAATTCACAGATTTAATCACATATTACCATACTACATCTAAAACCGATCCAAATACAATCCAAACCCAAGAATTTAGCCAAATCCAGAAGACAATGTTGGTTCTACACGAATAAACAAAAAAGTAAGAGCATACACCTGAGATCGGATTAGCAAGTTGAAAAAGCTTCGATCGAATTTCCAAACTCCAGCGATATGCAAAGTTGAACGATCATGATTTGAATTATTTGCAGAAATTTGAAGATGGATTGAAGTCTTGATTCAAACCGGTAGAAACAGGATGGAGATCGAAGAATTCTTTCTTCAAAGGAGCACCGCCATTAAAGTGAAAAATTATGGGGTCGAGAAAGTGAGGAACACCAAGGGTCAAAAGAGATTTATATAGGCAGGACGACCAGCCCCTTCATCAGAAACCGACCCCTCAAGTTAATTCCAGAACCGACCCCTGAGAACTGCGTCCAAGACCGACCCTTAATTGAAGCAGATCGATCCACTAATGTTTCGAAGCCCACAGTTTTTATAAAAACTATGAAACTTCGAGGGGCAAAATGTTATCCATCTGATCGACCCAAGTGAATATGGGTCGGTTTTAAGCGTTTTGAAAAAGGGATCGGTCCTGTCGTTGTTAAAAGGGAGCGGTCGTAGCGCAAGACGCCTGGTCATCCTAAAGCTGGTCGTTTCAGTCGAAGAAAGTCTTTGTTTGCTTCCAGATACAGAAAACTGGTCGTTTCAAAGCTGGTCGCTCTAAAAAGCAGAAGGAATCTGGTCGTTCCAAATAAAAGACGACGGCGCTTTATTCTTCCGAGCTTCCTAATCGGTCCGCTTGGCATCCTGGTTGATCCGCCCCGCATATAAGCCTTCTGGTCGTCTTACTGCATCCTGGTCGCTTTTCTTTCCAATAAAGTTCCCTGATCGGTCGGAATGAATGAAAGAACGTGACAGCTGGAAACAACTGGTGACAACTGGCAGTGGCATTTTCGTAAATACCGAAAATACCGACCAGACACCTGCATACAAGATTTCAGCCATTTCTCCGCCTATAAATAGGACCCTACCTCCATCATTTTGGGGGGACTTTTCGGGAACTACGAGGAGGTGCTATCTAATTGCTTTCGGGATTTCTCCAAGCATTTCTACATCTCTTCTCTATCATCGATCATAAATCTATGGAGCATTGGAGCATGTGGAGCATAGCTTTCATGGAGGAACAAGCATAAGCACTCTTCACACTACTTCATTTATTCTTGATCATCTAAGGAGCTTTTATCCATGGCTTTCATGGAGGGATTGGCATAAAATACGTCAAGCTTTCATCCATTTTTTCAATCGGTTGTAAAGATAAATGCATGTCAAAGAAGCTTGTATGAATGCATAATGGAGCAAATATTGTAATCTTGTGGCTACTAATGAAATCCAATCTTCAAAGTGGACGTAGGCTCGAATAAGAGTCGAACCACTATAAAATTCTTGTCTTCTTTCTTTATTTTAGTATTTTGATGCTTTTGAATGTTAGATATGGCCTCACACAACTCTAAAGGTTTTCTAACGCCCCGCCTCTGAAAAGGTGACGTGCTTTCTAAGCATCTCGCCTCCGATTAGGTAACGTGTTTAGAAATTCCATTTTGGTTGTTATACCAATTTTCGGTATCAACACCTTCTCTTTACAGTTGTGGCATATGGTGTTCCTGAAACGCTCCTTAGCTTTCTCACCTATCTCCCATTTGCCCTTCCGGTTCGGATTAAGTTTCCTCTTCAAAGGATTCTCCCCACTGGCTTCTCCGGTTTGTGCCTTTGCTATTGGCTTCTTCGTATCAAGTGCTTCATAATGAATTGCCATGTCTACTAAGTCAACAAACGTGCTTTTCAGATGCCCAATAATCTTCACTTGCAAATATCCTTCAAACCTGCTATGAACATCTCGTTTTTCTTACGCGAGGTATTGATTAGTTCTGGGCCAAAGCAAGAGAGTGCGTTGAACTTATTTTCGTACTCTGCTATTGACATGTTTCCCTGCTACAGATCGATGAAATCTCGGTACGTCCTAGTCTTTCCAGCTGCAGGTAAAAATTGGGCCTCAAATTCCTCTTTGAACCTTCCCCAGGAATAATCATTCTCAGAAACGTTCGCAGTCTGTGCGTCCCACCAGATTGTCGCAGTTCCTTGTAGTTGCCATGAAGCCAAAAGTCGTTTCTGTTCATCATTCAAATTCTGCCCTTTGAAAATTCTTTCACACGATCTTAGCATTGCTTGGACTTCGATGAAAGAATCTGTTCCTTTGAAAACTTTCCCTCCCAGTGTTTGATATTCCTTACAGATCGTTGCAAAGTTTGACCTGCGATGAACTGGTGCAACTGGTATAACTGGTGCAACTTCTACCACGGTTTCTACCGGAATCTGAGTAGTGCTACGACCATTGGTAGTGGTGGTTCCACTAGCTCGACCTCTTTGTGCATGGGTAGTCATACTTACTAACCTGAATGTAACAGGTTGACATCAAAACTCGATCGGATATTAAGATACCTAATCTATATAAAACTTAAGTCGATCTATCCTAAGTATGTATATTATATATATAATAACATCCAAATTTAAAATACGTTCTCTCAACACTCACCCAAAGCCTAGGTATACGGTAACCTAAGCTCTGATACCAACTGTAACGACCCAACTTTCGAACACCTCGGAAGTCGTATCATTATATAAGAAAAGAAATAAATAGAAGAATAGAACTAAGAATAACATTAGAACCTCACAACGGAACTTGGGACAATATATTAATAACCCAAAATATTACATATTAAAAAGTCACGTACATTTAAAGTACTGGATACATAGGGATACAGGTTACATCGATTACATAATAATCCGTTGCAATACTAACTTGCATAATGATAGTACATAACATCATAACTGAACCAACATTCGGATAATTATACATAACATAAGATAGATAAGCCAACGCTCCAAGGTCTGCCATCCACTACACCAAATGCATAGATTTGAAACACGTGGTTTTTTAATACTGAAACGGTTACTATGTGTTTCTAGATCTAAAATGGTGGTCCAGTGTTTCGTTTCTTAATTAAGTGTTTCCATATTTATTCCATCATTATTTAAAATAGATAAATAGATATTTAACTCTTAAGGGAACCTGTAGACTTATTATCCCTCAACCGCTGCCACAAACTAAAACAAAACTGTTCCCCCATTTTTAAATCCAGCCACTTCTCTCCTAATTAGACGTCTCCCATTTGATCTTGCTTCTCTCCTAATTTTTCGTTCTTAGTTGTCGCTTCTTCTCTTAACTGATTTTTGATCTTTGCTTTGCGAATTTTATCAAAGGCAGGTACTGCATCGTTTATTTCTACTTTTATCGGATCTGGATGCTTCGAGATATTCAGGTTTCCTCACTTCAATCCGCGTTGTTTTAGCTGGATTTTTATTTTTTATCTTTTAAATTAGAAACATATCGTTCGTTTTGATTTTGATTTGCGGTTTTGATTTTCAGATCTGGATCGAAATCAAAACATATACGATGGTATTTCCATTATGAAAGTACAGTGAAGGTACCAATGATTTAGGGAAGAAATCAGAAAAGATATACGAAGAAATTCATGATCTAAATCAAATCTCCGGTTTGTTTTGTATTTGTTAATTTTATTTTTTCATGATTGTTTGAAACATTTGTAAGTCAGCTGTGTTTCTTATCAGTTGCTAATCAAACTATGAATTTTGCTATAGTCTGAGCTATAACGTACACTTGCATAATACTCATAATTAAAGTGTAGATTGAGACAGTCTGTATACCATTGTTACAAAACTACACATATTTGTTTTAGTCCATATTTGGTAGACTGTCTACCGGTTAATGCTTTGAATAAGCTTAGGTTTCCAAAACCAGTTATCTGCATCTCCGTGATATATGTTTGCATAGAGAGAAAGCATCTACGCGGCAGTCTGGTCATGCTCGGCAGCATGCATGTATGTTGTCCCCATCCCTCCCCTTCCCTTCTTTATATCATCATCATCCCCATCCTCGTTTTGCATCAATAAACCAAAACCGTTCTTCCAAAAACCGAAAAGAAATGAAAGTTCACAATATGTCATCCTCTTATGTCCAACCTTACATCCTCATCTTCGCGGCGCTTGCATTTATCTCCATCTCGTCGGCCTTCACCTGTGGCCTCACCAGCCGTAAAGTCGGAGGCCGCACGCCGGTCTCAAACGTGGAATCCAACCGTCAGATCCAAGAACTGGGAAAATACTGCATAGAAGAGTACAATTTAAAGATCAAAAGCGGCAGCGTCCCTGCTCACCATCTTCTCCGTTTCTCCAGAGTGGTCATTGCAGAGAAGCAGGTCGTTTCCGAATTCAAGTTATACCTGAAAATATTAGCTGCAGACACGACTGGTGAGCATTTCAGATTCTTCGATGCCGTACTTGTCATGAAGCCTTGGGTTAAAGGCAGGAACAAGGATTTGTTCTCCTTTTCTCCTTCCTCTTCTCCAGTAACTAGTCTTTAGTAACCCTTACAAGTAGCTAATAATAACGTATGCATGTGTTGTTTGAGCTCTGTAGTGCTTTCTTGCCTGTGCTACTTCGAGTTTGGTGCATGTAAAACTGATGAGTTAAGTTGCTTTTCCTATAGTAGTCACAGTTACGATTTCTGAGAACTGCAAATTCGCATCATTTCCGTAACTGTGCCTTTCTTAATGTTTACGCTACCGTGCTTGCATCAAAATTTTTACTTTATTCACTCACTTTTGCGAAAAATTCAGCAAACTGTGTAACACTGGATCAGTCGCAGAGGATCTTGCTAATTACAATCATCATATGGTTAAAATACAATCAAAACATTATGGATGTACGTTTCAGATCTTGTTGTGGAGGCTTCTGACGTTTGGCATATTTCAATAGGAAATTGGAAACATTATGGACTGTGAATCAATAAACCCTTTTATCTAAGTAAAGAGGAGGAGATGATTCCTAACACATGACAAAAAAAAGAGAGTTTAAGTATTATTTTCAATGCTCCAAATGAAGTGCAAACACATGCCTATAAAATTAGAAAAATTGTACTTATATGCTATTGAACTAGGGAATTGGATGAATAGCTTTGCCAAAACAGAGTTTGTTTTGTAAACTACTCATTTGAGTTCCTTCTATATATTGTTTCATTTGCGTTGTTAGATTCAAACATCCTTTTTTTGTACATGTTGTTGCACATTTAGCTTGTAGGTTGGGACACCCCTTATTGAACTTAAAAGGATAGTGAAAAGAGAAGGCGTTGATGTTACATTAGCTGCAAAGTTGGAGTCATATCATGTTATCCTGCATACATACAAAAGCAAATAACTAGTTGTGTGTTTTTTTTAATGACAGTGTTTTAGGTCTTTTTTTATTAAAGTAAAAACATTACAGACAATTCTTTTCTCTTGATTCATAGAAACCAAAACAGTTCAGGAACCACTTTAATTCGCCACTGCTTCATTCTTGTATTAATATACAGAAGTGGAGTTCCGGTACTAAAGTAGGAAAAAGTAACAGATATAACTCGATTACTAACATAGTTCAATTTAATTTATACACAAAATAATTCAATTTAATTTAATTTAACTCGATTATTGACATAGAACCAACTGAAAACATCATGATACTCAAAATAAAAGTTTGTATCACTTCATCATATGGATTAGTAATAATGTGAGAGTATAGAAAATTGTTGTCTTCTCTTATATTATCACTTATTTGTCTAATGTTTATGCTTTTCAATGCTATCGTTGAGATTTGCTTTGACATGTTTCAGTTTCTAGTGCAGTTTGTGGACTTGGCTACTGCTAGCATGTATTAATATTCCACTGTTAACAACCTATTGGTACCCTGAATTTGCTGGCCAAGCATTGTTTAGCTGAAAGGTTTGGTCTCCTCTATACCTATTTTGTTTAGAAACTGGATTGATAAATGGGTGTGACCAATGGATTACTGATGACAACCTTTTCAGAAGCTGATTTAGAAGCATGATTTGTATTGCCTCTTCTATTTTCCTTGAAAGCCTTATTTTGAAACTAGGTGTCCTTGATGATTGTATATTTTTAGGTACTGCATTTGCTTCTATTTTCGCGGTACGTTTTCATAAGCATTACTTACCTGGGCTGATTTCCGGGTGCTGTTTAGACTTCTAGAGAGGGTGTTTCAGTCTATTTACAATTCCATGTTATCATAATTTGTAAAAGGACGTAATTTACTGCTTTTGATTCCTCTGGCTGTGAGCACAAGAGCTAAGATCGGTGAAGAAGTAGACAACGATCGAAGAGGAATTGGAGGCAGCAATATTGACAGTAGGTAATTTCTGTAAAAAAAAATTAACCAATTCTACGTTTTTACTACTATTTAAGATTACTAGCTTAATTAATGTTTTTACTAGCTTTTCAAATAATTAACAAGAAATATTGTTAATGACAGTAATCTTAGTGCTGACTTGGTTTTATAAGTATGAAATGGATGTTAGGAGGAGTTATGACAGCATAGATGGTGCAGGAAACTAAAAAAAGTGCGTTACTTATAATGATAGACATGACCTACATTAATTACAATGGCAATAGAACTATGTTTGACTGGCGCAGGTTCAGATTGGTGTTCTGCAAGATCAGTGACCGGTGGTTGATCTTCAAGCTGAAATAATAGACAGTTAGAGAAAAATTGGAGAGTGCGTTGTGGAAAAGTGAATAGAATGCATCCAGTGTCAGTATCAAATCCAGTTAACAATACTGCTTAATTGTTCATGCTCTTCTACAATGCTATGTAAGTTAACAACTTATTCATCTTGTAGTGAAAAATGTAAATGAAATGATAATATATCTAATGACCAGAGGTAATAAAGAACTTCAGAAACATGTAGAGAAATTCAAGAGGAATCAAAATATGTACCCAAACTAACATAAGCATGTATACATGAGTAATTAATAATGCCTCCATTTCTTACCACTATAAAAAGAGGCACAACAAATATTGTGTACTGTCACTTCGTTAATTAAGTCTGCTCTAGCTGGTGCTGTCACTTTTGTTGAGTATGCATATACATCTGATTGGTTGGGGTCCATATTGACATGAACGACCCACGTTAAAACACAATACACATCATGCTTGAAGTTTCTAACTCATTTGTTGTGGTCTTATATGAACACAATTTTTGAGCTTGGGTTATGATTTCAATTTTGTTTAGCTGTTATATAGCCCTAAGGATTGAGCTTATATTCAGTTATATGGGATTTAAGGTTACACTGGATTACGTGGTTCTGCCAAAATGTGTTATAAAATGAATTTTTTTATGAAAATGATAAGTTTCTGTTTAAGCTTTTGAAACACAATATGATATTTGTTTGAAACCCATGTTTTGCAGGTACGGATGATATATGATACGAATTAGATGATAAGCACTATTCTACTACCACCATCTTTGATCATGCCTGTAGAGAGGCTCACTCCATATAAAAGAATGAACTGTACTAAGTATGGGACAAAGCTATAATCTTAAGTAGTAGTAAAAAAATTGGATCTGGGGGCAAGATTTTTTTCCCAGACCTTGTGTTCTGTGAAATAAAATCATTGGTCCTCAAACAGTTGATACTCGGTCTTAAATAGAACTGAAGGTATCATTATGCAAGACTAACTAATCAGTTGGTTGCGAGTCTCATGTTCTAAAAGGTTAGGATGCAATGTAATTTCTGCCATCTATCTCAATTTTTGTTTTGTACGTTTTGTCATCGATTTGTTCGTTGCTCCCAGATCCAAAACCAGATGATCCGCTTGTTTCTAAGATTGCACACATGTGCAAGAATGATAAATGCAGATACAAATCCAATACTTGAAAATGGACTGAAAGGTACGCCATGAGCTGGTCGATATCCTACCAACAACGTATTTGCTAGTTCTATATGTGCCAGGTCAGGCATTTTGAATTGTTTCTCAGACATATTATGATCCGTGAATTGTTTCTCTGTTGCCTGGCAGGTGACCTATGACATCGGAGGTAAACTGTACTATTACATATGTGACTTCCTGCTTATTTTGTGAACACTATCCTTAATTACTTGTTTCAACTTATGATAGGAGACTTGTATTTTGGGCTTGTAGAATCTTCATGATATACTGGAGCAATGACTACTATAAAGCGTTTTGAACCACTAATGGGGATATGTATTGGTCCCATTACGTGGTAACATCATTAAAAGTATTAGGAAATAAGTATTGTTTCATTAAAGTTTGACGTAGTTATTTTGGTTCTATTGGTTAGACATGCGTTAACTTGATGCAAGGTCTCTAGTTTGATTCCTATACCCATTTTGCTTTGTTATTTCCTCAAATTTGCTCATTCCTGCTATTTTTATTTTCTGTAGGTTTGCCCCAAGGTCAACCTACTTTGTTAAATTTATATGACTTCTACTTCGTCCATGGGCCAGCTCCAATGCCTAACTCTTTCAGGTTTCAATTCTTTCAACCCCTTTCGCTTCACAAATTAAACAACAGTGTAGTTTACACAAATTTGTTATGGTACTCAGTGTTTAGAACTCCACATATCGGACGTCGTCACTTCCTGAAGTTGTTGCTTAGGATTTTAAATTTGTTTTCATATCCAATGTCTGTGAAGATAAGACATTCAAAGGTAGGATTTAACCCAGGATTTCAGTTTTATTGGAACAAGGCAACTGTAATTTGACCCATGGCTTTCAATTTTATATAACCCAGTTTATGTACGTCTCCACTACAGAACCAGGAATAGGGTGTGTAGTTCAGAAACAAATGTTTTAGTCTAGCTGATTGTAGGCAACTATTGCCGGCTCATTTGGTTTAGAAGCAAATGTTTTAGCCTAACGTATGAGCTTGGATCAGCAAGGGCTTTAGCTGCAATAGCACCATTAGCAGTCTCTTTAGTTAGCCTAGCCCTCGAAACAATAATTTAATCTATCTTTTTTATTCCATGGTAAACAAAACTAGACTCCGTATGCTTTTTAAAAATCCTACTTCTTATGATCTTTATCTTGAGACAATCTACCATTTTCTAACTTTTTATTATTTGCTTGACTTGCAGATGCAGAGACGATCATCGGCTATATTTGCATGTTTTTTTAAAAGTGATTGAACTTATTATTAGACTTGCATTTGACCATTTTTTAATAGCAGACATCACTTTACGTGTAACTTTTTGTTGTGTATTAATATTGTCTTGAAATTAATTACTTTGTTGTTTTGACAATTAAGATTCAATCAGATTACAACTTTGAAGCAAATTTATGCTTACGGTTATTGAAAATTAGCCAATATTGATAATTAATATTCGTATTTATCTTACAGATAGTATCAATTGCATATTTATGGTTGAAACACTCAATAAGTGTTATAGGTTATGAACTTGAAACACTCATTGAGTGTTGCAGATTATGAACTTGAAACACTCACCGAGTGTTGCGGATTATGAACTTGAAACACTCATCTAGTGTTGCGTAATATCAAACTGAAACACTCATCTAGTGTTGCGAAATATCAAATTGAAACACTCATCTAGTGTTGCAGATCATCAAACTGAAACACTCATCTAGTGTTGCAGATTATCAAACTGAAACACTCAAGGAGTGTTGCAGATTATCAAACTGAAACATAATATAGGTGTTTCAAAAATCTGCAACATACAAATCTGCAACATCTAAAAAGTGTTTCTAATTTTTTTAGCAACATTCAATTACCATTTCAAGTTGGCCATTTTGGTGTTGTGATCCTGCTACTCCAAAGTTACCTTAAAACCTGGATCACTTGTCTACTCATAATAAATATTATGAGTACCCAAGAGTTTAAGGAAACACAGAAAATAAACTCTGGGTCAGTCATGGACTGGTATGAGTAAACGATTTATAAACAAGTTTTAATAAATCACAATGATTCATAAGACCACGCCGTGAATACGGAACGGGTTTTTTTACCTTATGAGATCAAAATAGTTTGCATATTTAAACCAGATATTATGATAATGTCTAGGGTTTCCACAAGTAATTTATAATCTAGTAGAATGTTTGCATCTCACATTCTACTTAATAATATACGAACAAAACTGCTTGGCGCTTAGGGATAATGGATTTCCAACTATGACAAGGTATGGAACCACCTTTCGATCAGTGTACTCTAGAAACGATACAGCGGAGTTCAACAAGAACATCTTGCAACTCGGCCACATATGACTGGCCACTCATTTCTCTTGAGTGTATCAAATATATTATCACTGACGGTTGGGCCCACATAACCGTTATCCAAAGATACAGAAACGAAAGAAGTAACAACAATGAATATTCTATAGACGGTGACAATATACCCTAATGGGTGCGACCCACATAGCCATGCTGCCTGCCCGATTTTTGTCATTTCCGGTTGTGAAGCTTGAGGCTAAACCGACCTTGACACTCTTTTGATTTACTTTGAATGCCACATTATCAAGACCCGCCAATCACTAATTGACTTTCCCAAAAATATATTATGAGTATAAAGTAAGAGAAACGAATTTCTCTACCACTACATAACTACGTTTGAAAAGATCAATGTACATGATTAGTTAGGAATATTCTGTCAGACATTCGTCCATACAAGTTGTCCTGGGACTGGACAAACCGAAGGCACTATTCAGTACATCCATCCTAGGCAATCTTTACCTAGGATTTATACAACAGCCCTTGTACTTCACTCCATCTTCAATTTCTTCAGCATATTTGATTCGTCACGCTTATGCCAATACAGAGTGGTTCTTTGGATAATAATCCAACCGGTCTCTCTATATTAACAACGTTAAAAATGGTCAAAAACTTTGATAGTTGGTGATTTAACTATGAAATGAAAACACGTGTGCAAACAACAATCTTATTTCCAATTGGAATTTCTATTGATCAATCATTTTCTTATATATATACACACATTTATATATATATATATATATATATATATATTCATATTTCCTTATTTTCTATGTCCAGAAAAGATATATTATTGACACTGGAAAACATTCCCATAGCTTATTTACGTATCACTATTCTTTCACATCAATCAGTCTCTGGCTGTAACTAGTATGCGAACAACTTCCTAAGTATAAACCCTAAAGGCCGAAACCAACATCAGATCGATACTCCGAAAATCGTCCACTTACTAATCCTAGTCAGTTTCTAATTTTAGTAATTCCATTCGAATTCCTATTTCAAAAATTCACATTCCTTTAATATTTTTATTTCGAAAAATATTAGTTTAACTCCCTTATTCAATATCATGTTATACCGTGTGCGAAGCACGGGCTTAAAACCTTTCTCATGTAAAATCTTCTTTTATAAAACCCGGGGTTAGAACATTTGGATCTAATATCGACCGTTAATCCTTTCTCTTGATCTAATCTTATTTTATTTATCGTTTGACTCGATCTAATAAAATAATCATTACCCTAATTTCAGATTAAATAATCTACACCTCGATTTCTATTTAAAAAATGTTAAGTTATATAAATTATCCCTAATTTATATAATTAATTTAAAGTCTTATTTAATTAATTAATTTATTATTAAATAAACTAATTAAATAAATTCTCAAAATATTTTTCCTAACTTTTTATTTTCCAAAATTTTTATCTTTTTGGATCAGCTCAAAATTGGTGATCCGCGTGGACGGATCACTCGTTTTTGAGTGATCGGACATTTGCCAGATTCTGTGATCTGGCAATGTCAGATCACTCTAAAACTGGTGATCCGCATTGATGGATCCCACTTTTTCAATGGTCTGGCCATTTCCAGGCCTGGTGATCTTGCAGAGCAGGTCACCTCAAAATTCGGTGATCTACTCGGCCGGATCACCTATTTTTCGTAATCCGGCACTTGCCAGATTCAATGACCTGGCAAGTTCCAGATCACTCAGTATATAGTGATCCACCTGGTGGATCACTAAAAAACGTGGGCATCGCTTTGCCAACTCTCATCAAAATTACCCCGATCAACTAATCTCCCCCCCCCCCCCCCCCCCCGCCATCACCTCAGGCCATCAGACCCCTGGCGCCTCCCGCCACTACTCGACCACGATCCCCGCCATCATTCGCCACTGGTGCGGCGTCCTCCCTCGCCTCAGGCGAGGTGCAGTTCGAACACGAAATCGAGACAGTCAACACGAGCCCAACACCCAAAAACCCATTCAAACTCCTAATCTACACGTTATTAAAATCCTGATGTATTTTTCCCATGTTCTCGAGATCATCACGTCCTTGTATGCTCGAGTATACGATCGATTATTGGGTAGATCGAACCAAATCAGTTATTTTACCATTTGTGACAAAAACTGTTTTTCTCTCGATCCCCTTATCTAAAAATCGTGATGTTTGATTTAAAAATCATGTTTATGAATTCTGCATCCTTCTATATGCCTGAGATTCAAAATCGTGGTGGTCGAAAATCTTGCTTTGAATCTCCCTTACAGTATATATATATATATCTACAGTGAATATATCTGAACCTATGATTATATGCTACTCGATTTATGTTGTTTATATACTCGAATGGATTACTAGCATGAAGGGCGAGTGACTGATCTTCAACCTAGCTATGAGAGATGGCATTGAACAGTACTTGTGTTTACACAGTTTTCATTTTAACAGATCAAATGTTTTGTTGTATATACCTTCCGATGCCCCTTAAACTAATCAATGAACTTCATGCATTTATTCGCAAGAACATACAACAATACAGAGTTTTAACAGTGTTTTAACATGGGTGCTCAAGACATTGGTGTTTCTCAAGGGTGTGCCTAATGCACAAAAAACAATGGGGAACAACAATTGCGTTTTTTGGAAATTGAGGCGCTCGAGCTATTCGAGACGCCAAAAAACACACATATTGCTAAGGTGACAAAGCCCCAAGGTTGCCAAAAATAGCACACATCAATCATTGGTTCCTAGGTTGGAAAACGAGTACTACCTCTGATCAAAATTAGTTGAGAACCATCTATCAATCCTAAATTAAGTTGAAATTTTATCGATTTCAAGTTCAACTATAGCACTCTACCACAAATAGAGCTCCGAGCCATTCTTGTCGCAGCTACGACCTCTGGCCTAGTCCACGCCACAACCTCTACACTAAGCCCGCCACTGCTACAAACTCCTACACAACGTCCTCATTGCGCCTGTAGCTCCTTTTGCCACATCTTTTCTGCTTATCTCCTTAAGGATTTAACTAAGTAGAATATAAGTTAGAAAAGTAATTAGTCTTTAAAAGTTAAAAGTCTTCGATCTAAAATTTTAGATTATGTTAAATTTAAGTGATTAAAATTTATTAATTTAATTTTAACATTAATTCTAAATTTGATTTAAAGTTCAGTTGTTTCAAATCTAAATTTTAGATAACGTTAATTTTAAGTTTAATTTAATTAATTTTATTTTGAATTTAAAGTTTAGTTACTTTCAATTTTAGTTTTGAGAAAAAAAGTTAAAATAACAGTAATTTAATTTTAAATTTAGAGTGTAGTTATTGTCGACTTAGCTTTAAACTTAAATTAGTTAATTTAATTTTAAAGGTTAGTTAATTCTTTTTTTGGCATAGCAAGGTTAGTTAATTCTAGTTTTACTTTAAAGCTTCCCTGGTTTTAAATTGATTTTAATTTATAGCTTAGGTAATGTCAAACTAATATTGATTTTAGTTTCAATTTAAAGTTTAGTCAAATTAAAATTGGATATTAGTGATTAGAGTTGAACTAAATTTGAAGTGTAGTGTCGAATGCTTAAACTTGAACATTATGATTTCTAGTTTTTATTATAATTTTTACGTTATTCGTGTCGTAGACGTGAATTTGAAACTTTTATTCAAGATTATCATCAATAACTTCATATTTAGCTGTTTGTGCTTTTATATTTGATTAGAAAATGTTCACAAACATGTTCTAATACTAAAATTATCATTTTTACAGTTAGTTTAGTGTAACTCTTAGAGTGGAAAGACACAAAGTCAAAGTAAAAAAACACAAACGGTTTAGAATGCAAAGTATCCCAAGGCACAAGCTTGGCACCTTTTTCTTCCGACCTTAGCTACCTTGTCAAAGATCTATGTTACACCATAATTACTCCAGCATCATTTTGGTTGGAAGTAATGAAGATCCAGAAGGAAATCAGTTTGTTACATGTCGCCACCGTCACCATCTTACGCACTCAAGGCTTATCGACGCAATCGATAAAGAAGATTCAACATCACATTCAAAACATATCGATTTGATCTGTATGGAATGTTGTCGCGAAAATTACTCCAACTGTGTTGAAGGACACGGTATGTTGAAGGGATGATTAAAAGAACAAATCCTTCCAAAGGGTCGAAGGGATGTGACGATATGTGCATAGTGCTTTCGAAGAAGTTGAAAGGGATTGAAGTCAATACCTTTCGACAAAGTCCTTTCCCTTCAAAGAGGTCGAAAGGCTCACCTCCCACTATCTTAACAAAGTGAAAGCTTTCAAGTAAACCTGAAGAAATCAAGCTCATCCCATTCGAGTCAGATAAAACCTTTAAACGTATCAAATAGGGTTTCAGTTACGTGACTACTAAAAGCAAATCACCACAACATTGGAGGGATTCAACCTCGGCTAAAGAAATTCTTCGAAGCCATTGACTCTGTAGCAATCAATCCCTTCGAAGTGGTCAAACATCTAGCAACATCATTTTGTTCTCGACTAACAACTTCGATATCATCAAAATAGGAGCTTTTAAAGATGTCCTTCTATAAGCACTCAATTTTCGTCCTTCGAGTATATCAAGCCTTCGCAGAGGATAATGACCCGTCCTTCGAAGGAGTCGAAGGCCTGCCTATCCCAAAACATTTATCAGAAGCCATCGTTTGGACCTGCTGCTACTTCACTTCTTTCAACTATGTCGATAGCTCGAGGACAAAGAATGGAGGGACGTTGCCACCAACCCTACGCCTTAGCCCCATCGAAAGCACAGAAGTGAAAGCATCAAAACGAAGAAGGTTTAACTCACATCTATAAAAACGACCTTAGGGGTTCAGAATAGGGATCCAAATTGGAATTTCTGAAATCTGAACTTGTACTCTATTTCTTAAGTGCAAACCCTAATTGTAATAACCCACATTCTACGCATCGGAGGATCGTAGAATATTTATTTCTTTCTTATACGAAGTCATATGGTCATGTAGCATTGGGGAACGACTATTGGGGTCATTTCCAATGTTCATGATTTTTGCCGATTTTTAAATGACCGTTTGCCCCTAGCTGATCTTGTTTCGTCCATAACTTTTGATTGGGAAGGAGTTTTGACCTGAAACCACTTCCATTGGCTTCGAATGATGGTTTACCTTTCTGTAGAGTGGTCACATGTTGAAAACGGACTTACCGTTTGGGAGATATGACCGAAATAAGGTTTGGAAGGTGAAAAACTGCATAATTGGGCTAAACCGGGTAGTTAGCAATTGGGCCCATAACCCATTTCGGGATTAGGGTCATGGGGAGGTTGAAATGAGCTAGGGTTTCATTTCAGTTTTCTAGCCTCCACTTACCTCTTGAAAACCCTAAAAATGGCCTCCATCATCTAAAACACCTCAAAATCATTAGCAACTTGAAGATTGGGATTAGCAACATCAAATCAAGGGAGATCTACACCAAATCAAGATTAGAGCTGCTGTTTGGCATTGGAACTTCACCAAATCAGAGATTTATTTCAGATCTAAGTTTATTTGTGGCTAAGGTGATTGATTAGCTTGCTTTTTCACTAATTATGGCTAGTTATGGTAATTAGCGAAAATTAGCGAAATTATGGCTCAGAAAAATTTAGAAAAATTCCTAAAATTCTAAAACACCATTTTATGCATCTGATATGAATTTGGGTTAATTTCGACTAATTTTGTTAATCCCAGAATTTAGGAGATTAGGGGGTGATTAGTGATAATTAGCGAATTTATGCATGATTAAAATCTGGAAAAATATTCAGAAATTCTTAAATAATGTTTTAGACTTCTGTTAGAAAATTTGGCTAATTTGGATAAGTTTTGCTAATCATATGCTTAAACATGATTAAGAGGGATTAAGGGAAAATATGGGGTTTTGGCTATGTTTGATCTATTTAAACCTATCATATTGTTGTTTTGGTGTTTGAGGTCACTTGTATGTGTTGCTATGACTGTATGGTATGTTTTGTGATTGATTTCAATAGTTAGAATGGTCGAAAACGCCATCGAGAGGCGTATAAACCGTCGCTGGAAGTTGCAGGAAAAATGAGCAGGACCCGGATCGGATCGCCTATTCCTCGCACGACCCGACCTGATCATGGTTAGACCCATGAACCCGAAATGATGCAGCGCCGTGCCCAAACTGAAGTACCTCGATGCGGATCGCGAATGGGCATTACGAACCGATCCGCTTGGAGACGAAACCCAATCCGATGCACCCACGATTCACGAGTCACGATCCGAAGCTAGCCACGATCCGACCTGGAGATGAAGCCACGAGCCGACGCCATGGAGCATGGAGCACGATCCGAAGAGGGTCCACGATCCGATCGACCATGAGTAGAAGAATGAGCCACGAACCGTGCTTGGGGAAGACGGAACCGCGATCTGAACAAGATGAAGACCGATCCAGTGATAACCAAAAACCCGAGATGCAAAGGTAGTCCAAATGGAAGTTAGAGCTCAGGATCCAGACGGGAACCAATGAGTTCACTTCATGATTGGGTTTTGCTGCGGGACGTGTGCAAAGGGGTTGTCGATGTCTATGACTTTGGATCACTATGTATGGGAGGTATGTGGACGAATTCTGAAGCCCACAGTGGCCTGGGTACGACTAAAGAGCTACTTACCAATGAAGTGGGGCCATTTGAAAGGTTTGGACATGATCCCACGGGGTTAGGCTTGGTGGTAGTAGTAGTCGTACAAGTCGATTGCTGTCATTACCTCAAGGGCTCTGGTGATCGAAGAAGTGGACATCGTATGCTTTATGCACTGAGTGAGAGATGTGAGGATGGTTGTTATGTTTGATTACTTGCCATCACTATGACATGCACACCCCCACCCCCGTATGATTGAACACATATGTTAATGGCATCATAGAGTATTGTACAGTATGTAGTACTAACTCTTTGGTTGCAGGTCCAGGTTCAGGTATGCTTTAGTATACCTGTTATTGTTCTGTTTATGCTTGCTACCACTCATACCAGACTGATGTCTGACCTAGAGTTTTATGTTTCTTCTTATTACTCTGGGTGCTCACACGAGCAAACTAGAGACAGGTTGGAGGGTATGCACGAGTAGCCGTATCGGAGACGAGCAAGAGGCTCCCACGTATTATATACATATTTTCTCCCTGTGTTGTTGAAGATCACTACTTGGGCATTGGTAGTGTATCTTTTACTTTAGCTTTCTTTTGCTCTTGAGACAGTATTTTGAGGTTGTAATAAGCTGTACTTGGATTTCCGCTGCTATGTTGGTTTAGTTTTCAGCTTATGCATTGTCTCGCCTGTTTATGACAAAATTATGTTATTATTATATTTTGTTCCATGCGCTGTAAGACATTTTACAGGTTCTTTGTTTGGTTCATCTTCTTTCTTTCTTTCTTTTCTTTGGCGACCGTTCTGTGCCAACTGGACATGTGTATAGCGCACGATTGGAGTAAATGTCGGTTGGTGCGGGGCGGGCCGTCATACTTGGTATCAGAGCTCTAGGTTGCGTAGTTCACCTAGAGAAAAACACTAGGGAGAGATAGTACGTATATGATAGCGCATATTTGTGATTACTTTGGTTTTCAAAAGCTATATATATACTATTAGTAGTATAAGGATGAAGTCGTACTGCACTGGCACCACTATGGAGATGGTTAATCGTTTTCTCTTTACAGATTTGACGATGAGCCGAGGAACGAGAGGTGCTAGTAGGGGAGCCAGTAATGGGAATGCTCCTGGCATGAGGGCTATGTTTACTAACCTCATGAGAGAGATGCTTGTGGAAATTCAAAGAGCGGCTCCTAATGTTGCCATTGAAGGTGGTGTAGCCGTGCAAGCGCCTAGGGTCGATTTCGCCAAGCTGAGTAAGGATTACACTAATCTTGGTGGGAAGCAGTTCCAAGGAACGGAGTCGGCCATGGATATTCAGGATTGGTTGGATAGCTGTGATCGTATCTTCGACGACTTGGGTATCGAGGATGCGATGAAGAGAAGGCTAGCGTCTCGTCAACTGCAAGGGCGAGCGATGAATTGGTGGAATGCTATTAGGACAGCCACCCCAGAAGATCAAGTCACTTGGGATCAGTTTAAGGCTCGCTTTAGCGACAAGCTTATCCCAGCTGCTCAGAAGTCAGAGTTGTTTAGGAGGCTCTTGGAGCTTAAACAGAATGGTAGGGCAGTTTCAGGCTATATTGCTGAGTTCGACACTTTGTCGAAGTATGGATTATCTCTTATCGATACTCCTGAGAAGAAGAATGAGAAGTTCGTTACTGGTTTGGATGGATACTTGGGGGAAAGGCTTATTAACCACATCGATGAGACGTTTGAGTCGATTGTTGGGAAAGCTTTGAGGTCAGAGAGTCTTTACCCTAAGCCGAAGACTGGGGTTGTTGCTGCATCTGCGGAAGGGCCAAAGCCGCAAGCAGGCGGTGGAGGCAAGAATAGCTCTCATAATAAGAGGAAGAAGAATCAGTCCAAGGATGGCCAGAAAAAGAGCAAGAAAGATGTTGATTGCTTCAACTGTGGTAAGAAGGGCCATTATGCTAAGGAATGTCGGGCCAAGCCAGCGGAAAAATGTGCTTCAACTGTGGCCAAGCGGGACATTTCAAAGACAAGTGTCCACAACCTTTGAAAGAGAATAAGATTGTGAAAGCATATGCTATTAGTGCCGTTCCTTCTTCGTCGAATGCCCCAACTGCGGCGGAGAAAGGAAAGAATGTCGTCATTCAAGGTATGCTTTCTATTTCTGATGTACCTGTTCGAGTTTTGTTTGATACCAGGGCTTCCCTTTCCTTCATATCTAGTGTCCTGGTAGATAGGTTGGGACTGGAACCCGAGATAGTCAATAGACCCTTGGTTGTGACGAACCCGATTGGTGGTTCGACTAACCTTAGTATGATATGTCGTAATTTGGTCTTATCGAGTCATGGATGTATGTTTGTTTGTGATTGCTTTGTTCTGGGCTTTACTGGGTATGGCATTATTTTGGGAGTCGATTGGCTCCAAAGATACGGGGTAGTGGTAGACTGTGAGGGCTTTTTGGTGACAGTTAGAGCGGATGATGGGCGGAGGGTAGTGTTTGGTAGTCTACCTAGTGATGGGGTAATGGCTAGTTTTGTAAATTCCCTCGACATCCCGCATGATGAGTTGTCAGTTGTGCCCGTGGTTGGCCAGTACGCGGACATCTTCGAGGAAGTGACCGGACTTCCGCCACACCGAGAGATTGAGTTCCGTATCGATTTAGTGAATGATGCCAGACCAATAGTGATGCCACTTCGTCGTATGGCACCAAGAAAGCAGCGAGAGCTCGGGGTGCAAGTTAGCGATCTTTTGAAGAAGGGATTTATTAGAAGAAGTGTTTCCGAGTGGGGAGCACCAGTTGTAGTTGCCACTAAAGCAGATGGTTCCCTTCGTTTGTGTGTGGACTATCGCGAGTTGAATAAGGTGACGAGGAAGAATAAGTATCCTCTTCCAAGGATAGATGATTTGTTTGATTAATTGGAAGGAGCAAGAGTGTTCTCCCAGTTGGACCTCGCGACAGGATTTCATCAGCTTCGAGTAGCGGCTGACAGTATAGCTAAAACGGCATTTCGGATGCCGTCTGGATTCTATGTGTGGTTGGTCATGCCGTTTGGGTTGACCAATGCACCAGCGTACTTTGTGGATCTTATGAATAGGGTATTCAGGGATCATTTGAATAAATTTGTTCTTGTGTTCGTGGATGATATCTTGGTTTACTCTAGGACAGAGGAAGAACACAAGGAACATTTAAAGATAGTGATAGAGATGTTGAGAAAACACCAACTGAAAGCGAAGTTTTCTAAGTGTCACTTCTGGAGGAGGGAAGTGAGGTTCTTGGGCCATGTTGTTTTAGAGAATGGTATTGCCGTGGACCCTGCAAAGGTGGCTACGGTACAGGATTGGTCTACGCCCAAGAATGCAACAGATGTAAGAAGTTTCTTGGGGTTAGCTGGATATTATCGTAAGTTTATCAAAGACTTCTCCAAGACAGCAGCACCGTTGACTCAGTTGACTAAGAAGAATCAAGCCTTCGTCTGGAACGGAGTATGTGAAAATGCATTCAAGAGCCTAAAGGAAAAGTTGACGCGTGCACCAGTATTAGTCATTCATAAGGGGAATGAAGAGATGACGGTATACACAGATGCTTGTGGTACCGGACTAGGTGCTGTATTGATGCAAGGAGGTAGGGTTGTAGCTTATGCTAGTCGGTAGCTAAAGCCGAATGAGAAAAGGTATCCTACCCATGATTTGGAATTGGCAGCGATCGTGTTTGCGTTGAAGATGTGGAGACATTATCTCTTGGGAGAAAGATTCGAGTTGTTCACCGATCATAAATCGTTAAAGTATCTTTTCTCTCAGAAGGATCTGAATCTCCGTCAGCAGAGATGGTTAGAGTTCTCGGCTTCTTATGATTTTGATATTGCATATACACCTGGTAAGGGCAATGCGGTAGCTGATGCCTTGAGCAGGAGACATGCCATCTTAGGGGCTATGTTTCTTGAATGGAAGCAACTGGAGTATATCGCAGGGTATGATTTTAGACCAAAGTGTGAATTGGATCCAGAGATGTTGGCTAGTTTGACGATCAGACCCACTTTGATTGAGCGGATTGGTTCCAGTCAAAGGAACGATCCTAACCTTTTGGAAATCATCTCCAAGTTAGAAATGGGGGAATAATGACGAGATGAATTTGTATGGGCTTGATCGGGAAGGATGGCTTAGAAAGAATGGAAGACTGGTGGTACCCAATGTCGATGGATTGAGAGATGAAGTGCTTAGAGAATGTCATCACTCAAAACTAACTATACACCCCGGCGGTAACAAGATGTTTCGAGACATGAAGCAGGCTTACTACTGGGAAGGGATGAAAAGGGACGTTGGGAAGTTTATATCCAAATGCATGAATTGCCAGCTAGTTAAAGCCGAGCAAAAGCAGCCTAATGGTTTGTTGCAACCATTAGAAATTCCCGAATGGAAATGGGAGCAAGTCTCAATGGATTTCATTGATGGTTTACCAAGGACTAGATCGGGACATGATAGCATTTGGGTAATTGTGGATCGATTAACCAAGAGTGCAAGGTTTATACCAGTTAAGTCGAATAGAACTGCAGCTAAGTTAGCAGAACTGTATATGAAGTGGGTAGTGAGATTTCATGGAGTACCCAAAGGCTTTGTGAGTGACCGAGATCCGTTATTTACTAGTGGATTTTGGAAGAGCTTACAAGAGGCTCTAGGGTCAGAATTACATCTCAGTACCGCGTATCATCCTCAAACAGACAGTCAGACAGAGAGGGTGAATCGCATATTGGAAGATCTCTTGAGAGCTTGTATATTGGATTTTGGTGGATCATGGGATGACCATTTGCATCTAGTAGAGTTTGCATATAATAATAGTTATCAATCCAGTATTGGTATGGCTCCATATGAAGCTTTGTATGGAAGACCGTGCAACTCACCATCGTGTTGGATAGAAACCGGTGAGAAGTTTGTGCTTGGACCAGATGTGATAAGAGAAACTTCAGACAAGATCAAGATCATTCAACAGTGAATGAAAGCTGCTCAAGATAGGCAGAAGAGTTATGCTGATAAGAGGAGAAGAGACTTGAAATTCTCCGTTAGTGACTTGGTGTTTGTTAAGATTTCTCCATTAAAGAGCGTAGTTCGATTTGGAAGGAGAGGCAAGTTAGCACCAAGATTTGTTGGTCCATTCCCAATTCTTGAGCAAGTCGGGAATTTGGCATAGAGAGTTGACTTACCAGAGAAGATGGCGGGAGTTCACAACGTATTTCATGTTTCCCAGCTAAGGAAGTTCGTGCACGACCCATATATGACTATTTCACCTGATCAGTTAGAGGACTTCGAAGTAGAACCCGAGGCGGTTGAGAACCGCAAGCCAATTCGTATTGTTGGGAATGATACGAAACAACTTCGAAGGAAGGCGGTGAAGCTAGTCAAGGTTCAGTGGGGCGAGAACGAGAATGACTGTACTTGGAAGACAGAGGAGAGCATTAGGAAGACGCATCCAGAACACTTTGCCTGGTAAGATTTTCTTTGCGATTTAGTTATTCCGCATGCTAGGATAGACTTGTTTTGCTTGTTTTTGCATGTTTGATTGTTGTTCTATGGCTGATAGGCATGCGGGACCCTTTGTGTGTTTTGGTTAGGGAATTTCTGGGGTGAAATTTCTTAAGGGGGGAGAATGTAACAACCCGCATTCTACGCATTGGGGGATCGTAGAATATTTATTTCTTTCTTATACGAAGTCGTAGGTCATGTAGCATTGGGGAACGACTATTGGGGTCATTTCCAATGTTCATGATTTTTGCCGATTTTTAAATGACCGTTTTGTCCCTAGCTGATCTTGTTTCGTCCATAACTTTTGATTGGGAAGGAGTTTTGATCTGAAACCACTTCCATTGGCTTCGAATGATGGTTTACCTTTCCATAGAGTGGTCACATGTTGAAACGGACTTACCGTTTGGGAGATATGGCCGAAATAACGTTTGGAAGGTGAAAAACTACATAATTGGGCTAAACCGGGTAGTTAGCAATTGGGCCCATAACCCATTTCGGGATTAGGGTTATGGGGAGGCTGAAATGAGCTAGGGTTTCATTTCATTTCAGTTTTCTAGCCTCCACTTACCTCTTGAAAACCCTAAAAATGGCCTCCATCCTCTAAAACACCTCAAAATCATTAGCAACTTGAAGATTGGGATTAGCAACATCAAATCATGGGAGATCTACCCCAAATCAAGATTAGAGCTGCTGTTTGGCATTGGAATCTTCACCAAATCAGAGATTTATTTCAAATCTAAGTTTATTTGTGGCTAAGGTGAGTGATTAGCTTGCTTTTTCACTAATTATGGCTAGTTATGGTAATGAGCGAAAATTAGCGAAATTATGGCTCAGAAAAATCTAGAAAAATTCTTAAAATTTTAAAACACCATTTTATGCCTCTGATATAAATTTGGGTTAATTTCGACTAATTTTGTTAATCCCGGAATTTAGGGGATTAAGGGGTGATTGGTGATAATTAGCGAATTTATGCATGATTAAAATCTGGAAAAATATTCAGAAATTCTTAAATAATGTTTTAGACCTCTGTTAGAAAATTTGGCTAATTTGGATAAGTTTTGCTAATCATATGCTTAAACATGATTAAGAGGGATTAAGGGAAAATATGGGATTTTGGCTATGTTTGATCTATTTAAACCTATCATATTGTTGTTTTGGTGTTTGAGGTCACTTGTATGTGTTGCTATGACTGTATGGTATGTTTTGTGATTGATTTCAATAGTTAGAATGGTTGAAAACGCCGTCGAGAGGCATCTAAACCGTCGTTGGAAGTTATAGGAATATTGAGCAGGACCCGAATCGGATCGCCTATTCCTCCCACGACCCGACCCGATCGTGGTTAGACCCACAAACCCGAACTGATGCAGCGCCATGCCCAAACTGAAGTACCTCGATCCGGATCGCGAATGGGCATTACGACCCGATCCGCTTGGAGACGGAACCCGATCCGACGCACCCACGATTCACGAGTCGCGATCCGAAGCTGGCCACGATCCGACCTGGAGATGAAGCCACGAGCCGACGCCATGGAGCATGGAGCACAATCCGAAGAGGGTCCACGATCCGATCGACCACGAGTAGAAGAAGGAGCCACGAACCGTGCTTGGGGAAGACGGAACCGCGATCCGAACCAGATGAAGACCGATCCGGTGATGACCAAAAACCCGAGATGCGAAGGTAGTCCAAATGGAAGTTAGAGCTCAGGATCCAGACGGGAACCAATGAGTTCACTTCATGGTTGGGTTTTGCTGCAGGACGTGTGCAAAGGGGTTGTCGATGTCTATGACTTTGGATCACTACGTATGGGAGGTATATGGACGAATTCTGAAGCCCACAGTGGCCTAGGTACGACTAAAGAGCTACTTACCAATGAAGTGGGGCCATTTCAAAGGTTTGGACATGATCCCACGGGGTTAGGCTTGGTGGTAGTAGTAGTCGTACAAGTCGAGTTCCGTCATTACCTCAAGGGCTCTGGTGATCGAAGAAGTGGACATCGTATGCTTTACGCACTGAGTGAGAGATGTGAGGATAGTTGTTATGTTTGATTACTTGCCATCACTATGACATGCACACCCCCACCCCCGTATGATTGAACACCATATGTTAATGGCATCCTAGAGTATTGTACAGTATGTAGTACTAACTCTTTGGTTGCAGGTCCAGGTTCAGGTATGCTTTAGTATACCTGTTATTGTTCTGTTTATGCTTGCTACCACTCATACCAGACTGATGTCTGACCCAGAGTTTTATGTTTCTTCTTATTACTCTGGGTGCTCACACGAGCAGACTAGAGACAGGTTGGAGGGTATGCACGAGTAGCCGTATCGAAGACGAGCAGGAGGCTCCCACGTATTATATACATATTTTCTCCCTGTGTTGTTGAAGATCACTACTTGGGCATTGGTAGTGTATCTTTTACTTTAGCTTTCTTTTGCTCTTGAGACAGTATTTTGAGGTTGTAATAAGCTGTACTTGGATTTCCGCTGGTATGTTGGTTTAGTTTTCAGCTTATGCATTGTCTCGCCTGTTTATGACAAAATTATGTTATTATTATATTTTCTTCCATGCGCTGTAAGATATTTTACAGGTTCTTTGTTTGGTTCATCTTCTTTCATTCTTTCTTTCTTTTCTTTGGCGACCGTTCGGTGCCAACTGGACATGTGTACAGCGCACGATTGGAGTAAATGTCGGTTGGTGCGGGGCGGGCCGTCACACTAATTCTGAAATCAAATTGGGGATGTCATTCCACTATAATTCTTAAGTCTTTGTACTCATCAAAATCATTAATAAAGAGGAAAAACTTAAAGTTATTGATCGAGGTAATTCTAAGGGAGACTTCTGAACATATTCAATAAAGTATTCTGGCCTTTGATAAGCTCAAAAGGGATTTTCACCATTGAATTTCGTCTGATTCAATACCTTTTACCTCCATGCCTTCGAAAGGATTCTAATACTTTCCTCTGACTCGAAAGACCTTAATTAAGTAATCATGTGAAATTCATTATGAATTCCAATATGGACTCTACACTTTTGGGAATTGCCAATTTTTCTTGTTAAAAAGATTTTCGGATGGTTACATATGGTATAAAAGCCATGAAGTTACATTTTTCGGTATTATCAGTCAAACTATGATAAAATACATATTATCTTGCCACACATATTATTAGTTTGAATTAAAAATATGCTCTTGTAGGTTATATCAAATAAAATTTTACTACTTCGAATGGTATATCACACCTAATCTTATACAAAATAGAAAAAAAAGAATAAATCATTTTACTCCTTTAAAAACAAACCATGCGGAAAGAATTCTAAAGTACATCTTCGTGCTATACTCTACAATGTCTCTCTATTTATGTTAATAATTCCTAATTTTAATGGTTTTGATTGCTTTTTTTATTTTTATTTTTAAAGAAAAGGTGTAGCTTCATATTATAACAAAGAATTCTTAACTTTATAAATCTATTAAACAAAGACCTAAATTGATTGCTCTAAGCCTTGCAAATACAACATGAAATTACCCGTGGTTCCTAACCGTCCATATCGGTGTGGAAGAATTGCATACCTGATTAGCACAGAAATGTGTTTATTTTTATGCTTACATCTTATCTTTATTGTATATAAATAAATGCTACTTTGGGTATTTTGTGTGTTTTTATAGGTCGTTGATTAATTATCTCCTTCATTAAATTTAAAGACCACTGATAAGAAAAAGAAGCTACTTTCCCATCTCAACAAGTTTTCAATCACAAAGGAAGCTGTAGCACATTGGTTAAGGCATGGAAATCTGTACAGAAAGACCTGGGTTCGATTCCCATCAAACTCTCTTTTTGCTAAAGAATGGAACGCGTTCACACTGCCTCCCTTGCTTTGAAGAATTTATGGATTAGTGATTTATGGTGTGTATATATATTCATATGTATGAATATAAGATATACACTAATAAACATTTCAAGGATTGGAAGTATTCTTCATAGATAAATCAAAGGGAATCTTTCATTTTTACTCTCCATAAGATGAAGATTTGATTAGATAAATGCCAATCAATTTGCCACATGACCAATCAAAAGAGGAAGGTTGCATGGAATTATTCAAGTCTATCTTATCTCTTTTATTTGTGAATATATTATTTTCAAGAGGTTGAGTCATGGCCCATTAGAGGATTAGGTTTTTTTCAGTTCACCTATATAAGCACATGTATACCCATTGTAAGGGGGATCTCCATTATTCTGTATTCTCTTTTGTTCTAATAAAAGTCTTTTCTTTTCTAGTTTTATTGTTATTTTAATTTCATAACAATTTGTGTTATCTACCTAATTAGGTTTGGGTAGAACGCATATTGTTATTGTCTTTTATTACTGCTTGTTAGCGATTCACTGTTTGATTAGTTTCAACAGGAATCCCTCTTTTAATTTCTGTTGTTGTTCTAGTTGTTATTTTCTGTTTCTAGTAATTGTTTCTTTTATTTTCAATTGTTGAATTTGATACTGATTAGATTCAAATTCAGAGTAATTTCAATATCTTTGTTTTTAAAACCAACTCCCAAGTATTGTCTAACTCGCCCAAGAATAAATAGATAATAATTTTTAGTTACACCTTCCTGTGTTCGACCTGTATGCTACACACCTGTATGCTTGCAGAATTTAATTTAAATGTCGTGCTTTTATGATTCATATATTAGCGACAATCAAGTTTTTGGCGCCGTTGCCGGGGAGGTAACGATTAAATTTTATTATTTATTTAGTTTCCGATTCGTGTTAGTTTTTGTTCATATTTTCCTTTTTTTTGTATATATAGAAAATAAAAATCTTGATTGGTTAGATTTGGTGTTGTACAATGATACCGTGATCTTCCAAATAAGAAAAAAAAATTGCCATTTCATTTTTGATTTCTTTCCTTTTATTTCCTCCCCTCTTGTCAATACATTAATTTCTTCTTTTCAACAATTCCAAATATATATATATATTAAAAAAAACTTGCTTCTTATTCTCTGATTTCTTTCCTTTTTTCTTATTTCCTTTCCAATCTTCTCATTTCTTCTTTTACAAGAAAAAAAAAAGAAAAAAAAAATCTTCTTTTCTGCCTTTCAGCCGATCCCTACCATAATAACTTCACAACCCCTCTACAAACCGAACAGCAAACAAAAGTCACCCACTTCCTTCATTTACACAAATTGCCATAATCGCCCTTGACCATCACAAGGCCGACCATCCCACCAACCCATTTTCTTCTAACCATCATAAACAACTAGTACATTACCAAGCCATCATCCTCATACGGCAAAATACATCCAACAAATCCATCAAACATACCACGCAATCTCCTTCACAACAGCAGAACGCTGAACTCCAACCCCACAACCAGATCCCAAATTTAATTCCCATCACCGTTCTGTAGACATCCTCATTAAATCGCACATCTCCGAAACATCCCCTACTAGCGGTACAGACAACCACCGCAAACCAGTCCCCCACTTTAATCCATCATTCAAACAGTTTCATCTCCGTTCACCGTTCATCCATACGTCATCAAAGCCAAACCTCCTCATCAGGCTGACGCATCTCACCACAGTTCAGCCAGCTCAAAAACCGAATACCCATACCGTACATCTCCCCTTCCAACGATTTCATCTGCGTACCCACGTCGCACTCCAAACTCCAGTCAGAAACCCCACCCTCAAACAGTTCGAACACCCTAACAACTCCACAGTTCGACTCCAAAACCCAAGAACAAATTCGCAGGCTTTCTACTCAAAAATCCCAATTCCAGAAAACCTGAGTAGACCCTCAATTCGAACTAAAAACGCAAGAAAATACTCAATTCCAGAAGCCGATTCGAATCTAAGGAGGTGGATTTTCTTTTGACCGAAGTTCTTTTTTTTTATTGAGAGATTTAATTTAGGGCGTGGTTTATTTTGACCGAGAAAGCATGGTCAGTTTCGAAATTCCATTGGTATGAGTTTACTGAGGGTTTGAGCATTAGTGTGGGTGGAGTTTTATAATAAAAAAAAGGAAGAAAGACTATTTCTGTTTTGGGACTTTGACAGATTTATAAGGAAGAAAGTTCAATCTTTTTTATTTTGGTGGACGTGTGCACAGTTCCCAAATACTGATCCCATTTGTGATTGATTACCCCTGATTTCGAATAAAAAGGAATTGGCTTAGTCATAGTTTAATTTCTGATTTGTTTCCATTGAATATACGAGTGTAATTTTGTTTTTCTTTCTGAGGAACCATCAAAGCCGGTTTTATTTATGGAGGCATCATTTTGAGTGTTGAGCTTGTTTAGCATGTGAAATTTGTTTAGTTATTTGTTTTGGATCTGTGAAAGCGTTAATTTCTATCTCTTCTTTTTTTTAAAAAAAAAGGAAAAAGAGGAGAAGTATCACAAAAAAGAAGAAGAAGAATCATAAAAAAAATCAATACCAAAGAGAAGATCAAATCAAAGGATCAAGGCGAAGGAAGAGTACAAGGTGTTCAAGCGACAAAGAAATCAAACGTCAAACAATTAGCAAACAGCGGACAATTACATTGAACGGACTGCTATACCCCCACTGTAAAATTTTCTTATCTCTACAGGTTCTGCAGCTGCTTTGAAAAATATAGAAATTGCTTGTAAAAATCTTCTACAGGGGCAGCGGCTTGCTTGTACAATATATTTTATTTTCTGCTATTACTCTGTGACTGTTCTGTGTCTGAATTTTCTGAATGTGTTTGTGAGGAACGAAATTCCATAACTAAAATCATCACTCTCGTCGATTTTCAAATTTAAAACTTGATTTGATTTGCAAAAATAATATAATTGAAAAGTGGTGTTCTGTGAAGTTGACTGTCTCGTATAATTGGATCGGGGATATATATTAGTTCGATTTATTGAACTTTTAGCAAAAGAGGTTGCATACTACACGTAAAACATTGGTCGTATCCCTTAGTATTTATACTATACGTGAACGATCATAAGACCCTCTTCCCCCTTCTAATTGAGTCAGTTAATTAATAGAGCACAACTCGTTCTTTTCTATTATTTTGAAGTGAGAATAAATTCTTCCTTTCCTTGATTTCATTCAAATGTCTGATTCAAAAAAATCTTTGAGAGAATTGTGGGATAATAATCGTAGTAGACGTCCGCTTGAAGAGTATGAGTATGAAACAGAACTCATGAAGCAAGATTTTTCAAAATTTCGTGAGCCCAATGCCAACTTTCAAAATTTTCCAATTGACCAACATTTTCAAAACCATGGATATGATCGAAATTGCGATTTCAATTCAAATTTCAATAATTTCGATTATGGGCCAGATCCACATCAAAATAGCTTTGAATCTCAATATGGAGTTGATCCACATCATTATTGGGTCGTAAATCACTTCGAAAATAATTTTGAAAATGAAAATGATTTTCAAATCGATCAAAATTTTGAAAATTACAACTCATATCCACATCTTGAGAATAACCAAAATTGCAATTTTCCCTCGAATTTCAACAGTTTTGGTTATGAACCTAATTTTCAAACTCAAAATGATTTCCAATATCAATGTCAATTTTCTGAAAATTCAAACAATGTTGAGAATCAAGAAATCCAAAACGAGAGCTCCCAAATCAACGATTTTGAAGAATGTCATTTTGATGAGAGTATCGAAAGGCGAAATAAAAAGATGGATGAACTTCTTTGCTTAATGAAATCTTTTAAAGAACAACAAGAGCAACAAAATCAAATAGGCGTTAAACCAGAAAATAATACAATTTCTACTGACATTGAAAATTTTCAAATAACGGCTTTGGAAATTGTTAATAATCATCTTGATGAAGTTTTTCAAAATTCAACAACTGATTTGGATTTCAACTCTTTTCAGGAGAAAGATTTAAATTCATCTTTTGATCTTTCTGTTTTAGGCTCCGAGAAACTTGAAAATTTTGAATTTGAACGAAATAAAAATGTTGAATTTTTGGAGAAGGGTTTTAATGAACATGAATTTTTTGGATTATGTGAAGATGAAAGCCTTAATTCTGACCCCAATCCCGACAATCATTTGATTCTGACCCCAATCGAAAAGCTTGACACTCTTCCAATGGCAATCAAGACCAAGTCTTCTGAAAATTCCAAACCTCCATCTTCTTCGAATGTTGGCAACCCCAACATCTCTTCTTATGGTGTCGACAACCCCGACGATATCTCTTCTTTTAATGTTGGCAATCCCAACATCCCATACTCTATACATGTACCTCCTTCACTTACCTTGCCGACACTTTCTTCTTCGAATGACCAAGATTCTGAAATAGAATCAAGTCACCAATCCATCTTTGAAAATTTTGACTTTGAGAAAATTTCAAACGAGCTTGAATTTGTTAGTGTCGAAAATACGTTGTCAATTGAGAAATGTGATCACATAATCTTGAAAAACACTCAAAATTCAAATTTCACTGAATTCATACACGATCACAAATTTTTGAACAATTACATTGATAAATTTGTTGAGCACATGAATTATTTTTGGAATGTGAGCTTGATTGAAAAACTTCATGTTAGGACGACCCTGGACATTTATCTACTGAACTATAAATCTAGGTATAAAGATGAGATGGTTTTCAAAAACCTTTGCTCATTAGAAAACATGCCCAGACATAGTGGGAATGGGACTCATAGGGCTAGAACCAAGTGTGGGGGGGGGGGCGGGGGGGAAGTTGGTGGAATTCTTTGCATCGCATGCATCGTAAACACATATATCGTTGTACATATGATCCATTCTTACATATAGTTAGACTGCATTTCATTCTTCAAATAATTTTGCATCTCATTCACCTTTGGGTACGATCTTTCAAATTTAGGAAACGTTCACAGTGTGGATACTGTTTAGTTCTAGTGTGGGGTGAGTTTGCATTGCAATCATTTTTATTTTTCTTTAATTTTTCCTTTTCATTTTCATGCATTTAGATAGGGCCCTCATGCATTTTAGATAACATACCATTTTTATTTTTTTTTGAAATACGACTCATTTTAGATTTGATACAACAAAATAAGTTAAGGATTATTAATTAGTTGATAGTATTTTTTTCTCTCAGCTTAGATCGAATTAGAAATATAATGAAAAGTTTAATTTTGAGGGATAATAGTGTAACCGATACATAGGGAGATTCTTAGGTGATGGCCATGAAATCTATTCTATATTGTAGACTTTGTTTAAATAAGTGGAGGACTTAAAATTGTAACACCCCGCCTCCGCTAGGGTCACTCGCAAAAGGAATGCACTAGCTTTAGAGGGGCATTATTGGTAAACATGCACAGAAATATCACAAGACAGAACATATAAAATAGCGGAAGTAAAATCAAACTTTCATAACATGAATAAATAAGGTCTAAAGCCTTTTACATCAGAGTACATCAAAACCTGTCTTGCAATAGTAAAGAAGCATAAAGACATTTTCATAAATTATTCCCCAAGTAAAAACAGTAAAGTAGCCATTAGCCAAGAAAAGCCCAAGCCATCCATGATGACCTTCAAGCAGAAGAAGTCCGAACTAAACAACAGTATTTCCTCCCTGTAACCTTGGGGGGGGGGGAAACGGAAGAAAAGAGGCGAAACAAAACGGGTCAGTCAAAAAGACTGAGTAAGCCCTATCTACTATTAGCATAAAAACTAGTAAAGTTAACTGACATGAGAAACTGAGATGAACATAAGCATGATAACAAGATAGATAAGCTAAATCAAAATAACAGGATGAACTACTGAACTCAGATAAACTAAGGTGTCATGATAAATTACGATGTCAAGATAAAACAAGGTATCACATCGTCAGGTTTCTATCAAGTATAATATCCCCAAGATATCTGTCACGTATAACGCCCCGTGATATCTATCCTGTATTTTAGCTCTGCACCTACCGTACTAGTATCCCCACCGTGTCATGTGTTAACCAAGAATGACCCTCACTCAAAAGTCGTGTAATGGTCCATGTCAACCTAATATATCCCATATATAGGTTACTCAACTTGTATGTTTTATTCCATGTAAATGTTCAGTCCCTTGCCGTAGACCATACGGGCTTTCCCATGAGATTCTATATTACTTTAACATAGTTCCATGATCCTTAAGATCGGTTTGGACTGTTACCCTAAACCTAGCCAGGGTCTTCCAACATGAATTATCGTTTGTACAACTAGGACTTATGCTACCTAGGGCTACTAGGGATTATGCTTACCTATTGCACGTTTTCGTATCTCGGTTTGGGTTCAACCACCTAGGGCCACTAGGGATTACGCTAACCGCCAACCGCGCCCTTTTTCCCATGCATATATCATGAATCGTTTTTCCATGACTGTATGCACATGTATCACATCGTGCCATCCGAGTCCTGTCACAGGGCAGACCAGGAAATACAGCACTCGGTCGGGAGCTTTCAATTTATCTGCCGATGCAGATGCTAAGGTCTGTTTTTTTTTCCTATACGTGGCTATGGTCCCACGAGACCACTCCCTCAACTAGTGAAAGACAAGACAGGATAAATCCTGTATGAGAACACAACACTGGCCAACCCACATCCAAGCCTTACCGCAACCATAATTAGATAGCAATTATGGTCTATTTGGTGTTCTCTGCCTTTCCGTACGTACACGCTTGACCAAAGATGGTAGGTAGCCTGACGAAATGCTATCTAGGGTACGACCGTGTATCGTCGACTATCCCCTATCCATCCCCGTCTTTAGGTCGCTCGTATAGCAACCAAGGCATACTCTTGGTTCTTCTAACGCAGACCTTAACCTCTCATGAGCCTAGTATAATCACCAGGCAGCTCATAGAGGGATACCAAGAATACCCTCACGTTCCCCGAAGCCGCTGCTTCGTTACCCAGTTCGCTGGAGCCTTTATCCAAATCAGATACTTGCTCCTACTCGTATACTTAAACGATGACCTACCATATTAGGTTACTCATCTATCTATGAACTGGTCTAAACTTCCTTGACTAAGAATCATTACTTAGTTATTCTTCAACTAAGGTTTACCACTTAGCATTGTTCCCGTTATCCTTGTTAACTACGGTTATCCACCTAATCCTCAGAACTGGGGTTTACATAATGGATTAAGTGTCATTTAAGTTCATGACTTAACCCGTCTACAAATCCTGTCAAAATTGGCTAAGTATCCAAGTTCAAGGCTTAACCCTACAAACCATGCTCAAGTTGGTTAAGTATATTAAGCAATTCACGACTTAACCTCGTCCAATTATCATTCTAGATTGGTTAAGTATATATTAACTTGACCCTATCAATTTACTTAGTCAAATCGGTCAAGTGTATTCAAGCGATTCGTGACTTAGCCTTATCATGTTTTCACGTTATATTGGTTAAGTATTGGTTAACTTAACTACAATAAATTAACGAGTTAGATTGGATAAGTATAGGTCACTTAACCACATCAATTCATCACGTTTAGATTAGTTAAGTGTTTAACTTAACCCTATTAAACTACCAAGTGGGATTAATTAAGTCTAGGCTAACTTAACCCCATCCGATTTCCATGTTTAGACTAGTTGAGTCTAATCTTAACCCCATTCGTTAACCGTATTTTTCGGTTAAGCGTCATTAAGAAAACTTACTTAACCTTACCAAGTTATCGCGTTGGATTGATTAAGTGTTGGTTAACTTAACCCCATCCACTAGTCATATAAAAATGGTTAAGTGTCATTAGGCAAATCAAGTTACTTAACCTACCCAACCTTGTCATGTTTTATTAAGTATCATTAGCCTAATCAAATTACTTAACCTATTTGTCCAAGTCATATTTGGTTAAGAGTCATTAATCAAATTAACTTAACCCTATCATGTGGCATTAATTACTTAATGCACCTTCACCTCTCACATTAGACTTTGTTGTGGTTACTAGTTAAGCCGGTCGGTTCCGGGTAGCTTTACACCATAACTTGGTCTAACCTCGGGTTCAAGCACAACATGACCAACTTCTCACATTGGGTCCTATTGTTTGCAATCACTAGTTAGGCCGGTCGATTCCGGGTAGTTTTACGTTGCAAACTCAACCCAACCTCGAGTTGGCCACACTTATATTATCTAAGTGTCATGTCCATCATATTTCCCAAAACATGTTACAAGTTTTCAAGCATTTGGGTAGACCTAACTTAATAGGTAAATTCCCAAAGGGTAGACCTAATTAATAGGTAAATTCCCAAGCTTATGTTTTTATGCATACTTACATGTCAACTTCCATGTTATATTTCAAGTCATGTTTTCAAGTTGTATTTTCATGTCATTAGAAATTACCCATAACATAACCCAACGCTTTTAAACTCGCATATACGTTCGCGACAACGTAATGGATTAAAAGAAGAGACTTGGCAAAGGCATGACAAAAATGGATATTAAGCCACAAGTTAATCATGGTGGCAAATGAGGCACAAATGTGTTCATTAACTTGCATGTTACATTCTTAAGCCTCAAAACATGCATAAACCCTAACTTGGCACATAAGCGAATCATGGTGACAAAAGATATGGAATTATGACTAGTAACTCGCATATATCATCATATAAGGGTTATGACTTCATATGCAAGTTGACATAAAGGTTATGAGGGTTCTCATGTTGCCTAATGCAACATTTCAACATAAAGTTTGTAGCTTTTAGCTCACAAGATCAAGATAATGACTTCATAAACTTGCATGACATGATAGCATGTATCATACTCAATGATCAAACCCAAACTTGCAACATGAACATTTAACTTCATATTTAATATCTAAGAGTAGGGAAAGGGCTTACATTGCTATGAAGGCACAAAAGATATGACAAAGCCCTTATGCAATCAAATAGACCCAAAATGCAAGCTCTAACATAAAAACCCTTGAGCCAAAATGATCAAAACCCTTGCTTTATGATGCAAAGATAGAAACTTGACTTGAATGCAAGCTAATGACACTCATACAAGCTTGAAAACACTTGTATGCATGGAAAATCTCTCATAGAAACCATTTAGAAATTTTATGAAGAGAGTGGAGGCCATGAGAGGTAAAATTTTGCCATAGTTTAGTTGCATGAATGAATAATGAGGATTTAGGATAGGTTAGGGTCTTATTTATAGATTAGGCAAGTGTTTTAGGCCATAGGATTAAACCTAGATTCAATCCAAGCCATCAAAGCATGTCTTGGGGAAGAAGTCAAGTCTAAAAAATGGAGTGGTGTCTTAACCAGGCCTAAAAATGGAGTGGTGTCTTAATTGGGCTGAATTTCAAATCTGTTTTCGGATTTGAATTTTCGTGAAACTTTGCAAGGCCATATCTCAGTCATACGAACTCCGATTTACGAAATTTCAGACTCTATTTCGCGTATTTTTCCGAGACGAATGCAATGGCGCAACCCGTTTATCCTGATTTAGGTATTATAATTAAATTCCACCTTGATTTCTTGTTTTAACGTGTTATCGAAATACGGGTTGTTACATTCTCCCCTCCTTTTAGGATTTCGTCCCCGAAATCTCCAAGTTAGGAAGAACATATCCTACCATCCATCATCCATCTACTCAAAACATCATCCACAAGCAACCATTGTCCTTAGATGATTTCTAATGCTGTATGAATATATGCAAAACGTGTGTGTACATGTTCCTTAGCTAATGCTAATGGTCAGGCCTGAATAATCTTTCTAATGCAAAATATGTATAGTGCCATGAATCCAACATGTATGCAAATAGTCCTAGTCATATAGATACTATATGCGTGCAAAATCATTCATTCATATGCAACAATCACATGATAACACATTCAATTTCATCCATAAACAAGTATAAATACTCGTGCATATGCAATATGAAATGTGACCGAGTCGAGCTAGTATCTAATGTGTATTCGCGCATCCATGAGCAACCACTTGCAACCACTTGCAACCATATCAATCATAACATGTTTCAAATACATGTTTACATCCATAGGGTTCTACCTAGGATTCCCTGAAACAGGGTCGAGAAGATAAACAAGACAAACTCCTTACGGGGTTTGTAACAGAAAATAGGACCAAGAAGATGTCCACAAAAGATAGCCTACAAGTAAGCTCTACAGAAAACAGGGATCAAGGATATACTCCCAAAAAGAGATATCATGCGCGTATCTAGTCTTTGACCATCAAAGTCGTATTTCCTCGAGCTTAATTCCATTGTGCCTTGACCGTCTTTTAACTTCGCGATTTCGTAGCATCTTCTTTCCTGTTTCCATAACATGAGCTGGAACTCATTTCTTCGTCGCCTCTCGTTCCACTTGCACTTATCCTTTTCCTAGAATACTTGACGCAAACATGACTGCGTACTCATGATCTCATGCAAGCTTTCCAAAATTCACTAGTGAATCTTGGATCTCGTTTATATACTATAAGGTATTCCATGTAGAAGAACTTTCTCTTGAAAGTAAACAGATGTTAACCAGGTTATCAAGCGCACTTACTAGGGTGATCTCTATAACCCATGCATAAATGAAGTAAACCATTCGTCTTATCGGCGCACACCACTCGATCGGGCTTCAAATTTCCAATAAAGGCATCAAGGGATTCTAAGTAACTAGTCATGACGGAACCTCAAAAAGGTTACACGATACTTCGAGGGCATTACCAAGGCTAGTCAAAAGGTCTAACTACCCTCCTATCAAAACCGGGAGTGGCACCCCCTACTGGATAACCACTTCATCCCTAGAATCCATCCATAGCTTATAAACATAAGCATTATTTCCAAATTCAACACTTGGCATAAACATTCTCAAATCCAAACAGGTCATGTATAAATGGACTGATTCTCCAATAGGACTTTGAGACAAAAATGGGATCCTCTATTATGCTAGTACTTAAGGTGCAGAGACTCAACTACCGAAGCGGACTTAAATGATGCGGGGATCAAAACAAAGTCTTGGCGGGATGATAGAAAAGAATAACTAGATCTTCAACAAGGATGTTATCCCCCTACTCAGGTACTCTAGTGAGGGTATACAATTATCTTCACGATGATCTTGTCCTTGTCCCACAATACTTAGCTATCCGTCCCGTTTCACCATACCAAAGATACTTTTTCGTTATGGGTTGAGCCATACCAATAAGTTGCTCATCCTTAAGCTCGTATCCTTTATCCTCTTTCTCACTATCCTTTCTTATAACGCGACCACTGGTCTCTCGAGAACCACCTCCATCGCATGGAAAGCACTTTCGTCGATAGAAAAGACTAGTCGCAGTTAAAACCACTGTGACTACAGATGGAGGAAAGAAAGGAGAAGAGATTCAATTAAGGAAACAAGGATAGTGCTAATGGCCTTTGGGGAATAGCCTTTTTCTTTTAAAAGAAAATTTTCTTAAAAAATGCTTCTTTGTAAACGGTTTTCAAATAGTTTTCAGAAGGTCTTTAAAAACTTTTGCCCAGTCTGGTAACCTTCTGCTCTGATACCAAATGTAACACCCCGCCTCCGCTAGGGTCACTCGCAAAAGGAATGCACTAGCATTAGAGGGGCATTATTGGTAAACATGCACAGAAATATCACAAGACAGAACATATAAAATAGCGGAGGTAAAATCAAACTTTCATAACATGAATAAATAAGGTCTAAAGCCTTTTACATCAGAGTACATCAAAACCTGTCTTGCAATAGTAAAGAAGCATAAAGACATTTTCATAAATTATTCCCCAAGTAAAAACAGTAAAGTAGCCATTAGCCAAGAAAAGTCCAAGCCATCCATGATGACCTTCAAGCAGAAGAAGTGCGAACTAAACAGCAGTATTTCCTCCCTGTAACCTGGGGGAACGGAAGAAAAGAGGCGAAACAAAACGGGTCAGTCAAAAAGACAGAGTAAGCCCTATCTACTATTAGCATAAAAAATAGTAAAGTTAACTGACATGAGAAACTGAGATGAACATAAGCATGATAACAAGATAGATAAGCTAAATCAAAATAACAGGATGAACTACTGAACTCAGATAAACTAAGGTGTCATGATAAATTACGATGTCAAGATAAAACAAGGTATCACATCGTCAGGTTTCTATCAAGTATAATATCCCCAAGATATCTGTCACGTATAACGCCCCGTGATATCTATCCTGTATTTTAGCTCTGCACCTACCGTACTAGTATCCCCACCGTGTCATGTGTTAACCAAGAATGACCCTCACTCAAAAGTCGTGTAATGGTCCATGTCAACCTAATATATCGCATATATAGGTTACTCAACTTGTATGTTTTATTCCATGTAAATGTTCGGTCCCTTGCCGTAGACCATACGGGCTTTCCCATGAGATTCTATATTACTTTAACATAGTTCCATGATCCTTAAGATCGGTTTGGACTGTTACCCTAAACCTAGCCAGGGTCTTCCAACATGAATTATCGTTTGTACAACTAGGACTTATGCTACCTAGAGCTACTAGGGATTATGCTTACCTATTGCACGTTTTTGTATCTCGGTTTGGGTTCAACCACCTAGGGCCACTAGGGATTACGCGAACCGCCAACCGCGCCCTTTTTCCCACGCATATATCGTGAATCGTTTTTCCATGACTGTATGCACATGTATCACATCGTGCTATCCGAGTCCTGTCATAGGGCAGACCAGGAAATACAGCACTTGGTCGGGAGCTTTCAATTTATCTGCCGATGCAGATGCTAAGGTCTGTGTTTTTTTCCTATACGTGGCTATGGTCCCACGAGACCACTCCCTCAACTAGTGAAAGACAAGACAGGATAAATCCTGTATGAGAACACAACACTGGCCAACCCACATCCAAGCCTTACCGCAACCATAATTAGATAGCAATTATGGTCTATTGGGCGTTCTCTGCCTTTCCGTACGTACACGCTTGACCAAAGATGGTAGGTAGCCTGACGAAATGCTATCTAGGGTACGACCGTGTATCGTCGACTATCCCCTATCCATCCCCGTCTTTAGGTCGCTCGTATAGCAACCAAGGCATACTCTTGGTTCTTCTAACGCAGACCTTAACATCTCATGAGCCTAGTATAATCACCTGGCAGCTCATAGAGGGATACCAAGAATACCCTCACGCTCCCCGAAGCCGCTGCTTCATTACCCATTTCGCTGGAGCCTTTATCCAAATCAGATACTTGCTCCTACTCGTATACTTAAACGATGACCTACCGTATTAGGTTACTCATCTATCTATGAACTGGTCTAAACTTCCTTGACTAAGAATCATTACTTAGTTATTCTTCAACTAAGGTTTACCACTTAGCATTGTTCCCGTTATCCTTGTTAACTACGGTTATCCACCTAATCCTCAGAACTAGGGTCTACATAATGGATTAAGTGTCACTTAAGTTCATGACTTAACCCGTCTACAAATCCTGTCAAAATTGGCTAAGTATCCAAGTTCAAGGCTTAACCCTACAAACCATGCTCAAGTTGGTTAAGTATATTAAGCAATTCACGACTTAACCTCGTCCAATTATCATTCTAGATTGGTTAAGTATATATTAACTTGACCCTATCAATTTACTTAGTCAAATCGGTCAAGTGTATTCAAGCGATTCGTGACTTAGCCTTATCATGTTTTCACGTTATATTGGTTAAGTATTGGTTAACTTAACCACAATAAATTAACGAGTTAGATTGGATAAGTATAGGTCACTTAACCACATCAATTCATCACATTTAGATTAGTTAAGTGTTTAACTTAACCCTATTAAACTACCAAGTGGGATTAATTAAGTCTAGGCTAACTTAACCCCATCCGATTTCCATGTTTAGACTAGTTGAGTCTAATCTTAACCCCATTCGTTAACCGTATTTTTCGGTTAAGCGTCATTAAGAAAACTTACTTAACCTTACCAAGTTATCGCGTTGGATTGATTAAGTGTTGGTTAACTTAACCCCATCCACTAGTCATATAAAAATGGTTAAGTTTCATTAGGCAAATCAAGTTACTTAACCTACCCAACCTTGTCATGTTTTGTTAAGTATCATTAGCCTAATCAAATTACTTAACCCATTTGTCCATGTCATATTTGGTTAAGAGTCATTAATCAAATTAACTTAACCCTATCATGTGGCATTAATTACTTAATGCACCTTCACCTCTCACATTAGACTTTGTTGTGGTTACTAGTTAAGCCGGTCGGTTCCGGGTAGCTTTACACCACAACTTGGTCTAACCTCGGGTTCAAGCACAACATGACCAACTTCTCACATTGGGTCCTATTGTTTGCAACCACTAGTTAGGCCGGTCGGTTCCGGGTAGTTTTACGTTGCAAACTCAACCCAACCTCGAGTTGGCCATACTTATATTATCTAAGTGTCATGTCCATCATGTTTCCCAAAACATGTTACAAGTTTTCAAGCATTTGGGTAGACCTAACTTAATAGGTAAATTCCCAAAGGGTAAACCTAACTTAATAGGTAAATTCCCAAGCTTATGTTTTTATGCATACTTACATGTCAACTTCCATGTTATATTTCAAGTTATGTTTTCAAGTTGTATTTTCATGTCATTAGAAATTACCCATAACATAACCCAACGCTTTTAAACTCGCATATACGTTCGCGACAACGTAATGGATTAAAAGAAGAGACTTGTCAAAGGCATGACAAAAATGGATATTAAGCCACAAGTTAATCATGGTGGCAAAAGAGGCACAAATGTGTTCATTAACTTGCATGTTACATTCTTAAGCCTCAAAACATGCATAAACCCTAACTTGGCACATAAGCGAATCATGGTGACAAAAGATATGGAATGATGACTAGTAACTCGCATATATCATCATATAAGGGTTATGACTTCATATGCAAGTTGACATAAAGGTTATGAGGGTTCTCATGTTGCCTAATGCAACATTTCAACATAAAGGTTGTAGCTTTTAGCTCACAAGATCAAGATAATGACTTCATAAACTTGCATGACATGATAGCATGTATCATACTCAATGATCAAACCCAAACTTGCAACATGAACATTTAACTTCACAGTTAATATCTAAGAGTAGGGAAAGGGCTTACATTGCTATGAAGGCACAAAAGATATGACAAAGCCCTTATGCAATCAAATAGACCCAAAATGCAAGCTCTAACATAAAAACCCTTGAGCCAAAATGATCAAAACCCTTGCTTTATGATGCAAAGATAGAAACTTGACTTGAATGCAAGCTAATGACACTCATACAAGCTTGAAAACACTTGTATGCATGGAAAATCTCTCATAGAAACCATTTAGAAATTTTATGAAGAGAGTGGAGGCCATGAGAGGTAAAATTTTGCCATAGTTTAGTTGCATGAATGAATAATTAGGATTTAGGATAGGTTAGGGTCTTATTTATAGATTAGGCAAGTTTTTTAGGCCATAGGATTAAACCTAGATTCAATCCAAGCCATCAAAGCATGTCTTGGGGAAGAAGTCAAGTCTAAAAAATGGAGTGGTGTCTTAACCAGGCCTAAAAATGGAGTGGTGTCTTAATTGGGCTGAATTTCAAATCTGTTTTCGGATTTGAATTTTCGTGAAACTTTGCGAGGCCATATCTCAGTCATACGAACTCCGATTTACGAAATTTCGGACTCTATTTCGCGTATTTTTCCGAGACGAACGCAATGGCGCAACCCGTTTATCCTGATTCAGGTTTTATAATTAAATTCTGCCTTGATTTCTTGTTTTAACGTGTTATCGAAATACGGGTTGTTACAAAAATACTTATATTGGCTTTTCGAATCTTTAAAAATAAGTTGTGATTAAGATGAATTCGCATAACTCTCTTTTGTGCTTATATTTTCAATAATAATAATAATAATCCAAGGGTATCCAACATTGCTTGTATATCGAGCGTTGGTGTGCAAACCCGCCAAGCTCTATCCAACACCTTGTTGACAAAGTCAGCGTTGGAATATCTTGGTCTCATTTTATGAGATTGGACACCTAAGGATTATCGACATGTTGTTGACAAAGTCAGCGTCGGTCTGCACAATCCGCCAAGCTCTGTCCTAACTCTCCGCCAGTCCGCAAGGCAGTGTATGGGTGGTATACCTTGGTCTTTTAAGTTAGGTGTATGTAATTAATCATAAATTTTAACTTTTATAGAGATAGAGAATAAGCGATGATGCCCAAACATTTCTTGACCTTATTGATTTGACTAGCCATACACAAGGAAATTAGAATACCACTTTACAAACTTTGCCAAGCAAACTAAGAATCTATTTCATGGCTGCACTATGTTATTGACTGAACCAATTGGCCAAACTAGAGTTTTAACATTTAAAACTTGAATTCTATTGAAAATTTGTGACAAGTTGAGGTATCTAAAATAAAATCAACTGATTAGAAATTGTTAATTAATTTGTTGTACCACTTCCTGAAACAAGTCGTGTTTTCATTTTTTGTTTTCAATTGCATAGTTATCTGCATTCATGTAGTTACATTAGAGCCATATCATACTGCATTTGGATTTTGTGGGTAGTATCCGCTGAAAACCCTCATGAGACACCACTCGTCCTACTAGGGACACCTAGAGGTTTAACGGCTTGTTGCATATGCTCAATGCAATCGTGTTTCCTACGAAAGTGTGACCTATCTAGTTAGTTTTTCATTTCTTGTTTTACTCGAGGTGGAGTAAAAGATAAGTGTGGGGGTATTTGATTAGCACAGAAATGTGTTTATTTTTATGCTTACATCTTATCTTTATTGTATACAAATAAATGCTACTTTGGGTATTTTGTGTGTTTTTATAGGTCATTGATTAATTGTCTCCTTCATTAAATTTAAAGACCACTGATAAGAAAAAGAAGCTACTTTCCCATCTCAACAAGTTTTTAATCACAAAGGAAGCTGTAGCACATTGGTTAAGGCATGGAAATCTGTACAGAAAGACCTGGGTTTGATTCCCATCAAACTCTCTTTTTGCTAAAGAATGGAACGCGTTCACACTGCCTCCCTTGCTTTGAAGAATTTATGGATTAGTGATTTATGGTGTGTATATATATTCATATGTATGAATATAAGATATACACTAATAAATATTTCAAGAATTGGAAGTATTCTTCATAGATAAATCAAAGGGAATCGTTCATTTTTACTCTCCATAAGATGAAGATTTGATTAGATAAATGCCAATCAATTTGCCACATGACCAATCAAAAGAGGAAGGCTGCATGGAATTATTCAAGTCTATCTTATCTCTTTTATTTGTGAATATATTATTTTCAAGAGGTTGAGTCATGGCCCATTAGAGGATTAGGTTTTTTTCAGTTCACCTATATAAGCACACGTATACCCATTGTAAGGGGGATCTCCATTATTCTGTATTCTCTTTTGTTCTAATAAAAGTCTTTTCTTTTCTAGTTTTATTGTTATTTTAATTTCATAACAATTTGTGTTATCTACCTAATTAGGTTTGGGTAGAACGGATATTGTTATTGTCTTTTATTACTGCTTGTTAGCGATTCACTGTTTGATTAGTTTCAACAGAAATCCCACTTTTAATTTCTGTTGTTGTTCTAGTTGTTATTTTCTGTTTCTAGTACTTGTTTCTTTTCTTTTCAATTGTTGAATTTGATACTGATTAGATTCAGATTCAGAGTAATTTCAATATCTTTGTTTTTAAAACCAACCCCCAAGTATTGTCTAACTCGCCCAAGAATAAATAGATAATAATTTTTAATTACACCTCCCTGTGTTTGACCTGTATGCTACACACCTGTATGCTTGCAGAATTTAATTTAAATGTCGTGCTTTTCTGATTCATAGATTAGCGACGATCAGTACCATAACAGATGTCCGAAGGTGGTAATGCAAAAAAGTATAAGAAGTCGGCTCAATCAATTTTAACAGATGAGTATATCATCCTAGTGAACCAAAAGCAAGCATAGAATCCAATAGTACTAGTGAGCACGAAAAAGGCATACGAAGCAATGAGCATGTAGCCGATGTATAAAATCCCTGAAACCAGCTTAGTGATCTCCAATTTCGTAAAAAAGTAGAATGTGGCATAAAGAAACAATTAAAGAGCAGAGGACCCCAAGGTCAAGTATGATCTCCACCACTACAAGTAATCCTCACTACAAAGCTGGAAATAGCACAAAACGATAGTTTTGTTTGCTTATCTGCATTTAAGGTTTAAAATCTCGGATTTTGTTCGTGTCTCGTCTTGAGACTTCAGCATACAATATCTTGTATCGGACGAGATCTTGAGCGAGATAAGTGTATCCTAGGTGTACATCTCGAATTGACAACTTGAATTGAAATGGCCATCTCCCGACTAACTACGGGAAACTTCTAAAATTGACATTTAATTTTCTTTATTAAATGTTATCAAAATATAATCTATTCAACATACATAATATATATAATACAGTATTACTATCTTTATATTTTAGAGTAGAGAGGAAATTAAATTATTTTATTGATTGCAAAGGATTCCTTTCATTTGAATATCAAACATAGAAGAATTTTTTTTACATGTCAAAACAATAGAAACAAAATTAGAAGGTAAGGAAAATGCCATTAGAGTACAATTATACTTGAATTTACATAAGAAGAAAAATAAATGTTTAAATTCAAAAACATTACATCTATAATTTTATTTTGAGATATTTTCTCAAATTTTACTTGAGGGCTTAATATCTTAAACCACACGAGTAGCAAACAAGATTGAAAACAAACTTTAATGTCTCGTTTCTTTAAATCCCTCTGTTCAAGTTAGAAAATGAGAAATCGAGTGAGATCTCGAATGAAATGAACGAGATTTGAAACAACGTCTGCATTTAATGTTTAAATTGATCCGACTATTATGTTTCACAAGTAGGTGAAAATGGATATATTATTATTCCTACTTTGTTTTTATTCTTTGATCCGTTTATTTTTCTAATGCAAAACTCAAACCTAATTCATCGTAATTATTGCTAACAGTGCAAATAGCTCATAAAGTACAAGGTACAGTGCAAACAATAATCAAAATTTAATAAGACATAGGTTGAAAGAATATGTATTCGGTATTGTATCTTCTTCAAAATTTTAAACTGAACCTTTCGAATTAACAAAATAATCCACTATTCTCATCTTTAGCTAAGTGTTGAAGTATTGTTTATAATCCGATAGGAATTGTAAAAGTAGGATTGATTTTTTCTACATATTTTAATTAGAAGTGATAAGCAAAAGTGCATTAATAAGATTTTTCGCTAATGAATCGAGTAGATATGCAAACTTCCCTCAAGAAACATTAATTTGACTTGACTGTAGAGAAATAGTGGATTAAATTTACATGAGTGCTAATTTATGATTATTTTCGATAAAACTAATCAAATTATTCAATTAAAAAAATTCTTTGTTCATCGAACTTTAGAAAGTTAATAGCATTTCATAATATACGTGACATGGCAAGATATGCCTTCAATAAATACAAGTTTATGGAAGAGGTCATAGATAATTTATTTGATTAATAATCAAAAGTAAAAAAGTTGAATGTACATTATGTACACTTAGATTAATAACAATGTTACATTATGTCTGATCTCAGTTTCCGTCTTCTTTTGTTCATTATAATACATGAGATTTGTTCTATATCATTTATCTCTACAATAAGATTAGAGCTATGCAATATGTCACCACTAATCTTTTTAAATATAAAGTAAATACTTTTGCACATGAAACCATTTTCACTCTCAAAACTAACTTGCATTCAAATATAAAAAAATATTTTGCATTGTGAATACAATGACGGATTCGTCTTTCAACATTCTCCATGTTTAATCATCCCTTTGCAGTCCACGTTTTCTACTTATTTCTCTCCAACCCATCTCTTCAATGCATAAATTACTTCCATCCATTTTTCTCCTAGCGCCAGCTAACCATAAAAAATCAAAAATCCAAGATATAATCTATACATCCAGAATTAAAATCAATACATCATTTGTAATGGATTTTGGAACAGTTGCTCAAGTAGTTCGGGTTAACTATAACAACAAAGGTTTGGCAAAGGTGTCCTTCGTCATGTTACAATTAAATTTTGGTTTATTTTTCTTTTTCAACCTAAAATTCCATGACTTTCTTCCTTGTGGTTTCTAACATATCCATGAGACAATCATGAAGATAGAGTATGTTTATGTACATTTGGTTTATCTTACGGTTCTATTTACTCTTTTTTTTGTATTAACAGATTTGGGGATTCATTTTTCCTCCTAACCATTTTTCATCAAATTTTTTATATTAATGAAAATGAAGTTGATGTGTTAACATTTCAATATAAAAATCATTGGACCAAGTATTCAGTTACATTTAATTATGCATTTTCAGTGAATAATGTAATTTACTTTTACTTATAGGGGAATACCATATAATATAAACATATTATATGATTAGTTAGTTGTTAAAACATGCTCATTGTTATCTGATATAAAAGATACGTTTAAACATTTCTTCTATCTTAAGGTAATAAATGCAAGAAAATTGATGTAGTGGTGTATTAAGAATGTGGCACTAGAATACACCAGGTATGACTTATGAGTCAATAAAATGAGTCCTTTTAGTATTAACTATAAACAACATTTAATTTATACATTGCTTATGTAGCGACTCTCATTTTTTTAAGACAAAAATCATTCATGCATTTGAGTAAGGATAAATTTTTGAAATAGGCCTATGAAAAAAATTAGGACAAATTTTTGGTATAAGCCTCTTAGAACAACTTATCATAGAAACAGACATGTTTCGTAACTTATTATGAAACTAGGCCTGTTTTATATCAGACCAGATGACCATGCACAGTCCATAAATGTGCATGAACAAATTTGTTTATGCGCATTTATGGACTGCGCGTATTTTTTTATATGTTTTTAGTCATGCGCATTCCATTTATACGCATGACCATATTTGCTTATGCGCATAAATGGAATGCGCATGGACAAAGAGCTTTAAAATCGGTTTTTCTGTTAAAATCGGTGAAATATGTTATAAACTCATATCCTACCTACGTCAACAACAAAAGAAGAATGCACGAAGCTATAGCAAAAAAGTTCAACCGAGCTGTAGAAGACGTTTAGATTATTGAACCATAGACGATGTCAAAATCCAACGTAAATATGATAGTCTTGGAAGAGATCGAATCAAAAGGGAAAGCATGTACAACAAAACTAGTGTTGGCTTGAATCCTTATAAATAAATTATTACAAATAATAAGGAGTATGGAGTGATCATGCAAAAATATTTTTCATATATGCACTTTTTTGTTTGTACTCTTATTATTACTATTGTTATTATTACTTGTATGAATCTGAAACGATTACTCCGGAATATAGAAAAGAACCACTTGAATATTTGAAGCTAATGTAACAATTATTTCAAGCAACGAACACAACTAGACAAATACCATATATGTCTGCTTTTACATAAGAACCATCACAATATAATGTTCGTCCCCGAATACAAATCTAGTTTGACAGAACATGGGGTTTTTGAAAAAAAAAATCAATCATTTGGATGAAACATGATCAAATTTCAAATTTGAACCAACTGACCAATCCTCCATTACATCAAACTCTAGATTAACAACCTCCAGTGCAAAAAGCTTTATTCGTAGTTCATCTTTTGATGCATGTATTAGTATGAAAAGATGTGTAGACGCTAATAATAAGTTGTATGACATCATCGACCGAATGCACGACTGATAAATAAAAAATACTCGTTTGAATTCATATAGTTCAAACACAACAAAAAGAGCATAGACCCTACAGGAAATTCTATTAATTACGCAGATATGGTTGTTTGCATTCAACATCTTGGACAGAGAGGATAATTTGATATTGGTGAAGCGACGACAGTTGTTACGTAGTCAGATAACGAATAAGATTTTTATTATAATTGTATTTCTCCTGCATTATATATACATTTTATCATTGTATTTTTAAGGTAGCTTAAATAATTTGCATGTATTTCAATTTTTGATTATCATTTCATTTTAATTAAATACACACTACACTACAAAATAAATAAATAATTAACTACAATTCAACTAAAATTAAAAATCACAATTAAACATCCCGCTTAAATTTCTCGCTCAAACACTCTTTTCACAGCCGCAAACACATTCTAAATTCACTTATCTTTCCGCTCAAATACCATGATTCTGTTCATCGGAAACGTACTTTAATGTAACGAAGTCTCTAGTTAACATGAGAGTTTAAGAAAAAAATAAGCTATACAATTTTTATTCTTCATATGTAATTTAAAGGTCATATTATACTATATGTTTTTGAAATTAGAGCACTCCCAGCAGTGGCCAAACATGGTGAAATGGAGGAGAATAGATGCCGCCCACACTACAGCAATGGGAGGAAGAGTTTGAGGAGCGGCAAGAAATGGCGAGCGTCGCCGTTTAGAAATGCAAATCGCCGCTTGATTTTTTTTTATTATTATTAAATTTAAGACTTAAACGGTTTTCTGAAAACCGTTTAGACCTTAAACCATTTAAGGTTTTTAATTAGAAAAAAAAGAATTAGAGCGTCCCTCCACCCACTGCTGGAACGGTGGGGGGAATCAACGCTTTTTTTGTATTTTCCCACTCGTATCGCTGTTCGTTGTTGGGAATGCTCCAAAGTTTCAAGCTGCTAAAATATCCCTAGATCCATTGAGTTATTTGGTACATATCCATCATATTATGCATAAATACGATGGCGTTTTTGGTATATAATCCGACATAAATCAGTAAACAATATTATGAACTATGATTGCTGTAGTCGGTTCCTAAGGTATGTGTAATTCATAACCCCACACATGAGCATAATTATTTGCAGAACCATGCTTAGCACAAATGCAAATATCAACATAGATCCACGACCTGAGCGTTGATATCTAATGAACCGCGCTCAGCCCTTTGTATAACTACGTTTTGCTAGGGCGTTGTTGGCATAAATTGCTCAATATTACACAATTTCCCTAAAAGCAGCAAGGGCGACATAGCCTGAGCAGTGAGTGATTGCAAAAATGGCGAGATTATACGCCTCAGGGCCAATACGCGATTTGGGAAGAAATTAATGAGTCTGCTTATGATTTTAGGGTACAGAACGAAATTAATGAAGTCCGTTATTGAATCGCGAATCAATTGAAACATCGAAATGAAACCAAAACTAAAAAGCGAAGTTTTTTTTCTTCATCATCGTTGTTTCGATTCAGCGAAAGAAAAAAAATGAGTGGAGAAAAAGGCAGCAACATACCTCAACAAACGAATCTAGGTACAAAGGCGATTTATTTTTCTTTCCTTTTCTTTCTTTTCTTTCTTTTATAAACCAAAAGTTAGATTATATGTTGAATTGAGACTCACCCAGCCCTGTAGATGAATTTGTTAAATGTAACAAAAAACAATACACGGTGAAAACAAATGACATTATGAAAACAACAATCATCATAATTACACAAAATCATGGAAGACGGTAAATCGAGGTATGAATATCGATAAAAGGTATAAAATTTGGAATGAATAGACCGAAAATAGATTAGCTAATGAAACTTTGAAATCCTTCATTTTGGCGACCCTAAGTCGAAAATATATATTTAATTCGTTAACATCACGCCGAATTTATGATGTCGGCATAACCTACAAAATCAAAGTATTCGGCGTATTTTCGACGTTGTAATATAAGCAACTCGGCGCGATATCAACGTTATACTACCGAATTTGAACCTCCGTTTTTTCCTTCAAATATTTACCTTTTCGCTGAACTCTTCAACAAATTCAGCATGTTGCTCGCTTCGTTGAATAAGAATCATAAAGAAGATGATGATTAGGGTTTAAGAAAGAGTTAAATGTAATTAAGGTAAATCAATATAAGGGCATATTGGTCTATATTTTCCAAATGGCTATGCGGATGCTATTTTAAATGATCTCCCCTTAGCAAAAAAAAGTTAATTAGAAAAAATGACCAACCCCCCAAAACAAAACAAAACAAAACAAAACAAAAAAACATTTTTTGGGGTGGCATTATCATCACTCTTATATTTTACTTCACTAATTTTTTTTCTTTTTACTCAGTCATTCACGGCCGTTTTGCTTCTTCTTAAACAACGTATTATATCTCAAATATCAAACATCGATCCCCAAGAAAAAAATATAATTTTGTTTATTGAATAGAAGATGAAGATAAAGAATATGTTACATTTTTCTACATGTTGTATAGTGTATTCTGTTGTTGGGTAGAAAATTTTATGTATGGTTTCCTCTTAATTTTTATAGGAGATTTCTTTCGATTTTCTGGGTATTTCAAGTTTGAAGGACATTAAATTTGATGACATTGTGATAGAGATTGACAGTTTAAGTTATTAAGTTTTAAGGTTTTTTTTTTCTAAAATATAACAATGTATATGCCCTATTTTACAAAATTTTACAACTAAATTGTTTTCTTCAATTTCGTAAAAGAAGAATGTGAAGGATGATAAATTTGAGAGTGCTCTTATTGTTTTTGCTAAGAGCTATGTGGATGATAGCAATAGACTGCAAGATGATCGATCAAATGACTTTAAAGACATAAAAGTTGATTTGACAATAATTTTACCACTTATGAAGAATTCATTTAGTACTTAATTTACAATCGTTAACATACGCATAAAAATGAACTATGTTATTTTCTTTGTTAAACCATGTGATTTCAGGTATTCGCCTCGCAGAACATATTGATCCGATGGTGTAAAACAACAAGTAAAAAAGTTGAATACCATTGTAGTAGTTCTAAAATGCGATAAACTGGGGTCACGAAGACAACCATGACAAGTATGTACGTGCTAGTATAGTACACAGGAATCGTGTAATATGGTGTATAACACACAAATATACAACAGCTATGAAAGATGACATGTTAATCACAGATATGTAATAGTGAATGCAGTAAAATAGAAAAATTAGAAAAATCACACCAGGGGTTTATATACTGGTTCGGAGCACCGTCCTACGTCCAGTCCCAGACTTCTATCTGGATTTTCACTAACAACCACCTCGCTTCACCCGGAGGAACAGGTTTACAACACCCGAGCAGATGAACGAGATTTCACGCCTCTAACAACACCGAGGACTTCAACACGTGACTCTTCGAGGACTTCAACTGCAATAACCCAAATTCCGACAGACTGATTTTTTCAAATTCGATCCATCGAGACCTGAGTTGTGTGCTCTGGTATCGTGCAGAAAAAAATAGAGATAAAGAAACATGTCAGAACTCGCAAAGCATCTCACAGCGGAAGGGATTAAAATATAATATATATTCAAAAATAGCTTTACCTTATATATCATACTCTCTAACCAGTATCCATAGTTATACCATCTCTGCCTTGAACCTAACCTGGAAGTATGTAATGAGGAGGGGGGTCAGAACATAAGTTCTGTGTGAGTGGACTTAGAATAAACTTCTGTATAATCCTACATATACCGTTCAGTTATATTTTCTTGCTTATTAGGTTACTCGCGACATTAGCTCTCTAGGCCGTACTCATGTCCTACTAGTAGGTTAACCTACTACAACGTATATGTAGATACCCCCAACCCGTCTAATCCTTTCCATGTATATATACAGTCCCTTGCCGTATGTCGTATGGGCTTCGTCATGTAAATATATACTACTTTAGTGTAGCACCACCATTCTCGAATCGTTTGGACTGCCACTCTCGATCTTGCTAGATTCCGTGTGTCATCTAGATCTAATCTAGGGTATACTATCGAGCGCTTCCTAGATTCAACCAACGTTTATGCTACCTATTGAACGCTTCTCGGATTCAGGGTTTACGCGACCTAGGTCCAACTAGGGACTATGCTACCTATCGAACAATGCCCCTTAGTCTAGGATGCACTAACGAGAGCGATATATATTCCTAGACTTTCCCCACGTACGTGTCGTGAACCGTTATCGATGTCTAGTTGCACATGTTCTCTATATGTGCGGCCCGAGTCCCGTGGCAGGGCAAATCAAGAAACACGGGACTTGGTCGGGAGCTTTAAGTTATCTGCTGATGCAGATGCTAAGGTCTGTTTTTCCAGTGGTTATGGTCCCACTTGACCCCTCCCTCTACTAATGAAAGGCCACCCTTGAAAAAATGAGAAGTATACGCAGGCCCCCTATGCCCCACTAACCTATGGCCATCCGCACCCATAACTGGATAGCAAGTATATGGTCTTTTGGAGTTCTCCGCCTTTCCGCTTTACGTATCTCGACTGACTCAAGATGGTAGGTAGACGATGAGTTGCTATCAGAGGGCTACTGGTCTCGCTGAATCACGCTAGTCCATCCTAGTCTTTAGGTTGCCTTATGTTGCAACCAAGGCATACCCTTGGTCCTTCTAACGCAGACCTTAACCTCTGTGAGCCCAGGAGGATCATCTGCAGCCTCACAGAGGGATACCAAGAGTACCCTCACGTCCCCTCGAAGCTGCATGTTTCGTAACCCAGTTCGTTGGAGCTTTCTTTAAGATCATATGGACGTTCGCTCCTTCTCGTGTTCTACTAAGGTTTACTACTTAGTTCCCTTAACTAAGGTTTACTACTTAGTTCCCTGAATCGTCGTTTTCTTAACTAAGGTTTACTACTTAGTTCTCTCAATCATTCGTTTTTCTTAACTAAGGTTTACAACTTAGTCCACTTAACTAAGGTTTACTACTTAGTTCTCTTTCCCGTTATCCACATAATTATCTTAACTAAGGTTTATTACTTGATTCTCTAAACCAAGGTTTGATACTTAGTTTATGTTACTTAGTTCTCTTTAACTAAGGTTTGTTACTGAGTTCCTTTTTAACTAAGGTTTACTTACTTAGTTATCTCTACCGTTGCTTACTTAGTTCTCTAACTAAGGTTCAACACTTGGTTAACTTCATCTTTATTTACTTAGTTCTTTAACGAATGAATTCAAACATGACTTAAGTTTTCTTTATTAGACATTAGCGTACTGGTGTTTTCCCACATTTTCAGCTTAGATTAACTTATTTCATAGTATAAGTCGTCCCACCCTTCAAGTCTTGTATTATATCTTAAGTCATAATCTTCCCTTGTCCCTAGGACAAGTTTTACATATTACTTAATTTTACATTACCGCAATTCAAGTTTAGAATAGGTAGTTATCATTCCCCCATTACTGTGTCATTAATTTTAGATTTGACTCAACTCTTCCTTTTAGTTAACCCGTTACTTAAACTTTACTCAATTCAATTAATTCATAATATCATTGCGGGTCCCATTTGGTTAAGCATATCTAAACTTTTGTTTCACATGTCCCCTGTGTTCCCTTTATTATGGTTTCCATGTTTTACACATGTCTTACTACGGTTAAGTCTACCTTAGTCGTGTTTTACATGTCATTTATACCACCCACTTAACCCTCTAACCATGCCCATGTCACCCACATGTCTTACTATGGTTAGTATTTCTTAATTTGTTTATTATGTCGTAACGATGTATGGCCTCTCACATTAGACGTCCGCTAGTGGTTGCTAGATTTTCCGGGCGGTTCCGGGAAGTCTTACACCACAAATACGTCCAACCTCGTGTCATAAACCGTTACGCCTCTAGTTCTTGCCGTTGACCTCCCACATTAGACGTCTGTTTGTGGTTGCTGGATTTGCCGGGTGGTTCCGTGCAGTCTTACAACACAAACGCGTCTAACCTCGTGTCATAAGCTTTTATTGACATTCGTCTTTCACCCAAACCCCAAATTCATGTCATGTGTTCCTAATTCCACTTAATTACAATTCATATTTATGCCTATCTCTAGCTTGTCATTAACTATGCCAATTTCATAATAGTTAGCCCGATTTCATATTACCCAAATTATACAATTTTTAGCCAAATTCACAAATAAAATTTTACTCACTTAAACATGTCAATTATCTCAATTTATGCTTATGCTTATAATCTCATTAATAGGTTACGCCTATTACTCCAGTTCAACTTATAGTTATACCCCCAATCTCATAATATTAGATTTGAAATAAATCACCTTTTCCCAATTCTATCCACATTCAATAATTCCGTAGAATTTTCATAATTTCATGTTAACATCATAAAATCAGAATTCCTGGTTATGCACTATTTACATTCCCAAATCATACCCAAATATCCATTATGGATTATACTCCAAAATTCCCAATTATTCCAATATTTGCAATAATAATTGCTATGCCACATTCCCCAAATTTCAGATTATAATTCAGGATTGCATAAAACAGATTATGCCCCAATATTTTCATATTTCAACCATACGTATGTATAATAAGGTTTCGTCTAGGTTCGTAGATCCAAAATAAAAAAGGGGAAGGAAAATAAAAGAGAGATTATTATAATATGAATCTTGCATTGAATTAATAACTGGGGAAATGATGAACGATCATAATACCATTATACAAAATTTTACTGTAATTCCACTCACAGTGTTTTCGCGCTTTAATTCGTAGATCTTTGATTGATTTCATGCCCAAATTTGCAGATCTGGTCTTCCTTTGCTTTCTTTTCGCGGCGTAGGTTGCGGATCTGAATCTCTTCTCTTTTCTTGCGCGGTATTTTAGATCTGAATCTCTCTTTTATTAGCGGTAGTTTGAAACTTCATTCTTTTTAAATAGATTCATGAAGAGAGAAGATGGATCTAAGATTTGGTGGAGAAGAAGAATTGTTTAGATCCATTGAGGAGGAAGAAGAAGAAAAATTATCTTTAGATTAGGCCAGAGTGGCGGCATAATGAAGTTGTGAGGAGAAACATTAGGTCTAGGGGCGTTTTTATAGATGTTAGATCAACGTATGAGGTCAGACATCGTGTCTAGTTACAGAAAATGAATTCTAGCCAGTTTTGGAGGGTAGGTCGACCCCCAGGTCAACCTCCCTGGGTAGGTCGACCCCCAGGTCGACCTTCCCGAGTATTTTTTCTGCATTTTTGCTGAATCTTCCGGAGGCCATAACTCTTTCATACGGAGTCCGATTTTCGAAAACTTGGACTCTATTTCATGTAGAATTCCGAGACGAACGCAATGGTTATGGCCGTTTTACTCAATTCTTGAAATTTAAATTAGGTATCCTTATTTTACTATCTTCTCCGTCACATACACTATCATTGAATTAATCTTTTCTTCATATGTTAATTAGTTTTTATTATGCATCACCATTACTTACCTATCTATGCATAAATACATATTTGTACATTTTTAATTATATTAAAAAATGCGGGGTGTTACATTCTCCCACCCTTAAAGAATTTCATCCCTGAAATTCGATAAGAGTAAAATAGATAGTCCCTCACAACATCCAATTAGTGTTCATCCAATTGTTGCAACACTGTGCACATGTGCAAAGTGAGATACATCATAGTAAAGCATGTATGCCTAATTTGGATCCACCTATATGTATGCAAATCTTAAAAACTTTTCAAAACATGATGCTCTCATCCTAAATATACTTGTAGTTCTATATGAATGCAATATTTTTGAAAAATCAAAATGGTTTTCATCCAAATTTTCCCACACTCTTACAGAGTAAGAGCATAGTTCATCGAATTTTTGCATCCAAAGCCCTACCAACCATCATTAAATTCGAAATTTAGAAAAATCTAATTTTCCAAATTCGATTTCTTATGTTATGAAAAGGTGTAAAACGGAAAAATTCACATCCTCCGTTTTCCTTTTCTAATCGTACTTGGATTTTTATATAACTACTCTATAAAGATTTCCTATTTTCTTGTCCAAGCACAACCACATAAGAAAGCTTTCTTTTCTATTTCATCTTAACTTGGAGTAATTTCATATTTATTCATCTTTTTCTTAAGAATTTTATTTTTCAACCAAGCTTTTCTATTTTCAACTCAAACAATACCTTACACAGCTACAACTATGGGCCAAGAATCTTAGGACTTTGTTACCTCTGACAATCGCGAGCTCACACAACAGGATCTATATACTTGCTTGCCCTTCACTACCTAGTAGTTACTACTAGTTTATGCTGTGTATTACTAGCCTATACTTCTCTTCTCAAGCAATCAAACATAGATTTCTTAATGCTTATGCATTCTACAGGAAACTTTTCCATTAGTTCAATAATATCGAATCCCTGACTGTAGGTTGGCAAGAAAATAACTCCCTAAGTATCAACTCCGAAGACCGAAATCAACATCAGATTGACACTCGGAGAATTACTCAACGCAACCAATTCTCAGTTGGTTCTAATAGGATTAACTTTATCTCGTTCTTCCTAGTCCTTAATCCTTAACTACTCCATTTTTAAAACATGGTTTGGCCTTCTTTCTCTTTTTATTACATTCTTCTTCCAAAAACTAAAAGTGGTAAAACTTTTTTATTCTTTTCTCAAAAACTTGCTTTTGCCAAACCATAAAAAAAACCATGTCACAAAATAAAATGCAAAACATTTTCTTTAAATCACAAAACTGGAGTAGACAAGGACAACTAATGTGTTGCACTGTTCCTAATGTTAACTTTGGTTGCTAAGGTGCAAATATCTACTCTATTCTTACACTCTACCGCTTATTTTGTTCACCCAACAAAACGATAATCAAAATTTATTGTTAACTGAATGGAGATTTTCAAAACTTCTTTTCATAAATGAAAACTAGCGAACTATTTATGCTCCATAATATGCACCTTTTTATGAGAGAATTCTTTTTAAAACAAGAAATCATTATTTTACACAATATACCCCACTTTACTTTTAAAACCCAACATGCGCTAAATAATTTCTCAAACATAAAAAATACTTTTAAGATTAAAACTTGAAAAACACCACAAACCCTTTTACAATTTCAAGTTCTTAAAAGCTTATCATTGGATTAGACTCAAAGCGGGTTGTAATGACCCGCATTTCCAGCGGTATAATAATTAATTTATTTAATTATTTGAAAGGTGATTAAAAGGTTTTAATGGTCATTGAATTAAAAAGTGGTGAATATTTAATTAAAATAATAAATTAAATAATATATTTAATTCTGAAATAATCAGAATTGGCTGAAATGGCAATATGGTACGAACGGGATCATCTGTGATATTTAATTCAGTTTAGAATTAATTTAAAATAACGAATATACTATTTGAACGAAGTTTGAACGTAGAATCTATATTATAATTATAATCGAGCTCGAAATGGCGCTGCAGTTCGTAAATTGGCGATTCGAACTCCAATTGAATGTACAGGGCTCGTTTTAAATCGGATTTCTGTGAAACAAGAAACGTATGGAGCTGGTGGAGTATATCTTTCTAGTGGAAGAGAAAAAATCAGGATTTCGTCGTGTAGATTTTGAGATATGTCCAAATCAAATTTTAAAAAAGTCGCTATAGAAGTGTTTATCGACCGTATCGGTTTATTCGATATAACTAGAGATCGGGTTTGAATTTAGACAAGGTTCTTTTGGGCCGTAGTGATAAATTAATTTTTAGAATTTTACTGTAATTTTTAATAATTTAATACGCGACTTTTTATTAGGAGTATTATACACCCTATACCAATATTTGGAAGTTTCACAAAATGAGTTCAACTACCGGTATTATTATATTTTTGGGATCACGACACAGTACTCGACTCAAGGATATTTCTATATCAGTCAGTAAACGAACGGAGTTTGGCGTAACGGGATATATAACTTTACTAAATAAAATATCCTAATCCATTTCATTTTCTCTGATCGAAACAATCGTCCACCTATGTATGAATCAACAGTAAACTCTTCTATGAATTGTCACCATCATAAGCAGCCACATCTACTCTATCAAGGGATTGCTGTCTTTTTTCACCAAGTGATACGCATGTGAAGTTTAGTTCATACAAATGTGTTATCAACTGTAGCAATGGTGTGGAAATAGTATGACCGTCTAAATCCTTAGGTCCTAAGTCTTCTTCTACATTATAAATACCCAACTTTCCATAAAACCTAATCTAATATTTTCTCTGATCGAAAATAATGAGCCGCTGCTCCAACATTTCTCCAGCCAAAAACAAAAGAGAAAATCGACCTCAAGGTGAATCAAACAAGTTCGTTTCTTCCTCAATCATATCGTGCTCCCGATTTTTTTTATCTGGAACGAGATGCCTTGCTGCGGCTGATTCAAGGCTGGACGTGGGTTGAACTAAGGAGGCCGAGTCGAAGCTGAGCAATGGATTTTGTGGGTGGACGTGGAAGAGGAGATAAACGAGATAGAAGAAAGAAGTTTGGTGAGTAGTAGGAGTTCACCGCGGAGGAAGTTGCGGCAGGTTTTGGGAGATATTAGATGAGGGCTACCAATGTTGTGACGATGGTAGAAAGGGTCTGAGTGCAACGAAAGAACTTGGAGTAGAAGTGTTTGTTTGGGAAGGGAAGGCCTGTGCTGTAGCGTGACAGAAAGGTGTTCAGTTTTAACGAGGAATGATGGAGCACGAGAATACGGGGATCGGGGAAGACAAGGAATTAAAGGGTAAGTTATAAATAACGTGGATTAAATGTTTCATAAGTATTAAAGTTCATATTTTAATGTATGGAAATTTGATGACAGTAGAATGTAAAAGGGGATTTTGTCGATCTAGGAAGGAGGCTGTGAAATGTTTTCCTGGAGATATAGTTGAGTGAAGGATGGGTTAGGGGGAGACAAGGATACGGCAATGGCTGTGTTTCTTTGTGTGGTGATATTTAGTGAAGCTGATGATTTTGTTTTGATCTGCGTTTGAGGATATGGATACAGGAAGGAGGAGCTTGAGGGGGTATTGGGCTGATGGGTGAGTTTTGAGCGGGCTGAAAGTTATTAACATGGGCCGCAAATTATTTTGGGTAAAAGCCCAAACAATAGTAACTTAAGTTCTATGATAATTTAATAATGTGTTGGATTGTAAATATCATAACCCATTCATACCTTAACAGAACCGAGCGATGTTTGTTACATTGGAATCATATGAACACGGGCAATGCGGTGAAATTGGGTTGGAGCTATTTGGAGCTCATCTAGAATTTATAGTGAAATAAATTGTATGATCAGAAATCAACGACCGTAAATCGTTATTTAACGATTTCGGACAACGTGAGTAACTCTCACTAACTCTGAACAGTTTATATTTCATGTTGTATTCTTAGAACTGTTAAATATGGGTTGATTGACTGTGTGTTGACTGTTTGATTGAACTGCTAGTCAATTAGTTAAATTTCTATATTGATTCGGTTTATCAGGATAAGTCATATCGAACTGAAAGTGATGATAATCATATTGTGTAACATCTGTGGATGCAGGAAAACAGGTTGGAGGAATCCGACTGGATTCCTCAATAGTTATTTTATTGTTTTCATATATTGTGATATATGACGTGGTTTATAATCCGTTGTTGATTTTATGTGTATGAATGATATTGGACATCGTAACTTGATATGTTAAACATCATAACATACCGGAATATTGAAAGGAGAATATTTATAAAATCAGGGGATTTTATAAAAGAGAATATTTATAAATAGAATATTTATAAATAGAAATATTTATAAATGGAATATTTATAAATAGAAAATACGTTTAAGTGGAATTATAAATGAAGGGAAGTCTTTACAAATGGAATATTTATAAAGTGAATTATTTATTTAGAATAAATAGATAAGATACTATAAATTGGATTATTTATTTGTTAAATAAATAAAATATTAAATAGGGATTATTCACTTAGAAATAAATAGGAGATATTAAACAGAGATATTTATTTGATAAATAAACAGGATAAGATAATGAGATATTTATTTGATTAAATAAATGGAGTAAGATAAGGACATATTTATTTAGAAAACGAATAAGAAATAAAGTTATAAAAGGAAATATTTATTTAGGAAATAAATAAAGTATAAAAGGAAATATTTATTTGTTAAATAAATAGAATAAAAGGAATTATTTATTTATTAAATAGAATTGAAAGGAGTTAATCGATTTGAATTAATCAAATAGAGTTAATTGATTGGAGTTAATCAAAATGAGTTAGCAAAAGGGATTGATCAAATGAGTTAGTCAAACCAAGTCAAATTGAGTTGTCGAGTTAAGAGAATCAAATTGAATTAGCGAGTTAAGATAATCAAATTGAATTATTGAGTTAAGTTAATCAAATTAAGTTGTCGAGGAAGTTAATCAAATTGAATTAGCGAGTTAAGTTAATCAAATTGAGTTATCGAGTTAAGTTAAATCAAATTGAGTTATCAAGTTAAGTTAATCAAATTAAGTTATACAAGTCGAGTTAACCAAGTGAGTTAATCCAAGTGAGTTAATACAAGTCGAGTTAACCAAGTGAGTTAATCCAAGTGAGTTAATACAAGTCGAGTTAATCCAGTCAAGTTAATCGAGTTTGTTAAACCAAGTTAATCAAATTGAGTTTAAAATTTTGAGTTTATCAAAAAGGACTTATTCGAATTAGAGATATTCGAAATAGAGTTTATCAAGAAGGAGTTATTCGAATTAGAGATATTCAAAATAGATTTAATCAACAAGGAGTTATTCGAATAGGAGTTATTCGAATAGGAGTTAAATTAAATTGAATATTAGTTTATTCGAAGAAAGAAGTTATCGAATATTAGTTTATTCGAAGAAAGGATTTAAACGAATATAGTAGATATTCGAAGTAAGTTAAATCGAATCAGAGATATTCAAAGGGGGTTAATCGAATCTAGTTATTCTGTAACGTCCCGCATTTTTGTCGGTTTATTTTTGAATATTTAAATCAGTTTAAATATTGAATTCAGAATATAAATGAATTTATATATTAATTAAAACAAAGTCGAACATATATAAAAATATATTAATTATAATCGAGCTTAGAACGACCCTGCAGTTCGTAATTTAACGTTCTGAACTTCAACTGAGTGTACCAGACTCGTTTTGAATCGGATTTCTACGAAATGAGAAACGTCGGAATCTGTTGAACTGTATCTTTCTAATAGAAGTAAAAAATCAGGATTTCGTTGAATATATTGTAAGATATGTCCAAATGAAATATTCAGAAAAGCAGCGCCATATTCATTAATGGTTATAACGGTTATTTGAATATATTTAAATATAGGTTTCGAATATGAACAAGGTTCTTTTGGGACAAAGGAATAATTTAATTTTTAGAATTTTACTGTAATTTTTGATAAATTAAATACGCAACTTTTTATTTGGAGTATTTCGCACCCTATATCGACATTTCGGGGTTTCACATAACAAGTCAACCTACCGATATCAGTATATTTTTGGGATTGTGACACCTCGTTGAGCACGAATGTACTCTTACTTCTGTGCGTGGCAGTCCGTAAAATGAATAAAATTTTACGATATAGTGTACCGTTAATAAATATAATATAACTAGTTTCTTTCCCAGGTACGTCTCTACACCCGTTCCATCCTTTCAAATCACAGACCCATGCCCTTCGTATTGCTTAAAGCTTAAGCAAGGAATACCCTCTTCTAGGTTTCAGCTATTACTATTGAATGCACGTCCTACCACGTCCTACCTATGGTGCATGCTAAGATAAAAATCAAACAAGCTACCTAGTCTAATTCCTACCGCTATTACTTAATGGTTAAGCATTCAGGCATTTTAAATACATACAAATATCTCCCACGTTTTCTTTTTTTACATGGCAAGACAAAGTGACCATGTTTTCAAAGTTATGAACCCATACTGAAGATGCAGGAAAACGTGTAGACCTTAGCTAAGCTAGCCAACGCAAGTCCTTACCCTGGAGCTAGCTAAACATAGAGGAAGACTAAATATATAGACATAACTCTACAAAACTATGAAGCACCATACTCCTAGCTACCTATGCCTATTCCTTCACCACTAAGGCTTCACACGTATATAAATACATAATCAATCTTGCCTCTCTCTCCCTCATCCGGAAACAAAAAAAAAAAAAAAAAAACGAAATAAAAACTCCACTAAGAAATTAAAGCAAACGAAATCTACATATCTTGAAATTTATATATATTCACAAACAAAAAGGATGCCATGCGTACACGTGAATTAGCATACATGGACTGTGCTGTAGCCGCTATCATCAAGGGGGAGCCGAGTTTCAACTGTAGGGTAATGATGAAATGGAGGAGAAGCAAGTGCTGTTGCCAGTGGGGTATGAGAGAAGCAGCGCAAGCTTGTGGGGATGACAAGAACTATCAGCAAATGGAGAACTGGAACTCGCGTTCTATCACATTGAAGAAGGAAGGTACTATTCCTTTTTGGCGGTAGTTAAGTATGGGGGTTGCGGTTCCTGAAGGTTGAAGCAACAAACTGGAGCGGTATGTATTAGTGTATAATGTATTGGGCATGAGAGTGTGGAGGGAGACGTTGGAGCAGTTCACGAGAATGGGATGAAACGTGAATGGAGTTGTGGACACAGGAGGGTATGGGGTTGTTTAAAGTGAGTGTAGGGATGAAGCACGGCTGTGAAGATCTCAGGGACGTTGGGGGTGTTTTCGTGAAGTGGGAATATGGAAATAAATAAGCAGGAGGTTGCGGATTTTATGAGATAGGATTAAAACACGTGGTGGCCATAAACCAAATGAAGAGGTTGTTGCGATGTTATGTTTTCAAGGAGGGCTCTGAAGATTCGCTGATGGGCGCATGAACCGGAAGCGTTGTTTGCTTTTCTCAACAGGAAGTGTAAGTCAGGTTAATTTCTTCGATTGAAAATACATATATATTTGAAGTGAAGATGCAGTATAGGGTGCAATAGGTTTTATTGGTACTGAGAGTTTTCGATCAGGGAAGATGAATCTCAGGGGGACTGGAAGTTGCATTTGGGCCAAAAATTGAAGGGAAGTAATCGAGGATGATTGTTCCTAGAATCAAATTAGCATCAGTGACTGCTAATTCCCTACCTTTTCTGTTGCAGACAGGACCCGGGTGGCGCTCCAACTGATTCAGGTCCAACCCCGGAAAGACCCAAACTGAAACTTAGACTGGCTCGATTTGATATATATAGAAGAGATGATGTTGGAAATACAAGGGCAGTAGTGGCTTTACGAAGTGGACTTCCTTTGGGCCTTGACGTATTTTAACGGAAAGAAATGGAAAGATTCCACGTACTATAGAGGATGGAGAAGTGCAGGCAAAAGGGAAAAGGCAGTGAGCGGATAAACAAGCTTATAGTGGATTTTGGTAATTATCCAAACGTTGGAGCTGATAGTTATTAAAAAGAGTGGATTAACTGCATGGCTTGGCGAAGTAAAGAATTGAGCGTGCGAACTTCAAGGCGGGCAAATATGGTACGAATGAGATGAGTTTGAACAGCGATATCCGGAAGCAACGAAGAGAAACATGGTATTACGTGACACAAGAAAAAGGGGAAATAACGTTCAACGTGCTGAAGCAGGAAGCGATAAAGGAGCAGTCGAGTTAGAGGGTCAGCGTGCAGAACGAATCGATTAAGAGCACATTTGAATTCCTTTCAGATTCAAACGTCTGGTGCAATCAACTGACGCAAATCGTTATTTAACAGTTAACGTGCAAAGGTGAGTGAATTCACTACTCTGATCTATTTTAAATTATATTTTAAATGTTGTTTGAATGCTGTGTGATGGTCGATTAGGTAGATTACAATTAATATGGTTAAATATCATATATCGTTACATATGTACACATCATCGGTTGGACACTGATTCCATCGATTAGAATATTCCCTAGTATAGAGTTAGAGTAAACTGTGTTGACTGACATCTGGGGATGCGGAAACCGGTTGGAGGAATCCGACCGGATTTCTCGATATTTATATGTACTGTTTGTTGTGTATGCACTGTTTGAACCCGAATTATATTTAAAACCCCGTGTGAATATTGATGTTGAACGAAAATTCAACATCTGTTTTCGATAAATCAATATACGATATCGATTAAGAAAGTAGTAACAAACGACCGTAAAACCATCGTTTTGTTAAAAGCGTTGATTGGCCGTCAGGCAAACCAACGAGGTTAATTATAAAAATTATATTTTTAAAATTAAAGTAAAGTTTTAAATTTATAATAGAAGTTCTATTATAATCCAGTATTTTAGAGTTTGTTTTTATAAAATAAATAAAAACGATTGTTGACATTTAAATAAGGTTATAAAGCAGAAATTATCCGATGATTAAATTTTTGGATAATTATATTTAAGATAAACATTTTAGAAACATTATTAGATTAATTATATTAATCTAATGTTGAGGAGTAATTAAAATTAGATAACGAGTTTACTGATGGAACGAAGTTGATTTAATCAACTGTTATTTGGGAAAATGATTATTTGATTAATTAGTCTTTAGTTAATCTAATGAAACAGTTTAGAAATAAATAAATCCAAAATAATGAGATTTAATTACCTTTTGGTTAAGAAGTTATAAATAGAACTATGGGATGGAGAAAGCGAAAAGTAAATGTTTAATATAAATAATCATAAACACCAGAGATTTCAAAGTTAGGATGGTGTTATAAAACCATAGTTAAAAATAAACGAGAAAATACGATCTGATAGATATTATAAGTAATAAGGGATTAGAATACAGACTTATATCTGTTCTTAGGTAAGAACATTGTCGATCAAGGTCTGAGAGGTAAATAGAATACCCCAACTTGAACGGCTTCACTATTATCGAGGAATGATATCAGTTTGTAACGAAAAGAGATGTCAAGATTTTTATAACAGAAAAAGATGTCAAGATTTTTGTAACGGAAAAAGATGTCGAGATTAGTTATAAAGTGGCATATAGTAGCGTATTGCAAGATTGAACTATAGCGATAAAATAAACGCTGTTGATTAGGCTTAAGCGTGACTATTATGTCAAGATTAGTTATAAAGGAGAATATTACAGCGTATGGCCAATTTAGAGCTATAGCGATAAATTAACGTTGTTAATCAAACTTAAGCGTGATTTTTATATATGGCAGCACTTCCTAGGAAGTGAAGCAGTTCAGTTAAAATCCACTTATTCGAAATGTGATTAGAATTAAACCGTTAGGATTTGGAACTAGAATTCGACGATGTCGATTGTTTTAAAAGTAAATTATTTTTAGGAATTATAATCTGATAGGATCGTTAACTTAAACCAATAAGTTATGATTGGATGTGTAGTCAGTGTTTAGTATAAACTTGATAAGAAGTTGTCTTAGAGAACAGAGTTTATAAAGTGGATTGGGAATGTATTCCAATGTGAATAGGATAGATTATCCAAGTATAGAAAATAAAGCATGTGAAATTAAAGGAAATAGTTCGAACATTAATAATGTATGTTTTCTGGAACATGAGAAATTAAGAGTTATAAGAACTGGAAATGTTTTCCAAGAAGTGAAAAAGGATATAACGGGATTGGAGAAATATCTCGTAGGATATGGGAAATTCGAATAATAAAGTCGAACGTTAAATAAAAGTACCCGTGTTTGTGTGATGTCTAATTATACATTTGAATGAATGTTGTTTTACTTCGATAGTTAAATAACCGACCATCGAAGTGTTTGACCATCGGTGTCAATACGGAGAGACCGGTTGGATATGTTATCTGAAACCACTCCGTATAGGCATAAGCGTGCGATTAGATATGCTGAAGATAACTGAAGACGGAGTTAAATACAAGGGTCATCCAGTTCTAGAATGGTGTTTCTGTTTGTCCAGTCCCAGGACAACTTGTATGGACGAGTGTCTGACAGAGTATTTCCAATGGTCACGCCGTTGATTTGTACGAATATACCAAGTTGGTGGGGAGAAGGTAACTTCTCTTTATTCTACACCCAGTGTGCATTTATGTAATCAATGTGTGATTACAGATTTGACGATGTGACATTCAAAGTGAATGGTGATCAGATGTTCTGAAGATAGACGTAGCCTCTAGCCTCACAACCAAGAAGTGACAGAAGTTGGGCTAGGCAGCATGACTAGTTGGGTCATCCCCAAGCAGGGTGTATTGTCACCGATCTAGAGAAAATTCATATTTATACTTCTTTTCGATTCTGTATCTTCGGATGACGGTTGGATGGCTTACAACCGTGGTGGCAATATATTCGCGACACTCAAGCTAAATGAGTGAGCGGTCATGTGTGGCCGGGTTGCAAGACGTTCTTGTTGAACCCTGAGTGTATCCCCTCTAGAGTAAACTATTCAGAAGGTGCTCCCATACCTTGTCTGTTGGAATCCATTCTCCGATAAGCGCCCTGCGGTTTATGATTTTATACTATATAGATGTGGAACGTGAGATGCAAGCGTTCTGCTACCTGTATAATTATTTGTTTAGACATTATCATAATATCACTGGTTTTGATATCAAAGAAATTTTGGTTATAGTAAAGTTTTTCAAAGTTAAACAGTGTGGTTGGAATTTACTCACACCAGTCCCATGACTGACCCAAAGTTTATTTTGTTTGTTTTCCCTAAACTCTTGGGTGCCCAAATTTGTACGGGCAGTCAAGTGTTTCAGGCTTTGCAGATTCACTTGGAGAAGCTCAAAGCAGAAGGCTTCACCATTTGTATTTAGAGATTATTTCCGCTGTGATATGATGTATTGTACTCTGGTATATGGTATGTATATACAATACAATTTTGTAATCCAAAGTTATACATTATATTTATTTCATTCCGCAGTGAGTTCGTGTTACTCTGATTCTGTTCAGTGAGTTCTTCTTCTTCTTCTATTCTATTAGTTCTATCTTTTCTTTCTCACCCTCTAAATTCTTCTACTAGTGTCCTGGAATTTTCGATGCTCGAGAAATTGACGGTGTATTTATGTTGATTTTCTGGGTCGAAAATCCCGTCCATTACATATTCGACAGGAGTTAAACAAATATAGTAGATATTCGAAGTCAGTTAAATCAAATCAGAGATATTCGAAGTGAGTTAATCGAATCAGAGATATTCGAAGGGAGTTAATAGACAGGAGTTAAAAAAAAATAGTTTATTCGAAGAAGAGAGATTATCAAATATAAGTTATTCGGATGTTAGTTATTCAAATAAGAGTTAATCCAGTAAGAGGTAAATAGAGTTAGAGTTAATCGAATAAGAGTTATTAGATTGGAGTTATTCGAGTAAGGGTTATAGAATAAGAGTTAATCAAATAAGAGTTGATAAATTAGTTGTTCGTTATTTATTCGAGTTAGGAAATAAGAGTTAGATTAAAGTTATTATATTTCAGAAGCAGGAAATTATAACACCACTGTTATAATCAAATGATTCTGTAAAGGAGTTGGACTCATAAATTATATCTGGAAGTTACGTAAGGAAGTGTTAAAGAGTTAAAAGATGAACTTACCCTGTTTCGAGATTTGAAATGTTGTTCAGTTAAGGTCTGAGAGGTAGTTATACAACAACTTGATTGACTTCGTTTTTAATTTAGAAATGGTTAAGGTTCGAGAGTGAAAGTGGTTAAGTGATTTTCATAAATAAGTATAGAGGTTTGAGTTGTCGTCGCGATGTTGATTTAAACATCTGTTTAAATCCAAGTAAATAAGTTATGGAAATGTTTTCCAGTGTTAACCTATATTTTCTAAACATAGGAAATAAGGAAATATGAATATATATATAGATAGATATATATATATATATGTTTGATGATTGATTGATAGAATTTCCATCTGGAAATAATATAGTTGTTTGCACACTGTTTTTCTTTGATGGTTAAATCACAGACTATCGAAGTTTTGACCATTTTAACGTTGTTAATATGGAGAGACCGGTTGGATTATTATCCAAAGAACCACTCTGTATTGGCATAAGCGTTGCAAATCATATATGCCAAAGATAATTGAAGACGGAGTAAAGTGCAAGGGCTATTGTATAAGTCTTAGATAATAGTGCCTAAGATGGATGTACTGAATAGTGCCTTCGGTTCATCCTGTTCCTGGATGACTAGTATGGATGAATGTTTGACAGAGTATTTGCAGAAAGGTCACGTACATTGATTTCTTCAACCGTACCAAGAGTGGAAGTGGAGAAGGAAACTTCTTTAGCTAACACGTAATGTACTGTTGTAGACGTCAATTAGTGATTTTCGATGGATCTGACAATGTGGCATTCGAAGTGAATCTGATGTGATGATAACGCGTAACCTCAAGCCTCATCAACCGGTAAATGACAGAAATCGGGCAGGTAGCATGGCAATGTAGGTCGCATCAATTAGGGTGTATAATCATATGATCTAGGGTTTCATTTACTTCTATAAAATCTATTGTCAATACTGTACCATTCGGGAAATGGTTGCTGATCCCAACCGTTGGTGATATACATTCGATACACTCAAGCGAAATGAGTGGTCGGTCATGTGTGGTCGGGTTGCAAGATGTTCTTATTGAACCCAGTGTATCCCTCTCTAGAGGTACATTAGCGAAAGGTGGTTCCATACCTTGTCATAGTTGGAAATCCATTACCCAATACGTGCTTGCGGTTCTGATTGTATACTATGTATGTAGAACGTGAGATGAAAGCGTTTCTGCTAGATGATTATTATATTGTGGTTGATAGACATTATTATAATATCAAAAGGGTTTTGATATAAAGATATTTTGGATTCTCATAAGGGAAAAACCCGTTCCATTATACGGCGTGGTCTTATGAGATATCGTTTACTTGTTTTCAAACTGTTTTACTCACACCAGTCCCATGACTGACCCAGAGTTTATTTTGTTTTGTTTTCTCTAAACTCTTGGGTGCCCAATTTTGTATGGGCAGTCAAGTAGTCGGGATTTACAGATACTTGAAGAGATGGAGCGGGAGGCTTCAGGATCATATAGCTATAGTTTATTTCCACTGTGTTGTAAGTGTTGTACTCTGATAATGTTATTGTACACATATACTGATTTTATTTCAGGGATATGTTATCTATTATATGTTATTCGTTCCGTTGTGAGATTCGTGTTACTCTGATGTTGTCTTCTTCTTCTTCTATTCTAAGTTTCTATCTTATCTATCCTCACCCTCTAATTTCTTTCATTAACTACCTGTATTTTCGATCCTTGGATGTTCGATATGTGTTGTATATCGGATAACCAAGATTGCATTTTTTCGGGTCGTTACAGTTGGTATCAGAGCTTAAGTTAAGTGATTTTCCTTGGCTCTGTGGCGTGACTCAGTAGAGATGGGGTTAGTAATACCCTAGATTGAGTTGAGTGTATATATACGAGTGAACGTATTTGTTATTCAATATATAATGATTTTATATTATGGAGATTTATTGATTGAGTGGCTTATGAATTTTTGGTCGATCAGTTTGATCCACTGTATCGATAGGAGTTACTAAACACTTGAATACGATGAACCGACATGGTATGTTTTGAAAAGAGGTAAACGAAATAATTTTACCCAAATTATATTTGATATAAAGGAATTATATTGAAATGGTTATAATATATTGGATATATTGGTTGTTATTATAATCGAGTAAGATTATGAAAAGTGAAATGGTTACGTATATAACCAAGTAGAATCCGTACAAGTGTTACGAAATGAATTAAATCTGAAATTTAAACCAGAAATTAAATTAAAATTATGGAAAATTGGATAAGTGTTTGTAAATGGATTTGGATTAAAAATAAGGAAAATTTAAGATCCTAGGAGATTTTAATTTGTTTTACAAGCAGTGTGAATTATATTTTGAAATGAATTTCAAAGTGGAAATGTTTAGAAATGGTTTTATAGTATTGAACTCACTTCGATCGCTGGAAAATAGATTCTGATGATGATAGCTGCATCATCAGTATTCATTTTCGAGTTGTAAGTGACAGATTACTACCAAAGATTTTGCTTTCAAGTTTGTTTTGCGAAAACAAGGTGTTCAGAAATTCAAGGGTTTTGAATTGTTATTGTGATTTCAAATTGATCTGAAATAAAAAAAACCCAGGAATTTAAAATTCTAGAATTTAACTTGTGAAGTTGATTCAAATGGGATGATGAAAGTAAATAATAAACCAGGATTTAACTTGAGATGATAAGTTAAGCAAAACTGAAATGGATTAGAGGATAATCTGGAATGGAATTGAGTTGATGAGTTAAGAGTTTGAAATTTGATATGGGAGTTTGAATGGAATTTGGCTTTGATAGAACCAAATGTTTGAGTTGAGGAGTTTGATTAAGATGATATTGGTATATGTTAAATTGGTAACAGATGCAAAGGATATAATGATATGCCCGACAAAAAGGTACAAGTTTATATTTATATTGGGTATGAGATCTATAAGCCGTTTTGGCAAGCCGCTTGGCTGTTTGATTTTCTTTTGGGTTGGAGAAGGCCTAGAGAGGCGAGTTGTGGTTTTACCGATAGGGCTGTACAAAGGAGGTGCTGGCAAAAAAATTCGAAAAGTTAAGGAGTTAGAAAATTTTCAGGATTTTTGAAAGTTTTCGATAATAAAAATGAATAAATTATTTAATTAAAATTAAATTGGTTCAGTTGAAACTGAAGATAAGAAGTGAACAAATAAGTTATAACCAGTTAATAGAGTTGTTTTCTACCTTAGCAATTTTGAGGATGAAATTATTTTAAGTGGGGAAGAATGTAATGACTCGCATTTCCAGCGGTATAATAATTTATTTATTTATTTATTTGAAAGGTGATTAAAAGGATTTAATGGTCGTTGAATTAAATAATGGTGAATATTTAATTAAAATAATAAATTAAATAATATATTTAATTCTGAAATAATCAGAATTGGCTGAAATGGCAATATGGTATGAACGGGATCATCTGTGATATTTAATTCAGTTTAGAATTAATTTAAAATAACGAATATATTATTTGAACGAATTTTGAACGTAGAATCTATATTATAATTATAATCGAGCTCGAAATGGCGCTGTTGTTCGTAAATTGACGATTCGAACTTCAACTGAATGTACAGGGCTCGTTTTAAATCGGATTTCTGTGAAACAAGAAACGTGTGGAGCTGGTGGAGTATATCTTTCTAGTGGAAGAGAAAAATCAGGATTTCGTCGTGTAGATTTTGAGATATGTCCAAATCAAACTTTAAAATAGTCGCTATAGAAGCGTTTATCGACCGTATCGGTTTATTAGATATAACTAGAGATCGGGTTTGAATTTAGACAAGGTTCTTTTGGGGCGTAGTGATAAATTAACTTTTAGAATTTTACAGTAATTTTTAATAAATTTAATACGCAACTTTTTATTTGGAGTATTATACACCCTGTACCAATATTTGGAAGTTTCACAAAATGAGTTCAACTACCGGTATTATTATATTTTGGGATCACGACACAGTACTCGACTCAAGGATATTTCTATATCAGTCCGTAAACAAACGGAGTTTGGCATAACGGGATATATAACTTTACTAAATAAAATATCCTAATCCATTCCATTTTCTCTGATCGAAACAACCGTCCACCTATATATGAATCAACAATAAACTCTTCTATGAATTGTCACCATCATAAACAGCCACATCTACTCTATCAAGGGATTGCTGTCTTTTTTCACCAAGTGATACGCATGTGAAGTTTAGTTCATACAAATGTGTTATCAACTGTAGCAATGGTGTGGAAATAGTATGACCGTCTAAATCCTTGGGTCCTAAGTCTTCTTCTACATTATAAATACCCAACTTTCCATAAAACCTAAAATAATATTTTCTCTGATCGAAAATAATGAGCCGCCGCTCCAACATTTTTCCAGCCAAAAACAAAAGAGAAAATCGACCTCAAGGTGAATCAAACAAGTTCGTTTCTTCCTCAATCATATCGTGCTCCCGATTTTTTTTATCTGGAACGAGATGCCTTGCTGCGGCCGATTCAAGGCTGGATGTGGGTTGAACTAAGGAGGCCGAGTCGAAACTGAGCGACGGATTTTGTGGGTGGATGTGGAAGAGGAGGTAAACGAGATGGAAGAAAGAAGTTTGGTGAGTAGTAGGAGTTCACCGCGGAGGAAGTTGCGGCAGGTTTTGGGAGATATTGGATGAGGGCTACCAATGTTGTGACGATGGGAGAAAGGGTCTGAGTGCAACGAAAGGACTTGGAGTAGAAGTGTTTTTTTGGGAAGGGGAGGCTTGTGTTGTAGCGTGACAGAAAGGTGTTCATTTTTGACAAGGAATGATGGAGCACGAGAATACGGGGATCGGGGAAGACAAGGAATTAAAGGGTGAGTTATAAATAACATGGATTAAATGTTTCATAAGTATTAAAGTTCATATTTTAATGTATGGAAATTTGGTGATAGCAAAATGTAAAAGGGGATTTCGTCGATCTAGGAAGGAGGCTGTGAAATGTTTTCCTGGAGATATGGTGGAGTGAAGGATGGGTTAGGGGGAGACAAGGATACGGCAATGGTTGTGTTTCTTTGTGTGGTGATATTTAGTGAAGCTGATGATTTTGTTTTGATCTGCGTTTGAGGATATGGATATGGGAAGGAGGAATTTGAGGGGGTATTGGGCTGATGGGTGAGTTTCGAGCGGGCTGAAAGTTATTAACATGGGCCGCAAATTATTTTGGGTAAAAGCCCAAACAATAGTAACTTAAGTTCTATGATAATTTAATAATGTGTTGAATTATAAATATCATAAACCATTCATACCTTAATAGAACCGAGAGATGTTTGTTACATTGGAATCATATGAACGCGGGCGACGCGGTGAAACTGGGTTGGAGCTATTTGGAGCTCATCTAGAATTTATTGCGAAATAAATTGTATGATCAGGAATCAACGACCGTAAATCGTTATTTAACGATTTCGGACTATGTGAGTAAATCTCACTAACTCTGAATAGTTTATATTTCATGTTGTATTCTTAGAACTGTTAAATATGGGCTGATTTACTGTGTGTTGACCGTTTGATTGAACTGCTAGTCAGTTAGTTAAATTTCTATATTGATTCGGTTTATCAGGATAAGTCATATCGAACTGAAAGTGATGATAATCATATTGTGTAACATCTGGGGATGCAGGGAAACAGGTTGGAGGAATCCGACTGGATTCCTCAACAGTTATTTTATTGTTTTCATATATTGTGATATATGACGTGATTTATAATCCATTGTTGATTTTATGTGTATGAATGATATTGGACATCGTAACTTGATATGTTAAACACCATAACATACCAGAATATTGAAAGGAGAATATTTATAAAATCAGGGGATTTTATAAAAGAGAATATTTATAAATAGAATATTTATAAATAGAAATATTTATAAATGGAATATTTATAAATAGAAAATACGTTTAAGTGGAATTATAAATGAAGGGAAGTCTTTATAAATGGAATATTTATAAAGTGAATTATTTATTTAGAATAAATAGATAAGATACTATAAATTGGATTATTTATTTGTTAAATAAATAAAATATTAAATAGGGATTATCCACTTAGAAATAAATAGGAGATATTAAACAGAGATATTTATTTGATAAATAAACAGGATAAGATAATGTGATATTTATTTGATTAAATAAATGGAGTAAGATAAGGACATATTTATTTAGAAAACGAATAAGAAATAAAGTTATAAAAGGAAATATTTATTTAGGAAATAAATAAAGTATAAAAGGAAATATTTATTTGTTAAATAAATAGAATAAAAGGAATTATTTATTTATTAAATAGAATTGAAAGGAGTTAATCGATTTGAATTAATCAAATAGAGTTAATTGATTGGAGTTAATCAAAATGAGTTAGCAAAAGGGATTGATCAAATGAGTTTGTCAAACCAAGTCAAATTGAGTTGTCGAGTTAAGATAATGAAATTGAATTAGCGAGTTAAGATAATCAAATTGAATTATCGAGTTAAGTTAATCAAATTGAGTTGTCGAGGACGTTAATCAAATTGAATTAGCGAGTTAAGTTAATCAAATTGAGTTATCGAGTTAAGTTAGATCAAATTGAGTTATCAAGTTAAGTTAATCAAATTAAGTTATACAAGTCGAGTTAACCAAGTGAGTTAATCCAAGTGAGTTAATACAAGTCGAGTTAACCAAGTGAGTTAATACAAGTCGACTTAATCCAGTCAAGTTAATCGAGTTTGTTAAACCAAGTTAATCAAATTGAGTTTAAAAATTTGAGTTTATCAAAAAGGAGTTATCCGAATTAGAGATATTCGAAATAGAGTTTATCAAAAAGGAGTTATTCGAATTAGAGATATTTGAAATAGATTTAATCAAGAAGGAGTTATTTGAATAGGAGTTATTCGAATAGGAGTTAAATCGAATATTAGTTTATTCGAAGAAAGAAGTTATCGAATATTAGTTTATTCGAAGAAAGGAGTTAAACGAATATAGTAGATATTCGAAGTAAGTTAAATCGAATCAGAGATATTCGAAGGGAGTTAATCGAATCTAGTTATTCGATAGGAGTTAAACGAATATAGTAGATATTCGAAGTGAGTTAAATCGAATCAGAGATATTCGAAGTGAGTTAATCGAATTAGAGATATTCGAAGGGAGTTAATCAACAGGAGTTAAAACAAATATAGTTTATTTGAAGAAGAGAGATTATCAAATATAAGTTACTCGGATGTAAGTTATTAGAATAAGAGTTAATCCAGTAAGAGGTAAATAGAGTTAGCATTAATCGAATAAGAGTTATTAGATTGGAGTTATTCGAGTAAGGGTTATCGAATAAGTGTTAACCAAATAAGAGTTGATAAATTAGTTGTTCGTTATTTATTCGAGTTAGGAAATAAGAGTTAGATTAAAGTTATTATATTTCAGAAGCAGGAAATTATAACACCACTGTTATAATCAAATGATTCTGTAAAGGAGTTGGACTCGTAAATTATATCCGGAAGTTACGTAAGGAAGTGTTAAAGAGTTAAAAGATGAACTTACCCTGTTTCGAAATTTGAAATGTTGTTCAGTTAAGGTCTGAGAGGTAGTTATACCCCAACTTGATTGACTTCGTTTTTAATTTAGAAATGGTTAAGGTTCGAGAGTGAAAGTGGTTAAGTGAATTTCGTAAATAAGTATAGTGGTTTGAGTTGTCGTCGCGATGTTGATTTAAACATCTGTTTAAATCCAAGTAAATAAGTTATGGAAATGTTTTCCAGTGTTAACGTATATTTTCTAAACATAGAAAATAAGGAAATATGAATATATATATATATAGATATATATATATATATGATTGATGATTGATTGATAGAATTTCCATCTGGAAATAATATCGTTGTTTGCACACTTGTTTTTCTTTGATGGTTAAATCATAGACTATCGAAGTTTTGACCATTTTAACATTGTTAATATGAAGAGACCGGTTGGATTATTATCCAAAGAACCACGCTGTATTGGCATAAGCGTTGCGAATCATATATGCCAAAGATAATTGAAGACGGGGTAAAGTGCAAAGGCTATTGTATAAGTCTTAGATAACAGTGCCTAAGATGGATGTACTGAATAGTGCCTTCGGTTCATCCTATTCCTGGATGACTGGTATGGATGAATGTTTGACAGAGTATTTGCAGAAAGGTTACGTACATTGATTTCTTCAACCGTACCAAGAGTGGAAGTGGAGAAGGAAACTTCTTTAGCTAACACGTAATGTACTTTTGTAGATGTCAATTAGTGATTTTCGATGGATCTGACAATGTGGCATTCGAAGTGAATCTGATGTGATGATAAAGCATAACCTCAAGCCTCATCAACCGGTAAATGACAGAAATCGGGCAGGTAGCACGGCTATGTAGGTCGCATCTATTAGGGTGCATAATCACCTGACCTAGAGTTTCATTTACTTCTATAAAATCTATTGTCAATACTGTCCCATTCGGGAAACGGTTGCTGATCCCAACCGTTGGTGACATACATTCGATACACTCAACTGAAATGAGTGGTCAGTCATGTGTGGCCGGGTTGCAAGATGTTCTTGTTGAACCCATTGTATCCCTCTCTAGAGGCACATTAGCGAAAGGTGGTTCCATACCTTGTCATAGTTGGAAATCCAATACCAATACGTGCTTGCGGTTTTGATTGTATACTATATATGTAGAACGTGAGATGAAAGCGTTTCTGCTAGATGATTATTATATTGTGGTTGATAGACATTATTATAATATCAAAAGGGTTCTGATATAAAGATATTTTGGATTCTCATAAGAGAAAAACTCGTTCCGTTATATGGCGTGGTCTTATGAGATATCGTTTACTTGTTTTCAAACTGTTTTACTCACACCAGTCCCATGACTGACCCGGAGTTTATTTTGTTTTTTTTCCCTAAACTCTTGGGTGCCCAATTTTGTACGGGCTGTCAAGTAGTCGAGATTTACAGATACTTGAAGAGCTGGAGCAGGAGGCTTCAGGATCATATAGCTATAGTTTATTTCCGCTGTGTTGTAAGTGTTGTACTCTGATAATGTTATTGTATACATATACTGATTTTATTTCAAGGATATGTTATCTATTATATGTTATTCATTCCACTGTGAGATTCGTGTTACTCTAATGTTGTCTTCTTCTTCTTCTATTCTAAGTTTCTATCTTATCTATCCTCACCCTCTAATTTCTTTCATTAACTACCTGTATTTTCGATCCTTGGATGTTCGATATGTATTGTATATCGGATAATCAAGATCGCATTTTTCCGGGTCATTACACGGGTCTTTAACTCGACTAGGCTTTCCTAGGCATTTTCGCGAATTCAATTTTCTCGACTATATATATTCCTAATCCATTTTTTTCATTTTTTCAACCTTTCCTAGTTTCTAAGGTTACACTTCCAAACCCACTACTCTGAAATACTAACATTTCAGTTTCCATCCTATGGTATATTTTCTTTCTCCAATGCCAAGTCATATTGTACACATTCCCAACCTTCTAATGGTTTCCAAATTCCTATGTTCATTCCTTGAATGTACAAACTAGATATCCCAACTCTTTTCATGCCTAGTGGGCTACTATATGGATCTAGGTTTATATATATAATATATTTATATTTTTGAAAATACAAATACGTTCACACATTATCTCCCTAAGATTATTAAACCGAAGCTCTGATACCAGATGTAATAACCCGAATTCCGACAGACCGAATTTTTCAAATTCGATCCATCGAGACCTAAGTTGGGTGCTCTGGTATCCTATAGAAAAAAAACAGAGATAAAGAAACATGTCAGAACTCGCGAAGCATCTCACAGTGGAAGGGATTAAAATATAATATATATTCAAAAATAGCTTTACTTTATACATCATATTGTCTAACCAGTATCCATAGTTATACCATCTCTGCCTTGGACCTAACCTGGAAGTATGTAATGAGGAGGGGTTCAGAACATAAGTTCTGTGTGAGTGGACTTAGAATAAACTTCTGTATAATCCTACATATACCGTTCAGTTATATTTTCTTGCTTATTAGGTTACTCGCGACATTAGCTCTCTAGGCCGTACTCATGTCCCACTAGTAGATTAACCTAATACAACGTATATGTAGATACCCCCAACCCGTCTAATCCTTTCCATGTATATATACAGTCCCTTGTCGTATGTCGTACGGGCTTCATCATGTAAATATATACTACTTTAGTGTAGTGCCACCATTCTCGAATCGTTTGGACTGCCACTCTCGATCTGGCTAGATTCTGTGTGTCATCTAGATCTAATCTAGGGTATACTATCGAGCGCTTCCTAGATTCAACCAGCGTTTATGCTACCTATTGAACGCTTCTCGGATTCAGGGTTTACGCGACCTAGGTCCAACTAGGGATTATGTTACCTATCGAACGATGCCCCTTAGTCTAGGACGCACTACCCAAAGCGATATATGTTCCTAGACTTTCCCCATGTACGTGTGGTGAATCGTTATCAATGTCTAGTTGCACATGTCCTCTATATGTGCGGCCCGAGTCCCGTGGCAGGGCAAATCAAGAAACACGGGACTTGGTCGGGAGCTTTAAGTTATCTGCCGATGCAGATGCTAAGGTCTGTTTTTCCAGTGGCTATGGTCCCACTTGACCCCTCCCCCAACTAATGAAAGGCCACCCTTGAAAAAATGAGAACTATACGTAGACCCCCTATGCCCCACTAACCTTTAGCCATCCGCACCCATAACTAGACAGCAAGTATATGGTCTTTTGGAGTTCTCCGCCTTTCCGCTTTACGTATCTCGACTGACTCAAGATGGTAGGTAGAAGACGAGTTGCTATCACAGGACTACTGGTCTCACCGAATCACGCTAGTCCATCCCAGTCTTTAGGTTGCCTTATGTTGCAACCAAGGCATACCCTTGGTTCTCCTAACGCAGACCTTAACCTCTGTGAGCCCAGGAGGATCATCTGCAGCTTCACAAAGGGATACCAAGAGTACCCTTACGTCCCCTCGAAGCAACGTGCTTCATAACCCCGTTCGTTGGAGCTTTCTTTAAGATTAGATGGACGTTCGCTCCTTCTCGTGTTCTACTAAGGTTTACTACTTAGTTCCCTTAACTAAGGTTTACTACTTAGTTTCCTGAATCGTCGTTTTCTTAACTAAGGTTTACTACTTAGTTCTCTCAATCGTTCGTTTTTCTTAACCAAGGTTTACAACTTAGTCCACTTAACTAAGGTTTACTACTTAGTTCTCTTTCTCGTTATCCACTTAGTTATCTTAACTAAGGTTTATTACTTGATTCTCTTAACCAAGGTTTGATACCTAGTTTATGTTACTTAGTTCTCTTTAACTAAGGTTTGTTACTGAGTTCCTTTTTAACTAAGGTTTACTTACTTAGTTATCTTCACCGTTGCTTACTTAGTTCTCTAACTAAGGTTCAACACTTGGTTAACTTCATCTTTATTTACTTAGTTCTTTAACGAATGAATTCAAACATGACTTAAGTTTTCTTTATCAGACGATAGCGTACTGGTGTTTTCCCACATTTTCAGCTTAGATTAACTTATTTCATAGTATAAGTCGTCCCATCCTTCAAGTCTTGTATTACATCTTAAGTCATAATATTCCCTTGTCCCTAGGACAAGTTTTACATATTATTTAATTTTACATTACCGCAATTCAAGTTTTGAATATGTAGTTATCATTCCCCCATTACTGTGTCATTAATTTTAGATTTGACTCAACCCTTCCTTTTAATTAACCCGTTACTTAAACTTTACTCAATTCAATTAATTCATAATATCGTTGCAGCTCCCATTTGGTTAAGCATATCTAAACTTTTGTTTCACATGTCCCTTGTGTTCCCTTTATTATGGTTTCCATGTTTTACACATGTCTTACTACGGTTAAGTCTACCTTAGTCGTGTTTTACATGTCATTTAAACCACCCAATTAACCCTCTAACCATACCCATGTCACCCACATGTCTTACTATGGTTAGTATTTCTTAATTTTTTTATTATGTCGTAACGTTGTATGGCCTCTCACATTAGACGTCCGCTTGTGGTTGCTGGATTTGCAAGGCGGTTCCGGGCAGTCTAACACCACAAACGCATCTAACCTCGTGTCATAAACCGTTACGCCTCTAGTTCTTGCCATTGACCTCCCACGTTAGACGTCCGTTTGTGGTTGCTGGATTTGCCGGGCGGTTCCGGGTAGTCTTACACCACAAACGCGTCTAACCTCGTGTCATAGGCTTTTATTGACATTCGTCTTTCACCCAAACTCCAAATTCATGTCATGTGTTCCTAATTCCACTTAATTACAATTCATATTTATGCCTATCTCTAGCTTGTCATTAACTATGCCAATTTCATAATAGTTAGCCCGATTTCATATTACCCAAATTATCCAATTTTTAGCCAAATTCACAAATGAAATGTTACTCACCTAAACATGTCAATTATCTCAATTTATGCTTATGCTTATAATCTCATTAATAGGTTACGCCTATTACTCCAATTCAACTTATAGTTAAACCCCCAATCTCATAATATTAGATTTGAAATAAATCACCTTTTCCCAATTCTATCCACATTCAATAATTCCATAGAATTTTCATAATTTCATGTTAACATCACAAAATTCCTGGTTATGCACTATTTACATTCCCAAATCATACCCAAATATCCATTATGGATTATACTCCAAAATTCCCAATTATTCCAATATTTGCAATAATAATTGCTATGCCACATTCCCTAAATTTCAGATTATAATTCAGGATTGCATAAACCAGATTATGCCCCAATATTTTCATATTTCAACCATACGTATGTATAATAAGGTTTCGTCTAGGTTCGAGATAACCTAGATCCAAAATAAAAAAGGGAAAGGAGAATAAAAGAGCGATTATTATAACATAAATCTTGCATTGAATTAATAACTGGGGAAATGATGAACGATCATAATACCATTATACAAAATTTTACTGTAATCCCACTCACAGTGATTTCGCGCTTTAATTCGTAGATCTTTGATTGATTTCATGCCCCAATTTGCAGATCTGATCTTCCTTTGCTTTCTTTTCGCGGCGTAGGTTGCGGATCTGAATCTCTTCTCTTTTCTTGCGCGGTATTTTAGATCTGAATCTCTCTTTTATTAGCGGTAGTTTGAAACTTCATTCTTTTTAAATAGATTCGTGAAGAGAGAAGATGGATATAAGATTTGGTGGAGAAGAAGAATTGTTTAGATCCATTGAGGAGGAAGAAGAAGAAAAATTATCTTTAGATTAGGCCAAAGTGGCGGCGTAATGAAGTTGTGAGGAGAAACATTAGGTCTAGGGGTGTTTTTATAGCTGTTAGATCAACGTATGAGGTCAAAAATCATGTCTAGGTACAGAAAATGAATTCTGGCCAGTTTTGGGGGGTAGGTCGACCCCCAGGTCGACCTGCCCGAGTATTTTTTCTGCATTTTTGCTGAATCTTCCGGAGGCCATAACTCTTTCATATGGAGTCCGATTTTCGAAAACTTGGACTCTATTTCATGTAGAATTCCGAGACGAACGCAATGGTGATGGCCGTTTTACTTAATTCCTGATATTTAAATTAAGTATCCTTATTTTACTATCTTCTCCGTCACATACACTGTCATTGAATTAATCTTTTCTTCATATGTTAATTAGTTTTTATTATGCATCACCATTACTTACCTATCTATGCATAAATACATATTTGTACATTTTTAATTATATTAAAAAATGCGGGGTGTTACATCAACTAAGACGAATACAATTGTTGTTGACAGAATGTGTTCTTGATAACACGAATTTGTCACTTGTAGTACAACATTCCTATAATCTTATCCTCAAATAAAATATTTGTGTATATGAAGATTTGGAAGTGGATATCGTATTGAATCAAAAGAATATTAAATAGATTCTAGGATTCAAACGATATATTATTGAATATGAGCAATTGAGCGCTTGAGAATGTAGAAATGAGATCAAGAGTATAGAGATAGTAATCAAGTCAAGAATTAGTTTTAAAAGAATGATGAGCTCATGGTGTTTATATAGAGAATAACTAGTTGTAACAGTTTTGTGAAGAGTAACAAACAATAGCCATGATTATTGGTGAAGAGAAAGAGATGCAACCCTTGTGAGACGACCCGATTTCCCGTTCTCACGGAAACAAGGTTATCTTTGGAATATAACACAGAAACAGATAATAGCAGAACAGAATTAAATAAATGCACCAGAATGAACAACAAAATATACTGGATAAAAGTAATCCTTAGAGTTACACAGTATACAGGATCTTACTTAGTACAAATACAGTTCAGTTATACATAAATGTCTACAGCGGAAATAAACAAAATATGTACAATAGGAGCTGAACAGCATAAAAGGAAATAAATGATAGAATCCATCTTCAGCTCCAGCTATCCAGAAAGAACCAGCTAAACCTGAATACAAGGCTGCCCGTGTAGAAAAAGGGGCACCCGAGTTTGAAGGTGAAACAAACTACGAGTCAGTCATGGGACTGGTATGAGAAATCCACTCAACACATATATAATTGGCTAATCACAGGACCACGCCACTTTCGTGGAACGGTTTTACTCCATTGGATTGCCAGTGCTTTAAAACAAACCTTTCTTTTAAACATCGCTATGCTTTTTATAAAAATGAAGCCGTTATAAGACTCAGTTCCCATCACACAATGCAACGCAAGCCGGAGGATAGAGTTTTACCTTATAATAGCCAAAATATGATTGATACGAATAAAACAAAGGCATTTGATATTATTGCTAGTGTTTATATGTTTTGAAAACAACTTCAAATCATAACTATCAATCATAGACGGCATTAATGCCCCATACCACTATGTCGCCATATATAGGTATACAATCAAAACCGCACGGTGTCGTATTTGGAAATTGGATTTCCGTCATGAACCAAGGCAAAAGATAGTCCTTACCGAATTCGAGACTGCCTAGCCCGAGTCTCAGGCAAGCGCGCAGGCAAGCCTTGGATCGTCAGGGCCGGTCCACACGGAGTGGATTAAAATGCCTGAGCACTACGTTTCGCCGCCCTTTGGGGCGTAAGCGAGCCAATGAATGACTCCATCGGACCCGGATCGTCCGATCTAACCGAGGCGCCTCGCAACAGCAACAACCACATAAGTCAAACTTGTCAGGGCGTGTAAAACCACTGACGCCACTTTTAGCTAGGAGGAAACGTAGGCCCTCCCTGAGGTCCTTTCTCCCGTTTCTGGTTCATACCGGGGTGTGAGGCTCGCGATTTCACGTTATACACAAAGCTACGCCACACAGGCAGTGCTTTGATCGTCACCACAAGACTTTGCTTTTCAACAGAAGCCCTGATCACTGCATCTTAGCATGCCACACAGGCAATTCACGCCATGCGATTGATGTCCATCGATATACAACCTCTGAGCTCGTACGTCTCAGAGAAGGGCGTTAAGCAAAAGAATAAATTCTCCGCCGCCAAACAGATGTATATTTAACAGAAATCAATCAACACAGAATAAACTCCAATGTCAGACACACAGTCCATCTACAAGTCCGTTCTGGGTCTGAACGAAACCGGAGGCACTAAATACCTCGCAAACCCATCGATCCCCACGTACGTCTGGACGATCACCACTTATTATCCATATTTCGGGATGCCTCCCAATCAGGACCTCGGTTACCATCCAAACGAGGTGAAGATCTCCGGTCTTCGACCATCGTCTTCATCTTCGACTTTCAATCGTCGGCCAATTATTTGAAATGAGAATTAACTCGGCCTTTTCAAATAATTCACGTATATTTAGAATTTCAAATCGATTTATTTCAATGGTTAAATTATTCGACAACACCAATATTGTTCTTTAATGTAATTTTCACACCAAACACATTCAACCATCAAAAGCCACATAAATCGAGCAAATTCAGTTTATTTCTATTCCATATCGCTTATGATATTTTATAACGATTTATCGCTATTTTTATTTATTTTAAAATAGCCATTTTATTCAAAACGACGCTTCGGGCCATAACGCGGCCGTGGCGCTGTTTTTCTTCAGATTTGATTTACACATCTCTGAAAATCTAACCGTTGGATCTTCATAAAATTTACATCATTAGAAAGGTCTTTTCAAAACGAACCCAACGGTTCCAGTTTCGGGAAAATCCGACGGTCGGATCTCCCGGTACAATCGTTTGAATTTTCGATTTCAAAATACGAACTGCAGCGTCGTTATTCGATTAAATATATAATTATATTTATATATATATAAATATAATCGCTTCTGGCGCTGTTTTTCTTCAGATTTGAATTAAACATTCCAGACAATCCAACCGTTGGATTTTTACAAGGTTGGTGCCGTTGGAAAGATATTTCCAAGGCGAACCCGACGGTTGAGATTTCGGGAAAATCCAATGGTCGGATTTCCCGCACTAGTCGATTGAAATCACGGTTTCAAAATACGAACTGCACGGCTTCGTTTCGTTTTAATTTTATTTATATTTATATATTTATATAAATATAGTTCATTCAATGATTTCCATATCGTTTTCACTTCAAATAGTTTTCTAACGCCTTAAATTTTGGAAAAATTTCGCCATAACCTCCCCTGCACCGGGAGCATCGGGAAATCGCAAATAGCGTTCCCGGTCCTTCTAATCTCAAAAAGAAAAAGAAAAAGCCAAGCGGCTAGCCAACAGGCTCAAAATCATCACCCAAACAAATCAGTAAATGTGTACCTAGTTGTCGGGCACAAAATTTTATTCCTCTTCTCTAGCCCCTTTGCTATAACCTGTTCAATGAATATTGCATGTACATATATATATACAGTTCTTATCATTTATCAATTCCTATTCGACTTCATATTTGATTTCTATTTGGTTTAAAAACTCCATTCATTCTAATGTTACATAAATAGGTGCAAATCATTTCATTAGCTAATTAATGAATATTTCAACTCATATATGTTTATTTTGAACAAGTGGCTATTTTTAATACTTCACATTTCAACGATTTATGCATACAATAAAAATGTGATTTTTATTGTAAAACAATTCATTTCAAAACACTATTTTTCTATATAGTTCAAGTTGGTGATAAAAATGGGATTTTTATCATAAACAATTTCTTTTAAAACGAGACTATTTTACACAGTTCATATAGTCGATAAAAGGTGATTTTTATTATCAAACAATTTATTTCAAAATATGAATACCATTCAACACATGAATTTCTAAACAACGAATGAATATCAATTCAACACATGAATGTTTTCTATAGTTTCTATATATAGATAAAAATGTGATTTTTATTATCGAACAATTTATTTCAAAATATGAATACCATTCAACACATGAATTTCTAAACAACGAATGAATATCAATTCAACACATGAATGTTTTCTATAGTTTCTATATATAGATAAAAATGTGATTTTTATTATCGAACAATTTATTTCAAAATATGAATACCATTCAACACATGAATTTCTAAACAACGAATGAATATCAATTCAACACATGAATGTTCTCTATACAATGAATAAATATAGTTTAAGCATATGAAAATAATTCAAACACACGAATATTATTCAAAATTTCGGCAGCATAATGGCAGGGTAGTTAAACCGGCACCGTCCCTAGTACGGCTCCTCGCTCTACCTTAAAACCTCGCGGTTTTTGACAATGGGGTTCATGCATCTAGTTCGCACGCAGGCGGCACGTATATATTTATTTCATTTCCACAAACTAATCCTATGTGGTTTCAACCAAATATTTCACAACCACAAATGGGTATTTTTCAACCACAATCAACCAATATCAATCACAATCAATCGCTATCAATCAATTTTCACAACAATTTCAATCAATAAATATCGTCCATGGTTTGTGGACGAGGGGCGTGTGTATATATATATATATATATATATATATATATATATAGATATAGATATAGATATTTATATATAGCTATTCACTTTTATCTCAACACATATATAAATATTTTTAAATCAGAAATCTCACCAATAGCTATCCAACTGCACGATTCTTTCTTAATAGAAATCTTCGCCTATTTCGCCTTCTTGTTGCTTCGTTGCCTTTATTCTCTACATAGGTAAAAATCGAATTTTTACTACGTTATTCAATATATAAAAATCGAGTTTTGACGTCGCTATTCAGTATATAAAAATCGAATTTTTACTTCGACTTTCAATATCTAAAAATCTGATTTTTACTTCTTAAAGTTCAAATCCTTTTTCTCTTTAAAGATTAAACCTTTTTCCTATTTAAAGTTTTTACTTTTAAACAAAATCAGTTTTTCTACTTTATTAAAACATCAGTTTTTACTCTTTAAAACATCAGTTTTTATTCTTTTAAAATTTCAGTTTTTCTTCTTTTAAAAATATCAGTTTTTCTTCTTTTAAAAATATCAGTTTTTCTTCATTTTAAAAATATCAGTTTTTATTCTTTTTAAAAATATCATTTTTTATTCTTTATTAAAAATTCAGTTTTACTACTTTATAAAAATCTCAGTTTTTAAGAATTTATAAAAATTCAGTTTTTAAGAATTTATAAAAATTCAGTTTTACTACTTTATAAAAATCTCAGTTTTTAAGAATTTATAAAAATTCAGTTTTTAAAACTAAAAAAAAAATCGGTTTTAAAAACCTAAAAAAAACAAACAGTATTAACCTTTTATAAAATTCACAGCATTACAGAATTAAAATAAAATAAATAAAATAAAATCAACTTACATTTATCGGCGAGGGGGGGGGGGCTGCTGCTGCTCTTGGCGGCAGTCGGGGAGGCGTCGCGGTTGGAGGAGGGACAGGCGGCAAGAGGTGCTGGAGGTGGGTGGTCTTCGGGGGTTTCGAACGGAGAACAGGCGGCGGTAGGGTTTCGAACAGGGGAGGCGGATCGAGGTTTCGAACGGGGGAGGCGGATCGAGGTTTCGAACGGGGGAGGCGGTCGTCGGCGATCGATAAAGGGGTTTTTTTTTTCTCGATTTGATTTTGAAGGGGGGGGGGGCAGAACGACAGATATAGGGAGGGAGATATTATTTTATATATTTATATTATTTTTTATTAAATTAATTGCATAAAGTTGACTTTTACCCATGACCTCGAAACGAGGCCCACCGCCTGTCGTCCATAGCGTTTAACCCTCATTCCGAACACAATGGGATATATATCGCAAGCTGATTTGATCGTTACAATCAGTTTCCGTTGAATTTACATTTAAATCACTATATTGAATTTTAAACGTACATTTCAAACTACCGGGGTCACATACTAACACTAAAAATTCCAGAAAAATATTTTCTAGCTTCGTATTGACGATACGGTCCTAACAAAACTAGTTTCGTCGAATTCTAAGACCGTTTGAAAAATGGCCAATTTCCAGTCGATTAAAATCAACTGAAACTGGTCAAACGCGTTTTCCTTTGCCACGCTCACATATTGATTCGAAAAATTATGAAATTTGAAACCTAGCAATAACTTGACACTGCGGATCCAACAAAAGTGGTTTCGTCGAAATCCGAGGTCATTTGCAAAATGTCCATTTTTAAGGGCCTGAATTCCATAGCGACTATTCAGAATTTTCAACTGGACATATCTTTTGATTCCCGCTATCAAATTTCGATGGGTCGGATTCGCTAGAAAGATATTATCAATTAGATTCCATTATTTTTGGTTTCACTAAAATCCGGATTGTTTTGCATCCGGTATATTCAATTGAAGTTTGAAATCGAATTATCGATCTACCGCGCCATTTTCAATTCTATATATAATTATAATTAATTATATTTGTTTTCAATCGTCGATTTCAACTCAGTTTTCATCGCCATTATTTAAAATATTTATTTTAAATAATTAAAATCCATTATTTTAGCCAATTTAAAAATTTTAAATTGGTTCAGATTTTCTGGGTCGTTACACCTTGATTGAAAGAAGTGTCTTTTTGAAAGGTTGCTTTCTGAACGAAAACGGTTGACAGGTCAAAAAGAATCGGTAGACAGGAATTTTGAAAATATATACGTTATATTCATATGTGCACGTTCATTGTGCATTCTAGGTAGAAACGATCGACAGGTCCAATTATGGGTGGTCGAGCAGTTTTGCCCAGTTTCCACAACAAATGTGCGCGCACGCGCACACACACCACACACACACACACACACACACACACACACACATATATATATATATATATACGTATATATTCGTATATCGATTAGTTGAGGTGTGAGATTATTTGAGGATAGATTTTAACATAAGCAACACTATCAAAACACCAAATAATCAACCTCTAATCTAGAATACCGCATGCAGCTCTTTGTATGTCTTCAAACCAATGAATATCTTCTTTTTGTCGATCACGGCTTATTTCTTTGTCAGAAATCAAAACTCCATAATCTCTTGACTCAACATTATCCCACTTTCTGATTGATGACAACATAGTTCTGAATCTCCCCCGGTATATGATCTCCCCATGAGTTTGTGCCTGTATATGAACATGAACTGTATATACCTGCATAACACTATTAGTACCAATCTCTCCCCCTTTGTCATCGACAAAAAGGAGTAAATAAGTGAAGACATAAATGATATTATCAGAACAGTTAAGTGACATAAATGAGTAACATAGATAATGCTAATAGTCACAAAATAATGTCGTACACACACATAAGTGTAGTACGAATAAAAACACGGCACTGTTTAGATACAAGTGTCGGATCAAGTATTAAAACAAAAGATAGTCATAATTACGCAGCAAGGGAAGTATTAAGAAGTGTACTAAGAAGATTTGGATTGCGACTCGGTCTCATCTCCTCTTCTTCTTCCTCTTTAACAATGTGTGTTTTTCCGCGACCATGTCTACCGCTAGTTTCCGAGCATGTAGAGGCCTTTGAAGATGTCCAAGTAAAAGCAGGTGGAGCTGGACGTTTGCCGGGGTCTTGAGCTTGCATAGATGATGATGCACCACATGGCATTGCTTCCCATAATGTGCCGAAGAAAGACTTAATTTTGTTGAAGCATTTGTCGTTCTTTGTATCCATATGCTTAAGTCTTGCTTTGAGTAGAAATTGGTTGCGAGCAATGGTGTCTAGCGATTCCTTTGTCAAGGAAGATGATACTAGAAGTTTGACTTTCTCGGATCGTGGCCGAGATGATTGTTTTGTAGCTCCTTGATGTCCACGTTCTTTCCATTGTTCAAAAGGAATAATATTGAAGTACGGCTCGGGGAGTTTCATCCGTTTAATCGTTGCTTTATTGTAACGACCCGTGTTTTTCGACCATTTGAATCTAAATATTTAAAATTGGTTTTAAATATTTTATTTGGAATATAAATGGATTTTAATATTTAAATCGCTATTTAAACGAAGTTGAATGATATATATTCATATATAAAATAAAACGAGCTCAGAACAGCGCTGCAGTTCGTAAAATAGAGTTTTGAACTTCAATTGGATATACAGAGCCCGTTTTAAATTGGATTTCGGTGAAACGAGAAACGTTAGAACCGTGTTGGTGATAATTTTCATATGAAAGAGAAAAATCCAGATTTCGTGTTGTAGTTTGTTAGGTATGGCCAAATCAAATTTTAAAATAGTCGCTGTGAAAATCGTTATTAAAATATACGCGTTAAAATAGCCGTTTTGCAAACGGACTTAGTTTTTGACGAAATCAGTTTCATTGGAACCGTAATATTAAATTATTGTACGGTGTTGAATGGCGTGGCAAACCGATGTCGTATGTGACCATGGCAGCCATAAACGCCCATTAAATTTCTATAGCGAGTAATTAATTTAATAAAGGGATATTCGAGTGTAACTTGAGCAGACGATCGAATTAAGCCGCGAAACCAGTCCCGTTGATTTCGTATCATCGATTAGAGTCAGGATAGGTATATAGTTTGTTATTTTTAGAGACCGGCAAATTTAGTGTTCAGAAGGGCATTGCTGTGCGCGTAAAAATTGTCTACCGAGGGAACAGTCTTAGAATGCGACGAAACTGGTGCCGTTGGGTTCGTATTAAAGAATTATTTTAGAATTTCAAGGTTTTAAGTTGATTTGTTTATCTGGAGATCGTGAAAATTTTAAACGCATGTTTATTTCTGGTTTTATAAAGGAATTTTTTTTCATACGACCTCGGATTTCGACGAAACTTGTCCCATTGGATCCGGAATATCTTTATACACTAAGATTAGTTTTTTATCAGAAAACAGAAGTCAATAGAGTTTAGTTTTACGTGTTACTTCACCGTAAAGTTTCATCAATTAATATTTTAATTAAACGTCCCCCCTATAAATACTAACCCACTTGTGCCTACCTAAATTTCAACGTTCCCAAGTTTTACCCTAGGCCCCAATATAACCTACCTTGTCACTGTCATATTATTTCCATCACGGTAGACTTTGAAATGGGAAATTCATGTACAACACCTATCTCAATTTTCCTTTTCTAGCCAACCTACCAAGCAAACAGTGCTACCGTATTATTATTTTTATGCAAGTCTGAGCTAACTATCACGTCTACCCCTATACGCTATGTCTTGTATTTTCAACTTAACATCTATGAGATGAAAATTTATGGGGCCAAAACATATCAATACAGCTACCTGAAGACGTCCATCCACATAACCTATCTATTTTGCCTACCGCCTCCTCTAGTCCATTTCATCAGCTAAGTGAAATGAAAAATCTGCACAGCTACCCTAGAATATTATATGCACCACTTACCCTATACGCACACAGCTGGACTACAACTGGAAAACACTATCTTCCCGTTCAACTTACACAGCCTATTGAAAAGGGGAACTAGTGTGCACTGCTTACCTTCTGCCCAAGCCAATAACCAACGCTGCAAGTATAGCATACATGATAACACATTGGGAAATGAAAGCAACAGATATATATATTCTTTTGCATGTACATAGGAAACCAATGTACACTGTCTTAAATCACAGCTGGCATCTATATTTTCTATTTCATGTCACCGCGAAAAGAAAATACATGGCAAAGAGATCAACTACCCTGTTATCTACGAAAAAATGATCCTACGTTGTACCATTGCTATACTATTCATGAAGGACGTTGTTGTTATCCCCTTATTTCTTCCCTATAAATATACAACGCGTCTTCACTCTTTGGCATCCTTCAGCAACAACATGAAAGCTGATTTTCTCCTATCCAAATAATGCAGGCTTCAGGAGCTTTAATCCAAACTTCCTCTTCTATGAAATACCAACGCATAAGCCAAAACAAAAATTCCTCAAATCTTAGAATATCAGTCCTAAAACTGCGACTAAGAAAAGAAGGAGAGTAGAAGGACCAATAGCTTCTGGTGCAAGGAAGGGAGTTCGGGGCTGGGTTTATAGTGATGGGAAGTGTTGTTCCTCGGAGTTCTTTGCAAGCAGGTGCAGCAGCGGACTGTTTTTGAGGCGTGCGTTCGTGAGAAGGGTGGAGGAGTTGCTCTGTCACAAGCAAGCAGGAGAAACGAAAAAAAAAAAAAAAAAAAAAAAGAAATAATACTGTTCGAAATAAAGAAGTGGGAACTGGACAAAATAAAAGGAAGGAAGGGGGACCTGAACGTGGGAAGGGAGGGGACATGCAAGGTGCGGATGATGCATGGTTGCATGGGCAGCTGCGTAGGGATTCATGGGGTGTGCACGGTGATGGGCATGTGAAGTGACATGGGAGCAAAAGTGAATAGGGAGGGGAGAAGGCTGCGTAAGGAAGATGGGAACGAACGGAGCAAGTGGGTGGAGCATTTAAACTTGCAGGTAAAAAAGGGTGATAATGAACAGTGTTTTATAATAGAAGTATGCCAAATCTAACTATATGCCTAATCTTACGCCAACTGTTATATAACGTTGACTAAGGTTGCAATTATTCCTTATTATAAATTAACGTGATGGTCAACAATTTAATGGGGTAAGGTATTTTACGTTTAAAAAGGCCCAACCATTTTTCATGGCCAACGTTTACTATATTATCGTAAATTAGATTAATATATATATAGATTATTACTATTATTAATATTGATAAAAAGTGAATGTCGTATTAAATTTATATCTCGGTCATACAGAGAGGGAATTCGATGAAACGAAGGACAATGATACCATATCGACGGACGTAACCTTATGAAGCTGTTTTTTGGACAGAATTAAACACAATTGGGAGTTTTAATTAAAACAAACCGTTCTGACGACAGATAGAAAACCCAAGGTGAGTTTAACTCACTCAGTTTACCCCGTTTATATTTTATAAAATGGGTTTTTATTTTGTGTGCACTGTTTGCTAATGACTGATGGTTTGATGAGTGTTTGAATGGATGTTATTAGTTGATTGCTGACTGTTAAACTGTTGTTCCTATTTACCGTGATAAATATATTGTCGTATTGAATTTGAAGTAACCCATTGTGATGTAGGGAAGGACAGGTTGGAGGAATCCAATCGGATTCCTCAAGTATATTGTTATATTCATATGAGCTATTTACCCAGCATGATTGGATGATTGAATCGCCGTTGATCGTCGTATTAAACATTTGTTTAGTTTTAACCAATGGGTGATATTGGGTGAGTAGTTGGCAACGGGTGGCCTAAAATGAATCATTTTATGAGCATTGATTTACAATCAGGTAAATCGATGGTAATAAGGTTATAAGAATTTACTTTATAACCAAAGCGGGTTTTGAAATCTATTTTATATAGTTTATTTGAATAAAGATTTATTTAAAGAAAGAAAAATTATTTTTATCTGGTTATTATAAACAAAGTATATAAGCAAAATCTTATGTAAACAAGTTTTTATAAGCAGAAAGCAAATATTAACCAAATGGTTATGGATTTAAGTAACTATTTAAAATACAATTTATTACGATTATTAATTTAATTATGTTAATTAAATTAAAGGAAATTATTTAAAGTGATTAAAGAAGGCTAATGAGATTGGTTAACGAATTCACTTGGTTCGACTTGAGTAGGTCAACTGTATTAAACCAATATAGATTATTAAATAAATTATTGAATCATTAATTATTTTTAATTGACTAATATTTTAATTACCTGAAGGGAAGGTTAACTATAAACGTTGAATATAAACCAAGTGATATTGGAATTGATTATTAGAATTTTAATGATCATCAAAGGGATAAATCTTGAATTTTGTTTCCTTAAATAGAAGTATAGAGTCTTATGTGAAGTAAATGAAATGTAAGTGAATTTGTATTTGGTATAAACTTCTATTAAGAGTTTTATTGGTCGAATGTTTATGAATCCAAATTGGAAATTTTTAAGGGAATTAATGTTACAAATGATTTTACGAAACCGGTTCAAATGGGATTTGTAGTCCAAAGGAAATTAAAAGGGTTTAAAGATTAAAGACGGGAAAATAGAGATGTTTTAAATTGAGAAAGGCGTGATTTTGAATTGCAAGAGTTTTTCAAAAGAGAATAAGTGGAGTTAAAAATCGTGTTTATAATCGTATAGTAAATATAAGTGTTGGAATAATTATTGGAATGAGATGTCGTTGATAAACTCATATTTATCCTGAAGATAAGAATGTCATCGTCTCAAGGTCTGAGAGGTAAATAAAATACCCCAACTTGTAATGACTTCATGATTATCCAAGGATGATATTAGTTTAGAAACGAGGAAAGTGAAAGGTGTTAACATTAATGTTTTCGATATGGATAATTATAAATTTATAATGCGTAGAGTTATAAGTTGAATAAACCGTTTTGGAAATAAGAAATGGAAAGGGCGATAATCCAACTGTTGGAAGATTTAGAAATTTTAATTGAAAATTGTTTAACAAAGAGGCCAAGTGATGCTATACTCTGAACCAATAGATTCATGTTATTTTTCTATGGATGATGGTTGTTTATTTTGATAGTTAAATCACCGACTATCAAAATCTGTCCAAATCGATTGTTGGTACGGAAAGACCGGGATCGAATTTATATTCGAAAACCATTCCGACCAGCAAATACGTTGACGTTAACGACATTCAGAAGCTGATCGAGATGGAGCAATTGAAGACCGTGGATCTTCATAAGTGGAAGGACTACTTGTCAAATTTCTCTGGCTTACAACCAGAGTTATTTGGTTTGTGATTCTGTCGTGGTTGGGATCCACGGATTTGCAAGTACTTCTCGCTACTGATCCATGGGGTGATTCCTATATTGGATGCAGTAGGAGAGTACCTTCGGTTCATCCTGTTCCTGGATGACTTGTATGGACGAATGTCTGACAGAGTATTTCCTGAAACCACGTACATTGATTTTTACAAATATACCGAGTGGTGGCAAAGAGGGGCACTTCTTTTATACCTAGAGTATATTTGTGGGAATCAATTAGTGACTTGACGGATCTGACGATGTGGCATTCAAAGTGAATGGTGGCTAGATGATCAAAAGATAATTATAACCTCAAACCTCATCAACCAGGAAATGACAGAAATCGGGCAGGCAACATGGCTATGTGGGTCGCTCCCATTAGGGTGTATAATCACCTATCTAGAGAAGATCCTTTTGTTTCTTCAATCTATCGATGATGTCCCTTTTCGGGAAGACGGTGGGTAGCTCCCAACCGTTGGTGATATACATTCGATACACTCAAGCGAAATGAGTGGTCGGTCATGTGAGGGCTGGGTTGCAAGACGTTCTTGTTGAACCCAGTGTATTCGCCTCTAGAGATACACTATCGGCAGGTGGTCCCATACCTTGTCATAGTCGGGATCCAATTTCCAATAAGCGCCCGCGGTTTTGGATTGTATACTATATATGTAGAGCGTGAGATGCAAGCGTTCTACTAGATTCTATTTACTTGTATTTAGACATTATTATAATATCAGACAAGATATTGATTTCAAAACTGATTTGGGTTATCGTAAGGTAAAAACCGTCCGTGTTTATGTGTGGATTTGGTCTTACGATTATCCTTTTCTTTGAAAGATTTTAACTTTAAAATCAGGTTGTGTGATATCCTAAATACTGTGCGAGTTTTTCTCACTCTGGTTCACCAGACTGACGCGGTGTTTTGTAAATGCTCGGGTAAGCCCAGGGTTACAGGTTCAGGTTATCGAACGCTGTGAAGAGACAAGCTGGAAGAGTTCAGACGTGTGATATTATATAACTACTATTCCGCTTTGTATGGGATAGATTATTATCACTGTCCCGATGTGTAATGTACTATGATGATATTGTAAGTTTTATTTAAAGCTCTCAATAAAGTTATTTCTGTATTATATTTTGTTCCGCTGTGATGTGAGACTCCGTGTTGTGTTGCTCTCCTTCTTCTTCTTCTATTCTAATATTTCTTTTTTTTTCTCACCCTCTAATTTCTTTCTAATAACTCCAGTGTTTTTTGGTGTTTGGAAAGTTGGCATGAGTTACGGTAAAGGTATTTATGTCGATTTTTCGGGCCGAAAATCCCTGGGTCGTTACAGTGGTATCAGAGCTATTGGTTTAGTGATAACCTTGGCTTTGTGGTGTAACTCAATAGAGATGGGGTTAGTAATACCCTAGATTGAGTTGATTGTGTATATGAGAGCGCGTATTTGTATTTGAATATAAAACTATTTTTAAAATATTTTGGAAATAGGGTAAATGAAATAGTTTTGCCCAATTATAGTTATATATAGAAAAGGATTTATTTTATCGAATCATTGAGATATCTGATCGTTGGGTTGACTTGGATGGAGTTAAAACCAAAGGTGGAAATACGACTTGACTTGGATAAGTCGAGTTAAATCAGAAGTGAATATTGTGTTGGAACCAAATATATTTGGAATTTGGTAATCAAATAAATAATTGGATAGAAAATCAATTTGATATGAATCGATAGGTGAAACCAAAGCAAAAAGAAATAGTAATGTTAAATCCAAATGATTTGGTTGGATTGGTTTGCAAGTGTTTGTTTGTTTGATTTATGTTAGATGGTTTGTAAGAATTCAGCAATGGTTAAAATTTAGAAGTTGAAGAAATTAAAAAGATTAAGTAAAATGATAACAAGGGTGATTAGAAACAAAGGATTTAAACCCATCGCAATGCCAAGTCTTTGATTTGGAATTTGTGAAATCACAGGTTTATCATTGAAATATTATTATATTGCCACTTACCTGGTGAATGCAGTTGAGCACAGGTTCGAGACAACTTTGAAGATAGAACCGATTGCGTTGCTTGCGATAAATTAAAAATTTTGCTTGATAATGCTCGCAAAAAGGTACGCTTACGCCAAATGCAAAATTTTGGATTTTGGTTTGAGTTTTGGGATTCGGTTTTTGGATTTTCCGACCATGAGAATCGATGTATACATATTTGTTGAACCTGAAATATTGCAGATGTCAATCCGTGCAGGGGAGACTCTACCGAATTTTTCCGGGAATTTAAAGTGTTAGAAATTTTTCGATATTTTTGAAATTATTCATGTATGGTGTTAAATTGGTTTTCGATTTAAATAAACTTGATTTGGGAATTAACGGGATTTGTAACGTTCTTTTCTTACCTTAGCAATTTCGAGGACGAAATTATTTTAAGGTTGAAAGAATGTAAGGACCCGTGTTTTTCGACCATTTGAATCTGAATATTTAAAATTGGTTTTAAATATTTTATTTGGAATATAAATGGATTTTAATATTTAAATCACTATTTAAACGAAGTTGAACGATATATATTCATATATAAAATAAAACGAGCTCAGAACAGCGCTGCAGTTCGTAAAATAGAGTTTTGAACTTCAACTGGATATACAGAGCCCGTTTTAAATCGGATTTCGGTGAAACGAGAAACGTTAGAACCGTGTTGGTGATAATTTTCATATGAAAGAGAAAAATGCAGATTTCGTGTTGTAATTTGTTAGGTATGGCCAAATCAAATTTTAAAATAGTCGTTGTGAAAATCGTTATTAAAATATACGCGCTAAAATAGCCGTTTTGCAAACGGACTCAGTTTTCGATAAAATCAGTTTCATTGGAACCGTAATATTAAATTAGTGTACGGTGTTGAATGGCATGGAAAACCAATGTCGTATGTGATCATGGCAGCCATAAACGCCCGTTAAATTTCTATAGCGAGTAATTAATTTAATAAAGGGATATTCGAGTGTAACTTGAGCAGACGATCGAATTAAGCCGCGAAACCAGTCCCGTTAAGTTCGTATCGTCGATTAGAGTCAGGATAGGTATATAGTTTGTTATTTTTAGAGACCGGCAAATTTGGTGTTCAGAAGGGCATTGTGGTGCGCGTAAAAATAGCCTACCGGGGGAATAGTCTCAGAATGCGACGAAACTGGTGCCGTTGGGTTTGTATTGAAGAATTATTTTAGAATTTAAAGGTTTTAAGTTGATTTGGTTTATCTGGTGATCGTGAAAATTTTAAACGCGTGTTTATTTCTGGTTTTATAAAGGAATTTTTTTTCATATGACCTCGGATTTCGACGAAACTTGTCCCATTGGATCCGGAATATCTTTATACACTAAGATTAGTTTTTTTATCAGAAAATAGAAGTCAATAGAGGTTAGTTTTACGTGTTACTTCACCGTAAAGTTTCGTAAATTAATATTTTAATTAAACGTCCCCCCTATAAATACTAACCCACTTGTGCCTACCTAAATTTCAACCTTCCCAAGTTTTACCCTAGGCCACAATATAACCTACCTTGTCACTGTCAAATTATTTCCATCACGGTAGGCTTTGAAATGGGAAATTCATGTATAGCACCTATCTCAATTTTCCTTTTCTAGCCAACCTACCAAGCAAACAGTGCTACCGTATTATTATTTTTATGCAAGTCTGGGCTAACTAGCACGTCTACGCCTATACGCTATGTCTTGTATTTTCAACTTAACATCTATGAGATGAAAATTGATGGGGCCAAAACATATCAATATAGCTACCTGAAGACGTCCATCCACATAACCTATCTATTTTGCCTACCGCCTCCTCTAGTCCATTTCATCAGCTAAGTGAAATGAAAAATCTGCACAGCTACCCTAGAATATTATATGCACCACTTACCCTATACGCACACAACTGGACTACAAGTGGAAAACACTGTCTTCCCGTTCGACTTACACAGCCTATTGAAAAGGGGAACTAGTGTGCACTGCCTACCTTCTGCCCAAGCCAATAACCAAAGCTGCAAGTATAGCATACATGACAACACATTGGGAAATGAAAGCAACAGATATATATATTCTTTTGCGTGTACATAGGAAACCAATGTACACTGTCTTAAATCATAGCAAGCATCTATATTTTCTAATTTCATGTCACCACGAAAAGAAAATACATGGCAAAGAGATCAGCTACCCTGTTATCTACGAAAAAATGATCCTACGTTGTACCATTGCTATACTATTCATGAAGGACGTTGTTGTTATCCCCTTATTTCTTCCCTATAAATATACAGCGCGTCTTCACTCTTTGGCATCCTTCAGCAACAACATGAAAGCTGATTTTCTCCTATCCAGATAATGCAGGCTTCAGGAGCTTTAATCCATACTTCCTCTTCTATGAAATACCAACGCACAAGCCAAAACAAAAATTCCTCAAATCTTAGAATATCATTCCTAAAACCGTGACTAAGAAAAGAAGGGGAGTAGAAGGACCAATATCTTCTGGTGCAAGGGAGGGAGTTTGGGGCTGGGTTTATAGTGATGGGAAGTGTCGTTCCTCAGAGTTCTGTGCAAGCTGGTGCAGCAGCGGACTGTTTTTGAGGCGTGCGTTCGTGAGGAGGGTGGAGGAGTTGCTCTGTCACGAGCCAGCAGGAGAAACGAAAAAAAAAAACAAAAAAAACAAATAATACTGTTCGAAATAAAGAAGTAGGAACTGGACGAAAGAAAAGGAAGGAGGGATCTGAACATGGGAAGGGAGGGGACATGCAAGGTGCGGATGATGCATGGTTGCATGGGTAGCTGCGTAGCGATTCATGGGGTGTGCACGGTGATGGGCACGTGAACTGACATGGGAGCAAAAGCGAATAGGGAGGGGAGAAGGCTGCGTAAGGAAGATGGGAACGAACGGAGCAAGTGGGTGGAGCATAGTTTTCATGACCGGGCCGCACATCGAACCGTGATGACTTAAGGTTCAAGGCTTTGAGGGTCCGATCGGTTGAACCGTAAGAACCGTTCTTTTTTTGGTCTGTGTATAAACCCAAAATTTTGTTGGTTTTCCTTTACAAAAGCTGCTGCAGAAGAAGAGTGGACAAAATTTGTCTTGAATTGTCCCACATCTTAAGCTGCTGGTACGCAGCAAATGCTATGTCTCTATATAACAATGAAGACATCATCTTTTCCACTTTGTGGTAGACCATTTTGGTCTTAAAGCGGTAGGCTTTGGCCTTTGTTTAAAGGGCTGAAGTCAAAATTTACATTTACGTGCAAACTGCAAAATTTTTGGCCGGGTTTTTAATTAAAAAAACCACGGTTCTGTGTTAAAAACCACGGTTTGCGCGGTTTTTATCCGGTTTTGGGCAGTTTCGGTTTTAATCGATTCCGGGCCGGGAAGCCTGGCGGCCCGCGGTTAACCGTGGTTGGGCCGCCGGCCCGGTCCGGTCATTAAAACTATGCGGTGGAGCATTTAAACTTGCAGGTAAAAAGGGTGATAATGAACAGTGTTTTATAATAGAAGTATGCCAAATCTAACTATATGCCTAATCTTACGCCAACTGTTATATAACGTTGACTAAGGTTGCAATTATTCCTTATTATAAATTTGCAATTATTCCTTATTATAAATTAACGTGATGGTCAACAATTTAATGGGGTAACGTATTTTACGTTTAAAAAGGCCCAACCATTTTTCATGGCCAACGTTTACTATATTATCGTAAATTAGATTAATATATATATATATATATATATGTATATGTATGTATATAGAGTATTACTATTATTAATGTTGATAAAAAGTGAACGTCGTATTAAATTTATCTCGGTCATACAGTGAGGGAATTCGATGAAACGAAGGACAATGATACCATATCGACGGACGTAACCTTATGGAGCTGTTTTGGACAGAATTAAACACAGCTGGGAGTTTTAATTAAAACAAACCCTTCTGACGACAGATAGAAAACCCAAGGTGAGTTTAACTCACTCAGTTTACCCCGTTTATATTTTACAAACTGGGTTTTTATTTTGTGTGCACTGTTTGGTAATGACTGATGGTTTGATGAGTGTTTGAATTGATGTTATTAGTTGATTGCTGGCTGTTAAATTGTTGTTCCTATTTACCGTGATAAATATATTGTCGTATTGAATTTGAAGTAACCCATTGTGATGTAGGGAAGGACAGGTTGGAGGAATCCAACCGGATTCCTCAAGTATGTTGTTATATTCATATGAACTATTTACCCAGTATGATTGGATGATTGAATCACCGTTGATCGTTGTATTAAACATTTGTTTAGTTTTAACCAATGGGTGATATTGGGTGAGTAGTTGGCAACGGGTGGCCTAAAATGAATCATTTTATGAGCGTTGATTTACAATCAGGTAAATCGATGGTAATAAAGTTATAAGAATTTACTTTATAACCAAAGCGGATTTTGAAATCTATTTTATATAGTTTATTTGAATAAAGATTTATTTAAAGAAAGAAAAATTATTTTTATCTGGTTATTATAAACAAAGTATATAAGCAAAATCTTATGTAAATAAGTTTTTATAAGCAGAAAGCAAATATTAACCAAATGGTTATGGATTTAAGTAATTGTTTAAAATACAATTTATTACGATTATTAATTTAATTATGTTAACTAAATTAAAGGAAATTATTTAAAGTGATTAAAGAAGGCTAGTGAGATTGGTTAATGAATTTACTTGGTTCGACTTGACTAGGTCAACTGTATTAAACCAAGATAGATTATTAAATAAATTATTGAATCATTAATTATTTTTAATTGACTAATATTTTAATTACCTGAAGGGAAGGTTAACTATAAACGTTGAATATAAACCAAGTGATACTGGAATTGATTATTAGAATTTTAATGATCATCAAAGGGATAAATCTTGAATTTTGTTTCCATAAATAGAAGTATAGAGTCTTATGTGAAGTAAATGAAATGTAAGTGAATTTGTATTTGGTATAAACTTCTATTAAGAGTTTTATTGGTCGAATGTTTATGAATCCAAATTGGAAAATTTTAAGGGAATTAATGTTACAAATGATTTTACGAAACCGGTTCAAATGGGATTTGTAGTCCAAAGGAAATTAAAAGGGTTAAAAGGTTAAAGATGGGAAAATAGAGATGTTTTAAATTGAGAAAGGCGTGATTTTGAATTGTAAGAGTTTTTCAAAAGAGAATAAGTGGAGTTAAAAATCGTGTTTATAATCGTATAGTAAATATAAGTGTGGGAATAATTATTGGAACGAGATGTCGTTGATAAACCCATATTTATCCTGAAGATAAGAATGTCATCGTCGCAAGGTCTGAGAGGTAAATAAAATACCACAACTTGTAACGACTTCGTGATTATCCAAGGATGATATTAGTTTAGAAACGAGGAAAGTGAAAGGTGTTAACATTAATGTTTTCGATATGGATAATTATAAATTTATAACGCGTAGAGTTATAAGTTGAATAAACCGTTTTGGAAATAAGAAATGGAAAAGGCGATAATCCAACTGTTGGAAGATTTAGAAATTTTAATTGAAAATTGTTTAACAAAGAGGCCAAGTGATGCTATACTCTGAACCAATAGATTCATGTTATTTTTCTATGGATGATGGTTGTTTATTTTGATAGTTAAATCACCGACTATCAAAATCTGGCCAAATCGATTGTTGGTACGGAAAGACCGGGATCGAATTTATATTCGAAAACCATTCCGACCAGCAAATACGTTGACGTTAAAGACGTTCAAAAGCTGATCGAGATGGAGCAATTAAAGACCGTGGATCTTCATAAGCGGAAGGACTACTTGTCAAATTTCTCTGGCTTGCAACCAGAGTTATTTGGTTTGTGATTCTGTCGTGGTTGGGATCCACGGATTTGCAAGGACTTCTCGCTACTGATCCATGGGTTGATTCTTATATTGGATGCAGTAGGAGAGTACCTTCGGTTCATCCTGTTCCTGGATGACTTGTATGGACGAATGTCTGACAGAGTATTTCCTGAAACCACGTACATTGATTTTTACAAATATACCGAGTGGTTGCAAAGAGGGGCACTTCTTTTATACCCAGAGTATATTTGTGGGCATCAATTAGTGACTTGACGGATCTAACGATGTGGCATTCAAAGTGAATGGTGGCCAGATGATCAAAAGATAATTATAACCTCAAACCTCATCAACCAGGAAATGACAAAAATCGGGCAGGCAGCATGGCTATGTGGGTCGCTCCTATTAGGGTGTATAATCACCTATCTAGAGAAGATCCTTTTGTTTCTTTAATCTATCGATGCTGTCCCTTTTCGGGAAGACGGTGGGTAGATCCCAACCGTTAGTGATATACATTCGATACACTCAAGCGAAATGAGTGTTCGGTCATGCGAGGGCCGGATTGCAAGACGTTCTTGTTGAACCCAGTGTATTCGCCTCTAGAGATACACTATCGGCAGGTGGTCCCATACCTTGTCATAGTCGGGATCCAATTTCCAATAAGCCCCCGCGGTTTTGGATTTTATACTATATATGTAGAGCGTGAGATGCAAGCGTTCTACTAGATTCTATTTACTTGTATTTAGACATAATTGTAATATCAGACAAGATATTGATTTCAAAACTGATTTGGGTTATCGTAAGGTAAAAACCGTCCGTGTTTATGTGTGGATTTGGTCTTACGATTATCCTTTTCTTTGAAAGATTTTAACTTTAAAATCAGGTTGTGTGATATCCTAAATACTGTGCGAGTTTTTCTCACTCTAGTTCACCAGACTGACCCGGTGTTTTGTAAATGCTCGGGTTAGCCCGGGGTTACAGGTTCAGGTTATCGAATGCTGTGAAGAGACGAGCTGGAAGAGTTCTGACATGTGATATTATATAACTACTATTCCGCTATGTATGGGACAGATTATTATCACTGTCCCGATGTGTAATGTACTCTGATGATATTGTAAGTTTTATTTAAAGCTCTCAATAAAGTTATTTTTGTATTATATTTTGTTCCGCTGCGATGTGAGACTCCGTGTTGTGTTGCTGTTCTTCTTCTTCTTCTATTCTAATATTTCTTTTTTTTCTCACCCTCTAATTTCTTTCTAATAACGTCCAGTGTTTGGAAAGTCGGCATGAGTTACGGTAAAGGTATTTATGTCGATTTTTCGGGCCGAAAATCCCTGGGTCGTTACATTTATCAAAGGCTTTGGGCTTTGAAACAGGAGATTCGGGGGGTTCGATGTTACAATCGAGCAATAGGCGCATGATACACACATTATAAAACAAATGAGGTCTAGTGCAATCATTTACTTGCAAAATTTCATCAAAAATCGTACCAACCCAATTGATATGAATATCCCCGTATATTGCATATAATGCCTTGAAGTTTTTTTTGTAAATGGCATCAAAATTACCTAACCTTGGGAGTAGAGAATGCATGAGAGTATGATGAATAATCCTAGCAGTGGGTCGTAGACCTTTGGATTTTGTGCTATCCATATCGTCTTCAATGAACTCATGGCTAATACAATCACGGATATGGATACTACAAAAGTTGTTTGAGAATTTTTCACCAGAAAAAGGAACTCCAAGGATGCTTGCCATTCTATCACATGAGAAAAACACTTGCTTTCTACAGACTATAGACCAAAGACATTGTGCGGGGTTTTCGGGCTTGTATTTCTCCAAATTCAAGTTAGCGTAGAATAATTTGATCATAAAATGGTCTATTTCAACATTATTTTGATCAAAACCAATTATGGATTCAATATCTGAACTCCTCGCTAAGTTGAGAACGCAATATTTGGAGAAATTGGAGAACTTAATGAACGAACTCGGATGAATCGTGAAGTCATTCATATCATTCCAACTTTTAACCGTAACTGGATCAACTAGCCACTTCTTGACTGAGACATCAATTGGTTGAGGTTCAGAGGTTGAAGCTTGCTTTGATTTCTTCTTTGGAGGAGTCATTTGTTGAAATTTTTGAAAATTGAAACAAAAAATAGAATTCTAGGATTTTTGGAGATTTTGGAATGAGGAACGGTTGAAGAAAAAGTGAAGTAGTGGAGTAAAAAAAAAGACCGTATATGTGCGTTTTAAAACAGAAATACACGAGACCAGTCGACCGCCTTGTTTTCACCGATCGACCGTTTTTCAATCAGAAACTAAAAAAGTTGACTGGTTGAATTTTGGCCTGTCGACTGGCTTACCTATGGGCTGTGTTCCTTGATTTTTGCTCTATTTCTGTTTTTAACGGTCCATATGATATAGAATTTATTCAATTACGAGATAAATGATACTAGTACATGAGAAATACAAGTGAATATAACCACGATATAAATTTATTGTGAAGTAGATGATTTGTGATTGATAAAAACATAGTTGATGTCGGCAAAACGTGGTTTCCATGGTGACCAGTTCTCTTTTTCTCCTTCGTTTCTATTATAGTTTCTTTTCCAAGAATTTGGGCTCCTAGAAGATGAAGGCATATTTGGCATAGGCTCATGTACGTCGTGTTTCTTTGAGCCACAAAAGAACATTGCCATTTGTTCTAGATAAGATAATCTACTTGAGGTCAGTTTCTGCTCATATTGCAGCTGCTTTTGATTATAATGCAGCTGTCCTTGAAGATCAATCTGATGTTTCTGGTAATGGTGAATTTCATCGATCTTTTCTTTGGTACGGGGTGAGCAAAACAAAACTTTCTTTGACCGTTTTGAAGTTGGCGTAGTGCCGGTGGTACGATTGCTTTGGTGATTTCCTGATTTGTGTCCATGAGTGGGTGTTTTTGGAGAGCAATGATCTCCCGTCTCAGAACTAGTGATAGAGATATAGGAATATTGAGCACATTGGTCGCACATGTGTGCCATTATATATGAACTACGATCAGCTTGGGAGAGATAAAAAAATGAGAATTTTCCCAACTTTAAATAGGATTTTTTATATATAAAGTTGAGGCTAAGAAAATTCAGAATTACTAGGCCATAGGAATACTCAATGGTTCATATTTAATTTACTCAATTTATCAATATCTAATGATAGCTAATATATGTTTGAGTAAATATGAAAAGAACTACTTAATATAAAATGAGTGAAAATATGACATTACTAATTGTCGAGTTCTTTTCTAGAGATAAGACCAAGCTCTCTACGTAATTTTATGAAATTAGACTCAAGTAGAGGCTTAGTAAAAATGTCCGCTAGTTGATTATCAGTTTGGACATACTCGAGACATATATTTCCCTTTTCAATATTGTCTCTTAGAAAATGATGACGGATATCAATGTGTTTGGTTTGAGAGTGGTTTACAGGATTTTTCGATAAATTTATAGCACTGGTATTATCACAGTATATAATAGAATTTGATAATTGAATATCAAAATCTTGAAGTGCTTGTTGCATATACATAACTTGAGTACAAGCAAGAGCCGCTGATATATATTCAACTTCACATGTTGATAGTGAAACACAATTCTGTTTCTTACTAAACCAAGAGACAAGTGATTTTCCAATAAAATGGCATGCACCACTTGTACTCTTTCTATCCATTCGAGAGCCTTTGAAATCAGCATCGCTATATGATACTAATTCGAAGGGACATTCTTTTGGGTAGAAAAGACTGAAATCTTTGGTATTATTAAGATAACGAATTATACGTTTTACTGCTCGTAGGTGTGATTCCTTTGGATCCTCTTGAAATCGTGCGCATAGACAAACACTCATCATTATATCGGGACGACTAGCAGTGAGATAAAGAAGAGAACCAATCATGCTTCGATATTGCTTTTGGTCAACACTCGTACCATTTTCATCTTTTTTAAGATGTGTGGTTGTACTCATGGGAGTAGGTTTTCCAGACGTATTTTCTAATCCGAAGCGTTTGATAAGATTTCCACAGTATTTTTCCTGATTGATAAAAATACCATTCGGAAGTTGTCTGATTTGAAGTCCGAGATAATATGATAGTTCTCCCATATAAGACATTTCAAATTCTTTGGTCAAAATATTGGGAAACTCTTTGCAGAGTTTATCATTTGTTGAACCAAAGATGATGTCGTCTACATATATCTGGATAACTAGAATATCTTTTTGAGAATGTTTGATAAACAAAGTTTGATCGACTTTGCCTATTTGAAATCTTGAATTAATAAGATAGTTGCGTAGTCATTCATACCAATCGCGGGGTGCCTGTTTTAGACCATATAGAGCTTTCTTAAGTTTGTACACATAGTCAGGATATTTTTCATGTACGAACAAAGGGGGTTGTTTGACATATACATTCTCTTTGATAAATCCATTAAGGAATGCACTCTTGACATCCATCTGATATAGTTTGAAATTGTGGTGACAAGCAAAATATAATAAGATTCTAATAGCTTCTAGTCGAGCAACTGGCGCAAATGTTTCTTCATAATCGATACCTTCTTCCTGATTATTTCCTTGTGCTACTAACCTGGCTTTATTTCTGGTGATATTACCTTGTTCATCAGCCTTATTTTTATAAACCCATTTCGTACCAATAACTGATTAATCAGTTGGTCTTGGAACAAGTTCCCAAACATCATTGCGCTCAGACTGATTTAGTTCTTCCTGCATGGCAATGATCCAGTAATCATCGGTAGCAGCCTCTTTTGGATTCTTAGGTTCGATATTTGAAGGAAATGCGACATGACCCATTTGATGGAGTTGACTCCTTGTTCTGACTTGTGATGTTACTTCCCCGATTATATTTTGAGTTGGATGATCTCTTAATATTCTTGGTGGAGATCGTAACTCACATGTTTGAGGAATATTTTCAACAACTGTTTCAGAGTCAGAATTAATATTTGTGATAACTGGATTATCAGTGACTATAATTTCGTCATCATTTGATCTATTATGAGAGTGCTGGTAGAATTCATCGAATGAGACATGAAGTGATTCTTCAATAGTTTTGGTTCATTTATTAAATATACGATATGCCTTGCTCCATTCTGAATAACCGACAAATATACCTTCATCGGCCTTTGAATCGAATTTGCCGAGCTGGTCTTTCGTATTTAAGATGAAGCACTTAGAACCACAGACTTTGAAATATGAGATATTAGGCTTTCTATTGTTAAATAATTCATAAGGCGTATTCTTGGTGAGAGATCGAATAGACACACGATTCAAAACATAACATGCAGTTGCAACAGCTTCTGCCCAAAAATGTTTTGGTAAAGTGGTTCCATTTAATAATGTTCTTACACATTCTTGTAAGGTCCGATTTTCCGTTCTACAACTCCATTTTATTGTGGAGTTCTAGGAAACGAAAAATTATGATATATACCTTTCTTTATACAAAAATGTTCAAACTCGTTATTTTCGAACTCTCCGCCATGATCACTTCTTATATTTTTAACCTTAAGCCCTTTCGATTTCTGAATTCTTTTGACGAAAGATTTGAATTGTTCGAAAGTGTCACTTTTGTTTTTCAGGAAAATTGTCCAAATGTAACAAGAGAAATCATCAACAATTACAAATACGTATCGATTTTGGTTTATTGACTGAAACTGAGTTGGGCCGAATAGATCCATATGCAATAATTCAAGTGGTTGTAATGTTGATATTACTTTCCTGGATTTAAAAGATGATTTAGTCAATTTTCCTAATTGACATGCGTCACAAATGTTGTCAACCTTAAAAATTAGTTTGGGTAAACCTCTAACTAGATCGTTTTTGGCCAGCTTGTCAATAGTTTTGAAGTTTATATGACAGAAGCATCTGTGCCATAACCATGGATCATTATCATTAGCCATAAGACACATATCTGAATTATGATTTATATTTATATTCAGAATATATATGTTTCTGTCTCTATAACCTTCGAAAACTAAATTATGATCTTTATCTAAAATACTACACTTATTATCTGAAAAGGAAATTGCAAATCCCTTATCGCATAACTGACTGATACTAAGTAAATTGTGTTTTAGATTCTTAACTAGCATGACATTGGTAATAAGAGGTAAGTTAGATGTATCGTAATTGCTCACATCGCCTTTGTCGATGATATAGCCTTTTGAATTATCTCCAAAAGTGACGGAGCCACCATCTGAGTATGTAATATTTGTCAATAAGCTCTTGTCTCCAGTCATGTGCTTCGAGCAACCACTGTCCAATATCCACTTTCCTCTTTTCTTAAGTGGGACCTGCAAAGAATAAGATTAAGTCCATGGTACCCACTTTTTCATAGGGTCCTAAGAGTTAGGTCTTAGGAGTCCAAACCCATATGGGTCCGATATCCCCTTTATATAAATAATTAGAATTAAGATGCACAGAATTTATGAAATGCCTAATATATTTGTTCCTAATCAAATTGTTATTTTTTTTAGGAACCCATACCTTGATAGTCTCGACATTTTCCTTTTGAAATTTCACAACTGGTTTTGGCTTGGAATATAATAAACTAAGATTTTTCTTAGGTTCATTCTTGTGTACTACTACATCTTTTTTCTTCTTTTTATAACCGAGATGTTTCTTGACTTCTTGTTTCTTATATCCCAAACCTTGTTTATTTGAAGCAGATTGTGAACTCTCAATGATTTTTGTCACATTTTCTCGACCTTTGTTGAAGTTAGAAGCATTTTGAGCAATATTGTCTAACTTAGTTTGTAAAGTAGCTTTTTCTAGGTCCAGAATTTTGACTTTTGCCTTAAGCTCATGATTTTCAGTAGTAAGAGCATCGTTCTTCTCTTTTTGAGTTTTAATTTCTTGAGTCAAAAGAGATAATTGAGAATCAATATTAGATGATGATTCTTGAATTTTTTTTCAAGTTCTTTGTAACACCCCACTGTGGGGCCAGCACGGGTATCTACGAGTTAGGGAGCCGATCGAATAATGGGAAGTAGGGTACACCTAGTGGAGATAGGGGCAGGCGGCACCTATGTAGTCAGCTAGGGGTACGTAAAGCCATTGGGAAAGTTTCTAAGTGAAGCTAAGTGGGATGAATCTTTAGGGTGACTGGTGTGGTGCAGTATAGTGTTTATCCTTTAGTATTTAGGAGCGCCTATAACGTTGCCTTTAGCGATTGTCTATGTCCTTAATCTGCTCTTCATAGACATTTTCTTGTTTTCCAGCTTATGCCTTAGTCCAGTTATTTTGGTAATAGTATTGTAGAATTATCATATTCACCAGACTTTATGTCTGACCCCCTCTTTTCCATCCTTTTTCTCCCTTCAGGTCCGCAGGTTGGGCCAAGTTCTAGTGGAGTCTAGTTGGATCGCTTATCTTCTGGAAAGCTTGGACTGCTGAAGTAAAGTCCAGCTTGTTATCTTTCTTTTTAATGGCTATTCATGTAATGGGATTATGTACTTGTTTTATCAAGATAGATATTGTACTTGACATTGAATATGGTGTTATGATGTAATCAAACATGTTTTGACTTCTGCTACAATGAAATAAAGTTTTTGAATTTCCAAGTACTATTTTATATCTGTCTTGTTGTAATTTTACTGTTCTATATTCACTTAAAACCTCCATGGAAGTTAATGCATTCCCTTTATGAGTGACATTAATGGACGTGGGGTGTTACACGTGGTATCAGAGCATAAGGTTACCAGAACAGATAAAAAAAATTTTAGAAAAATATTTTTTTTTCTAAAGTATTTTTGGAAGAAGTGCTTTCAAAAAAAAAAATGTTATTTAAAGAGAGTTTTTATGAAAAACATAATCCCAAATAGCCACATCCTTATCTTTATCTTTCGAATTCTCCATTTTGAATCTTTCCTTTTTCGTTTCAGCATGGTTGAAGATCTTAATCTCCCAGAAGGTGTGACGATTCCAGGGTGGTTTAGGAGATACTTGGAGGCTAGGGCCACCACTGCAGGCCAAGCGGATACTCCTCCACCCCTAGTTGCACCCATTCCTCCTCCTCCTCCTCCTCGTGTTGACACTTTTGCAAAGACGTGCAAGGAATTCAAGGCTATGGGAGGAAAAACTTTTCAAGGGACTGAGACGTTTGTGGAGGCCAGAGATTGGCTTAAGGAGACTGAGGAATTGTTGGATATCTTTGAAGTGGAAGATGGGAGGAAGGTCCGTTTAGCTGCTTGGTTAATGAAGGGAGAGGCCTCGTTTTGGTGGGAGGTCACTAACGGGGAACGTCCAGTTGATTCATGGGCGGATTTCAGACGAAGGTTTGAGGCAAAGTTTCTTTCAAGGGCAGAGGAGAACTTAAATATGGAAAAATTCCTGGCACTAAAGCAAGGGAGCTCATCAGTAAAGGAATATGTCAATAAATTTAATCAGTTAGCAAGGTTTGGCTTGGAGTTGGTGAACACGCCAGAGAAGAAAGCTTTGAGGTTCGTTAGAGGCTTGAATGAACCGTTGCAAGGGTTGGCTATGACCCACATCCCTATGGGAGCCACCTTTGAAAAGCTAGTAGAAATGGCACTTATGCATGAGGATAAGGCAGTTGAAAAGAAAGGGGATCAGAAGAAACCCCAACAGCAAAATAAGAAGGGTGGTAAAAACAATAATGGCAAAGGGAAGAAGAAATGCTTCAATTGTGGGACGCCTGGCCATCTCAGCAAAGATTGTAGAAAGAAAAAGAAGATTGGTTGTTTTCATTGTGGAGATGCGGGACATTTAGTAAAGGACTGTCCAAAGAAGGGGCAGAGGGCAGGGTCTACCTCGGGAGGACAGGTGCAGGCTCTTATGGCACCAGGGCAGGCAAGGGGGCAAGTTCAGGCTATTGCGGCCCCACCGCTGCAAGAAAGAGGTAGAACAATTTCTGTTGAAAGCTTAGTTTTTCTGTTTGATCATCCTGTCCGTACCTTATTCGATTCTGGCGCATCTCATTCGTTTATCTCTGCATCATTAGTTGAATCACTGCACTTGAACACCAGTTTAGTAGAAGATCCCTTGGTCGTTTCAAATCCAATTGGGGGTTCGGCTCATTTGACCATGATATGTTTGGATTTGAAAATCTCTATACTTAGCGTTGAATTTAGATGTGACGCTTATGTATTGGGCTTCACGGGCTATGGGCTAATTTTAGGAATGGATTGGTTGTCTAGAAATAGGGCCATTCTTGATTGTGAAAGGAGAGTAGTTAGGCTTGTGACTCGCCTTGGTAATGCTCTCGACATCTTTTGTAATCCCATAAATTCCGTTATGCTAAGTTATCTTGAATCGCTTGACGCGTCTGTAGAGAACCTGCGATCGGTAGAAGTGGTCCGGGAATATCCGGATGTGTTTGAGGAGGTGAAGGGCTTACCTCCAAAGCGGGAGATAGACTTTCGAATTTATCTTGTGGATAATGCTAAACCCGTATTTTTGCCAGTGCGCCACATGGCTCCTCGTGAAAGGAGGGAACTCAATAAGCAAGTAAAGGAGTTGCTTGAGAAGGGGTTCATAAGACGTAGTATATCGGAGTGGGGTGCTCCAGTAGTTTTTGCCACAAAGGCGGATGGGTCTCTTAGACTTTGTATGGACTATAGAGAACTAAACAAGCTTACTAAAAAGAACCGACACCCACTGCCGAGGATTGACGATCTCTTTGATCAGTTAGTTGGCGCCTCAGTGTTTTCGCAGTTGGACTTAGCCACTGGCTTTCATCAACTGAGAGTGGCTGAGGATAGTATAGATAAGACTGCTTTTAGGACTCCTGACGGATTCTATGAATGGCTAGTGATGCCCTTTGGTTTGACAAACGCCCCTGCATATTTTGTTGATTTGATGAGTAGGGTGTTTAGGGAATACCTTAACAAATTCGTGGTAGTCTTTGTGGATGACATCTTAGTCTTTTCTAAGAATAAAGAAGAGCACTCCCTACATCTTAGGGAAGTGTTGGAAACCCTTCGAGCACATAACCTTAAGGCAAAATTTTCTAAGTGTCACTTCTGGAGGAAGGAAGTACGGTTCTTAGGGCACGTGGTTTCCAAAGAAGGGATAGCAGTGGATCCCGCAAAGGTGGTGGCCATCCAAGATTGGAAGGTCCCTAAAAATGCAACCGAAGTAAGAAGTTTCTTGGGGTTGGCTGGCTATTATAGGAAGTTTATCAAAGACTTCGCAAAAATATCAGCTCCATTAACACAGTTAACGAAGAAGAACCTGGTTTTTACGTGGGACAAAGATTGCGATGATGCGTTCCAACGTTTAAAGAGAGCCTTAACTTCAGCCCCAGTCTTAGTGCTACCAGACAGGAATAAATCATTTACCATCTATACTGATGCTTGTGGGACGGGACTTGGCGCGGTCCTCATGCAAGAGGGAAGAGTAATAGCCTATGGTGGAAGGCAGTTGAGGGTTCATGAAAAGGATTACCCCACGCATGACTTAGAGCTAGCCGCAATTGTTTTCGCGCTTAAGTCTTGGCGTCACTATCTTCTTGGTGAGAAATTCGAACTGTTCACTGACCACAAATCATTAAAATACTTATTCTCTCAGAAGGATTTGAATTTAAGGCAGCAACGGTGGATGGAATTCTTAGCCTCCTACGATTTTGAAATAGCATATACCCCGGGCAAGGGTAACGTGGTGGCAGACGCCTTAAGTAGGAAAAGGTTGTCCTTGAGTCCGTTGTTTGTTGAACGACAAAGCTTAGAATTCATCTCTATGTTTGACTTTAGACCCTCCGTTGACTTAGTACCCGGTCTGTTAGCATCCTTGGAGGTTAGACCTACACTTCTAGGACGGGTTCAGCGAGACGACCCACAGTTGGTTGAGATAGTAGAAAAGCTCAAAGGGGGGGAGTCGTCAAGCCATCTTCGTAGGTATACCCTAGACGATAAGGGTTGGTTACGAAGGGATAATAGACTTTGTGTACCGCAAGACGAAGACTTAAGGAAGGCCATTCTTGATGATGCTCATCGCTCAAAAATGACCATTCATCCCGACGGGGATAAGATGTACAAAGATATGAAGCGGGTTTTCTTTTGGGCCGGTATGAAAAAGGATGTGGCCGAGTACGTCGCTAGATGCTTGGTGTGCCAACGAGTTAAAGCAGAACAAAAGAAACCCGGTGGGTTGCTTCACCCATTAGAAGTTCCACTATGGAAATGGGAAAGCATCTCAATGGATTTTGTGGATGGATTACCAAGATCAAGGAAGGGTAACACGGGGATTTGGGTTATAGTAGACAGACTTACTAAAAGCGCCCATTTTATTCCCGTGAAAAGTAAGAGGACTGCTCCGTGGTTGGCTTCTGTATACATTAAGGAGATAGTTCGTTTGCACGGTATTCCTTCTAGTATAGTAAGTGACCGTGACCCCATCTTTACTAGCGAATTTTGGAAGAGTTTACAAGAGGCGGTAGGGACTCAGCTATGTTTGAGCACCGCATATCATCCTCAGACAGACGGCCAGACCGAGAGGGTGAATCGCATTCTAGAGGATCTTTTAAGGCTTTGTATCCTAGACTTTGGGGGTACATGGGAAGAGCACCTTCCGTTAGTAGAATTCGCATATAACAATAGCTTTCAGTCTAGTATTGGCATGGCACCTTTCGAAGCTCTTTATGGAAGGCCTTGCCGTTCGCCTACATGTTGGTGGGAATCTACCGATAAAATCCTACTTGGGCCCGATATGGTTAGGGAAACCTCGGAGAAGATTGAGTTGATTCGAAGGAGGATGAAAGCAGCACAAGATAGGCAAAAATCGTATGCTGATAAGAGGAGGACAGATCTTGAGTTTGACATTGGGGACATGGTTTTTATCAAAGTATCTCCGTTACAGAATGTTGTTCGCTTTGGGTCCGTGGGGAAATTAGCACCAAGGTTTGTAGGGCCGTTTCCTGTAAAAAAACAGGATTGGGAAGATGGCATATATGGTGGAGTTGCCTGAGAAACTTAGTGGAGTACACGACGTATTCCATGTATCACATTTGAGGAAGTGTTTGCACAAGACCGCGGAGGTGGTAGAGCCGAGCTTGCTTAAAGAGGTGGAAATAGAGCGTGATGCAACAATTAGACGAGCTCCTACATGCATTCTTGGGTCGAAGATCAAAAAGTTGAGGAATCGAGAGGTCAGACTGGTTAAAGTTCAATGGGGAAATGATGAGAGCAACGCAACTTGGGAGACAGAAGAGAAGATGCGTTCGTTGTACCCTTTTCTTTTTGAGGGTATGTCTTTTAATTTCTCCTTTATCGCTTAGCTTATCTTGTCTTATCTTTAGTATGTCCTCTCATTAGTATCTTTGACCTTTAGTTAGGATAATCCTATGGTTGAAACATGTGTTTGAGACATGTTATGTATGATGGATGCAAAATGGATGCAAGTGTTTGCTAGTGGTTGCTCGTGGATGCATATATACACACACTTTAGGCACTAGATCGGCTCAGTCACTACATATTGCATATTGCATATATATGGATGTATTTAGTAAAATGGATGAACGATGGTTGTATTATCATGTGGATGCTGCATTCAGATGATGGTTGTGCACGCATATAGAAGTATTATGTAGCATTAAGAATCTTTTGCATACATAATGGATGCATGGCACGATCATAGTTGCATTAAGGAGGTCAACTGAATCAGTGGACCGCCTGATTTTGCATTAGATACGGACATATACACACACTGTGCATTTAAACATGAAAGCATTAGAAGTCTGTAAGGACAATGGATGCCTGTGTATGATGGATGAGTAGATGGACGTTTGGATGGTAGGATATACATTCTTCCAGACTTGAAGATTTCGGGGACGAAATCCGAAAAGGAGGGGAGAATGTAACACCCCGAATTTTCTATTAACACTAAAGTTGCTAAAATATTAATAATTGTGTAAGAGGGGGGATGTATCTAATATGAATATAAAAGTGTGTAAGAGGGGGGATGTATCTAATATGAATATAAAAGTGTGTAAGAGAGGGGATGTATCTAATATGAATATAAAAGTGTGTAAGAGAGGGGATGTATCTAATATGAATATAATAATATTAATAAGTGTGTAAGAGAGGGGATGTATCTAATATGAATATAAAAATATTAATAAGTGTGTAAGAGAGGGGATGTATCTAATATGTATATAAAAACAATAATAAGTGTGTAAAAGGGAGGGGGGATGTATCTAATGTGTACATTGTAGAATATATATATATATATATATATATATATATATATTGCTGAGTGTTTGCTGAGTCACTTCTGACTCATTGCTGAGTCAACAAGATAAACCCCATCTTGTCTGAACGGCTGCGGTTATTTCTAGGTTAAATCTAATGGCCTAAATGCATTCTAAAATCTATAAATAAGTGGGTAGACCCTAAACCTAAATCACTTGTAAAATTAGAGAAGCTACCGTCATGCTGCTGCCATGGAGTTCAGCGTAGCCGTCACAAACTAAGAAGAGGAAGCCTAATCATCTACAACTAAATCTACACAAATCAAATCAAAAGATCTCTCTTTCTCTAATTCTTTTCTTTTGTTGGTGAGTATGATGATTCTCACAAGACTATTACAAACTAATTTGACTCAGTTATGAATGGATCACAAGAAAGTGATGTGATTTGTAATTGTAAATTCTATATATTGTGGATCTCTTATTATGTTATTATGTTGTCGTATGATGTAAATTATATATGCTATGTCATGCTATGTTGTAAATTCTCTTATGCTATGTCGTGCTATGTTGAGAATCATGTCAAGCTATGTTATACTATCATACTATGCCATGTTATAAATCATGCTATATTATGTTGAAAAATCATGCTGTTGGATCATGCTTAAAGTTATGTTTTTTTCTTCTTAATTTAAATGGATCTTGTTTATGGGAATTTGCCTATTAGGTTAGGTGTACCCATAAACTTGAAACTATAATTAAATAAAACTTGATTATGGGAATTTGCCTATTGAGTTAGGTGTACCCATATAAAACCATGTTGTTAAAAAATTAGATGATGTTGATTCACACATGTTCATATGTAAGTTTATGAAAATTGATTGAGATTATATTAGGTGAATTTTGAACAAGTTGACACCTTTAGGTCCATGACATGTATAATCTATGCAAGTTGGACATATGCAAGTTTCACCCCTTATTATGATTCATTTGGTCACATATACATGTTGTTATTATGATAATCTCTTTTATGCTATGAGTTAGGCTATTCGAGTCTAACATATATTTTGCGAATAAACGTTCAAACGTGGGGTAGGGGTAATATTAGGAATTAATAAATTGGGTGCAATTTTGTAAGATTTTCCATACCATGAATGGATGTCCATAATTGAGTCAATTATGGACATTGTTAAAAATTGGAAGTAATTAATAATTCAAGTAGGGAATTATTAAGATTGGGGGAAAGTGGATTATTATTAATAATCAATGCTTAGGACACGAGGTTGGACCCGTTTGTGATGTAAACCTGCCCGGACCTGCCCGACAAATCTAGTAGTCACAAATGTCGGCCCAATGTGAGAGGTCCTAGGCCCAAACTAAAGCATAACAGTTGTAAAGACACGAGGTTAGACTCTTTTATGGTGTAAGACTGCCCGGACCCGCCCGGCAAATCCAGCTGCCATAAATGCCAGTCTAATGTGAGAGGTCTTTATGAGGTTATGGCCTTAATGAACTAAGAAATACTTAACCAGATAATCATGTAAGGTGGGACATGGGGGTTAAGTAGGTGCCTTGGGTGGCATGAGGAATCTGGTGGTTGCCTTTAGAGGCATTTGAAATACGATTAGACTTAACCAAACACACATGTAAATGAACATGACTAAGTGGGTTAAGTGGGATGGACTAATGGGGACAAGCTTAGGTGGAATGCTTGTGGTAAATAGTGGGGGCCCATTTCAACCAGTATCCCAAAACGTATCTTTGTGGGCTCGACCCAAGTCGAGGACGGGACATGCATACTGGGTTTGACTATAAGAGGCCAAAACAGGGAGCGGTGGCAACGCAAGTCCAACGGGTTTCATATGCGTGTGTGGACCCGGGCTGGTAGGTAAGACGTTGTTGCATCATGTAGGTATAAGCCGTGCATGTCCGTTGTATCAGGTTGCCACTTTAGGGGAGTGATACACCCCACTGTGGGGCCAGCACGGGTATCTACGAGTTAGGGAGCCGATCGAATAATGGGAAGTAGGGTACACCTAGTGGAGATAGGGGCAGGCGGCACCTATGTAGTCAGCTAGGGGTACGTAAAGCCATTGGGAAAGTTTCTAAGTGAAGCTAAGTGGGATGAATCTTTAGGGTGACTGGTGTGGTGCAGTATAGTGTTTATCCTTTAGTATTTAGGAGCGCCTATAACGTTGCCTTTAGCGATTGTCTATGTCCTTAATCTTCTCTTCATAGACATTTTCTTGTTTTCCAGCTTATGCCTTAGTCCAGTTATTTTGGTAATAGTATTGTAGAATTATCATATTCACCAGACTTTATGTCTGACCCCCTCTTTTCCATCCTTTTTCTCCCTTCAGGTCCGCAGGTTGGGCCAAGTTCTAGTGGAGTCTAGTTGGATCGCTTATCTTCTGGAAAGCTTGGACTGCTGAAGTAAAGTCCAGCTTGTTATCTTTCTTTTTAATGGCTATTCATGTAATGGGATTATGTACTTGTTTTATCAAGATAGATATTGTACTTGACATTGAATATGGTGTTATGATGTAATCAAACATGTTTTGACTTCTGCTACAATGAAATAAAGTTTTTGAATTTCCAAGTACTATTTTATATCTGTCTTGTTGTAATTTTACTGTTCTATATTCACTTAAAACCTCCATGGAAGTTAATGCATTCCCTTTGTGAGTGACATTAATGGACGTGGGGTGTTACATTCTTCTTCTAATATTTTCTTCTCGTCTTTTAACATATATCGTTCAAACTCTGTTCTAATCAAATTAGCTTTGGATTCTTTGAATTATCGTTTAATTTCTTTATATTTAACTATCAATTTAGCATTAATATCAAGTACTTCATCAAACGTAGGAATTTGTACCTCATCTTCTGCTGCCGTGAAACAAACATTTGCTTGTTCATTTTCTGTATCACTTTCACTTTCTAATGAAGACGAGTCTGAATCATCCCATGTTACTGAGAATGTTCGTTTCTTTGATTTGTCCCTTTTGTATTTGAATTTGTCATTTTCTGACTTTTTCTTTTGCTCCAGACAATCCTTTTGCATGTCCCCCTTTTAGTGGCTATTGAAACATTCCATAGCGGATGATGACGGTTTATTTGATCCAGTTTTCTTTTTGTTATAACGACTGGCTTTTCGTTGTTTCAGGAATTTTTTGAAACCTTTTGCAATGAATACCAGATCTTCGTCTTCAGAACCTGATTCATCTTCATCTTTTTCAGCATGGAATGCCACATTTTTCTTTTTCTTCTTTATTTTTTCTAGCCTGCAAATTAGCTTCATAGGACATTAGATTCCCTATCAATTCATCTGGCTTCATGACGGAAAGGTCATTAGCTTCTTTAATTGCTAATACTTCTTCTTCCCATTCACTAGCCAGAGAATATAGGACTGTTGAAACAACATCAAAATCAGAATATTTTTGTCCTTATCCGATAAGAGCATGGTGAATAGTTTGAAACCGTGAATACATATCGTTGATTGTCTCATTTGGTTTCATTTTGAAATTTTGAAACTGACTTTTCAGCATGGCTATTTTGGCTTGTTTTACCTTGTTAGTACCTTCTTGAGTGGTTTTCAGTGTTTGCCAAATTTGGTATGCGGTGGTACAGATACTAACACGGTTATATTTATTTTGGTCTAATGCACAAAACAACATGTTTATTGCTTTTGCATTTATAGCTGCTGCCGTTTTCTCAGCCGGTGTCCATTCTATATAATCAGTTGTTGGATTCACTATTTCTTTTTGGGTAGCATTCCAGGCATCATGGCTATTTGATTGCATAAAGAATGACATATGTGTTGCCCAATAGCTATAGTTGAGACTATTGAAGAATGGAGGTCTTTGTGTCGATTGACCTTCCGTGTAAGTGGTGTTTTGAGTGCTAGTACTTGCGTTATTTGCCATATTACTAGAATATATCAAATAACTGTGTTATGGTCATATGATGACCGTGCTCTGATACCAAATACAAAGTATGTATGTGCTAGTATAGTACACACGGATCGTGTAATATGGTGTATAACACACAAATATACAACAGATATGAAAGATGATATGTTAATTACAGATATGTAACAGTAAATGCAGTAAAATAGAAAAATCACACCAGGGATTTTTATACTGGTTCGGAGCACCATCCTACATCCCAGACTTCTATCTGTATTTTCACTAACAACCACCTCGCTTCATCCAGAGGAACAAATTTACAACACCCGAGCAGACGAACAGGATTTCACGCCTATAACAACACCGAGGACTTCAACGCGTGCCTCTTATAACACCGAGGACTTTGACTAAGACGAATACAATTGTTGTTGACAGAATGTGTTCTTGATAACACAAATTTGTCACTTGTAGTACAACCTTCCTATAATCTTATCCTCAAATAGAATATTTGTGTATATGAAGATTTGGAAGTGGATATCGTATTGAATCAAAAGAATATTAAATAGATTCTAGGATTCAAACGATATATTATTGAATATGAACAATTGAGCGCTTGAGAATATAGAAATGAGATCAAGAGTATAGAGATAGTAATCAAGTCAAAAATTAGTTTTAAAAGAATGATGATCTCATGGTGTTTATATAGAGAATAACTAGTTGTAAACCTTTGTGAAGAGTAACAAACAAAGCCATGATTATTGGTGAAGAGAAAGAGATGCAACTCTTGATTGAAAGGAGTGTCTTTTCGAAAGGTTGCTTTCTGAACGAAAACGGTTGACAGGTCTAAAAGAACTGGTAGACAAGAATTTTGAAAATATATACGTTATATTCATATGTGCACGTTCATTGTGCGTTCTGGGTAGAAATGGTCGACAGGTCCAATTATGGGCGGTCGACCGGTTCTGCCCAGTTTGCACAATCAATGTGCACATATATGTATATATACATATATATATATATATATATATTTGTATATCGATTAGTTGAGCTTTGAGATTATTTGAGGATAGATTTTAACATAAGCAACACTATTAAAACACCAAATAATCAACCTCTAATCTAAAATAATGGATGTAGCTCTTTGTATGTCTTCAAACCAATGAATATCTTCTTTTTGTCGATCACGGCTTATTTTTTTGTTAGAAACCAAAAATCCATAATCTCCTGACTCAACAAACCAAGGTCGTAGTTGAGGTATGAAAGGGCTAGAGTTTATTGTAGTCATCAGCAAAAGGCGGCAAAAGAAGAAAACACATTGAAACAACTTGGAATTAGCGCAACTAGGAAATGCAATTATCCAATTCGGTTGAAGGTTATCTATGTAGAGGAAGATAGATGGAAATTATGTAGTCAATGGAGTGCATTATCATGAACTTTCTAACTTTTTAGAAGGACATTCTTTCGCGGTAGGATTGATGGTCATGGAAAAAAAATCTTAGAAGACATGAGTGGTACAGGTGTTCCGCCAAAAAAGATATTAGTTACCACTAAAAAGTCCTTTACAGAAAATTCCCCAATACTGAAGACTATCTACAACGTTAAATATAAAATGCAACTGCCAGCGATGGAGTGTAGACCCATGATGCAACAAGAAGGGGTAACAAGATCTAACAGCATGGTATGGACTCTAACATACCTAAAAATAAACATGTCATTCGCATTTGTATAAGTTGCAAAGCAAAATAAACAACAATTATTCAACTTGCATCTTGTAGAGATAAACCATCTAATTGTTCTCGGTTGTATTATGGCTGAATTCATGTCTCTTGACTATTTCACTAGCTTCCATCTACACATCCTTCACATCATGTCATCGTAATATTCAATAGGAATGACATTAGAAAACATAAGAAAATGATCGTAAATTAAAGCCTATAGCATTCTAATTAGTACTTAATTTAATATTGTGAATATTTAGAGAATAAAAATGGAAAAGACTTACAGTTAACAATGTTAGTATCCAACCATTTGCTTTACGTCGCGTCTTGAAGCCAACACCAATTGACGGTACAAAAAGGCTAATGCTCTCTCATTCGCCAAGCTTGTTCGCTAAGATGATTTAGGTTCTCTAAACATCTCAAATACTACATAGGTACTTTCATCCCCGACTTATCACATAATTAAGTGCCATTTGATAAATATATGATATAAGCATATGCAACGACTACGTAATCATCTTCTTTTGCATCCTTTCTTTTCCTTTTCTTTATGTTTCTAGTAAGAAGTTTTGCTTGACTGAAGTAGAATCGTTGAGTGGTTCATTTGCTACAGCCCCATCAGCTCCAAGATAATCAACTGACAGTTGAGTGGGAATACGATTATTTGATTTCGCATAAATACAATAACCGACCACTGGTATTTTTAAAATTTAGGTGCCGTCATATCGTCATTTCTCTAAAAGGCAAATGATAAGAATTGATCTCGAGATGCCATCTCTCAGTGAATGTTGAAATAATCGGGTTGTAGACATGCTTGTATAAGCACTATGCCAAAGTGTACAAACCAGAATTTTTAATTCTTCGAGCAACTGCACTGGCCATATCATATACACTCCATTATTTCAACTTTGATGGATGGAAAATGCATTTTTACTGGCCATTCTCCTACTGTCGTACGTATTGTGATGTTTATTTGATTAAGTGAACATAATAACCAACTTGTCTTATGATTATTCCATATAGCGAATGCAATATGGGACTCAAAACTTTTAAATAAAGAAGTATTAACTGGCACTGAATCCACAGGTTTGCTAGACGATGACACAGTTGAAGGATGAATGACTACTTGCAAGTCTGCTTCTTCGTTATGTGCATCATCATCATTTAGATTCCTCATCCGGACCACTGTCATATGCTCCTTCCTTAGAACCATCCCCTAAACCTTCTTCTACATTGTTACCTTCTTCTACATTCTGACCTTCTTCAACCACCGAATCTGTAACGATCTGTAATTTACCGTTCCTTTTTTAACAAAATTTCTATTAAATTCACACTCGACTAGATCTTAGAATTTAAAATTTTAATTTTAATTCATGATTCCCGCACCGGGTTTAAATTATTATAATTTAATTGGGTAGATAAAAAAATGAAACATTATACGATTTGTAATTCAACGTAGTAATTAGTTGGTAAAGTGTAACAGTGAAAATAATGATTTCTGGAATTTGATTATTTAACATAGAAATATTGTATAAATTTTATAATGAAAATTTCATCATCAGTTCGTCAAATTCCGAATTGGTTAGCTTCGTTTAAATCGATTTAAATGGTCGATTTAATGGTAGCGGCAACGGGTATTGCGTAAATAGTGAATTTTCACTTGAGCGTTAAACGATCAATTTCAATGTGTTATCGTGCTCGTATCAGCATACCGAACACAAATGTATTTTGTTTCATGTAACAGGACATTCGATTTTGAAATATACAGTGATTACGGTGTTTGTGAACGGTGTTTACCATTCGTTTCTAAACCATAAAAATTATTTAAATTGTGTGCGTACGGTCTACTTATGATACGTATAAAAAAAGAACTAAGCTAAAATACTTGAACCAAGTAAAAAGGAAATTTTTTTGACACATGAGACATTCATAATTAACTAACGCAACAAAATGGATAAAAGAAAGCCATTTGCATGGCAACGTGATATATGTTTTTGTTTGTGAATGATGTGCATAATTACATGAAACCAACTGGAATGAAACGATGCCATATATATATATATATATATATATATATATATATATATATATATACATACATACATACATACATACATACATACATATATGGGAAATTCTATAGAGATACAAAAAGTTGACACAAAATTAAACACACAAAATCTAGACCACTACATCTTCCCATGATTTGCACCTCTCATATAAAGACAAAAAATCCAACGGTCAGGATTCTGTGTTTAAAGTTGTGTGTTTTATTTTGTTTCCAATAGCCGCTTCCTATATATATAACTATATTTATATAACTATATATATGTATAACTATATATATATATATATATATATATATAACGAAACACTAACCAATAATAACCATCCTTTTCCTCTCTCCAATGGAGAGAAGAAAGGTGATCCATTGAGAAACCATGGAGTTTTCGGAAATAGAAACTCCAAAGCCACTTCCTTTTATCAGCATCCACTGCCGATGAGAAAATTCGTCGATTACTGAGAATCATATCCCCTTAATCGATGAAATCCTAACAAAAAATTCCTAAGTCTTCCGCAATATCAAAAGCCAATTGATATTTTGGAGATTTCATCAAAGTTCTTTCTTTCAGGATCAAGTCCAACCAAACCATTTGAATCTACATGTTTCTTCCATTCGATTATTATGGAGTTCTCTACTAGATCCAACACAAATCGCCAAGATCTACCAACATTGCATGAGCCCATTCTTCACAACATCGCTCTGTGAGACTCTTCCTGCTTCTTTACAGTGCAGTGGAGTCATTTGAATGTTTGGGTTAGATATACATTTATAATGGTTTATTTGTGTCTAGTGTTGGATTTCGAGTCTGCAGTTTTAAGAATTGATGGATATTTGTCTTCCCGAAATATAATCTTCTCCATTATGAAACAAATCGATGCATCTTATGATGTTATGAAACTGTTATTGAAAATTTGCGGACTAATTAAGGGTCTTAGATAATCAGTTTTGGAAATTAAATATGATGGATTGGTTTTGCTGTTAGTAGTACGATATTATTCCAGAGAAGTATGGGTAGAGTATTTTTTTCGAATCAGTAGTGGTTTGTTATGAATTTCTTCATTTGGAAAGTCAATCAGTGAATTTTTTTTTTTTGGAAAATCAGTTTGATGTTAATACAAGGATGCTGAAATTTAATATTGTCTCTAGCCTCCAAATTTTTACGAATCATACTGAAGCAGTTTACTTATTTGGAAGTTCCTCTTGCGTTTTTGGTTGGGATTTTTATTTGGTTTTCACTAGTGTTTCATCTGTAATCTGAAAATGAATTCATGAATATGATGTTGGAATGATATAGATTATAATTTGAAGAATTTACATGCGGTTTCTGTCTTTTTAACTGTCTGCATCTCACAAATAGAAAGGTGCTGATCACATGAAGTAGCTTGGGTCCAACAATGCTGAGAATAGGATGCTGGTTTGACAGATCATGCACCTTAAAGTGAAGTTATATGTGTGAAGTGAAGTGCACAAGATGTGCAGCAAGCGGGACGATGAAGATGACCTCATCATGTGTTTTATATAGAATAATCTTTATGTATTTTGTTTAAGTTTGTAGTTTGGTTTTTTCATATATGTTTTATTTCATTTGTCTTGTATTTTTAATTTTTAGCATACCAATTTTTGAAAAAAAAAAAAACAAGGAAAGGGAACAAATGCCTGGGACAAGTAGGAAGCAAACGCATGGGGCAAAATGTAACCTATTTGCATGGCACGTACATGTATATTTAGTTGAAACATGAACTAATTTTATGCCATATAAAGAAAAAGAGAAAGGGAAGCAATGCATGGATCAAATGGAATGCCAAATTTGCATGACAACGAGTGGATCAACAAGAATGTCGAATTTGCATGGTAACGCAACGTGTGCGCCCACACGTCAGGTGCCACATTGTAATAGTAGAGAGAGAGAGAAAGAAAGATTCGAAGTGCTGAAATAGTATAGTATGGACACCAAGGGCGGATCCAGCCAACTAGGTGAAGTGGGGCAAGATTTCAACAGACACAAAAAGGTGAAGCAATTTACCAGAAATCAGGCAAAGCAAATGCTCAGATAGGGCGTAGTTGTAAATTCAGATATGGCCAATCACTGATTTCTTGTATTTTATAATTACCTAGGTGAAATTCAGGTAGGGCATAGGCCGTAGCTGGCCTATGCCTGCATCCTCCCCTAATGACCACGATTTAAGGACTTCGACCTATTCTCTAGAAAATGTCCTAGCCCGTGTTTTGTCTGTACAAACTGTATTATGTAACCGTATATATTATCCTCCTTCCCCACTTTTTTCTATCCAACTCCTTACACCTTTCTGTAACAGCCGCCACCCATATGATAGGCTGTTGGCTTTAATATAGGCGAATGGACTGGCAAATAGTTTAAACAAATTGCTTGGTAGTGGCAAGTAAATAAAAAAAGGGATTTGGAATAAATTTTGTTTAGACTATAAAATATCTAGAATGTTTGTAGCAAACTAAAATCGTTGTCAACTCTTTATAAAAGACATTCAAGCAACTTGGGTTTATATCGTTTAGGCTTGCTACCGATATTATGATTAAAAATTGATACTATTATTATTTTCGAAAAGAAACAAAATGAAAAAGAAAAAAAAGGTATTGTGAATGCATATAAAGGGGTTCAACTTACTGAATGGGTAAATGCATGGAATAATTATTGTATACATGATTATTATTAAGCTGTAAAAGGGTTCAAGTTACGAAAGGCTTAGTGGTTATGCAGTTTTGAATGGGTGAATGCATGGAATAATTACTGAATGGGCGAATGCATATAAAGGGGTTCATGTTACAAATGTCTTAGTAGCTAAGCAATTTTGATCGACACGTAAAGATATATATATATATGTATGTATGTATGTATACACACACACACTATGTATGAATAATAGATTAAGTAGATGAAGGAGTGTAAAATGGTGACCTACGAGGTTTAACCAATAGATTGCCTAAATTTGGCTTTATAATTAATGATCATAAATGGGTCTTAAAGGTTTTTTTTTATAAAGTAAAATGGGTTTGCACGACATATATATCATTTTTTAGTTGATTGTTTGAAAATGTTTAAATAAGGAAATGTGATTCAAAAAAAAACTATAATCAACAAGTGGTATGTAACAAACGTTGAGTCATTAAAGAGACCAGTGATGGATATTGACGTACTCTCTATCAATCCCGTAACCACTTTGATAACCATGTATGCAGTGAATGATATCCAAATGTAGTGGCGGAATTGGCGAACGATTACTGGAATGAGTAAGAGAACAATTATGGATAGCCCTAACACTAGTGCCATAATTGGAATGACTAAAACAAGAGTCTACGTCTGGCCATTGAGGTTAGCTACCTCTAGCGACAAAAATTACTCGTATTACTATCGTGATTTTGAACTCGATGGGTGCACCCTTTTGTCAAATTCATAGTCGCAGTCGGCGATGGATAGGTTACGGTGAGCCAGAAAGGGTAACCGGTAGATTCCTGCCTTGGGTATTGACTCATGTGTCTTATCTTACTTATCCCTATACGAGCACATTACGATTTTGTTTTGAAAATTAAATGTGTTAAGGTGGATTAATGTAAAACCTTGATCTTATTAGCATATTTACTTTACTGCTAGACATTATCTATTATAGCGTTGTATTACTATATGTAAATAGTTTAACGGATCCTTAAGATATGAAAATAAAACCACATGATATCTCTTAAGTTATTATGTACTAATCTATTTATTGCATAAGGACGTTATGCCTGACTCGAGTATTGTGTTTTTTTCATTTTGTTCGGGTCAGCCTGAGTATTTCGGATTTAAAGAGCTTGGTGGAGACGAAGGCATTGCTAGAAACTCCATTTTGTTTCCTTCATTTTATCAGTTTAGTTGTTTGATTCTGTCAGCATGGACTTATTTTTGTTGGATCTAGATTAAACCTAGAGGGGGGGGGGTAAATAGGGTTTATCACAGTTTTTAACTGAATTAAAAATCTAACGAGATATATAATAATAAACAGAACACAGAATATAGCAGAAATAGAAATGCAGAAAATAAATCACACACAGATATACCCAGCTTCGGTAAAACCCTACCTACTGCTGCATTTCTAAGGTTTCTACTAGGTGATAGAACAGATCCCGCATACCAGACCATGTACACTCGCAAACCCTGCTCCTATTCTAACCCTACGGTCAAATCCCTAGACTGATCGATATCCCCTCGATCAGATTTCCCCTAGTTACGACCCCGTAAGCAGTAACCCAAGTTTTACAGACTCTGTCAACTGCCAGTTAAACACCTGACTAGTTTTCCCTGATTTTACAGAATTCTAGAAACAGTTTGATATGGTTTAAAAACAGAATAGAAAATACAAAACAAATTTAAAAAAATAAAAACCCTAGGAGATAAAGACTAAAAGGGTCATCCCCTTTCCACACTTCAAAGAATTAGGCCGGCCATTTTCTAATTTGTTCACCCCGTTCTTCCTTTCTCTGAGAAGTTAAAATGGCGGCAACGAAATCCACAACTAGGGTTTCTCTAAATCCCTAAATCACGATTGAATCTTCTGAAAAAAATTAGTCTCTGATGCTTGTAAACTTGCTGATGTTCTTGATCGATTTCTGGTATTCCTCTTTTCACGATTTGGGGATTGTTGCGATCGAAAAACTGTGAGTAATTTCTGGAAAATGTTTCTCTGATTTTTGCTCTTGATTGTGTTGTTAGTTTTCGATGCACTCTGCCAGTGATGAAATGGTGTTATGTATAGGGTATAGAAACCCTACGATTGAGCTCTGATTTCATGTTAATGGTTCAATCTGATTTTGTCTGGTTTGCGTGAGATGCTTGATTTCCCCTTTTGATTGAATCACCTTTTATGTCGATGTGTAATTTCTGGAAAATATAGTTTCCCCCTTTGTGTGGCTTGATTGAAAGTCGTGGACTTGTTGCCAAAAATAGATTTGTGAAATACTTAAAACCATGAAATCGATTCTTGCAAAAAAACTTTCTTGCCAAAAAAACAGATTGTCCAATACTGCAAACAAATGATTTCTTACCAGAAATAATTCTTTGATTGCACAGTTATTGGAATGCATTGAAATGTTTCTTAGTCCATCCATTCTTGCATGCTGGTTTTAACACTTGCCTTGAATCATTTATGGATATTTTCTTAGCCGAGAGTAGATGATTCTTATTTCAGGAAACCAATTTAAAATTAAATTGTGGTCCTTCGCTTGATTTCAGGAAAACAAATTGAGCTTGCCATATATGTTTTCTATCCTACTGAAACAAAAGATTTGTCCAATACTGGAAATAAAATAAGTCGTGAAAGCTGATTTCTTGTATGCTGAGCTTGAACATTTGCATTCCAGTTTTAAACAAAGTCTTTAAAAAAAGGCCATAAAAAATACTGTATATTTATCCATGCTCATCAATGATTCACTATGTACACGTTTCCTTGTGCACAATACCTTGCACTACTTTGCTGAAATGAATATGTTGTTTCATGTATTCCTTTGCGGCTACCTGTTTGTTCATTGATTTGCACATGAGTGCTGCTGTGCTTATTCATGCACCATCACCATTTGCATGCCATGCTGAACCAATTGCTTGATGTTGATCATATGCACTTGTACATGCGGTCCACACACAGATCACGCCACTGTCTTGGCTTTGTCCATTTTGGCACACTTTAGCTTGTATTTGAATGTATTCATGCATGTATTCTTGCTGATTTGCCTCATTACTTTGCTGTGTTTTGCGCCATGCTCGAGTTGTTCTCTTCCTGCTTTGAATTTGATGAACCAAAAACAGTTTTGTCCATTTTCCCAACTTTCTAAATATTGATTTCTTGCCAAAAGAAGTTTCTGGATAAACTGATTGCTCGCATTTCTTTCTCTGCTGAATTTCTGCTCCATGAACATAATTGAAAAAAAAACTGGACATATATTTAAACTGTTTTTCAATGCTTGTGTGTTGTGTTTCCATCTGCTACTCCATTTGAGTGCTGAAATCATGAACTTTGCATCATTGTGCTTGCTATATATATGAATCTGCATATGTCTACTTGAACCAGAGTTGCACCATGTTTGAAAACTATAGATCTTGCTTGTCCATATCTTGTGCCATCCACTCATGTTCATGCTGTGTGTCTTTCTGATCTTCTTGACCAATACATGAAATTGCTGCAAGTATCACATGTGTATTTGAGTCTCGACCACTTTGACACTATGTATACTCCTCTTTACTGACTTGTATCACTTGCACTGACACTTGCTTGGATACAATATTCTTGTGCCATGATACCATTGAAGAGCTGCTTGTTCTTGTAGTTTGTTCATGCATGCTTCATCCAGTCTGCACAATTATGCTTGATCTTGCTGTTTTGAACTTGCTGAATTCTTCACCTTGACATTTCTGACTTGGCTTTGTAGCTCGACCATTTATTTATTCTTGTTTCACTGAGTCGAGACGGTCCATTATGTCTACTCCTCAATTGCACACAGGATTGGCATGGCAGTGCACACGTGTATACATACACACGTGTGTATATGCAGCCATCCAGATGAGTTTCCCTGTCCCGGCATTCATATATATATATATATATATATATATATATATATATATGTGTGTGTGTGTGTGTATGTATGTTGTCTGCCTTATGGTATTTACAGTGTATCGCTGTGAATATCACAAGCTGTCTAGACACAGTCTGATAAATAAGATCGAGTCAGAAAAATGATGAGAAACACACTGAAATTCTGAGGCAAATAAAATTTTAAAATAAAATTTATATTGGCATATATTCAGTTTAAATTCTATTGCTGTGTACTGTGTGTGTGTTTCATGTGGCAGGTGAGCATGAAGATGATGACTGGACTGGCGGACAATAGTGAGCTGGACTGATAGTGAAGACTGGAAGGTAGAAGACAAAAGACAGTTTTGTCAGCTTGTAACTGAAAATGAAAAAGTAACTAAGTGAATGTATGACTGTATATTGAGTGTGAGTGTTGTAAAGAAGAACTGTGTACTGTAAATGAAATGTATATGCAATGTGATGTATTACTTAGATAAACAAATAGTGGAGTTACCAAATTGTACTGTTTAAATATTAAAATAAAATATTATATTTCAACAAAATACTGTGTAAATATTTGAAAAATTATACTAGTGTATTCTATTTAAATATAAATATCATACTCCTGTCTGTGATGAATATGAAACAGTACGATTACAAACACATTTAAAAGAATATATATTTGGTTGTTATCATCAAACAAAAATCATATAATTGTGTATACAACACCGTTATATACAACAATCTCCCCCTTTTGATGATGACAAACAAATATTAAGATTTTGAATCCAATGAATGTGTTTGACAGTGAAGAACCGAACTCCCCTATTTGAATGCTCCTCCTATAACAGAAACTCCCCCTATAACTGTGAATGAGTGAAAAGTTAAAAAAATATAAGAGATTTTTAATAGTAAAATATTTATAAAATATTCATAAATTAAAATCTCAACCCATTCTCCCCCTTTTGTTATCATCAAAAGGATACATAAGTTAAAATTTCGATGAAAAATGACTAAAATTTCAGCATAAGAGGAAGAGCGATCATCATAAATCTCAATCAGTCAAACAAAAATCATAATATTCTCAGGTGGCGTATTTAACATTTTAGAGAATGACGGATTTACGATGGATTTCATATATAATGGAGAGTGTTTTAAAAACAAATCATTTCCAATTATTTTCAAAAGATTTTTTTTATAAAAAGAGACTCAAAAACAGTGATGGATTTGGACTATAGTTAATAATTCAATTTAAGTGACAAAATCGAATAATCTTAAATCCCAATAGCTGTCAAACAACAAATCATAATACTTCATAAAATATTAACACACTTCATAGATTAGAGAAATGGATTGACAAGTTGGTTTTTATACGCCAAGGAGAATTTCAGATTAATTTCAATTTATAGCACATTATTTCCTTTTCTTTTATTTTTTATTTAAGAGCACACTGACCATGCATAACCAGAGCTTGGATTTTTAAATGAGGTTTGTCGCAGCTTAAATTATAAGTTGTCTCATAACCATGCATGACCAGAGCTTGGATTTTTAAATGAGGTTAGAGATGCACTTATGTACTAATTATATTTATTATTTTCAACTTTAAACGGAAAAGCTCCTCAGTATATAAAACCAATATGAATGATAGAAAAGTGGTAGGTACAGAAATGGACTGTGAAATAAATTTCTAAATTAATTATATTATGAAATATGATTAACTGTACCGAGATCATTGAAAATTTCAATTGTCACTAATTCTGAAAAAAAATAACATAACCACAATTCCATCACAAGTATTTTCACTATTTATTCAAAAAGATTCAAAAAAAAATTTAACTCTCCATATTAATATAAAATCATCACGGATGGCAGAAGGATGATAGGTAATGGAGATGGTCGTGAAATAATTGCCAGTTCAAAGATATTATAATAAATGTTCAACCATCATGAAAATATAAATAAAATCTCCTCTTGTTGTGAAATATAATGTAGTCACAATTCACCACAATTTCAAAATCTGATAATTATTTTGATGAATTATAAATACAGTTCAATTTTGATATTGATTTCAATTTCTGAATGGATAATTAATAAATAATTCTAAAATTGAAAATCAATTACAAGAGGAATATGCTGATCTATACACGACAAGAGGGAAAAATGTGTACAAGGCAAAAAGAGTGTGTGGATTTATACATGGTGAAGATTTGAATCTAAGTACAGATGGGTGAGACAAATATAAGGCACTTCTGATGCCACTTGGTGTCTCTATTAATGAGGATTATAATCACACTGGAGATAAACCAGGATTTCACAGACAAATTGAAAATCGATCGCAAAGCCCAAGCAGACAAGACTAGCAAATAAATTTCATCTATCATAGCAGTAGTCAAAAACAAGTAGTTATTTGAAAACCTTTTTTTTTTAAGACAGTATCATAGCAGCAAGTTGTATATACCAAAGCAAGCAGTCATCAAAGAATTTTTGAAAACAATCTCATAGCAACAAAAAAAATATCAAGTCAGACTTGTCAAGATGATGGTCACAAAAGATGATTCATGATCCAAAAATACAATTTATTTGAAATCACTTGAGAGAAAGATTAAATGAATCGATCACACCATATGAAGGAGTTATTAAGGTTTGAAGATTGTATACGCATAAGAAGAGTATATATGAATAAAATAAATCCAGAAATTCAAAACAGTTCAAATTCACATAGAAAAGGGGAGCGGGAAAATTCCCGTCCAGGGGTGTCAACCCCCCTACGGCAGATCTGGGCAGATTATTTCTACGCGAACGTGGACTATTTCTTTTACCAAATAAGTTTTTGAACACCTACAAATAAGCCTATAGAGCCTACCCTAAGTCTCATATTTCTAAGACAACGCAGAAGCTCTGCCATTCCTTTCCCTCCTTAAATCTATTCAGAAAATTAAAATTATTAGTTTAGGGAAAATTCTGAATCCAGATCTGAAGGAAAGGAACGTGTTTGTAAATGGGTGTTCAGATCTCTTATCGAAGTGAGGTAATTCCTAGATTAGGTCTATTTTCAGTTCTCTTCTCTTTCTTCCATTTTTCTTTTAGTAAAAATTATGAATCCATGGTTGTTAGGTTCTGAATCCAATTAGGAGAAAACCATGGAATGATAGATCTGGAGCAGATCCAGGATTTGGAAAGCATATGAGGTGAGTGGATTTAAGTTATATCATTTTAAATAATGATATATTATCGTTTAACATTCTCCATTATTATATGTGAATTTGCCAGAACAATTAAAATTGTTGTTATAACAAGTTGAGATATTAATATGAATGTGTTGGAAAATTCATATGTTGAATAGGTTAAAGTGTTGAAATGTTTAGATGTTGAAAAACAAACTTGCTAGAATACGAGTAGCGACTACTGTTGTTATAATTACATGATTCACTTGTGGCATATTATGTATTTGAATTATTAGATGTAGAATTGAGAAAATGACATGTTAACTTGTTAGATTTGAACAATTACCCGATTAAATGATTACATGTCAGGTTAGAATTAAATACGTGTTAAAAAGGACATGCGACAAAATATAGGCATAACGTGATGACATGTAAATTAGATTACAGTAAACATGTGAAAAGTATAATATGCCCAAAAATTTACAGTGAATAGGAAACTGTAACCGCGCTTAGACACGAGGTTAGATTACACTTGTGGTAGAAGTCTGCCCGGAACCGCTCGACATATCCAGCATCCACAAGTGGTAAATCTAATGTGAGGGGTCTAAGTGCATAAATAAAACATGTAATTGTGCTAAGACACGAGGTTAAGTCAACTTGTGGTAGAAGTCTGTCCGGACCCGCCCGACAAATCCAGCGTCCACAAGTGTAGGCTTAATGTGAGAGGTCTAAAGCATATATATATATATATATATGCACATGTATATATAACAAGATATGAATAAATGGCAATGATGGTAATTAATTGTTTAACTCGGAAAATAAGAAAGGAAGGGATGTAATGGACTGAGTTAGTGTGATGCGAAGGAAAAGTGATGTATTTCCCCAAATGACCTATTTTTGAGAATGTTATCGCAAGTAAGCCACAGTGAACAAAGTAAGAAAGAAAAATTACTTGCCACCACGGATTTGGATAGGAATACGTTATGAAAATAAATCACTGATTCCTTCTGTAAATCAAACTGATATGGTGCATGAAGCGTTTTCATTAATAAAATAAGGAACATATATTGCAGTGAATGAAGAATAACGCGTTACAACTGTAAATGGTTTGGAATAAATGGGGAATGATAATAACCTATTACAAATAAATTACATTAATGAGAATGTTGTATAATAGGTAGAATTGTCCTAGGGACAAGTGAAGATTATAACTTAGGTTATAATAAAATAGTAAGGAAATAAGATAACTGGTGAAATGAGATAAGTGGCACTTAATTGTAAATTAAGTAATTAGTAAATGGGGAAAATATGAAATCAATTATTTGTAATAAGTAGAGAAAATGGGGAAAGTTTATGAAATGTAATAAGTTGTACTTAATTATAAATTAAGTAATCTGTAAACTTGGAAATCTGAAATCTGTTGATAAGAATAACATGTTAAGACTTGTCCTAGGGACAAGGGGAAATTATAACATAGGTTATAATAAATGGAAATTAGACTTATTAGTGAACCTTAGTTAAGAGAACTAAGTTAATAAGTAAACAACGATAAATTGTAGTGACGGTGTAAAATGGAATTATGATTAAATGAGAAAGAATGAGGAAAACTTATGAAATGAAATAAGTTATATTTAATCATAAATAATGACTGACACGTTAAACAGAGAATATGTGAATTGAGATATATTTAATTACATATTAAGTACAACGTGTTATTGTAACGATGAAATCAAATAGGAATATAAAAGGATTATAGATTACAGACCTTGGATCACAATCTAGAGAATAACATGTTGTGGGCTTATTAACAAACTTAAATGGGTTAAGTTATATGACTGAAATTAAAAAGCAAGAGGAACTTGGTAACTTGAAAAGGAATTCAATATGAATGGGACTAACCAAGTTAAATGGAAACCCGATAAGGTAGAGAAAGTGCATAATTGAATGTTTAGACATAGTGTCTAATGACACATTTAAAACTGAGGCGCTTGGACCAGTCTGTACATTTGAGGATGAATAACCCAACGGGGTAAATCATCGTGGTGCCATAAGGCATTAGGGGAGCGAACATTCATCTGATCATTCTGTCGGCTTCGAAGGACTGGAAGGGGAAGCACGCGGCTTCCTGAGATATGTAAGGTGCTCCTGGTAGCCCTCTGTGCAGTGGTAGAGGTTTAGGCTGTTCCCGCAGAGGCTGGGTCTGCGCGTTACTACCAGGTGGGTGGGCCTTAACTGCAAAAGTAGCTCTGTAGTCAGAATGCTTTGACGTGGTGACACTAGGGTGATTCGGCGAGGTCAGGACCAACAGAGATAATAGATCGTCGGGTACCCGTCATCGGCAGCCAGTGGGATGCGAAAAGACTAGAGCTTAACCTAATAGACCCTTCACTTTTCACTATCGAGGTACGGTGGTTGAGGAGAGACACCAATTGGATGTTTAGATTGTTTGTTAGGGGCAGTCGCTTAGCTCTTGTAGTATTTACTAGTTGAGGGAGGACCCGAGGTGGGGCCATAGCCACCATGAGAAACAGACCCTAGGAATACCTGTATTTTGAGGCTCTTAAATATGGGCTTATACAAATATGGAAAAGCTCCCGACCGAGTTCCGTATTTCTTGTATAGCCCTGCCACGGAACCCAGTGCACATTATGTGCAGTTAAGGCATCGAATACGATTGACGATCGTATATAGGACAGTCTAGATACATGCATGTCGGCTCTGGGTGGTGTATCGTAGACTTGAGGGCATTACTCTGGTATGAAATTTGATTTGATCGACGGTGGAAGTCCGTACGCTTACGTAGCGTAGTAATGATAGATATATGCGGTATGTAACATTGTTATGTAGAGATTTGTACGTCACTCCAGCGTAAGATGAGGGACTGCATTCATTTCTGTGGCATTACCGTGGAGACCGTGCGAGTGGGGTACCATGGGGTGTACCTCAATATTGAGGGGTAGCTACAGATATACTGTATTAGGTTAATCCACTGGGAAGTAAATGGGTACGACGTGTGTGTAGGCCTTGAGTGCTGTTAACCCAAGTAACCTAACAAATAAGAAAATGTGATTGAACGGTATATGTAGGATTATCCAAAGTGTATAGTTTAAATCCTGTCACCAGAACTTGTGTTCTGACCCCCCCCCCCCCCCTCCTCATGACATACTCGCAGGTTAGATTTGTGGCAGAGACATGAGACATGATAGATTTGGATAATGGTTAGGCAGTATTATTAATACGGCAAGGCTATACTTAATTATGTTATATTTTGTCCATTCCGCTATGAGATATTTTCTTAGCTCTGACATATTTTAGTCTCTATCTTTTCTGTAGGATACCAAAGCAAACCAACACGAGTTTTGATAGATTAAATTTTGAAAAAAAATCGGTCTATCGGATTCGGATTGTTACATCTGGTATCAGAGCTTAGGTTTAGGATTCCTATATAGATAGCGAGTGAACGTATTTGTATTTTTTTTAAATATAAATATATTGTATATATACCTAGATCCATAGAGGAACCCACTAAATAGAAAGAGTATAAAATGGTAAGAAATGGGATGATTTTTTGTACACTAAAGGAATGAATATGGAAATCGGAGATCCTTGGGTAATTTGGGTGGAAAGTGTACAATGTACTTTGTATGGAAGGACGGTGAATCCCATATGATTAGTGCTTTGGGTTAGTGGGTTCGGCAGTAAAACCTTATAAGTTGGAGAAGGATAAAAAGAGAAAAATGGATAGGAATATATATGGTTGAGAGAATTGATGTTGGGAAGTGTCTAGAAAAGCCTAGAAAATCGGAAACCCGCTTTAAGTCTAACCCCATTGTTAACTTTTAAGAACTTGAAATTGTAAAAGTTTTGGGAAAAGGGTTTATGGTGTTTTCAAGTTTTAATCTTAATGGTCATAGTTTTAAAATATGTAAAGAAGTATATATTAGGTTTTAAAGTAAAATGGGGTATATTTTGGAAGCAATGATTTCTCATGAAAATTTTGTCTAAAGTAAAATTCTCTCAGTAAAATGTGCATGGTATAGAGCATGTATAGCTCGCTAGTTTTCTTGTTATATTACTTGGAAGGATTTAAAAGCAAAACTTGGAAAAAGTTGCATTTAGTTGAAAACTGGAATTTCCAGTAAAGAAAGTTTTGAAGTCTCTATTCTTTTGACAATCATTTTTGATAAATTGTTTTAACAAGAGAATTTTGTCGAGTGAACAATTAAGTCATAGAAATTAAGAATAGAGTAGATGTTTGCACCTTGAAGTAAGAGACTTAACCGACCTTATAGGCAAGAACAAGTTATAAACCCGATTGAGAAATAGTTGTCCTTGTCTACTCCAGTTTTTGTTATCTGAGAAAAAATGATGATTTACATTTTTTTAAGATGACTTGTTTTATGGTTTGGCAAAAGAAAGTTTTCATGAGGAAAATAAAGTTTTTACATTTTTAAATTTACGAAGAAAAAATAAAATGAAAAGGCCAAACCGTATTTTAAAAGTATGGAGTAGGTAAGGATTAGTGCCTAGGGAAGACGGGAAAAGTTTTGAGGCTACGAAGTAAATAGCCAGAATTATCTTGGAATAATGGTAAGTTCCCGTAAAGTGCATAATCATTGACAAGCCAAGGGTGTTGCTTAAAATAATTGTTGGTACATAGCTAGAATTAGTGGTGGCTACTAGATAGAAAAAGGGAAAGTAAGTGTTTGGATCTTGTTGCTAATTTTTATGTTAGGGGTAGAACCCATTACTACATTTCTATTGGGGTTGTTCCGTTATTTTGTTCTTGTTGGGTAGTTAGGATAACACCTAAACATGTCGTGGATCCCATGGTTTGGACTTTTCTATCTAAGGGGGACATAGTCCCGAGATTCTTGGCCTTTAGTAGTAGCTGTGTAGAGTGTCTGTTTTCCTGTTTTAGTTGAAAGACTAGAAGGCTTATTTGAAACACTACAAGACAATGTGCTTTTAGATGCACTACGTAGCAGCGTTTGAATTTTAAATGTATCCAGTTTATCAGTCTTACATGATTGCAGCGTTTTAGTATAGGCGGGCTTCGATTTTTCGTTCCTGCTTCTGCTATTTAGATTTCATTACTCGTCAGCGCCAAGACGAAATAAAAACGATAAAGAGAAAATTAAAGGGTCAAATTCCAAATCCTTCACTTAAGTCTCGACATCTGGAGCTCGAAGACGTCACCACCACTGCAAAATAAAGCAGATTGTTATTTACCAAATTTATAATCGATCCAAAATTCAATTCTTTTCCTTTCTCTACTTTAATACTGTTGTTCAATCCATTTTGGTACCCAATTATTTTCCTTTCCCTAAATCGAAATCGATTACTGGTGACTACATCTTGTGAGGCGAGGATGCTTGAGACAGCAGCAGACAAAACGAATCATACGGACATGAGTTCAAACAGGAATTGGAGATAGGAGATTCTTAAGAAGAATGGATATAGAGGTGATGAGGTGTAAGGTGGTCGATCATCAAGGGTTTAGGTCACTATAAGGGGCTGTGAGACCATGTTGCATGTTGTCTCAAAGAGGGTCGACGATTTTGTGGTCAAAGGCAAGCTTTTGGAGGATAGCTTTGGGACATGAATAGGAATCTTTCTTAGTTTCCTCCAGAGACATTTTTTTCATCGATAGCAAATAGGTTACCCACCATCCTTGAATTTTCAATCCTTTCCCTGTTATTGAAATTTGACAAACCAAATGAGGTGACATGGGTTTTGAGCATTTCTCTTTTGGGTTATGTTTAAGAGAAGAAGATCTCTTCAAACAAAAAGCCTATCTTCATCGGTGAAATATTGATAAAATTAGTGAAAAAATGGCATGTTATAAGAACAAGCAGGGAATTTATCGTTTTACTCATAAATTTTGATGCAAATTACAGAAAATGAAAAATTGGCATTTTCGGACTACATCATCAGAATCTCTTATTGAAAAGTATATTGTAATTTGATATTTGAATTTTCTTATAGTACTAATCTATATAAATTATGGATCCACACCCATAATTTTGCTAAAGTATGTCTGTTTAATGATTTCACAGTGGTTTTACTAGTGGAGTTTAGGTGGCATTTCTGACAAGTTTATAATTTATTAGAGGCGCCCTAGTGTACTTCAACTATTAAGATATGCATGTATGCACATTTGACATGTTAATTTTTGGCTAGTACGAGACTACTTCAAAGTCATAAGTGATTCTTATTCTACTTCACTGGGAAAACTATTTCCAATAGTGCAAAGCCTATAGGCATCCATGCATGCTTTGTTGATGCTTCTTGATCTTAGAGTAGTGGCACAAGAAAATAAAAAACAACTTTTAAGTTTTATGATGTCTGGACTATTTTAAGCATGTATGCCCATTGTTTAGAATTGTTTGAGGCAACATCTCTTTGGTAATCACATGTATGTATTGCAATGAAAGCTTAAGGCTACTAAGTTGGCCAGGTGAAGTTCTAAATTTTTTTGTTCAAGTATATTGCTATCAAATAAATTAAGGCATGGCATCTTCAGTGTTCAACAAGGTTTATTTATTCATCATGATAATCAGCAAACGCAACATAAAAAAGGATTTAGCTTTCCAACTAAACCAAGCTTTAATTGTTGAAAAAAAAGGTGACTAGAGAAAAAGCGACGGGTAAATGGGATGATTTAGGAGATTAGAACACAGAACACTGAATATCTCCGTAGAACTTTAAAGTGTAAAAAATTAAAAGAAAACAGTCTCCACATTACTGAACATAATGGAAATTCATTTGGCAATCAAGATGGTATAAAGGTTTGCTTTGTGGACTATTAGAAGAAGCTTTTAAGAAAAGATTGGGAGAAGTAAAATTTACTGCCTCTTAGTGATCTTAACTTACCAAGGATGTCAGATGATCAGGGCCTGAATATCATTGTTAACATATCAGAGGAGGAAATCACTTCGGTGTGGTTTTATCCATGGCATGAATGTTCAAGATAATATTATGTTATCTCGTGAAGTATATATGAATCTTTTGAGACCCTTTGTTTTCCGTGAGATGTCTCATGAAGATTTATCTAAAGAAGGCCTTCGATTCGATTCATTGGGCCACCATAATCCTTATGTTTAATAAGATGAATTTTCCTATGAGGTAAGCAACTGGATAATGACTTGTATTTTCTCAGTTTACTTAACCATAGGCATTAATAACCAAACCTATGGTTACTTCCCCAATAAGAGATGGCAATAATAAGGAGATCCCTTCTCTTTTTCACTGTTTGTCGCTGTAAAGTAAGTATTCACTTATATCTTTAATAACTCTGTCATTGTCAGGAATTTATATTGGATCCTTACTGTGAGAGACCAGCTATTACTTCTCTACTATTCTTAGATAACTTAATTATTTTTATTAAGCCTATTCAAGCTTCAATATTGCACATTCTTGGAGACTTACGGATATTTAGGGACTGTACTGGTATTACCATAAATCATTCTTAGTATCAGCTGGTTGTGGCAGGGATTCCATTTTATTATGTTAAGGGACTCCTTTCTATAACAGGGTAAGCAGAATACTCGTGGGTGCCATATAGATAGGTATTCCGCTCTTTAGACTTAAATCTATTTGATTGACCCTCTTTCGCGTATTTCATGCCTCGAAATTTCTCTCTCCTTTTAAACTTACATTTTCAATCAATCGTTAATGTACATATATTTCATGCCTCGAAATATCTACAAAAGTTAAACAATTTGAAACATTTTGACACAAAAGAAGAGGGAGGGACTATAAAGAAGCTACAGATGGAAGGGACACACACGCACATGCATCGTGCATGGCAATATGCTAGCGAATATAATGTTGGATCAGATAATAGATTGAACCCGAAGTTATAAATATGGTTTATTTTCCCTTCAAGTATGAGTGAAAAACACAACTGAGCTGAGCATAAATTAAGATAAATAGTAATATATCGATCGTGTATATATTCCAGGCAAAGTAGACATGGCCTCTGAATTATTATGGGTGAAAGAATGTTTAGGAAAGATTGATTTGTACTAATTTTTGGTATACTTATCATTCGCACTGTTTTAATTTACATATACTTAGTATTGCTTATCCATTCCATCTACTTGGTGACAATTGACATTGCAAGGATACAATAAAAAGCTAGAATTGTTATTTTAAGGATAGCCACGTGCAGAAGTTCATTCTTATTAATATGCTTGGATGAAGTCCTAAATTGTTTGATTTTTTGATAAATATATCAGGAAGATCATTCCATCTATTTGTATTTCCAAATCGCCTTTTCGTTTCTCAACTGATTTCACCATTTATAGATGAAATGCTTGCTATTTTGACTGATCTTGCTAAGACGAACAATGTTCCCTTTATAGGTTAGTAGATTTCAGCACTTTCTTTTGATCAAATTTAATAATATTGTGCTCTGAGATGTTGCTGCATTTGTTTTGCTTGAATATTAATGACTTTATTGCAGAATCTTACATCTTAGTCAGTAATTTTCTTGCTTTTTTAAAGCTTCAACACCTCTATGTTGAGAAGTTAGCCACAACATCAATTTTTTTTATATTTTTCTGTATAATATATCTTTTCAACAAAATGAATATGTATTTTGTAATGAATTTCTAGGATCATACATTAGTCTTCATACAAGGGATAGGAGAGTTGGGATGTGGAACCCTCCTTGTATACATATGTACCCGTGACTGTTCGTGCATGCATTTGTTCCCATGTTTAATGAAATGTAATTGTGCATTTTATAATTATCTGAAAAAGTGTTTCATTTTCTTTTATTCTAAAAGCTATTTAAATATTGACATTTCCAAATGTATACTTTCGGTTATAATTCACCATCATTTTCATACTTTTCATGATTAAATTATATACGCCGTTTAATTTCCAAATCATTTGTAATAAAATATTACTCAATGATGATTATTGTTATAAATATTTATTAGTGCCTTTATGCCAATCGAATTGAGGTTGGTGCATCCTAATAGTATAAATACAATTCGATACTCTCTTTTTACTTTTAATATTGGCTGCGAAATAATTTAGTTTTTATTATTTTAATCTACCACAACCTGATAGTTGATTTTAATCTTTCTCGTAATGAAACTAAATTCATTGTAATTGTTTTTATTGGATACCATGCATTTAATGAATTAATAAGTTTTCATGACACTTGATTAAATTTATGTATACTTTATCTTCTTACATAGAATCATAATGGATGGAAAGTGTAACAACTCGGAAATTCTGAGCCAGTTTAAAATTTTTATTTTGGCGAATTTAATGAATTTTGAATATTTAAAATGGATTATTTTTAATAATAACGATGGAAAATTTATTTTCGACGAAATTAAAACGAATAATTTTATTTTAATTATATAACGAGCCTGACATGGCGCTGCAGTACGAAAATTTCGATTTCAAATTTCAATTGAATATAAAGAATTCGTTTTAAATCAAAATTGAACGAAATAAGAAATATTTAAATCTGTTTGACGATATCTTTCTAATGAAGTCAAGAAACTGAGATTTCGCTGTAGAAGTCGGAAGATATGTCCAGTTTAAAATTCAGAAAAGTCGCTGTGGAATTAATATATTTTTTAATATATATATATAAAGGCCCTTGAAAATGGAAATTTTGCAAAGGACCTCGGTTTTCGATGAAACCACTTTTGTTGGATTCGCGATGTCAAATTATTGCTAGGTTTCAAAATTCATAATTTTCTGAGTCAATATGTGAGCATGGCGAGGTTAAACGTGTTTTAACAGTTTCAGTCAATTTCGATCGACCAGAAAACGGCTACTTTTCAAACGGTCTCAGAATTTGACGAAATTAGTTTTGTTAGGACCATATCGTCAATACGAAACTAGAAATAATTTTTCTGTAATTGTTCGAGTCCGTATGTGGCCCCTGTAAATTGAAATGTACGTTCAAATTAAATATATAAAGATTTATATTTTAAATTGAATGGAAACTGATCGTAACAATCGAACTGGCCTACGTGGCATATTCTAGGGTGTTCGGAATGGGGGTAATACGCTAGGGACAACAGTCGACGGGTTTGATTTCGAGTTCAAAATAAAAAGGTACTTTTTGAAGTTCAATAATTAAATAAAAAAATAAAAAATAACCCCACTCTCTCTCTCTATACACGTCAGCCCCCCCCCCCCCCACCCGTTATTTTCATTTTCCCCCTTTTCCTTCTTCAATCGGGAAAACCCGATTCTTCCTCCCCCAGATCTCGTCGCCGCCCTCCATCCGCCACCACCGCACCCTCCTCTTCCACCTCTGCTCCTCCGCCTCTTCTTCTCCTCCTCTCCTCAACTCTGTCACCCTCCTCTCGAACGACGCAGCCACACCGAGCCCACAAGAACCGCCGCACCCCCTCTTCTTCCACCAGACCTCGCGAGCCTCTCCGCGCCCCCCTCAGCACTCGTCCTCCCCCTCCTGTCGACGCGCAAGCACCTCCCCCCCTCTTCAAGCGCACCCCTCCCCTTTTCCACGTCCAGTCGATGGCAACGGCAGTCCTTTCTCTCGCTCCTCCTTCTAAGACCCTAGCCAATGTGAGTTTCCTCCTTTATCCTTCTTTGATTTAAAACTGACTTTTAATATGAGGAAAGTTTGAATTTTTATATGATAAGAAGGTTAAAAATATAATTTTTATATGATAGGAAGGTTAAAAATATAATTTTTATATGTGTAGTAAAGTAAAAATATAATTTTTAGTGAAGATAAAAATTCGATTTTTATAAAATGAAAGAATATACATGAAAGATATGATCTTTATTTGTTTAAAAATATGGTTTTCATATGCTTAGCACAATAAAAATTCGATTTTTATCTATGTAGAGTAGCGATCAAAATGTAATCTTTTCTATACATGTAGCAAATAAAAATGCGATTTTTATTTATTGTGAAGTTAAAAATATAAAAATATGATCTTTATTGTGAAGTGGACAATTAAAAATATGATTTTTAATGCGATAAAAATTCGATTTTTATATACATGAAGTGGAAATAAAAATTCGACCTTTATATTAGAAGTAGCGTTGTTAAAAATATAATTTTTAACATATACTTCGTGAAACAGACTGCGTTGGAAGAACGATGAAGATTTCCTACATATCAAGAGTCGTGGCATTTGGTTTAGCTCTCGGTGAGAACTTCTCACTTTAAATTTTATTTCCTAGTTAGAAATATATACTAGGATGCAGACGGTGTTTAGTTGCACCCGACACCATCGTCCACAGACCATGGACTTGTTTGTTTGGTTGTTTGGTGATTGATTAGAATATTTGTTGGAATATTGTGGTGTGAATAATGAAATTGATTTGATTGATGTGTGTATGGCATGAGCCATTACAAGACCGGGGGTAAGGCTAGGCCTTGTCCCGTTTCTAGTATCGTGCCGTTATGCCGCCGAAATTTTCTAAAATAAGTTAGAAAAATAAAAATATCATTTTATCGAATAAATGAATTGAATAGAAGTTCATGTGTTGAAATAAATATTTTATCGTTAAAAATATAATTTTTAACGTGTGTGTGAATAAAATAAATATTCATTTACAAATCATACGATTTGATTATGTACACTGATTTGACTGATATTGATTGGGACGATAAATTTTACACGTCGCCCAACTGCACAAATAAAATATGTGTTTGTTGATGTGAAACCCACACGGGTATTGGGATAATATTTGATGGACACTAGTCCCAATAATTAGTTGTGTGTCGATCGAGAGGTTGGCAGACAGTTGTGTTGTGCACTTTGGATGATGGTTGTTTATGTATCGTCGTTGTTATATACATTCGTTGTATTGAAATCCTTGATTGGGTCTCATTCCAATTTAGAAAATAAATTAAATTCATGTGTTGAATAAACAAAAATAGTCATGTGTTGACAGTACTCATTTGTTGAGAATAGTCATGTGTTGAAAATATTCATGTGTTGAATAAATTATATATTCATGTGTTGAATAAAAGAAAATTCATGTAATGAGTGAAATATTTTAAACGATAAAATTTACATCTTTATCATATATGAAATTAGAAACTGACTGGAAACGAGTTAAGATGAGTGGTTTCTTGGATATTGATCTGATGTTGGTTTCGGCCTTCGGGGTTAATATTTAGGGAATCGTTCTCTTACTAGTTTACGGTTAGAGTCTGATTAAGAATTAAACGATAAAAATCATAATTTTATAAAAATATTAAATAACAAAAATACTCATGTGTTGACGGTACTCATGTGTTAAGATTAGTCATGTGTTGAAATAAAATATATATATTCATGTGCTGAAGAAAATATTCATTTATTGAATATAATAACGATGTTATTGAAATATAAAGCAGTGTTGGTTAGATTTGCGCCATTTTGACGTGAACGATATTTATATCAATTTTGTTCAGATATTGAAAAAGAAGTGATTTCAAATTATAACATTTTGAAAATAATATCATTCATATATATATCGATGATATGGAATATTCGATTTTGATTTGAAATTGTATATGAAGTTGAAATCGCTTTGAAAACGAATTTAAAACGATTTATAAAAATATGTTTAGAATTGAAATCGATGAAATATATATAATTAATGTAATATATATATATATATATATATATTAAATGGCCTGAATAGAACGCGCCGCGCTGCGGCAGCTCGTGAATTTCGACCATTGACTTCGAATTAACGTTACGGGAGATCCGACCGTCAGATTATCCTGAAACCAAAACCGTTGGGTTCGTATCGAAAAGAGCTTTCCAATTAATATTAGAAATTTGAAATCTAACAGTTGGATTTGGAGATACATCCAAACCAAATTTAGAAAAGGTCGCTGTAAGTGCAGTTCGATGACCGTTATTGGAAATCGACTGTACGGGCCTTGATAAAATTATTAAAAATACCTATAATTTGTGTAAAATCAAAATATATGAATTGGAAAGAACTGGGATGAAAAATTCCCTATTTAGAAAGATAAAAATATATTTTTGTGGACTAATTATGAACTAGAATTAAAATCCAATATTTTTAAATAAATGAATTGGATTTGAAGTGATTTTAAAAATATTCAGAATTTGATATTGAATATAAGCCGATATGTTTTCTATTCAGAGCCTTGTATTTAATACCAAATAGGATTTTGGGTTTGTCGTGAATCGTGTTTTAAATAACGTTGGTTCTTTAACCCAGTTAAAGAATAAAACTAAGTGGAGTTTTAATAAATCTTTCATTAGATTGAAATGATCGAGAATGGAGTATCACCAGTTTTGCTCCAAGCAGTAGTTAAATCTTTAATTAGATTTGAACGTGAAATGGTAATTAATTTTACCGATAACACCGTGGTGTTAGATATGGGGTATTACCAGTTTTGCTCCATGGGATAAATAGGTTGGGATTGGAAAATAAAATAAATAATTACTTCGGTGTGGTTCGCTAATCCCGACTAGTTTGAAATGATATTCAAAGGAAGATTAAAGAATAAATTTCAAAGAATTTATCTTTGATAAAATTAATGGGAACCTTTCCCTAAGAATGTGAATTTTTGAATAAAGGAATATTCTGAATTGGAATGAGGCGTACGTTGTGTTTGTGTAACATTTGTTTATTATATACGTGGGTTATTTGGAAAGGCCGGGTTTATACCCATTCTGAATAACCGATTCGACGATAAGTCGAAGATGAAGACGGTGGTTAAAGACCGAGGGTCTTCACATCGTTTGGGTGATTACTGATGATCTTGATTGGGCTGTACACCCAAGAGGAGGGAATCAGTTGGTGATCGTCCAGACGTACTTAGAGATCGACGGATATGCGAGGAAAGTGCCTCCGGTTTCGTTCAGACCCAGAACGAACTTGTAAATGGATTGTGTGTCTGACATTGGATTTTATTCTGTGTGATTGATTTCTATTAAATATATATCTGTTTGGCGGCGGAGAATTTATTCTCTTGCTTAACGCCCTTCTCTGAGACGTACGAGCTTAGAGGTTATATAACGATACAATCGCATAGCGTGAATTACCTGTGTGGCATGCCTAAGTGGCAATTGATCAAGGCTTCTGTTGAAAAGCAGAGTCTTGTGGTTGATGATCAAAGCACGGCCTTTGTGGCATCGCTTTATGTAGCGTGGATTCGCGAGCCTCACACCCCGGTATGAGTCAAAAACGTGATACGGACCGTTGGGAGAGCACGACGTTTCTTTCTAGCTATGGTGGTGTCAGTGACTTACCAGCCCTGACATTTATATACTTTTCACCAGTGTGGTTGTTGGAATGAGGCGCCTCGATTTTAGGTCTGTTAGGACCGGGAAACGTGTGTTCAGGAATCATTAATCCTCGAAAGTAAGAGAGGACCGGCCCAACCGATTCCAAGGATCATAGTGGGGTCCTGAGACATTTGCTAGAGTGTCTCGAAATGGAGAGGAGCTTGCCCCTTGCCTCGACTCAAATGGAATCCAATTTCCAATACGTGATATTTCGATTTTATTTGTAAAGCCTAGTATGGAGACATAGTGGTATGGGGCACTATGCCATCTATGATTTACACTTATGATTGAAGTTGGTTTCTTCACTTACAGTAATAATAAAAGATGAAATTTCGCGTATAAAGCATTCTTTGCCTGTTATAAGGGAAAACCCTATCCTCCGGCTTGCGTTGCATTGTGTGATGGGACCTGGGTCTTATAACAGTTTCATTGTTCTTTATTTAGCATTGCGCTGTTTGTTTATGCACTGGTATTCTTGGGGTAAAAACCCGTTCCGTGTTATACGGCGTGGTCCCTTGATTTGTCGAACTTTAAAATAAAGATTAATAACTGTTTTAGTTCTCACACCAGTCACATGACTGACCTGGAGTTTATTGTTTTAACCTAAACTCTGGGTGCCCTTATTTTCCGCACGGGCAGCTAGTGGTTGGGTTTTGCAGATTTATATTCACAGGATCTTGGTTTATAGGTGAAGTGATATTCGGAAAGCTCTATATCCGTGTATTTCTTCCAGTTATGTTTTGTATTATTTTTCCGCTGCAGTATTGTATTTAAATCTCTGATATTTGTCAAATGTGCAATATTTATTCAAATCTGTAATATTCTTGTATTCTAATGGAATTGTTGTAATAAACAATGAAATGTTCTTCTGTCTGTGTTCCGATGTGTGTTGTTCTCAGAGAATCCGGGCTTTCCTTACCGGGGAAGTTACGGGTCCTTACAGTTGGTATCAGAGATCTGGTTTACAGAGCTCGAGAACAAGGCACATTAGAACCAAACGAAAGAATTCATCAGAAATTGGATCAGTAATATCCAATGAGAATGGCTCGTTAGAGATGGGATCAGCAGTATCCTAGAACGGGTCGAAGGAGTGTTATTTTTAAAAATAAAAGTGAAAACAAACTTTGTTTTGAAAATTTAAACCATTTTATACGTATTTGAATATTTATTTTATATTTGATTTGGACAATCCAATATATAAAGATTTTGTATATACGCCTTGCAAACGTGTATTCGAAGTTTTAATATACTGGATAGATATAGAATCACACTCTAGTCGCCCGGATATGATCCTAGTGATTAATCGATTATCATCAGTATTTATGTTCGAGTTTCGAAAGTGAGATATCTATATATTTCCATTAGGCTGGTGTGAGAATCAAAACTAGATAGGGCTTTTTTGTTGTGATTTGGCATCAAAAACATAATTTTTGACTACGTATTAAAATTTCGAATTTGAAACGTTAATCCACTAATTGATTGATGGTTGTGTTGTTTGATTTTTGGTTGATTAATTTAAATTTTAAACCATTATGTGAATGTGAGGTATATGTAGCCAAATTGAACCAAATATTGAACTGAATTGAAAACTGCTTGAATTTGCATACATGTGCATATATGTGTATTGAACAGGTCATAGCAAGGAGGCTAGAGAAGAGGAATAAAATTGTTTGCCCGACAAATAGGTACAAGTTTATTGTATTTCTTTGGATGATGATGATTTTATGAGCCGCTTGGCTTTTTCTTTTTCTTTTTGAGATCAGAAGGCCTGTATGGCGATTTTGGGATTTTCCAGGTGCTCCTGGGGCAGGGGAGGTTATGGCGAAATTTTTCGAAAATTTAGGGTGTTAGCCAAATTTTTGAAAAATTTGAAAGTTCTTAGAAACTGAAAAGTTGAAGAACTTAAGCCGTAATGAAAATATTGGAAGTTGAGTTGATTATTAAACACCTTCTAGCTTCGTTCCTTTTCGAGGATGAAAAGATTTTAAGTGGGGGAGATTGTAACAACCCGGAAATTCTGAGCCAGTTTAAAATTTTTATTTTGGCGAATTTAATGAATTTTGAATATTTAAAATGGATTATTTTAAATAATAACGACGGAAAATTTATTTTCGACGAAATTAAAACGAATAATTTTATTTTAATTATATAACGAGCCTGAAATTGCACTGCAGTTCGAAAATTTCGATTTCGAATTTCAATTGAATATATAGAATTTGTTTTAAATCAGAATTGAACGAAACAAGAAATATCTAAATCTGTTTGACGATATCTTTCTAACGAAGTCAAGAAACCGAGATTTCGCTTTAGAAGTTGGAAGATATGTCCAGTTTAAAATTCAGAAAAGTCGTTGTGGAATTTATATATATTTTAATATATATAAAGGCCTTTGAAAATGGAAATTTTGCAAACGACCTCGGTTTTCGACGAAACCACTTTTGTTGGATCCACGATGTCAAATTATTGCTAGGTTTCAAAATTCGTAATTTTCTGAGTCAATATGTGAGCGTGGCGAGGTTAAACGTGTTTTAACAGTTTCAGTCAATTTCGATTGACTAGAAAATGGCCATTTTTCAAACGGTCTCATAATTTGATGAAATTAGTTTTGTTAGGACCGTATCGTCAACACGAAGCCAGAAATAATTTTTCTGTAATTTTTCGAGTCCGTATGTGGCCCCGGTAAATTGAAATGTACGTTCAAATTGAATATATAAAGATTTATATTTTAAATTGAACGGAAACTGATCGTAACAATCAAATTGGCCTACGTGGCATATTCCAGGGTGTTCCGAATGGGGGTAATACGCTAGGGACGACAGTCGGTGGGTTTGATTTCGAGTTCAAAATAAAAAGATACTTTTTGAAGTTCAATAATAAAATAAAATAAAATAAAACCCCACTCTCTCTCTCTATAGACGTCAGCCACCTCCCCCCCCCCCCCCCCGTTATTTTCATTTTCCCCCTTTTCCTTCTTCAATCGGGAAAACTCGATTCTTCCTCCCGTAGATCTCGTCGCCGCCCACCATCCCGCCACCACCGCACCCTCTTCTTCCACATCTGCTCCTCTGCCTCTTCTTCTCCTCCTCTCCTCAACTCTGTCACCCTCCTCTCGAACGATGCAGCCACACCGAGCCCACAAGAACCGCCGCACCCCCTCTTCTTCCACCAGACCTCGCGAGCCTCTCCGCGCCCCCCTCAGCACTCATCCTCCCCCTCCCCCTCTTGCCGACGCGCAAGCACCCCCCTTCTTCGAGCGCACCCCTCCCCTTTTCCACGTCCGGTCGATGGCAACGGCAGTCCTTTCTCTCGCTCCTCCTTCTAAGACCCTAGCCAATGTGGGTTTCCTCCTTTATCCTTCTTTGATTTAAAACTGACTTTTAATATGAGGAAAGTTTGAATTTTTATATGATAGGAAGGTTAAAAATATAATTTTTATATGTGTAGTAAAGTAAAAATATAATTTTTAGTGAAGATAAAAATTCGATTTTTATAAACATGAAAGAATATACAGGAAAGATATGATCTTTATTTGTTTTAAAAATATGGTTTTCATATGCTTAGCACAATAAAAATTCGATTTTTATCTATGTAGAGTAGCGATAAGAATGTAATCTTTTCTATATATGTAGCAAATAAAAATGTGATTTTTATTTATTGTGAAGTGAACAATATAAAAATATGATCTTTATTGTGAAGTGAACAATTAAAAATATGATTTTTAATGCGATAAAAATTCGATATTTATATACATGAAGTGGAAATAAAAATTCGACCTTTATATAAGAAGTAGCGTTGTTAAAAATATAATTTTTAACATATACTTCGTGAAACAGACTGCGTTGAAAGAACGATGAAGATTTCCTACATATGAAGAGTCGTGGCGTTTGGTTTATCTCTCGGTGAGAACTTCTCACTTTAAATTTTATTTCCTAGTTAGAAATATATACTAGGATGCAGACGGTGTTTAGTAGCACCCGACACCATCGTCCACAGACCATGGACTTGTTTGTTTGGTTGTTTGGTGATTGATTAGAATATTTGTTGGAATTTTGTGGTGTGGATAATGAAATTGATTTGATTGATGTGTGTATGGCGTAGGCCATTACTAGACCGGGGGTAAGGCTAGGCCTTGTCCCGTTTCTAGTATCGTGCCGTTATGCCGCCGAAATTTTCTAAAATAAGTTAGAAAAATAAAAATATCATTTTATTGAATAAATGAACTGAATAGAAGTTCATGTGTTGAAATAAATATTTTATCGTTAAAAATATAATTTTTAACGTGTGTGTGAATAAAATAAATATTCATTTACAAATCAGACGATTTGTTTATGTACACTGATTTGACTGATATTGATTGGGACGATAAATTTTACACGTCGCCCAACTGTACAAATAAAATCTGTGTTTGTTGATGTGAAACCCCACACGGGTATTGGGATAATATTTTACGTACACTAGTCCCAATAATTAGTTGTGTGTTGATCGATAGGTTGACAGACAGTTGTATTGTGCACTTTGGATGATGGTTGTTTATGTATCGTTGCTGTTATATACATGAGTTGTATGGAAATCCATATAATTAACAGTATATGGTAATTGATTGGGTCTCATTCCAATTTAGAAAATAAATTAAATTCATGTGTTGAATAAACAAAAATAGTCATGTGTTGACAGTACTCATTTGTTGAGAATAGTCATGTGTTGAATAAATTATATATTCATGTGTTGAATAAAAGAAAATTCATGTGTTGAGTGAAATATTTTAAATGATAAAATTTACATCTTTATCATATATGAAATTAGAAACTGACTGGAAACGAGTTAAGATGAGTGGTTTCTTGGATATTGATCTGATGTTGGTTTTGGCCTTCGGGGTTAATATTTAGGGAATCGTTCTCTTACTAGTTTACGGTTAGAGTCTGATTAAGAATTAAACGATAAAAATCATAATTTTATAAAATATATTAAATAACAAAAATACTCATGTGTTGACGGTACTCATGTGTTGACGGTACTCATGTGTTGAAATAAAATATATATATTCATGTGTTGAAGAAAATATTCATTTGTTGAATATAATAACGATGTTATTGAAATATAAAGCCGTGTTAGTTAGATTTGCGCCATTTTGACGTGAACGATATTTATATTGATTTTGTTCGGATATTGAGAAAGAAGTGATTTCAAATTATAACGTTTTGAAAATAATATCATTTATATATATATATATATATATATATATATATTGATGATATGGAATATTCGATTTTGATTTGAAATTGAATATGAAGTTGAAATCGCTTTGAAAACGAATTTAAAACGATTTATAAAAATACGTTTAGAATTGAAATCGATGAAATATATATAATATATATTATATATATTAAATGGCCTGAATAGAACGCGCCGCGCTGCGGCCGTTCGTGAATTTCGACCATTGACTTCGAATTGACGTTACGGGAGATCCGACCGTCGGATTATCCTGAAACCGGAACCGTTTGGGTTCGTATCGAAAAGAGCTTTCCAATGAATATTAGAAATTTGAAATCTAACGGTTGGATTTGGAGATACGTCCAAATCAAATTTAGAAAAGGTCGCTATAAGAGCAGTTCGATGACCGTTATTGGTATGGGATAAATAGGTTGGGATTGGGAAATAAAATAAATAATTACTTCGGTGTGGTTCGCTAATCCCGACTGGTTTGAAATGATATTCAAAGGAAGATTAAAGAATAAATTTCAAAGAATTTATCTTTGATAAAATTAATGGGAACCTTTCCCTAAGAATGTGAATTTTTGAATAAAGGAATATTCTGAATTGGAATGAGACGTACGTTGTGTTTGTGTAACATTTGTTTATTATATACGTGGGTTATTTGGAAATGTCGGGTTTATGCCCATTCTGAATAACTGATTCGACGATAAGTCGAAGATGAAGACGGTGGTTGAAGACCGAGGGTCTTCACATCGTTTGGGTGATTACTGATGATCTTTATTGGGCTGTACACCCAAGAGGAGGGAATCAGTTGGTGATCGTCCAGACGTACTTGGAGATCGACGGATATGCGAGGAAAGTGCCTCCGGTTTCGTTCAGACCCAGAACGAACTTGTAAATGGACTGTGTGTTTGACATTGGATTTTATTATGTGTGATTGATTTCTATTAAATATATATCTGTTTGGTGGCGGAGAATTTATTCTCTTGCTTAACGCCCTTCTCTGAGACGTACGAGCTTAGAGGTTATATATCGATAGATATCAATCGCATAGCGTGAATTGCCTAAGTGGCATGCCTAAGTGGCAATTGATCAAGGCTTCTGTTGAAAAGCAGAGTCTTGTGGTTTATGATCAAAGCACGGCCTTTGTGGCATCGCTTTGTGTAGCGTGGATTCACGAGCCTCACACCCCGGTGTGAGTCAAAAACGGGATATGGACCGTTGGGAGAGCACGACGTTTCTTTCTAGCTATGGTGGTGTCAGTGACTTACCATCCCTGACACTTATATACTTTTCACCTGTGTGGTTGTTGGAATGAGGCGCCTCGATTTTAGGTCTGTTAGGACTGAGAAACGTGTGTTCAGGAATCACTAATCCTCGAAAGTAAGATAGGATCGGCCCAACCGATTCCAAGGATCATAGTGGGGTCCTGAGACATTTGCTAGAGTGTCTCGAAACGGAGAGGAGCTTGCCCCTTGCCTCGACTCAGATGGAATCCAATTTCCAATACGTGATATTTCGGTTTTATCTATAGAGCCTAGTATAGCGACATAGTGGTATGGGGCACTATGTCGTCTATGATTTATACTTATGATTGAAGTTGTTTTCTTCACTTATAGTAATAATAAAAGATGAAATTTCGCGTATGAAGCATTCTTTGCCTGTTATAAGGGAAAACCCTATCCTCCGGCTTGTGTTGCATTGTGTGATGGGACCTGGGTCTTATAACAGCTTCATTGTTCTTTATTTAGCATTGCGCTGTTTGTTTATGCACTGGTATTCTTGGGTAAAAACCCGTTCTGTTTTATACGGCGTGGTTCCTTGATTTACCGAACTTTAAAATAAAGATTAATAACTGTTTTAGTTCTCACACCAGTCACATGGCTAACCTGGAGTTTATTGTTTTAACCTAAACTCTGGGTGCCCTTATTTTCCGCATGGGCAGCTAGTGGTTGGGTTTTGCATATTTATATTCACAGGATCTTGGTTTATAGCTGAAGTGATATTCGGAAAGCTCTGTATCCGTGTATTTCTTCCAGTTATGTTTTGTATTATTTTTCCGCTGCAGTATTGTATTTAAATCTCTGATATTTGTCAAATGTGTAATATTTATTCATACTCTGTAATATTCTTGTATTCTGATGGAATTGTTGTAATAAACAATGAAATGTTCTTCTATCTGCGTTCTGATGCGTGTTGTTCTCAGAGAATCCGGGCTTTCCTTACCGGGGAAGTTACGGTCCTTACAGAAAGCTTTCAATTATCATTTGCACAGGGATACTTATCGAACATAAAAGCATATGTGATTTTACCGTGCAACAACTCTTCTTATTTTGTCGTTTAATATATGGAGACATTATATGTTTGCATTATGTACTCTTTTATTAGTTATGTGATGATATCCTGTAAATGTTTGCATTATATTTAATATGCAAATGGCAACTACAACTGATTCATTATTGTATCCACCAAAGTACCAGGCATGTTTTTATTACTTTTTAGGTGGAATATCCCATTCCTTAATATGATGGAACCTCGACATATTTTTTGGGTTTTGGTTCCAGCATGACAGTGCCCATGGACCAATGGATGGATATACCTCAAGGTAATTTGTTTGGCCTTCATTGTCATATGCACCTTTATGAAATACAAGTACAACTTTATGTTATATGGTGACAGCTCAATTCTGATGACGCGAATACGGTAGTTTGTTTGTTAATTAAGTTGTGGTTTGTGAGATCCACTCCAATATATGCAGGCATGGCATATTTTAGATGCTGACAGCTTGGGCAGACAGACCAGATATGATAACACAGTGTCCGATTGTACCTAGAAAAAGCTACACTTACAAATTCAACATTGTAGAACAAGGGGAACTCTTTGGTGGCACGCTCTTGTATCCACTCTATAAGCCACTATCTATGGTGCCTGTATCATTTTTGTAATGGACGCGATTTTCGATACCTTGAAAACCGTGTCATTATTGAAAGAATTAAGAGGATGGGATAGAAAAGATAGAACTAATAGAATAGAAGAAGAAGAAGATCATAACTGAACAGAATCAGAGTAAACACGAAACTCACAGCGGAATAAAATAAATGTATTATATAACATAACTTTGAAATACAAAACTGAATTTGTATATACATACCATATCAGAGTACAACTCATATACATCACAGCGGAAATAATAACTAGTAGTGGAGTCTCCTGCTTTGAGCTCCTCCAAGTGAATCTGCAAAATCCTGAAACACTTGACTGCCCGTACAAATTTGGGCACCCAAGAGTTTAGGGAAAACACAAACAAATAAACTCTGGGTCAGTCATGGGACTGGTGTGAGTAAATTCCAACCATACTGTTTAACTTTGAAAAACCTTACTATAACCCAAAATTTCTTTGATATCAAAACCAGTGATATTATGATAATGTCTAAACAAATAATTATACAAGTAGCAGAGTGCTTGCATCTCACGTTCCACATATATATAGTATAAAATCATAAACTGCATGGCGCTTATTGGAGATTGGATTTCAACAGACAAGGTATGGGAGCACCTTCTGAATAGTGTACTCTAGAAGGGATACACTCAGGGTTCAACAAGAACGTCTTGCAACCCGGCCACACATGACCGCTCACTCATTTAGCTTGAGTGTCGCGAATATATTGCCACCACGGTTGTAGGCCATCCAACCGTCATCCGAAGATACAGAATCGAAAAGAAGTATAAATATGAATTTTCTCTAGATCGGTGACAATACACCCTGCTTGGGGATGACCCAACTAGCCATGTTGCCTAGCCCAACTTCTGTCATTCCAGGTTGTGAGGCTAGAGGCTACGTCTATCTTCAGAACATCTGATCACCATTCACTTTGAAAGTCACATCATCAAATCCGTAATCACACATTGATTACACAAATGCACACTGGGTGTAAAATAAAGAGAAGTTACCTTCTCCCCACCAACTTGGTATATTCGTAAAATCAATGGCATGACCGTTGGAAATACTCTGTCAGACACTCATCCGTACAAGTTGTCCTGGGACTGGACAAACAGAAAACACCATTCTGGAAGTGGACGACCCTTGCATTTAACTCCGTCTTCAAATATCTTCAGCATAATATATTCGCAGCGCCTATGCCTATACGGAGTGGTTTCCGGATAACGTATCCAACCGGTCTCTCCATATCGACAACGATGGTCAAACACTTCGATAGTCGGTTATTTAACTATCGAAGTAAAACAAACATCCATTCTACTGTTCAACTAACACCACAAAATCACGGGCATTTTTATTTAACATTTATCTTTATTATTCGAATTTCCATATCCTACCAGATATTTCTCAAATCCCATTTTATCCTTTTTACACTTTCTTGGAAAAACAGTTCCAGTTATTATAAACTCTCTTCCATGTTCTAGAAAAATATACGTTATCAACGTTCGGAACATTTCCATTCCTTTCACGTTCTTATTTCCTATACTTGGATAATCTCCCTATTTATATTGGAAAATATTTCCAATTTCCTTTTAACCTTTTAATCGGCCCAACGTTCACTTTTAAACACTTATTCAGTTTAAAATGTGAATATCATTTCTATTCTAGAAATCTTAACCCTTTTATCAAATACTCTTTAATCAGGTAATAGCACCCTTATCTTATTTACTGAAATCACTTTCATACTTTTTACTCCTATCCCACTTTATAAACTCTGTCTCTAGTCAACTTCTTATCTAATCGATATCAAGCTTATAACTAAATACTGATCCTTATCCGATCAACGTTTATTTGTTTAAAGCTAAATGTTAATTATCTTGTCAGATTATACTTCCTAAAGATTATTTACTTTAATACATTCGACGTCGTCGAGTTAAAACTCCAAATCCTAACTGTTTAATTCTAATTGCATTTCGAACATCGAAATGCTGTCATCGTTTACTAACACGATTCTCCAATCTCTCTTTCTAAAACTGGTTCTATATTTTCTTACGACATCGTTATTTATCACTTCCGAATAAGTGGTTTTCACTTAAACTGTAGCATTTCCTAGGAAGTGCTGCCATATAAAAATCACGCTTGAGTTTGGTTAACAGCGTTAATCTATCGCTATGGTTCTAAACTTGTCATATGCTGTAATATTCTCCTTATAACTAATCTCAATATTACAGTCACACTTACCTTATCAACAGCGTTACTTTTACCGCTATAGTTCTAACTTGTCATACGCTGTAATATCCTATGTTATAACTATTCTCGACATAACAGTTACACTTAAGCCTAATCAATAGCGTTTATTTTATCGCTATGGTTCTAAACTTGCATATGCTGCCATATTTCTTTTATACTGATCTTGACATCTATTTCCGTCACAAAAATCTTGACATCTCTTTCCGTTACAAACTGATATCGTTCCTCGGTAATAGCGAAGCTGTTCAAGTTGGGGTATTCTATTTACCTCTCAGACCTTGATCGACAACGTTCTTACCTTAGAACCGATACAAGTCTGCATTCTAAATCCTTATTACTTATAATACCTATCAGATCGTATTTTCATGTTTATTTTTAACTATGGTTTTATAACACCATATCCTTACTTTAAAATCTCTGGTGTTTATGATTATTTATATTTCGCTTTCTCCATCCCACAGTTCTATTTATAACTTCTTAACCAAAAGGTAATTTAAATCTCATTAATTTGGATTAATTTATTTCTAATCTGTTTCATTTGATTAATTAAAGACCAATTAATCTAATAATCATTTTCCTAAATAACAGTTGATTAAATCAACTTCATTTCATCAGTAACTTCGTTAACTGATTCCAAATTACTTCTTAACATTAGATTAATATAATTAATCTAATAATATTTTCTAAATATAATTATCCAAATACTTAATCGTCGGATAATTTTGGCTTTATAAACTTTTTAAATATCGACAATCGTTTTTATTTATTTTATAAAAACGAACTTTAACATACTGGTTTATAATAGAACTTCTATTATAAATTTAAAACTTCACTTTAATTATAAAAATATAATTTTTATAATTAACTTCGTTGATTTGCCTGACGGCCAATCAACTTCAAAACGACGGGTTTTACGGTCGACTGTTATCACTTTCTAAATTGATATTGTTTATTGATTTATCTAAACAGATGTTGAATATTCGTTCAACATCAATATTCACATGGGGTTTTAAATATAATTCGGGTTCATACAAAACAACCAGTACATATAATTATCAAGGAATCCGGTCGGATTCCTCCAACCGGTTTCCGCATCCACAGATGTCAGTCAACACAATTTACACTAACTCTATACTAGGGGATATTCTAATCGATGGAATCAGTGTCTAATCGGTGAGGTGTACTTATGTAACGATATATAATATTCAATCAAATTAACTATAATCTACCTAATTGACCATCGCACAGCATTCAAACAACATTAAAATATAATTTAGAAAGATCAGAGTTAGTGATTTTACTCACCTTGGCGCGTTAACCGTTAAATAACGATTTGCGTCGGTACACCGGATCAGACGTTATAATTTCCGACGAACTTCCAATGGTTTCGAACCACTTCCAATCCACTCGGTTGCCTTTATTATATCAGTCCACTTCCACTTCCTCTTTCGCTGCCTCCTTTCCGTTCGATACTGTGAAAACTTGCCGCTTTCTCCCTCGACATCGCTCCAGCTCAACACGCGGTGCCTCAACTCCGTCCACGCAATATGAACCCGCTGTTCATAGTACTCTTCTTCCAAAATGTTTTTATCGCGTCTTGCTCCCGTTTAAACTTAACATTTTCAAAACGTTAGCTGCTTCGATCCACACCATTGCTTCACGAACCCCAATAATCCAAACACCGTTGTACGCTCTCGGTCATACTCGCACCATCCTTCAACTCGTCACGCACTACATAGAAGATCCGATAAACACACCTTGATTTTCTATCCTTCTTCTTTACTCCACAATGTATAGCGTGCATGGCACATTCCCTCACTGATGACTGCAGTATCTCCTTCAACACGTGCTCACCCCCATAACTCCACTCAGCGCCCTTCATCCACTCAGATCCTCCATCTCCTTTCTTCTTTTCATGCTTCAATAAACACATTCCCACTTCAAGGAAGAAACTGCACCATCCCATGTACATACACGGTGCCATGTACATTCTTTTGCATGCGCCAGCCTACATGTTGAAGCCTGCTGCGCTTTTATACAACAATGTTGCGTTCAATAACATACTGTGCACGTCTTCACACATGCGATACCCAGAGGACACGTTTTCGCACTCACCTATCAGATCCCACGCGTGCCAAGTCTCACGCATGCAACTCCTCATTTGTCACACGCTCCCAGTCTCCTCTTCACTCTCGCCGATTTCTTCTCTCCCTCATACCCAAGTACCTTAGTTTTCTTCACGTCCACCTCTTTTAACAACACACACACATTTTCCCCTGACCATAAATCCCACGTCAGTACCCCCTTCATTTCACAGTACCACCTCAACACTTCTCCTCTTATAAAAAACCAAACTCCACACGTTATCCCCTCACACAAGCTCACGTTACATGCAAGCATGCAAACAACAGTCACCACTCACTTCACATTTTCTCCAGTATGGTACTCCACGTTTTCCATTCGCCCATCACCTTTCTTTCACATCCACAACTGAATCCACCCATGCTTCATTCCATCGTCCACCGCATAACATTCTTCAAACCCCAAAACTCCACAGTTTGCCGACGTTCTTCCATAAAACCGAATGGATCTCGCTCGTCCACACCGTCCTTCATGCATCGCCATCTTTCCAATACTTCATGCAGCTCCTCCCAGTAACCATATTCAACAAATACCCACCTCAAAAATAATCACCACCCAAACATCCAAACTGACCCCATGCGCCAGCCTTTCTTTCCTCACATGAACTGTACGAACTCATCATATATTTTATTAGTGTTTAGATTTCATCAAGGGAGGTGTTCGGTTTTATACTTAGAATGGAGGCTGCGGGTTGTCTGTTTGGGAAGAAACATGAAATGGTTCGTCAGTTGACATGGAACGAGAAAGATGAGTTTATGGTTTTGATTTTCCAATGCATGAGAGGCTTCACTTTTATGTTGCCTGAAGAGGAAATGGCGAAAAGGTTTTGATGGGTATATCTATAGAACATGGTGCCTTCGTTGTTAAGAAATAGGTTGTACTGTAGGTTAGGTTACGGTATGGTTGTGATCCTCAGACGATATGGTTGTGATCTTCAGACGTGTTTGTGCACTGTATCAGATGGCAGTGTCTTGTATAAATCGTAGGGAGTGGTGATTTTAATGTAGCATGTACGTTTGGTAAGGCACATACAGGGAAAGTATGGTTTTTCATTTGTACAGATGTTAGTATAGGGTAGCTTGTTATCAAACTGTTTATGTGAAGGGATGGGAAAATGGGCTATACGAAAAGAAAATATAGGGTAGGTTTACTAATTTTCAAGGTGACTGTTGCAAACTCTACCCTAACGCATGTTCTTAGGCGGGTAGGAAAGTGACCATTCATGTATATTGGTTTTATATAATTTGATGGGATCGTGATGTGTAGGCATGTTTAATTCCCCACAAAACCTTGAACGAGCCATGTGTGTATATTTACTGGTTTAAGGTCAAATTATCCGTTATCTAAATTTTCGTTAATGTCGGAGCCGCTACAGACAGAAGTAAGATTACAGTCGTGTCCCGCGAGGTGCCACGATCCCAAAAATATAATAATACCGGTAGATTGACTCATTCTGTGAAATACCAAAATATCGATACAGGGTGCACATTACCCCAAATAAAAAGTTGCATATTTAATTAATTAAAAATTCTAAAAATTAAATTATTGCTGCGCCCCAAAAGAACCTTGTCCCGATTTGCACCAGATATCAAGTTATATTCAAATAACCGTTACGGTCGATATACGCTTCTACAGCGACTTTTTGAATATTTGATTTGGACGTATCTTGCAATATATTCGACGAAATCTTGGTTTTTCACTTCTGTTAGAAAGATACAGTTCAACAGATTTCAACGTTTCTCGTTTCAAAGAAATCCGATTCAAAACGAGTCCGGTATACTCAGTTGAAGTTCAGAACGTTAAATTACGAACTGCAGGGTCGTTCTGAGCTCGATTATAATTAATATATATTTATATACGTTCCACCTCGTTTTAATTAATATATAAATCCATTTATATTCTGAATTCAATATTTAAACTGATTTAAATATTCAAATTCAAACCGTTCAAATTGTGGGACGTTACAGTCCTTCCCCCTTAAAATAATTTCGTCCTCGAAATTGCTAAGATAGGGAAAATGCTACAATCTCTGTTGTAAATAGGTAAAAAATCTTTTTGGTTTACTTCATAATTTCAGTTTCAACTGAACTGATTTATTTCCAATTAAATATTAATTCTTCTTATTACCGAATATTTTTCGAAAATTCTGAAAATTTCTTAATATCTTAAATTTTCAGAGAATCTCGCCAGCATCTCCTCTGCACGGCTCACTTGGTACTACCACAACTTGCCTCTCTGGGCCGTCCCCAAATCCAAAGAAATTCAAACAGTCAAACGGCTTGCCAAACAGCCTCATCAAAATATCATACTCGTATATAAATGTGTACCTTCTCTGTTTGGCATTTAACTCCATCTCTACCATCTGCTATCAAACTAGCATATATCCAAACATTTACAATCATCCTTGGTTGATCTTCCATCAATCCATTCTCAAACCAATCCTCCGCTTTTACTAAGCCAAATTTTTATTTCGACTCCAATTCCATTACTGATTTATTTCTCAAATCAGTTATCTTCATCTCCAGATTTAAAATTCGATTCTTATTCTCCAAGAATCAATCTATTTTAATAACTCGAATCTCCAACATTTCTCTTTTACAATTTCCATTCTGGGTCGTTCCAAATTCAGTCCAATTTTGTTATCTTAGTTTAAGTTCTACTTTTACCATTTTAACTCCATAAGTTAAATTTTTATTTCAGAATTCAAATTCCTGGGATTTATTTCAAATTAGTTTGAAATCATATATAGTTCAAAACGTTTGAAATTCTGACGACTTGTTTCTCAAAACAATCCAAATCAAAATCTTTGGTAGTAATCTGTCACTTACCAGCTTGAAAATTACACTGATGATGCCATGGTTCATCATCAGAGTTACTTTCCAGCGATCGAAGTGAGTTCAATACTGTATTACTTTCAAAACTCATTTTAAACACTTTACTTTGAAATTTCATCAAAATATTCTTTCCAAAATGCTTGGAAAAACATCTTTGAATCCACCCAGGATCCTAAAATTCTGTATATTTAATTCAAAATTCTTTTGCAACTCTTTTCCAAATTTTTAGAGTTTTTTTTTTGTGTTTTCCCTAAACTCTTGGGTGCCCAAATTTGTACGGGCAGTCAAGTGTTTCAGGATTTTGCAGATTCACTTGGAGGAGCTCAAAGCAGGAGACTCCACTACTAGTTATTATTTCCGCTATGATGTATATGAGTTGTACTCTGATATGGTATGTATATACAAATTCAGTTTTGTATTTCAAAGTTATGTTATATAATACATTTATTTTATTCCGCTGTGAGTTTCGTGTTTACTCTGATTCTGTTCAGTTGTGATCTTCTTCTTCTTCTATTCTATTAGTTCTATCTTTTCTATCCAATCCTCTTAATTCTTTCAATAATGACACGGTTTTCAAGGTATCGAAAATCGCGTCCATTACAATTTTTCTATGCATGGGCATTCCTATCCTTTTCCAAAGCCATATGGTGAAGTCCCAATTGTATCAGGTATATGAATTGTCAAGTCTAATTATTAATGATACATACGTATTCGAATAGCTCTACATAAGAGTATGTTATATGTTGGTTGTTTTGATGTGTCTAGGAGAGTGGTAGAATGCAAATGTGGTGGATGTTGAAAATGAGGCTCTTTTGTCTGGTGGTGCAGCTAATATTTTAGACACATTCATGATCAATGGAAGACCTGGCGATCTATATAAATGCCCCAAACATGGTAATTAAAATACAGAATACTGATATTTTAGTATGTAACATAAAATTATCTCTAGCATTATTTATAGATGAGGTTAAGAGTTGTTAAGTTATAATAGTATAGTTCATAGCTAGGTGACAAATATTTTGCACGACGAGTATGATGAATTCAGATAGATTTTTTTTAATTAGAATATATGTGCTTACAATTTGAATCAAAAAACAGAAGGAAAAAAAGCACTGTATTGTTTTTTAAAACAATGGTGGAAGCCTGTATGGCTTAAGTATTGGGCTAAGCTAGCTCAGGCATTGTTGAGGTTTTAACAATGAACAATTTCGGACGTAAAGGTTTGATTAAATAAGCTGATTCACAAATAAAAATTTTGAACTTTAAGTATGCAATCAATATATTTTAGCTTGGTCAGTTTTAGTAAAAAGGAGATGGATTGAGGCTTTAAGCATCAGTATTAGAATATTTCATGATATGATAAAGCTTTTAGCTTATATATAAAAGGTTAGGAACTAAAATATTAAAATTGAAATCTGATTAGCAGAGATTTATCAAAGTAAGAAAGGATAAAATTGATTTTAAATAACATAAAATAATTGTGTTAAACATAGTACTACGATGGGCATGCATTATTCGGTGTATCATTTTGTTTAAGAAACCAAGAAAGATATTTATTTTATACATACTGTGTTGCCAATACAAGTCACGTTATTTTCTCTAGCAAAAGTTCTCCATAAAACTAGAGTCCCTGGTTTCTGATGATATAATAACTTTCGTTGCACAAAAAATAGGCATAAACTTTCTTCGACAAGTAAAATATGTGTAAATTTCTATGATAAGAAAAGTTTGTACGAACTTCATGTTTGTTAACTCAGTTTCAGAAAGTTTAGAGTTAGCACCCGTTACTTGTTCAGAAGAATCCAAGCTTAACAACTTTCCTGTTTGTAAAATTATTTTCTTGGCTTATATATGTTTTATTTTATTATCACTTGTTACTGAACTGTTAGATTAGATATGATCAGCTGAACATCGGTCAAAGCACACAAAAAGTACAAAAATGAATGCTTATCCATGTCAGAAACTCACGAGTTCCGATATCGCCATCTCATTGTATCAGTTTGTTTGATATAAAGTTCCATTTTGAAACTCCAAATTGGGAAGTATTATGCTCATACGTTTGAAAAATCACATCTGAAATCCGCGTTAGATTTTTTTTTGATAAAATGTTAACATTAGTCCAATGGCACATGTTCTACTGATATTAGCTCTTGAGTTTCACCATTTCTTAATTGCATAAGAACAATCTAGGCATTTACGACAATTTTCTTCTCTTTTAGGAATTATTTGTCATACTTACACTGCTTTTAAATTTCTGGGGCCATGTGCTAGCATTCAAATGTATTTTTTCATATAACTACTTTCGATCAATTAAGGGGTTTAGAACCTCAAAACAAGCTAAATCATTTAAAGTATTCCACATTAGATTTTCATCCCAAATGAATTTTAGCCAGAGTGTCCATGCACCAATCATAAAACCAATCAATGAAAAAAAAAAACAATGCGGACATGCAACTTAAATTTGCCTATAAATTGGTTTAATGCACCAAACCCCAAAGTTGTGGTTGGTTCTCTTACAAATTCATCCTAATTCGATCTTTTCTTCTTCACAAGCAAAAAGGAATTATTAATAACATGGAGGATAACCCCAGTATACTATATTCTCAAAGCTTTGGTATTCACGTATTAATTAATTTCTTCACCTTTTTCAATTTTCGTTTATTGTGCGATAGTTATAAATATCAAGATTATCAAGATTCAATGTAGATGAACATAGATTAAAAATTTCTTAAATTATTACCATAAACACCCAGATTCATTCACGTAAAACTGCACATTCTTGGCTTGTTTTTATTTCCAGCCTGGAACATGGTGGTATAGTTTGGTTCATTCCAACTATTAGAAAAGATAACCATGCAGTACGTGTCACATGACACCTGTTGAAGAGAACTACCTTTTTTCTAACTTCTTCTTCTTTAAATTCACACTGCTTTACATATTCTCATCTTTTCTTTTTTCATTTCATAGAGATATCTTGCAAACATGAAGGCATTGATTCTTATTGATGGTCTTGGTACTTGTTTGCGCCCATTAGCCCTCAGTGCCCATAAACCATTAGTCGATTTCGCTAACAAGCCAATGATCCTGCATCAGGTAATAATATATTCTTACAGATATACATATTGTATATATAGATTCTGTTGTTTTTTTATCTGAAGCTTGTGATGATCAGATTGCAGCCTTGAAAGAAGTTGAAGTTACTGAAGTTGTTCTTGCAATCAACTACATGCTAGAGGTTTGAATCTCGTATAATCTGTATTTCAGTATTTTCTTTCATGCTTCGATCCACATAATAAATTATCTAGATCTAAACATTTGGATGGTCAGATCATAATATTAAATGGTTCAGATCATAAAATATGGAGATGTATTCGGGTCTTATGATGGCATGTTGAATTTTTTTAGGTGATGCTGAAATTCTTGAATGATTTTAAGGAAAAGCTGAAAATAAAGATAACATGTTCTCATGAGATAGAGCCATTAGGCACAGCTGGGTCTCTTGCTTTAGCATGGGACAAGCGCATAGATGGATCTGGTGAACCTTTCTTTGTACTCAGCAGTGATGTGATTAGTGAATACCCTTTTGCTCAACTCGTTGACTTTCTCAAAGCGCATGGAAGAGAGGCAACTGTTCTTGTAACCGAGGTAAATTGCTCCAACAACTAATGGATTAGATCCTCTGCCCTATTTCAAAATCAGATAGATGTTTTCTAGTCATTTTAGGTTCCAAAGATTCTAGTATATTTTAGCAGTACCAGGGCATTTTAGTAGATTAAACATTCCTAACACAACAAATTCTTTAAAGTTGTTAAATCATGATCTGATTAAGTAACCAGAACATCCTTGCTCTAATTTTGACTTGAGTATGCTTACTTTTCTGGTCTATTTAGTGGTACAAAATAGACAAATTTTGCTATGGTTTAGTATCAATCATCCATGGTATTATTATAATTTAACAAATTCAGATGAACTTTTTTTTGTTTAACTAGACCAAAGACAATTATTAATCAGTGTAGATCAAATACAATTATTGATCAGTGTAGATATATTGCATTCAGAACCGCATGTCCATTAGTGTCTAGGCACTCATATTGCGTAAACTTCCATCACAAGTAGTTTTTTTTACAATACCAACTCTAACATGCTTGTGTATAGCAATATTAAATGTAAGCTCTAGCTGTAGAACTTGAAGCAGCTGCAAGAAGCAACCTAAAATCAGTGACTTCAGAGCTAGGAGGAAAATCTCTGATCATACTTTTGGATGATATCGATGTTAATCTGGCTGTAGAACTTGCTCTTTTTGCACTATTCTTTGATAAGGTCTGGCATGACCTAGACTTTATGTATTATAATATTATTTTGTTCATACTAGTTGTGTAGACTTGGTTGTAAATGGTTGTGGTATGTGGATTCGTCTATTTTAGCGAAATACTATTATTGAAATGATTATGAATATTACACTTGATTATGCGATCGATGTGTTTTTTTAATTATTTATATATGATGATTATCGATGTTGGTTTGAAAATGATTATTATGTGATTGATTATTTGTTTTAGTATTGCTATTATATATATAAGCTGAAATAAAATGCAACAAAAAACATATTGATTGGTTTTGGTAGGGTTTCTAAAACGCTACAAAAAATATTATAGTATCATAACGAAAATGCTACAGAAAATAAAAAAAGAAGATGGGAAGTACCACATTGGTTGCACTCTTAAGACGCTGCCAAAAAAATTTTGGTAGGATTATTGAAACGCTACAATATGTTCATTTTTTGTTGCGTTCATATAGTGCTACTAAAACTTTTGGACTTTTAGTTGCATGTCGTATTGCAGCGTTTATCGGAAAGCTACAAAAAGTTTTAGTAGTGTTTTTACAACGCTACGAAATGCCTATTCTAGTGTAGTGAAATTAAATCAGATGATTAAATAAGATAAGAAAAGAGAGATGGTACAACTAAAAAGGAAACAGCATATTCAATAAAGCAACAAACATGATAAATTATGAGAAAAGATGGATAAAGTTAAAATTTTCCAAGATAAGATGAAAAGGAAAGTCAGTAACAAAGAAAATTTTCTTATGTGGGCTGTGCTTGGATACGAAAATAGGGGAATCTTTACAAATGGTTACATCAAATCCAAGTACGGTTGGAAAAAGGTACATAAAAGAAAAGGGAAGATGTGAAATTTTCCGTTTTCCACCTTTTTGGAACATAAGAAATCGAATTTAGAAAATTAGATTTTTTTTTGAAATCCGAGAAATAAAGTTGGTTGGTAGGATTTTGGATGCAACAATTGGATGAACTACGCTCTTACTCAGTAAGAGTGTGGGAAAATTTGGACGAAAATGTATTTTGATTTTCAAAATATTGCATTCATATAGAACTGCCAGTATATTTAGGATGTGAGCATCATATTTTAAAAAGGATTTTTGAAAAACTTGCATACACTTAGGAGGCACCACTAAGGCATACATGTATTATTACATTGTATTTCACTTTGCACAAGTGCACAATGTTTGCAAAAATTGGATGCACACACGATGGATGTATGTTATACGAGGGATTATTGAATTCTTACCCTTATCAAAATTCGGGGACGAAATTTCCTAAGGGTGGGAGAATGTAACACCCCACACTTTTAACTCAAGATAATAAAATAAGAATAACTTAATCAAGTATTCATACTTAACTGAAACGGACTGCGCCATTGCGTTCATCTCGGAATTCTGGTCAAAATAGACACCTGGTTTGTAGTGTCCCAAAATCCGGTCCAATTTGAGCTGACTAAATAACACAAGTCCAACCCCAAATTGCACTGGAAATTCAAGAAACTAATAGAAAGAAGATAGAGGGTGAGGATAGATAAGATAGAACTATTAGAATAGAAGAAGAATAAGAGCATCATCATCCGAGTAACCACGAATCTCACATCGGAACGAATAAAATATAACATAACTTTTGAAATACAAACAGTATATGTATACAATAACATTGCAGAGTACAACACTTACAACAACAGCGGAAATAATAATAGCTATAGAATCTTGAAGCCTCCTGCTCCAAGCTCTCCAAGTCTATCTGTAAAATCCCGACTACTTGACTGCCCGTACAAAATTAGGCACCCAAGAGTTTAGGGAAAACAAACAAATAAACTCCGGGTCGGTCATGGGACTGGTATGAGTTAAACAGTTTAAACAGTTTGAACAAGTAAAAGATATCTCATAAGACCACGCCATATAACGGAACGGGTTTTACCCTTATGAGAATCCAAAATATCTTTATGTCAAAACCTTTTGATATTATAATAATGTCTATCAACCACAGTATAATAATCATCTAGCAAAAATGCTTTCATCTCACGTTCTACATATATAGTATGCAATCAAAACCGCAAGCACGTATTGGGTAATGGATTTCCAACTATGACAAGGTATGGAACCACCTTCCGATCAGTGTACTCTAGGAACGATACACTGGAGTTCAACAAGAACATCTTGTAACTCAGCCACACATGACCGACCACTCATTTTGCTTGAGTGTATCGAATGTATATCACCAACGGTTGGGATCAGCAACCGTTTTCCGTATATATACGAGACAGCATTGATAGATTAAAGAAGCAAATGAATATTCTCTAGATAGGTGATTATACACCCTACTTCGATGCGACCGACTTAGCCGCTGCCTGCCCGATTTTTGTCATTTCCCGGTTGTTGAGGTTTGAGTCTACGCTTTATCAGCACATCATTTTTACTTCGAATGTCACATCGTCAGATCCATCAGAATCACAAATTTGACTTTCACAACAATACATTATGTGTTAGCTAAAAGAAATTTCCTTCTCCGCTTCCACTCTTGGTACGGTTGGAGAAATCGGTGTATGTGATCTTTCTGGAAATACTCTGTCAGACCTTCTTCCATACAAATTGTCCTGGGACTGGACAAACCGAAGGCACTATTCAGTACATCCATCTTAGGCACTGTTATCTAAGACTTATACAACAGCCCTTGCATAAACTCCGTCTTTACGGTATTCAGCATACTTGATTCGCAACGCTTATGCCAATACGGAGTGGTTCTTTGGATAATAATCCAACCGGTCTCTCCATATTTACAACGTAAAATGGTCAAAAACTTCGATAGTCGGTGAGTTAACTATCAAAGAAAAATACGTGTGCAAACAACGATATTATTTCCAAATGGAAATTCTATCAATCAATCATCAATCATATATATATCTATATATATATATATATATATATATATCCCTACTTTCTATGTTTAGAAAATATACGTTAATACTGGAAAACATTCCCATAACTTATTTACTAAATTTACTTAACCACTTTACACTCGAACCGTAACCATTTCTTAATTTAAAACGCAGTTAATCAAGTTGGGGTATAGCTACCTCTCAGACCTTAACTGAACCACCTTTCAAATCTCGAAATAGATAAGATTCACCTTTTTAACTCTTTAACACTTCCTTACGAACCCTCGGATTCTATTTACGAACCCCCTTCTTTTACAAGTTTACGTCATTATAACAATGGTGTTATAATCTCCTGCATTCGAAATATATTATCTTTAATATGACTTTTATTTCCTAACTCGAATAATATAACAACTAATTTATTTACTCCTATTCGATTTACTCTAATCTATAACTCTTATTTGAATAACTCCAACCTAATAACTCTTACTGGATTAACTCTTATTCGAATAACTTATTCGAATAATTTATATTCGATTTGCTTACTTTCGAATACTTATATTCGATAATCTCTTTCTTCGAATAAATTTTATTCGATTTAACTCCTGTCAAATAACCAGATTCGATCAACTCACTTCGAATATTTCTGATTCGATTATCTCACTTCGAATATCTCTGATTCGATTAACTCATTACGAATATCTACTATTCGATTATCTCACTTCGAATATCTACTATTCGATTATCTCATTTCAACTCTATTCGAATAAACTAAATTCGATTAACTCCATTTGAATACTCTAATTCGATTTAACTCTAACTGATTTACATTAACTGGTTAACTCTAACTGGTTAATTCTAACTGATTATCTCTAACTGATTAACTCTAACTGGTTAACTTTAACTGGTTAACTCTAACTGGTTAACCCTACTAATTAGCTTTAACTAGTTAACTCTACTGATTTACTTTAACTAGTTGACTTTACTGATTAACTTTAACTAGTTAACTCCTTACGATTAGCTTAACTCAAAACGATTAACTTAACTCAAATCGATTAACTCTTCTTTGATTAACTTAATTCTAATCGATTAACTTAATTCTAATTGATTAACATAACTCTAATCGATCAACTCTACTTCGATCAACTAAATTTGATTAACTACTTTCTTTTAACTCCATTCGAATAACTAATATTCGATAACTCTTTTCGAATAACAAATATTGGATAACTCTTCTTGAATAACACTTATTCGATTAGCTCTTTTGCTTTATAAAGATTCCCTTTTTATAACGTTTATCCATTCAAAAAGATTTCCTTTTAACAGCGTTTATTCATTTATAAAGATTTACTTTTAGTAACGGTTCTTCACTTTATAAATGTTCTTTTAATAACGCTTCTCCACTTATAAGGATTTCCCTTTAATAACGTTTTCGTTGTCATAGCGGTTTCCTTTTTATAACATCCTATTTCCTTTATAAATGATTTCCTTCTTCAAACTCTATTTATTTTCTAAATAAATATCCCTTTTATCTTTTCTATTTATTTAATAAATATTTCCTATTTCAATCCCATTTGTTTTCTAAACAAATATTTTCTGTTTCAAATCTTATTATCTTATTTGTTTTCTAAACAAATGTTTATATTTCAATCTTATTTGTTTTCTAAACAAATGTTTATATTTCAATCTTATTTGTTTTCTAAGCAAATGTTTATATTTCAATCATATTTGTTTTCTAAACGAATATTTTCTGTTTCAAATCTTATTATCTTATTTGTTTTCTAAACAAATGTTTATATTTCAATCTTATTTGTTTTCTAAACAAATATCTCTTTTCATTTCTATTTATTTCCTAAATAAATAATCCTTTTACTTTTATTTATTCCCTAAATAAATAAACTCTTTTACTTTTATTTATTCCCTAAATAAATAAATTCTTTTACTTTTATTTATTTCCTAAATAAATAAATTCTTTTACTATTATTTATTTCCCAAATAAATACAAAATCCTTTTTATTCTATTTGTAAATATTTTACAAATATCTCTATTTCTATTCTATTTGTTTTTGCAAATATTTCCCTTTGTATTTGTTTTACAAATATATTTACTTTATATTTGTTTCACAAATATATTTCTTCTATATTTGTTTCACAAATATATTCCCTTTTTATTTCTTTGATTTTATAGCTCCTTCTATAAAATCCCTTTTCCTTTATATATAAAATCCATTGATTTTATATAAAGTAAATTATTTTCAAACTATACTTTGAAAATCCCCTTTCCTCATTCCCGTATTTCTTACTGTATTTAAAATATCGAATAACAGTGATCGATACCGTTCAAAACACATATAATCAACACAGATTATATATCACATCATACATCACAGTATATGAAACAAAACAGTATTTTATATAGTGAGGAACCCAGTTGGGTCCCTCCAACCTGTTCCCCTGCATCACAGATGTTAAACCATATAACTAACATCAACTTCATTTCAGTATGAAATGTTCTGGTAAACAACATCAATATATATATATATATAATTTCAACTAACTGACTAGCAGTTCAATCAACCAAAACAACACACAACAATCAACAGATAATTATCAGTCCTAAGCATACGTTATAAAAATATAACAGTTCAGAGTTGGTGAGTTTTACTCACCTTGTTCGTTATTGTTAAATAACGAATAACGATTTGTCCATTCTGATCAGTCAATTTATTTCGCCATAAATTTTTACGAACTCCAAAACATTCCAGACCAGTCTGCATGTTGTCGTTCCCGTCCATATGATCCTGTCGGATCTTGTTTTTGCCAAATTCTGATATCGTCTCCCCAAGTTATCGATATTATAAGTTGTACATATATTTTTACTTAAAAATAAAACTCCACTTAAATGTTCGGGCCTCACTAACCTTTCATGGCCCATTCACTCCCTTTATAGCCCATGACCGCATTAGTCTTCCTCCCCAATGTAATTCGCATCTTCCTGCTACTATTCTTCTTCCATTCGATCACTTGAAACCTTTCCAACTCCTTCTACTAACCATCAACTCTACAAAAAACCATACCATCAACTCCCCATCCTCTTCTCCATTCACCCATAGTCACAAAACCCAACTCGACACCATGTTGTCCTTATTTACTTCGATTATTTACTAACAACAAATAATTTCGCCTAACTAATTTATACAACCAAATTATATTAGGGAATAAACTTTACCTTCAACGTTTTCGAGCCCAAACCCTATTGTAAATGGCCACGCAACCAGTACCCACTGTAGTAACCATTGTCACTTCACAAACACCACCAAATTACTCAATTAGCTAAACTAACCATCCCCTAATCCTTCCAATAAACCACGTTAACCCCCCCGGCTCAATCGTTTCTTCCTTTGACTCCTTTATAACACAACAGTCCTTCAACATCACACTCCCTGATAAATACATACAAGCTTTCCTGACCAGACTCCTTCTTCACGCATGAAATCAAAAACCAAAGGCATCGTTCACTCCTTATTCACCAAATACAACTCAAAGTATCATTCTCCTCCTCTTGGTTGAACGACACAGGAATCCACTCCTGTTAACCCAATCTCACATCCTCAATACTTCTCTGACTCGCAAATCCCCTTCACGAAATCGAAATCCAACCACACCATCTTCCTGCTCTTCCACACTCGCATCTCCCCATACCCTCAAGGATTACTCCGAACTCCTCTTCCATGTTGCGTCGTCTTGGCCGTGAACTACAGGCATCGACATCTTCGAACAAGAAAAACCCCAAAACTTCTCCAGCGACCCTTACTCAATCTCCTCTATCCCACTGCTGAACTCCTCTTTGCGAATTGGTGCTCCAAAATCGAGTGTATGTAAAACCCTAGCTCGCTGAAATGAAACTGTGAGTCCGTAAACATCCACCGCATCCTCCAGACTTGTGCCAGTTTGAAGCGTTTGGCAAATGAAGACCATCGAGGCTGGTTTCAGCATTTTAGGAATTTGTCTTGATTTTCTTTCGATTTAAATGAGGATCGAAATCCTGTTTGGGATAAGAACACGGCGGCTACATTTGTGTTGACCGCAGAATGAATTAGGTCTTAGGAATTTATTTAAGGGTATTATTTATAGGCAAACTCCTTTCAGATATTTTCTTTGATTATATATGGTAAAGAGGTAGGGTACGTGTAGAAAGGATATTCAATCAAATATTGTTTTTATTTAATTCATGGAAGACTTATTTTAGGTTCCTAGTATTTTCTGCCGTGAGTTGTTCACATCAATCCTATCTGAGATCCTTACCTGCTAAGTAAAGAAGCACAACCTTCCTTCTACGCTAAGAAATAGTTTCTACTCTTATTTGATTCCTTTACTGATGTTAATGGTACGATGTTCGTGGTGTACGGACAAATAAACCAGGGTAGAACATACGTTAATTAGTTAAGTTGCATCATTGTGCAAATAAAAGGTTGCTCTTGTCTTTATGATCTACATCCATTCGGTCTATATCCACAAGCATGTGATAAATCAACGTAGAGTAGACCTAATATATATATATATATATATATATATATGTATATATATATATATATTACTTTTAATATTGGCAATTCAACTATTCTGGCTATTTCGATATTTATTATTTATTATTTATTATAAATATTAGTTTAATATTCAATATTATTTAATTCTGGTTCTCGATATCGCTAAATCAATATTAAATAATTAAATTAATTAATTATTCTATCTCAAAAATACGGGTCATTACATTCTTCCCCACTTAAAATAATTTCGCCCTCGAAATTGCTGAGGTAGAGGACGACCCTATCTACTGGGTAAATATTTATCGGTTTACCCCTTAACTTCAGTTTCAACTGAACCAATTAATATCGAATAAGGTATTAATTTATTTCGACTAACTAAAATTTTCAAAAATTCTGAAAATTTTCTAACGCTTAAATTTTTCGAAAAATTTCGCCACAACCTCCTTTGTACAGCCCTATCGGTAAAACTCCAACTCGCCTCTTTGGGCCATCTCCAACCCAAAAGAAAATCAAACAGCCAAGCGGCTTGCCAAATCGGCTCATAAATCACCAAACTCATATGAAATATAAACTTGTACCTTTTTGTCGGGTATATCATTTACCATTCCCATTGGTTATCAACTCACATATACCAATGTCATTTCAATCAATCTCCTGTCAGTTTTTATCCTCAAACTCAAACATTTGCTTATACTCAAGTCAAATTCCATTTCAAACTTAAGTACAATTCTTGATTCCAACTCTTTATAAAATCCATCAACTTACTCGATATTATCCCAATATAATTTCATATTATATTTAACCTTGTCCAAAGTTAATTCACATTTATTTATTCACTTTCAATATTTTAATCCATTTAACTTCATAAGCTAAGTTTTAATTCCAGAATTTAAATCCCTGGGTTATTTCAAATCAATTTGAAATCATAATACCAATTCAAAACATTTGAATTTCTAAACAACTTGTTTTCTCAAAACAATTCAAAAACAGAATCTTTGGTAGTAATCCGTCACTTAGCAACTCGAAAATGAACACTGATGATGTGGCCACACTCATCAGGGTTATTTCCCAGTTTATCGAAGTGAGTTCAATACTATAACACTTTCAATTTGAAAACAATTTCAAAATCTCCAAGGAACTTAAAATTTCCTTATTTTAATTCCTAATCCTGATTTAAATTCAGATTTAATTCATCTTATTTCATATACTTTACTTATATGAATCCTGATTAGTTATCTACAACTATTTCACCTTTTTATAATCTCTTTCGATTATACTAACAACCAATACACCCAATTATACTATGTTAAATTCAAAACATATCATGTTGGTTCATCGTATTCAAGTGTTTAGAAACCCCTATCGATATTGTAGTGCCCCACTATCGACCAGAATATATAAGCCACTCAACCAATAAAGCTCCACAATATAAAACAAATTTTTATATCAAATAACAAATACGTTCACTCGTATATATACACTCAACTCAATCTAGGATATTACTAATCCCATCTCTACTGAGTTACGCCACAGAGCCAAGGTATAACTTAACCTTAAGCTCTGATACCAATTGTAGTGTCCCGAAAATCCGGTCCAACTTGAGCTGACTAAATAACACAAGTCCAACCCCAAATTGCACTGGAAATTCAAGAAACTAATAGAAAGAAGATAGAGGGTGAGGATAGATAAGATAGAACTATTAGAATAGAAGAAGAAGAAGAACATCATCATCAGAGTAACCACGAATCTCACATCGGAACGAATAAAATATAACATAACTTTTGAAATACAAACAGTATATGTATACAATAACATTGCAGAGTACAACACTTACAACAACAGCGGAAATAATAATAGCTATAGAATCTTGAAGCCTTCTGCTCCAAGCTCTCCAAGACTATCTGTAAAATCCCGACTACTTGACTGCCCGTACAAAATTAGGCACCCAAGAGTTTAGGGAAAACAAACAAATAAACTCCGGGTCAGTCATGTGACTGGTATGAGTTAAACAGTTTAAACAGTTTGAACAAGTAAAAGATATCTCATAAGACCACGCCGTATAACGGAACGGGTTTTATCCTTATGAGAATCCAAAATATCTTTATATCAAAACCTTTTGATATTATAATAATGTCTATCAATCACAGTATAATAATCATCTAGCAGAAACGCTTTCATCTCACATTCTACATATATAGTATACAATCAAAACCGCAAGCACGTATTGGGTAATGGATTTCCAACTATGACAAGGTATGGAACCACCTTCCGATCAGTGTACTCTAGGAACGATACACTGGAGTTCAACAAGAACATCTTGTAACTCAGCCACACATGACCGACCACTCATTTTGCTTGAGTGTATCGAATGTATATCACCAACGGTTGGGATCAGCAACCGTTTTCTGTATATATATGAGACAGCATTGATAGATTAAAGAAGCAAATGAATATTCTCTAGATAGGTGATTATACACCCTACTTTGGTGCGACCGACTTAGCCGCTGCCTGCCCGATTTTTGTCATTTCCCGGTTGTTGAGGTTTGAGTCTACGCTTTATCAGCACATCATTTTTACTTCGAATGTCACATCGTCAGATCCATCAGAATCACAAATTTGACTTTCGCAACAATACATTATGTGTTAGCAAAAAGAAGTTTCCTTCTCCGCTTCCACTCTTGGTACGGTTGGAGAAATCAGTGTATGTGATCTTTTTGGAAATACTCTTTCAGACCTTCTTCCATACAAGTTGTCCTGGGACTGGACAAACCAAAGGCACTATTCAGTACATCCATCTTAGGCACTGTTATCTAAGACTTGTACAACAGCCTTGCATAAACTCCGTCTTCACGGTATTCAGCATACTTGATTCGCAACGCTTATGCCAATACGGAGTGGTTCTTTGGACAATAATCCATCCGGTCTCTCCATATTTACAACGTAAAATGGTCAAAAACTTCAATAGTCGGTGAGTTAACTATCAAAGAAAAATACGTGTGCAAACAACGATATTATTTCCAAATGGAAATTCTATCAATCAATCATCAATCATATATATCTATATATATATATCCATATTTTCTATGTTTAGAAAATATACGTTAATACTGGAAAACATTCCCATAACTTATTTACTAAATTTACTTAACCACTTTACACTCGAACCGTAACCATTTCTTAATTTAAAACGCAGTTAATCAAGTTGGGGTATAGCTACCTCTCATACCTTGACTGAACCACCTTTCAAATCTCGAAATAGATAAGATTCACCTTTTTAACTCTTTAACACTTCCTTACGAACCCTCGGATTCTATTTACGAACCCCCTTCTTTTATAAGTTTACGTGATTATAACAATGGTGTTATAATCTCCTGCATCCGAAATATATTATCTTTAATATGACTTTTATTTCCTAACTCGAATAATATAACAACTAATTTATTTACTCCTATTCGATTTACTCTAATCTATAACTCTTATTTGAATAACTCCAACCTAATAACTCTTACTGGATTAACTCTTATTCGAATAACTTATTCGAATAACTTATTCGAATAATTTATATTCGATTTGCTTTCTTTCAAATACTTATATTCGATAATCTCTTTCTTCGAATAAATCTTATTCGATTTAACTCCTATCGAATAACTAGATTCGATCAACTCACTTCGAATATTTCTGATTCGATTATCTCACTTCAAATATCTCTGATTCGATTAACTCATTTCGAATATCTACTATTCGATTATCTCACTTCGAATATCTACTATTAGATTATCTCATTTCAACTCTATTCGAATAAACTAAATTCGATTAATTCCATTTGAATACTATAATTCGATTTAACTCTAACTGATTTACTTTAACTGGTTAACTCTAACTGGTTAATTCTAACTGATTATCTCTAACTGATTAACTCTAACTGGTTAACTTTAACTGGTTAACTCTAACTGGTTAACCCTACTGATTAGCTTTAACTAGTTAATTCTACTGATTAACTTTAACTAGTTAACTCTACTGATTAACTTTAACTAGTTAACTCCTTACGATTAGCTTAACTCAAATTGATTTACTTAACTCAAATCGATTAACTCTTCTTTGATTAACTTAATTCTAATCGATTAACTTAATTCTAATCGATTAACTTAATTCTAATCGATTAACTTAACTCTAATCGATCAACTCTACTTCGATCAACTAACTTTGATTAACTCCTTTCGAATAAACTATATTCGATAACTCTTTTAACTCCATTCGAATAACTAATATTCGATAACTCTTTTCGAATAAAAAATATTCGATAACTCTTCTTGAATAACACTTATTCGATTAACTCTTTTGCTTTATAAAGATTCCCTTTTTATAACGTTTATCCATTCAAAAAGATTTCCTTTTAACAGCGTTTATTCATTTATAAAGATTTACTTTTAGTAATGGTTCTTCACTTTATAAATGTTCTTTTAATAACGCTTCTCCACTTATAAGGATTTCCCTTTAATAACGTTTTCGTTTTCATAGCGGTTTCCTTTTTATAACATCCTATTTCCTTTATAAATGATTTCCTTCTTCAAACTCTATTTATTTTCTACATAAATATCCCTTTTATCTTTTCTATTTATTTAATAAATATTTCCTATTTCAATCCCATTTGTTTTCTAAACAAATATTTTCTGTTTCAAATCTTATTATCTTATTTGTTTTCTAAACAAATGTTTATATTTCAATCTTATTTGTTTTCTAAACAAATGTTTATATTTCAATCTTATTTGTTTTCTAAGCAAATGTTTATATTTCAATCTTATTTGTTTTCTAAACGAATATTTTCTGTTTCAAATCTTATTATCTTATTTGTTTTCTAAACAAATATCTCTTTTCATTTCTATTGATTTCCTAAATAAATAACCCTTTTACTTTTATTTATTCCCTAAATAAATAAACTCTTTTACTTTTATTTATTCCCTAAATAAATAAATTCTTTTACTTTTATTTATTTCCCAAATAAATACAAAATCCTTTTTATTCTATTTGTAAATATTTTACAAATATCTCTATTTCTATTCTATTTGTTTTTGCAAATATTTCCCTTTGTATTTGTTTTACAAATATATTTACTTTATATTTGTTTCACAAATATATTTCTTCTATATTTGTTTCACAAATATATTCCCTTTTTATTTCTTTGATTTTATAGCTCCTTCTATAAAATCCCTTTTCCTTTATATATAAAATCAATTGATTTTATATAAAGTAATTTATTTTCAAACTATACTTTGAAAATCCCCTTTCCTCATTCCCGTATTTCTTACTGTATTTAAAATATCGAATAATAGTGATCGATACCGTTCAAAACACATATAATCAACACAGATTATGTATCACATCATACATCACAGTATATGAAACAAAACAGTATTTTATATATTGAGGAACCCAGTTGGGTCCCTCCAACCTGTTCCCCTGCATCACAGATGTTAAACCATATAACTAACATCAACTTCATTTCAGTATGAAATGTTCTGATAAACAACATCAATATATATATATATATATATATATAATTTCAACTAACTGACTAGCAGTTCAATCAACCAAAACAAAACACAGCAATCAATAGATAATTGTCAGTCCTAAGCATACGTTATAAAAATATAACAGTTCAGAGTTGGTGAGTTTTACTCACCTTGTTCGTTATTGTTAAATAACGAATAACGATTTGTCCATTCTGATCAGTCAATTTATTTCGCCATAAATTTTTACGAACTCCAAAACATTCCAGACCAGTCTGCATGTTGTCATTCCCGTCCATATGATCCTGTCGGATCTTGTTTTTGCCAAATTCTGATATCGTCTCCCCAAGTTATCGATATTATAAGTTGTACATATATTTTTACTTATAAATAAAACTCCACTTAAATGTTCGGGCCTCACTAACCTTTCATGGCCCATTCACTCCCTTTACAGCCCATGACCGCATTACTCTTCCTCCCCAATGTAATTCGCATCTTCCTGCTACTATTCTTCTTCCATTCGATCACTTGAAACCTTGCCAACTCCTTCTACTAACCATCAACTCCACAAAAAACCATACCATCAACTCCCCTTCCTCTTCTCCATTCACCCATAGTCACAAAACCCAACTCGACACCATGTTGTCCTTATTTACTTCGATTATTTACTAACAACAAATAATTTCTCCTAACTAATTTATACAACCAAATTATATAAGGGAATAAACTTTACCCTCAACGTTTTCGAGCCCAAACCCTATTGTAAATGGCCACGCAACCAGTACCCACTGTAGTGACCATTGTCACTTCACAAACACCACCAAATTACTCAATTAGCTAAACTAACCATCCCCTAATCCTTCCAATAAACCACGTTAACCCCCCCGGCTCAATCGTTTCTTCCTCTGACTCCTTTATAACACAACAGTCCTTCAACATCACACTCCCTGATAAATACATACAAGCTTTCCTGACCAGACTCCTTCTTCACGCATGAAATCAAAAACCAAAGGCATCGTTCACTCCTTATTCACCAAATACAACTCAAAGTATCATTCTCCTCCTCTTGGTTGAACGACATAGGAATCTTCTCCTGTTAACCCAATCTCACATCCTCAACACTTCTCTAACTCGCAAATCCCCTTCACGAAATCGAAATCCAACCACACCATCTTCCTGCTCTTCCACACTCGCATCTCCCCATACCCTCAAGGATAACTCCGAACTCCTCTTCCCTGTCGCGTCGTCTTGGCCGTGAACTACAGGCATCGACATCTTCGAACAAGAAAAACCCCAAAACTTCTCCAGCGACCCTTATTCGATCTCCTCTATCCCACTGCTGAACCCCTCTTTGCGAATTGGTGCTCCAAAATCGAGTGTATGTAAAACCCTAGCTCGCTGAAATGAAACTGTGAGTCCGTAAACATCCACCGCATCCTCCAGACTTGTGCCAGTTTGAAGCGTTTGGCAAATGAATACCATCGAGGCTGGTTTTAGCATTTTAGGAATTTGTCTTGATTTTCTTTCGATTTAAATGAGGATCGAAATCCTGTTTGGAATAAGAACACGGCGGTTACATTTGTGTTGACCGCAGAATGAATTAGGTCTTAGGAATTTACTTAAGGTTATTATTTATAGGCAAACTCCTTTCAGATATTTTCTTTGATTATATATGGTAAAGAGGTAGGGTACGTGTAGAAAGGATATTCAATCAAATATTGTTTTTATTTAATTCATGGAAGACTTATTTTAGGTTCCTAGTATTTTCTGCCGTGAGTTGTTCACATCAATCCTATCCGAGATCCTTACCTGCTAAGTAAAGAAGCACATCCTTCCTTCTACACTAAGAAATAGTTTCTACTCTTATTTGATTCCTTTACTGATGTTAATGGTACGATGTTCGTGGTGTACGGACAAATAAACCAGGGTAGAACATACGTTAATTAGTTAAGTTGCATCATTGTGCAAATAAAAGGTTGCTCTTGTCTTTATGATCTACATCCATTCGGTCTATATCCACAAGCATGTGATAAATCAACGTAGAGTAGACCTAATATATATATATATATATATGTGTGTGTATATATATATATTACTTTTAATATTGGCAATTCAACTATTCTGACTATTTCGATATTTATAATTTATTATTTATTATAAATATTAGTTTAATATTCAATATTATTTAATTCTGGTTCTCGATATCGCTAAATCAATATTAAATAATTAAATTAATTAATTATTCTATCTCAAAAATACGGGTCATTACATTCTTCCCCACTTAAAATAATTTCGCCCTCGAAATTGCTGAGGTAGAGGACGACACTATCTACTGGGTAAATATTTATCGGTTTACCCCTTAACTTCAGTTTCAACTGAACCAATTAATATCGACTAAGGTATTAATTTATTCCGAGTAAATAAAATTTTCAAAAATTCTGAAAATTTTCTAACGCTTAAATTTTTCGAAAAATTTCGCCACAACCTCCTTTGTACAGCCCTATCGGTAAAACTCCAACTCGCCTCTCTGGGCCATCTCCAACCCAAAAGAAAATCAAACAGCCAAGCGGCTTGCCAAATCGGCTCATAAATCACCAAACTCATATGAAATATAAACTTGTACCTTTTTGTCGGGTATATCATTTACCATTCCCATTGGTTATCAACTCACATATACCAATGTCATTTCAATCAATCTCCTGTCAGTTTTTATCCTCAAACTCAAACATTTGCTTATACTCGAGTCAAATTCCATTTCAAACTTAAGTACAATTCTTGATTCCAACTCTTTATAAAATCCATCAACTTACTCGATATTATCCCAGTATAATTTCATATTATATTTAACCTTGTCCAAAGTTAATTCACATTTATTTATTCACTTTCAATATTTTAATCCATTTAACTTCATAAGCTAAGTTTTAATTCCAGAATTTAAATCCCTGGGTTATTTCAAATAAATTTGAAATCATAATACCAATTCAAAACATTTGAATTTCTAAACAACTTGTTTTCTCAAAACAATTCAAAAACAGAATCTTTGGTAGTAATCCGTCACTTAGCAACTCGAAAATGAACACTAATGATGTGGCCACATTCATCAGGGTTATTTCCCAGTTTATCGAAGTGAGTTCAATACTATAACACTTTCAATTTGAAAACAATTTCAAAATCTCCCAGGAACTTAAAATTTCCTTATTTTAATTCCTAATCCTGATTTAAATTCAGATTTAATTCATCTTATTTCATATACTTTACTTATATGAATCCTGATTAGTTATCTACAACTATTTCACCTTTTTATAATCTCTTTCGATTATACTAACAACCAATACACCCAATTATACTATGTTAAATTCAAAACATATCATGTTGGTTCATCGTATTCGAGTGTTTAGAAACCCCTATCGATATTGTAGTGCCCCACTATCGACCAGAATTTATAAGCCACTCAACCAATAAAGCTCCACAATATAAAACAAATTTTTATATCAAATAACAAATACGTTCACTCGTATATATACACTCAACTCAATCTAGGATATTACTAATCCCATCTCTACTGAGTTACGCCACAGAGCCAAGGTATAACTTAACCTTAAGCTCTGATACCAATTGTAGTGTCCCGAAAATCCGGTCCAACTTGAGCTGACTAAATAACACAAGTCCAACCCCAAATTGCACTGGAAATTCAAGAAACTAATAGAAAGAAGATAGAGGGTGAGGATAGATAAGATAGAACTATTAGAATAGAAGAAGAAGAAGAACATCATCATCAGAGTAACCACGAATCTCACATCGGAACGAATAAAATATAACATAACTTTTGAAATACAAACAGTATATGTATACAATAACATTGCAGAGTACAACACTTACAACAACAGCGGAAATAATAATAGCTATAGAATCTTGAAGCCTCCTGCTCCAAGCTCTCCAAGTCTATCTGTAAAATCCCGACTACTTGACTGCCCGTACAAAATTAGGCACCCAAGAGTTTAGGGAAAACAAACAAATAAACTCCGGGTCAGTCATGGGACTGGTATGAGTTAAACAGTTTAAACAGTTTGAACAAGTAAAAGATATCTCATAAGACCACGCCGTATAACGGAACGGGTTTTACCCTTATGAGAATCCAAAATATCTTTATATTAAAACCTTTTGATATTATAATAATGTCTATCAATCACAGTATAATAATCATGTAGCAGAAACGCTTTCATCTCACATTCTACATATATAGTATACAATCAAAACCGCAAGCACGTATTGGGTAATGGATTTCCAACTATGACAAGGTATGGAACCACCTTCCGATCAGTGTACTCTAGGAACGATACACTGGAGTTCAACAAGAACATCTTGTAACTCAGCCACACATGACCGACCACTCATTTTGCTTGAGTGTATCGAATGTATATCACCAACGGTTGGGATCAACAACCGTTTTCCGTATATATACGAGACAGCATTGATAGATTAAAGAAGCAAATGAATATTCTCTAGATAGGTGATTATACACCCTACTTCGGTGCGACCGACTTAGCCGCTGCCTGCCCGATTTTTGTCATTTCCCGGTTGTTGAGGTTTGAGTCTACGCTTTATCAGCACATCATTTTTACTTCGAATGTCACATCGTCAGATCCATCAGAATCACAAATTTGACTTTCGCAACAATACATTATGTGTTAGCTAAAAGACGTTTCCTTCTCCGCTTCCACTCTTGGTACGGTTGGAGAAATCAGTGTATGTGATCTTTCTGGAAATACTCTGTCAGTCCTTCTTCCATACAAGTTGTCCCGGGACTGGACAAACCGAAGGCACTATTCAGTACATCCATCTTAGGCACTGTTATCTAAGAAATATACAACAGCCCTTGCATAAACTCCGTCTTCACGGTATTCAGCATACTTGATTCGCAACGCTTATGCCAATACGGAGTGGTTCTTTGGATAATAATCCAACCGGTCTCTCCATATTTACAACGTAAAATGGTCAAAAACTTCGATAGTCGGTGAGTTAACTATCAAAGAAAAATACGTGTGCAAACAACGATATTATTTCCAAATGAAAATTCTATCAATCAATCATCAATCATATATATCTATATATATATATATCCTTATTTTCTATGTTTAGAAAATATACGTTAATACTGGAAAACATTCCTATAACTTATTTTCTAAATTTACTTAACCACTTTACACTCGAACCGTAACCATTTCTTAATTTAAAACGCAGTTAATCAAGTTGGGGTATAGCTACCTCTCAGACCTTAACTGAACCACCTTTCAAATCTCGAAATAGATAAGATTCACCTTTTTAACTCTTTAACACTTCCTTACGAACCCTCGGATTCTATTTACGAACCCCCTTCTTTTATAAGTTTGCGTGATTATAACAATGGTGTTATAATCTCCTGCATCCGAAATATATTATCTTTAATATGACTTTTATTTCCTAACTCGAATAATATAACAACTAATTTATTTACTCCTATTCGATTTACTCTAATCTATAACTCTTATTTGAATAACTCCAACCTAATAACTCTTACTGGATTAACTCTTATTCGAATAACTTATTCGAATAATTTATATTTGATTTGCTTACTTTCAAATACTTATATTCGATAATCTCTTTCTTCGAATAAATCTTATTCGATTTAACTCCTGTCGAATAACTAGATTCGATCAACTCACTTCGAATATTTCTGATTCGATTATCTCACTTCGAATATCTCTGATTCGATTAACTCATTTCGAATATCTACTATTCGATTATCTCACTTCGAATATCTACTATTCGATTATCTCATTTCAACTCTATTCGAATAAACTAAATTCGATTAACTCCATTTGAATACTCTAATTCGATTTAACTCTAACTGATTTACTTTAACTGGTTAACTCTAACTGGTTAATTCTAACTGATTATCTCTAACTGATTAACTCTAACTGGTTAACTTTAACTGGTTAACTCTAACTGGTTAACCCTACTGATTAGCTTTAACTAGTTAATTCTACTGATTAACTTTAACTAGTTAACTCTACTGATTAACTTTAACTAGTTAACTCCTTACGATTAGCTTAACTCAAATCGATTTACTTAACTCAAATCGATTAACTCTTCTTTGATTAACTTAATTCTAATCGATTAACTTAATTCTAATGGATTAACTTAACTCTAATCGATCAACTCTACTTCGATCAACTAACTTTGATTAACTCCTTTCGAATAAACTATATTCGATAACTCTTTTAACTCCATTCGAATAACTAATATTCAATAACTCTTTTCGAATAAAAAATATTCGATAACTCTTCTTGAATAACACTTATTCGATTAACTCTTTTGCTTTATAAAGATTCCCTTTTTATAACGTTTATCCATTCAAAAAGATTTCCTTTTAACAGCGTTTATTCATTTATAAAGATTTACTTTTAGTAATGGTTCTTCACTTTATAAATGTTCTTTTAATAACGCTTCTCCACCTATAAGGATTTCCCTTTAATAACGTTTTCGTTTTCATAGCGGTTTCCTTTTTATAACATCCTATTTCCTTTATAAATGATTTCCTACTTCAAACTCTATTTATTTTCTAAATAAATATCCCTTTTATCTTTTCTGTTTATTTAATAAATATTTCCTATTTCAATCCCATTTGTTTTCTAAACAAATATTTTCTATTTCAAATCTTATTTTCTTATTTGTTTTCTAAAAAAATGTTTATATTTCAATCTTATTTGTTTTCTAAACAAATGTTTATATTTCAATCTTATTTGTTTTCTAAACGAATATTTTCTGTTTCAAATCTTATCATCTTATATGTTTTCTAAACAAATGTTTATATTTCAATCTTATTTGTTTTCTAAACAAATATCTCTTTTCATTTCTATTTATTTCCTAAATAAATAACCCTTTTACTTTTATTTATTCCCTAAATAAATAAACTCTTTTACTTTTATTTATTTCCCAAATAAATAAATTCTTTTACTTTTATTTATTTCCCAAATAAATACAAAATCCTTTTTATTCTATTTATAAATATTTTACAAATATCCCTATTTCTATTCTATTTGTTTTTGCAAATATTTCCCTTTGTATTTTTTTACAAATATATTTACTTTATATTTGTTTCACAAATATATTTCTTCTATATTTGTTTCACAAATATATTCCCTTTTTATTTCTTTGATTTTATAACTCCTTCTATAAAATCCCTTTTCCTTTATATATAAATTCCATTTATTTTATATAAAGTAATTTATTTTCAAACTATACTTTGAACATCCCCTTTCCTCATTCCCGTATTTCTTACTGTATTTAAAATATCAAATAACAGTGATCGATACCGTTCAAAACACATATAATCGACACGGATTATATATCACATCATACATCACAGTATATGAAACAAAACAGTATTATATATAAATTGAGGAACCCAGTTGGGTCCCTCCAACCTGTTCCCCTGCATCACAGATGTTAAACCATATAACTAACATCAACTTCATTTCAGTATGAAATGTTCTGATATACAACATAAATATATATATATATAACTGTTTATATATATATATATATATATATATATATATATAATTTCAACTAACTGACTAGCAGTTCAATCAACCAAAACAACACACAGCAATCAACAGATAATTATCAGTCCTAAGCATACGTTATAAAAATATAACAGTTCAAAGTTGGTGAGTTTTACTCACCTTGTTCGTTATCGTTAAATAACGAATAACGATTTATCCATTCTGATCAGTCAATTTATTTCGCCATAAATTTTTACGAACTCCAAAACATTCCAGACCAGTCTGCATGTTGTCGTTCCCGTCCATACGATCCTATCGAATCTTGTTTTTGCCAAATTCTGATATTGTCTGCCCAAGTTATCGATATTATAAGTTGTACATATATTTTTACTTATAAATAAAACTCCACTTAAATGTTCGGGCCTCACTAACCTTTCATGGCCCATTCACTCCCTTTACAGCCCATGACCGCATTACTCTTCCTCCCCAATGTAATTCGCATCTTCCTGCTACTATTCTTCTTCCATTCGATCACTTGAAACCTTGCCAGCTCCTTCTACTAACCATCAACTCCACAAAAAACCATACCATCAACTCCCCATCCTCTTCTCCATTCACCCATAGTCACAAAACCCAACTCGACACCATGTTGTCCTTATTTACTTCGATTATTTACTAACAACAAATAATTTCGCCTAACTAATTTATACAACCAAATTATATTAGGGAATAAACTTTACCCTCAACGTTTTCGAGCCCAAACCCTATTGTAAATGGCCACGCAACCAGTACCCACTGTAGTGACCATTGTCACTTCACAAACACCACCAAATTACTCAATTAGCTAAACTAACCATCCCCTAATCCTTCCAATAAACCACGTTAACCCCCCCGCTCAATCGTTTCTTCCTCTGACTCCTTTATAACACAACAGTCCTTCAACATCACACTCCCTGATAAATACATACAAGCTTTCCTGACCAGACTCCTTCTTCACGCATGAAATCAAAAACCAAAGGCATCGTTCACTCCTTATTCACCAAATACAACTCAAAGTATCATTCTCCTCCTCTTGGTTGAACGACATAGGAATCCGCTCCTGTTAACCCAATCTCACATCCTCAACACTTCTCTGACTCGCAAATCCCCTTCACGAAATCGAAATCCAACCACACCATCTTCCTGCTCTTCCACACTCGCATCTCCCCATACCCTCAAGGATAACTCCGAACTCCTCTTCCCTGTCGCGTCGTCTTGGCCGTGAACTACAGGCATCGACATCTTCGAACAAGAAAAACCCCAAAACATCTCCAGCGACCCTTATTCGATCTCCTCTATCCCACTGCTGAACCCCTCTTTGCGAATTGGTGCTCCAAAATCGAGTGTATGTAAAACCCTAGCTCGCTGAAATGAAACTGTGAGTCCGTAAACATCCACCGCATCCTCCAGACTTGTGCCAGTTTGAAGCGTTTGGCAAATGAAGACCATCGAGGCTGGTTTCAGCATTTTAGGAATTTGTCTTGATTTTCTTTCGATTTAAATGAGGATCGAAATCCTGTTTGGAATAAGAACACGGCGGTTACATTTGTGTTGACCGCAGAATGAATTAGGTCTTAGGAATTTTAGTTAAGGGTATTATTTATAGGCAAACTCCTTTCAGATATTTTCTTTGATTATATATGGTAAAGAGGTAGGGTACGTGTAGAAAGGATATTCAATCAAATATTGTTTTTATTTAATTCATGGAAGACTTATTTTAGGTTCCTAGTATTTTCTGCCGTGAGTTGTTCACATCAATCCTATCCGAGATCCTTACCTGCTAAGTAAAGAAGCACATCCTTCCTTCTACGCTAAGAAATAGTTTCTACTCTTATTTGATTCCTTTACTGATGTTAATGGTACGATGTTCGTGGTGTATTGACAAATAAACCAGGGTAGAACATACGTTAATTAGTTAAGTTGCATCATTGTGCAAACAAAAGGTTGCTCTTGTCTTTATGATCTACATCCATTCGGTCTATATCCACAAGCATGTGATAAATCAACGTAGAGTAGACCTAATATATATGTGTGTGTATATATATATATATATATTACTTTTAATATTGGCAATTCAACTATTCTGACTATTTCAATATTTATAATTTATTATTTATTATAAATATTAATTTAATATTCAATATTATTTAATTCTGGTTCTCGATATCGCTAAATCAATATTAAATAATTAAAGTAATTAATTATTCTGTCTCAAAAATACGGGTCATTACATGGTTTGCGTAAAATTGACACCGTATGAAGGAGTTATTAAGGTTTGAAGTTTGTATACGCATAAGAAGAGTATATATAAATAAAATAAGTCCAGAAATTCAAATCAGTTCAAATTCACATGGAAAATAGGAGCGGGAAAATTCCCGCCCAGGGGTGTCAACCCCATAAGGGGGTCGACCCCCTACGGCAGATCTGGGAAGATTATTTCTACGCGAACGTGGACTATTTCTTTTACCAAATAGGTTATTGATACTAATAAATAAGTCTGTAGAGCCTACCGTAAGTCTCATATTTCTGAGACAACGTAGAAGCTCTGCCATTCCTCTTCCTCCTCAAATCTATTCAGAAAATTAAGATTATTAGCGTAGGAAAAACTCTGGATCCAAATCTGAAGGAAAGGAACGTATGTTTATAAATGGGTGTTCAGATCTCTTATCGAAGTGAGGTAATTCCTAGATCTGGTCTATTTTCAATTCTTTTCTCTTTCTTCCTTTTTTCTTTTTGTAAAATTTATGAATCCATGGTTGTTAGGTTCTGAATCCAATTAGGGGAAAACCATGGAATGATAGATCTAGACCAGATCCAGGGTTTGGAAAGCATATGAGGTGAGTGGATTTAAGTTATATCATTTTAGATAATGATATATTATCGTTTAACATTTCCCATTATTATATGTGAATTTGCCAGAACAATTAAAATTGATGTTATAACAAGTTGAGATATTAATATGATGTGTTGGAAAATTCATATGTTGAATCGGTTAAAGTGTTGAAATGTTTACATGTTGAAAAACAAACTTGCTAGAATATGAGTAGAGACTACTGTTGTTATAATTACATGATTCACTTGTGGCATATTATGTATTTGAATTATTAGATGTAGAATTGAGAAAATGACATGTTAACTTATTGGATTTGAACAATTACCCGAATAAATGATTACATGTCAGGATAGAATTAAATACGTGTTAAAAAGGACATGCGACATAATATAGGCATACTTTGATGACATGAAAACTAGATTACTGTAAACATGTGAAAAGGATAATATGCCCAAAAATTTACAGTGAATAGGAAAATGTAACCACGCTTAGACACGAGGTTAGATTACACTTGTGGTAGAAGTCTGCCCGGAACCGCCCGGCATATCCATCATCCACAAGTGGTAAATCTAATATGAGGGGTCTAAGTGCATAAATAAAACATGTAATGGTGCTAAGACACGAGGTTAAGTCAACTTGTGGTAGAAATCTGCCTGGACCCGCCCGACAAATCCAGCGTCTATAAGTGTGGGCTTAATGTGAGAGGTCTAGTGCATATATATATAAAGATATGAATAAACGGAAATGATGGTAATTAAATATCTAACTCAGAAAATAAGAAAGGAAGGGATGTAATGGATTGATTTTGTGTGATGCGAAGGAAAAGTGATGTATTTCCCTAAATGACCTATTTCTAAGAACGTTGTTGCAGGTAAGCCACAGTGAACAAAGTAAGAAAAAAAAGAAATTACTTGCCACCACGGATTTGGATGGGAATACATTATGAAAATAAATCACTGATTCCTTCTGTATATCAAACTGATAAGGTGCATGAAGTGTTTTCCTTAATAAAATAAGGAACATATATTGCAGTGAATGAAAAAATAATGGGTTACGACTGTAAATGGTTTGGAATAAACGGGGAATGATAATAACCTATTATAAATAAACTACATTAATGTGAATGTTGTAAAATAGGTAGACTTGTCCTAGGGACAAGTGAAGATTATAACTTAGGTTATAATAAACTAGTAAGGAATTGAGATAACTGGTGAAATGAGATAAGCGGCACTTAATTGTAAATTAAGTAGTCAGTAAATAGAGAAAACCTAAAACCAGTTGTTTGTTATAAGTAGAGAAAAAGGGGAAAGTTAGCAACTTGAAATTAATAAACTTAAATGGGTTAAGTTATATGACTGAAATTAATTAGCAAGAGGAACTTAGTAACTTGAAAAAGAAGTCAATATGAATGGAACTAACCAAGTTAAATGGAAACCCAATGAGGTAGAGCAAGTTCATAATTGAATGTTTGGACATAGGGCCTAATGACACATTTAAAATTGAGGCGCTTGGACCAGGCCGTACGTTTGAGGATGTGTGACGTCCAGGAATTTCGCTCGATCCAAATCGATCGTTAAACCGACCAAGACCGTTCGAAACCCCTGATCGTAATGAGAACACGACAAATCAGAATGCAAACAGAAGAACATTTCATTGTTTACTACAACAATTCCATCAGAATAAAAGAATATACAGAGTATGAATAAATATTATACAACAGGGAAATATCAGAGATTTAAATACAATACTGCAGCGGAAAAGTAATACAAAACATAACTAGAAGAAATACACGGATACAGAGCTTTCCGAATATCACTTCAGCTAAAAACCAGGAACCTGTGAATATAAATCTGCAAAACCCAACTACTAGCTGCCCGTGCGGAAAACAAAGGCACCCAGAGTTTAGGTCAAAACAATAAACTCCAGGTCAGTCATGTGACTGGTGTGAGAACTAAAACAGTTATAAATTTGATTTTTAAAGTTCGGTAAATCAAGGGACCACGCCGTAAAACACGGAACAGGTTTTTACCTTAAGAATACCAGTGCTTAAACAAACAGCGCAATGCTAAATAAAGAACAATGAAGCTGTTATAAGACCTAGGTCCCATCACACAATGCAACGCAAGCCGGAGGATAGGGTTTTCCCTTATAACAGCCAAAGAATGCTTGGTATGCGAAATTTCATCTTTTATTATTACTATAAGTGAAGAAAACAACTTCAATCATAAGTATAAATCATAGACGGCATAAGTGTCCCATACCACTATGTCGCCATACTAGGCTCTACAAATAAAACCGAAATATCACATATTGGAAATTGGATTCCATCATGAGTTAAGGCAAGGGGAAAGCTTCTCTCCGATTCGAGACACTCTAGCAAATGTCTCAGGACCCCACTATGATCCTTGGATCTTCAGGGCCGGTCCCCTCTTACTTTTGAGGATTGGCAATTCCTGAGCACACGTTTCTCGGTCCTAACAGACCTAATAATCGAGGCGCCTCATCCAACAACCACACAGGTGAAAAGTATATAAATGTCAGCCAGTTTAAGCACTGACAGCACCCATATCTAGAAAGAAATGTCGTGCTCTTCCTGCAGTCCGTATCCCGTTTTTGACTCATACCGGGGTTGTGAGGCTCGCGAATTCACGTTACACAAAGCGGTGCCACAAAGGTCGTGCTTTGATCATCAACCACAAGACTCTGCTTTTCAACAGAAGCCTTGATCAATTGCCACTTAGGCATGCCACACAGGCAATTCACGCTATGCGATTGATATCTATCGATATATAACCTCTGAGCTCGTGCGTCTCAGAGAAGGGTGTTAAGCAAGAGAATAAATTCTCCGCCGCCAAGCAGATATATATTTAATAGAAATCAATCACACAGAATAAAATCCAATGTCAAACACACAGTCCATTTACAAGTTCGTTCTGGGTCTGAACGAAACCGGAGGCACTTTCCTCGCATATCCGTCGATCTCCAAGTACGTCTGGACGATCACTAACTGATTCCCTCCTCTTGGGTGTACAGCCCAATCAAGATCATCAGTAATCACCCAAACGATGTGAAGACCCTTGTTCTTCAACCACCGTCTTCATCTTTGACTTATCGTCGAATCGGTTATTCAGAATGGGTATAAACCTGGCCTTTTCAAATAACCCACGTATATAATAAACAAATGTTACACAAACACAACATATGCCTCATTCCAATTCAGAATATTCCTTTATTCAAAAATTCACATTCTTAGGGAAAGGTTCCCATAAATTTTATCAAAGATAAATTCTTTAAAATTTATTCTTTAATCTTCCTTTGAATATCATTTCAAACTAGTCGGGATTAGCGAACCACAACGAAGTAATTATTTATTTTATTTCCCAATCCCAACCTATTTATCCCATGGAGCAAAACTGGTAAAACCCCATATCTAACACCACGGTGTTATCGGTAAAACTAATTATCATTTCACGCTCAAATCTAATTAAAGATTTAACTATCGCTTTGGAGAAAAACTGGTGATACTCCATTCTCGACCATTTCAATCTAATTAAAGATTCATTAAAACTTCACTTAGTTTTAATCTTTAACTAGGTTAAAGAACCAACGTCATTTGAAACACGGCTCACGACAAACCCAAATACCATTTGATATTAAATACAAGGCACTGAATAGGAAATATATCGGCTTATATTCAATATCAAATTTTGAATATTTTTAAAACCACTTCAAATCCAATTCATTTATTTTAAAAATATTGGATTTTAATTCTAGTTCATAACTAGTTCATTTCGATAAAAATATATTTGTATCCTTTCAAATAGGGAATTTTTCATCCCAATTCTTTCCAATTCGTATATTTTGATTTTTCATAAATTATAGATATTTTTAATAATTTTAACGAGGCCCGTACAGTCGATTTCCAATAACGGTCGTCGAACTGCTCTTACAGCGACCTTTTCTAAATTTGATTTGGACGTATCTCCAAGACCAACCATTTAGATTTCAAATTTCAAATATTCATTGGAAAGCTCTTTTCGATACGAACCCAACGGTTCCGGTTTCAGGATAATCCGACGGTCGGATCTCCCGTAACGTCAATTCGAAGTCAATGGTCGAAATTCACGAACTACCGCGGTGCGGCGCGTTCTATTCAGGCCATATAATATATATAATATATATTATATAGATTTCATCGATTTCAATTCAAACCGTATTTTATAAATCGTTTTAAATTCGTTTTCACAACGATTTCAACTTCATATTCAATTTCTAATCAAAATTGAATATTCCATATCATCGATATATATATAAATGATATTATTTTCAAAACGTTATATTTTGAAATCACTTCTTTTTCGATATTCGAATAAAATCGATATAAATATCGTTCGCGTCAAAATGGCGCAAATCTAACCAACACGTCTTTATATTTCAATAACTTCGTTATTATATTCAACAAATGAATATTTTCTTCAACACATGAATATATATTTTATTTCAACACATGACTAATCTCAACAAATGAGTACCGTCAACACATGAGTATATATTTTACTTCAACACATGAATATATATTTCTTTCAACACCTAAATATATATTTTATTTTCAACACATGAATATATATTTTATTTTCAACACATGAATATATATTTCTCAATATTCTTTATTTTCTAAATTGGAATGATGCCCAATCAATTACCATATAAGGTTAATTATATGGATTCCATACAACACATGTATATAACAGCCACGATAAATAATCAACCATCATCCAAAGTGCACAACACAACTGTCTGTCAACCTATCGATTGACATACAATTAATTATTGGGACTAGTGTACATCCCAATACCCATGTGGGGTTTCACATCAACAAACACAGATTTTATTTATGCAGTTGGGCGACGTATAAAATTTATCGTCCCAATCAATATCAGTCAAATCAGTGTACATAAACAAACTGTCTGGTTTGCAAATGAATATTTTATTTTATTCACTTCCACGTTAGAAATTATTTTTTTAACCATAAAATATTTTATTTCAACACATGAATTTCTATTCAGTTCATTTACACCATAAAAATGATATTTTTATTTTTCTAACATATTTTAGAAAATTTCGGCGGCATAACGGCACGATACTAGAAACGGGACAAGGCCTAGCCTTATCCCCGGTCTAGTAATGGCCCACGCCATACACATATCAATCCAATCAATTTTATTATCCACACCACAAAATTTCAACAAATATTCTAATCAATCACCAAACAACCAAACAAACAAGTCCATGGTCTGTGGACGAGGGTGTCGGGTGCTACTAAACACCGTCTGCATCCTAGTATATATTTCTAACTAGGAAAAGAAATTTAAAGTGAGAAGTTCTCACCGATAGCTAAATCCAATGCCACGACTCTTCATATGTAGGAAATCTTCATCGTGCTCGCCTCTAGTTACTTTCGTCATCCGCATTCACTACATATATAAAAATCGAATTCTTATCTTCACTTCATACATATAAAAACCAAATTTTTATCTTCACTTCGTTATAAAAATTATATTTTTATATTGCTCTTCTCCTAATAAAGATTATATTTTTAATTACTCTACATGAATAAAAATCATATTTTTACTATCATACCTATGTAAAAATCATATTTTTTTTAATATGCCACTAGTGTAAAAATTATATTTTTAACTTTTCTATATTATAAAAATTATATTTTTAACCTTCTTATATTATAAAAATTATATTTTTAACCTTTCTATATTATAAAAATTATATTTTTAACCTTCTTCTCTTCGCTTTCATATGATTAAAAATCGTATTTTTACTTAGTTAAAAATCTCGTCTTTACTTCATTAAAAATCCGGCTTTTATATCATTAAAAATTTCACCTTTATATCATTAAAAATTTCACCTTTATTCTCTCTTTTTTTCTTTTTATTCTATACATAAAAATCAGTTTTTAACAACAACGTTTTAATATATAGATTAATAAGATAAAATAAAAAGGAAAAGGGAATAAAATAAGTAAAAGCTTACTGCGTTGAAGGGGGGAAGTGGTGGTCGTCGCTGACTGGGAGAGGAGCTCCGGCACGAGGGGGCTGATCCAGGCGGAGGTGGCGCTGAGGGAGGGGTTGCGGATTTCAGAGGAGTGGGGGCGAGGCTGGAGGGAAGAAGGAGAGGAGAGGAAGGAGACGCAAGGGGGAGTCGAGGTCGGAGGAGCATTGGCGGCGCGGTCTCGTCGATGGGGTTAGGCGTGGGTTCGAATAGAGGATGAGAGGGATGGGCTCGGGAAGGGGGCGGAGAATGTCAGTCGCAGGGGCTGGGGACTTAAGGGGCGGCGTGGCGCGAGGTGCCCCCCCCCCCCCCCGACTGAGGTGTGGTGGCGATGGGGGGTGCTGGAGCATCGACGGGTTTCTCTTTTGTTTTTTTGTTTTTTTTTTTTGTTTTTATTAAAATCGATCTGAACAAGAGGGTTAAGGAGAGAGAAGATGGTTGACCAAGGATATACATTTAATTTAATTATTATTTTATTCTTTCAAAAAGTAACTTTTATTTTCGAACTTGGATTCGAACCCACCGACTGTCGTCCCTAGCGTACTACCCACATTCCGAACACAATGGGATATGTATCGTAAGCCAGTTCGGTTGTTACGATCAGTTCCGTTCAAATTAAAATATAAATCTATATATTCAATTTTAAACGTACATTTCAATTTACCGGGGCCACATACGGACTCGAAAAATTGCAGAAAAATTATTTCTAGCTTCGTATTGACGATGCGGTCCTAAAAAAACTAATTTCGTCAAATTCTGAGACCGTTTGAAAAATGGCCACTTTTTGGTCAACCCGAATTGACTGAAACTGTTAAAACACGTATAGCTTCGCCACGCTCACATATTAATTCAGAAAATTATGAACTTTGGAACCTAGTAATAATTTGACATCCCTGATCCAACAAATGTGGTTTCGTCGAAAACCGAGGTCGTTTGCAAAATTTCCTTTTTCAAAGGCCTTTATATATATTAAAATATATATATATTCCACAGCGACTTTTCATAATTTTAAACTTGACCTACCTCTCAACTTTTAAAGTGAAATTTTAGTTTCTTATACTCGTTAGAAAGATATGATTAAACAAATTTAAATATTTATTGTTTCGTTCAATTCTAACTTAAAACGAATTCTGTATATCCATTTGAAATTCGAAATCGAGTTTTCGAACTACAGGGCCATTTCAGGCTCTTTATATAATTAAAATAAATTTATTCGTCTTAACTTCGTCAAAAATAAATTTTCCGTCGTTTTTATTTAAAATAATTCATTTTAGATATTCAAAATTCATTAAAATAACCAAAATAAAAATTTTAAACTGGCTCAGATTTTCCGGGTTGTTACAGGACGAATAACCCAACGGGGTAAATCATCGTGGTGTCATAAGGCATGAGGGGAGCGCATGTTCATCTGATCATTATTTCAGCTCCGAGGACTGGAAGGGGAAACACGCGGCTTCCTGAGATACGTAAGGTGTTCCTGGTAGCCCTTTGTGCGGTTGCAGAGGTTTAGGCTGTGCCCGCAGAGGTTGGGTCTGTGCGTTACTACCAGGTGGGTGGGCCTTGACTGCAAAAGTAGCTCTACCGTTAGAATGCTGTGACGTGGTGACACTAGGGTCATTCGGCGATCGCCTCAATGGGGAGGCAGAGGTCAGGACCAACAGAGATACTAGATCATCGGCTACCCGTCATCGGCAGCCAGTGGGATGCGAAAAGGCTAGAGCTAAACCTAATAGACCATTCACCTTTCACTATCGAGGTACGGTGGTTGAGGGGAGACGCCACCTGTATGTTTAGATTGTTTGTTAGGGGTCGTCTCTTAGCTCTTGTAGTCTTTACTAGTTGAGGGAGGGGACGAGGTGGGGCCATAGCCACCATGGAAAACACCCTAGGAATACCTGTATTTTGAGGCTCTTAATGACGGGATTGTATAGATATGGAAAAGCTCCCAACTGGGTTCTGTGTTTCTTGTATAGCCCTGCCACGGAACTCGGTGCACATTATGTGCTGTTAAGGCATCGAATATGGTTGACGATATGTACGTGGTAGATACATGCACGTTGGCTCAGGGTGGTGTATCGTAGACTTGAGGCATTACTCTGGTATGAAATCTGATTCGATCGACGGTGGCAGTCCGTATGCTTACGTAGCGTAGTAATGACAGATATATGTGAAACGTAACATTGTTATGTAGAGATCCGTACGTCACTCCGGCGTAGGATGAGGGACTGCGTTCATTTCTATGGCATTACGGTGGAGACCGTGTGAGTGGGTTACCATGGGGTGTACCTCAATATTGAGGGGTAGCTAGATATATACTGTATTAAGTTTATCCATTGGGAAGTAAATGGGTATGACATGTGTGTAAGCCTTGAGTGCTGTTAACCCAAGTAACCTAATAAATAAGAAAATGTGATTGAACGGTATATGTAGGATCATCCAAAGTGTATAGTTTAAATCCAGTCACCCGAACTTGTGTTCTGACCCCCCCTCCTCATAACATACTCGCAGGTTAGATTTGTGGCAGAGACATGAGACATGATAGCTTTGGATACTGGTTAGGCAATATTATTAATACGGTAAGGCTATACTTTGATTATGTTATATTTTGTCCATTTTGCTGTGAGATATTTTCTAAGCATTGACGTATTTTATGTCTCTGTCTTTTCTACAGGATACTAAAGCAAACCAACATGAGTTTCAATGGATTAGAATTTTAAAAAAAAAAATGGTCTGTCAAAATTCGGGTTGGTACAAATATAATAGAGTATCAGTTTGTAAATCTGCTTATGAAATATGGAAAATCCTGCAAGTTACTTATGAAGTAATGAATAAAGTAAAATAGACAAAGATATCAATGCTAACAAATCAATTTGAGCTATTTTAAGTGAACCAGAATGAATCTGTCTCCGATGTGTACTGAAGGTTTCAAGAAATTGTGCATTCACTAATGGCTTTGGGAAAAACTTATTCTAAAGAAGATCAAGTCATAAAAATCCTTAATTCTCTAACTCCAGAATGGGATCAGAAAACACTAGAAATTGAAGAGTCCAATAATATCAGTGAAATGAAGATTGTAGTGTTAATAGGGAATCTGGTGTCATTCAAAGTACAGTTATAGAAAAGAAAGGAAAGTAAGTTGACAAAAAAGAAATCTATAGCATTCAAAACAAACAACTGACGATTCTGATTCAAACAGTTTGCCTGATGAAGAAATTGCCTTATTGACAAGGAATTTCAGAATATTTCTTAGATATAAAAGGAGAACTAACTTTCCTAGAGATAATCAAGGAAGTTCAGGAAAAAATAATGGTAGATGCTACAATTGCAACAAGTCGTATAAAAAGAATGCGTCCATAACCAGAAAAATCATGTCAACAGACAAATGATAATTCGCCAAAGAAAAGGAAAAGAGCATTCACAACAACTTTAGATGATGGGGATTCATCATCAAGTGACGAAGAGCTAGAAAACGGAAATTTGAATATGTGCTTCACAGCGATTCAAGATTTAGGAAATATCGAAGGAATGAATCTAAAAACCAGGTATGCCTTAATTAATAATTTTGATTAAAATGGTTGAATGAATGCTTGTTTGCTTGCCTCGTTTGATAGTTGAATTCTAAAATTAAAATTTGAAATTCCAAATAATAGTATAATAATTAATTTTTAATATTTTAAGATTAATGTTATATCAAGAAAATATTAAAAAGAGAATATAAAACATTAAATAATATAAATAATGTCAAAAAGACATTTGAAATTTTGAATGGTCACATGTAGGTTGACATATATGATGTACATGTCGACTTATACACTAGAAATTGAAATTCAAATTTTGAATTTCAAGAGTTTAAACTTTCAAACTTACCTCCATCGTTTCACCAACTCCCAAGGTTTGAAAAGGTGGCTTTCTACTCAGAAAGTTGTGTCCATTTGCCCCCTATTTAATCATCTATTCATTACTATTCTTTCTACCTTTCATTCAAAATTGAAAACTACTTTCTTCATCCTATACTCTTCAAAATTATTCTCTAATGACTTCAACAAGTAATCCTAAGACCATGAGACTCACTAAGACTCTCAAAGGTTATCTCTACAACAACCCGGAGGCTATCCAAGTGTACATTGATTATGTTACGAATGGAAAAGTCTATACAGGAACATTCCCTATATTTGAAGATTTTACATCCTATGATCTTCCTACTCTTTTTCATCAAAAAGAAGTTTTAAGTTTGATTGATTCTCGGGATAACGATGAAGTATGTTATCCAAATCTTGTGAAAATGTTTTATGCGAATTTAAAGCATGGATTTTTCGAAGGAAGTGATAATCAAGTTTGGAGTAGTGTGAAAGGCACACAAACTATTTTGGATAGTGACATTTTGGGAACCATTTTAAACTGCAAAAAAAAAAAGGTTTGGATTTTTTGGATTTTGAAATTGATGATCATGACTTGGAAACGTTTCATCATATTTTTGAAAGTGATGAACATATGGAATTCAAGAATCGCTTTTTCCGTCCAAAAGCAAGAATTGTTAACCTCCTTCTTCAACATACTCTCACTCCCCGTTCTGGAAACTTTAATAACCCCACTCTCAAGGTCCAATAAGCCCTTTTTGCCTTCTTTGGCATTTATGATATTAATTGGGCCCAAGTAATTTTGAGTGAATTTAAACCAAAGGAAATGTCTAAAAAAGGAAAACTCTTTATCATGGATTTTACCTTACCCGAATCTTTAAATATTTTGGAGTGGATTTCAAAGGAGAGAAATTTGTCTCTAGAAAGGTCTTTAACTCGGGAAATATATCCCTTATGCAAATTCCAATCATTTTCAAGCCTTATGAAATATATGCCGAAAAATAAGCTTGAATGGAACAAGAAGAAAATCCAATGGAAATCGACGAAGAAGAATCCTCCATGGAAAAGTGTAGAATGTCCAACATCTACTAGAGCCATGTCCAAAGAAATAATTATCCAAAATCAAGTCAAACTAGCCAAGAACCAAAAGAAAATCAAGAAGACTCTCAACCAAATGTCTTCTAAAATGAACATTTTTTTTGGAAAAATAGGAAGAAAACTTGGATTGTCATCTCCCTTATCTTAATCCGCAGAAATCTAAGTTTATTAGCTTATGTTATCATTTCATATTAGCTTGTATTTCCTTTCCGTACTTTCTATTCCTAGTATTTCATGTATCGTTTGATTGTAATCTCTCATTAGTAATAATGTATGTCTTTTTCTATCAAAATCACCTTTAAACATCTAAAGAAACATTAAAATTAAGTAAAATAATATAATATAGTAAGAAATAACTCAAAATTGTGTACAAATTCAATAATACCCAAAAGACACATAGGTATGTCGACATGCATATTTGTACATGTCGACATATAACTGTCAAAAATTCAAATTTGTTCAAATTTGAATTTTTAAATAACTACCTTATGTCTCTTCATTTTCAAATGAATTCCAGACTCTATAAATACTTTTTTTCTTCGAAAAAAACTCCATTTTAATTCTCTACTTCTTCTCCAATCACTCATTCTCAAAATTAATCAAATAATAGCCAATCCTATTCACAATTTAAGTGAAAATCTTGAAGAAACTTTCAATTCCTTCAAGAATATCATGTCTATTATCCTTCCCAGTCAATGTGGTCTCGAATTAAACCAGATAAAGATGATTGAACAACAATAAAAACACGTTGATGTTATTCATTCGATGACCTCTTCTCTTTCCAGAGATGAAAATAATAACATCACCGGAGCATCTCTCACCAAACACAACAAAGACTTCAAGGTCATCAAAAAGGGTCCAATCTTCGGTGGAGATGGATGGGTGGAAGTTCCAAGAGATGTATGAATATGTTTGATTTGATTTTATGTGATATGTTTTTGAAAACTTGTACATATTGATTGATTTGATTGGATTTGACTGTATTGATTGGTTTGATGCAATGATTGCTTGATTGAATTGCTTGGAAATGTTGTTTAAATTGATTATTTATACTCCAGTTAATTTACAATTTTCATAGAATTAAGAAGAGTTCTAGCTTTGTAGATTTAGAATCATTTAGAAACAATTTAATTTTGGATTAGTCATTAGGATCGTTATTGGTATAAATTTGTTGGGGGGGGGTATAGTTCGATTTACTTTTTGTTGATAACAAAGGGGAGTTAAAATAGGTATAGATAGAATAGGTATAGTTTAAGAGGGAGTTATAAAGGATTCATGGTGAAAGGGGGAGTAATCAAAGAACTAAATCGACAAGTAATATCAGGTATGAATATATTTTATAAACCTAGGTTATCATCATCAAAAAAGGGGAGATTGTTGAAGAATGGAATTTTGATGAAAACAACCTTGTTTCAATCATTATTGACTATAAAATATATACAATCATCTTTATCAAGAATATATATATTATATGAAGGAATTATACACAGGTGATATAAAAGACTGTACGGTTTAAGAGATTCAAGATTTCAAAGGAGATTCAAGACTAATAAGTATTGAAACGACCTGGCTTTTTGACTGCTCTAAGTCGGAAATTAACCCAACTCGAAAAAATCCAAATGACAGATTGTTATTGCTTATGAGGTTTAAATATATATCATCATAGTATCACAGACACAGGATATAGAGTACCTCACAGCGGAAGTAAAATTTTATACAATAATACGCAATCTTTAAATTTACATGTACATAATAAATATAGGTACAATGGAAGAGTGATTACAGAATCATTCTAATATATCAGTAATAGTAGAGATGGCATAATCGCATATGGAATAATAAACGGATGGCCGGATCTCCAATGAATCTCAAGCTCTAATAGATATATCTCTAAGCTATAATACTTGATCCGACCGTAGTATTTTGTAAGGAATAAAACAAACAAAATACTTGAGTTAAGACTAACATTCTCATATAAGTAAATTTACTCAACTGAAATGTTTAAATGGAATGCTTCAGCAACTTAAAGAATGTTTGGGATTCACATCCTTTAAGGATCCGTGGAACTAATACGTATAATATAATATGCTATTACAATAGTGTCTATTCAGTAAAGTAAAAAAACCAAAAAACGTAAGCGGGATTACCATATTATCCTTACACCGTTTATAAGCCTTATAGTCTATACAGTACCGTAAATTCGCCATACTGGTGTTATAAGAGGCCACTCCATATAGAACAATGCCAAATCAAAATCGTAGGAGTGATGACCACCCATAACCCCTACTCTAAACAAGAGAGATAATGAGCTGAAAGGTGGGTCAGGCAAGTATGGACGATCATCAGAGTAGGTAAATACAAGCGGAACCTGTCGTATAACTCACAACGCATGGATAGAATATAATAGAACATATACAATAGGTAAACATATACAAGCGAAACCCAGATTTTAAGCTATTTTATAATAAACATTTAAATTGTTTTAAATGTTGAATTAAAATAATAAATGGAATTTTATATTGAATTTATGTATTTAGTAATTGATATACAATTTAATATCAATTATAATGAATAATTGTATACGAAAACAAATCGTTGATTGAATTAGAAGTTAAAATCGAATCAAAATGATTCTACCGATTAATAAAAATCATCAATATAAATTATATCTTTTCTATACAATCAAATAGGAGTCCGGAACCCCGAAATATAAAATTAAACGGATAAGGATAAAATCAGATCAAGTCAAACGAAATATATATAATAAGGACGACCTATTTCTTTTACATCGCATAGACCTTTATTTTTGTACCAACGTAGACATCTTCTTCTTCGAGCAACAAATATTTTTTCCTATCTTTGTTACAAAGAAAAACAGCGATGTAATAGGCATTGTACATCCTGTCTACTCTCGCTTCTATAAATTAACTCTTTGCCTTTGTGATTTCGGCCATTCTCAAATCAAACAAACCCTTCAATTTATTTTCCCCTTCTATTAAAAATCATTACACCGAGATAAAAGAAGAAAAAGAGAAAAGAAAAAGATGAATCGAATCCAATCCTACATACGAAAACTACCAAGACCAAATCAATAAGTTCTGTTTCTTTTATCTATGATTGAATCAATTTGGGTGTGATCGAATTGGGTTTTAATTTGGAATAGTCGAAGAGGGTGAGTCGCGTTTGGTTCTAGCAACAAGGAGAGGAGGCCGCGATAGTTTTGGTGGGTTTAGAGTGTGAAGTTTTGGCGATGGAGGAAGTCGAGTGCGACGTTTGTTTTAGGGGAGACTTACTGGCGTACGAATGGTTTGATGAACGGTTCGAAGGGGTGTTTGGCTTTGTTAAGAGGATGAAAAGGGTACTGTGTTTTCAGTGAGAACATATGCATCTATGGCAGAGTTCGAATGTGCTAATAGAGGACGTAGTGTTCGACGTTACTGCTGATGAACTGGGAGTGGAGCTCGAATTTTTTTTGTGATGGTGAACCGGTTACGGTAGTGGTTATTGGGGAAGTTAGAAGTTATTGTTGAGATTTCGTGTTGGATTTGTTGAAGGTGGAAAGGGTGGCAATCTGGCAATAGGAAGGCGGAACGTTTGTATACTGTGGTGGTTATTTTTATGTAACATGGAGTTGCAGTGTGAATGTGAAAGAACATCATTTATGAAGGAAGATTGCATGGGGATTTGAGGTGGATGGTCTTTGGTTTTTGGAGAGGGTTTGACAGTAGAAGATTAAGGTGGAGTTGGGTTCAAAAAGGGGGGTTCTGGCGAGAGTGTATTGATGTGAATATAGGATTTTTGGGATGTTCGGGGTCTGTGAATGTTTATGGGGAGTCGCTGTTTGTTTTTGAAGGCCGAAGACGGTGTTTGGGTGATCTTGAAGAGGTTGCGTATGGATAATGTGAGGAAGAAAGAAGTAGCATGGAAGGAAAAAAATAATTAAGGTAAACCATTTTGTTAATTAACTTTTAATTAACAAGTTAATAATATCAAATTTATAATGTGTATATGTACGATAACAGTTTTTGACAAAATGGAGTCACTTAGACAATATCTATGCAGTCTACTGGAATTAAGGAAAGGTTAGATTTTCATTTTTATTTTTCCATTAAAATAAAATATCGTTGATTTAAATAATTTGAGTTTAAATTATTCAAGGATCAGAAAGCATGAAAATAAGACAGGCTTGTCCATGGCTACGAGTTTTTCGAGATAGGAGTGGTTTGATTTAATTTAAATACTGGAGAGGGTTGCAATTAAAAATCAAGGTGAGTAAACTCACTCTCTGGTTCGATTATAATTTATTATAATCGAATTTTTATATAATACAAATATTTATATGTCGTTTGTGGGTTGCTTGGTTACATTGCTGTTTATTGGTAAATTGTGGTTATTATATATATTAGTTATTTATACTTAGTGATTGTGGTTATTATTACTATTATTATATATATATATATTGGATATTCCCGCAGTACCATTAGCGGATGCCCGCAGTATCATTAGCGGATGAACCTATCGCCCCACGATATATGCATCGATGACCTTTTATACCGTGATATCCTGCCTTGAAGCAGGATTGATATTATTTATGTTGTCTAACATCTGTGAATGCAGGAAAACAGGTTGGAGAAATCCAATTGGATTCCTCAAATTTATTTACTGTTGTTTACATATTTATATATGCGTGTGATGTGTGAATTGAATGGATGATTTGTGTATTTGGATATTAGAATATCGCTGGCCCTAGATATCGATATTTAAAAATATCATATAAAGGGATTTTTGGATTTAAAAAGGAAAATTTACTTTTCGAAATGGAAATGGAATTTCGAATGGATTGAGAAATATTAACTTGTTTTTAATAAATAAAAACAAGTAGTTGAATTCAGAAACAATGTTCGAAATAGAAAGAAAAATTATCGTTTGATAATATTAGATTTTAAACTCAAGTATGAATTTAAAAAGGAAAATTTATTTTCCACAATGGGAATTGGATTTCAAATAGATTTGAAATAGGAAGTTGTTTTAAATAGTTAAAACAAGAAGTGGAATTTATAAATGATGCTTACAAATAAAGAAGGGAAATTTTCATTGGATAACATATAAATTCAAGTATGAATTTGAAAAAGGAATTTATAATTTGGAATCGTTTCAAAAAGAAATGAGAAATCAATTCCAATGTTCAGAATGTGAACTAAATTTAAATAAATCCACCTGGATTTATGATTTGAATTCGACTATGTCGAATTTATAGAAATAAAATTATTCCAGAAGATACTGGAATTGTATTGAATAGAAATTTAAGATTTAATATAAAACTAGAATATATATATATATAAGTTATAATAATAAAATAAAAATGGGAATCGAGTTGGAAATGGATTATTTAACTAGAAGTTTGTTTTATATATATACAATAAGGAAGTTAATTTAAAAAAATGTTTATAAATAAAATGAAGAAATTTTCATTAGATAATGTGGAGATAGATTTCCCAAATGCTGGAAATGACATTTAAAAATCCTATTTCAAACGAGAGAGAAGATGAGATTTTTTTATTTTATTATAAATAAAAAATCGGTTTTGGAATTACGAGCTTTTATCTTTCTCAAGATAAGAACGTTGTCGGTCAAGGTCTGAGAGGTAAATAAAATACCCCAATTTGAACGACTTCACTATTATCAAGGGATGATATCAGTTTGTAATAGCAAGAGATGTTGAATTAATTTATTATTTGTATAACGGAAAATTTATAATTGAAATTCGATGATATCGATATTTTTAAATAATCTAATTCCATGTGAATTAGACTGAGACATAGAAATCATAGTTTTGAACTGAGTATGGATATGGAATAAAATAATCGACGAATTTGGGAAATTGATTTGGATAAAAGGTTTTTAAAATATTGAAAGTGGAATTGAAATTTATTTACTAAACGAAGTTTAGCATTATATTAAATTATGATTAAAGCGAACTCGCCGCAGCGCGATGGTTCATAATTTGGCATTTCGAACTTCAATTGAGTATATAAAACTCAATATAAGTAGGAATTCGATGAAACAAGATACGCCCAGACCTATTGAATGATAGTTTTTTAATGGAAGAGAAAAAATCTAGATTTCGGCTTGTAGATTTTGAGTTATATCAAAATCAAATTTTAGAAAAGTCGCATAAAATCGTTTACAAACCATAACGGTTTATTAATTTAGGTAAAAGGGTTTTGAGTGATTGGAAATCCGAATCTCCACTAGAAAAATCCAATTTAAATTATAAAATAAATATGAATTCAAGTGGAGTAAATGGATTGATTTTTGAAAATAAAATTCAGATTTTTAATTATTGAATGAAGTTTACTAATTTCTTTTAAATTAGTTAATAGAGTTTTGGCCTAATTTAACTTTATCTGAGTAATTTGAATTTGGGAATCCGAGTTTGGAACTTGAATTAAATTTTGGAATTTGCTATGGAGATTGAATTCGACTTATATATAAGCGAATAAAGTAGATTTGAACATAAGAAATTCAAACTCAAAATGGATTAATTAAAAAGGGTAAATTGGGGATAAAAATGGTAAACTGAATGTGATTGAAATCTTAAAGTTGAATTTAATTGGAATTAGATGAGTATATGTTAAACAGGTGTGGGATAAAGAGTATGAAGAGAGTATGAAGATTATAATTTAAGTGTCCGACAAAAAGGTACATGTTTCAATTTCCATATGAGATTTTATGAGCTTACTGGGAAATCCGCTTGGCTTTTTGAATGGAAAGGGCCTAGAGAGGCGAGTTGGGGTTTGAGCTATTGCCGATACAAAGGAGGTGCTGGCGAAATTTTCCGAAAATTTAAGGGGTTAGAATATTTTTAAGAAATTTGGATAACTAAAATTCAATATATATATTTCGATAAGGAATTTGGAAAGTAGTTAATTAATATTAGAAAGGGCCAGTGATTGTTTGATGGATGTTTATTTTCCTTTGATAGTTAAATCTCCGGCTATCAAAGATTTTTGACCATCGTTGTCAATATGGGGAGACCGGTTGGATTTATTATCCGAAAACCACTCCGTATAGGCATAGGCGTTGCGAATTAGATTATGTTGAAGATAAATTGTAGACAAAGTAAAATGCAAGGGCTGTTCTGTTTGTCCAGTCCCAGGACAACTTGTATGGATGAATGTCTGATAGAGTATTCCTAAAGGATCACATAAGACGATCTTTTTAAGGTATTACATCTGGTGGCGGAAAAATTCGTTTCTCTTACCTTTTATACCTATAATATTTTTGAGAAGATCAACTAGTGATTTGATGGGTTTGACGATGTGGCATTCAAAGTGAATAGTGGCCAGATGTTCTAAAAAGATAAACGTAGCCTCAAGCCGCACAACCGGGAAATGACAAAAATCGGGCAGGCAGCATGGCTAGTTGGATCATACCTAATCAGGGTATATTTGTCATCGATCTAGAGAAAATTCAATATTCATTCTTCTTTCGATTTTGTATCTTACGGATTACGGTTGGACGGCCGACAACCGTGGGTGACAATATATTCGCTACACTCAAGCTAAATGAGTGGACGGTCACGTGTAGCCGGGTTGCAAGACGTTCTTGCTAAACCCCAATGTATCCCCTCTAGAGTACACTGATTGGGAGGTGGTCCCATACCTTATCATAGTTGGAATCCAATCTCCAATAAGCGCCCTGCATTTTTTGATTTTATACTATATATGTAGAACCTGAGATGAAAGCATTCTACTATTTGGTTATTAATTTGATTAGACATTATTATAATATCACTGGATTTTGATATCAAAAATGTTTTGGTTATAGTAAGGTAAAAACCGTCCATGTTTATGTATGGCCTAGTCTTACTATTACCCTTTTTTTCAAAGGATTTTTCAAAGTTAAACAATATGGTTGGAGTTTATTCACAGCAGTCCCATGACTGACCCATATTTTATTTTGTTTGTTTTTCCCTAAACTCTTGGGTGCCTAAATTTGTACGGGCAGTCAAGTGTTTCAGGATTTTAAAGATACACTTAGAGGAGCTTGAAGCAGGAGGCTTCACCGTTGGTTATTTAGAGTTATTTCCACGGTGATATATCTATGTTGTACACTAATATGGTACGTATATACAAATTCAGATTTGTATTTCAAAGATTATGTCATATATTATATTTTAGTCGTTCCCTATGAGATTCGGTATTGTTATTTCAGTTCTTCTATCTGTTCTATTTCTTTAACCATAATGACTGGTATTTCTGTGTTATTTGGGTTGGACGTGTGTTGTTTTAGTCAACTCAAATAGTGCGGATTTGCGGGCCATCACAGTTGGTATCAGAGCTTAGGTTGAGCGAACACCTAGGCTTTGGTGGGGGTTTACTCATTAGAGATATGGTCAGTAGCACTTTAGAATGGGTTGAGTGTATATATAAGAGAGAGAGCACTTGTAAGTTGATATAAAAATTGTTTTATATTGTGTTGGCTTATCTGTTGAGTCGTTTATGAATTTTGGTCGAATCGTGGGACGCCACGATGTCGGTAGGAGTTTCTAAACACTTGAACAGAAGAACTGACATGATATTGTTTTAAAGTGGGTAAATGGAATAATTTTACCCAAAATTATATTTTTATATATAAAGAATAATTTCCTAAAAATTATTTGCATATGGACGAGTTGGTTGCTATTATGTGATTATAAAATTGAAATGGTTATATATAGCCAAATGAAATGGTATAAGTTCTTAATATACAATGGAATGAATTAAAATTGGATTGAAACCAGAATTTGGAATTTAAATCACGGAAATTTAGAAAATATTTTTCCAAAGTATATTTAAATAATATAGCTTTGTTTTGAAAGGTTTTTGAATAATAATCGTTTTGGATGAATTTTGAAAGTGATAAAGCACTGGACTCACTTCAGTGGCTAGAAAATAATTCCGATGATGATCGCGACATCATCGATGTTCATTTTCGAGTTTCTAAGTGATTGATTGCTACCATGGTGAGATTTCCAATGGAAAATTATTTTAGAAAGCGGGTTGTTTGGAAAATTCAAGTGTTTTGAATTTTTCATAGTTATAAATATATGTGTATATATTTATATGATTTCAAAAGAATTTAAATAAAAACCCGGGTATTTGAATTCTGAAATTTAAAATTTTAATTTATGCAAGTTAAATAAATTGAATTAGTGAAAGTGAATTGAAATGGATAAATTGATTTGGAATCAATTTAAAATTAGCCAAAAATATAAGTGGTTATTTTATTAACCAAATAACGTCAAAGTGCATAGAAAAATTTGTCGTTTGTCATAAACAAAAATAAACAAACTAATTCAAGTCAATTTGAATGCATATGAATGAAATACGAATTGAATGTGAATATATTGATTGTAAATCATTCAAATAAAATGAATGTGAGTAGATGGTGAATAATATGAATGAAATGTGGTATAAACTAAACTTTGGGGCTTGTATTAGCATATACACGCCAAATATACATGATATGACTTGTTTGGTGTTAAATTCTTGTGTTAATCATTTAAATGAATGGTGGTTATTGAAATTTCACATATACGAGACTTCTGTGTTTAAATTGATTAAGTACATGTACATGGAGCTACCTGGCTTGATTTTGGATATGCAAATTTCTTATATGCTAAGCATGCGTGCTTAATAAACGCTTATATAAGGTACGTCTGAAAAAATACCAAATTGGGATATATGAACTATCTTCCGACTGTATGGGTCGATGTATACTTTTTCATCTCTTTTGGTATATTGCAAAAGCTCCTCCATACAGGGGAGACTCTGCAAAAAATTTACAAAATTTAGGGAGTTAGAAAAAATTTCAGAAGTTTTGAAATTTTTGTAAAGATAAAAGAGATGATTTTCAAATAGAATTAAAATTAGAAGATTTTTGGATAGGAAATAGGTAATTAAATATTTCCATGAAAACTTAAAGCTGATTGAAACTTGAGTTATGGAATAAAATGTCGAGTATAACAAAGTGGACTTTTGAAGGGTTAACGGGTCAGTAGCATTTCTTTTGCCTTAGTAATTTCGGGGACGAAATTCTTTTCAGGAGGAAGGAACGTAACGTGCCAAATTTTAAGCTAGTTTTTATTGAACATTTAAATTGTTTTAAATGTTGAATTAAAATAATAAATGGAATTTTATATTGAATTTATCGATTTAATAATCGATATACGATTTAATATCGAGTATAACGAATAATTGTATACGAAAACAAATTGTTGATTGAATTCGAAGTCAAAATCGAATCAAAATGATTCTATCGATTAATAAAAATCGTTAATTTAAATTGTATCTTTTCTATACAACCAAATAGGAGTCCGGAACCCAGAAATATAAAATTGAACGAATAAGGATAAAATAAGATCAAGTCAAATAATATATATATAATAACTCGTTTATTTTACATCGCGTATACCTTGTTTTTGTACCAACGCAGACATCTTCTTCTTCGTGCAACAAAAATTGTTTCCTATCTTTGTTACAAAGGAAAAACAACAATGTAATAGGCATTGTACATTCTGTCTACTCTCGCTTCTATAAATTAACTCTTTGCCTTTGTGATTTCAGCCATTCTCAAATCAAACAAACCCATCAATTCATTTTCCCCTTCTATTAAAAATCATTCCACCGAGATAAAAGAAGAAAAAGAGAAAAGAAAAAGATGAATCGAATCCAATCCTACATACGAATACAACCAAGACCAAATCAATAAGTTCGGTTTCTTTTATCTATGATTGAATCAATTTGGGTGCGTTCGAATTGGGTTTGATTTTAAAATAGTCGAAGGGGGTGAGTCGCGTTTTGTAACATCCCAGATTTTTGGCCTTTTAAATTGGAATATTTAAATCTGTTTTATATATTATATTAAGAATATAATGGATTTTTTTTATCAAATTTATTTTATAAATGGAGTTTGAATATATATAATTTATATTATAATTAAATGAGCTCGAGACGACGCTGCAGTTCGAAATATTGATTTTTGAACTTCAATTGAATATATAGAATCCAATATAAATCGGATTTCAGTGAAACAACAACCGCTTGAATCCATATGATTATATCTTTCTGATGAAAGAGAAAAATGGAGATTTCGTCGTATAGATTGCAAGATATGTCCAAATCAAATTTTCAAATAGTCGCTATAGAATCGTTCATCGACCGTAACAGTTTATTTGAAATAACTGCATACTGGATTCGAATTTAGACAAAGTTCTTTTGAGACGTAGTGTTAATTAAATTTTTAGAATTTTACTGTAATTTTTAATTAATTAAATACGCAACTTTTTATTTGGAGTATTTTGCACCCTGTATCAGTATTTTGGGGTTTCATAATATAAGGTAACCTACCGATATTATTATATTTTTGGGATCGCGGGACATTGCTTGACACAACGGTGTATTTATTTTCGTTAAGTAAGGTCAGTGTTTTGTGGTGCGTAAATTTTACGATAGCGCAAATAGCGGTATGTATTTATTAATTGTGCACCGAATAAGTAAAACATGTGAATAGCTTACCAATTAAGTAACTTAATGAAATGATGGCGTAACCTATATCTTTAATCCTATCCTACCTTGAGCGTTCCCATCAAAAACTGGGCACTGTCTTTTTAATTCAATGGCCTACGCTATATTTAAGTACTGTATTTTCATCCTTTTAGTCTGCCTAGTGGCTGCCAATGTATTGTTCCTTTCATCAAGATTTGAAAACATGCTACACTGTCCATCTCTAATTTCTGGAGCCTACCGTATCTATCATTTTCTTCCTACCTTTTTCCTAATTTAAAAAACCAATGCGATAAGGTACAAAGCCAGCAAAACCTACCTATATTGGCACAGCTATTTGAATGGAAAGAAAAGAGGGCACAGACCAGCTATCTTCCCCATTATACAACTATTTTAATCCAACCAAGATTTGTTATGAACAGCTACTGAAGTGAAAGCTGAATTTACAATACTCTGCAAATCTAAAACCAAGGCTACAGCTATTCAAATTTTTCACACAGGCAACCTTATGGACGAATAGTCCTCATCAAACTAACACATTAACGAAGGCCTACTGATGTGTAAACAATCACTGCACACTATCTGTTCTTATAACCTGAAAAGCCATAACACTGCATCTCCATTACTCTACACTACATGGCTACAAAGTAGGACTTGAAGTTGTTCTTATCCTCTTTAGTTCCGTGTGTATAAATAGAGGGTCCATCTCCTTGCTCCAGGAACCAAAACTGAAAACGTAAATCACCATTATAATCCCAACGCAAGTAAACAAACCGAAAAATAAACCATACGCAGTTTATATAATCCAAACATGTTTCACTAGAGCTTTACACGTAGCTCATCTTCAGTCCGGTGCCAAGTTTTCAAAAAATCTTCCAGTACCCTTTTAATTTCCGCGTTATTCTTTGGTTACAGCGAGACCAAAGTTCGGTTGCATGGTTTTGGGTTTGGCCAAGGAGTTTTGGGTGCGGGAAACTCGAAGTGGATGGATCTGAATAGGCCGACCTTATCAACGAGGTAATGTAGATGACGAGCTGAAGGAGGGGATGGAAGTGAGAACAGACATGGCTTTAAATGAGGGGACGGAACCAAATAGTATGGAGAAGAAGAGTTGTGGTTTGGGTTTGAAGGAAATCATGAAGGAAGAATAATGATAGGAAGAGCGGTATTCACGGAAATGATGGAGAGTGGAGTTTCTTTCAATAGCAGTCACGAAAATAAATGGTGAGAGCAGCAGGGATATGCATTATAGAAGAAGCTTACGTGGGCTATGTGAAACAACTATGGGCTTTGGTCCTTTGGTTTTAATTAAAAAAAGGAAGGAATGGGCCGGTGGAAAGTTGAAAGCAGTGGAGAAATTGGCATATAAGAAACGTTGACACATTGGCATATAGGAAACGTTGACACAGGTAATGGGTTATTATATATATATACTACTTACTTATATCATATGCGGTAGGAAATGTATTTACATGGATGGGTGGGACTTAAAGCATACAACTGGGTATCAACATTAATTAAAGTTTAAAATGTCTAATTGAGGTTAAGAAAATATAATTAGGTTATATAAAAGCTGGTAGTTGTTTAATTTATATAAAGGAGATAGGCTCTGCATACATTCAAACAAAATGTTGGATCCGGGTTTAAATGAAATTATAATGGCCTGTTGCTTTCTAACCTAAATTAATTAGTTAGATCAATTTTAATTAGGACTATTAATTTACATATAATTAAATAGTTAGTTAGTTTAGGTAAACCATACAACGTATAATTCATAACTCGTTCATACGTGTACAGAGTCAGGCAAGACCGGAAATGTTGGAACCGTATCAAGGAGCAATAGGGTGAAGCTAATTTGGTCAGAATCGGTAACAACTGGGATTTTTAATCAAATTAAAACGTCCATTTAATTTGATTAAAATGAACCATTTAAACAACGGACAGAATCCAAGGTGAGTTCAACTCACTCGGTTTTATCCCACTTATATTTTATATAAGTTGGGTTTAAATATTTGTGTGCTAAAATTGGTTGATGGATGTTTGAATTGCTGTTATTGCTTGATGGTTGAACATTATACGTGTTTATTGAAATAAAATGATATTGTTGAGATAACCTATTTGGATGCAGGGAAAACAGGTTGGAGGGATCCAACTGGATTCCTCATAAAAATCATTGTTTATTTTCATATCACAATTCTATGAACTGTTTAACCAGTTTGATTGGATGATTTAATTGATCATTGATTGTTGAATCTAAATTTAACGTTGTTTGTTGTTAACCAATGGACATCATTGGTTAGGTAGTTGACGGCAGATGGCCTAAAAATAAACCGTTTCATGAATATTGTTTTACTGTCGGATGCATCGACAATAATGAAGTTATAGAATTTATTTTACAGCTGAGGATAGTTTTGAAATATATTATTTTGAATTAAAGTTTACAAAAAGGAGATCTATTTATTATTTAATTTTATGAGAAATTATTAAATGGTTTACAAAGTAAATTTGTAAGTAATAAGATAAAGACATCAAATTAATTTAATGATTTATAACGGGAATGAAGTGTTGGATTGGGAGTGAATGGAAATGGATTATCGTAATAATCGAAGTAAGTAAGATTAATTAAATTAATTATATTATCAATGGAAAGACCAAATGGGGATGGATCAACGAGTTAACGATGTCGAGTTGAATAAGTCAAGTGCTTGAATGATAACTGATTATTTAATTTGTGATAAATAAATTCAATGGAAGTTATAAAGTTTTAAACCCTGTTATTAGTTAAATAAGTTTTTCAAGGACATTTATATTAAATATAGAAGTGAGTTTAAATTGAATTTTTCTTGGAATTTCATTTAATTAAATTTCCTAAATCCAAGATAAACGAAGATATTAAAAGCCAAGTTTTATGAAGTATAGTGTAGATAATTTCGATTTATCGAAATAAGTTATGAATTGAATGGAATTTAGAAGAGTAAAGATATAAAATGGAAATCGAAAAAGAATCTCGAATTGAATTCAAATGGTTTGGCGAGATGAGTTATAATGGTTCGATCCTAAATTGTGTGTTCTAAAACAAGAGATGGGATTTTATTAAGGTATAACCAAAACAAATTTAAAGTAAGTGTTTGGATGAAGTTTTTATATAGTAATTGGTTTATATTTAAATCAAGGTTTATTTATAACGTTTTAAAAAGATATATTAAATAGGATAAAGAAATTGGATGTAGTTTTTAAAGGAATGAGAACTTATTATACATTGGATAAGGTGAGTATATTTCGAGGTGTCAATCTGATATTGGTTTTGGCCTTCGGGGTTGATGCTGAAAGGATTATTCACTTTACAATTTGCAACAAGGAGCTAATAGGGTACCAGTGAGACGATAATGAATATCCGTATGTTAAAAGGAAACGTTTTCCTAATGTTGAAGAGATAGAGTTTTAATTAACCATTAGTTAATTATCAAAGAGGCCAAGTGATGTTGAATGCTGAGCCAGTACATTTATTTTTATGGATGAATGTTTGTTCATTTGATAGTTAAATAACCGACTATTAAATCTGGCCAATTATCGATTGTTGGTACGGAAAGACTGGGATCGAATTTATATTCGAAAACCATTCCGACCAACAAATACGTAATCGTGGAAGAAGATCAGACGATGATCAAGATGGAGCATTTGAAGACCATAGATCTTCATAAAACGGAAGTATTGCTTAAAATCTATGATTAGCTCCCAGACATAAACTGTGATTCTGTCGTGCTTGGGATCTATGGATTGCAAGGACTACTCGCTACTGATCCTTGGGGTGATTCCTATAAGGATGCAGTAGGAGGGTGCCTTCGGTTGTCCAGTCCCAGGACAACGTGTATGGATGGTGTGGTATTCAAAATGAATGGTGGCCAGATGTTTCAAAAATATACATTATAAACCTCAAGCCTCGCAACCGGGAAATGACAAAAATCGGGCAGGCAGCATGGCTATGTGGGTCGCACCCATTAGGATGTATTGTCACCATCTAGAAAATATTCACACTTGTTATTTCTTTCGCTTCTGTATCTCCCGGGAACTACGGTGGTCATGACAAAAAGCCGTAAGGTGACAATATATTTGATACACTCAAGAGAAATGAGTGGTAGGTCATGTGTGGGCCGGGTTGCAAGACGTTGTTGTTGAACTCAGTGTATTCGTCTCTAGAGATACACTATCGGCAGGTGGTTCCATACCTTGTCACAGTTGGAAATCCAATCCCTAATAAGAGCCCTCGGTTTTGATTGTATACTATCTATGTGGAGCGTGAGATGCAAGCGTTCCACTAGATTTTATTTACTTGTATTTAGACACTATTATAATATCAGAAGACATATATTGTTTCCAAAATGTTTTGGGTTATCGTAAGGTAAAAAACGTCCGTGTTTATGTGTGGATTTGGTCTTACGATTATCCTTTTCTTTCGAAAAGAATTTGAACTTAAAAACCAAGTTGGATGATCCCCTTAAACTTAGTGTGTTTTCTCACTCTGGTTCACCAGACTGACCCGGTATTTGTAATGCTTGGGTTAGACCGGGCCGTACAGGTTCTGGTTATTGGGCAGTACGAAGTTCAGAAGATGTGCTGGAGGAGTTCAGACGTACTATCAATTATTCCACTATGTGTTGTGTATGGGGACAGATTATTATAACTGTCCAGATTTTCTTGACAAATGTACTCTGATTGTAAGTATCATTTCAAGTTTTCAATAAAGATTTATTTCTATATTATATTTATTCCGCTGCGATGTGAGACTCTGATTCTGATGTGTTTTCTCTTCTTATTCTATTCTATTCTAATATTTCTTTCTTTCTTATCTCACTCTCTAATTTCTTTCTAATAACGTTCCGGTATTTTTTGATGCTTGAATGTTCGACATGGTGTTTTTTTATGTCGATTTTCTGGGTCGAAAATCCGCGGGTCGTTACAGTGGTATCAGAGCAATGGTTTAGTAATAACCTTGGCTCTGTGGCGTAACTCGAAAGAGATGGGGTAAGTAATACCCTAGATTGAGTTGAGAATATATATACAAGAGAGCATATTTGTATATTTTATTTAAAAAAAATGTTTTATGCTTTGTAAAGGGGGTAAATGAAATAATTTTACCCAAATTATATTTTTGTATAGAAAAAGAATGATTTTATCGAATTATTGAAATATTGGTTTGTTGGTTGATTTAGAAATTAAAATTGGATTAAATGGTTTATTATAACCAAAGGAGAATTTCACATAGAGTTTGTGAATGAAAATTTTATTATGGAATTAAAATGATTCGGGATTTAACTTAAAGCTAAGTTAAATGAAAATCAAAAGATGAAAAGTGAAATAATTGTAATTGAATATAAATTCAATTGGTTTGGGTTATGTTGTTTGTTGGATAATAGATTGAATAAGGATTTCATCAAGAGTTGAATGAATTAAAATCCAAGAGAATGAATTCCAATAGAATAAAATTGGATAGATTGGGGAGAAAATCAATTAGTGAATGGAATTGGACATGAAACTTAACCTGGTTAAGCGGAAGTGAATAATGTAATAAACAGAGATTTGGAAATTGAATGGATATTAATTGAATTTAGCGAAACCAATTGAATTAAATAAAAACTTGGATAAGTTGATTGATTGGATAATCGACTGATTTAATAGAAAATTCATTTACAATCGAATGAATTGGAAAGTAGGAAGATAAATCCCAGTGAAATAAATTGGGTATGAAATCAGTTATGAAATGAAACTGGATTATTTAACCCTGGGTTGTTATGTGCACTATAAATTGAGTTGAGTGCAGATTCCAGAAGGCCATGAAGTTGGTTTGTTACACAGATTTGAAGTACAGACTGAAAGGCGAAGGGCAGTTAGTTGGCTGCTTTGAAATTGAAATTGAGTTACCCGAAAAACAGGTGAACCTTAATATATTGATTTGAGTAGTTAATTTTATACTCCTGAGTGGGATGACCATTTGGCTTTGATTTTATTTTGGAAAAGTTGAGGCCCAGAGTGGCAGTTGTAGTTGTTGTGATCAAACCGTGCAGAGGAGATGCTGACGAAATTTTTCGAAAATATTTAAAACTCAGAATATTGTTGATAATAAATTCTGAAATATTATTTGGAAATTAATCGAGTTCGACGCATTCTTCTTACCTTGTAATTTCGGGGACGAAATTCTTTTAAGGGGGGAAGAATGTAACATCCCAGATTTTTGGCCATTTAAATTGGAATATTTAAATCTGTTGTATATATTATATTAAGAATATAATGGATTTTTTTTATCAATTTTTTTTATAAATGGAGTTTGAATATATATAATTTATATTATAATTAAATGAGCTCGAGACGACGCTGTAGTTCGAAATATTGATTTTTGAACTTCAATTGAATATATAGGACCCAATATAAATCAGATTTCAGTGAAACAAGAACCGCTTGAATCCATATGATTATATCTTTCTAATGAAAGAGAAAAATGGAGATTTTGTCGTATAGATTGCAAGATATGTCCAAATCAAATTTTCAAATAGTCGATATAGAATCGTTCATCGACCGTAACAGTTTATTTGAAATAACTGCATACTGGATTCGAATTTAGACAAAGTTCTTTTGAGACGTAGTGTTAATTAAATTTTTAGAATTTTACTATAATTTTTAATTAATTAAATACGCAACTTTTTATTTGGAGTATTTTGCACCCTGTATCAGTATTTTGGGGTTTCATAATATAAGGTAATCTACTAATATTATTATATTTTTGGGATCGTGGGACATTGCTCGACACAACGGTGTATTTATTTTCGTTAAGTAAGGTCAGTGTTTTGCGGTGCGTAAATTTTACGATAGCGTAAATAGCGGTACGTATTTATTAACTGTGTACCGAATAAGTAAAACATGTGAATAGCTTACCAATTAACTTAATGAAATGATGGCGTAACCTATATCTTTAATCCTATCCTATCTTGAGCGTTCCCATAAAAAACTGGGCACTGTCTTTTTAAATCAATGGCCTACGCTATATTTAAGTACTGTATTTTCATCCTTTTAGTCTGCCTGGTGGCTGCCAATGTATTGTTCCTTTCATCAAGATTTGAAAACACGTTGCACTGTCCATCTCTAATTTCTGGAGCCTACCGTATCTATCATTTTCTTCCTACCTTTTTCCTAATTTAAAAAACCAATGCGATAAGGTACAAAGCCAGCAAAACCTACCTACATTGGCACAGCTATTTGAATGGAAAGAAAAGAGGGCACAGACCAGCTATCTTCCCCGTTATACAACTATTTTAATCCAACCAAGATTTGTTATGAACAGCTACTGAAGTGAAAGCTGAATTTACAATACTCTGCAAATCTAAAACCAAGGCCACAGCTATTCAAATTTTTCACACAGGCTACCTTATGGACGAATAGTCCTCATCAAACTAACACATTAACGAAGGCCTACTGATGTGTAAACAATCACTGCACACTATCTGTTCTTATATCCTGAAAAGCCGTAACACTGCATCTCCATTCCTCTACACTGCATGGCTACAAAGTAGGACTTGAAGTTGTTGTTATCCTCTTTAGTTCCATGTGTATAAATAGAGGATCCATCTCCTTGCTCCAGGAACCAAAATTGAAAACGTAAATCACCATTATAATCCCAACGCAAGTAAACAAACCGAAAAATAAACCACACGCAGTTTATATAATCCAAACATGTTTCACTACAGCTTTACACATAGCTCATCTTCAGTCCGGTGCCAAGTTTTCGAAAAATCTTCTAGTACCCTTTTAATTTCCGCGTTATTCTTTGGTTACAGCGAGACCAAAGTTCGGTTGCATGGTTTTGGGTTTGGCCAAGGAGTTTTGGGTGCGGGAAACTCGAAGTGGATGGATCTGAGTGGGCCGACCTTATCGATGAGGTGATGTAGATGACGAGCTGAAGGAGGGGATGGAAGTGAGAGCAGACATGGCTTTAAATGAGGGGACGGAACCAAATAGTATGGAGAAGAAGAGTGGTGGTTTGGGTTTGAAGGAAATCATGAAGGAAGGATAATGATAGGAAGAGCGGTATTCACGGAAATGATGGAGAGTGGAGTTTCTTTCAATAGCAGTCACGAAAATAAACGGTGAGAGCAGCAGGGATATGCATTATAGAATAAGCTTACGTGGACTTATAGTGATGACGTGGGCTATGTGAAACAACTATGGGCTTTGGTCCTTCGGTTTTAATAAAAAAAAGGGAAGGAATGGGCCGGTGGAAAGTTGAAAGCAGTGGAGAAATTGGCATATAAGAAACTGTTAGCCCTCTTTTTGGCAAGAGTCCCAACAGGCTGAACCGAAGCACAAAGCGTGACAGATCAAGTTTCAGAAAGCACGGCGAAGAGGCAGGTCGACCGAGACACCAATCGACCCAACTCCCACTTAACCAAGAAGATGGCTCGCTCCTTTAAGGGTCGCGCTCTCAAGCTGAAGACCTTGCTTCCAGATATCTCGCATTGACCGATTATCTCGCCTTGACCGGATATCTCGCTTCGACCGATTATCTCGGAACAGCCTGGAAACCATCTACAATCACCGAATATCCCGACTTTTGAGGCAATGGATACGGTCAAACCATATCCGGACAAAGCTCAACTTTTGATATACCTTCCAGTGGATGCCACGTCTACCACAAAATCCGAGGGCACTATTTATGAACATTTGAATCCATCAGCAGCCGAAAGTCCAGCCAATCATCGAAAGCCACTTGTCCGAGCTTTCCTGAAATGGCCGAATAATATTGCAGCAGCCCAAGCCATTACTTTCACCTATAAATACCTCTAAACTTAAAGAGGAAAGGGATCAGTTTTTCTTTGGCAAAGATAGCTTCTATAAGCTTTTCGCCATTACTCTCCTCCATCATCATTCTTTTTCTTCTTCAATTAGAAAAAGTATTGTATTTTAATCCAAAAAAGATATATGACATATAAAGTGGATGTAGGCACCGACTTTGCCGAACCACAATAAAAATTCTGTGTGTGCTTTCCCCTTTTTTCTTATTGTTTTCAGCATTTTTTATCTTATATCGTGTGTTGTTCATGCGATTGGGGGTTGGCCGTCACTAGTGACCAACTTTTGACGTCAACGGAAACGCTGACACATTGGCATGTAGGAAACGTTGACACAGGTAATGGGTTATTATATATATACATACTACTTACTTATATCATATGCGGTAGGAAATGTATTTACATGGATGGGTGGGACTAAAGCGTACAACTGGGTATCAACATTAATTAAAGTTTAAAATATCTAATTGAGGTTAAGAAAATATAATTAGGTTATATAAAAGCTGGTAGTGGTTTAATTTATATAAAGGAGATCGGCTCTATATACGTTCAAACAAAATGTTGGATCCGGGTTTAAATGAAATTATAATAGCCTATTGCTTTCTAACCTAAATTAATTAGTTAGATCAATTTTAAATAGGACTATTAATTTACATATAATTAAATAGTTAGTTAGTTTAGGTAAACCATACAACGTATAATTCATAACTCGTTCATACGTGTACAGAGTCAGGCAAGACCGGAAATGTTGGAACAGTATCAAGGAGGAACAGGGTGAAGCAGATTTGGTCAGAATCGGTAACAACTGGAATTTTTAATCAAATTAAAACGTCCATTTAATTTGATTAAAATGAACCATTTAAACAACGGACATAATCCAAGGTGAGTTCAACTCACTCAGTTTTATCCCGCTTATATTTTATATAAGCTGGGTTTAAATATTTGTATGCTAAAATTGGTTGATGGATGTTTGAATTGCTATTATTGCTTGATGGTTGAATATTATATGTGTTTATTGAAATAAAATGATATTGTTGAGATAACCTATTTGGATGCAGGGAAAACAGGTTGGAGGGATCCAACTGGATTCCTCAAAAAAAATTATTGTTTATTTTCATATCACAATTCTATGAACTGTTTAACCAGTTTGATTGGATGATTTAATTGATCATTGATTGTTGAATCTAAATTCAACGTTGTTTGTTGTTAACCAATGGACAGTATTGGTTAGGTAGTTAACGGCAGATGGCCTAAAAATAAACCGTTTCATGAATATTGCTTTACTGTCGGATGCATCGACAATAATGAAGTTATAGAATTTATTTTACAGCTGAGGATAGTTTTGAAATATATTATTTTGAATTAAAGTTTACAAAAAGGAGATTTATATTTATTATTTAATTTTATGAGAAATTATTAAATGGTTTATAAAGTAAATTTGTAAGTAATAAGATAAAGACATGAAATTAATTTAATGATTTACAATGGGAATGAAGTGTTGGATTGGGAGTGAATGGAAATTGATTATCATAATAATCGAAGTAAGTAAGATTAATTAAATTAATTATATTATTAATGGAAAGACCAAATGGGGATGGATCAACGAGTTAACGATGTCGAGTTGAATAAGTCAAGTGCTTGAATGATAACTGATTATTTAATTTGTGATAAATAAATTCAATGGAAGTTATAAAGTTTTAAACCCTGTTATTAGTTAAATAAGTTTTTCAAGGACACTTATATTAAATATAGAAGTGAGTTTAAATTGAATTCTTCTTGGAATTTCATTTAATTAAATTTCCTAAATCCAAGATAAACGAAGATATTAAAAGCCAAGTTTTATGAAGTATAGTGTAGATAATTTCGATTTATCGAAATAAGTTATGAATAGAATGAAATTTAGAAGAGTAAAGATATAAAATGGAAATCAAAAAAGAATCTCGAATTGAATTCAAATGGTTTGGCGAGAAGAGTTATGATGGTTCGATCCTAAATCGTGTGTTCTAAAACAAAAGATGGGATTTTATTAAGGTATAACCAAAACAAACTTAAAGTAAGTTTTTGGATGAAGTTTTTATATAGTAATTGGTTTATATTTAAATCAAGGTTTATTTATAATGTTTTAAAAAGATATATTAAATAGGATAAAGAAATTGGATGTAGTTTTTAAAGAAATGAGAACTTATTATACATTGGATAAGGTGAGTATATTTCGAGGTGTCAATCTGACATTGGTTTCGGCCTTCGGGTTTGATGCTGAAAGGATTATTCACTTTACAATTTTCAATGAGGAGCTAATAGGGTACCAGTGAGACGATAATGAAATATCTTTATGTTAAAAGGAAACGTTTTCCTAATGTTGAAGAGATAGAGTTTTAATTAACCATTAGTTAATTATCAAAGAGGCCAAGTGATGCTGAATGCTGAGCCAGTACATTTATTTTTATGGATGAATGTTTGTTCATTTGATAGTTAAATAACCGACTATCAAATCTGGCCAATTATCGATTGTTGGTACGGAAAGACCGGGATCGAATTTATATTCGAAAACCATTCCGACCAACAAATACGTAATCGTGGAAGAAGATCAGACGATGATCAAGATGGAGCATTTGAAGACCATAGATCTTCATAAAACGGAAGTATTGCTTAAAATCTCTGGTTAGCTCCCAGAGATAAACTGTGATTCTGTCGTGCTTGGAATCTATGAATTGCAAGGACTACTCGCTACTGATCCTTGGGGTGATTCCTATAAGGATGCGATGGGAGGGTGCCTTCGGTTGTCCAGTCCCAGGACAACGTGTATGGATGGTTTGGTATTCAAAATGAATGGTGGCCAGATGTTTCAAAAAGATACGTTATAAACCTCAAGCCTCGCAACCGGGAAATGACAAAAATCGGGCAGGCAGCATGGCTATGTGGGTAGCACACATTAGGATGTATTGTCACCATCTAGAAAATATTCATATTTGTTATTTCTTTCGCTTCTGTATCTCCCGGGAACTACGGTGATCGCGACAAAAAGCCGTAAGGTGATAATATATTCGATACACTCAAGAGAAATGAGTGGTCGGTCATGTGTGGGACGGGTTGCAAGACGTTCTTGTTGAACCCAGTGTATTCGTCTCTAGAGATACACTATCGACAGGTGGTTCCATACCTTGTCACAGTTGGAAATCCAATCCCCAATAAGAGCCCTCGGTTTTGATTGTATACTATATATGTGGAGCGTGAGATGCAAGCGTTCCACTAGATTTTATTTACTTGTATTTAGACACTATTATAATATCAGAAGACATATATTGTTTCCAAAATGTTTTGGGTTATCGTAAGGTAAAAACCGTCCGTGTTTATATGTCGATTTGGTCTTACGATTATCCTTTTCTTTCGAAAAGAATTTGAACTTAAAAATCAAGTTGGATGATCCCCTTAAACTCAGTGTGTTTTCTTACTCTGGTTCACTAGACTGACCCGGTATTTGTAATGCTCGGGTTAGACCGGGCCGTACAGGTTCAGGTTATTGGGCAGTACGAAGTTCAGAAGATGTGCTGGAGGAGTTCAGACGTACTATCAATTATTCCACTGTGTGTTGTGTATGGGGACAGATTATTATAACTGTCCAGATTTTCTTGACAAATGTACTCTGATTGTAAGTATCATTTCAAGTTTTCAATAAAGATTTATTTCTATATTATATTTATTCCGCTGCGATGTGAGACTCTGATTCTGATGTGTTTTCTCTTCTTATTTTCTTTTATTCTAATATTTCTTTCTTATCTCACCCTCTAATTTCTTTCTAGTAACGTTCCGGTATTTTCGATGCTTGAATGTTCGACATGGTGTTTTTTTTATGTCGATTTTCTGGGTCGAAAATCCACGGGTCGTTACACGTTTGGTCCTAGAAACAAGGAGAGGAGGTCGCGATAGTTCTGGTGGGGTTGGAGTGTGAAGTTTTGGCGATGGAGGAAATCGAGTGCGACGTTGGTTTTGTGGGAGACTTACTGGCGTACGAATGCTTTGATGAACGGTTCGAAGGGGAGTTTGGCTGTGTTAAGTGGATGAAAAAGGTACTGCGTTTTCAGTGAGAGCATATGCATCTATTACAGAGTTTGAACGTGCTGATGGAGGACATGGTGTTCGACGTTACTGCTGATGAACTGGGAGTGAAGTTCGATTTTTTTGTGATGGTGAATTAGTTACGGTAGTGGTTATTGGGGAAGTTAGAAGTTGCAGTTGAGATTTCGTGTTGGATCTGTCGAAGGTGGAAAGGGTGGCAGTCTGGCTACAGGAAGGTGAAACGTTTGTATACTGTGGTGTTTATTTTTGTGTAATATGGAGTTCCAGTGTGAATGTGAAAGAACATCAGTTATGAAGGAAGATTGTATGGGGATTTGAGGTGGACGGTCTTTGGTTTTTGGAGAGGGTTTGACAGTAGAAGATTAAGGTGGAGCTGGGTACAAAAAGGGGGGGTTCTGGCGAGAGTGTATTGATGTGAATATGGGATTCTTGTGGATGTTCGGGATCTGTGAATGTTTATGGGGAATCGTTGTTTGTTTGTGAAGGCTGAAGATGGCGTTTGGGTGATCTTGAAGAGGCTGCATTCGGATAATGTGAGGAAGAAAGAAGTGGTGTGGAAGGAAAAATAATAATTAAGGTAAATCATTTTGTTAATTAATTTTTAATTAACAATTTAATAATATCAAATTTACAATGCGTATATGTACGATAACAGTTTTCGACAAAATGGAGTAACTTAGACAATATCTGTGCAATCTATTGGAATTAAGGAAAGGTTAGATTTTCATTTTTATTTTTCCATTAAATTAAATAAATTAATTAAAATATTGTTGATTTAAATAATTTGAGTTTAAATTATTCAAGGATCAGAAAGCATGAAAATAAGACGGGCTTGTCCATGGCTAAGAGTTTTCGAGATATGAGTGGTTCGATTTAATTTAAATACTGGAGAGGGTTGCAATTAAAAATCAAGGTGAGTAAACTCACTCTCTGGTTCGATTATAATTTATTATAATAGAATTTTTATTTAATACAAATACTTATATGTTGTTTGTTGGTTGCTTGGTTGCATTGCTGTTTATTAATAAATTGTGATTATCATATATGTTAGTTATTTAGACTTAGTGGTTGTTGTTATTATATATATTGGATATTCCCCCAGTACCATTAGCGGATGTCCAAAGTATCATTAACGGATGACCCTATCGCCCCACGATATATTAGTGGATGACCTTCTATATTGCGATATCCTGCCTTGAAGCAGGATTGGTATTATTTATGTTGTCTAACATTTGTGAATGCAGGAAAACAGGTTGGAGGAATCCAATTGGATTCCTCAAATTTATTTAATGTTATTTACATATTTATATATGTGTGTGATGTGTGAATTGAATGGATGATTTGTGTGTTTGGATATTAAAATATTGTTGGCCCTAGATATCGATATTTAAAAATATCATATAAAGGGATTTTTGGATTTAAAAAGGAAAATTTACTTTTCGAAATGGAAATGGAATTTCGAATGGATTGAGAAATATTAACTTGTTTTTAATAATAAAAACAAGTAGTTGAATTTAGAAACAATGTTAAAAATGGAAAGAAAGATTATTGTTTGATAATATTAGATTTTAAATTCGAGTCTGAATTTAAAAAGGAAAAATTATTTTCCACAATGGGAATTGGATTTCAAATAAGATTTGAAATAGGAACTTGTTTTAAATAGTTAAAACAGGAAGTGGAACTTATAAATGATGCTTACAAATAAAGGAGGGAAATTTTCATTGGATAATTTATAAATTCAAGTATGAATTTGAAAAAGAATTTATAATTTGGAATCGTTTCAAAAAGAAACGAGAAATCAATTCCGATGTTCAGAATGTGAACTGAATTTAAATAAATCCACCTGGATTTATGATTTGAATTTGATAATGTCGAATTTATAGAAATAAAATTATTTGAGAAGATATTGGAATTGTGTTGAACAGAAATTTAAGATTTAATATGAAGATAGAATATATATATATAAGTAATAATAATAAAATAAAAATGTGAATCGAGTTGCAAATGGATTGTTTAAATAGAAGTTTGTTCTATATATATACAATAAGGAAGTTAATTTATAAAAACGTTTGTAAATAAAATGAAGAAATTTTCATCGGATAATGTGGAAATAGATTTCCCAAATGTTGGGAATGACATTTAAAAATACTATTTCAAATGGGAGAGAAGACGAGATTTTTTTTATTTTATTATAAATAAAAATCGGTTTTTGAATTACGAGCTTTTATCTTTCTCAAGAGAAGAACGTTGTCAGTCAAGGTCTGAGAGGTAAATAAAATACCCCAACTTGAACGACTTCACTATAATCAAGGGATTATATTAGTTTATAATGGCAAGAGATGTTGAATTAATTAATTATTTGTATAAAGAAAAATTTATAATTGAAATTCGATGATATCGACATTTTAAATATAATCTAATTCCATGTGAACTAGACTGAGATATAGAAATCGGACTTTTGAACTGAATATGGATATGGAATAAAATAATCGACAAATTTGAGAAATTGATTTGGATAACAGGTTTTTAAAATATTAAAAGTGGAATTGAAATTTATTTACTAAACGAAGTTTAATGTTATATTAAATTATAATTAAAGCGAAGTCGCCGCGAAGTTCATAATTTGGCATTTTGAACTTCAATTGAGCATATAAATCTCAATATAAGTCGGAATTCGATGAAATAAGAAACACCCAGACTTATTGAATGATAGTTTTCTAATGGAAGAGAAAAATCTAGATTTCAGCTTGTAGATTTTGAGTTATATCAAAGTCAAATTTTAGAAAAGTCGCTATAAAATCGTTTATAAACCATAACGGTTTATTAATTTAAATAAAAGGGTTTTGAGTGATTAAAAATCCGAATCTCCACTAGAAAAATCCAGTTTAAGTTATAAAATAAATATGAACTCAAGTGGAGTAAATGGATTGATTTTTGAAAATAAAAATCAGATTTTTAATTATTGAATGAAGTTTACTAATTTCTTTGAAATTAGTTAATAGAGTTTTGGCCGAATTTAACTTTATCCGAGTAATTTGAATTTGGGAATCCGAATTTGGAACTTGAATTGAATTTTGGAATTCGATATGGAGATTGAATTCGACTTATATATATAACCGAATAAAAGCAGATTCGAACATAAGAAATTCAAACTCAAAATGGATTAATTAAAAAGGGTAAATTGGGAATAAAATGGTAAAGTGAATGTGATTGAAATCATAAAGTTTAATTGAATTGGAATTAGATGAGTATATGTTAAACCGGTATGGGATGAAGAGTATGAAGAGGGTATGAAGATTATAATTTAAATGTCCGACAAAATGGTACATGTTTCAATTTCCATATGAGATTTTATGAGCCTACTGGGCAAGCCGCTCGGCTTTTTGATTTTCTTTTTGAATGGAAAGGGTCGGGCCTGCTAAGCTCCGCATCTACAATGCAAGTACTGACATATATGCCCATACGCATGACAAGGCACGTAGTAAGGAAAATGCACAATTAGTTTGACAATCGAAGTACCTGATCGTACAAAGATACTGAACTGTTGAAAAGGAACGTGAAAGGAACCCGACCTAGCTTGAGTCTGAGCAGTAATAGAAAGAGTAAATGGTGAAGTAATAAAGGCACTAAGATGGGAATCATGGTGGCAGTGATCTCAGTTTGAGGAGGTGCACAATGAACTCGAGCTGGGGGTTTCGTGTAGGTGATGGAATTGGCTTTGGAGTTTGGTGGTGCTCAAGTTCGCGCCCATCTACATGAGAAGCGTCGGGTTGGTTCTCTAACGGTGCGCACCGGGGAGGTGGATTAGGGTGTAGGTGGGATCAGTTTTAGGGTTTGGGGTTTTGGAGCGAGAGAGAATTGGGTTGAGGGAAGGGTGCGGTGGCGTTTGATGTCGAAGCAGGATGCGGCATGGATTGGACATCCAGAATCGGAGAATGTTGAGCTACAACTTTGTTCTCTTTCTTCCTTTTAAGAAGGGGGAAATCGGCTAACTGAAGATAGAGGAAAAGGGTGAAGGAGAGAGGACTGATTTTGCTTATTGGTTTTGTTTGATTTATTGCTTCCCTTTTCAATTTTTGCTTCGTTTCTATTGTTTCCTGAGAGAACTTTGAGAAGAAGATAAAGGTTTGAAATATTTGTGTTACCGCCGTCGAATGAGGAAATTTGGAGGCGAACTTGTACGTGAAAGCTAATTGCAGAACTATGTTTGGGGATGCTGAGGAGAATGGAATCGGCTAAACAAGTAAACAAGTCAACGGGATCAATACGGGAAGTGACCCCCTAAACTTGGGATTATTTAAAAATAACCCAAACTTGAGATTATTATGGGTAGACACGTTAAATTTCGAATTATTCCTGTCAATTATCCCTATAAATTATCCAAGCAACTTCTTCTTATTAAAAGGTTTAGGGGGGGGTTGATTTACTTTGTCGCCCCATAACAATTTTAAAATTAATTAAAATTTTAACCTCCTTAACCAAAATTGGAGTACAATTAATAATCCTCTTTTTATGTCCAGAATTTTATCTTCGATTCCAATTTCAAATCGTGATATAACAATTTCAATTATTCTTAAAAAAAAAATCAACAATCAATTGTTAACTAGCTAATTTATAATTAGCATCAGATATGATAAAATAAATTATCAGGTTACTAACATGATTTTATTAACACTTAACGGTCTTTTATTATGCAATCACACATAAATTAGTGAAATGACCAATCAAAAAGTTAATTTAGGAATTAAGCCATTTGGTTTCTCTTAAACTAACTTACTTAGTCCATGAATTTTTTAAAAAGAAACAACAAACTAAATATGGTACAAATCTAATTCAAATTCAGTTGACTTTTTGGATTTACTTAGTCCAGAATTAAAAAAATGTAAAGATGCAGCCAAGGATTTTCAATTAATAAATCATCAAACATTCACATTCTACATTCAATTTTCTTATATTGCTGAGGAGTAAAGCTCGAGGGAACATACAGATACAGTACACTGTAGAACAAATAAAACAATTCCAAATAAATGCTCTGATAAACATTAAATCACAAGAACAACAAACTAGCATGATTTAAGAACACTGATTTGGGTTACTCCATAAATTCATAAACATGAACCCACATGATTTTGGATTTAGAAATTAGGGCAAACAAAGAATGGGAATCAGATGAGGATTCGGGGTAGCCTTCGGTCTCTTCGCTGCTCTCCAGACAGGCATTTCCAATTAGAATTGCTGAATATATTAATTGCGAGCGATCCATTCGAGTTGAGCTGCGACTACGAATTTGAAACTGACTGGCTGAGGGGCGTAGATGAAGATGGCGAGTTAAGCGACGATAAGCGATGTGTGGATCTGCGATGGTTGCTGTGTTGAGAGAAAAAACTCGTTTTTTTTCTCGTTTGTTGCCTCTATGTGATATGATGCCCTAGGCAAATGGATTCGCTGCCTACGTGATCGGCCGCGCCTGCATGTGTAACCGCTAGTCACTTCGATCACATGAGAAATATAATCGATTTCTTTCAATCTGACCACTTTCAAAACATATACTCACACACATAATCCACTTTCAAAACTACTTAGACAAGTTGATCGCTTTTTGTCACATTGGAAACAAATTAAAAAAAAAAATGCGCTGATGCAGTCTCAAATGACGCAAGTATAAAGTTATTCAAAACGCCCAGACTCATGCAGTTTGAAATTGTGCTAAAGTATATTTTTTTCATGAAGAAAAGGGAAACTGCAGTGGCAGAATGGATACTACACCAATATAAAAACACAAATTTGATGCTATCATGGAAAAAAAAAAAGCTACCTAATTCTCTAATTCAAGGCTTTAAATCTTGGATTTTGTTCATGTTTTGTCTCGATTATTTTAGAGAGACATGGTCTCTCGTGTCGGGAAAAATCTCAGACGAGATGAGTGTATCTCGGATCAAAGTTCGTTTTGGGAACATCTCGGGTTATTATCTCTAAAACTGGTTTGCATGCATGATAATAATATCTATAATTGTTACCTTAAAAACAATAATTTTCGCTTGATTTGCTATTTCGATGTTTCTACTATAAATCATCCATTCCACTTACAATTGATCTAAATCATTTCATGCGCCATTGTTTTTAAGATGTCATAAACTCTCAATTCGATTGGTTATATGCATATATAACTGTTAATTACACGATCTATCCCATAATTTTAATTTCCATCAAAATTAAAGTTGTTAGAAAAAAATCTTAATATTTGCCAAGACATCTGAATATGATCTCCGTCGGTATATCGTTTGAGATACCGAGTTCTTGACCGCTATATGAAAATGATATTTCCACCTAAGCTTTGTGTTTCGTTTCGCTAAAACTTCTCCTTGAGAACTCGATCGATATATCGGTCGATAGAACGCTTTAAAGGTGAACTATATGAAGTGGCTCAAACTAATAAGAAATCCTTATGGTGAAGGGATTTGTATTAATAAAACAAATGAAATACTGTTAATAAATAAACTGGCACCATGGCCTACTGGCCTAAATGCTTAAAAAAATCTTGATAATTTATCACTATACAGAAAGTATATTGCAAAAGATGACATGACTAATTATAACTTAAGAAAGAATGTGACATAATAATCACAATATCATCTGCCAAACAACATTAGCTTATAATATATTATGTCACCCACACGATCTGACTAAGAACAAATACACCATTACAACAATAAATAAGTTGGAAATTTTATATAGAAACAAGGACAGAAAAGTTGTATAATGATATGAGGATGATAACATTACAAATATACAATTTGGATCCAGCGCATAAAACTTAAATGCATCAGATCATAGAATGTTAGATAGATTGGACTCCGTAATCAGAGCCATTAATAGTATATTGATATTCTACTTAAATTATGAGACGCCAATGTGTAATGACTGCCAATGTACAATACGATTTTGTTGACATCATATTTTAACGTGTGTCACCATGACATCATTACAGTTAGTGGTGTGTGGCTGAGATTGCCCTCTGAATTTCTCCTATTAAATCTCAGTCACACACCACTAACACCATTAGTGGTGTCATGGTGACACACGTTAAATAGTGTCAACAAACTACGTCTTGCCAATGTACGTGTAGTGAATTTTCCATAGGGTTCTTTTTTTATTCGGCCATCTTTTAAAAACTTATTACTCATTTAGCCTAGTTTCAAAACTTATTACAACCGTAGCCTGGTTTATGTCACATCAACCAAAACAGTATTGCACCATTTGAAATGCCGCTGCTCCATTTGAAATGCCGCAAGAAGCTCCATTTGAAATGCCGCGCAAAATAAAAAAATTGCATTGCGTCATTTGAAATGACGCTAGTATAAAATAACTGTTTAGAGCTGATGTGACATAAACCAGGCTACGGTTGTAATAAGTTTTGAAACTAGACTAAATGGCCAATAAAGTTATAAAAGGTGGCTAAATAAGTAATAAACTCTTTTCCATAAACAGAGTGCTAATCATTTTAGGTTCAGAATCCATCAGAACTGTTCATATCAGCATGTCTCGATATTGATAATAAAATCTCTGTGTAATGCTGCAGTGAACACTGAAGCATAGAGCTGCAGATAAGTACATGTAAACATAACAAGTAGGAGAAAAATAAATTTTAACAAAATGAACCTCCAACCTGACAGAAACAAATTTCAGTCCCGATAACAAAAAGAACCTCCAACCTGACAGAAACAAATTTCAGTCCCGATTCACAGAAACCACTCAAAATCAACCCTATATAAGATCGATCCAGGTGAAAGAAGAATGAAATTAAAAGAGCAAGAGTCAAGATATCTTTATTCATTATATATATATATATATATATATATATATATATATATATATATATATATATATATATATAAGTTTTCGACATAAACACCGCAAGTCTCAACTCTTTCAGCCATATCAATATGCAGCATTCGCTCTTTTAACTGGAATTAGACTCTCCATGCAGCGGACAAACATAAAAACTTCTCGGCCAAGTGGTCGGAGCGCAATATATTCATTATCTTCCGTACCTAAGTTGTACATGACTACATTTCCTGGATCTGAAGATCCTCCAAAGCCTTGGGCATCGATATCAGTAAGCAGAAGATAATCGCCATTGATGGAGAACCCAAATGGAAAGTAAACATCATCGCTACACGGTTGATCAGTAGGTCCAATCTTCCATATTTTACTCCACGACTCCTTCACACCATATTCATGCAACACCCATATTTCATAATATGCACTACCCGAATACCAGTCTGGATAGGGCAAGCCAGATATATAAGCAAGTTTGTCACCCAAAAAGTCCAAAGCTGAAAAGTCACTAGTATTCTCAGGCAATGGCATTGTTCCAAATGTTTCATCGTTCAAATCAAAAGAAACAATAGAGTGATCACGATATACATCATAATAATATTCATCATAATGAGCAGACCGTGTTCTATCAGATCCTATCCAAAAACACGTCCCATTCCTGCTTATGGGTCTCATGATTTTCTGAAAAGGCAACACACCATCTTCAATTATGGTTCTCCATGAATCAGCTCTCAAACTATATACTTCAACTGCATTGATGTCCGCGTTATCCTCATGAACAAAGGTTCTTACAAGCTTGTAATCATCGCTTCTCACACTATATCCAAACCCATAATTGATTGAATAATCGAATTGATAATAAAGTGATGATTCTGGTAGACGTCGTCTCACTTGCTCACTTTCTGGTAGACATCTCAGCTGTTTCATGGCAGGGTTCCATAAATCAACAGCTACAGGATTAGAACGCACTATACAAACTATCCCATCAGATGAAAACCGTTTCGGCCATATTGGATCTTTAACAATATTTTCACAATCAAAGTTACAATACTTCTCATATTTGTTGCCGCTTAACAAGCAAAACTTGTAACTAGTTATCCTATCAGGTTCATAAACCAGATCATGAATACCAATAATTTTTTCCTTGCCGCAGTTATGATCCAAGTGTCGGGCTATGAAATTAGAGCTACTGATCAAAGCATACCACAATTTGCAGACGGGTTTTAATCGTAACAGAGTTGCTACAGGTAACAAAATCAGAATGTCAAATAACAAATGTTCAGGCATCCACCATCCACCATCTGCTGACCAAGATTCGGTAATCCTGAATAATATGAATGTAGTAAGTAGGATTTCCCCTTTTTCGATTTTACTTGTAGTTATGGTTCATCGGTTATGCTTAGTTATCAAATTTTAATGGACCAAATTGGATTTTATTTTTTATTTTTTCATAACAGCCAGATTTTTTTCCCTAAGCACATAAATTGCTCAACAAAGTTGTAAAATTTTTGTATAAAAATAAATAAATAAACAGACTAGTAATCATTATGTCCGTAAATGGCCCTCCTCATATAACATTTCAAGTAGGGCAACAGTCTAACAAAATAACAAACTCGTTAAGAAATTTCATTGCACATGCCATTAAAGGGAACACTTTAACACCATAACAGACTATTTCTATTTGCATAATTATTACATAACATAATGTAAACAAACATCAAATGCTTAATTTCCAGGGGGAGGCACAAGCCTTGGTTCACGAAATAGATCACAAGCAGCTAATTGTAAAATGCAGCTCGGTAACATACCTATTATCACTTCTGGTATAATCTGGATTGTTCTCATCGTTTTCAAGAACAGTCATTAAGTTGCTTGTTTTGCATCTACTACCTTCTTGCTCTATGCTTGAAATTCAGATTGATTTGTCTGTACCTAATTGTTGGTAAAATTATTTGTAAATAATGTATTTATAAAAGACAATGATGCATAAACAGTAAACAAAACAGAATGTGGTTGCCAAGAACAGACCCGACTAAAGCCAAAAAGACTTTTTTGGGTTCCATGTAGGCATTCATTTTGTTGTTTCTTTTTGAAACTACCCTAAGCTAACCCATTAGCTTTATTGTTTGGTGTATTCCATTTTAGCTCTAGTTCTTCTTATCTATTTTCTTGGGATCCATGTAAGCATTCACTTTGTTGTTTCTTTTAGAAACTACTTTATGCTTTGTTGATTGGTGTATTCCTTTTTAACTATGGCTCTTCTTATAATAAGATTATACTTGTGCTATCAACAAAGTAGGTAAGACGCACAAAAAGGGGCTAAGTTTGGGCATTGGACTTTTTTGCACCTTGAACTTTCTTGTATGTCTTTGTACAACTTGTGCATTTTTTAAATATAAAAAACCTACACCGTAGATTAATATAAAAAATGATAACTCCGGTGTTAAAACATGTTTGTAAACGATCTTTTGCAAATAAGAAAGCGCTAGCTACTAGATACGAAGTCATAGATGATAACTTTGACCAAAACAATGCCAAATTTAAGTCTACAACACCCGGAACATTAAAAAAAAAAAAAATGCAAGAAAACATAAAGAAATTCAAGTTCAACTGCTCAACACAATACTTTGAATTTAATTCAACTTCAAATCGCTAATACTAAATTTTAATTTAACTGCACTTTAAATTCAAACTAAAATTAAAATCGAATTATAGTTACCTACGCTTTATAATAAAATTAGTATTACTTTAAACCAAAATCAAATTAGCTAACCTTCAAATTCAAATACAAATTAACAAAATTTTGAAATTTAAATTAAATTAAGGTTCACTAAATTTTAAACTAAAATAAATTAAATTTAAGTAAAAATTAACTACAGTTTAAATACAAATAAACATCGATTAAAATTAAATTAACATTGACTAAACATTAAATTAGATTAAACTTTTAAATGCTAAATACTTTAAAAATACAAAGTTAATTTTTACTTAAAGATTTCAAAGCATAAGGGGAGAAAACAAAACATGAGTTGATGAAATGAGGCAAGGGAAGAACAAACGTAATGGTGTTAGCGTTAAGTGCGGCGGCTCGATGCTCCATTTCAAGATGTTTATGTTCCTCGAGTTCCTTCATTGCCATATTTTCTATAATTTCCTTGATGGGTTTGCTCTTCATAAATTTGGAATATTAATTTTATAGACATGTTAATTGGGTTGGGATGTTTTATGAGATCGACGCAAGATCTCTTTTTATAATATAACCCGTGTTTTTTATGGCTTAGAAGATATGATTGCAATCAAGCATGAAATTGTAATTTTTTTACTTCGTCTCTTAGAGTTTGTTGACATTTGGGCATTATGGATCAATTGTCAAAGTATTATCCTCTACCGATCTGTTTATGGATAGCGCGATGATTAGTTAACGATGATTTTGAATTGTGCATTTGGACATAAGGTGTTTCTTAGAATCCTGTAGGAATGCTAAATTGACTCATCAAAGATGGAGAATTTGATTTTCTTCATGTTCCAACATGGAAGGATGAAATTCTAACCTAAATTTGTGAAATCTTTGTCTGTTTTCACTAGATCAACGTATCGGTGTTACTAAAGGGCGTGCCTAAGGCGCGAAAAACGATGGGGCACAACAATTGCATTTTTTGGAAATTGAGGAGCTCGAGCTATCCGAGACGCCAAAAAACACGCATATTGTTAAGGTGACAAAGCCTCAAGGTTGCCAAAAATAGCACACATCAATAATTGGTTCCTAGGTTGGAAAACGAGTACTACCTCTAATAAAAATTAATTGAGAACCATCTATCAATCAAAACTTAAGTTGAAATTTAACCGATTTCAAATTCAACACTCTACCACATAGAGTTTCCAAGGCATTCTTGTCGCCGCTACAACCTCTGGCCTAGTCCACACCACAACCTCTACACTAAGCCCGCCACTGCTACAAACTCCTACACAACGTCCTCATCGTGCTTGTAGTTCCTTCTGCCACATCTTTTCTGCTTATTTATTTAAGTATTTAACTAAGTAGAATTTAATTTAGAAAAGTAATTAGTCTTTAAAAGTTAAAAGTCGAGTTCAATCTAAACTTTTAAATTATGTTAAATTTAAGTGATTAAAATTTATTAGTTTAATTTTAACATTAATTCTAAATTTGATTAAAGTTCGGTTGTTTCAAAATTAAATTTTAGATAACGTTAATTTTAAATTAAATTTAATTAATTTTATTTTGAATTTAAAGTTTAGTTACTTTCAATTTTAGTTTTAGAAAAAAGTTAAAATAACAGTAATTTAATTTTAAATTTAAAATGTAGTTAATGTCAATTTTTCTTTAAACTTAAATTAGTTAATTTAATTTTAAAGGTTAGTTAATTCTAGTTTTACTTTAAAGTTTCCCTGGTTTTAAATTGATTTTAATTTATAGCTTAGGCAATGTCAAACTAATATTGATTTTAGTTTCAATTTTAAATTTAGTCAAATTAAAATTGGATATTAGTGATTAGAGTTGAACTAAATTTGAAGTATAGTGCCGAATGCTTAAACTTGAACATTATGATTTCTAGTTTTTATCGAAATGTTTACATTGTTCGTGTCGTAGACGTGAATTTGAAACTTTTATTCAAGATTATCATCAATAACTTCATATTTAGCAATTTATGTTTTTATATTTGATTAAAAAAATGTTTACAAACATGTTCTAATACTAAAATTATCATTTTTACAGTTAATTTAGTGTAATTCTTACAGTGGAAAGACAAAAGTTATGTTAAAAAAGCACAAACAGTTCAAAGCGCAATGTAGCCCAAGGCACAAGCTTGGCACCTTTTTCTTCCGGCCTTAGCTACCTTGTCAAAGATCTATGTTACAAATTACTCCAGCATCATTTCGGTTGGAAGTAATGATGATCCAAAAGGAAATCTGTTTATTACATGTCGCTAGCGTCGCCAGCTTACGCACTCAAGGCTTATCAACTCAATTGATAAAGAAGGTTCAACATCACATTCAAAACCTATCGATTTGATCCGTATGGAATGTTGCCGCTAAAATTACTCCAACTGTGTCGAAGGACACGGTATGGTGGAGTGATTAAAAGAACAAATCCTTCCAAAGGGTCGAAGAGATGTGACGATATATGCATAGTGCTTTCGAAGAAGTTGAAAGGGATTAAAGTCATACCTTTCGACAAAGTCCTTTCCCTTCAAAGAGGTCGAAAGGCTCACCTCCCAGTATCTTAACAAAGCAAAAGCTTTCAAGTAAACCTGAAGAAATCAAGCTCACCCCCTTCAAGTCAGATAAACCCTTTGAACGTATCGGACGGGGCTACTAAAAGCAAATCACAACATTGGAGGGATTCAACCTCGGTTAAAGAAATTCTTCGAAGCCATTGACTCTGTAGCAATCAATCCCTTCGAAGTGGTCGAACATCTAGCAACATCATTTTGTTCTCGACTAACATCTTCGATATCATCAGAATAGGAGTTTTCAAAGATGTCCTTCTACAAGCACTCAATTTCCATCCTTCGAGTATATCAAGCTTTCGCAGAGGCCAATGACCATCCTTCGAAGGATTTGAAGGCCTATCTCAGAACATTTATCAAAAGCCATCATTTGGACCTGCTGCTACTTCACTTCTTTCGACTATGTCGATAGGTCGAAGACAAAAAATTAAGGGATGTTGCTACTAACCCTATGCCTTAGCCTCATCGAAAGCACCGAAGCGAAAGCATCAAGACGAAAAAGGATTAACTCACATCTATAAAAATGACCGTAGGGGTTCAAAATAGGGATCCAGATTGGAATTTCTAAACTTGTACTCTATTTCTTAAGTGCAAACCCTAATTCCGAAATCGAATAAGGGATATCATTCCACTATAATTCTTAAGTCTTTGTACTCATCGAAATCAATAATAAAGAGGAAACTTAAAGTTATTGATCGAGGTAATTCTAAGGGAGACTTCCGAACATATTCATCTGGCCTTTGATAAGCTCGAAAGGGATTTTCACCATTAAATTTCATCTGATTCAATACCTTTTGACCTCCATGCCTTTGAAAGGATTTTAATGCTTTTGTCTGACTCGAAAGACCTTAACTAAGTAATCATGTGAAGTTCATTAAGAATTCCAATGTGGATTCTACACTTTTGGGAATTGCCAATTTTCCTTGTTAGAAAACTTTTCGAATGGTTACGTATGGTATAAAAGCCATCAAGTTTTATGTTTTTCGCTATTATCAGTCAAACTGTGATAAAATACATATTATCCTGCCACATATATTATTAGTTTGAATTAAAAGTATACTCTTGTGTGTTTTATCAAATAAAATTTTACTACTTCGAATGGTTAATCACACCTAATCTTATACAAAATAGAAAAAAAGAATAAATCTCCTTTAAAAACATACCACACAGAAAGAATTCTAAAGTACATCTTCGTGCTATACTCTACAATGTCTCTCTATTTACGTTAATAATTCCTAATTTTAATGGTTTTGTTTGATTTTTTTTTTTTTAAAGGTGTAGCTCCATATTATAACAAAGAATTCTTAACTCTATGAACCTATTAAACAGAGACCTAAATTGATTGCTCCAACCCTTGCAAATATAACATGAAACTACCCGTGGTTCGTAACCGTCCATGTGCGTGTAGAAGAATTGCATACCATAACAAATGTCTGAAGGTGATAATGCAAAAAGTATAGAAAGTTAGCTCAATCAATTCTAACGGATGAGTATATCAGCCTAGCGAACCAGAAGCAAGTATAGAATCTAATAGTACCAGTGACTCAGTGAGCATGGAGGCATATGAAGTAATGAGCATGTAGCCGAAGTATAAAATCCCTGAAACTAGCTTAGTGATCTCCAATTTCGTAAAATAGTAGAATGTGGCATAAAGAAACAGATAAACAGCAGAGGACCCCAAGGTCAAGTATGATCTCCACCACCACAAGTAATCCTCACTACAAAGCTGGAAATAGCACAAAACAATAGTTTTGTTTGCTTGTCTGCATTCAAGGTTTAAAATTTCGGATTTCGATCGTGTCTCGTGTTGAAACTTCTGCATATAATATAAAATCTTGTATCAGACGAGACTTGAGCGAGATAAGTGTGTCCTAGGTGTACATCTCGGATTGACAACTTGAATTGAAATGGCCATCTCCCGACCAACTATGGGAAACTTTTAAAATTGACATTTAATTTTCTTTATTATTTGTTATCAAAATATAATCTATTCAACATACATAATTTATATAATACAGTATTACTATCTTTATATTTTATAGTAGAGAGGAAATTAAATTATTTTATTGAATGCAAGGATTCCTTTCATTTGAATATCAAACATAGAAAATATAAAACATTTTTTTATTTTTGCTTGCTTGTCAAAACAATGGAAACAAAATTAGAAGGTAAGGAAAATGCCATTATAGTACAATTATACTTGAATTTACACAAGAAGAAAAATAAATGTTTAAATTAAAAAACATAACATCTACAATCTAATTTTGAGATTTTTTTTCTCAAATTTTATTTGAAGGCTTAATATCAAGACGAGTAGCAAATAAGATTGAAAACAAAATTTAATGTCCCGTTTCTTGAAATCTGTTTGTTCAAGTTAGAAAATGAGAAATCGAGTGAGATCTCAAATGAAATAAACGAGATTTGAAACGTCTGCATTTAAAATTTAAATTCATCTGACTATTACGTTTCGCAAGTAGGTGAAAAATGGATATATTATTATTCCTATTTGGTTTTTATTCTTTGATTCGTTTATTTTTCTAATGCAAAATTCAAACCTAGTTCATCGTCATTATAGCTAATAGTGCAAATAGCTCATAAAGTACCAAGTACAGTGCAAACAATAATCAAAATTTAATAAGAGATAGGTTGAAAGAATACGTATTCGGTATTGTATCTTCTTCAAAATTTTAAACTAAAACCTTTCGAATTAACAAAATAATCCACTATTCTCATCTTCAGCGTATTGTTTATAATCCGATAGGAATTGTAAAAGTAGGACTGAGTTTTTCTGCATATTTTAATTAGCAATGATAAGCAAAAGTGCATTAATAAGATTTTTCACCAATGAATCAAGTAGATATGCAAACTTCCCTCAAGAAACATTAATTTGACTTGACTACAGAGAAATAGGGGATTACATTTACATGAACGCTAATTTATGATTATTTTGGATAAAACTAATCTAATTATTTGATTAAAAAATTTTGTTCGTCGAACTTTTGAAAGTTAATAACATTTCATAATATATGTTACATGGCAAGATATGCCTTCAATAAATGCAAGTTATGGAAGAGTCGTAGATAATTTATTTGATTAATAATCGAAAGTAAAAAATTGAATGTACATTGCGTAACACTTAGATTAATAACAATGTTACATTATATCTGATCTCATTTTTCTTTTTCTTTTTGTTCGTTATAATACATGAGATTTGTACTATATCATTTATCTCTACGATAAGATTAAAGCTACGCAATACGTCACCACTAATCCTTTTAAATATAAAGTAAATACTTTTCCACATGAAACTGTTTTCACTCTCAAAACTAACTTGCATTCAAATATAAAAATATATTTTGCAATGTGAATACGATGACGGATTCGTCTTTCAACATTCTCCGTGTTTCATCCCTTCGCGGTTCCACGTTTTCTACTTATTTCTCTTCAACTCATCTCTTCAATGCATAAATTACTTCTATCCGTTTTCTCTCCTAGCATCAGCTAACCATAAAAAAATAATCAAAAATCCAAGATATAATCTATACATCCAGAATTAAAATCAATACATCATTTGTGATGGATTTTGGAACAGTTGCTTAAGTAGTGCGGGTAAACTATAACAACATAGGTTTGGCTAAGGTGTCCTTCGTCATGTTACAATTAAATTTTGGTTTATTTTTCTTTTTAAGCCTAAAAGTCCATGACTTTCTTCCTTGTGGTTTCTAACATATCCATGAGACAATCATGAAGACAGAGTATGTTTATGTATGTTTGATTTATCTTACGGTGCTATTTACTGTTACTTTTTGGTATTAATAGATTTGGGAATTCATTTTTCCTCCTAACCATTTTTCATCAAAGCTTTTATATTAATGAAAATGAAGTTGATTTTGTTTTTTAATAAAAATGATATATATTACAAAAGGGAGAATATAGTCATTCTCCAATGGCGTACAATAAGAAACTACTACAAAAATAGAAGCACAAACAAACAGCCTAGAAAACTAATACAACTAAAACACAACACAAATATGACAACAACCGTCACCAACCAAAATCTCCTCACCAACACCAATGACATAAACATCGCAGAACACGGCAAGAGACCGCGCTACGGAAGGAGCATACCAACCCACAACCAACTGAAAAAGGCAACAACCAAAACCTCCGCACCAAAGTCAAATCAGATGGACCCAAGCACAAGAAAAAAACCCAAGTCACAACAAAGCACAACAACCTCCAACAACAAAGAACAGACCTCCATTTGTAATGAAATAGACGGCAACATAGAGAACATTGAAAACTATTGCACCACAATTCGTACCATCACAGACAACCGAATGGCTGATGAAACTGATTGTCCAAACAAAGGCCACCAAGCTCGGCAAAGAATGCAAAACTCAATGGAAGAAACTCAGCTTACCAGACATGGAAGGGCTAGTCGCGAGACAAATCACGGAGAATGGAATTGATGCTCACTCAAGCACATCGCTTTCATCAAAAACACTCCAGGTCAATAGCACAATATAACCACCAGTTGAAGATCAGACAAAGAATTCCCAAGCCGACAGAGGAAAAGGACCTCGGCCCCGAATTTACCTGAAGTGGCCACCAGCAAAGAAAAGAGGTGAAATCTGAAGCTTGTTGTGAAGAGAAGACAATGCAGATAGGGTACAACAAAATAGGAGGCTTGACCAACTAACACACAAGCAGCAGCAACAACCCTCTCCCAAAGATCAGTCGCAAACTCCATCCCACTAAACCCATCAAACAACCGTCGACACCCAATCAAACATACAAAACACAACTGTAAAAAAAATCCGAACCGTCCTGCTATTGTTGAATCCCACCCCGTAGACAAATCAGGAGCACCAACGGCTCTACAGGGGAACTCGACACAAGATCTAAATTAAGGACAGAAGTGGAGTTGCTAGAACAGAAGGATACACAACGCAAAGAGTACAAGGCGAAGATAGGTGTTGACAAGGGGATAATAGAAGGGGAAACGCAAGAAAGAAGCAAGGGGGAGATGGTGATAAGCGGTCAGAACAAAAAAAAAAGCAATCTAGATATAAACAGATCGATCCCTGCGAGAAACAAGACAACAGAAGAACAGGGAACCTGAGACAGATGAGAAGTGGGAAGGAACTCGAGCGGTGTTAGTTAGGGGTTGATGATAGCGAGAAAAAAAGGGCCAAAAACCGAAAATTAAAACTAGGGTTTATGCGGTAGAAAAGGGATACCTAAAACCGAAAGAACCAGGAAACCAACGGTGGATGTGGGAGATTATAAGAGAAATGGAAGACGAAAATTAAAGTGGAGGGAAGATAACGAGAAGACGAGCGATTAAGGAAGGAGGAATAAAAGAAGCGAAGCAAGTAGACTCCATTTACGGTCTACATTGAAGCTTTTTGTTTTATCAACTATTATGAAAAAGAAGTTGATGTTTTAACATTTCAATATAAAAATCATTGGACCAAGTATTCGGTTACATTTAGTTATGCATTTTCAGTGAATAATGTTATTTACTTATAGGCGAATACCAGAGAATATAAACATATTATATGATTAGTTAGTTGTTAAAACATGCTCATTTGTTATCCGATTGAAAAGATACGTTTAAACATTTCTTCTATCTTAGGGTAATGAATGCAAGACATTGATGCAGTGGTATATTGAGAATGTAGTACTAGAACTAGGGCTGTCAATGGGTCGGGTTCGGGTCGGGTTCGGGTCGGGTCAAGTCGGGTTCGGGTTGAGTCGGATCGGGTTAGCTCAACCCATTTATTAAACGGGTCGGTTTCAGGTTGACCCATTTATAATCGTGTGGGTTTCGGGTTTGATTCGTGTAACCCGTTAAGAAAAATATTTGTATAAAAAACTTTGCGAGTTCAAATGATGGCTACATTTGATCGAGTCTTTGTAGCATAAATTAAGAAAGAAAAAGGACTATGCTACAACCAAGTGCTCATAGAATCTCGAGACGATGCTCGAGTCTCGAGACAATGTTGTTGCCGATGCTTTTCCCTGGTGTCGCCGTTGTTCTTCGATCTGATGCGCGATTTCAGAAGGGTATCATAAAATCTAGGGCTTGGTGTAAAAAGGAGACTGAAGTCTGAAGGAGTGAAGAGGTAGAATCGCAGAAATTAGAATGACCGAATGAGTGGCAGCTAGGTAATTGGTAAATTAGGGTAAAGCAGCAAATGGGTAGTGGACTGGGATGGGCCTATGTTTTGTAAATTCTAGAGTAATAAAAAGATGTTTTATATTAAACGGGTCATGACGGGTCAGAAACGGGTTCACGGGTTGGGTCGGGTCAACCCGTTTATTAAATGGGTCAGAGCGGGTTGACCCGAAATTGACCCGTTTATAAATGGGTTGGGTCGGGTCGGGTTTTTATCGTGCGGGTTACGAGTCGTGTTTCGGGTCATGTTAGAAATTGACGGTCATAACTAGAACACACCAGGTATGAGTCAATAAATGAGTCCTTTTAGTATTAACTATAAACAACATTTAATTTATACATTGCTTATGTAGCTACGTTCCCTTTCTTAAGACAAAAATCATTCATGCATTTAAGGACAAAATTTTGAAATAGGCCTCTGAAAAAAATTAAGTAAAAAATCAGCTTGTATCCTGGCTAATATATGTGATGAATAAACTTGTACATGCGAATGGAAATTTGTTACGAAAATAAGCCTTTATTGTTTCTTGGCTAATACACGTGATGAGTAAACTTGTACATGCGAATGTGCATAAATAAATTTGTGCATGCAAATGTGCATGCACATTTTGTAAATACGCACGTACAATATTGTTCATGCGCAGTTACAGAATGCACAAATACATTTATACAATATGTTTTCCTCCCTCATTTCAATTTCTACGCATACCTATCGTAAAATCCCTAACTTCGAAACTCAGAACCAAAACTCCAATTCAATCCAAACATCAAATTAACTTATTTTTATCTGTAAACCCCAAGTAAATGAAAGAATCTTCTGCATACCTTGAAATAATGGGTTAAAACCCTAAATTTAAACTTTGATGTGCAATTTCAATTAATATTAGTTTTAGTGTTATTATAGATGTATCCTGATTATTAAAAATTTATTGATGTTATAATGTAGATTTAAATATATATTAGTGCATACATGCATTGAAATTTTATGTAATAATTGATTGAAAAGAAATTTTGGTAAGTTGAATTAAAAAACTAGACCAATTAATGAAATTGTTCTATACTGTCAAGACAAGCATGGAAGTCAAAACCAAACACTCATGGAGGTATATTGTTGCACTAGTTTTAGTTCATTAATAATATTGATAATCAAATTTAAGTAATTTTGTCATACATTTGAATTTAACTATATATGAAATTTCTAATTAAAGATATTGATCATTCAAGCATACTTAAACTTGTAGATTGAAAAGATCTCCGACTAGAAGTAACCTAAGAACAACCCCTTTTTGGAAAATATTTCAATTTGTGTATCTTAGATTGGACCATCATTTTATCATTGCGTTGTGTGATAGGAGAAGATCGGAGACAAACACATTTCATTTAAAGTTGAAGAAATGGCTATAACTTCATTGGAAGTTGAAATAATGCTAGTGGTTTTCCAACGTCTTTCGATCACTCAAAAAATCGAATATATTATGTCATGAGTTATTAAGTATAGTTCCTTCTTCGAATGAAATTAGATCGACAATAAAATTAGCATAAGTTGGTTTAAACAAAAATTTGGAAATGTGCACCCTGCAAATGCAACATATATCTTGATAAAGACGCGAACCCATGTTAATTTTTGATCAATTCATATCCCACCAACCTACTTACGTTTAACGTCATCTTCAGTCACTAATTCACCATCATAATAATATATAGTTAGAATGGTAGACATTAGATGCACAATTTTCATAAAAAGCCTTTTAGCAATTAAAACAAAAGCATGAGACTGCATTGCAACAAGGAAAATGATGAACTAGAATACATGCAATTTGTGACATCATAATTATGTTGAAAATGAAACCAAGAAAAATACCCACAATATCTTCAATTGATTAGAAGATGGGTGATGTTGCTGTAAATTTGGAGTTTAAAAATGAAAAGTATGTGAGTCTAATTTTTGGATGAAAGAGGGGGTTTGTGATTAGAGCTTGAAGATGGAAGTTTGGATCCGATTGGACGAAAATAATGAAATGAGGAAGAAAGCAAGTCGTCGTTTACTTCAAACCTCCAAAAAACATATATGCGCATTATGTACATGCCAATGAACAAACTTGCACATGCGCATTTATAGAATGAACATGTATGCTTTTTATTAAAAAAAGTAATAGAATGTGCATGTATGTTTTTTATTTAAAAAATATATTTTTTTATAGTTTTTTCATGAGCATTTATAGAATATGCATGTATAATTGGTTGGAAACAAAGCAAACAACCCGATTTTCATAATTAATTTCCAGATAAGCCTATTTTTCATATAAGATTTATTCAGAAGCATATTTCAAAATATTATCCTTTGAATAATGACTATTTTCTATGTCGATGGGAATACATGGATGGTACATTGGATCATGTGGACTTGATGAGTGAAAAATTGGTTGACATGAATTTGAGAAAACAAAGATGAAGAAAGGTACTTCTTTTTTCATCCATGCCCTATCATTCTTAGATTTTGTAATTAACAGATTTCTACGAGTTAAAAATAAAGGGTTATTTCTTTAGTTTAATTTAAGATCGAAATGGTATAAGTCATGCATAAGAATATAATAAATAACAAGAAATTATTCAAACCAGATTTGATATCTAAATGGCTAGATTATCAATTACAATGGATGATGGCTCAATGTTATGTCTGTTATGGCTTTTGTGGTATATTAGAAGATGTTTTTACTTGTATGAATCTCTTTTTATCTTTAAATTTGGTATATGATATATCTGATGCTACTTTCACATTAGAATTTAAAAACACGTCATCTTTTGGAAATAGTTATCTGATTTTCATGTTTATATATACACCATTTATACAACACTTATTAGCTCATGATTTCAATTATATTCACTTATTATTGATCAAATAATATCATTTTTGTCAAGACATAATAGGTAATAACGTGCATCTTGAATTAATTATATTTTCACATTTTTTCTTCCTTTTGAGACAAACATTTGAAGGTATTAGTTAATGTGTCCTATATGTTACCAACGGTATTAACTTAATTGCTCAAGTACCTATTAGTACTTAATACACCATAAAGATTTTACATAATACAGTTAGATTTGTCTGACTTATATAGTGATTACCAGTTATTCCTTTTTCCATTGTTACTCCATTATCTTTAAGTATTAAATTCTACAAAGGGATTTCACATATTAACCAAAAATAAACTATAAATGAAAGTAAAATCCATGGTGCATTTTTTATATCAGTGCTTCTATTTATTTATTGATAGCTTCGTATTTGAATGATTTTGTGTAAGTACATTTTATTCCATACATTTTTCAGAATAAGCTATAAATGAAGCAAAATAAACATATATACACTGTTGACCAAAACGTCATCCATATTAAATTCGTACCAATCTTTCTGGTGCATCTCATGACTAGAGCATGGAAAATATGATACATTATACACGGTTCCCCACTTTTTGAAATAAATTATTATTTTGCTCTTCACATTCAAAGTACTTTATTTTACCTTATACGTTGATATACAAACATATGTGGTTCAATATATTTTTTATATGTCAGTCAGCGAAAATTTTTGAATGTGAATAATGTCATATCTATATTCGTATCCGAAGTCATCTTTGAATATCTGACACCAGCATCTGTGGATACGGAAAGAAATTGGAAAATTACCATTTCCACTAACAACGGTCAACCATGAAACATGAACGAAGATTTTATTTTCCTAAATTTTTCAACGCCATTGAATTTTAAGGTTATAAAAATTAAAAATATGATAATAATCAAGAGTTTTGAGCAATTAATATATATATTTAGAACATATGACAAGCTTGTAATTTAATAGAATAATAGATAAATATCTTCCATTGTACTAAAATACACACAATTTAAACCATAGTTTTTTTTAAATCGAACGGATAATTTTCGAACGATATCCACATCTGTTTTTTTCTTCTAAATATTGGATATTTATCCACTTTTTGCATATGGGTGCGAACGGATTTTTCCAATGTTCACTGACAAAATTTTTTTATGAGAATTTACAAATTTGATTTCATTATACAGCTAATCATATTTAATAGCACACCCTCTTAAATTAGCATTAATACATATACTATTTAAAGGCAGAAATTGATGTATCATGTATGAGATAGTGACGTAACACCTTACCTTATTAGTATATAAAATGGATAAGTGTATGGTGTTCGTTTTTTTTTTTTTTTTTTTTTTTTACATGTATAGATTGTGGATGATAAACGCCATGCTCACTATGTGGGTCAATCATGTTATGTGACACTGTGAGTACCCATCATCGAATGCAAAGCATTAAGCATGTGACAGTGGAATAAAAGAAAGCTACAAAAAGTTGAATGGGAAAATAAGCAAAAAGTGAATTGATTAATTACGTTCTTTTCATCATATACTTCAAGACCAATTGTTGATATTATCCTTCTTAACGAAAGTTATTAGAAATTTTCTTTGTTGTGGACAACTTTTACTAAGAAAGTAATCACTTTACTTTTCATCGTACTAAAATGTGAATGTGCTCGCTTTTACTATTGCAATGCAAAATGCTTCTATTTTGCGTTTTCGTAGCATATTATAATATATATTTTTATTATGTATGACTCAAAACCTATGTTAAAAATTAAGATGTACAAAAAAAACAATATACATATCACATATAACTATGATTAAATATTATTAATTGTGTACATTCAGGAATAGAAGTACACTTAATTCATTGAACTTATTGTTGGCTAGATTGAAATTATTTCAATATTGGTAAGCATTTATATGTGAGGTTAGAAAATATAAATTTGATTTATAACTCACAATCATTAAAAAATCAAATGTATAATTTATTATTATTACATTTTTTTTCCTAAATTTTAAACCATCAACATATGAATATAAAAACAAATAGTCATACTTTTATCTATATTCAAACTTATCTTAGAATATTGAATAAATATAAACTATTTCCTCTCCGCTTATGATTAATAAACCAAACATGAAATTTTTGGTCCAATACTACTGGTTATAAGAGGAAATAAATTAAATTTATGATGATAAAAATAATTTCAAGTACAGAATATTAATTTAATAACCATTGTCCCAAATATGAAATAAAAAGAACATTTGATACATCATTAATTAAATATTCATAACCCCACTATAGTACAGACGTATCAAACTTATCTACATATCATACGCACACACGCAAATATATATATATATATATGGACATGCATGCGTACATACAATTAGTTGAAGTTACACAATTGATGTCATATTATTTTGATGTCAACGTAAACTTCTGAGATCACTCTTGCATTTTGCATATGAGATCACAAGTTTGAATCCCGCTTTGTAAATATATCAGTATTTTTTGTAAGGTCATGAGTTCAAATTGTGTCTGTGAAAAAAACAGTACTAAACACATGAAGTCGCAAGTTTGAATCTAAGTACAACAACAACAACAAAAAATTGCTTTTGTTTTTATAGATTATTTATTTTATAATCATAAACCATAAGGTATTTCTTTTTAAACATGCAATATTTGCAATATTGTCTCACAAATAATATAAATATTTTACTCATTTAACTTTGTATCTTCATCTTCATATTACAAGAATTATATGTGTGTGTGTGTGTGAGAGAGAGAGAGAGCGCATGCGTGTGTCAATGAATATTCTTTGTAGTTTTACAATGGTGAATTCACTATTAACTTTCTACCTTCACGAGCGTAATGATTTCTTTTAAAAATCACTTATTAGTAATTATCTGCTTCAGCTTTAATTTTTGAAGCATAATTTTAGTTTTAACAAATGCATCAGTATTCCGTCTTCAACACATAGAAGATAATGATATCAAACATGAAATGTTTATGTACTTTTTCTGATTTTGTAGTTCTACAAATTTTGCATTAAGTGTAAAGAGGTACATTTTTGCACTTGGATAATTTCAAAGTTTACACTTTCATTCACTCATATCTAATTATTTGACAAAATCTCAATGACTTCTATCTTTAATGTTTACCGCAATGTATTTATTGTCATTAAATCTATGATTGCAAAGTTCCATAAATACCTCACATCCATTTAAGAACTAATAAACTATACAATATATATAAAGACAATAGAATATAAAATAAATAAAATTTAATTAAAAATGTCTATGAAATGGAAAGAGAAGAAAATAGTTAAAAATTAGAATGAATTAACAGTCGTTCCAACCTTTATAAAATATATTATTATGAGAACTATTGATACGGAACAATGTAGGAAAATAACATTCTCGAAAATGTAGAAAACCTATGTTTTTGTGAAATATACATATCTACCACTATGCTTGTGTAATAATTTCAAATTTTCCCTTAGACAATCATCTATGACAATTTCATTTACTAAGATGATATATTTACTAACATTTTAACAAATATATTCAACTTTTACATATTTTTTGAATTCTTAGGTACTTTTAGTACCCACGAATAAAAATTATTAGTTACATTTAAATAGACTTTGTCATTTGATTTTGGGTTCCATCTCTACCTGACCCCAACTTGTTTGGGAATAATGGCGCAGTTCTCGTTGTTGTACAAGTATATTTTATAAGCACGTGCTATATTTTCATATTTGCGTGACTCGCATACCTTTGCATTGCACTTATATATCATTAAGTACCACATAAGTTAACCTTCAATAAGTTTCCAAAAACGTCCAATTTTGCGCTTTGTCAAAAACGTTTAGTACAATGCAAATATAATGTTGATTCCTATTTCAACATAATATTTAGTACAAACCATAAAAATATTCAGTTGGTTAGACAATCGTGCTTGTAATGTGTTATAAACAAACAAAAACAGAAGAAATGAGGGAAAGAAGACATTTTTATTCATACAAATCTCTATACAACACAAATGTGCTATCTATTTATAGACTCCACATGCTTTGGAAATTACAACAATGTCCCTCACATTAAGCTTATTCACCCTTATTATTCAAATATATTACAACAGTTTTTTTTTCTTCTATTTATTATTTCTTTTTTTTCAATTATTGTCTGATAAACAACATACAATTCTGAATTAATCGAAACTCACATACTCATCCCTTCTTAATTTGAGGAAATAATTTACAATTGCCCCTTTAAATTTGTAATCATGATCTACATATATGTCCTACCTATATATTATATATGAAGCGAGTTAAGACTTCATTTTCAAATCACTTCATCCTTTTCTTTTATTGTAAAGCTTCCCTAAAGTATATTGTTTCTCAAAAAAATTTGACAAACATCCTCATATTTTTCACAAATTGTTATTTTTAAATCGCAATCTTAACTCTTGTTCAAGTTCCCTAAATTTTATTCACATTTAAAACAATTTCTTACTCTAATTTTTCCACTCGATGAGTTCATTTATTTTAATATATTGTGTTTCAGTGCAATTAGGTAAAGTCTGATCTTTAATTTGATAATCTAAAAAAGGGTTAGTTCACTTTCTGAAATACATTGTTTCTCTCTTTTTTGTCAAATGTCCTCAAAATTTTCATAAATCATTTAAAGTTTTGTTAGCTTCGAACAATTTTGTTTAGGTTTCGGTGCAGATTTTGATTTTCAATGGTTTATTAATAACTGGTAATAACAATAAATAAACTTGTAAAATGGCTATGGCAAATAATTTCATTTTTTAACATGATAAGCTACAACATTTATGGCAGCAGTTAGCAACCTTCAAGACATGAATCCTAATTATAGAAAGGTTTAATATAATGACGAGGTGTAACATCATTGCAACAGCTCCAACCTATAGCATAGAATTTATATAATTGATCAGATGGACAAAGGCTAAGACAAATTTATTTGTTGGTTCGGACCGTCCCCCAGCGACACTAGTTCAGTACTCATGGAATTTTAAGGTGTCGACCGAAACATCAATCGTTGATCGCAAATCATATATTGAGGTATGATTATTTAAAATGCTGAACGTTGAATACAAAATGTTGAATACTAATTTGACTGATTGTTAATCGTTGGATACTAAATGTTGAACGTAGTAGACGCTAATAATAAGTTGTATGACATCATCGACTGAATGCACGACTGATAAATAAAAATTCTCATTTGAATTCATACAGTTCGAACACAACCAAAAGAGCATAGACCCCACAAGAAATTCTATTAATTACGTAGATATGGTTGTTTGCATTCAACATCTTGGACAGAGAGGATAATTTGATATTGGTGAAGCGACGATAGTTGTTACGTAGTCAGATAACAAATAAGATTTTTATTATAATCGTTTTTCTGCTGCATTATATATACATTTTATCATTGTATTTTTAAGGTAGCTTAAGTAATTTGCATGTATTTCAATTTTTGATTGTCATTTCATTTTAATTAAATACACACTACACTACAAAATAAATAAATAATTAACTACAATTCAACTAAAATTAAAAATCACAACTAAACATCCCGGTTAATTTTCTCGCTCAAATGCTCTTTTCACAGCCGCAAACGCATTCTAAATTCACTTATCTTTCCGCTCAAATACCATATTTTTGTTCATCACAAACGTACCCTAATGTAACGAAGTCACTAGTTAACATGAGAGTTTAAGGGGAAAAAAAATAGGCTATACAATTTTTATTCTTCATATGTATTTTAAAGGTCATATTACACTATATGTTTTTGAAATTATAAAGTTTCAAGCTGCTAAAATATTCTTAGATCCATTGAGTTATTTGGAATATATCCATCATATTATGCATAAATACGATGGCGTTTTTGGTATATAATCCGACATAAATCAGTAAACAATATTATGAACTATGATTGCTGGAGTCCGTTCCTATGGTATGTGTAACCCATAACCCCCCCCCCCCCCCCCCCCACATGAGCACCATTATTCCCAGAAATGAAACCACGCTTAGCACAAATGCAAATATCAACATAGATCCACGACCTGAGCGTTGATATCTAATGAACCACGCTCAGCCCTTTGTATAACTACGTTTCGCTAGAGCGTGGTTGGCATAAATTGCTCAATATTACACAATTTCCCTAAAAACAGCAAGGGCGACATAGCCTGAGCAATGAGTGATTGCAAAAATGGCGAGATTATACGTCCCAAGGCCAATACGCGATTTGGGAAGAAATTAATGAGTCTGCTTATGATTTTAGGGTACAGAACGAAATTAATGAAGTTCGTTATTGAATCGCGATTCAATTGAAACATCGAAATGAAACCGAAACTAAAAAGAGAAGTTTTTTTTCCTTCATCATCGTTGTTTCGATTCAGCGAAAGAAAAAGAAAAAAGAGTGGAGAAGAAAGCAGCAACATACCTCAACTAACGAATCTAGGTACAAAGGCAACTTGATTTATTTTTCTCTCCTTTTCTTTCTTTTCTAGACCTTTTATTCTGATTTCTGAGTTTATTTTTGTTCTCTATGTAAAACCCGAAGCTAGTTACTGTTTGTTTTTCAAACTGCTTTGTGGCAGCCTCGGAAGCGTTCGACACGTCCACGTGGGACCCACTCCATTTGTTTCTTTCAACTGAACGCTCCAGAATGAATTGTTTGTGTGCCACTTCCGTGTTTACAACCCTTTTACACTCATTTTCCTCTCATTTTCCTCTTTCATGCGTCCCTTCCCAATAAAATAAAAATACATTCTCCTTTCACCGATTATTTCGTTCTCCATTCTCTTTCAGTTTTACCCCTTCGTGTTAAAAAAATAAACGCACCCTTAGTTTATATGTTGAATTGAGACTCACACAGCCCCATAGATGCGTTTGTTAAATGATAATGTATGTTGTTATTCACATCTCAATATCCTCTTCCAATCACTTTTAAAAATTTAATGGATTTGATTATATTTTACATCACCAATTTATTTCTTTTCACTCAGTCATTCACGATCGTTTTGCTTCTTCTTAAACAACGTATTATCTCAAATATCAAACGTTGATCCCTAAAAAAAAAATGTGTTTGTTGAACAGAGGATGGAAGATAAAGATAAAGAAGATGTTATATTTTTCTACATGTTGTATAGTCTATTCTAGTGTTGTGTAGAAAATTCTATGTAGGGTTTCCTCTTAATTTCTATTGGAGATTTCTTTCGATCTTCTGGGTATTTCAAGCTTGAAGGACATTATGATAGAGAATGCGGTTTAAGTTATTAAGTTTTGAGTTTTTTGTTTTATTTTAAATATAACAACGTATATGCCCTATTTTACAAAATTTTATAGTTAAATTTTTTATTTTATTTTTCATTTCGTAAAAGAAGAATGTGAACGATGATAAATTTGAGAGTGCTCTTACTGTTTTTGCTAAAAGCTATGTGGATGATAGCAATAGACCGCAAAATTATCGATCAAATGACTTTGAAGACATAAAGTTGATTTGACAACCATTTTACCACTGATGAAGAATTCATTTAGTACTTAATTTACAATCGCTAACGTATGCATAAAAATGAACTATGTTATCTTCTTTGTTAAACCATGTGATTTCAGGTATTCGATTCGCATAACATATTGATCTGATGGTGTAAAACAACAAGTAAAAAGTTGAATACCATTGTAGTAATCCTAAAATGCGATAAACTGGCGTCCAAGAGACAACCAAGGTCACAATTGGGGTATGACAGGGCTAAAGCTTTTTTTTTTAGTCATCGGCAAAAGGCAGCAAAAAAAGAAAACACAGTAAAACAACCTAGAACTAGCGCAACTAGGAAATGCAATTGTCCATTTCGGTTGAAGCATGTCTATGTAGAGGAAGATAGATGAAAATTATTTGTAATTAATAGAGTGCATAATCATGAACTTTCTCACTTGTTAGAAGGACATTCTTTCGTGGCACGATTGATGGTCATGGAGGAAAAAAATCTTAGAAGACATGAGCGGTACAGATGTTCCGCCAAGAAAGATATTAGTTACCACTAAAAAGCCCTTTACATAAAATTCCCCAATTTCGAAGACTATCTACAACATTAAATATAAAATGCAATTGTCAGCGATGGAGTGTAGGCCCATAATGCAACAACAAGGGGTAACGAGATCTAACAGTATGGTATGGACCCCAACATACCTAAAAATAAACATGTCATTCGCATTTGAATAAGTTGCAAAGCAAAGTAAACAACAATTATTTAACTTGCGTCTTGTGGAGATAAATCATCTAATTGTTCTCGGTCGTATTATGGTTGAATTCATGTCTCTTGATTCTTTCACTAGCTTCCATCTATACATCCTTTACATCGTGTCATCGTAATATTCAATAGGAACGACATTGGAAAACATAGGAAAATGATCGTAAATTCAAGCCTATAGCATTCTAATTAGTACTTAATTTAATATTGTGAATATTTAGAGAATAAAAAGGGAAACGACGTACAATTAACAATAAATCTATCCAACCATTTGCTTTACATCCTGTCTTGAAGCAAACCCCAATTGACGGTACAAGAAGGCTAATACTCTCTCATTCGCCAAGCTTGTTCACTAAGATGATTTAGGTTCTCTAAAAATCTCAAATACTGCACAGGTACCTTCGTCCATGACTTATCACATAATTAGGTGTCATTTGATAAATATATGATATAAGCATATGCAACGACTATGTAATCATCTTCTTTTGCATCCTCTTTTTTTCCTTTTCTTTATTTGTTTCTAGTAAGAAGTTTTGCTTGACTGAAGTAGAATCTTTGAGTGGTTCATTTGTTATAGCCCCATCGACACCAAGATAATCAGCTAACAGTTGAGTGGGAATACGATTATTTGATTTCGCATAAATACAATAACCGACCACTGGTATTTTTAGAATTTGGGTGACATCATTCAATGTTATCGTCATTTCTCCAAAAGACAAATGAAAAGAATTCATCTCGAGATGTCATTTCTTAATGAATGCTAAAATAATCGGGTAGTAGACATGCTTGTATAAGAACTATGCCAAAGTGTACAAACCAGAATTTTTAATTCATTGAGCAACTGCTCTCGGCATATCATCTATACTCCATTATTTCAACTTTGATGGATGGAAAATGCATTTTTACTGGCCATGCTCCTACTGTCGTACGTATTGTAATGTTTATTTGATAAAGTGAACATAATAACCAACTTGTCTTATGATTATTCCAGATAGAAAATGCAATATGGGACTCGAAGACTTTTAATAAAGAAGTATTAATTGGCACTGAATCCACAGGTTTGCTAGACGAGGACACACTTGAAGGATGAACAACTAATTGCAAGTCTGCTTCTTCGTTATGTGCATCATATCATTTAGATTCCTCATCCGGACCACTTTCAGATGCTCCTTCCTTAGAACCATCCTCTGAACCTTCTTCTACATTTCGACCTTCTTCAACCACCTAATCTATAATGATCTGTGATTTGTAATAAAAATCCTATTAACTTCACACTCGACCTGAACTTAGAATTTAAAATTTTAATTTTAATTCGTGGTATGCGCTTTGCATTTAAATTATTAGAATTTAATTGTGAAGATAAAAATGAAACATTATATGATTTGTAATTCAACGTAGTAATCAGTCGGTAAAGTGTAACAGTGAAAATAATGATTTCTGGAATTTGATTATTTAACATAGAAATATTGTATAAAAATTTATAATGAAAACGTCATCGTCCGTTCATCAAATTCCAAATCGGTTAGCTTCGTTTAAATCGATTTAAACGGTCGATTTAGCGGTAGTGGCAACCGGTATTGCGTAAATAGCGAATTTTCACTTGAGCGTTAAACGGTCAATTTCAGTGTGCTATCGTTTTCGTATCAGCATATCGAACACAATGGTATTTTGTTTCATGTACTGGGACATTCGGTTTTGAAATATACGGTGTTTGTGAACGGTATTTACCATTCGTTTCTAAACCATAAAAATTATATAAATTTTGTGTGTATGGTCTACTTACGATACCTAAAAAAAGAACTATACTAAAATACTTGAACCAAGTAAAAAGGGAGAAAAAATTTGACACATGAGACATGCATAATTAACTAACGCATGGGACAAAAGAAAGCCAACGTGATATATGTTTTTGTTTGGTAATGGTGTGCATAATTACATGAAACCAACTGGATGGAAACAATGTCATATATATTAAAAAAAACGAAACAAGGGAAGGGAACAAATGCTTGGGACAAGTAGGAAGCAAAAGCATGGGGGAAAAATGTAACCTATTTGCATGGCAAGTACATGTATATTTAGTTGAAACATGAACTAATTTTATGCCACATAAAAAAAGGAGAAAGGGAAGCAAACACATGGATTAAATGGAATGCCAAATTTGCATGGCAACGCATGGATCAACAGGAATGCCAAATTTGCATGGCAACGCAATGCGTGCACCCATGCGTCAGGTGCCACATTGTAAAAGTTAAAAGTTAAAAAAAAAAGGAGAAGTGCTGAAATAGTATAGTATGGCCACGATTTAAGGACTTCGACCTACTCTCTAGAAAATATCCTAGCCCACGTTTTTACACTACAAACCATGTTATGTAACCATGTATATTATCCTCCATCCCCCTTTTTTTCTATCCGCCTCCTTCCACCTTCCTATAGCATCTGCCACCCATAAAAAAAACAGACGAAGCAGACAGCAAGAAGATAGAGCAGTGAAGCTACCATGTCTGAAGCAACGTACAATAGTCCGAAATCGATTCAGGAGTGTCGGATCTCCGCTGCGTAGTCAAGGTGAGTGTTTGTCACTCACGCCTAACATCCATCAAGTTTGATAAATAAATATATGTTAAATTTATATATTCATGTGTTGCGTAAGGTGCAAACTCTATATATTTACACTTTGATATGAATTGAACTGCTGGGCACGTATGATAGGTTGTTGGCTTTCATATAGGCAAATGGACCGGTAAATAGTTTAAATAGGTTGCTTGGTAGTGGTAAATAAATAAAAAAAGGGGATTTGCGTGCATCAGAACTGAACTCGTTGTGTACATATACGATAGGCGGGGTGTAATTTGTGTGGAAATATAAATTAGTTGTATATCACTTAAACCATCTATTCCATTATGTTTTGTTCTAAAGTCAGAGCATATTTTGTGAATTTGAAATGTTTTAGATTTAGACATGAAGCTGTAGATCAGTTCATTGCATATATCTTTGTAGCATCTTTATAGCAGAAGGTTTACTTTTATAAAACCGAAAGGTCCACGAAAAGGGAATGGAATAATTTTGTTTAGACTATAAAATATCTTGAATGTTTGTAGCAAACTAAAATGGTTGTCAACTCTTTATAACAGACATTTAAGGAGCAACTTGGGTTTATATCTTTTAGGCTTGCTACCGATTTTATGATTGAAAATTGATACTATTATTATTATTTTCAAAAAAAAAAAGGTCAATGCATATAAAGGGGTTCAAGTTACTGAATGGGTAAATGCATGGAATAATTGTTGTATACATGATTATTATTAAGTTGTAAAAGGGTTCCAGTTTCGAAAGGCTTAGCGGTTATGCAGTTTCGAATGGGTGAATGTATGGAATAATTACTGAAGGGGCGAATGCATATAATTAAAAGGGTTCATGTTATGAAAGTCTTAGTTGCTATGCAGTTCTGATCGACACGTGAAGATATATATGTATATATATACTATGTATGAATATAATAGATTAAGCAGATGGAGGTGTGTAAAATGGTGACATACGGGGTTTAACCAATAGGTTGCCTAAATTTGGATTTATATTTATGATCAGAAATGGGTCGTAAAGGTTATTTTATAAAGTAAAATGGGTTTGCGCAACATATCATTTTTTAGATGATTGTTCGAAAATGTTTAAATAAGGAAATGTGATTTGAAAAAAAAAAACTCTATAATGAATAAGTTGTATGTAAACAAACGTTGAGTTATTAAAGCGATTGGTGGCGGATATTGGCCTACTCTCTGTCAATCCTATAACCACTTTGATAACTATGTACGCAGTGAGCGATATCCAAATGTAGTGATTGAATTGGTGAATGATTAGTGGAATGAAGTAAGAGAACAATTATGGATAGCCTTGACACTTGTGTCATGATTGGAATGACTAAACAGGAGTCTACATCTGACCATTAAGGTTAGCTACCTCTAGCGACATTAATTACTCGTATTACTATCATGATTTTGAACTCGATGGGTGCACCCTTGTCGGATTAGTAGTCGTGGTCGGCCACGAATGGGTTACGACCAGCCAGAAAGGATAACTGGTAGATTCCTGCCTTGGGTACTGCCTTATGTGCCTTGTCATACTTATCCCTATACGAGCCCATTACGATTTTGTTTTGAAAATTAAATGTGTTAAGGTGGATCAATGTAAAACCTTAATGCTATTTTGATATTTTCTTTATTGTTAAACATTATATGTTACAACAGTGTATTACTATATATATGTTAATAGTTTAACGGATCCTTAAGAGATGAAAATAAAACCACATGATATCTCTTAAGTTATTATGTACTGATATATTCATTTCATAAGGACGTTATGCTTAACTCGAGTGTTGTGTATTTGCATTTTGCTCGGGTCAGCTTGAGTATTTCAGAATTATAGAGCTTAGTGGAAACGAAGGCATTGCTAGAGACTTCGTTCAGTTTACTTCATTTTATCAATTTAATTGTTTGATTCTATCAACATGGATTTATTTTATCTTTTAGTTGTTTCATTTCTAGTTTATTTATGCAAAATAAATGTAAACTTATTTAGAGGTTCATGACCTATTTATGTACCTACTTATTTTTCCGTTGCGAAATAATGAGATGTATTTATTTTGTGTCTGTGTTTCTGTGATTGATTCTATTTTTCCCAATAACTATCTGTCATTTTGAACAATATTATTGTTTAAAACGGAGGGTCGTTACAGTTGGTATCAGAGCTTAGGTTGAGCGAACACCTAAGCATGTGGGGTAAATTTATTACAGATAAGGTAAGAAATTACCTTAGAATGAGTAGGATCTTTCTCAGCTCCAACTTTCATAATCTTTCTTGATTATGATCCTTCATTTGGTTCGGCTTCTAACTTATTGTTCTTGCCCATCCTTTCCTTTACAGGATGAGTAATCGTAATACCAGAGCTAGAGCTATAAGTAGGGGATATGTCCCCAATGAGACTGTTGCACCAACCGATGTTCCAAAGGTGAGATTAACTACTCTAAGTAAGGAGTATAATCAGTTAGGTGGAAAGAAATTTACTAAGGCCGAGAGAATTGTTGAGATGCAGCAATGGCTGAAAAATAATGAGAGGATTTTCATTGGACTTGGTATCACCGATGCTCAGAAGCACCAATTGGCAACTTGGCAGCTTCAAGGTACAGCTCTTGATTGGTGGGACTCTTTTACTGCCCATACCCCAGAGGAATATATCACTTGGGCCCAATTCAGGTGAGGTTTGAATAAGAATTTGGCATTCTTAAGACTTTTGTGGAATTGAACTTAGCCTTGTATGATCTAAATATGGGGAAGCTTTTGTTACTGAGTGGATGCCTGAGGCTGGGATGACTGATTTGTACAACCAGTTTATGGAGCTTAAAAAGGAAGAGATGGAAGTTGCTGAGTACATAAGGAAATTTAATGAGCTATCAAAGTTTGACCAGCATCTGATTGAGATCCCTATTAAGAAGAATGAAAACTTTATCACTAGTATGCACAGGGAGTATAGCGAGCAACTCACTAGCCATATTCATAGGCAATTCTCTGATATTATGGATTTGGCCTTACAATTTAAGAGTATGAAGTTTAGGAGGATTCCAGAGGATTCACATGTTCCTAACAGTCTAGTCCTAATAACCTTGGCAAGAGGAAGTCGAATTTCAATAAGCAAAAGAAGAAGTGGTAGAGTCAACAAGGAGTTGGTTTTCCTTAGAAGAAGCCCAAGGATCTACCTCATATTACTTGCTTCAGATGCAATAAGAAGGGACACTATGCCAGAGATTGTTCATCAGCATCATTAGCAGCCGTTCCTCCTGAAACACCCCACCTCCGTTAAGGTCACTCACAAAGGAAATGCCTTAACTTTGGTGGAGCATTTTAGGTAAAAGATGCAGATAAATTACAAGACAGACAAATAAAGCAGCGGAAAATAAAGTCATTTTATAAACAATATGGTTCAGTCAAGCTTTTACAACAGTTGTCTCAATCATACTTAAAAGTAATGCATAGAACTTCTGTCTTGATTTAAAAACTTCCAAGTATAAAAGAAGCATAAAAATAACAATGATATTCCCCAATAAAGCGTGAACCAGCCACATCAGTGGAAGAGAGAGTCCAAAGCAATACATCGACTATCTTCGAGCTTGGAGGGAAAAACTGAGCTGAGTGGTAACATTTCCTCCCTATGAACCTGGGGGGGGGGGGGGATGGAAGAAAAGAGGCAAAACAAAACTAGGTCAGACATAAGTCTGGTAAGTCCAGTGACTTTCAGCATATAAACAGGCAAAAGCATCATGACATGAATAAACTGAATATAAGACAATACCGTGACAACAGGGATAACAAGATAACATAGGATAAGCATAAGGTATGATAAGGCAAGATAAACTGAATGCGCTTCTACTCTTTCTTTGCTTTGCTACTACCTTGCTATTCTAATTTTTATATATATCTCTGCACCACCTAACTAGTGTTCCAACTAGTAATCTGTATAAAATGATAACATAATAACGTGATCCCAATCCCTGCAATTGTGGTAGCCTTCAGGTGTACATCTAGCGTGAGGATTCCACCTCAATCTGCCTAATTGCCATGAACATGTTAGATGTACCCTTACTACCTTATCGATCGACTCCCTACTTGTATTCAATTTTCTTATGTCTGTGTCAATCGGCCCTCTCTTGCGTGTAGATACCCTGTGCTGGTCCCACCATAAGGTGTATCAATCCTTATGATAGCGACCCTATACGATTCAAGATGCACAGTGTATAACTACTGGTACCCAGTGCTTGCTTTTTCCCACTCCGGAGTACGTGCACGCCCGTAAATCGTCGGAACCTACACTGATGTACCCCATGCCGCTGCTTTGACCACTTATAATCAGCCCAGTAATCGTGCCCCACCCTGCCTAGTTTCAGGGTACCATGATACATCTATGTAGGTTACTACTGAAATGGGTCCCCGTTACTAGGGTTTCCTGCTGGTTAAGTTTGTGGGCCTATATATACAAATATTACCCACCTACACGAGATGTACTTAACCCTCCCACCGATTCTAGCATGTTTTCTTAATGGTTAAGTTTGTGGGCCTATATGTACTAATATTACCCACCTACACGAGATGTACTTAACCCTCTCATCGATTCAAGTATGTTTATTTAACAGTTAAGTTTGTGGGCCTATATTTACTAATATTACCCACCAACCCGATATGTACTTAACCCTCCCGCACATTATGTCATATTGGTTAAGTGTTGTCCATTCATGTTAACTTAACCCACTCATTCATCATGTCATGTTGGTTAAGTGTTTCTTATTAACTTAACCCCGTTCGTTTATCAAGTTATATTGGTTAAGTGTTTTCTTGTTAACTTAACCCCACATGTTCATCATGTTGTATTGGTTAAGTGTCATGAAACAATTCAGGTTAACTTGACCCACCTACTTGTCAAGTTACTTTGGTTAGGTGTTGCCTTCTTGTGTCAACTTAACCCTAACACAAATCAAGTTATATTGGTTAAGTGTTTCTTATTACTTAACCCTACCATTCATCATGCCATACTGGTTAAGTGCTTCCTATTAACTTAACCCTAGTCATTTCTTAGCATGTCTTGTTCATTAGCATTAATTGATTTATTAATGCACCAACCTCTCACATTAGATATGTGTTGTTGCGGTTACTGGATATGCCGGGCGGTTCTGGGCAGTTTTACACCACAACTCAATCTAACCTCGGGTTAGGCATGTTCATCTTTAATCTACACATTTACCCTATATACCCAAATCTACATTTTACATGCTAATTACATTCGCCAAAACTAGTCATGTTACATTTTATGCCCAATCTAGATTTAATGCTCAAGTTACCCCAAATTCGCAACAATAACATTTTTTCCCAAAACTAGATTTATATGCCAATTTCTTACTTTGTCGTTCATGCCAATTCTAGGTTCAATATGTCAAATTACCCCAAATTGCATCTTAACAGTCATGTCATACTACATATTCCAAATTATGCCAAATAATGTCAATTCCATGTTATACCCAATTTCCCCCGCATTGATAACGTACGTATTTCGAGATTCAACCCAAGATTCATAAAATAAGGGGAGAAGCAAGATGGAACATCGTAAGGATAGGCATAGTCATATGATGATAAGAACTATTGGTCCAATAAACTTGATGTACTAAAAAGACAAGTTTTGCATGGAATCCATCGTAGGCATACGGATATGATTATATCATGACCTTAAAAAGGGTTACAATTCCGATATACAACAAGGATAAATATGATTGGACCAGTTTCATAGTCAAAAATGATTCCCAAAGATATATATATATACACACACACATATACTCAAGCACAGATTTCAATGAAAGGATAGCTTACATCAGGCATATTCTCATATCCATTTTATTACATGTCACAATTAAATTTAGGTGTTCAAATCTAAAAAAAGTAACTGACTTACAAAACAAAGGAAAATCTTGTTTTCATGCCTAAGCCATACATCACTATACATACTAATCTTCTTTTTCCAAATCATAAACTATCATATATATATATACATATACATATATATATATATGCCCCAATTTTAGATCTTAAACCACAACATATACTATGCCTTATATTTACAGTTCAATTTATGCCTCAAATCCCAAGTCATATGTCCAATACTTTATGTCTCAAATCTCAAGTCATATGTTTATACTTTATGCCTCAAATCCCAAGTCATATGTTCGATACACTTTATGTTTTGAATACAACATGTGTTATGTCCTTAAATCAGTTACAACTCAATTATGCCCAATTATACATAATTTAATTCTTTTTCCCAAATTTTAGTGTTGGTCAAGTCCAAATCATATATTATGCCCAATTTTATTTCCAACGTATGTTCATCTCTTATGAGATTTGGCTCAGGCTCGCAGTAGCCAGGCTATAAAACAAAAAGGGAAGAAGGAAAGAAGGGACAAAGAATGGACATAACATTATCAATGAGATAGATCCAAAGGATATAGAAAGACAGATAGAAATAAGCTCAGATCCAGATTTATGACAATGTCAGAATCACAATTAACTTTTATTTCTGAAAGTAACGTGAACTTACAAATTACAGAACGGTCTTGAATTCTGGGATCTGTATTCTGAAACTTAATAGCTCTCCCTTGAAGTAGACTATTTGTTCTTCTAATTTAGATTTGATTTGATTCTTAGAAATAGTTGTTGAAGTCGTTGAATTTAGCCTTTGAATCTCTACTTGAATTCTAACTTGATTCTATTTGAGCAGCATAACCCCATCTTTGATTTATTTTGATATAAACTAGGGTAGAGTATAGGCGTAATGAAGTTGTGAGAGAAAACTGTAGCCTCAGGGGTGTTTATACAGCATAGGGATCAACGAATCTGGTCAGAACGGGCGTCCAAATGCAGAAAAATGAATTTGTCCACGAATCTGGAAATAGGGGGGAGGTCGACCCCCAGGTCGACCCCCTGGTCGATCTGTGTGACCCAGGTTGACCCCCTGGTCGACCTAGGTCCTGGGCGGGAAATTTCCCGCCCAGCCCGGGTGTGTAATTTGAATTTCGAATTTCAAACCTGAGCTATTTTATTTAAATCTTTGAAACTTCTGAAGGTCATAACTTCTTCATACGGAGTCCGATTTACGCAAACTCGGACTCTATCTCAAGCAGAATTTCGCGACGAACGAAATGGCGTAACCCATTTCCCTTAATTCTTCTCTTAAAAATTAAGTATACTCTAATTTTTTACTTTGACGCTCACAAAAAATACGGGGTGTTACATTATCCTCTCCTTAAAGGGTTTCGTCCCTGAAATCTTCAAGTTAGGAAGAACGTATATCCTAACATCCAACATCCATCTATTCAACCATTCAATCACTGGTATCCATTATCCTTAAAAAAGATTTCTAATGCTTCCATGATCATATGCATAGTGTGTGTACATGTTTCTTATGTAATGCAAAATCAGGCGGTCTACTGATTCAGTTGACCTCCTTAATGTGAATCATGAGAGTGTCATGAGTCCATAATGTATGCAATTATTCCTAATTGTACTTTATAACTTCTACATGAGTGCAAAGTCATTCATACAAATGCAACATCCATATGATAACACATCAAGTTTCAATCCATATATATAAAAGTTCACTCATGCATATGCAATATGAAAGTGACTGAGCCGATCTAGTGCCTAATGTGTGTATATGCATCCACGAGCAACGACTAGCAACCACTTGCATCCACCAAACATAACATGTTTCAAACACATGTTTATATCCACTGGCTTCTACCTAAGGATCGAGGATAGGACCGAGAGGATATACTCAAAAGATAAAGACTAGCATGCAAATAAATATTACAGAAAAAGAGGAATCAAAGATATACCCTTAAAAAGGGTATGATGTGTGTATCTAGTCTTCAGTCTTCTAAGTCACATCTTCTTGAGCTTTACTCCACTGTACCTTAATTAATTGGACTTCACGATTGCGAAGCTTCTTGACCTCCATTTCCAAAACCCACTAGTAAAGATAGGACCTCGACCACTTACTATGCTAGAGGGTATCCAATGTAGTCGAACTATCTTTCTAAGATAAATAGATGTTAACTATGATACCAAGTGTATATACTAAGATGATTAGAGGTCTCTCTTCTACTTAGCTTATCCATCATGTCACAAATCCGAGGGTCGATGTCTCTCACGCAAACCATCCTAGTCGAACTTGACATCCCTCAAGTACAAGCCCCAAAGGCCTAAACCAATATCAGACAAGTACCCAAGGAATACCTCCTCCGAATTTGGACGATTTATGTGAGATGATACTAGCAAAACAACCAAACAATTGAGCACTTAACCGACTCTGTCTATCCTCGCCAATCTTGCTCCAAAACTATAGTTGATCGCATAACTGGCTTTGCATTGTCATCTAGATATATGTGGGAGTCTACCTCACGTTTTAGGGAACAAACCCCTAACCTTAATCAGAAACATCTGCGTACTCATGGACTACTCCAACGGATCGAAAATCGTCGATAAATACATAAAGTGATTTTAGGTAGCTAAGACAAACTGATCCCTTAGGATCGCACGAAATTTCAAGGGTATTCCCGAGGCAAGTCGAAAGTCTAACTACCCTCCTTTTACAATTACTAGCTAACCAATCCATCCCTAGAATCAACCCATAGCCCATGAAACCCGGAAACATAAGCATCTCAAATCCTTACAAACCAAAGATAAATGAGTCGAACCACAAATTGGATTTGAGACAATAATGGGATCTTCTACTATACAAGTACTAAGGTGCAGAGACTCAACTATGGAAGCAGATATAAATGAATGTGAAGCGCTAAAATAAAAAAGAGTACTAACAGGATGATCAAGAAGAAAAACTAAACTTTTTCAACAGAAACCTTACTACCTCTCTCTCAGGTACGCTGGCGGTGAGAGCATGCATTTGCCCTCCTGAAAATCCTGTCATTTGTTCTTTCCCTTGTCCTTAATTATATGACCCGTTATACCATAATAAAGACACTTCCTCTTGTTTTAGGTTTTACTAATCTTTCCTTTTTACCTCCTTTGTGAACCAAGTTTATATCCATGAGTTCCTCATCCTTGGGTTGTGCTCCTTGGCAAAACTCCCTCAGTCTCATCTTTACTATCCTTGTGTAACACGTTGACAAGTCTCTCGAAAGCTGCCCCCATCGCACGGAAAATCCTACAAAGCTTGAAAGAAAATTAGCCGTAGGTGAAACTACTGCAGCTATAGATGGAAGTTGGGCACTTCTTCACCCTTTGACAAATATCGTAGTCTTATCAAGCCTACGGAACCATGTCGTGGTGAGGGTACCTCCCAGAAAGCCAGGAGCCCCGGAGACTCAGGAAAGAAGGAAACAAGGATTCAAATAGAGGATCAAAAGATGGTGCATAGGGCTTTGGGCAATATGCCTTTAAAACAAAAAAATTCTTTTGAAAATGCTTCTTTTAAAACCGTTTTGAAAATAAATTTTCAAATCTTTTATCTGATCTGGTAACCTTCAGCTTTGATACCAAGAGAAACACTCCACCTCCGTTAAGGTCACTCACAAAGGGAATGCCTTAACTTTGGTGGAGCATTTTAGGTAAAAGATGCAGATAAATTACAAGACAGACAAATAAAGCAGCGGAAAATAAAGTCATTTTATAAACAATATGGTTCAGTCAAGCTTTTACAACAGTTGTCTCAATCATACTTAAAAGTAATACATAGAACTTCTGTCTTGATTTAAAAACTTCCAAGTATAAAAGAAGCATAAAAAAACAATGATATTCCCCAATAAAGCGTGAACCAGCCATAGCAGTGGAACAGAGAGTCCAAAGCAATACATCGACTATCTTCGAGCTTGGAGGGAAAAACTGAGCTAAGTGGTAACATTTCCTCCCTGTGAACCTAGGGGCACGGAAGAAAAGAGGCGAAACAAAACTAGGTCAGACATAAGTCTGGTAAGTCCAGTGACTTTCAGCATATAAACAGGAAAAAGCATCATAACATGAATAAACTGAATATAAGACAATACCGTGACAACAGGGATAACAAGATAGCATAGGATAAGCATAAGGTATGATAAGGCAAGATAAACTGAATGCGCTTCTACTCTTTCTCTGCTTCGCTACTACCTTGCTATTCTGATTTTTATATATATCTCTGCATCACCTAACTAGTGTCCCAACTAGTAATCTGTATAAAATGATAACATGATAACGTGATCCCAATCCCCGCAATTGTGGTAGCCTTCAGGTGTACATCTATCGTGAGTATTCCACCTCAATTTGCCTAATTGCCATGAACATTTTAGATGTACCTTTACTACCCTATCGATCGGCTCCCTACTTGTATTCATTTCTCTTGTGTCTATGTCAATCATCCCTCTCTTGCGTGTAGATACCCTGTGCTAGTCCCACCATAAGGTGTATCAATCCTTATGATAGCGACCCAACACGATTCAAGATGCACAGTGTATAACTACTTGTACCCAGTGCTTGCTTTTTCCCACTCCGAAGTACGTGCACACCCGTAAACCATTGGAACCTATACTGACGTACTCACCGCCGCTGCTTTGACCGCTTATAATCAGCCCAGTAATCGTGCCCCACCCTGCCTAATTTCAGGATACCATGATACATCTATGTGGGTTACTGCTGAAATGAGTCTCCGTTACTAGGGTTTCCTGCTGGTTAAGTTTGTGGGCCTATATATACAAATATTACCCACCTACACGAGATGTACTTAACCCTCCCACCGATTCTAGCATGTTTTCTTAATGGTTAAGTTTGTGGGCCTATATGTACTAATATTACCCACCTACACGAGATGTACTTAACCCTCCGACCGATTCAAGTATGTTTATTTAACGGTTAAGTTTGTGGACCTATATTTACTAATATTACCCACCAACCCGATATGTACTTAACCCTCCCGCACATAATGTCATATTGGTTATATGTTGTCCATTCATGTTAACTTAACCCACCCATTCATCGTGTCATGTTGGTTAAGTGTTTCTTATTAATTTAACCCCATTCGTTCATCAATTTATATTGGTTAAGTGTTTTCTTGTTAACATAACCCCACATGTTCATTATGTTGTGTTGGTCAAGTGTCATCAATCAATTCAAGTTAACTTAACCCACCTACTTGTCAAGTTACTTTGGTTAAGTGTTGCCTTCTTGTATCAACTTAACCCTACCAAAAATCAAGTTATATTGGTTAAGTGTTTCTTATTACTTAACCCTACCATTCATCATGCTATACTGGTTAAGTGTTTCCTATTAACTTAAACCTAGTCATTTCTTAGCATGTCTTGTTCATTAGCATTAATTGATTTATTAATGCACCAACCTCTCACATTAGATATGTGTTATTGCGGTTACTGGATGTGCCGAGAGGTTTCGGGCAGTTTTACACCACAACTCAATCTAACCTAGGGTTTTTCTTAGGCATGATGCACTAACCTCTCACATTAGATAGGTGTTGTTGTGGTTACTGGATGTGCCGGGCGGCTCTGGGCAGTTTTACACCACAACTCAATCTAACCTCGGGTTAGGCATGTTCATCTTTAATCTACACATTTACCCTATATACCCAAATCTAAATTTTACATGCTAATTACCAAATTCACCAAAACTAGTCATGTTACATTTTACGCCCAATCTATATTTAATGCTCAAGTTACCCCAAATTCGCAACATTAACAATTTTGCCCAAAACTTGATTTATATGCCAATTTCATACTTTGTAGTTCGTGCCAATTCTAGGTTCAATATGTCAAATTACTCCAAATTGCACCTTAACAGTCATGCCATACTACATGTTCCAAATTATGCCAAATAATGTCAATTCCATGTTATACACAATTACCCCCACATTCATAACGTACATATTTCGAGATTCAACCCAAGATTCATAAAATAAGGGGAAAAGCAAGATGGAACATCGTAAGGATAGGCATAGTCATATGATGATAAGAACTATTGGTCCAATAAACTTGATGTACTAAAAAGACAAGTTTTGCATGGAATCCATCGCAGGCATATAGATATGATTATAACATGAACTTAAAAAGGGTTACAATTCCGATATACAACAAGGATAAATATGATTGGACCAGTTTCATAGTCAAAAATGATTCCCAAAGATATATATATACTCAAGCACATATTTCAATGAAAGGATAGCTTACATCAGGCATATTCTCATATCCATTTTATTACATGTCACAATTAGATTTAGGTGTTCAAATCTAAAAAAAGTAACTGACTTACAAAACAAAGGCAAATCTTGTTTTCATGCCTAAGCCATATACCACTATACACGCTAATCTTCTTTTTCCAAATCATAAACTATCATATATATATATATATATATATATATATATATATATATATATATGCCCCAATTTTAGATCTTAAACCACAACATATACTATGCCTTATATTTACAGTTCAATGTACGCCCCAAATCCCAAGTCATATGTCCAATACTTTATGTCTCAAATCTCAAGTCATATGTCCAATACTTTATGCCTCAAATCCCAAGTCATATGTTCGATACACTTTATGTTTTGAGTACAACATGTGTTATGTCCTCAAATCAATTACAACTCAATTATGCCCAATTATACACAATTTAATTCTTTTTTCCAAATTTTAGCGCTGGTCATATCCAAATCATATATTATGCCCAATTTTATTTCCAACGTACGTTCATCTCTTATGAGATTTGGCTCAGGCTTGCAGTAGCCTGGCTATAAAACAAAAAGGGAAGAAGAATAGAAGGGACAAAGAATGGACATAACATTATCAATGAGATAGATCCAAAGGATATAAAAAGACAGATAGAAATAGGCATAATCTCAGATTCAGATTTATTACAATGTCAGAATCACAATTAACTTTTATTTCTGAAAGTAACGTGAACTTAAAAATTACAGAACGGTCTTGAATTCTGGGATCTGTATTCTGAAACTGAATAGCTCTCCCTTGAAGTAGACTATTTGTTCTTCTAATTTATATTTGATTTGATTCTTAGAAATAGTTGTTGAAGTCGTTGAATTTAGCCTTTGAATCTCTACTTGAATTCCAACTTGATTCTATTTGAGCAGCATAACCTCATCTTTGATTTATTTTGATATGAACTAGGGTACAGTATAGGCATAATAAAGTTGTGAGAGAAAACTGTAGCCGTAGGGGTGTTTATATAGCATAGGGATCAATGAATCTGGTCAGAACGGGCATCCAAATGCAGAAAAATGAATCTGTCCTCGGATCTGGAAATAGGGGGGAGGTCGACCCCCTGGTAGATCCGTGTGACCCAGGTCGACCCCCTGGTCGACCTAGGTCCTAGGCGGGAAATTTCCCGCTCAGCCCGGGTGTGTAATTTGAATTTCGAATTTCAAACCTGAGCTGTTTTATTTAAATCTCTGAAACTTCTGAAGGTCATAACTTCTTCATATGGAGTCCGATTTACGCAAACTTGGACTCTATCTCAAGCAGAATTCCGAGACGAACGCAATGGCGTAACTCATTTGCCTTAATTCTTCTCTTAAAAATTAAGTATACACTAATTTGTTACTTTGACGTTTACAGAAAATACGGGGTGTTACACCTCCAGTTCAGATGTCTAGGCGTGACTTATGCCATATTTATTTGCAGCCAAGCTATTTCAAGGAGGATTGCCCCACTCAAAAAAGGGCAAGCAATCTGGTATCTTTGCTACCACTGATTTCGCTCCTCTAGTTCAGGATACTGAGCCTGTACTTCAAGGTACGCTTTCCTTTAATAATACACCTATTCGTGTGCTTTTCGATACTTGAGCATCCCATCGTTTTATATCTGTTGATTTATATGAGAAATTCGAGAATGATTTGAAACCCGTACCTGCATATAAATTCTTATGTGTCTCAAATCCCATTGGTAGTTCTGCAAATTTAAGCATGATTTGTAAGAATGTTTGTCTTTTTAAAGACAAATATCGTTTCACAGGAGACTTTTATGTTTTGGGCTTCACAGGTTTCGATATATTGTTAGGCATGGATTGGTTGTCTACGTTTGATGCAGTTATTTCTAGTATTTCCGTAGTGAATGATTTCCACTTGTTCTCAAAATGTAAGTTGCCATCCGATTTTGTTAAGAGCTTTGTTTTTTCTTTCGCATTCTAGTGATCTCAGCACTATCCCTGTTGTTCAGCAGTTTCATGATGTTTTCGGCGAGGTTACTTATTTGCCACCTCATCGAGAAATTGAATTCCGAATTGATCTTATCCCCAGAGCTAGACTTGTTGTACTTCCCTCTTGAAGGATGTCGCCTAAGGAAAGAGTGGAGTTAAAAACCCAAGTCGATGACCTTTTGTCAAAAGGTTTGATTAAAAGAAGCTTCTCTGAGTAGGGAGCAGCCGTTGTTTTTGTCACTAAGTCCAACGGTTCATTGCGAATGTTTGTAGACTATAGAGAATTGAATAAGCTCACACATAAGAATCGATATCCTATGCCTCGTATCAATGATATGTTCAACTAACTTTATGGAGCACAAGTGTTTTCTCAACTTGACCTTGCATCTTGTTTCCTTTAATTGAGGAATTTTGAGGGTAGCATTCATAAGACTTCTTTTTGCACTGAAGATGGTTTCTACGAATGGCTTGTTATGCCCTTCGTATTAACAAATGTGCCAGCTTATTTTGTAAACCGCATGAAAAGAGTATTCCAGGATGTCCTTAACAAATTCGTGCTTGTATTTATTGATGATATCTTGGTCTTTTCTTAGACCGAAGAGGAGCATGAACAACATTTGATGTTTGTGCTAGAAACTTTTAGAAACCATCAACTAAAGGCCAGATTTTCCAAGTGTCATTTATGGCAGGAGGAAGTTCGGTTTCTTAGCCATATGGTTTCAAAGGACGGAATCTCAGTGGACACTAAGATCGTCGTGATAAATGTAAGTTCCCATCTCTTCTTTCCTTTTCTTTTTCAAAATATTTAATTTAATTCGTGTTTATCTCTAATTCCAGGATTGGGAAATTCCTAAGACACCTATGGATGATTGAAGTTTCTTAGGTCTTGTCGGCTATTATCGGAGATTTATCGAACATTTCTCTCGCATCGCTTCGCCCCTTACAACTTTAACTTGGAAAAACACCAAGTTTATATGGAATGAGAAGTGTCAAGAAGCATTGGATGAGCTAAAACAAAAGTTAACCTCCGCTCCAGTTCTTACTATTCTGAATGGTAGTGAAGGCCAACTGTCTATACAGATGCTTGTAGAAGTAGGCTTGGTGCTGTTTTGATGCTGCATGGAAAAGTGATGGCGTACGTTAGTAGACAATTGCGACCTCATGAAGTTACTTATGCGACACATGATTTTGAGTTGTTGGCAGTAGTGTTTGCTTTGAAATTGTGGCGGCTTCATCTTTTGGGAACAAAGTTCGAGCTTTATACCAATCACAAGTAATTGAAGTATATTTTCACTCAAAATGATTTGAATCTGAGGTAAGTGAGATGGCTCTAATTCTTAGCTGCATATGACCTCAACATCAACTATACCCCAGGAAGAGCTTTGAGTGAGCGCGAATGTAACGATCCGTAATTTACCATTCCTTTTGTAACAAAAATTTTATTAAATTCACACTCGGCCAGACCTTGGAATTTAAAATTTTAATATGAATTCGTGATACGTGCATTGGGTTTAAATTATTAGAATTTAATTGGGAAGATAAAAATGAAACGTTATACGATTTGAAATTCAACGTAGTAATCAGTCGGTAAAGTGTAACAGTGAAAATAATGATTTCTGGAATTTGATTATTTAACAAAGAAATATTGGATAAAATTTAATGAAAACGTGATCGTCCGTTCGTTAAATTTTGAATCGGTTAGCTTCATTTAAATCAATTTAAATGGTCAATTTAATGGTAGCGGCAACCGGTATTGCATAAATAGCGAATATTCACTTGAGCGCTAAACGATCAATTTCAGCGTGCTATCGTGTTCGTATCAGCATACCGAACACAATGGTATTTTGTTTCATGTACCAGGACATTTAAAATACATGGTGATTACGGTGTTTGTGAACGGTGTTTACCATTCATTTCTAAGCCATAAAAATTATATAAATTGTGTGCGCATGATCTACTTACGATATGTATACAAAAGAACTAAACTAAAATACTTGAACCAAGTAAAAAGGGGAAAAATTTGACACATGGGACATGCATAATTAACTAACGCATTGGACAAAATGGGGAAAGCCATTTGCATGGCAACGTGATATATGTTTTTATTTGGAAATGATGTGCATAATTACATGAAACCAACTAGTTGGAAACGATGCCATATGTATTTAAAAAAACATAACAAGGAGAGGGAACAAATGCCTGGGACAAGTAGGAAGCAAACAAATGGGGGAAAAATGTAACGTATTTACATGACACATACATGTATACTTAGTTGAAACATGAACTAATATTATGCCATATAAAAAAAAGATAAAGGGAAGAAATGCGTGCATGGATCAAACATTGTAAAAGTAAACTAGAAAAAAAGGAGAAAAATTCAAAGTGCCGAAAGAGTATAGTATGTGTTAACCCGGTTATAAACGCAAATGGATCGGAAATATTTGGAGCAATGGGCCGGAATGACTTCTAAGATGGATCAGAAACTTGCTTTACATTGTAGACCGGGCATGTCCACTTTGATGGATCAGATGTATTGTAACAACATGAAATATACATGTTGTATGATCGAATCGTATCCGGTTGAATGAAAAGCGTGTAAGAGAACAACGTTGTGGAAATGCAAACTGCAATGTATATACATTAGCTAAGCATGGTCTATAGATGATGTGGACGACATGCATTATTTCATGCATTATTTAGTGGACCAGAAGAAGTGCTCATAATGGACCGCGACCCATACAATAAGAAGACTCATGAATTGTGCCATTAAAGTTGATGGATTGGTTTGTATTACATACATCGCAAGGCATGGATTGTCTGGATAAAAACATAGATGAACATGACATGTGGCAGCATGAATAATTAAGTATGTTGGAACGTTTTTGCATAAACAACAGGTCGTTCACTAGTAGATCTTTCAGCAATAGGTCATTAAATCCGTGTGTTGCCAGCGGGTCATTCGTGAGTGATCTAAGTTGGGTCGTTCTCTAATACTAAGACAGGTCGTTATGGCTATGTACAGTCAAATCGTTCACATACTTCAGGCCATGGATCGTTATATATAATTGATGGATTGCCACATATAGTGGAGGGGGTTAATATGATTATTGCATGAAGACATGTGCAGTACATACAATGTATGGGTCAATCCTGCTTTAAATGATAGGACATGCCTTCCATGAAAACATTTGGGTCAGTGATGTGATAAAATACTTGAAGCCACGTGGAAGTAATACTTAAGATCACGTTGTTAATGCTATGTACATGCCTTAGGTCATTAAATGCCAACTGTATACCGCATGCTTAGAGTACACGTTGGCTGCTTGCGGCCAAAGAATGTGGAGCGCAGGTAAAATATGCAGCCAAGTCGTTCCAATTTGAGTTAGGTCGGTGAACGCTTGGACCAACTTAAATATGGATCGACTCCTAATTTATATATGAGAACGATCTATATTTACATGGGGTACCAAACTACAACACTGCCACTAAACTCCAACCTCTCCTATAAATACCCCATCATTTCCCACATTCAGGGGAACGGATTTCTCCAACCACGAAGTGCTTCCAAACTCATTTCTCAACAACTCCAAACCATTCTTAACTCCATTAAACTTCTTTCAAGCTTTGATTCAACATCTCAATCACCATGAAATCATTGGAGACCGTCTAAGTGCAAGATTGATGAAGGTCGACTTCAACAATCATCGCAATCAAAGAGATCTAATCATTTCAATGATGAAATACAGAGAATCAAGAAATTAAAGAGAAGAAGTGGAAAGAAATTGTTGTAAAGAGAGAAAATGTGCAAAGTTATAGAAATCATGTACCTTGTAACATTGAGGATGATAATGAAAACTCTCTTCAAAGTGAATGTAGGCCAGATCTAGGTCGAACCACTATAAATCTCTTTGTTTTTACTGCTTTTGTGTTTATGGCTACCACTTTTCTAGATCTTAATTGTTTGTGAAGTGTTGAATTACACCTTGGGGTGTTAGTGTCGTTTTGTGCATTAACATTTTTATCGCCCACTGTGGGGACACATCCACATCCTAAAGGTCAAGTGCTTTGCGAGAGATTCCGAAATTGAAGGCTTGTTTTTTTACGATTGTTTCTTAAAAGCTAAAATCCAAGCTAATCGAGATATTATCTTCAAAGTTCAAGATTTTTTCTAAGAAAATGCCACCGAAGAAGCCATCTAGTAAGTTCGTAAGAGCTCCGGGCTCGAGGAATGTTGCAGATAATCATACTACTCCGTAGACTAATCTTTATGAAGTTGGTCAATCCTCAAGGGTCGGAGATGGTGTGACCAGGAATGAGTTGAATGAAGCCGTTGCCGGTTTGACTCAGCAAATTAAAATATAAAGCAACGCTATGATGGCTATATTAGAAGCTCTTTTTGCTGCTCAGGCGACAAGGGTGAATGCCAAAATTAAGCATGAAGAGAACGCCGATTCCTCTTCCTCAAATCCCAATCATGATCCCTCCATTCAAGAAATCAATGATTCCGATAATGCTGATGTTGAAGAATCCAAACCTCCTGCTAGGAATCATTCCAAAAGAGGTTCTTCTCGAAAAGTGATTAGTTCCACCAAAGGGGCACCTTCCCATGAGAGAGGCACAGGTCCCTGAATCCCTAACCGAGATCGTTTGCTCGGGAAAACATCCGACAAAGGAGACGACATCTGCTCCGTGGATCGGCACGGTGAGGAAGAACGTATTTAAGAAATGATCTGGTAGGTTATGAAGGAAACATGGGAAGAAACGACGATGAAAAAGAGTGGAAGTTTTCCCCTAGTGAGACTCCGCTCACTGAAAGAATTTAGAAGGCCAAGTTCCCAAAAAAGTTTACTCCGCCAACAATTGTAGTTTATGAGGGGACTGGGGATCCTAATTTGTTCTTGTACAAGTATGAAAACCACATGGATGGTGCGCGAGACACCGATGAGATCAAATGCTTATACTTCCCAGTCTATCTAGAAGGAGTGGCATCGCTCTGGTTCACCAAATTACTGCCAAAATTTGTGGATAACTTTTCTGTCTTGGCAAAGAAATTCAAAGGGCAGTTTAGGATGCAGACCACCAAGTCAAAGATGTGATGTCGCTAAATGACTTGGAGCAAAGACCAGTAGAATTGGTTAAAGCCTTTCTGACTCGATTTAATGCTGCTACATCAGAGGTGGCAAATCTAGAACCTCGATTAGCCTTAATGGCACTAAACCGGGATGTAAACAAGAAGTCAGAGTTTGGAAGGTGGATCAGGATAAAGAAGCCAAATACTGTGGAAAAATTCTATAAGAAAGAAGAAGAGTTCATCAGTGTGGAGGATGACCTTGGTGTTGCTGAAAGTGTTACTGCGACGGAAAGGAAGGATAATAATGTTCAAGCCAGTCAGAAGAACCCTAGAGGTCAAAAGAGAGGAAACGACGAGAAAGATAATCGAGATGCCAAAAGGTCTTTCTTCTTCACATCCGCTGAATTAGACCCTCTGAATGATACTCCGGAGAACATTTTCTTCACCACCAAAGATGTAGAACAATGTCTAGAACCAGCGTCGTTGAATATTTCAAAGAAAGCGGCAAACTCTAGAAAATTCTGTCGCTTTCACAATCAACCCGGTCACAATACAAATGAATGTAGACATCTGAAAATCCTGATTGAAGAGTTGATTCAAAAGAATAGATTGCAACAGTATGTGAAGTATCCACAAGCTTCAAACTTTGAGCCTGCTCTTCAATGGCAAAATGCACCCACTAATCAATTTGGTCCAAGCAACGAAGCCCCAGCGCGAATTAATACAAAATAGGTGATCAACTGACAACCGTTGATGGCACTCCAATTCCAACGGCTTGGAATAAGCGATCATCATTGCCACTACTTTACTTCATGCTATATTCAAAACTTCTTGTAAAAAATAGTCTGCAAAATTTTTCAGGCATTGTACTGAACATAAGCTCTACGACTAAAAGCATACTTGCCTAAGTAAACCTTTTACTTGCAAAATTTTCATTATTTCAAATTTTGTTTAAAGAGGATATTACACTACAGGTTATCCGATGAGTGCTTGTTCCTTAAAAATCTGACAAAACATCGAGACCCCAATAACACTAGTTCAAGCGCCAAGTGTTATAAACATCAATATGCACAAATGCAAAGAAAAAGAGCATCGCCTTGAAAAGTGAATGGAAAGAGTCGTGAAGAGTCAAATATTGAACAAACGTCATGACAAATGAACGCAAGGGTTGTAAGTTTCACCGGAGGGTCACCTCCCAAAGAGAGAGGTTCAAGGCCCTGGTTTTCTAACTGAAATAGTTTACGAAGTCAAGCATCCAGTGAAGGAACTAGCGTCTGCCCCATGGAATGATACAACAACATAAAGACCTTCCCGAGCGAGAGCACAAAATATAAAGACCTCCTAGAGCAGGAGTACAAAATATAAACACCTCCCCAAGCGGGCATGAAATATAAAGACCTCCTCGAGCGGGGACATGAAATATAAAGACCTCCCAGAGCGGGGGCACGAAATATAAAGACCTCCTCGAGCGAGGGCACAGAATATAAAGACCTCCACGAGTGGGGGCACGAAATATGTTGGCATGTTTAAATAGCTCTTTCTAACAAAGTTGAAGCTTCTAGAATGTCAACCACAATCAAGGAAACTTGGCAAGCTGATCATATCTAGCTTTTGCAGCTCGTAACGACCCATGGTATGAGGCAAGCACAACCACATAAGAGTTGGATAATGCTCGAAAAACATACCATGGGTCCATCAAGACATCGCAATAAGCTAAAAACTAACTAGCACTCAATAAAGAAGACGATACACTTGGAAATAAGTAAGATGGAGTGCAACAAACATGAGATCTCACCTTGGAAAATCTTAGCAAAAGATGGCTTCCCCTTCAAAAAATGAGGCATTTAAAAATTTGACAAAGCCAGTGTACTCGATAGTCGATAAGATTCGTTACATAAATAAAGATCAGCCTGGGAAATCCAACTAGAATCTCTTAACGCAAAGGCTTCCTCGTCTGCAAAGCTCCAACCAAAAATAACTCAAAGAACTCGAGGATATTGTACTTCAAACTTGAGAATAAGCAATGCTTCAAAGGAGACTGTGAGAATATGGCATAGTTCAAATCCAAAAAATAATAACGCTTTCCATGGAATTGAAGCTAATATTCATCAATAGTGTCAATATGAGATATAAAACGAAGATTGAGCAGTAGTTATGCACTAGGGCAAGCCATTATGCAGTTGAGATTCAAAGCTTTATATAGCCTGGGATGATCTGCGATATCAAAGTGAAGTCAAATTCAAATTTCTGAATCCAACTAAGCTACTGCAGCAGGCCTAAAGATGAACAATCAGCAAATTACTCTTTCCCTGGCAACTTTGCGTCAAACTCGGGAGTGTCAAATTGAATATGCGCTTGATTAAAAACATATTAAGTTAACATAGAGCGACATCTTTCTGGTGGATTTTTAGGAGGACGGGGAATAGACAAGGATTGATTCGTTTGCAATTCAAAAGTTCTGAAGTCGCTCTAGCCTCATAAATTCAAATTGAAGCTCCAATTTAAGCAAAGTGATCCCTTTCTAGAACGATAACTAGTTTTCTGTCTGGTATTCACTCTGCACATGGAACTTCATTTTTCAACAAAGTACATGTACACGTTTCATTAAAAATGAACCGTTGTACAAATTTATACAAGTCATTAAAATATGAAGCTTGGAATCTACAGTCGGTATGTGTCAATTAGCTGATTTCAAGTATCGTTGCGAATTCAAACTAGAGTGTCGTATCTATGCAGTCACAGTTTGACAAGACATAAACTTAACTATTGAATGAAATATCTCTTTATAGGCACGATATTCATAAGTATAAAAATTCGCTGTAAGTCATTTTTAATGATTAACTAATCCATTGCCAATTTGGATGGTTGACGACGAAGTAAAAAAGTCCAAAAATGTGCAAGTTTTTGTCTTAATTACAGAAGAGGTGGAATGAAGCATATAAGTTCGGCTATTAAGTTATGAGCTTGGGTCGCTTGGATTCAACGGGTCGAGTAAGCATGCTCAACAGCTCTGGCCGTTCAAACGACCCAAGGACTCAGATCGTCTAACGACCCAAAGTCTTAGGTCGCTAGAATGACTCAAATGTTTGGTGCGCCCAATGTTTCGAATCCCTATGTCATTAAAACGACCTAATAGCTCAATGCGTTTACTGACCCAAAGCTTCAGGTCAACTACCGAGCCAAAACTTGGATCGTGCGTTGACATGAAAATGAGGGTCATCGTCAAATTAAAAGCACAAAATCAGCATCAGATTCAGTTGCTTCAAACGGTAGCTTGCCAAATTCATGCTCAAACAACAAGATGAAATCAACAAAGGATGCTTAGCATTGTCACAAAAGCAAAATCAAAGGCTTATGCAAATCATCAGAGCATGATTACTAAGTCCGATCAGAGCCAATGCACAAGGTCAGCAGTGGATCCTACCATTTCAAATAGTTCACCAAACTTAAACCAAAGTGTAGACTGATCAAACCCATAGTCATCAAACAAATTTATGCACATGATCAACAAAAGGGGTTCACATTTCAGTGTAAATAAGCGAATGGAAAATTCGTTCATCAGATAAAAAAATTCTATGAACAAAAAAATCCAATCTATAACTTGTCGAAGTACATAGCAAGTGTCATGCCAAACATTAGCAGCAAATTTTAAAGCATGAACAAAATCAAAGAACCATCGCTAACTAAAGTGTACAAATTGATGCAGAAGGTTATAAAACTCATATCTCTAATTCTGGTTAAAATAAAAATCTGTCCAAAATCCGGCGTACTCAAAGGGCCAAGATTAATTTGAAACATATTTCATTATACTGGTGTGTGATTATCAGAGCCGAGACATAGTTGCATGAATTTGCGGCTTAATTCTCCATGAATGAGTTCATCGGTTCGATGCAAGATTGCCACGTATATTCAAAGCAGTAATTCATCAATAGATCTATAGTGCAATATGTAATTACTGAAAACGATTGGAAGATTGTCAGTCACCTACAACAAAGATAGTTGGCCAGATCTGAGAGACTGAGCCTAAAATCGACTGGAAGCTACTAAAATAAAAGCGACGATTAAGATCTGGATCTAAATCAAAGCTGAGAACCTCCAGTAGTCAACGATTAATGATCGACAGTGATAAAGTCAGTGTATGATGGAGCAATGAATTCTTGGGTCATAAAGTTTCTCTCATAGGAAATACTCCGCCATTAAACTGTTCCTTTGTGAATGAAAAAAATAAGTGAAGACTAGAGGACCTGAAATTTTTCATAAGGGTCGCCGCGAACAATTATAAGTAGGCTAAGCACGACCCACTTAAAGGCCCAGACAATCCATTGTAGTTTATGTGTGTCAGCTCCCCAAAATGAACAAATAACAATCCACCAAAATGGCATCAAGACCATATAGATTTCGAATCCTATCTTTTCTTCGAAAAACTATGCTTCGAGGGGTAGATGATAACCCCGTTATAACCGCGAATGATTGGAAATATTAGGAGCAATGGACCGAAATGACTTCTAAGATGGATCAGAAACTTACTTTGCATTGTAAACTGGGCATGTCCACATTGATGGATCAGATGTATTGTAACAACATGAAATATACATATAGCATGGATCGAATCGTATCTGGTTGAATGAAAAGCATGTGGTAGAACAACTTTGTGGAAATGCGAATTGCAACGTATACACATTTGCTAAGCATGGTCTATAGATGACGTGGACCACATGCATTGTTTCATGCATTACTGAATGGACCAAAAGAAGTACCCACAATGGACCGCGACCCATACAACAAGAAGATTCATGAATTGTGCCATTAAAGTTGATGGATTGGTTTGCATTACATACAACGTAAGGCATGGATTGTCTAGATAAAAACATGGATGAACATGACACGTGGCGGCTCGAATAATAAAGTATGCTGGAACGTTTCTACATGAACATCAGCTCGTTCACTATCAAATCGTTTAGCAATAGTTCGTTAAATCCGTGCATTACGAGCAGGTCGTTCATGAGCGATCTAAGTCTATTCATTCACTAATACTAAGGCAGGTCGCTATGGCTATGTACAGTTAGATCGTTCACATACTTTAGGCCATGGTTCGTTATATATAGTTGATGGATCGCCACATATAGTGGAGGGGGCTAATATGATTATTGCATGAAGATGTGTGCAGTACATACAATGTATGGGTCAATCCTGCTTTAAATGATAGGTCGTGCTTTTCATGAAAAACATTTGGGTCGGTGACGTGATAAAATACATGAATTCACAAGGAGGCAATGCTTATGACCAGGTCATTAATGATATGTTCATGCCTTAGGTCGTTAAATGCCAACTGTATATAGCAAGCACAAAGTACACGTGGACTGCTTGTAGCCAATGAACGTGGAGCGTAGATTAAATTTGCAGTCAGGTCCTTCCAATTTGAGTTAGGTCGGTGAACGCATGGACCAAATTAAATATGGATCGGCTCCTAATTTATATATGAGAAGATCTATATTTACACGGGTTACCAAATTACAACACTGCCACTACACTCCAACCTCTCCTATAAATACCACATCATTTCTCACATTCAGGAGGACGAATTTCTCCAACCACGAAGTGCTACCAAACTCATTTCTCAACAACTCCAAACCATTCTTAACCCCATTAAAGTTCTTCCAAGCTTCGATTCAACATCTCAACCACCATGAAATCATCGAAGATTATCTAAGTGCAAGATTGATGAAGGTTGACTCCAAAAATCATTGCAATTAAAGAGATCTAATCATTTCCATGGTGAAATAGAGAGAATCAAGAGTTTAAAGAGAAGAAGTGGAGGTAAATTGTTGTAAAGAGAGAAAATGAGCAAAGTTATAGAAATCATGTACCTTGTAACAGTGAGGATGATAATGAAAACTCTCTTCAAAGTGGACGTAGGCTAGATCTAGGCCGAACCTCTATAAGTCTCTTTGTTTTTACTGCTTTTGTGATTGTGGCTACCACTTTTATAGATATTAACAGTTTGTAAAGTGTTGACTTACAACTTGGGGTGTTAGTGTCGTTTTTTGCATTAACATTTTTTTCGCCCACCGTGGGGCCACATCCACATCCTAAAGGTCAAGTGCTTTGCGAGATATTCCGAAATTAAAGGCTTGTTTTCTTGCGATAGTTTCTCAAAATCTAAAATCCAAGCTAGCAGATATATATATATATATATATCAGAATAAATAAATAATCCAATCTTGAACAACAATATATATATGTATATGTATATATTATAATTTTTTATACAAGAATTTTCTACACTGCGGAACTGGAAATACAATTTAAATACAAGGAAAATATTTGCTGGTTTAAAACTTCAAAGAGTGCACGACTTCAGAATTCCCCAGCTTCGCCAATCTTTGAATCCTAAGTTATAATCTTTAGATCTATAATACTCGGCTCTAACCCTGACCCGAGCAAAACAAAACTCAAATGAGGTTGTATTCAAGTAAATCAACAATAAATAAAAATGTTGTCATAAAATAGTTGCTTAACAAATTTAAAGTTATCAAAATTTTGAATGTGTGCCAAAATATCCACGCAATCACTGTCAGAATAATATATGTTTGGAATAAATCAAGCAACCTAGTTTTAAGCACAAGGCCCGACATGTAAATGTAGGCAGTACATAAACATGAATGCTAAAAAAAAGGGTCACATAATCTTTGCAACTTATAGTGGTGCTGCATGCAAGTTACATAGGACAGCACATAGGAAGTGAAAATAAAATGGTCAAGTACATAAGTTAAATTAGGCTACATATCAATCTCAGACCAACAATATTGGCCTAAGAAAACACGGTGAAGACAAAAGCAACACATGTGAACAAGGTTGTAAAGACATAAGTTAAGATATTTATTTTGTGTCTTGTTTTATATAAAAAAATTCAAGCAAGCATTTCTGATTTCAAATGGAAAGTTCTCAATGGTGGTGGAACAACAACATAGGTCAAGGCCTAGCATGTCAGTTATTTTCCAGGTAAATAAAATAATGCAAACAATGACCAAAGTATAAGGGAAACAAGCCATTCACTATATATATGATTTAAACCTTATAAAACAAGGTAATACATGCGGGTGAATTATCTTATAGGTGTGGCACTTTGACTTTAGGAACAACAATACCTTATGATATAAGTATGCAATAATACAAGAAAAAAATATTTCTGGCACATAAATATCAAGAAGGAAAATGATAGTCAGAAATGAAATTACCAAAGATTACAGGCTCTTAAGTCATGGCAATAACACTTATCGGCATCTTACATGATCAGGCCAAAGCAACATGAGGAAGTGTCAAAATACACCGTAGTAAGGATCAACAACTCAAGGCAAAGCAGTGCAAAAAAATTCAGACAAGTACACACATGATGAAGGTAAGTTCAAGTGATAATATTCTTTTGATTTTTGAAGCGCAAGTGTGTCTATTCTTATCCGTGATCATCAGATTTCTCAATAGGGTAACCCAACATCTCAAATGTGTCCAAATGCCGGTAATATTAAAGTAGATATTAAATAAATCTGACTATACAACAGTTTCAAATTTACCATTTTGCAAAGTAGCATATAGGCAGTAGGGTCACGACAGTTCATTATCAAAAACTACAGGTCATTGATTAAAGAACAAACAGCAGTGGCCATGGTACAAGCACACTGATCATGTTAAGTGTATGTCAAGGGTTGAGGTACAAAATATGACAGTGTAGCAAATTATTATGCCTAGTGAAGTGGGACCTATAGCAACGACCACAATAGCCACAAGTTCAAGTTTTGCTTAAGATAATACAAGTTAAGGTTTCCAAAGTGACACAACACAAGTGCACAATTCAACAGCCAAGCATTCAAAAACATAGCAAGGCAAATTCACGAAACCAAAAAAAAACAAGTAGAAATGCCCAAATTTGAAAATAGTTAAAATACTTCAATAAAGAAAAATTGTGAGATAAACTCACTATAAACGCAGCAGGAAGGAGGCGCAGACAGTGAGCTCGATGCAGTGGCTTGCGCGAAGATAGATGATTGGATTGAAGGTTTAGGAGCTGGGATGACTTTGACATGATGATGACAACGTTCAGGTGAAAGGCCACGGTGGTTCAGGTAGGTCTACGGTCGGTGGTTTTCAAAGATACGGAAGAACGCGGTGGTGAAATCAATTGGAGGCAGCCATATTATTTTTTGCGATTTGGGAAAAGAATGGATTTTGATTTTGGGGAAATAGGATCAGATTTCGGCTAAAGAAATTTGGGGGTAGGCTTTGATTTTTATAGAAGAAAATTTAGGAGATAAGAATGACGTAATTTCAATAGCTTTTAGGGTAGGGCGCGATCAGAATATAGGTATGCATAGTTATTTATTGAGGTAGGGATTAAACGAGATTAAATATTAAACATTAAATTCTACCCTGAATTGTCGTTGAACGCTCAATATTTGAACTGTCAACACAAACCCCCAAACGCGACAAAAATTATATGTATCTTTTCGTCTTCGCGTTCTAAATTTAAATAAATTAGTTTGATTGCAATCTGACTTTGTTTGTATACGACACTATTTATAATTTTAAATTATTTATCGGTTTACCGATTTTATTCCGTTTGACCACCAACAACTACATTCATTTCCAAATTTGAAATGTTAAGTTCTATCTCTTTATATACACATATACAGGCCGATTTCATATATTTCAACAAATTTATAATTTATTTAACCTTTACAATTATTATTATTATTTTAATTTCAATCATTTATATTTTTAAGTCGAATTTAAATATCCAACTCAAATATCCAACCACATTCAATCCAAATATTCAACAATAAATATTTGATTCCTAATCAAACATTCTAAACTAAATATTCAATTCATACTCAAAACCATATATTTGATTTTAAATTTCTAATCCAAATATTAATATAAAACTGATTATAAATAGTTAAATCTTTAATTAATTTTATATTCTAGTTGTCGAAATTTCTGGGACGTTACTTGCGGGCCCTACTAACCCTTCCAAGCCCTTAAACCCCTTAAAAATCTATTCTTTCCTCTTTTGATTTCAATTTTAAATATAAATATATTTATATTAGTAGTAATTGGTGAATTGGTGTGGAAAAAGTGTGAGCTTGGGTAGAAAAGTCCTATATCCAAAGCGTCGTGGTGCTTGATCGCTTTGGTGAGAACTACTTACTCAAGTTGCTAACTAGTTTAGTTAATATAACTAGTTTTACAATGTTTGGAAAACTGGTTAGTTAATGTGATTTTTTAAGTAATACACATGTTGTTGCTTGGGTATGTGACACCTAGAACTAATAGTTTGACCTGGAGTTTGATTGAACCTTAAATGGTCATTAGAAAGTAATCAATTAATGACCATTTAATGGGTGTTAATATGAAACCTATTTGGTTTATTGAATGTTTATTGGTTGGATATTTATGGTTGGCATTGATTGATATTGCGATTAATTTGTTGATTGACAAACTCATATAAGCGTTAATGGTTTAAGGATTGTATGGTATATACCACGATATGTGGTAATTGGATGTTAATAGTTTGTAATAACTATTATTGGATGCTAATGATGTGCGAAATCCATATAAATTGAATTATATGGTGATTGGTTAAACCTCATTCCAATTCATAATTAATTTGAATATTTTATTAATAAAATATTCAGTGAAAAATGAAAGTTTTATATTATATTCAAAATAGTTTGGAAAGGTAGTTTAAGTCATTATGAATAGTTTTCATAAAAGAAAGGATTTGAATTGAATTAATTTCCAATTAATAAAGGCAAGTTTCCAGATTTATTTTAAAATGAATAGGAACAGATAAAAGTGAAGTTCAGTTAGGGTATGTAGGAAAAGTTTTAAAAGAAGTTTCTTTCCAAAACTGTTTTATTTATTTTTACAACGAATGTTAGGAAAATTTGGACATCAAATAATAAGTTCTAAAAAATAATATTATATAAATGATCAAAATAATATTAAAATGATTAAATATTGGAATATTTGATTATCAAGAGAAATAATTGAATTGTGGTTTCCAAAAATAATTATAAATGTTTTATACAATTAGTAAATTATTTTGGAAGTGTTTTGATTTAAATTCAATTATAATCGGTTAAAAGGGCCTTATAAAAATTATTAAAAATATGGAAAAATTATGATAAATCATAGTTAATGGTTTTAAAATGATTTGAGTAAAATTTTTGAAATTTTTGACTATGATTTGAATTTGAGGACTTTTGACCTGATTTACTTAACAATAGTAAATCAATATTTCGAAGTCTAGTTTGAAGATAAACTAAAAGTTTTCAAACTTAAGTTTATTTAGGTTTGAATGGGAATAATCTTCAGATATTTCAAAATTGGATTCTGTAATTATACAGATACTATTTTGAGGAATTTTAAAATTTGAGATATTTTTATTCCCTATACAGTATCCGTTGGTTTCAGAATTTGATATTGAATATAAGTATGATTTCTATTTAAAGCCTTATATTAAATTTAATATTAAATTTGATTTTGGGTTTGTTGTGAATGGTGTCTTCAATAACACTGTTCTTAAACCAAGTTGAAAATGAAGTTTATAGAATAAATCTTTTAATTAAGATTAATGAAGTTTTCCAATTAATAAATTTAATTGGTATTGAATAAAGTTTGATTTTCGGTTTATCGTGAATGATGTTTTAAATAACATTTGCTCTTTAACCCAATTAAAGGAAAGGTGAATTCTCAGGTCTGAGTTGTAATAAATCTTTCTACAAAGATCTGATTGTATGAATGGAGATTAAAACTAAGTTAGAGTTTTAATAAGTCTTTAATTAGGTTTGAAATGAAAGAAGGTAATTAAACTTAACAAAACACAAGAGGTGTTGGATATAGAGTTCCACCAGCTTTTCTCCATGGGATGAATAAGATAGGAATGGGATAACGATATGATAGATTACCTTTTTGTAAGGCTCGATAATCCGGTAAGGCTTATAAACCTTAATTTGCGTTAAGTTTGTGAAAAGTAATTCTATAAATCTTTGATAAGATTTAAGGGAGTAATTTCCAATGTAAAGGATGATACGATTATAAGAATCTTTTGAATTGGAATGAGACTTATGACAAGTTTATATATCACTTGATTTTAATGAGGCGATAGTTATTCGAAAAGATCTGGTTTCAATCCATTCTGAATGACAGATACGATGATTATTAAATATATTGAAGACGATCGTTGAAGACTAGAGATCTTCACATCGTTTGGTTTATTGCTGATGCCTTGGGTAGCTCCCATTATAAGGTTAAAGTGGCGGTCGTTCATACGTACTTGGAGATTGACCAGATATGCATGGGCCTCTCTCCTTAATTGGACAAGGAATAAGGTGCCTTCGGTTTCTTTTAGACCCAGAACGAACTTGTAAATGGATGTATGTATGACATTGTAATTTACATCATAATAAATTGATTTCTATTGATGTTATATCAGTTGGTGGCAGAGAATTTGTTCTCTTAGCTTAACACTCGCCTCTAAGACTTATGTACTCAAAGGGTTATACATTAACAGACATTGACTATATGACGTGAATTGATAATGTGGCATGCTAAGTTGCTAATAGATAAAAGCTTTTGTTGAAAAGTAAGGCTTTATGGATGATGATCAAAGCCTGGCTGATATAGCATAGTTTTGTGTTCAAACGTGATTTTGACAACCCTCACAACTCGAGAATGGCCTAAAACTGTATAATGGAGTACAGAGACGACTAACGTTTCTGTCTAGCTGAAAAGTGATGCCACAGTATGGAGCCCAGGCAATTTAGTTAGTGGATAATAGATTGAGGTGCCTCGGAATATGGTCAAATACAACTAGGATGATAGTCAAATACGATCGGGGTAACGTTATGCTCAGGAAAGATTCTAATCAGCCGTGTACAGTGCTGGCCAGCTCTGTCAATTTGAAGGACCATGCATTGAGTCCTTGGACATTTGCTATGATGTTCTGAACGGTTAAGGAAGATCTTTTGCTTTGGTCATTGATGGAAATCCAACCTCCAATATGAGCTTTGCGGTTTTCAGTTGTAAATCTACATGGCAACATAATAGGATGGGGTATTATGCCATCTAAGATTGATACATTTATTTTTGAAATTGATTTCCACACTATGCACTAGTAATAATAAAATAGAAATTTCACATACCAAGCATGTTTGGTTATTATAAGGTAAAACTTTTTCCTTAGGTTTGCACTTGCATTGTGTGATGGGACTTCGGTCTTATAATAGCTACATTTTTCAAAAAGCATTGCGTGTTTTTATGATCCGTATCCATGTGGAGAAAATCAGAAAATCCGTTCCATGTTATACGGCGTGATCCTAGGATTAACCAAACTTTAAAATAAAGTAAATAACTATTTTTGTTCTCACACCAGTCCAACGGTTGTAGGATTTCTGCCACTTGGATCAGACATGTGCGGCTTACGGTCGATTCGAAAGGCAGGAATTTTCGGGTCATTACATTTGGTATTGGAGCTTTGGTTTATTCAACGCTTTGGGTACAACGCATTAGAACAAGATGAAAAAACTCATCAGAGATAGGATTAGTAATATCCTAGAAGAATGACCCATTAGAGATATGGTTAGTATTGCACTAAAATGAGTTTGAAGGGTATTATATATAGGTGAAAATGAATTCTCTCTCTCTCTCTATATATATGTATATATGTGTGTGTGTGTGTGTGAGTGTGTAAATGAGTTTGATTACGAGAAATTATATCTAGTAATAAGAACTTGAGTATTTTATTTGATGTTGAGTTTGGTCTATCGTATAAGAAGATTTTGCATATACGCTTAGCCGACGTATATACGAAGTCTCAAATATACTGGATATATGTAGAATCACACTCTAGTCACTTCAAGATGATTTTGGTGATTATTGCTATATCATCAGTGTTTATTTTTTTGTTTCGAAAGTGGGATATCTATATAATTCCAATTGACTTGTGTGAGGACAAGGAACTTAGTTAGAGTTTAATGTTTGTAATTTGGCTTTGAAAATATACTTTGAGTACATAAAGATATATGTTTTGACAGCATATAAATGTTGAAAGTTAATCAACCAATTGATTGTTGGTTGTGATATGTGATAATCAGTTCAACTAATAAAAATTTGGAAGGATAAAACCCATATAAGAATGGAAGGTAAATTGAGCCAAATCAAATTTAATGTCGAATTGATTTAGAAATTAGTAGGGCTTGGACATGTATATAGGTTGGACAGGTTATTGCATGGAAGCTGAGAAGAGGAATAAAATAGCATGCATGACACAAAGATACATATTCAATTGTATTGATTGGGTTTGATGGTTTATGAGCCCCTTGGACTTTGGATTTTCTTTTTTGAGTGATGAAGGCCCAGAGAGGCAACTTGTAGTTGTACCGTTTGAGCTGTATAAAGGAGGTTATGGAGCAATTTTTCGAAAATTTAGGGCGTTGACCAAATTTTGAGAAATTAGGAAGTTCTTAGAAATTGAAAAGTTAAAGAACTTAAGTAAGTTGAACGAAGGCTGAGTTGGTTAAGTAAATGACCTTCAGTTTCATCGTCAATTTCAAGGACGAAATCTTTTTTAGTGGAGGAGAATGTAATGACCCAAATTTTTAATCAATTTACAATATGAATTTTTAATTCATTTTAGTTTATTCTAAAAGGTTAAAATATTGAATTTGGACTTGATAATAGCTGAAAATAAATTCCAAACCGTTTTCAGAAAAAAAAATGCCTCAAACACCAATGGTACGTGATCTATACTTCACCAATGTGGTTAGAAGATAAATGGAGTCGCGCTCAACAAAAGTTAAAGGTAAAAATGTGAGGAAAGTAAAATGGAGACAAGATTTTTAGGGTGATTCGGCCCTAAGCTAGGCCAACGTCCACTATGATGGTAGTTTGCATTATCATGACAATGATTACAAAGCATATAAACTCTCTTTGCTCTTACATTTCCTCATTCTCTCAACATATTTTCGTTCACACATACAAATCTCGCTCAAATCTACGAAATTCAATGGAGGAATGGCGGAATCCGTAGAGGAGCAAGACGGGCGAGTGACAGAGAAGGAGGATGTATTTGATCCTTTGACACTCATAAGATCCTAATGGATGCCATTGTCTAATGGATGAATCACCTTCAAGCGGAGATGACGATAATGATGGTTGAGAATGCTTAAGGAATGGCGGAGTGAAGAATTTAGCAGCACTTCGTGGTGGCCAGGAATTGATCCCTCTTATGGTGTAATCCACGGCCTATTTATAGGTGAGCTCTCACGAAGAAATGAGTTGAAACTTGTATATGCAGGCTACGGGTCGCTTGTTTCCTTAATTACGAAAATGCCATCACCCAGTTGTGGCCAGCTGTCGATAGTTGTATCCGGCTGTCCTGTACGAACGACTTTAGCGAGTGGTTGCACAGGAGCGAGCAACTGCATAGGTCTGAGCATATTGATCGGGGGGATAGGCGATGAGTGCGCAGGCGACCAACCGAGGCTTGTAGAGCAGATATAAGTGGGATCACCCTGGAGCTAGCATCTGTCGGGCCAGTAGGTAGCATATTATTGGAGCATTTGTGACTGATTGATGAATGAGCGAGCGACTGGGGTTGCAATCCATGAGCGGTTATGAGATGCAGGTGCGATCTCTGGCTTCTTTGTGTTCCCTGCTACGTACGATCGACCAGAGTAGTATGAATGAACGACTGCAGGGTGGAACATGTGACCGGAACCAATTATTCTCCTCATCTTGTACGACCGATTCCTTTGGTATATGAGCGACTTCCTTAATATGGGCGATCTTTTCAGGATGTACGAGCCTCACTGTCCTTGGGCAGTGCCATTCTTGGGTTAGCTCCGTGCACACGATCCCTCTATATGGTCGCACTATGCTCTACGAACGATCCTGAATGTGTTGAGAGGACGACCCAACTTGTTCTGATGTATGCGACCTTCTTTGCCATGCTTAACCTTAGGCTAACGCTTGAACTTCGTTCTGAGTGATCATCCCTTACCCTTCACAAGCTGTCTGGGTGTACTGGATTGGATTATGCACGACCGACCCTGATGCCGCTCGACTCGTAGTTTCTACACAGATTTAATAGACCAATACATGTATGGTTTTTAAGGGATAGACATTTGCCCCTCGAAGTTTGTGTTTTTATTTTGCAAAAATACACAGGCTTCGAAATAACTAATCATAACATAGTTTATTAGATTAAATCTGAATTACCAAAGGATGATCACGGAGAGCTTAGGATTGTTTAGGTAAAGACGTCTTAAATCGTTCCTTCCCGTAAGCAAGAAGTTTGAGTCATTTCTCATTTTTTCTTTTGAGTCGAAGCATCATTACGATCGATCAAACCATAGGGATGTGGGCAAGCCAGCTGGATCTGATGGGCCATTTACTTTTGCGCAATTGAGTACTGAGCTGACATGGCTAGAATGATCTGGATGCGAGTCTGTTAGTCTACCCCCTCGTTTTCTTACTCCTCTCTTTAATTCACTTTATTCTTCAGATAAAACACGTTGATAGCCACCACTTTATTTTCTATAAGCCCTAATCTTAACTTCAACTTCCTTTCGATTAGTTTTTCCAGTCAAAAAGCCTTGCATTTGTTTTTTATCATCGATCCACGAAGTTCAGGTTTGTCGATCCTTGCTTATGCTTATTCCTCTTCTGAATCGATAGCATACGTTTTAATAGGAAAAAGCCCTTTTTATGCTTTCTTGGATTGCTTTCTGAAATCCTTATGATTATTAGATATCATTTGTGTTGTTCTTGAACTTTTCATGATGATACTAGTCGGAAATTTTGGACTGGATCCGATTTGTTCTGTGCATGCACTTGTCTGAGAACATTTAACTCTGACATCCCTTTTTCCTCTGGTTCTAAGCTTCGTACACATGATATGCTTGCTGAAAATGCTTAAGACAAGTTCATATCTTGCACAATTTATAATCTTATGACCATGTGCCTATGATTTGTTCCTAGCTATCTATTTTACATACATGATGTTCGACGAAATGCTTAAGATATGTAGCCTTGATATTGTTATTATGATTTCTACTTTCAAAGTTTGACCCCTATGGTCACCCAAGTGCATTTTTCAGAGGGTTGTTCCTGATTTAAGCATGTGAGAATAACATGAATTTGTTACGCGCGACCAGGGTTGGTGGGATTGGTCGTTCGTGGTTCTGCCTTTGGTGGCGTTACTTGTTTGACCGACCCTTTAAATCCTTGAATTGCATAACTATTTACAAATTCATCTACACAGGATGGATATGTCATTGGAGCGACGTCGACTGGAAAGGTTTTTTTATTTAGATGATCAGATAACTGACATTCAATCGACTGGTCAGCCGTCTGTGAATTCTCCTCTCAGTCCCTCCCATATAGAATTTCAAACAATCATTAGCAGGCCACGTCATGCCCCTAGGCCATGCAATGCCAAGCTTGCTAAACGACTCAAAGGCCTGAGTTTGTAGGGAGTATCTTCTAATGTGAACATATCTCCGTCTGACCATCAAACTTTTTCTTGTGATATTATTGCTACGAAGTCTCAGATGCTTGCCCGTTTTGAGACCTCCATGTATCAGTTCGAAAAACAGATGGATATGCTTAAGGATCATTCTGCAAATCAAATTAGCGGTTGGCATACACTAACTTGCGATCTCCAAAGGCTTCACAGGTATTATCTCGAGCGTATCTCTTCCCTAGAAGATGACAAGGCGAAGTTGACTTAGGCCCTTAGGTCCAAGGACAGTGTTGTTTCCTCCTTTGCTCCAGGAGATGTTGAGTTAGCAGTTTCAGAGCGCGAAGGGTCCTTGGCTGATGAACCCCCATCCTGCTCTACCCAAGTTAAGAGGAAGGTTGGTAGGCCTAGGAAGTACAAGGATTTGTAGCTCTGTAACCTCTCTATCTTTCCGTTAGTCGTTTCTTTTACGAACTATGCTTTTTGATCGGTTGTATAAGTGGGTGCCGATCCTCGCATTTAACTTTATGTTGGTCTGTGATGCGACTTGTGCTTATTTTGGTGTTTTGGTGGTTCTATGACTAGTTTGGGATGTTGTGATGCTTCTGTGCTCTGTTTTGTTAGTATGGTATAACACTCTTGTTTGTTATACTGTGGTCTTTTATCCTGTTTGGCAACACTTTTGCACCTTGCATCACAATTTTCTTTGTTAGTCACGCATTAGTATCGAGCTTACGATGTGTAACTTTAACGATACCGACTTGCTTCTTGATGTTATAGTAGCTTGCTATAGTTTTATTTGATTGGAAGCGATCAACTTCTTAGAATTCAATATAGTTGACTGTTTTTATGCCATTTTCCTCTTTTTGGTGATCATGCATTCATTCGTACGTTCGCTAACTCGGTGACCCAAGTCCTTCGGAATTTGGATTTGAATGCATGCCCCCTTAAGAGGGTTATCAATTTTATGATGTATTTAATCGTTTTTCTCACTAACTCAGTGACCCAAGTCCTTTGGAGATTCAGTTTAAATACATACACATATATATAAGTATTGTCGTTTTTTATTAGAATGTACTCAACCCCATATCTTGCTAACTCAGTAACCCAAGTCCTTCGGAGACTGGCTTTGAGTACGTGCCCCCAGGGGAGGGCTTGGGTTTTTAAGTTTCGATCTAATTTAGGTCCTGTCTGATCCGATTATTTGAGAATCAAAAAGGACCTTATTAGATATCCCCTTTCGGCTAGTATTTCTTTTTGCGCTGGTCCTTCCAACATGTTTGTCGGTCCTTCTGGCACTAGGATTGTTCTTTCCAGCCTAGGTTTGTCGGTCCTTCCGACTATATGCTTCATCCCGGGAGGTGGACACTAGTTTCTCTTATCAAGTTTTCTTTCGATTTAAAGAATACGTGTCCTGCACCTAATAAGGTGCCTCTTTTTGGGATTGGCAGTCTTAAAATTATAGGGCGTGTCAGTCCTTTCGACTTGATGCTTCATCCCAGGAGGTGGACACTAGTTCCTTTTATCGAGTTTTATTTCGTTTTAAAGTATTTGTATCCTACACCTAACAAGGTTCCTCTTTTGGGACTAGCAATTTTTTATCTGTGGGACAAGTTGGGTTGGTTCCACCTTTGTATTATTTTCACAGTTTGGCACCAATCCTTCTGCTGGATGCTCACTATTTAGTGTTTTTGCGATGAAAGGTGCACCTTTCCAACTCGATGCCCATTTGCTTTCTTAATTTGCATGATGTTGTTGGCACTTAATTCTTGAGTTGTTCCAACCAGGATACGCTTAGAAAGCATCCAGCTATGGTTGAATTTTGAAAGAGTGATCGTTCTTGTTTGCCTACACAAAGATGTCAACTTTTAGTAAGAATTTGCAAATACATGATTTGTGCAAGCAAGTAGACTTTCTCACTCATGGCTTTTTATATGTACATAGTGTGATGGCCAGCTCTGCAGCAGCTGAAATTTCCCTAGGAATGCACTATGCCAAAACCCGACTAGCACGGGTCGATCGTCAAAAGAAAGGAAAATATGACGATGAACTAATCAAAGAACCTGTATTATATCTCATAGCGCATGGAACAAAATATAATAATAACATAACTTGATATAAAACAGGCGAGGCAGTGCATAAGATGAAAACTAAAGCATCATAGCAGCAGAAAATTCAAAATACAGCTTATGATCCAAACCATCATTATTGCAACTTTTAAAACTGTCTCTAGAGCAAAATAGGAAGGTACACTACTAATGCTCAAAGTAGTGACCAACAACAACACGGGGAGAATATATGGGAATGATATATGTAAGCCTCCTGCTCGTCTCCAGACAGCTACTCGTGCATAACCAGCTAACCTATCTCTAGTCTGCTCGTTGAGGAGCACCCAGAGTAATAAGAAGAGACATAAAACTCTGGGCCAGACAAAAGTCTGGTATGAGCGATAAGCAGCAAAACAGAACAATAACAGGCATACATAACCATACCTGAACCTGCAACCAAAGAGTTAGCACAACAGGATGTACAATACTTTAAGGTGACACTAACACACGGTGTGAAAATAATGGGGAGGGGGTGTGCATGTCATAGTGATAGCAAACATCAAACATAGCAATCATCCTCACATCTCTCACTCAGTGTGTAAAGTATATGATATCTACCACTTTGATCACTGAATTCTTTGCTACGATTACTCTGCCCCATGTAGTCATGACGGCTCCACCGCACTGATTCGTAACCACTAATCCTTTGTTATGTACACTCTGTCCCACGGAGTCATGAAAACTCCATTGCACTGGCTCATAGTCCTGCTACGATCACTTTGCCCCATGGAGTCATGACAACTCCATTGCACTGATCCATAGCCAATAATCCATCTCTCAGTGGTGAGTCAAAGCTATAGACATCGATAATCACACGTCCCACAGAAAAGTCTTATCATGAAGTTAACTCGTTGGTTCCCATCTGGATCCTGAGTTCTAACTTCCTATTTGGACTACCTTTGCATCTCGGGTTTTGGTCATCATCCCGGTTTGTGGCTCTTCAGTTCCTGACCTTCATAACAACTCGTGGTACTCGTCTTGGTTCGACTCGTGGCCTTGCTCTTCTCCAGTTCGTGATGAGCATCTGGGTCGTGGTGCTCCTCCTCGGTTCATGAGTCTTCATCCAGGGTGGCTCGGTGATACCGATTCGTGGTCTGTCCTCCGGTTCGTGACATTGGATCGTGGCCAACATCTTGAGGTGCTCCACCGTATCGAGGCAGGCAACTTGGTTCTGAGGGTTGGCTCGTAGGGAGTAGTTGTTCCACGAGTGGAGGGGGTCGGTTCGTGATACATGCTCACGAGTGGGGTGTGTCTCACGAACGGGTCTGACCAATTTCCTGCTTCTCTTTCCACCAAACTGTTTATGCCATACGACGGCGTTTTTGACCAATCTAACAGTTCTAGGCAATCAAAAAAGATTCCAAACAGTAGTAGTAACATGTATAATCAACCATAAACATCAAAACAATAATATAACATGTTAATATGGATCAAACATACCTAAAACCCATGTTTTCCCTTTAATCTCCTTAATCATGATTTAACCATACGATTAGCGAAACATGTCCAAATTAACCCAATTTTTTTTATCAAAGCCCTAAAATAATATTTCGAAATTTCTAAATATTTTTCTAGAATTTTAGCATGCATAATTTCGTTAATTAACACTAATCACCCTTAATTAGCCATATTAGTGTAAAACAATGCAAATCACTCACCTTAGCCACAAATAAAACTTTAGATCTGAAACTCTACTGTTTTGGCGCGTTTTCCAATGCAACAAAGCAACTCCAACTCTGATTTGACACTAATCTTCCTTGATTTGGCGTAGATTAAGCTAATACGTGATTAGAAAGTGGTTTGGGAGTGATTTAGAAGGTGGAGGCCACTGCTAGGGGTTCAAGAGATGTAAGTGGCAGCTAGAAAACTGAAATGAAATATTTTCCGTAACCCTTTCCGCCCTCCCATAACCCTAATCCTGAAATGGGTCATGGGCATAGCTGCTAATTATCCGGTTAAGCCTAATTAAGTTGTTTTTCACCTTCCAAACCTTGTTTCAGCCATATCTCCCAAACAGTAAGTCCGTTTGGCTAATGTGACCACTCTACGAAAAGAGAAACCATTATTCGAATCCAACGGAAGTGGTTTTAGGTCAAAACTCCTTACCAGCCAAAAGTTATAAGCAAAACAAGATTCGCTAGGGGTAAAATGGTCATTTAAAATTCGGCAAAAATCGTGAACATGGGAAATGACCCTAATAGTCGTTCCCCAAAGATACACGACCATACGACTTCGTATATGAATGAAATAAATATTCTACGATCATTCAATGCGTAGAATGCGGGTCGTTACACACTCCTCTCTTAAGAATTTTCGCCCCCGAAATTCCTTAACCAAAACATACATTGGGTCCCGCATGCCTATCAGCCATTTACAAACAATCAAACACACACAACAACACAACAAGTCTATCCTAGCACGCGGAATACCTAAATTGAAATTAAAATCTTACGAGGAAAAGAGTTCTGGATACGACTTTCTTATGTTGTCCTCTGTTTCCCAAGTACAGTCATTCTCATCCTCACCCCACTGAACCTTGACCAGTTTCACCGCCTTCCTTCGAAGTTGCTTCGTATCATACTCGACGATACGGATCGGCCTGCGGTTCCCAACCGCCTCGGGCTCTACTTCGATGTTGTCCAACTGATCCGCTGAAATAGTCATATCAGGGTCATACATGAACTTCCTTAACTGGGAAATATGAAATACATTGTGAACTCCTGCCATCTTGTTAGGCAACTCAACTTTATATGCTAAACTCCCAACTTGCTCAAGAACTAGGAATGGACCAACAAATCTTGGTGCCAACTTTCCTCTCCTACCAAGTCGTATAACATTCCTTAACGGAGAGATCTTGACAAATACTAAGTCGCCAGCAAAGAATTTCAAGTCTTTCATCTCTTATTAGCATAACTCTTTTGCCTATCTTGGGCAGCCTTCATTCGGTGTTGGATAACCTTGATCTTGCTTGAAGTTTCTCTTATCACATCTGACCCAAGCACAAATTTCTCACCAGTTTCTAACCAACACGATGGTGAGTTACACGGTCTTCCGTACAAAGCTTCAAATGGAGCCATACCGATACTGGATTGATAACTATTATTATATGCGAACTCAACCAGATGCAAATGGTCATCCCATGATCCACCAACATCCAATATACAAGCTCTCAAGAGGTCCTCTAATACACGATTGACCCTCTCTGTCTAATCAATGGTTTGAGGATGGTATGCGGTATTGAGATGTAATTCTGACCCTAAAGCCTCTTGTAAGCTCTTCCAAAACCCACTAGTAAATAAGGGATCTCGGTCACTCACAATACCTTAAGGTACTCCATGAAATCTCACTACCCACTTCATATACAGTTCTGCTAACTTAGATGCCGTTCTATTCGACTTGACTGGTATAAACCTTGCACTTTTGGTCAATCGATCCACAATCACCCAAATACTGTCATGACCTGATCTAGTTCTTGGTAATCCATCAATGAAATCCATTAAAACTTATTCCTATTTCCATTCTGGAATTTCTAGCGGTTGTAACAAACCACTTGGCTTCTTTTGCTTGGCTTTAACTAAGTGGCAGTTCATGCACTTGGATATAAACTTTCCAACTCTCTTCATCCCTTCCCAGTACTAGGTCTGCTTCATCTCTCGATACATTTTGTTACCACCGGGGTGTATAGTCACTTTCGAGTGATGACATTCTCTAAGCACTTCATCTCTCAATCCATTAACACTGGTACAACTAGTCTACCATTCTTTCGAAGCCATCCATCTCGATAAAGTCTATACTTGTTCATTTCTTCACCATCGATATTCATCTTTACCTTAGAGATGATTTCCAGTAGGTTAGGATCGTCCCTCTGACTGAAACCAATCCTCTCAATAAAAGTTGGTCCGATCGTCAAACTTGCCAACATCTCTGGATCTAATTCGCACTTAGGTCTAAAATCATACCCCGCGATATACTACAGTTGCTTCCATTCGAGAAACATAGCTCCTAAACTGGCATGTCTCCTACTCATGGCATCAGCTACCGCATTGCCCTTCCCGGGTGTGTATGCGATATTGAAATCATATGAAGCCAAGAACTCTAACCATCTTCGTTGACGGAGATTTAAATCATTCTGAGAGAAAAGATACTTTAATGACTTATGATCGGTAAACAACTCGAATCTTTCTCCCAAGAGATAATGTCTCCACATCTTCAATGCGAACTCGATCGCTGCCAATTCCAAATCATGGGTAGGATATCTTTTCTCATGCGGTTTCAGTTGCCGACTAGCATAGGCTACAACCCTACCTCCTTGCATCAATACAACACCTAGTCCGGTACCAAAGGCATCCGTGTATACCGTCATCTCTTCGTTCCCTTTAGGAATAACCAATACTAGTACACACGTTAACTTCTCCTTTAGACTCTTGAATGCATTCTTACACCTTTCGTTTCAAACAAAAGCTTGATTCTTTTTGGTCAACTGAGTTAACGGTGCCGCTATCTTGGAGAAATCTTGGATAAACTTACGATAGTCTCCAGCTAACCCCAAGAAACATCTTACGTCTGTTACATTCTTGGGCGTAGACCAATCTTGCACCGTAGCCACCTTCGCGGGATCTACGGCAATACCATTCTCTGAAATAACATGGCCCAAGAACCTCACTTCCCTTCTCCAGAAGTGACACTTAGAAAATTTCACTTTCAATAGGTGTTTCCTCAACAACTCCATCACTGTCCTCAAATGTTCTTTGTGTTCTTCCTCTGTCCTCGAGTAAACCAAGATATCATCCACGAACACAAGAACAAACTTATCCAATTGATCCCTGAATACCCTATTTATAAGATCCACAAAATATGTTGGTGCATTAGTCAACCCGAATGGCATGACCAACCACTCATAGAATCCAGACGGCTTCCAAAATGTCGTTTTAGCTATACTTTCAATAGCTACTTGGAGCTGATGAAATCCTGTCGCGAGATCCAACTAGGAGAACACTCTCTCTCTCTCTCCACTTAACTGATCAAACAAATCGTCTATCCGCGGAAGAGGATACTTATTCTTCCTCGTCACCTTATTCTACTTACAGTAGTCCACATAAAATCGAAGGGAACCATCGACCTTGGTAGCAAATACAACTGGTGCTCCCACTTGGAAACACTCCTTTTGATAAATCCCTTCTTCAAAAGATCGCTTACTTACACCCCGAGCTCTCACTACTCCCTTGGCGTCATACGACGAAGTGGCATCACTATAGTTCCGACATCTTTTACTAAATCAATTCGAAACTCGGTCTCTCAGTATGGTGGAAGTCTGGTCACTTCCTCGAAGACGTCCGGATACTGACCAACAATGGGCATATCTGACAACTCATCATGCGAGATGTCGAGGGTATTTAGAAAACTGGCCATCACCCCATCACTAGGTAGGCTACCAAACACTACCCTCAGCCCATCATCCGCTCTAACTGTCACCAAAAAGCCCTCACACTCTACCACCACCCCATATCTTTGGAGCCACTCGACTCCCAAAATAATGCCAAACTCAGTAAAGCCCAAAATAAAGCAATCACAAGCAAACATACATCCATGACTCGATAAAACCAAATTACGACAAATAATACTAAGGCTAGTCGAACCACCAATCGGGTTCGTCACAACTAAAGGTCGATCTACTATCTCGGGTTCCAATCGCAACCTATCTACCAGGTCACTAGATATGAAGGAATGGGAAGCCCCAATATCAAACAATACTTGAACAGGAATATCATAAATAGAAAGCATACCTTGAATAACGACATACTTTCCTTTCTCCGCCGCAGTCGGGGTATTCGACGTAGAAGGAACAGCATTGATAGCATGTGCTTTCACAATCTTCTTCTCTTTAGGAGGTTATGGGCATTTATTCTTATGATGTCCCACTTGGCCACAATTGAAGCACTTCCTATCCGCTGGCTTGGCTCGACATTCTTTAGCATAGTGGCCCTTCCTGCCACAGCTAAAGCACTCGACATCTTTCTTCTTCTTCTGAACATCCTTAGCTTGGTTCTATTTTCTCTTATTCTGCGAATTATTCTTGCCTCCACCGCTTGTTTGCGTTTTTGGCTCTCCTGCAGAAGCAATAGCAACCTCAGTCTTTAACTTAGGGTAAAAGCTTTCTGATCTCAAATCTTTCCCCACAATGGATTCAAAAGTCTCATCGATGTGGTTTATAAGTTTTTCCCCCAAGTACTCATTTAAACAAGTTATGAACTTCTCATTCTTCTTTTCAGCAGTATTAATAAGGGATAATCCATATTTCGATAAGCTATCGAACTCAGCAATATATTCTGAGACTGCCCTACCATTATGCTTAAGCTCCAAAAACTTCCTAAACAATTCTGATTTCTGAGCAGTTGGAATAAACTTTTCACTAAAGCAAATTTTAAACTGATTCCAAGTAACTTGATCCTCAGGAGTAGCTGCTTTAATAGCATTCCACCAATTCATCGCCCGTCCTTGAAGTTGATGCGATGCTGTCTTTCTCTTCATCGCATCATCGATCCCTAAATCCTCAAAGATGTGCTCATAACTATCTAGCCAATCTTGAACATCTGTAGCCGATTCCGTTCCATGGAACGACATCCCACCAAGACTAGTATAATCCTTATTAAGCTTGGAGAAATCGGTTCTAGGCACCTGCACTACTGCACCACCACCGTTAGCAGCATTAGGAACTGCTCTATGAACATCCCTAAGCATCTCCCTCATGAAGGTAGTAAATATCGTCCTCATATCAGGAACATCCCTATTGTTTGCTTTTGAACCCATACTCCTCATATATGTGCTCATCGTTCAATGTGTAAATAGAAAACGATTAAGCATCTCCATAGTGATGCCATTGCAGTGCGACTTCATCCTTAGATATACTAATAGTATATACATATATATAGTTTTTGAAAACCAAAATATCACAAATACGCGCTCTCATATATGTATACTATCTCTCCCTGATGTCTTCCCCTAGGTTAACTATGCAACCTAGGCTCTGATACCAAGTGTGACGGCCCGCCCTGCACTTGTTGGCATTTCCCTAGGAATGCGCCATGCCAATGCCCGACCAGCACGGGACGATCATCAAAAGAAAGGAAAATATGACGATGAACTAATCAAAGAACCTATAGTATATCTCACAATGCATGGAAAAAAATATAATAATAACATAACTTGATATAAACCGGCGAGACAGTGCATAAGCTAAAAATTAAACCATCATAGCAGCGGAAACTTCAAAATACAGCTTATGATCCAAACCATCATTATTACAACTTTTAAAACTGTCTCTAGAGCAAAATAGGAAGATACACTACTAATGCCCAAAGTAGTGACCAGCAACAACACATGGAGAATATATTGGAATGATACGTGCAAGCCTCCTACTCATCTCCAGACAGCTACTCATGCATAACCAGCTAACCTGTCTCTAGTCTAAGGAGCACCCAGAGTAATAAGAAGAGACATAAAACTCTGGGTCAGACAAAAGTCTAGTATGAGCGATAAGAAGCAAAATAGAACAATAACAGGTATACATAACCATACCTGAACCTGGAACTGCAACCAAAGAGTTAGCACAACAGGATGTACAATACTCTAAGGTGACACTAACACATGGTTGGAAAATAATGGGGAGGGGGTGTGCATGTCATGGTGATAGCAAACATCAAACATAGCAATAATCCTCACATCTCTCACTCAGTGCGTAAAATATACGATATCTTCCACTTTGATCACCCAATTCTTTGCTACGAACACTCTGCCCCATGGAGTCATGACGGCTCCATTGCCCTAATCCGTAACCACTAATCCTTTTCTATGTCCACTCTGCCCCATGGAGTCATGACAACTCCAATGCACTGCTTCATAGCCCTGCTACGACCACTTTGCCCTATTGAGTCATGACAACTCCACTGCACTGATCCATAGCCAATAATCCGTCTCTCAGTGGTGAGTCAAAGCTATAGACATCGATAACCCCTTTGCACACGTCCCGCAGAAAAGTCCAATCATAAAGTTAACTCGTTGGTTCCCATCTGGATCCTGAATTCTAATTTCCTATTTGGACAACCTTTGCATCTCGAGTTTTGGTCATCATCCAGGTTCGTGGTTCTTCAGTTCGTGGCCTTCATAACAACTCGTGGTACTCGTCTTGGTTCGACTCGTGGTCTGGCTCTTCTTTGGCTCGTGAAGAGCATCTGGGTCGTAGTGCTCCTCCTCGGTTCGTTAGTGTCCATCCAGGGTGGCTCGGTGATATCGATTTGTGGTCTGTCCTCCGGTTCGTGACATTGGATGGTGGCCAACATCTCGAGGTGTTCCATCGTTCGTGCTCCACTTTGGTTCGAGGCAGGCAACTTGGTTCGTGAGGGTTGGCTCATAGGGAGTAGGTGTTCCACGAGTGGAGGGGATTGGTTTGTGATATATGCTCACGAGTGGGGTGTGTCTCACGAACGGGTCTGACCAATTTCCTGCATCTCTTTCCAGCAAACTGTTTATGCCATACGACGGCGTTTTCAACCAATCTAACAGTTCTAGGCAATCAAAAAACATTCCAAACAGTAATAGTAACATGTATAATCAACCATAAACACCAAAACAATAATATAACATGTTACTATGGATCAAACATACTCAAAACCCATGTTTTCCCTTTAATCTCCCTAATCATGATTTAACCATACGATTAGCAAAACATGTCCAAATTAACCCAAATTTTTATTAGAGCCCTAAAATAATATTTCAGAATTTCTAAATATTTTTCTAGAATTTTAGCATGCATAATTTAGTTTATTAACACTAATCACCCCTAATTAGTCGCAATTAGTGTAAAACAATGCAAATCACTCACCTTAGCCACAAATAAAACTTTAGATCTGAAACTCTATTGTTTTAACGTGTTTTCCAATGCAACACAACAGCTGCAACTCTGATTTGACACTAATCTTCCTTGATTTTGCGTAGATTAAGCTAATACGCGATTAGAAAGTGGTTTGGGAGTGATTTAGAAGGTGAAGGCCATTGCTAGGATTCAAGGGATGTAAGTAGCAGATGGAAAACTAAAATGAAATGTTTTCCCTAACCCTTTCAGCCCTCCCATAACCCTAATCCCGAAATGGGTCATGGGCCTAGCTGCTAATTACCGGTTAAACCCAATTAAGTTGTTTTTCACCTTCCAAACCTTGGTTCGGCCATATCGCCCAAACAGTAAGTCAGTTTGGCTAATGTGACCAGTCTACGGAAAGAGAAACCATCATTTGAATCCAATGGAAGCGGTTTCAGGTCTAAAATCCTTACCAATCAAAATTTATAGGCGATGTGCTTTCTATTCCAAGCTCGAGGATTCTGGACTCCATTGTGGTGGTCAATTTGAAAGTACCATCTCGGAGTTTTTTGTTTATAACATAGGACCCTTCCCAATTTGGTCAAAAAACCTCAGTTCCGTTCATTACTTTTTTCAACACAAGGTCTCCGATCTCGAAAATCCTATGTCTGACTTTTGAATTATAATGTCTGGCCACCCTTCTCTGATGGACAACAACCCTGAGTTCTGCTTCCTTTCTTTCTTCTTAGAGTTTGTCGAAGGCTTCAAGTTGCAACCTCTCAATTTCCTCTTGGTTAAAGTGAATCCTCCTATGGGTGGAGCTTCCAACTCCACAGGGATCATAGCTTCAGAACCAAAAGCTAAAGAAAAGGGAGTATGCCCCGTCGCAGTTTTGTGAGTGGTGTGGTATGCCCATAGTGCTAGTGGAAGCACATCTTCCCAACCACCTTTGGATTTCTCTAATCGCTTTTTAATGGTTGATTTTATGATTTTGTTTACTGCTTCCACTTGCCCGTTTGCCTACGGATGAGCTACTGCAGAAAAGCTTTTCTAGATTTTATATTTAGAACAGAAATTTTGGAACTTTGCTCACAAATTGGGTTCCGTTGTCTGTGATTATTTTTTGTGGCACCCCGAACCTACAAATGATATTTTTCAAGACAAAGTTAATAACTTTCTTTAAGGTTATAGTTGCCATTGGTTCTGCTTTAACCCATTTTGTAAAATAATCAATAACGACAATGGCATATTTAAAACCATATTTTGCGGTGGGAAGTGCTCCTATAAGATCAATGCCCCAGATGGCAAATGGCCATGTGATGACCATTTGGGTTATAGCTGTTGATGGCATCCTTGGAATTTTTGCAAATCTCTGACATCTATCACATTTTTTGGTATGTCTGGCAATAAATAACCATATCGCAGAATTTTCTTGGCCAATGTCTGACCACCAGTATGACCTTCGCACTCACCCTCATGTAATTCTTCCATGATTGCCTTTGATTTCTTTTGTAACATAGCGAAGCAAGGGCATAGAAAACCCTCGCCTGTATAGTCGTCAATCCTAAATGAGGTACATAGAAGTTTTTCGTAAGATCTTTCTTCGCTTTTTAATTTCCGTCGGGAGTGCACCGGTCATGAGATATTCTTTGATTGGTGTCATCCATGAGTCTGGTTCATCGGCTACCTCCATGATCCAATCCATCTCAATTTGTTCCGTGCTGGGACTGGAAAGGACCTCCACTGGAACTAATCCTATAAGTTGTGCATCCCCCGTGCGTGCATATTTATCCAGTGAATCCTCCTTGGTGTTTTCTTCTCTTGGAATGTGAGATATGGTATAATGCTCGAAGCTCTCCAGCAGTTCCAAGGCCTTAGATAGATAAGTTGGTAGGTTACCCATTTTGGCTTGGAACTCTCCCTGGACCTGACACACCACTAGTTGGGAATCACTGAAGATTTTCATGGTCTTTAGTTGTAACTCTCTTGCTAGCCTTATTCCTGCAATGAGGGCTTTATATTCAGTTTCGTTATTTATTGATGGAAATTCTAGTCTTAGCGCAGAGCATATAGATCTTCCTTCAAGGGTTTCCAGGACCAATCCTTCCCCAGAGCAGTAATCGTTTGATGCTCCTTCAACAAATAATTTCCACTAGATGTTGGTTTCAGTATCAGGTTCCTCTTTCATCTCACCTCGGTCGGTAAATTCTGCGATAAATCTGCAAGCACTTGTCCGTTGATTGCCTTTTGGGGGTGGTATGTAATGTCATATTGACTAAGCTCAATATTACATTTCAACAACCTCCCGGAAGTCTCTGGTCGAAACAAAACTTGCCTTAGAGGCTGATCCGTGAGGACCTTGATAGGGTGAGCCTGAAATAGGGCCGAAGTTTCTTTGAGGCGATGAGTAAGCAATAAGCGAGCTTTTCGAGTTTTAGGTAGTTCAATTCTGCCCCATATAATCTTTTACTAATGTATTAAACCGACCTCTAAACCTTCGAATCCTCCCTTACCATTGCCGCACTTAGAGCATGGGCGGATACTGCCAGATATATAAACAAATCTTCTCCATCACTAGGCTTCGATAGCATTGGAAGGGTTGCCTTGTGTTGGATTAGTTCTTCGAAAGATTTCTGGTAGTCAAAAGTCCATTGTATCTCTTTCTTTCCTTTTCTATGAGCATCGAAAAAGGGGAGACATCTGTCAGTTGCCCTGGATATGAAGCGATTTAAAGCTGCAATTTTTCCATTTAATTGCTGAAGCTCTTTCTTGGTTCCTGGGGCGCGCATTTCTATCAGGGCTGATATTTTCGCTAGAATGGCTTCTATGCCCCTAGCGTTGACCATAAACCCTAGGAGCTTTCCAGAACCGACCCCGAAGGAACATTTTAAAGGATTTAGCTTCATACCATATTGGCGTAGAATATCGAACATATGGACTAAGTCTTCCAAATGATCAACTGCTCTTTTTGACTTTACCAACATATCATCAACATAGACATTCATTGTCCTACCAATTTGTTTTTTGAACATAGCGTTTACCAATTGATGATAAGTTGCCCCTGCATTTTTCAGGTCAAATGGCATCACTTTGTAGAAATATAAGCCAAGATCAGTGATAAAATTTGTGTCCTCTTGATCCGGTCCGTACATCATGATTTGATTGTCGCCAGAATATGCATCCATAAAAGACAAAAACTCATGCCCAGCTGTGGAATCCACCAACTGGTCTATTCTGGGACGAGGGAAACTATCCTTTGGACAAGCTTTATTAAGATCTGAATAGTCTGCCCAGACTCGCCATTTGCCATTTGCTTTCTTTACAAGCATAGGATTGGAAACCCAGTTTGGATAGGTAGATTCCCTGATGAAGTTGTTCTCCATTAGCCTGTCGACTTCCTCCTTCAAGGCCTTTGATCTTTCCGGCCCATGGGTCCTCCTTTTCTGCTTGACAAATGGAACATGTGGATTAATATTAAGTTTATGGACTGCAACATCCGGAGATATGCCGCTCATGTCAGAATGGTTCCACGCAAACACGTCCAAATTAGCTTTTAAAAAGATAATCAGTTGACTCTTTAATTCAGGGCTCAACTGAGATCCTATATTCAGTACACGGTTTGGATCTTTCGGATTAACAGCTATAGGAATTGTGATCTCAGCCGGGACCGCTCTCTTATCCTCTGCACTCGATTTTCTAGGATCGATTTCCTTTTGCGCTCCACTGTGTTCTCCAATGCAGGGACCGCTCCTTAATTGCTATAAGGGGAGTTCGCGACTGTAGGGCGGAACCTCCGCATTCTTCCCCAAGTCTTTCTTCTTCGCCTCACACAACTCTATCACATAGCAATCCCTCGCAGTGGCCTGATCGCCTTTAATTATGCCAATTCCATTCTTAGTTGGAAACTTAATAGTTAAACACCATGGAGCTAGCGCGATTTTAAAGCCTGCGAGAGTCGATCGCCCGAGGAACGCATTGTAGGTGGAGAGCTCATCCACTAAGATGAAGGTTTGCATCATAGAGACTTTGCGTTCCCCGTCTACTAGTTCAACAAGCAAGTCAATTGTACCAATGGGTTGCGTGGGTTGTCTAGTAAATCCATGGATTTTGTTTGTATAGGCGCGCACTTCTTTCATAGGGAGGTTCATTTTTCGAAATGTGTTTATGAAGATCACATTAACGGATACCTCCGTGTCAACTAGGACTCTCCTCACAACTGCAGGGCCAAGAACAATTGTGATTACCATGGCATCGATAGTTGGTGTAAGTAGTCCATTAGAATATCTATCCCTGAATACCACATCATCGACTGAAGTCTTCGGTATCTTCATTGGGAGCTCGTTGCTTAGGATTATGCACCTTTCTTCTTTCGGGACACCCTTCAGCTCATTAGCATACCTTTCCATATCTGCCCAGCTACTTCTGGCTGGGTGAGGCCCTCCAAAAATCATGTTGATTACTGGTCTCGAATCAATTGGTGCTTGAGCTTTCTCACCAGAACGAGATTGATTGGTGGTATTATTCTGTCCCTGGGCAGTCGGAGCGTTTTGAGGATTCTTCACATATTTTTGAAGTTGGTTCTTTCTGATGAGTTCTTCAATCAAACTTTTTAGGTTGCGACATTCATTAGTGGTAGTATGCCCTGGTTGATTATGAAATCGGCAAAATTTGCCGGAGTTGGCTTGTTGCTCAGTAATCTTCTGATGCTTCATTTGAGGAAAGATGCCCGAATCCTTTGTGGCGAAGTAGATCCTCTTTGGGATTTCATTTAAGAGAGTCAATTCTGAATGCTTGTAAAGCCGCGTTTTCTTATAAGCTTTGCTATCCTTCTCATCATTTCCCCTCTTCTGCCCAGAGTCATTCTTCTGCTCAGTTCGAAACTCGTTGCCTTTCCCTTCTTTGGTAGTACTACTTTCTATGACCTTCTGAATGTTTAGCGCATCATCTTCCACGCTCATATATTCTTCGTCTTTCTTATAGAACTTCTTTAGGGTTTTGGGTTTTTTTCATCTTGAGCCATTTCCCAAATTCCGATTTTTTTTATCAATAGCTCCTTTTAGGAATGCTAACAAATACCATGGTTCTGGTTCTATGACTTCGGCCGCTGCAGCATTGAATCGTGTAAGAAAAGCTTTGATGGTTTCTCCAAACATTTGTTCCATCTCGCTGAGTGACATTACATCCCTTGATTTGGTAGTTTGTAGACGGAACTGGTCCTGGAATCTTCTTGCCAAGTCAGAAAATTGATCAATGCATTTGGTTGGGAGTCTAGTAAACCATAGTGAAGCTACACCTTCCAAGCACACGGAGAAGTATAAGCATTTTATTTCGTTAGCAACCCTAGCTCTATTCATGTGTTGATCGTATTTGAATAGCAAGATGTTTGGATCTCCAGTTCCATTGTAAGTTGCTATGGTTGGAGCTGTGAATTTCTTAGGGAATTTCGTTTGACGGATCCTTTCTGTAAACGGGTTTTTACTGGGTGAAAACTCCCATTCTTTCTCATCATCTTCTTGAGACTTTTTTTGTTTCATTAGTCGTTGAATCATATCTGCAATGCGCTTCTCGTCGCTCGCTCGTTCCACAGATTGGCATCGATGCTTTTGCTGGTGGGATCACGGTTCAAGCTCCAATGCCTTGGACCTCTTTTGGGAGGTGTCTCTTAAGTGAGACTTGCGACGCTCCGAGTTGCATGTTTCACTTCATGCTGTGGAGATTTGACCTTAGAGTCCTCAACGCCGGCCTCCCCCTTGTCTTCCACTAAGAAATAGGATCGATTGGGGTCTGAGGCAGATGAGTCCTCTTTTTCGTCAACATTGTTTACAACATTTGGTGGCGGAAGATTGGATTAAGCATTAATCAAGGTATTAAGCCTTTCCATCATCATTTTTGTCATAGCATCCACTTTTTTGTTCAAACCGGTCATAGCCACATTCTATTCATCTCGTGTTACGGAAGGCCTAGAGGACTATTCAACTTCTCGATTCAAAATCTGTGGTGTAGCTTCATCACCATGAACATCCTCAACAATTGTGGTAGCTCTAATAGACTTTCTACTTTTCTTCGACCGGGTCATGGCTTCAAAGAAGGAGGTGGTTTAGGATTTCAATGGCAGGCTGTTGGAATTGGAGAAAAGTGTGAAGGAAAGGCGAACACGAGCCCCACGGTGGACGCCAAATGTTTTCACCAAAAAATGGCTCAAACACCAATGGTACATGAACCGTACTTCACCAATGTGGTTAGAAGGTAAATGGAGTCGCGCTCAACAAAAGTTAAAGGTAAAAATGTGAGGAAAGTAAAATGGAGACAAAGTTTTTAGAGTGGTTCGGCCCTAAGCTAGGCCTACGTCCACTATGAAGGTAGTTTGCACTATCATGACAATGATTACAAAGCATATAA